>CAMRHE010000010.1:8422500-9708399 GCA_947044405.1 Leptodactylus fallax | reverse complement strand
TAAGATATTATATGTTGATTTGGCTTTCTGGAGTCTAGAATACAGGAAACAACCCCTATTGGAACTGTAATGGCTGCTTTATCTGTTGTCACTTTTGGAGCACAACAGTTCCATTACCGACTAATATATAATATTCACAGGTTCCCCTGTAATGAGATAATCATAGTTATGTTATACACTTCACCTGTCCGTAGTTTTATGCTATATCTGATGTATATTCTGGAGAGGTTCTCTATACCAGATGAATACACATTTCTACAGGACCCAATCCCCAAATAACTGAGGATAAAACCCCACACACATAACGGACATGTAACAGATGGTTTTTAATGTGCGTTTTTAGAACGATGGGCGTTAATGGACATCCACTTGTTTAACTGACAATGAATAATGTTATTAAAAAAATAGGACGCCCTATTTTTTTCAGTTTTTCTGGCCTTATGGATCCAATACAAGTCTAAAATGAATGTCCACTTTTGGGTACTGTATCAGATTCACTGACATTAAAAATGGATGTGGTGGGTTTGGGAAAAAAAAAAAAAATGATGAATTTTACCTGCTTCTTATCACTTACAATTAAAAAAGGACAACAAACTGGTGTAAAAACGGATGACAAAATGACGTTAAAAAAAGAAAAGCAATGAAAAATATGTGACACACTGACGGCAGTTTTTTTCCCCGTTATGTGCATGTAGCCTTAATGTTCTAGAGTTTACGAAAAAATTCAAAGCAGAAAGATACTGTATAGAGCTAAAGACTGCTACTGTATATGGAACAGAGGTAAAACCAACAAACATGCTAGGTAAATATTCACTACCATATGAATAACATAGCCTAGTGTTTTATAGGGACAAAAATAATAATATATATATACACTGTATTTATTATATACAGTATGTATATAGTGTAATACACATAATACAGTGCTTACCTATAGCTAGCCATACAGTGAACCGTATCCATGTCATGTAGTTGAGCTTTAGCATGAGATAGATGTTTAGCAGGATACTAAGAGATGGAATCAGTGGCACCAATGGAACCTAAAATTAAAGAAATAGGCCATAAAAACAAGTGATGGAAAATCCAAACAGGAGCAGCACTGTAAAAAAACACCTGTGTAAACCATGGGGGGTGGGGGGGGGGTACCTGGAATGTTGTAGTTTTCTTCTGTTGCTCATGAACCCATATCAAAAATAAGCTGACTAAGAACCCAATCAAAAAAATCACAAGAAGTAAATAAAAACTCCATTTGGGTAGATGCAGCTGGTTACTTCCAAACACCAGGACCGAGCACAGGCAAATGCTACAGAACATCATTGTCACTACAGCAATGGTGACCACCTCTCCAGGATAACAGTCACTCAGGAACTTCAGATATGGTTCAAAGGCAGCTTTCAGGTGTCCGGTCTCTCTTCGCTCTTTGGCTTTTTTCTGAGTTTCCACTAGTTGAAGTTTATCTGAGAAGGACTCATATTCCTTCATTTCCTCCCCAACAATCCTTTCTGCACTCACACCCGGGTCACGGTGCTGCGGACTTTGTTCTTGTTCAGCTCCATTTGAGGGTTCTGTCTTTTCTTGCTGAAATCTTAAAACAATGACACTGGCTGCAACAAAGGTGTAGGCCAGCAGAGTGCCAATAGATAAAAACTGCACCAGGGCTTCCAGGTCAAAGACAAGCGCAAGGATGGCCATCAAGATACCGAATACCACAATTCCAATGACAGGGACTTTGGTGGTTGGGTTTACTTTTGCAAAAAACTGAAAGAACAACCCATCTTCAGCCATTGCATATACAATTCTTGGGAGGGAGAATAGGTTACTGAGCAGCACTGTGTTCATGGCTTTAATGGAAAAGAAAATCTATATTAATCACTTACAGGTTGACAATAGCAAACGATAATCTACGCTACATATACATACATGCAATATAACAAAATGCCATTAATATGCTAACTTCCTTGGACAGAGAAACTAGGGATATGGACCTCCTACAGTATATGTAAAAGGGGTTTTCCAGCCATCACAAAAGAAGGAATAAACAGCTTACAGCATTATGAAAAAAGAAGCTATATATACACACACCTTAGAAATCCTCCGCTGCTTCCTGGGCCTTCCCCAATATCTGTACCCTGCACCCCATCAACACCATTGAAGTCCCTATGACAGCCAGCAATACAGAGCCAGTGAGGGATCCAGGAAGCAGTGGGAAATCTATTAGGTGATTATTACTTCTATCATTTTATACCATTCTAAGGATAAGGCCCAACGTAGTGAGCCGCAGCCAAAAAGTCCCCTGTGGACCTTCTGTCCCTATTATACCTATACGGAAACGTCAGCGTTTCTATAGGTATAAATGACGTGCTGCGATTTACAAAAATACATTTTTCTGCAGTGTGTAGATGGGATTACCAGAATCCTATCCAGTTTGCAGGTACTGTTTTCGTAACATGGGGCCCCAGTCTAAAAAAGGTTCTTTAAATTTTCTGATGGCTGAATACCCCTTTTATGCTACCTGCAAATTACAATATTTCAACATTCCAGTATTTTTTAATAGAGGAATGAAAATCTATATCAATCATTTTAACAATAGCTACGTGTCACGGAAATGCCTACGGTTTCCCTAGAGGTATAATTGAAGCAGAAAGTCCACAGAGTAAATCTCGATGGGCTTTCTGTGAAAAAAGTGCAGGAAAAACTGCAATGCGTTACCACCGCAGTTTTTCCCACAGCGATTTTAGGCCCCACGTAGCAAAACACAGGAAAAAAAAAAAACCCCACAGAAATGCATCGCTTTTTTTTCCGCAGTGTTTTTCATTGTGTTTTTTCGCAGAGTTTACCTCTGCGGACATTCTGCCCATATTATACCGTTTCCGCAGGTATAATTGACATGCTTTTCTGCTGTGGATTTTTTTTCTGCAATGTATGGATGGAATTAGCCAGAATCCCTTTCACTTTGCAGGTACTGTAAAATGCAGCTTTTTTTGCTACAGCGTTTCCGCGGCGGCAAAAACGGTGCGTTTTTGCAACGTGGGGCTTCAGTTTTAATCAAACCCACCAGGGATCATTTTAGCACAAAATGAACTAATTCTGAGAACATGACACAGGCATTATTAAAAAAATAAATAAATAAATAAATTATGGATGAAATACATCCCTTGGACTGGTTACACTTGGTACAATTTCAATACCCAAGCCAGCAATGCAGGACATAACTGGGCTAGAAACAAGCATTGCTGGCAATTAAAATCAGTTGTTGGCACTAAAAGAACTTTCACAAAGTTCTAAAGAGCAATTTCAACAAACCTTCCCTTTTGTGAAAGTCAGATTCAGGAATCACAATCCATGGATCTGTAACTTTCTTGAAATTGGAGTACATTAGAAATCTTTATCAGGCTATAAACTACGAAAATGCAGGTGGAAAAAAATGTAGCATTTTATAATACCAGCAAAATGAATTATATTTTATTAATCTCATCCACACACTGCAAAAAATCACATGTGTATGTTAATTTTAGCTGCGGAATTGCAAGTTGTTTCCCTATATACTTAACGGGGAAAGAAAAAAAAAATGCAATGCATTTTTGCTGCGTTTGCTGCATGGGGCCTTAGCCTAAAAGCAGATTGCAAAATTGTGTGAAAACTTTCCTGGCCTGGAAGCTAAAGGGTTAAATAACTGCAGGCTGATCCAACAGATTCAAGTCTGATCTACATACAGTCTGGTTTCTATAGGGTCTGCTTAAAGTCTCCCATTAGGCTGGAATTTTACCTGTCTGATGTGTTTTCTCCCTCATGATAAAGCTCCCAGTAAACGTAATGAAGTCTGAAAATACATATTCTACAGCCCAGAACCACATCATATGACAACTGTTTAGTTTACTACTTCAAGACTAAGCAATATCAACTCTTTTGCAATATTTCAAGAATATAAGCTTTATAAACTTTACATAATTCTGTTTTTTTTTTTCAGAATTACTCCCACCAAGTATTGTGATCACTATTAAAATTTAATTCAGGGAAATGTATGAGCTGTTTGACAGCTTTCTGCCACAGAAAAGTAAACATTTTGTTTGCACAAGATCCGTTTGTGCAAAAATGTTAAACTTTTGGCCAGTTTATGATGCAATCATCACCTTTAGGCTAGGCCCCATGTAGCGGGCCGCAGCAAAAAAGTGCAGTTTATCCCGCAGAGTTTTTCACAGAAAGTCCACAGAGTTTTCACTATGCAGACTTTCTGTGAAAAACACTGTGGGAAAAAACCATGATCCGATGCCACGTGGTTCTTCCCACAGCGCTTTTTTGCCTTAGCCTAAGAAACATCGTTGTGAAAGGAAGGCAGGCTTCACAACCTGACAAATTTAAAATTATTTGCTTCAGAAAACTGGTATATATAATAGCTGGGATGGTTGGGAGCTGGTGTAGAGATAAGCTTCTAGCTCACTCAAAGTTGCGCAAAAAAAAATTATGGCACATCTCACTCCAATATGATTGACTATTAAGAAAAAAAAAAAAAAAATGAACCTGTCAGGAATATCCAGGGTACTAAATTACACACAGGTCCTTATGGGCCAGTGAATTAAGTATCACAAATAATCTACTTCTAAATCTGCCCTTGGCCGCATATTATAAAAAAAAAAAATCTGTTATACTTCCCTAGAAATGAGTCTGATGAGTCTCCTCAAACTCATTTCTGGTGCCCCTGCCCAGCTCTTCATTGAAGTACACCTTGAGTTCACTGAGCATGCACCAGAGGTCCAACGCATGTGCACTGAATCCTAAGTGTACTACTTCAGCTTCAGTGAAGAGCTGTGCAAATGCCAGTAGTACAAACCATGGACAGCATTAGCATGGGGCTATTTGGGACACTAAACCTCTGAGCCATTAGGACCTGTGGGTGATTTAGTGCCCCAATAGCCCTCACAGGTTTCCTTTAATAAATCAGCAATATGATGTTGCTAGCATGTACAATATGATATAGGTTATGATGTGGAACATGCAGCTATGGAAGGAAACAAAAGAAGATGAATAGAAGTACAAATTTCACTTACCACAGATAGAGCCAGCAGCTACGATAAATCCTGCCCATGAATAACCTCGCCTGTAAAATGCATCAGAGAGAGCAGAGTCTGGTATTAATGTATTCCAAGGCACCATTAGAGTCAGTACAGCAGACACAAGGATATAGGCCCCCGTTGCAAGACCTAATGACACAGCTGTTGCTATGGGAACAGCTTTTTGAGGATTCTTTGCTTCTTCACTTGATGCTGCAATCACATCAAAGCCTACAAAGGCATAAAAACACGTGGCGGTACCGGACATGATGCCAGAGAAGCCAAATGGAGCAAAACCACCACGTTCAGCAGACCAGTTTTTTGGGTCTGCAAGGATAAAACCGAATATAAGAATAAAAAGTATTATTCCCATACTGATAGCAGCAAAAATGTGGTTAAGCCAGGAGGATACTCTTACCCCAAAAGAAATAAAAGCTGTGGCAAACAGTAATATTCCCGCTGCTAAGAAATCAGGGTAGTGAGCCAAAAACTGAACATTCCAAGTTCCAATATGGCTTTCCGTATAGTTTTTGATCTTGTGATCAAATATAGAGTCCAAATATCCGCTCCAAGCTCTTGCAACAGCCGCACCACCAATCATATATTCCAGGACGACATTCCAGCCAATCAGGAAGGCCCATAGTTCACCAACTGAAACATATGTAAACATGTATGCAGATCCCGTCTTTGGCACCCTTGCACCAAACTCAGCATAGCAGAGAGCTGCAAGAAGAGAGGCAATACCGGCAATAAGGAATGATATGACAACAGCTGGACCTGCTATCTCCTTGGCTACTGTGCCAGTCAGTACATACAGGCCAGAACCCACCATTCCTCCCACACCCAAAAGGGTGAGGTCAAGGGTCGAAAGGCATCTTTTAAATGATGTCTCCATCAAGTCATCTTCCAAAGTCTTCACCCTGTTTAGTTTCTGGCAAAACCGAACAACAGCCGCGGAAGAAGGAAGTCGATTCCCCATTTTGTATAGTGGTTTTCTACAATGCAACTATTAGAAATGTGTTTCTTTCATGACTTTTAGTCGTGAATCTAGAAAAACAGAAGAAAAGAAAATATTTCATTATTTGTAGCATGTTTTATTAATAGCATGGCAAAAAGGTCATTCTTCTTATATACAGTACAGACCAAAAGTTTGGACACACCTTCTCATTCCAAGAGTTTTCTGAATTTTCATGACTATAAAAATTGTAGATTCACACTGAAGGCATCAAAACTATGAATTAACACATGTGGAATTATATGCTTAACAAAAAAATGTGAAACAACTGAAAATATGTCTTATATTCTAGGTTCTTCAAAGTAGCCACCTTTTGCTTTGATTACTGCTTTGCACACTCTTGGCATTCTCTTGATGAGCTTCAAGAGGTAGTCACCTGAAATGGTCTTCCAACAGTCTTGAAGGAGTTCCCAGAGATGCTTAGCACTTGTTGGCCCTTTTGCCTTCACTCTGTGGTCCAGCTCACCCCAAACCATCTCAATTGGGTTCAGGTCTGGTGACTCTGGAGGCCAGGTCATCTGGCGTAGCACCCCATCACTCTCTTTCTTGGTCAAATAGCCCTTACACAGTCTGGAGGTGTGTTTGGGGTCATTGTCCTGTTGAAAAATAAATGATGGTCCAACTAAACGCAAACCGGATGGAATAGCATACCGCTGCAAGATGCTGTGGTAACCATGCTGGTTCAGTATTCCTTCAATTTTGAATAAATCCCCAACAGTGTCACCAGCAAAGCACCCCCACACCATCACACCTCCTCCTCCATGCTTAACGGTGGGAACCAGGCATGTAGAGTCCATTCTTTCACCTTTTCTGCGTCGCACAAAGACACGGTGGTTGGAACCAAAGATCTCAAATTTGAACTCATCAGACCAAAGCACAGATTTCCACAGGTCTAATGTCCACTCCTTGTGTTCTTTAGCCCAAACAAGTCTCTTCTCTTGTTGCCTGTCCTTAGCAGTGGTTTCCTAGCAGCTATTTTACCATGAAGGCCTGCTGCACACAGTCTCCTCTTAACAGTTGTTGTAGAGATGTGTCTGCTGCTAGAACTCTGTGTGGCATTGACCTGGTCTCTAATCTGAGCTGCTGTTAACCTGCGATTTCTGAGGCTGGTGACTCGGATGAACTTATCCTCCGCAGCAGAGGTGACTCTTGGTCTTCCTTTCCTGGGGCGGTCCTCATGTGTCTCTAAAGAAACACGTGCAGTCATCAAGAGAATGCCAAGAGTGTGCAAAGCAGTAATCAAAGCAAAAGGTGGCTACTTTGAAGAACCTAGAATATAAGACATATTTTCAGTTGTTTCACACTTTTTTGTTAAGTATATAATTCCACATGTGTTAATTCATAGTTTTGATGCCTTCAGTGTGAATCTACAATTTTATAGTCATGGAAATACAGAAAACTCTTGGCATGAGAAGGTGTGTCCAAACTTTTGGTCTGTACTGTATATATATGCATATATGTATATTTCCTTGCTCTCTACTGTTAAAGTATAACGATACTGCTGTATCTGACAGATGCTTATTCCCTTCTTCCTGTTTAGTGCCTATGCACACGTGGCCAAGCGTGTATTTGCATATGAGGGTCAGATGAAATAGATGTCAGATGAACAAGTATCAGCTGACAGCTACCGAAAGGTGTACAGTCCATTACAGTCACAAAGCATTCGATGGACCTAATGTATTACTATCTACAAACACTAAAACTGCATCTGTCAGCAGCTCCAATAGTATCATTTTTTCATACTCTGCACTTCTTAGGAACAGGCTACCAAGGAGAAATCCTGTCCATGGTGAAGCTCTACAGTCATGGCCAAAAGTTTTGAGAATGACTCAAATATTATATTTTCACATGATCTGCTGCCCTCTGGTTTTTATGTGTGTTTGTCAGATGTTTTTATCACATACAGAAATATAATTGCATTCATATTATGAGTAACAGAAGCTTATATTGACAGTTAGAATGAGTTAATGCAGCAAGTCAATATTTGCAGTGTTGACCCTTCTTCTTCTGGACCTCTGCAATTCTCCCTGGCATGCTCTCAATCAACTTCTGGACCAAATCCTGACTGATAGCAGTCCATTCTTGCAGAATCAATGCTTTAATTTTGTCTGAATTTGTTGGTTTTTGTTTGTCCACCCGTCTCTTGATGATTGACCACAAGTTCTCAATGGGATTAAGATCTGGGGAGTTTCCAGGCCATGGACCCAAAATCTCTATGTTTTGTTCCCTGAGCCATTTAGTTATCACCTTTGCTTTATGGCAAGGTGCTCCATCATGCTGGAAAAGGCATTGTTGAGCGCCAAACTGCTCTTGGACGGTTGGGAGAAGTTGCTCTTGGAGGACATTCTGGTACCATTCTTTACTCATGGCTGTGTTTTTAGGCAAGACTGTGAGAGAGCCGATTCCCTTGGCTGAGAAGCAACCCCACACATGAATGGTTTCAGGATGCTTTACAGTTGACATGAGACAAGACTGGTGGTAGCGCTCACCTCTTCTTCTCCGAATAAGCTGTTTTCCAGATGTTCCAAACAATCGAAAAGGGGATTCATCAGAGAATATGACTTTACCCCAGTCCTCAGCAGTCCACTCCCTGTACCTTTTGCAGAATATCAGTCTGTCCCTGATGTTTTTTCTGGAGAGAAGTGGCTTCTTTGCTGCCCTCCTTGAGACCAGGCCTTGCTCCAAGAGTCTCCGCCTCACAGTGCGTGCAGATGCACTCACACCTGCCTGCTGCCATTCCTCAGCAAGCTCTGCACTGCTGGTAGCCCGATCCCGCAGCTGAAACACTTTTAAGAGACGGTCCTGCCGCTTGCTGGTCTTTCTTGGGCGCCCTGGAGCCTTTTTGGCACCAATGGAAGCTCTCTCCTTGAAGTTCTTGATGATGCGATAGATTGTTGACTGAGGTGCAATCTTTCTAGCTGCAATACTCTTCCCAGTTAGGCCATTTTTGTGCAGTGCAATGATGACTGCACGTGTTTCTTTAGAGATAACCATGGTTAACAGAAGAGAAACAATGATGGCAAGCACCAGCCTTCTTTTAAAGTGTCCAGTGGTGTCATTCTTACTTAATCATGACAGATTGATCTCCAGCCCTGTCCTCATCAACACCCACACCTGTGTTAATGGAGCAATCACTGAAACGATGTTAGGTGGTCCTTTTAAGGCAGGGCTGCAATGATGTTGAAATGTGTTTTGGGGGATAAAGTTCATTTTCTAGGCAAATATTGACTTGGCAAGTAATTGCTGTTAAGCTGATCACTCTTTATAACATTCTGGAGTATATGCAAATTGCCATTAGAAAAACTGAAGCAGCAGACTTTGTAAAAATTAATATTTGTATCATTCTCAAAACTTTTGGCCATGACTGTATAACCAGCACCGCTTGCAGAACCTTGGAATCACAGTCAGATGATTTTCCCATGTCTTTCACATTGTATACACCACAAAATGATCTGCATGCAAATAAAACAAACCTACAAATGTACCCACTTGAAATACCAAACCACTGTGTATTTATATTGGCACCTTGGGATGGGTTCACACTTAGAAGTAAGTGTTTGTTCTTTGCCACTGATCTAAACTGATCACAGTTTGCAACATTTTTCTCCACCTGAATTACATAAAAACAAAAAACAGACCCAGGAAAAAAAAAAGCATCATAACAGAGCTCAAAACAACCTTTTTGGCATAATAATAGGGCCAACTTATGGATGAATCACTAATTTTTTCTGACATAAGCGATCATATAATTGTACCACATAGCGGCACATACAATGCTTACAGCTTTGTAGTACTGTACAGCTGGAGGTGCTCTGCAGGATATGGAGCACCTACTGCTCCACAATACTACAGAGCTGTAAGCTTTGTATGTGTCGCTATACAATGTAATATATGCTCTGTTGCAGGGGTTCATAGGTTTGCCTAAACAATCACTGAGACGGTACCAGCCACAGTAATCCTGATGGACCATGATCTGGGACTCTGGCTTGCTGTGGATACTAGCTTCCTAGACAAAACATGGCTAGCACCCTGACAAAGCACATGTGTGAACAGAGCCTAATTATAAATCAAAAACTTTTTTCAAAACATAATTTTATTTGCATGGCTATATTCTGACCTTAATAACTTTTTTGTATTTGGGTCTTCAGAGCAATGTAAGGGCTCTTTTTACTGGTACCATTATGGGGTACATATGACTTTTTGATCAGGTTTTATTCAAACTTACTGGGAATCGATACATTCAAAAAGCATTTCAGCCAATTTGCTTTTTTAGGGGAGGTGAAGTGAGGGTAAATAAAAAAAAAAAAATTCAAATTGTGCATTTTTTTTTTCCTGTCACAGAATTCTGGTATTTTTAGACACGGTAATTTGTTTATGGTAATCTAGGGAAAAGGAGATGATTTAAACTTTTTTTTTTTTTAACACTTTTATTTTCAGACCTTGAACCCTAGGGAGCCTGATCACTCATACAATATACTGCAATTCTCTTTTATTATAGGTTTCCCATGGCAGTCTTCAATAGAATCCCAGCATGGCAACTGATCACTGCCCTCCGATGACATTTCACAGGGCAGAAATTGAGACCAATAATGTTGATGCCGCCGCGCTGCTGGAGTTTAGATGCCTTGGTCATAATTGACCATAGCATCAATAGAAAGAGTTAGCAGCTGCAATCGGTGAAGGTACCGACCGTGGTTCTTAGAGGTCAATACCCACTGGGTACGGAGAGGGCTCTGCTCCTGAGCTCTCTCCATACCACGTTAGTAGCACCATGATGTACCAAACCAAAGATGGTAATATCCTTGATCTGGTCTTCTTACGGCTCTGTTCTTTCTCTGACTTTACTAACGCTCACCTACCAATTTCCGACCACAACCTTCTTTCCTTTAACATTAAAGTTTCTTGTCCTTCACAAAACACACTGACCTACCGCACATGCAGAAAACACACAGCACCTGTCAGATACCCTGCAGTCATCACTTTCTTCCATCTCTTCTCTCCTGTCCTGAACTGGCCACCAAACACTACAATGAGACTCTCAAAGCCACCCTGGATAAAGTAGCACCCTTGACCGTCCGAAAATCCCAACACAGACACCAGCAACCTTGGCACACTCCTCAAACACGTTTTCTTCAGCGATGCTCAAGATGTGCCGAATGGCTATGGCGAAAATCTCACACATCTGCAAATTTTCTTCACTTCAAGTTTATGCTCAAAGCCTGTAACTCTGCTCTTCACCTCGCCAAACAAGCTTACTTCACCTCTCTCATCTCTTCTCTCTCCAATAACCCTAAACGACTCTTTGACACCTTTCACTCCCTCCTCACGCCAAAGGTGCGGGTACCTGTCACAGACCTCAGTGCTCAAGACATGGCCACGTACTTTAAAGATAAAATCGATAACATCCATCAGGAAATAACCCATTCACCAAGTGGCATCAGTCCCCTTCCCTCCCTTGCTCCTCATTGTGAAGTCTCATTATTTGACCCAGTAACAGAAGAAGTCTCCCAGCTCCTTTCTTCTTCTCGCCCAACTACTTGCACAAGTGATCCTATCCCGTCACACTTCCTCCGGTCTCTGTCCCCTACTGTTACAACTCACCTTACTAAAATTTTTAACCTCTCTCTTTCTTCTGGAATCTTTCCTTCCTCCTTCAAACATGCTGTCATAACCCCACTACTGAAAAAACCCTCCCTTGACCCATCCTGTGCTGCTAACTACCTACCTGTCTCTAACCTCCCCTTCATCTCTTTTTTTTAAACTCGGTTTATTGAACAATCGTACAACAAATTACACATCAATAGTACAAGCTTAAAAAGGAATAACAAAGGACATATTCTAAAAGTTGTACAAAGACATATCAGAAACTAGACAAAAAGAACCAAAACAGTGCTGCATAGTCCATGGTAGATGTAAATATCAGATACAAATCGTCCAGGAGAGAATCCAGGCAAGGGAGCCGAAAGAAACACAGAGTCCAAATCAACCTGTAGGGAGCAAAGGCATATACAAAAACCCCACACATATACAAACAAGATATCCTAATAAATACTTCCTATGGCGGAACTCCAGGGAGATTTAGTAGATAATAAGGAAAATACTATACAACTCAAACTGGACACTCCTTCCTGCGTCTAAGCAGTGAGTGTGTGCAGGGCATTACGAAATGATGGGGCTGTGTATAGAGTCAGAGGTGAGTCACACCAAGAGCCCCAAACCTTCCGAAATTTTTCAGGGCAACCTCTGCCTTTATATACTATTTTATTATATGGGATGATGGAATTTACCAATTTCCTCCACATGGATAGGGAGGAGGGGCGAAGATCCATCCAGGCAATAGCCTTCCTGGCTAGGAAAAGGGATTCTCGCAGAAAGATGCGAGTATGATGGGGCCATATTTCCTCATCCAGGATACCAAACAGACAAATTTCAGGCGAACATGGAATTGGGGTCCCCAGTATGTCTGATAATAAGTTCACGACCTCAGTCCAAAATGCTTTAATTATAGGACACTCCCATATCATATGCCAAAAATCACAATATCTAGCAGTGCACCGTAAATATCCAGGATGTTGTAGCCGTCCCATTTTATGCAGACGTGCAGGGGTCAAGTAACTTTGATTCAAAATGTTTACTTGTATAAGCTTATTATTAGCGGCTGGGGAAACAAACTGTGCCGACTCCAAAAGGTCAGAAAATGTCTCGTCTGTGAGAGCAGGGATAAGAGTGCGCCATTTCGTTAGAGCCGGAGCTTCCAGACGAGACATCCTGACCTGTATAAGATGGGCATACAATGCTGAGATAAGGCCCTGGGGACCTTGAGACCTGAGCACCCCTATAAGGGGATATGTGGAAATGCTGACAGTCGGTGGAGGAAACTGTGTGGACATGGCGTGTCTAATTTGGAGAAACCTGAAAAATTGGGTTCGAGGGATACCAAATTGGGTACTCAAAGAGTCGAAAGAGCGGAATACGCCCTGATCATAAATATCAGCCAGGGACGTAACTCCAAACTGTTTCCAACTCCGTGCATCCGGAAGGGCATATAATTCGGTCAAACCTGGGTTATCCCATAACGGAGTTTCAGTAGGGACTCCAGTATAAGCCGCCACCCGCTTAGCTCGCTGCCAGACCTGTATTGCCAATGTATGGATTGGGAGCAAGCTACCTCTATACAGGTGTGGGTGTTCCAAAACCGGCCATAAGTTGGGTATATGTAGATGATATGCTAAATGTGTCTCAGGGCCAGGCAGAGGATCCGCCAACAACCAGGACCTAAGATATCGAAGTTGCCCAGCAAGATAATATAAAAATATATCAGGAAGAGCCATCCCGCCCATAGCTTTAGGCCGCTGCAATGTGGAGAAACGTAATTTAGACCTCGAACTGCCCCATATAAAGGGAATAAGTATGGAATCCAATTGCTTAAAGAACTTCTGTGGTACTGACACAGCCACATGTTCTAAAATATACAAACATTTGGGGAGGACCACCATTTTAATAAGATTAATCCGCCCTGCAACGGACAGGGGTAAAGCCCCCCACACCCTAAATTTAGCCCGAAAATGACCAAGCAGTGGATATATATTTAAACTCAGGAATTGTCTATGATCATTGGAAATATGGATCCCTAAGTATTTACAGGCATCTACAACCCTCAGGCCACAAATATATTCTCCCATATTTCCCAGTGATTGTCTAAAAAGGGGCATATATGATGATTTGGCCCAATTTATCCGTAGACCAGAGTATATACCAAATTTATCGATTATTGCCATAGCTCTAGGGAGTGTATGAGCAGGGTCAGACATAAATAATAGGAGGTCGTCTGCATAAAGGGCTGTCCGTTCCTCCTTAGTGCCAATAATCACTCCCTTGTAAACCGGGTCTGTCCTAAGGATAATAGCAAGAGGCTCTATCGCCAATGCAAAGAGTAATGGAGACAACGGACATCCCTGGCGAGTTCCCCTAGAGAGAGTGAAATACGGGGATAACGCACCATTAATGGAGAGTGCGGCTCTAGGGGACTGATAAAGGAGCATAATCCAAGCAATAAACAATTCCCCAAAACCGAAACACCTCAGAACCTGAAGCAAAAATGGCCATTCCACCGAATCAAATGCCTTAGTGGCATCAAGGGAAGCCACCGCACAATCCTGTTTAAGAGCAGCCCCAATCCGAGAAACCACCTGGACCCGTCTAAGGTTATCAGAAGTAGATTTGCCGGGCATGAAGCCCGTTTGGTCTGAGTGAATTAAATCCAAAACCACCGTATTCAACCTCTTAGCGAGAATTTTAGTAAGTAATTTATAATCGATGTTAAGGAGAGAAATAGGTCTATATGACCCACAGTCCAACGGATCCCTATCTGGTTTAAGAAGGAGAACAATATTAGCATCATAGAAGGAATCCGGCAGAGTGCGGGCCACAAACGCATCTTGATAACATTTCAATAAGACAGGGAGCAGTTTATCCTGATATTGTACATATACCTCAACCGGAATACCATCCGGGCCCGGTGATTTCCCTTTGGCCATGTCCACCAATGCATCAGATAATTCCTCCAGTCTAAGGGGAGAGTCCAGAAACTCCCGTTGTTCATTTGTCAGGGTTGGAAAGGAAACATCTGCCAAATACTGGACAATATCCTGAGTAGGTGCATGTAACTGAGATTGGTAGAGGGTCGAGAAATATTGATGAAAACGGTCACGGATGGCCGCACTATCAGATAGGGCATCCCCGTCCATCGAATTAATTCTCAAAATTGCTGGAGAGGCTGTGTTATAATGGATAAGATGGGCTAAAAGGCTACTAGACTGATTACCCAACTCATAAAATCGTTGTTTAGTGAAAAATTGAGACCTGCGGGCCTTTTCATGTAGAACATGTAGATATTGCCTACCCAGTTGAAGCCACTCAGTTCTGGAGTCATCAGTAGGATTAGCTATATACGCGGCCTCCAACAATGCACATTTTTCAGCTAAGTCTCTCTCAAGGGAAGACGATTCTCTTTTAATGTATGAAATAGAGGATTTGAGACATCCCCTCAAATATGCTTTCATAGTTTCCCATAAGATAGTAGGTGTGGTGGTAGGGGAATTAATATCTAAGAAGGCTTGCAACTGATCCGGAATACGGTCATACACTGCTATCAGCTTGAGCCAAAAGGGGTGAATACGCCAGTTATGAGAAGGTCTAGAGAGGTCAGTATCCCCAAATTCCAGCAGCAACGGAGAATGGTCAGACGTTGCCCTGGGCAAATATGAGATGTTAAGCAAAAGGGAACATGCCTTAATATTGCCTAGTGCATGATCAATACGGGACAGAGAGTGATGAGTGGCAGAATGACAGGAGAACACCAGGGCCTGTGGATATTTAAGACGCCAGAGATCATGCCAACCCATTTCCTGTACAAGCTGGGCCAGGGGGGTAGGGTGAGCACCAGAAGGGGCAGGGGCACCTACATTTAATCTATCTAGGGAAGCATCCATTAATTTATTAAGATCTCCCATGCAAACCACTGTAGCGGCAGGAAATTTAGCCGCAAAGTGGGCCGCTTCATGTAAAACTGAAAAGTCAGATGCAGGTGGCAAATAAAGTCCTAGGATGACATAAAGTTTAGACTCTATCCAGGCCTGCACAAACACATAACGCCCATCAGGGTCCCTAACAGTGAGGCCCGGCTCCCAGCGGAGCCTGCGGTGAACCAGGAGGGACACCCCTCTAGAGAAAGAAGTATGAGTGGAGTGCAGGGCCCACTGGACCCAGGGTTTTTGTAAGTATCTGGTCGTATCAGGTGCTAGATGTGTCTCCTGCAAGCACACCAAATCAGGGTTGTATTGTCTAAGGTGGGAAAAAAATAGTAGAGCGTTTCTTCACACCGCCCATACACCGTATATTCCAAGAGCATACTTTAAGGGTCGCCATAACACCATACAATCACATTATACATTAAGAATGAGGGGTTCCCCCCGACCCCCACCATTAACCTCCCCACCGGACCGTTAAACCGAAAAAAGGACTTGCAGCAATAATTCAACCAAAACTGGAAACCCATAAGGGGCATTCCAACTATTAGTGAGGAGTCTAAGATTGCTCCTACACAATACGTGGCACTTGGTAAATGGGGGAAGTAGTGCACCCAAGATGGTATGGTAATAGGGCACTATCTTCAAACTAAAAAGCACAAGCAATAAACTATCACTATAATGTGAATCTCCAAAGGGACCCTAAACAGAAAAATTCTTGGCCGGTGCCCATGGGGCAGCCAAACACCCATCATATGAAAAGTCCATAGGCAACCGCAAGCAATAATAACAGTCATTAGCGGGGGCTGGGCCACAGGGGGCCACCACCAGTCATCATATACCCTGTTACCGTCTGGGAGGTAGAGGCAGTAGGTTCAGCCAGTCTTCCGCCTCCTGCGGGGATGTGAAGAAAATAACCCTCTCCTCATGGATCACACGGAGCCGTGCAGGATAAGCCATGGAGTAATGAATGGAACTTTCCCGCAGTCGCCGCTTGACATTGACGAAAGTGGCACGAGTCTGCTGTAGTGCCGCAGAAAAGTCGGGAAAAATGGAGATGGATGAACTATTGAATTTAATCTCTCCAAGTTGATGTGCTGCCTGCAGCGCTGCATCTCGATCCCCACTGCTGAGAAGACGGGCCAACAGCGGCCTCGGAGGGGCACCCTGAGGGGGCGGTCTGGCAGGAACTCGATGGGCCCTTTCCACGGCAAAGGCAGGAGAAAACTTGGCCTCCGGTAGGGTTTCTTTCAACCACCTCTCCATAAACTCACACGGATTAGACCCTTCTGACCGTTCCGGCAAGCCAAGAATGCGCAGGTTGTTGCGACGGAGTCTGTTCTCAAGATCATCCGCTCTCTGCGTCCACAACTCAGCCGATCTCTCCAGTGCAGTAAGCCTCGCCAGTACTGGGGCTGAATTATCCTCTAAGAGAGAGATGCGATCCTCCACCTCCTTCACTCGACCCCGTAAGGTCTGAAAATCTTGACGCAAAAGGCCCACATCAGTCTTGACTTCCTCAATTTTACCTGTGAGGGACGAGGTGCTGGACTGGATCGCCTCAAGCAACTGAGTCGTGACCTGTCGCAACGTGGGCTCCGCGTCCTCAGCAGGAGATGCCGCCGACGGTGGATCCAGTGCCGGCGGGCTGCGCTGCGGCTGCTCCCTGGCAAATCCCCGGAGACGCTCAGAAGCCGATCCTTTAGACTGGCGACTCATGGCAAGACAACAACAGTGACCACCAAGCAGCCAGTAGGTAGTATCAGAGGATTAGGATGCAGTACTCAATAGCCAGATAAATCAGCCAATAGGTGTTATCAGAGGGTCAGGCTATAGCGGCATCCACCATGCAGCCAACAGGTGTTATCAGAGGGACGGCCCCCAGCAGTGTCCACAATGCGGCCAATAGATAGTAACAGAGGATCAGGATACAGTATTGACTTGCCAGACAAAACAGCGAATAGGTGCCATCCGAGAGTCAGCCTGCAACAGCATCCACCACACGGCCAGTAGGTGTTATCAGAGGAGCAGCTCCCAGCAGCGTCCACGATGTAGCCAATAGACAGCCACAGAGGGTCAGGATACAGTACTCACTCGCCAGACAAAGCAGCCAATAGGTGTTATCAGAGGATCAGTCCATAGTGGCATCTACCATGAAGGCCAGTAGGTGTTATCAGAGGGACTATATCTAGCAATGTCCACAATACAACCTGTAGATAGTAGCAGAGGACCAAGATATGGCACATCAGCTGCCAGGAGGTGTTATCAGAGGGCCAGTTTGTTTCTGTGGGTAGGTACCCCAAAGTAGAGGCCCAGGGCACCCAGGCCGGCAGCCCCAGTCCCCTGTCACCCAGCGCTCCACCGCAGAGCCCAGGCAAGCTACACAGCCGGTCACCGCAGGCCCACCACGCGGGCAAGATGGCCGCCGCAGCTCACCGCCCGCACGGATCTCCACCGCCCGGCACAGCCGCCGCGATGTTCAGGACAGCCACCGGACCGAAGACCCGCGCAGGAGAAGCGCACGAGAAGATGGGGTGTTCAGCGGTCACCAGAGCCCGGACACAAGCAGGATATCGGCAGGATTATAGGAGTCCTCGTCGGAGCTCAGCTCACATGCTGCCGCTCCGTACTCGCGCTAGCCACGCCCCCCACATCCCCCCTTCATCTCTAAACTCCTGGAACGCTTGGTCTACTCTCACCTAATCGGCTATCTCTCTTCTGGACCCCTTACAGTCAGATTTTCGTGCACTACACTCTACAGAAACGGCCCTCACAAAGGTCTCCAACGATCTCTTGATGGCTAAATCTAAAGGGAACTATTCACTACTTATTCTTCTGGATCTCTCAGCAGCATTTGACACTGTAGACCACCAACTTCTCCTTACTACGCTCCATTCTATTGGCCTCAGGGATAACGCTCTCTCTTGGTTTTCTTCCTATATCTTTGGCCGCTCATTTAGTGTATCATTCGCTGGTGCTATTTCTTCTCTTCTGCCCCTTGCGGTTGGGGTTCCTCAAGGATCAGACCTAGGTCCCCTCCTCTTCTCTCAGTGCACAACCCCAGTTGGACAAACCATTCGCAAATTTGGCTTTTAATACCATCTTTATGCAGATGATACCCAACTATATACCTCATCCCATGACATTGCCCCTGCACTACTACTACAGAACACCAGTGACTGTCTCTCTGCTGTCTCTAACATCATGTCTTCTCTTTATCTAAAATTGAATCTTTCAAAAACTGAACTTCTTGTATTCCCTCCATTTACTAACCGACCTAACCCCGATATCTCCATTTCTGTCTGTGGCCTTACTAATACCCCGAGGTGGCATGCCCACTGTCTGCGGGTTGTATTTGATTCAGATCTCACCTTTACCCCACATATCCAGACACTTGCACGCTCTTGCCACCTGCACCTTAAAAACATCTCTAGAATTCGCCCTTTTCTCACTGTGGAAACATCAAAAACCCTCATTGTTGCTCTGATTCTCTCTCGTCTTCATTATTGCAATCCTCTTCTACTTGGGCTTCCTCTTACTAAACTCTCCCCACTGCAATCTGTCCTGAATGCAGCCGTCAGACTCATCTTTCTGTCAAGGCGGTATACAGATGCATCTACCTTGTGTCAGTCGCTGTATTGGTTGCCCATCCATCACAAAATACAATATAAAATTATCACACTGACCCACAAATCCATCCATAGCGCTGCGCCCCCCTATATCTCCTCTCTCATCACTGTACCACCCTAATCGTCCTCTCCGTTCTACCAATGACCTTAGACTTGCATCCCCTGTTATCCAATCATCCCACTCCCGTCTTCAAGACTTTTCTCGAGCTGCACCAGTGCTCTGGAATGTTTTACCCAAGACAATCCCATTAATCCCCAAATACAGCAGCTTCAAAACTGCCCTAAAAATCACATCTGTTTGGTCAGGCTTATCATGTGACCTGATCACAGTGTAGTGTAGTGTAGTGTGCGGAGGTGTAGAACAACACCTTTTATCCTTCCTCCTCTGTTCCTCAGATCCTGTCCTCTCCATCTAGAAGTTACACTGCACTCCTTGCACTTAGTATCTGTTTATTCACAGATACTGGCTGGTGGCGGGTTCATACAGCTTCAGTTACATAACCTTTTCTATTATAAGATGGCTGGACCATTGTAGCAAACAAACCCTCTGACCTCTTGTATCCCCCTATCTCCTCATAGAATGTAAGCTCTTGTGAGCAGGGCCCTCACTCCTATTGTTTGATATGTTTATTTCTTTGTCACATTGTAATGTCTCATATTGTCTGATCATGTGATTTGTAAAGTGCTACGGAATATGTTGGCACCATATAAAGTTATTATTATTATGCTATGTGTTGTCAAAGGGTTTAGAAATGTGCCTTCAGACTTAGTGGGGGCATTTCAACCATGGACCAAATTTCAGGGAACAACACATTTTTCACACCAATATTTACTGCTTAAGTTATTAATTCCCCTAATTATATTGATCATTCTACTTCACATCACAATTCTCATATTATTCATATGTCCTCTAGTATATAAATATGTGACTCTTCAGATGAAGAGACCCAAGTAGGCTTGATATTTTCTATTGACACCATCTTTTTTAGTTCGCCACAAAAATGTATCAACAACTGATGACTCAATTTTTAGATCTTCTAGGAAATATTCTTACTCTAGGTTCACACAAGCAATTGGGGATTCCATTCTTCGGGTCCTCTTGGGGGAAAACAGAAACCCAATCCACTATGGACTCCATAGACTATAATGGGATCTGTCGGGTTTCCGCCCGAAAAATGCGGAGAGAAAAGTCCTTTTCTCTCCACATTTTTCAAGCAGAATGGGGGGGCGGAATTCCCGAATGGTCATCGAGTGCAGGTGTGACCGTAGCCTTAGGAACAACTGCAGGATTCCTACAACTTCTGCTAAGAGATTTTCTTTAATGCTAAGGCCCCACGTAGCGAGCTGCAGCAAAAAAAAAAAAGCAGCAATTTTTCACAGAAAGTCTCCGAGTTTTCTTCTGTGGTCTTTTTGCCTCTATTATACCTTTACGGAAAACGCCACCATTTCCGTAGGAATAATTGACATGCTGGGATTTACAAATATTTTAAAAGAGCAGTGAAAAGCGCAAAATTTTTGGGATTGAGTTTTCGCTGCATTTGATCAACTGGCACAGTGGAATACAGGGCTACATTGGCTGCCTATTCAATACAGAATACAATATAAACTTATCACCCTCATTCACAAGGCTCTCTATAATGCTGCACCTCCCTACATTTCCTCCCTCATCTCTGTCTATCACCCAACCTGTACTCTCCGTTCACTCAATGACCTAAGACTAACATCCTCTATTATCAGAACCTCCCACGCTCGTATACAAGACTTCTCCCGAGTTGCACCACTTCTCTGGAATGCTCTATCCCGGACTATTAGATTAACTCCTAATTTCCACAGCTTCAAGCGTAAACTAAAGACATATCTTTTCAGACAGGCCTATCAACTCCTAATGTAAACCCTTCCGTAGTTAGAATCCCTAAAACGTACCCTCCTCTGTTGATGCTCCAACATTACCTCACAGGATATGATACTGTATCAGACTAACTTTATATGTCCAGGCACCATCTGCACGTTAAAGGACATGACTGGTGACGGCTCATACAGCTTTATATATGTGTAATGACAGTAACCTCTATCACAAAATTGTCTGACCATTGTACAAGCACCGCTACGTCTGTTGCCGCCCCTGCTACCTCTTGTGTCATCCCATCTACCTCATAGATTGTAAGCTCTTGTGAGCAGGGCCCTCAGTCCCAGTGTGTGAATTAACTATTTCTTTGTAATGTATCTTTTTTGTCAGTACTTGAACCCTACAAATTGTACAGTGCTGCGGAATATGTTGGCGCTATATAAATAAAAATTAATTATTATTATTATTATTAAGGGCTTACAATCTATGAGGGAAGAGG
Organism: Leptodactylus fallax; assembly: GCA_947044405.1. Taxonomy (NCBI): domain Eukaryota; kingdom Metazoa; phylum Chordata; class Amphibia; order Anura; family Leptodactylidae; genus Leptodactylus; species Leptodactylus fallax. The sequence continues at coordinate 9,686,835 of CAMRHE010000010.1, read as the reverse complement.
GATAGACACAGAAGGTGGGGGTAGAGGCTGTTCAAGTGGAGGTGTGGTGACCGCAGTGTTATTAGAGGTTGTAGGCTTTCCTGAATCGGTGAGTCTTCAGGGCCTTCTTGAAGCTTGTGACTGTGGGGGTCAGTGTTGTGTGTCTTAGCAGTGAGTTCCAGAGTATGGAGGATGCACGGGAGAAATCTTGGAGATGGTTGTGTGAAGAGCAGATAACAGCAGAGCGGAGTAGGAAGTCTTTGGAAGATCGGATGTTGCGTGTGGACAGGTAGCGGGAGATTAGGTCAGACATATATGGAGGGGACAGGTTGTGGATGGCTTTGTACAGTGCCTTGTGAAAGTATTCGGCCCCCTTGAACTTTTCAACCTTTTGCCACATTTCAGGCTTCAAACATAAGGATATAAAATTTTAATTTTTTGGTGAAGAATCAACAAGTGGGACAAAATCGTGAAGTGGAACGAAATTTATTGGATATTTTAAACTTTTGTAAAAAATTAAAAACTGAAAAGTGGGGCGTGCCAAATTATTCGGCCCCCTTAAGTTAATACTTTGTAGCGCCATCTATTGCTGCGATTACAGCTGCAAGTCACTTGGCGTATGTCTCTATCAGTTTTGCACATCGAGAGACTGAAATTCTTGCCCATTCTTCCTTGGAAAACAGCTCGAGCTCAGTGAGGTTGGATGGAGAGCGTTTGTGAACAGCAGTTTTCAGCTCTTTCCACAGATTCTCGATTGGATTCAGGTCTGGACTTTGACTTGGCCATTCTAACACCTGGATACGTTTATTTGTGAACCATTCCATTGTAGATTTAGCTTTATGTTTGGGATCATTGTCTTGTTGGAAGATAAATCTCCGTCCCAGTCTCAGGTCTTTTGCAGACTCCAACAGGTTTTCTTCCAGAATGGTCCTGTATTTGGCTCCATCCATCTTCCCACCAATTTTAACCATCTTCCCTGTCCCTGCTGAAGAAAAGCAGGCCCAAACCATGATGCTGCCACCACCATGCGCTTCTGAAAGCTTACTTATAAATATACTCAGTTAGCCTCTAAAAGGTATCGCCTGATTTCTTCACTCTTCCACTACTTTCAATGGCTAACACGGTACAACATTATACTACTACCACCATGTTTGACAGTGGGGATGGTGTGTTCAGGGTGATGAGCTGTGTTGCTTTTACGTCAAACATATCGTTTTGCATTGTGGCCAAAAAGTTCGATTTTGGTTTCATCTGACCAGAGCACCCATGTTTGGTGTGTCTCCCAGGTGGCTTGTGGCAAACATTAAACAAGATTTTTTATGGATATCTTTGAGAAATGGCTTTCTTCTTGCCACTCTTCCATAAAGGCCAGATTTGTGCAGTGCACGACTGATTGTTGTTCTATGGACAGACTCTCCCACCTCAGCTGTAGATCTCTGCAGTTCATCCAGTGATCATGGGCCTCTTGGTTGCATCTCTGATCAGTCTTCTCCTTGTTTGAGATGAAAGTTTAGAGGGATGGCCGGGTCTTGGTAGATTTGTAGTGGTCTGATACTCCTTCCATTTCAATATGATCGCTTGCACAGTGCTCCTTGGGATGTTTAAAGTTTGGGAAATCTTTTTGTATCCAAATCCGGCTTTAAACTTCTCCACAACAGTATCACGGACCTGCCTGGTGTGTTCCTTGGTCTTCATGATGCTCTCTGCGCTTTAAACAGAACCCTGAGACTATCACAGAGCAGGTGCATTTATACGGAGACTTGATTACACACAGGTGGATTATATTTATCATCATCCATCATTTACAACAACATTGGATCATTCAGAGATTCTCACTGAACTTCTGGAGTGAGTTTGCTGCACTGAAAGTAAAGGGGCCGAATAATATTGCACGCCCCACTTTTCAGTTTTTTATTTTTTACAAAATTTAAAATAACCAATAAATTTCGTTCCACTTCACAATTGTGTCCCACTTGTTGATTCTTCACCAAAAAAATTTAAATTTTATATCTTTATGTTTGAAGCCTGAAATGTGGCAAAAGGGTGAAAAGTTCAAGGGGGCCGAATACTTTCGCAAGGCACTGTATGTCAGCGTGTTTTGAACTCTATTCGCTGGGCAACGGGTAGCCAGTGACGGGATTGGCAGAGGGGAATGGCTGATGAAGAACGGGGGTGGGGGGGGGTGAGGTGTATTAAGTGAGCAGCACAGTTTAAGGTGTACTAGAGGGGGGGGGCAATTGTATTTGCTGGGAGGCCATGGAGAAGGGTGTTACAGGGTGTGATATCCTGCTCTAATAAAGTAGCACTCCCTGTTTCTTTTCCAGGCTCCTTAGCTTTGTGCTGTGTTACAGTTCCTTTTTTTCCTTCAGATATCAGGTTCACCGCTGCCCAAGTGATCCCCTCTCCTGCAGCAGATTCTGAGAAGTGTATTTCTCTGAACCTGAATGTCTCAGGACTCATAATAATAAAGTTCTCATGGAAATGCAATGGTTATCCTGATCTATAGTTCACTGCAAACACAATGTGAATCTGGAGGTCAGAATGGAGACTGCGTGGGCAGCGGCAGCACCAATATCTGAAGGATATGGGGAACTGTAAGGCTTCCTACACAAAGCACACAACTAAAACACCTATGAAGAAATGGAGGGGCTGAAGTAACAAGAAGTAAAAACAAAGTTGCTTCAGGATTGAGTATAATTTAGTTAGTGGTCCAATTTCATGGGATTTGTCCATATTTTCCACCTTAAGACATGACAGACAAATGTATTAACACGTCAAGAAATAAAGGAGATATGCCTTGTAACCTGCAAAAATGAAATAAAAGGTTATTTTTTAGTGTACATTATTTATAAATTTAAAAGTTACACCAAGCCACCTCGGGACATCGGGTGCTTGATACAAACGGGGCCATAAAATGGACATAGGTATCTCCAGGCTAATAGAGATGTGGTGTGATGCACAGTAAGTAGTAAAGAGAGAACCACCCCCCAGTAATGATCACATACTGCCACAATAGCACCGTGTGGATAAAGTAACTAGGTACGGAACACTAAGATAATTCATACACATACACACACACACACTCTGGCTAGTGGGTCAGAAAAAGACTGACCCAATGTGTCTAGCTAGCCACTAACTTAGGAGCTTACATTACACTCCCACAATTGGCTACCTAATGTACACCATAATACACACACAACGGAACATATGTAAAAAGTGCCCTAACGCCCCCACCTGACGCGTTTCTGCTAGGGAAACCAGCTCATCAGAGGCATCTAGAACAGGGTAAAAGCAGAGTACATGTAATGTATACTCTGCCAGTCAGAATAACGAGCGCCTAGTTGTTAGCCCGGTCGGCCGTGATTATTACTGGGGATGGTTCTTTCTTTACTACTTACTGTGAATCGCACCACATCTCTTTTAGCCTAGTGATACTTATGTCCATTTTATGGCCCTGTTTGTTTCAAGCACCCGATGTCCAGAGTTGGCTTGGTGTAACTTTTAAATTTATTAATAAAGGTTATTTTTTAGTGTACATTGTTTCATTTTTGTGGTTTAGACTATTTCTGTACACATACCGTAGTATCTTTTGTGCATGTTTTTTATGCCTTGTAACTTGACCTAAATACTAGTGTAGCGTGAAACCCTTGGGGTCTGATCCAGGAGGTATACTTAGACCCAACAGTCGACATTTTAGCGTTTATGATATGTGATCACATTATACTGCAAAGGATGTGTACACAATAGAAGGATCACCTGTTCCTCCGTATACTGAAGCTGCTCGGTTCTGATTCAGGACATAGTCACGCAACTGCTTCTTCTGAACGCTGTTTTCATAATGAATACCCTGCAAGATATGTATTTATCCAAACGGTTATTTACCAACCCCCTGGCATCTGCCTTAGAGGGCAAGTTAGAGTGACAAAAAAAAAAAAAAAAAAAGGAGGAAACTGTGCTAGACTCCAACATTTCTGTAAAAAATTTCAATCTGATGTGTAGAACTTTTTTTTAGTCATTGTCAGGTGCAGTTGTTGGCAATACTTTTGAAGAAGCCTAGCTCAGAAAATCTGTCTTTATCTTATGGTGTTGACCTCCAAAACCACAACCTTCATGAAAGATAAGTTATCTAAACTCTGTATTATATTATTATTATTTCCATTAATTCCATGGTGCTTTACATTTGAGGATTTACATACAGTACACAAAATATACAAAACAAATACAATACTAACAGTGACCAACTGGTACAGTGGGATAGAGGGCCCTTCCCGCAAGGGCTTACAATCTATGAGACGGCCAGCATAAGGTACAGTGAACAACTCAGGCCATCTCAAAGGTCTACCGCCTGCCAGTTTACAAGACAAGTAGTATTAGTCCCTGCTGCATGTCTTTATCTAATAAGGCTGTCACCAGATTCTCATGATGGTATGACGGCTACTGACACAGAAAAACATCACAGTTATCTGCAGAATGTAGACCTAGAGACTGAACTAGTAGGTTTTCCCACTAACAACACTTATTCCCTAACCACAGAATAGGGGATAAGTGCTTTATCACTGGGGGTCTGTCCCCCTCCCCACTTACATGAATGGAGGTTTGTGTGTACTTGTGATCTTTGTTCCATTCACTTTGATCGGGCTGCCAAGTACAGCAGTCCTAAAGTAGTGAATGGAGTGGTGATCACAATTGTGTCCTTTAAGTAAGCTCTGATGATAAATTCATATGGATCAACTACAGGAGAGCCATTAACACTATTGAATTCCATAGCAGGCAGCGGGTCTTCTGTGATCGCGGGACCACTGCTGGTTTAGCCTATCCTAAACCTCTTTGAGGCTGAAGCCCCACGTTGCAAAAACGTTGCGTTTTACAGTGCCTGCAAAGTGGATGAAATTTCGGCTAATCGCATCCACACATTACAGAAAAAAAAATCCGCAGTGTGTGTTTTTGAAAATCGCAGCATGTCAATTATACCTACGGAAATGCTGGTGTTTTCTGTATAGGTATAATAGGTGCAGAAAGTCCGCAGAGGAAAACTCTGCAAAAATGCAATGAAAAACGCTGCAGAAAATAAAGACAATGTGTTTCCGCTGCATTTTTTCCGTTTTTTTTTTTTTTTATGCGTTTCACTACGTGGAGCCTTAGCCTAAAAGGAAGTCTGTCACCAGAACACATCCCAGCAGATAGATTGATTCGGGTGACCCTAACCTAATGGTGTTTTCCCCTTGTGAGCCGTTACCACCGTTTTTTGTCAATATGCATATTAGCGCTTTGGAACAAACAAGGTGTTGTCACTTGCCTCTTTGGAGCAATGACAATGCCTTAGTTGGACCAAAGAGCTGATTTGCATATTGACAAAACAGATGATATTTCTTGGCAAAGGAAAAACACTGTTGATTCAGGTGTTCCTAACCTATCTGGGTTGATATGCTGGGTTTAACATTGTGTATTCTGAAAATGGTTTAGTTACTGAACAAGCAAGTGTAATACCAATACAGATGTGGGCACAATAAATGCGACATTCAGCCTAAATGATATTCCTTTCAATGTGATTACTGGTAAACTGCATTAGTATATATGCCCTAACGTATACATGTATGTGCTCAACATCTGCAGCAAGGCTGCCACTGTCACTGGGGAAAACCTCGCCACGTGACATAAGGTAAATAAAGAAGACAGGCAGCATATGCGTCAGGCAGCTAAGGGAATTATGGGACAATGTACAGAGCTATAGGTCACCTGTCAACCTTCTGAATATGGCAATATTAGAAGCATAAAAAAAAATAGCGGATAGAGATGAGGCCAGCAGGTAATTGTCAGAAGTGTGGTTACATGTTATGGCCGTAGTAGAAATCAGTAGTCTGGGAGGATCCAAAAAGAATCTCCTGGTGTCTTATCCTAGAGGTCATTCACATAAATAATGTAGAAATTTTTGCTGTGTGCCTTTTTTTATTTCCCATATGTTCGCCTGGAATACCTTCGGATCCCTCAGCCCAGCTACTGTATATTGAAAGGAATAGTCAAGATTACTTTTCAATAAAATTATATGTATAAAATAAAAATGTAAACCATGTGGCAGTCAATGGCAGTTGTTTATAACAGTATAGACATACTGTCACAAATATTAAGCTACGCATATATGGCCATAATACTAAGAGAAAACCCAAACATGGTGTGATTTAAGCCTTATTCATAAGGGTTTCCAGATAACTCACGACTGATGACCTACCCTGAGGAAAAGTCATTGGTAGGAGATCAGCAGGGCTCGGACAACTGGAAATCCTGTTTATGGCTAAGGCCCTGCGTAGCGAACCGCAGCTTAAAAAAAAAAAAAAACACACAGCAAAAATACACGCATTTTTGAATAACACAGCTTTTCTGCAATATGTAGATAAGATTAACGAAAATCTTATTGACTTTGCTGGTACTGTAAAACACAGTGTTTTGTTTCCGCTGCAGCCAAAAACTCTAGTTTCCATAACATGGGGCCTATAAGCGTTCTCTGCTGTGAACCAGAACTATGCACTGTGTACACTTGTACACCACACAGTATATGCTACGGGACTACAGGTCTCTACAATATTTCTTGGTTGTTATTAGTAAACATTTTCTGCTGTACAAGGTATGAATAAAAAGTCACAATTTTTGGAGCATGCCAAGATGTGTGCACCAGCCCGGGGTCTAGCATAAATTTCAGCTACAACTTCTGGCACAAGTTATAGTAAATCTGTTAGGCCGAGACATCACCCCAGAATTATACAAGAATTCTGTAAAAGCCCCAAAAAACCTCCCAAGATGCACATGTATTATTAAAGCAAAAGCCTCTTAATAATTCTGGCACATTTCAGGCCAGTGCACAATGCGTCAGTCTTAATAAATCAGACCCACAGAGTTTGCTATTGTTCAAGAAAAACACAAATGAAAAACATTCCTGAGGAGCATTACGATATCTAAGTATATGGGGGGAATTTACCAAGCCCTTCACTCCAGAATTCTGGCATAAAAAGTCACACAGCAGAGTTTTGCAACTTTTTCAGCTTATCTGAGAAAGGATTTTTGCAGCATTTTACATTATTACACTAGATTCACATTAGTGTTCAGGTTTCCATCCTTCGGGTCCACATGGGGACCCAAAAGACAGAAACCCTGTCCGCTTTAAAAGCGGTTACAAGCGGAAACCTGCGGATTATAATGGGGTCCATGATTTTTTTTTAACTAAAAGTGGCAGAGATTTTAAGCAGAATCTGTGGCGAAGTCCCGTATGGCACGCAACACAGGTGTGAACCTAGCCTTACTCTTTGTGACTTTTTAGATCACAAAAATTGCAATGTCACTCCAGTAAGGGGGTGACGCACACCATGGTTTTTGAGCAAATTGTGACTTTTTCCATCCTGCACCTTGCTCACAACCTTTGTAAAAAGTGGACGGGGATCAAAGGGGGCCAGCAATGCCTCAGCCCAACAATTGCTACAATTTGTGTAAAACTGCCACGAGTTATGGCTGAAATCTACAGATATTATTTCTGGTGCACATCTCCAGACCACCAGAATTATTAAGAGATTGGATTCTTTTTATAATTTGTGTACATTTCATGCCCATGCACAAATGGATTAAGACTGGTATATAAAGTGCCAGTTCATAGATCGGCACTATTGTGCAACATTTGATAAGTTTGGAACAAACTATACCAGACTCCAGCAAAATGAACCTGATAAATTCCCCCCAATGGCGGCCAAATGTTTACTGTATGGTCAGCTACTGACTTCCCATGCTCATATGTAAGAAAACTACTTTTATACTAGGTTTTAGGCTGCTTTCTATCACTGTACTGTGCTGGATGGAGCTTAGATCACCATTGCATCCTAAATGGGGTCTTCCTGTGAACATAACCATATTTAATATTTGCAGACAATTAAAAAGGTCGGTGCCAATGGATATCACCATAAATGCTGAAACTTTCTATGGCCCGCCATTGGTCAGAAGCTCATCCATGATTTTCTTATTGTGGTCAGGTTACCTTCTCATGCGTGTAGTTTCCCTATCTGAAATAAGGAAATCATGGCTGACTTTCTGGAAAGTGTCAGACTAAAGAAGGTTCTTGTATCCATGGTCATATCCACTGGCAACCAAAAAAAAAAGACAAAAGTCCGTCACCACTAAGATGGCTAGAGAAAATAATAAAACACAACAACATTTTTCATTATTTGTATTTGCAAAAATGTTTAACTTCTAATTGTCTACAACTGTAAATACGGTTATGTGAATGGGAAAACCCCTCTACAACTTCTTACGGAAATACTATGGGTTTTTATATACTTCTAAACTACTTCTTATCTCTATCCCATGCATATCCTGTTATATTTGTTTTATAATATTGCTATACATTATGTTCCTGACACACTAGAACTACCTACTTGCTGATATATCCCTGCTATTGACCTATACCCTGCGTCCAGTATATACCGTCCAGTGTGTACAGGCCTTCATGGTGCGCCTTCCACAGAGGCAGTGAAGAGAACCTGTAGTGATAATGAACATGTTGTATCATCCTTCATAGGCAGCCATAATCCTGCTCCATGACTCTCCTACCCCCACACCGGCTGCGAGCAGATGCTCCAGGATAAGCCCTGTACACACAAGCGATCATGAATTATTGAGTCCTGCAGACATGGCAACCTGCACTGCTGTACATGGCATGATGATGGTGGCGGGCAGGAGCACACAATGCCCTGGCATCACATCGCAGATGGCCGTACACACACATGGAGCCGCTCCCCATATCCCATCCTCACCTGTTCCCTATGTACCGTCACACTGCAGCCACAATGCCCGGAGATCAGAGCTCCCTGCCGGTCCTGTGCATAGTGTGTGCCAGGTCAGGACTATAGATCCGGTCACCTGTCTCCAAATCGCTGTTTCTTCAAGGATTTCCTCGCACCGTGGCGGCTGATCGGACTGCTCAGGGCGGAGCTGTGTTGACAGATCCTGGAACCTTAAAGTGACAGCAATGAGCTTTGCTGGGGCTGCTCTACCAGTGACGTAGACCTGGAGCTTTAACCCATTCAGTTCTTTCTGTGTGGGAGTGATGACCTCTCAACTACCTAGTGTATGTTTTCTACCAACCATCCCAAATCTGTCTCCAAGATAAATCTATGTATTAGTTATGTGTTAGGGAACCGCATGAATATCAGTCTCCTAATGTTTTGTCTGAATTGCAGCCTGGATTATCATATGCTATCATATGCTATTCTTTTGTTCTGTAAATAGAATACAGGCTGCCCCACAGCAGAATGAAATACTGAATACAGACTGTTGCAGCACCTGTGTGCTGCCAGACTGAGGGATAGCTGCCCTGCTGTGTTAAATAACTTTACCTTATAGTCAGATTTTTGCACCAAAATACTGTCCTAAACTAAACCAACTAATAAGTGGTGTAAAGTTAGACCAGACAGTCTAAAAGTATGCTAGATTTTCAAACAAATTTTGACACCTTAGAAAAGTTTATGACTGTCTAGTCTAACACTGAGCTGCATCTGAAAGTTTAGACAGTTTTAGTTTATCTGCCCCAATATTCACATAGATGTATTGTTGTCTGTATCAACAGTCCTATAGGCTATTTTTATCTGTTATCATAGATCCCTCAATAGACTCAATGAGGGACCAGTGAAAACTGTTATGAAAAAACAGACTGTTTTTTATGGCTGTTTCAGTGTTCATGTGAATGTAGCCTTACAGGCTATAGTCACGAGTGTGCTAAAAAAGTGCCTCGAATAACAGGTAAAATGGTCAATTTTTTATGTCCATTTTGCATCCATGGGGCACATATTTTCATAGATCCCTAATAGGCTTAAAGAGGTTGTCCAGGCAATTTTTTATATTTTAAATTGGCTTGGGGAGCTGAAAAAAAATAAATAAAAATCCTTCTTCTGGGCTGTCTTCTCAAAGTGAAACTGCACACCGACTGTGACATCCTGGATCTGTGTGATGTCAGGTAACCGCTGAGGCCAATCAGTGGCTTCAGGAAGAGACCCCGAGACGGGACAGGTAGTAACGTCACATGCCCTACGCTGAGGCCGCTGATTGGCGCTCGGAGGTACCGGAGCATCGGGGAAAGGTGAGTATGATTTTTTTTTTTCTTTTACCGCCCCCAGCCAATTTAAAAAGTAATTTATTGGTCCATTTTGCCTGGACAACCCCTTAAACCCTTTCCCTACCGCCCAGGTATTTATACTTCCTCCCAGGGAAGCACTTTTCTAGCCGAGGACGTATCTAATATGTCCTTACTACTAATGCCGATATCGCAGGATTGGTTAGGGCTATGAAGATGATCTTGGATTCATTTTAAATAAGAGACTCTCTTTATTAAGATATTAAGATCATCATAATAGCCCTTACAGATCTTGAGCAATTCGCTGTTGAAAACGCTATTCGGCATTGAGATTCCAATACAGATCTTAATTCCCAACAGCGTTTTTAACAGCAAATTTCTCTGCATCTGTAAGGGCGATCATGATTCTAATATTTAAAATGAATCCAAGCTCATCTTCATAGCCCTAACGGATTCTGAGATATGGAGCTCTAAAATGTCCTCCCCCTCCTGCCTCAGGCAGCATCTTAAGAGCTGCTATATGCGATATGCGGAAGGAGGGGGAAGGAGTGGAACTGCAGACTGCATAGATGATGATAAATCCTCATCATCTGTGCATAACCCGTATGTGACCCGGTGGTGGGGGGGGTAGTATGGACTTCAGTCCATGTTATCCCCTCTCCTATCAATCAGAGAGCATACTATACTTTTTCTCTCTGATTATCACATAGAGGGATAATGTAATACCATAACCAGGAAGTTTATTGGCGCTGTGACCCAGACGTTTACCATCGCCCAGGTCGCAGCGCCAAAAGAGTTGCACCAAACACTTATACAATGCATGCACAAAGTTATCAATAAATTTTACATTTGACCCTGTCCATACCTGATCTTTCTAGAGTAAAATACGCCTCTCTAGCGATATCTGTTACACACTAAAATAATAACAATAACGATTATCACTAGAGATGAATGTATAATTGCTACAATTTTTATAGGGGGATAGAAATTTATATTCTTATGTAAGCTCCTATTTAATTTGCATGCACAAAATTGGTTGTCGCATTTCTGTGATTTTGGCATTTCTTTAAAGAGGACCTTTCACATCCTCATGTATATGTGGTTTTACATACCGCTAGAAAGCCGACAGCGTGCTGAATTCAGCGCACTGTCCGATTTCCCGTTATGTGCCCCGGGACTGGAGTTATCAGTGGTCTTAGGAACGCCCCCTCTGACAGTACAGGGCTATGGACGAGTACAGAGAGAGGGAGCGTTCCTTACCGCCCAGTGATGACGCTGAGCTGTGAGGAATGCCCCCCCACCCCAGTACAGGGCTATGGATGAGTACTGTCAGGGAGGGCGTTCCTCACAGCCCAGCTAGACTGTCAGGAACACCCTTCTGACGGTGAAACTAAGACCACCGATAGCTCCAGCCCCGGGGCACATAACGGGAAAGCCGACAGTGTGCTGAATTCAGCGCGCTGTCTGCTTTCTAGCGGTATGTAAAACAGCATATACATGAGGACATGAAAAGTCTTCTTTAACACCTGCACCTGTAAATATATATATATATATATATATATATATATATGTGTGTGGTATGTATCAAATCTTGCAGTTTTTTTCGAAAGTACATTTTATTTGCAGAAAGGGATTGCTTGAGTATGCACTTTAGTGCCAAATTTTTGTGCAATTTTTCCTTGTAATCTCTGTTTGCAAAGTTGCATGAAGGTGGTTGTATATATGAAATATTAAATTGTGTTTTTATAAACGGTATGCTGTGCAATCTCAAAAAAGTTAGATTTTGGTATCACAGTCACAGTTTGCTATGTGCAGTATAGATTTTTAACATATTAGTTAAAAACAGCAAAATACTACTTGTCTTCTGTATCAGTGTTTTTGAGAGTACGAGCTCTTGTTGTAGTTGATGTCTGCAGTATATATACACGTGGACAAAATTGTTGGTACCCCTCGTTTAATTAAAGAAAAACCCACAATGGTCACAGAAATAATTTAAAAAAGCCAGACTGGAATTTGCCAAACTAAATGTTAACAAGCCACAAAGCTTCTGGGAGAATGTCCTATGGACAGATGAGACAAAAATCTAAATTTTTGGCAAGGCACATCAGCTCTATGTTCACAGACGGAAAAATGAAGCATATCTTGGAAAGAACACTGTCACTACTGTGAAACATGGAGGAGGCTCTGTTATGTTCTGGGGCTGCTTTGCTGCATCTGGCACAGGGTGTCTTGAATCTGTGCGGGGTACAATGAAATCTCAAGACTATCAAGGGATTCTAGAGAGAAATGTGCTGCCCAGTGTCAGAAAGCTTGGTCTCAGTCGCAGGTCATGGCTCTTGCAACAGGATAATGACCCAAAACACACAGCTAAAAACACCCAAGAATGGCTAAGAGGAAAACATTGGACTATTCTGAAGTGGCCTTCTATGAGCCCTGACCTAAATCCTATTGAGCATCTTTGGAAGGAGTTGAAACATGCCGTCTGGAAAAGGCACCCTTCAAACCCGAGACAACTGGAGCAGTTTGCACATGAGGAGTGGCCAAAATACCTGTTGAGAGGTGCAGAAGTCTCATTGACAGTTACAGGAATCGTTTGATTGCAATGATTGCCTCTAAAGGTTGTGCAGCAAAATATTAAGTACTGTTTCCACATACTACTCTGCCAAGTCTAGCTAATTATCTGTATGTTTAATTTTACAGACTACTAGGATGTAATTTACTATATATTTATGTGTATGCTGTACATATCTAGAATATTTTGTACTCCTTTTGTGCTTGCAAACTGTAATGCCATAACTGTATTCTGTATTTTGCGCTCCTTATGTTGACCTTTTGTATGGTATTTATGCAAAAATTTCAATAAAAACTATTGCTATAAAAAAAAAAAAATATTAAGTTAAGGGTACCATCATTTCTTTCCAGACCTGTTTCATGAGGTTTTTTTTTTTTTAAATTCTGTTGAAGCATGGTTGAAAAGCAATGTCTGACTTTGTTCATTTTCATAGAATTTTTATATATTATTACTTTTGTCAAGTTATTTCTGTGACCATTGTGGGTTTTTCTTTCATTAAACGAGGGGTACCAACAATTTTGTCCACGTGTGTACATAGTGTACACCTTGCTCTATTATTTTATATGTGTTTTGTGTGTGAATGTAAGATTGAATAGGAGTTTTAGGTGCAAATATATATTTTAGTGCGTTTTTAAAAAAAAATTATTTGTGTTTGTCACAAAGTTACATGAAGGTGGACATGGCTATTGATAATCCATTAAGACACATGTAATCTTCAGGTTGTCTACTTTAAAGAAATATATAGGGTTTAGGGGTTCACTTGCTTTTCACGGTGTGTAATCTCTACATTTTCTAGGATGATACTTTTTTAATATTTTCAGCTTCAAAGCAGATTTTTGTTCCTTTCAGTTCTAGTGATTTTCCGAAGATATGTGCATACAGGAGCAAGCCTTAATGATATGAATGAACTCTGCATATGTTAACATATAACTTTTTGTTTGGTTTCCACTTTTAGCAACTAATATACATTTATTTGCATTTTTTTTTTTTTTTTTATAAAACATACACTTTAAATCAAAATTGCCTGTTCGCATTACAGTACCAAATGGCAATTTGACAATGCTGCAGGTGTTTACTTTAAGAAAATATATTGGTATGGGCGAGATCGGGGGGTGCCGATATCTATAATCTGCAGCCCGGGGTCTGCCCAGTGACCCCAGGCTGCCTGGAGACCCCACTACCTAGTTGATCCTGCTGAGACCTCCGGAAGTCAGCGCTATGCGTCGGCATAGCGCTGACTTCCTGTATAGACTGCAAAACACTTGTATGCTTGTGTCTTGCAATCTATAGTACTGAGCCAGAGATCAAAGCATCTCTGGCTCAGGTGTCCTAATGGGACACATGAAAAAGTAAAAAAAAAAGTGAAAAAAATTAATAAAAGAATAAAGCCCCAAAAATTCCCTTTTCCTATATAAAATGAATTATATAAAAAAATAAACCTAAAAATTAATAAAAACAATACATATTTGGTATTGCCGCGTCCATAACAACCTGTACAATAAAACTGAAACCATATTTAACATACACAGTGAACATTGGGGATAAAAAAACACCAGAAGTAATGATTTTTCGCCATCTCACCTTACAAAATATGCCATAAAAAGTGATCAAAAAGTCATATGTGCCCCAAAACTGTACCAATAAAAAGCACAGATTGTCCCGCAAAAAAATAAGCCCTAAACCAACTCTGTAAACTGCAAAATAAAAATGTTACACATCTCAGATGGCAATGCAAAAAAAATTGATTTATGTCCCCAAATGGGTTTTTGTTCTGCAAAATTAGTATCGCATAAAAAAACAATATAAATGAGGTATCACCGTAATCGTACCGACCCGAAGAATAAAGTTAACAAGTTACTTACGCTCTATGCTGCATGGCGAAAAATTTAAAAGGTAAAACGCAGTGCCAGAATTGATGGGTTTTTTTTTTAATCCACCAAGAAAGAGTTAATAAAATTTATTTAATAAGTTGTAGGCACCTAAAAATGATGTCATTAGAAAATACATCTCATACCGCAAACAACAAGCCCTCATATGGCTACATCACCAGAAAAATAAAGAAAATATATAGCTTGTACAATGTGAAGACATAAACCCTAAAAATCGCCAAATTAGTAGAACATAACTGGCTCCGGCAGGAAGGGAATGTATAAGCTGTGCGAGCGTATATCAGGGTACAAACCAGATTTAGACCTTACAAGGGATAAAAAAACAGAAGTGACACCCAGAGTGACCCCTCCAATAATAGGAGCTACTGGGGAAATAGTAGGGAATTTAGTGTACCCAATGTACGCCGCACAGCTTACATATTCACTTTTCCCCATCTGCTGTGCAGTCACGTCTGGGATACTAATGCTCACTACACCACTTGATAAATTCTTTGAAGGGTGCACTTTTCAAAATGGGGTCATTCCCTAGGGGATTCCACTTTACTGGTACTTTAGAGGCTCTGCAAACATGACATGGTGTCCAGATCCCAAACATCTGAATCTGCACTCCAAAAGCCACATAGCGCTCCTTCCCTTCTGTGCCCTGCTGTGTGCCCAAACTGCAGTTTATACCCACATGTATGACATTGGTGTACCCAGGATAATGTACTTAATGTCATATGTTGGTATAAACTGCACAGCCGGGCACAGAAGGGAAGGAGCGCTTTTAGGCACTAAAATTGGATATTTCTTTAAAAACTTTAATTTTCACTTTGTACATTAATTTTTGGGAAGCATTTTTAGGCTCAAAATGATAATACCCCTTGATACATTACTTGAATTGTGTAGTTTCTAAAATGGGGTCACTTTTGAGAAGTTTCCATTGTATTGGTACTTTAGGGGCTCTGCAAATGCGACATGGCACTCAAAAACTATTCCAGCCACATCTGCCCTCCAAAAGCCAAATAGCGCTCTTTCCATTCTGAGCCCTACCATGTTCCCATACAGCAGATTACAACCACATATGGGGCATTTCTGTATTCAGAAGAAATTGTGTAACAAACTGTGGGGTGTTTTTTCTTCTTTAACCACTTGCAAAAATTAAAAATATGTCGCTAAATGGACGGTTTATTGGATAAAAAAGTAATTTTTAATTTTTACGTCCCAAAGTCAATAAAATCTGTGAAACAGTTGTGAGGTCAAAATGCTCACTATACCCCTAGATAAATTCTATGAGGGGTGTAGTTTCCAAAATGGGGTCACTTTTTGGGGGTTTGCATTGTATTGGTACTTTAGGGGCTCTGCAAATGCGACATGGCACCCGAAAACTATTCCAGCAAAATCTGCCCTCCAAAAGCTAAATAGCGCTCTTTCCATTTTGAGCCCTGCAATGTACCCAAACAGCAGATTACAACCACATATGGGCCATTTCTGTGTTCAGGAGAAATTGTGTAACGAACTTTGGGGTGCTTTTTCTCCTTTGTCCTCTTGTGAAGATTAAAAATTTGGGGCTAAATTGACGGTTTATTGGAAAAAAAGTAATTTTTCATTTTAATGTCCCAATGTTAATAAAATCTGTGAAACAGCTGTAGCGTCAAAATGCTCACTATACCCCTTGATATGTTCTGTGAGGGGTGTAGTTTCCAAAATGGGGTCACTTTTAGGGGGTTTCCACTGTATTGGTACTTTGGGGGCTCTGCAAATGCAACATGGTACCTTAAAACTATTCCAGCAAAATCTGCCCTACAAAAGCAAAATAGCGCTCTTTCCATTCTGAGCCCTGCCATGTACCCATACAGCAGATTACGACCACATATGGAGTATTGCCGTGTTCAGGAGCAATTGTTTTGCAAACTGTGAGTTGCTTTTTCTCCTTTAACCCCTTGTGAAAATGAAAACTTTGGGGATAAAGTGACATTTTAGTAATTTTTCATTTATACATCCCAGTGTAATCTGTGAAACAGCTGTGGGGTCAAAATGCTCACTATACCCCTTGATGAATTCTGTGAGGGGTGTAGTTTCCAAAATGGGGTAACTTTTTGGGGGTCTTCTTTGTATTGGTAATCTAAGGGCTCTGCAAATGAGACATGGCACCTGAAAGCTATTTCAGCAAAATCTGCTTTTCAGATGCCAAGTGTCGCTCCTTCCATTCCATGTGCTGCCATTCGCCCAAACATCAGTTTACACCCACATGTGGGGTATTTCCGTGCTCGGGAGAAATTGCATAACAAACTGTGAGATGCATTTTCTCCTTTAACTCTTTGTGAAAAAAATTAAATGTCTAAATTTCACCTCCATGTTGTTTTAATTCCAGTGAAATGCTTAAAGGGTTAACAAACGTCCCAAATGCTATTTTGAATTATTTGAGGGGTGAAGTTTTGGAAATGGGGTGATTTATGGGGGTTTCTAATATATAGGCCTTTATAATCCTCTTCAGAACTGAAGTGGTGTCTAAAAAATTAGTTTGGGAAATTTTCTTGTAAATCTGCAAAATCGCTGTTACACTTGTAAGCCTTCTAACATCCAAAATAAATTACAGGACGATTAAAAGATGATGCCGATATATAGCAGAGATATGTTAGATAATATGTATTAATGTATTTGGGTGGTATGACTGTCTGAAAAGCAGAACATTTCACATTTTAAAAATTGCGATTTTTATCCAAATTTCCATCAAATTTCCTATTTTTTTTATAAATAAATACAAAAATATTCATTAGTGTTTACCACTAACATGGAGTACAATGTGTCACGAAAAAACAATCTCAAAAGCACTTGTGTAAGTTAAGACGTCTCAAAGTTATTGCCATATAAAGTGACACATGTCAGTTTTGAAAAACAAGGCCTGGTCCTTAACGCACTTTTGGGCTGGGTCCTTAAGGGGTTAATGTTGCAATTAAGGTTTTATTTGTCCATCTCAAAACTATTAAAATTGCTCTGGCAGCCAGAGGAGAGAAAAATCTGAAAACGCCTGACAGTGAAAGGGTTAAATCTATCTAGGGACCTGTGAAAATGGGTTAAATAAATAAAAATAAAAATAGGGCATGTCCTATTTTTTTTGAAAGACCATTCACACTGTTCATTAAAAATAAAAAATACAGACACGTGAATAGTCCCAATAGGCTCTTTGTTCCAAAAACAGTTGTGTGCCAGATGTTAAAAAAAATAAATAAAAAAAAATAACCAAAAACAAACAAACATGTATTCACTGTTATGTGAACACAGCGTTATGATCCACACCTTGTTTTGGCTTCAAAAACTGCATCGAAAAAACTTAAAGTGTGTCCTTAGCCTAAGGTGGGTGAAGTGTTGGATAATTCATTGTGTAATAAGACCAACACAGACCCAGCATGTATTGGAACAGGAACAGCCAAAGATGGCCAAGATCAGTACTGCTTTTTGTGTTTAAATGGAATGTGTCAGGGCGATTTGGGACACTAAATCACTCACAGGCCGTTATGGACCACGGTTTTAGTGCCCCAAATCGCCCTGTTGTAAAGCCATATGTGCCTGCAATTAAAAAAAAAAAAAAAAAAAAAAAAAGAAGCTTTATACTTACCCTGCCACTCTACTCTCCGCTCGGGCGCAGTTCTTCACTGAAGCCAGAGGAGTACACCTCGGCTTCAGTACGCATGCCCAGTACCTCTGGCCCTTGCAGAGTGAAGCCGGGGTATATATCCTCAGCTACACTGAAGAACTGCACAGGCGCTGGGAGCGGCAGGAGATGAATCCAATGAGACTCATTGGACTCATCTGTAGGTAAGCAGAAAGGTTTATTTATTTATTTATTTATTTTTAAATTGTGGGCACTGCTGGCATTATAACAGGGTGATTTGGGACAATAAACCCCTGTCTATAAAGACGTGTGGGTGGTTTAGTGTCCCAAATTGACCTGACAGATTCTCTTTAAAACATTTCTCCCTGCCAGAAAACACATTTAATGGTTTATTAGGTGATAAATAATGTTTGTGCCATAAACACTCAGGGGATAAATTGCTGATCCGTGGAGGTCCAACTAGTGATACCCTATCCCACCATGGAAATAGCCTAGCGCTGTGCTTCAGCTATTTGCATCACTTCCATTGAAGTACATGGGGCTAGGACGTGCACCCCTGTTCTCAGTCACACTCCAACCGTTATATATTTTTGTGGCATATTCCCTTTAATGTCGTATTTTAAGACGTGGTCTCACCACAGAAAACTCTTCTAATATACCCACAGGTGCAGGTCCTAAGATTCCCAGTAAACAGCAGACCTTGCAAGTAGAAGATACAGCCGGCAGCTAATTTCAATTGTATATTGTTCATTCAGATGAACTGCTGCCCATATAACAGCATTACCACACTTGGGTGTGTTGTGTTGCATTACAGACAAGTCTACAGATCCTATTCATTTCTATGGCACTGTTTGAAATTCTTCTAGTTATTACTGGAAAAATCAGATGGATAATATGTCATCTATTTTCACTGTAAACCTAGCCTCCTGTAAAGCTTCACCAGACTTGTGTCCTTCAGAATACTAGTAACTTTTTAGAGAAGTTGGGAATGGTTTGTAATTTCCAGAGAAAGTGCTTAGATACAAGGCTTCTGACCATGTAAAAAACTTTATACAGTATGAAGGTTTCTCTGGAGTCTGTTCAGTAGGAATATAATCTGCTGTAACCTCCCTGTATCTCAGTATAATGCGTGAAAAATGTACATGTCCTTTACTATCTTTCAATGGATAACAAAACCAGAAACTCTGGAAAAACATGGACACTGACTTTAAAACCCGTTTTTCCTGTTTCTGTCTTGTTATCCATTGAATACTTCATCTCTGGTAAGGTTGGCATCTTATGCAGTAGGAGACAAAACCAGCCCCATTATGGGTGGGATTAGCCAGGATCCCATCCACTTTACGTAAACGCCACACCCAAATTTGCCGCATTTACGCTACGGGGGTCCCTGGCCTAAGGCTAAGACCTCACTTTGCGGAAACGTAGCTTTTTTTGTTGCAGGTTTTGCTGCATTTTTTTGAGCCAAAGTCAGGAGTGGCTACAAAAGGAATGGAAAATATAAAAAGGAAGCACTTAAATATTTCCCTTCTGTTTAATCCACTCCTGCCAGGAAAATCTGTAATAAAAAACCACGGCATTTGCGCAATGTGGGGCCTTAGCCTAAAGGTGAGCTTCCAAAATCTACCTCCATTTTCAAAGGTCCATAGACGATACACAAGGTAAACAATTCTACATTTCCCCTGCCGTGAGTTTTCATTCTTTTCCCCATGTTAGGGCTTATTTTCTGCAGAACAAATTGTACTTTATAATGGCACCATTTTACACTCTGTCCCGTCAGCATTTTAACAAAAGCTTATTTACCTTTAGGGTAGGCTCACACAGGGCAATTTGGTTCAGTTTTGGATGTGTTCCAATACCAGCAAGTACTTACCCATAAAATATCATAACAAATTTGCTTAGAACTCTGCATTGTGCTGTTACATTCTTATTCCTCCCACAAATTTAGGAATAAATTGATAACTGGGCGTTACCGTTCCTCTTGATAAAAGGTGTGTGTCCCTGCCCAGTCTGGTACTGGCAGCACTGACTGTACAGTACTGTATTCATAAATTGCAACAACATAACATAGGGAAGATACAATACAGAATTATAATAAATATCCAGAATTATTTCATTGAATATATACAGGGTGGGCTATAAGTATGGATACACCCAGATAAAATGGAAGTGGTTGCTGATACCACCTTTCTGTTTGTGGCATATTAGTACATGGGAGGGGGGAAACATTTGAGGCCAGGTGATGCCTATGGGGGCCCATCTGCAAAGCCGCCATTTTGGATTCAGCTTTACTTTTTTCAATGGGAAGGGGGTCACGTGACACATCACACACATGGAGAATTGCACAAGAAAAACAATGGTGTGCTCATTTTTAACGTAGCTTTATTCATTATCAAGTTATTGACACGTTTCTTATGGTTACAGCCATTGACATGTCGCAGAGGTTAACAGACGAGGAGCGGACAGACATTGTGTTGATGTCTGGTGAACACAGTACCCGGCTCATTGCAGCAGACTTCAATGTAAGAAACCCTACGAGACCACCCATCTCCCATGCCACAGTTAGCAAACTGCTTGCTAAATTTCGTGCAACTGGTTCGGTGTTGGATAAGCCCAAATCTGGACATATGAAAACTGTCACCAATGACGAAACATCGGTGGCTGTCCTGGCAGCATTTACCAAGAGCCCACAGCGTAGCACTCAACGTATGTCCCTGGAGTGTGGCATCAGTCGATCGTCCATTCGATGGATACTGGTTACACACAGATGGCACCCTTACAAGATCCAGATGCTACAACATCTCATCCACTGTGGGCGTCACCTGACCTCAAATGTTTCCCCCTCCCCATGTACTAATATGCCACAAACGGTAAGGTGATATCAGCAACCACTTCCATTTTATCTGGGTGTATCCATACTTATGGCCCACCCTGTGGTTATTTACTAAAACAATGTTAGGAGAGGCTCCATGTCCTCTTTAAGGTCTTATTCACACAATGTCAAATGTCGGGTGAGGTCACATAGCTGTTTTTAAATAATAAAAAAAATGTCCATGTGTCTATTCACATGTCCCATTTTTTGTATGTTTTCACAGACCCCCCCAATAGACTCAACTCTACGAGGGATCTGTGAAAACGAATGCCCAACCGATGCAAAACAGCCTTGGGAAAAAAACAAAACAGACCATCCATCCATTTTTCACAGATGATATACAGCCTAGACGACGCTTATTAACGGCACCGATATCTCCAGCACCAGGGCACATACTGGGAAAGCCAACGCTGAATTCAGTCGGCTTTCTAGCAGAATACAAATCTGCACAATGATAAGGACATGAAAAGTCCTCTTTAATGTTGATAGTGGGATCACCGTGGTAAAAACCAACCGAAAGATTTCTCTGCAGTCCCCGCACAGATTTTAACCTTTGCACTGGAAGAGGCCTAATTCTGGGTGTGAAACCGACAACTCTGATACTGCATGTTGAAATGTTGAAAAACTGCAGCACAAGGCAGTTTTTGCATTTCTGCAAAAGCAAAAAACAGCTGCATAATGTGGACAGGGTTTATCCACTATATTGCAACTGAAAGGCTTCACACAAGTATGCAGTCCGAGTCTCTTCCAATGTTCTGATCCGATTGAACTGAATAGGTCCTGCTCTTAAAATAATGAAATGTAACAGAATACCCAAGGAGGCTCAGACTGCACACAGAGTCATATGCATGAAGTCTAAATCACTAAGTAATAGCGGTCATCAAATTCGCAACATTAACCCGCAGCAATTTCACTTAGTGCATCTCTGGCATAAATGTTTTTCCAACCCTTTACACACTACTAAATTTTTGTTACTTGAAAAACATGTCAATGTATATATGTAATAAATGGCAGTCGCTAAGTGGCACACATCCACTTGTCTATGGAAAACAGATGTATAAATTTATTTGTCTGCACGGCAGAAACTTCAAATGAAGAAAAAAAGAATTTAATGTTTTATAGATAATGTAAAGAAAATGTTGAAGATGACAACAAGATAAGTCGTTATGAATATTTACAGTTATATAAATTCATAGAATTCACATTATACATAGAGAGAACCTGTTAGAAGACAACAAAGTAAACAACTTAGAACAAGATCTGCTGCACAGCTCAAAATACATCAAGTTCTCGACTATAGCCAAAGGGAAAAACAAAACAAAACAAAAAACACTGAAAACCTAGATTCTGCCTAAAGTTTTGGACCTATACAACCTTTTAGTGTAAGTTCACACAGGAATTTGGAGAGGAGTTCTTTCGCCTCAGATCGCTCTCCAAAAGCCCTAGCCTTACTCTGTGAAGACAGCATATGTGAATAACTTGAAGTGTTGTCAAAATGAATATTTCCATCAGTTTTGTCAGAGCAAAAGAGGGTTTTAAATAGTGTCCACCCCTCTGATCCTCTGTGACCCAAAATAAAAAATATTATCCAACTCCTGGCAAGAACCTAGGAATATGTTTTGCTGGTTGAAGACTCCTTCTGCTGTAATTTAAGAATCAGCTCCAGTAAATTCATCTGTAATGTCAGCTCCTAGAAAAACAACCCAAATGTTATTTACATTTCCTCACAATATTGATCACACGTTTCATTGTATTTCTTCATTTTTGTGAACTACATAATCTTAAAGCACAATTTAATTCTTTGTCCGTCTCTGTACTTGAGTCATGAGATCATAATAAGAACTTATGATGTCCGCCCAGCATAAGTGGATTACAGCCAGGAGGCAGGCCATTATTTGCCAACATGAGTAACATTCATGAAGCGCACACAACTGGAATTAGTCAGGAAAAAAACAGCAAGGGCAATAGAGTGGATACTAGATCAGACATTTTAGGGAAATCCAACTCAGCAAACAAGAGATTGTCTTATAACTGTCTATGGGTCTAATGTGCCGTAGGCTGTAAATGGTGACATTTCCCAGTCTATTATTCATACTACAATGTACAGACCTTTGAAACTGCATACTGTGAAATAAGTGACTGAAGCTGGCCATACGCATCTG
Source organism: Leptodactylus fallax (assembly GCA_947044405.1). Taxonomy (NCBI): domain Eukaryota; kingdom Metazoa; phylum Chordata; class Amphibia; order Anura; family Leptodactylidae; genus Leptodactylus; species Leptodactylus fallax. Next base: position 9,663,664 of record CAMRHE010000010.1, on the reverse strand, counting down.
ATCGACATCATGCCATCTAGCAGATTTTGGTGGGATAATCTGGTTGGTAAGCTTTCTATAGGTCCATCCTCTCCTCCAGCAAGACAAGGGTTTTTTGATTGATTAAATTAATTTGATGAATCTACCACTAGAGCTCCCACAATTCTGGTTACACATAGACGTGTGAAAGTGAATTAGTACAGTCAGAAGAGGGAGAGAAAGTTGTGCTGTGAAGAAACATGGCAGCATCCTTACTTAGAAACAGTGGACTTGGAGGTTTATGGGTCAGAAGACAAAGAAGGTGTTATCAGGTCTGTAAACACTGTTTGGTTTCTTATATCCCATTCAATGCTGATAAGCTAGACTTCTTGATATTCCTTGTGCACAATGTCAGACTGTGGGCAACCGAGCAATAAACCCTCTATAGGAGATAATATGGCTGACGATGGTGTCTACTTCTTGGAAACAGTCATCAGAAGTTTCCTCATAAAATACCTCAGGGAGGAGAAAGAGGGGGGCAAACTTTTACAGGTTTTTTCCACAGCACTTTCACAGAAAGTCAACAGAGTTTTCCTCTGCAGGCTTTCTGCACCTGTTATAGCTATAGAAACGCTGGCATTTTCTCTAAAGGTATAATTGAGATGCTGAGATTCTCAAAAACACAATAGTCCATTTTAGAGTTTTCGTTTTTTGCTCATCACCTTTCAAAAGTCAAATTTTTTTTTATTTTTCCATTCAATGAATGGAATGCGCCAATTAGTATAATGTACTAGAAAGTTGGAAAAAATTCAAAAAGAATTGGAAAAAAAAAGTGCCATTTTCTTACAGGTATCAAGACAAATATAGTTTGTATGTTTTAAACACCTTTACAAAAAAATTAAACTTTGAAAAATAAAAATGGTATTTCCATCACTATATTCTGACAGACAACCATAACTTTTTTATATTTCTGTGTACTGATTTTTTGGGGAGGTAAAGTGAAGAAAAAACAGCCATTTGTGAATTTAGATTTTTTTTTTCCCCTTCTACAACATATACCATATGGGATAATTATTTTTTATAGTTTGGGCATTTTCAGACACGAGGATACCCAATATACTTATTTTTATATGTAAATAGAAATGGATCATCACCTTCAGCAATGAAAGGGTTAACAGCCACGAATGGTGCGGTCACAGGCGGGTGGCTACTGTAAAATATAATCTGAGCTCTTTCCATACAGCAATACATCACAAGTTGTTACGGAGTTAAAGTGGGTTTCCAGAACTATTTAATTCATGACCTATACTTAGGATAAGTCATCAATTAAAGATCAACTGGGGTCCAACAAGTAGGACCCCTATGGATCAGTTGTTAGACGCAGCAGAGAGCTGCAACCACTTCATAGGCTATGTGACAATATGTTTATTGGTCACATGGCCTGATCATGGCTCAGTCCCATTCCAATGAATGGGCTTATGTCTAATACCATACAGCGCTTCGCTTGGCAAGTACTGAAGTGCCTGCAGTGCTCACCTGAACGCTGCAGCATCTTCAAACAGCTGATCAGTTGGGTCATCAACTATTTAGCCTGGAAAACCCCTTAACCCTTTCAGGACCAATAGTCATTGATGCCCCAATGCTTAGGCCAAATTTAGCACTTTGGTATGCATTGCTTTACACAGCAATATCTTTTTAATGGCTTTGCATATCCCAACTATTTTTACCATATTTTTTTCAGGACACATAAGACTAGTTATTTCAAGCCTTATTTGTTAAATAAGTTGAATACTGAATATAGAAGAATGATATAAAATGTAAAAAAAAACTAAATTTTGCTTCTTCTACCTAAAACAAAATTGTTTTTATATATACTACTGCACATAAACATATTAAAATTTGCTTTCCTAGTTCTTCTGATCACAGGGGCTACAAATGTATATAGTTTTTCAACAAAGAGTTATTTTTTATATGGTTTTATATTCAGCATGGTTTATTTTCTGGACCCCTAATCCATGTGGAAACCCAGTAGTTTAGTATAGTAGAGGGTTGTAAACTGGTTGTGTTATCTCTAGCTAGGCTCCCTGCTGAGACAGAGCAAACATCCAGGAAGAAGGTGAAGGGAGGGGCTGGTAGGGGAGCAAGTTCTGCTAGCACAATGTGAATGGGAAGGCTCTTTCATTTTACTATCATCACTATAAAGAGTTAAATTTTGTAGATAAAAGTTGCCTTTATCACAGTGTAACTCCTGGACAAAAACCTCAGCATGGAGAAGCCCCTCTTATCACTCCTACAGGAGCAGTTGTAAATCACAGGTTTTTGACTTTAGTTAACATGACTGCAGCACCGGGCATCAGATAACACGATGTAAATAGCCAGATTAGCAACATCTAGGGGTTAAAGAGGCTGCAGAGCTTGGACAAGTACTGAAGCCTCTTCAATGAATATTAAGCATAGCACTGTGCATTGTACACTTTACTGAGTCATGTAACATCACAGTCCGAAGAGGGAATACAGCCCAGTCCTAGCAGAAAATAAACCCTCCAATACAAACTGCAAGTTTATGATTAAGTTAAAAAGACATAGCTGTCAACCCACGGCTACCCTATCGTCCATGTCTTTGGATTCTCTAAAGGAGTCGTCCAGGACTTACAGGTAGTTGATACTGATGACCTATCCACAGGATAGGTCATCAGTATCAGGTTGGCCGAGGGCAAACACCTGGACCCAGTTACAATCAGGTGTTATGGCCACCAGAATCCATATACTAGTTATACAGCCAGATGTAGCCCAAGTGAATGGGAGTGGTGTTGCAGTTCCTAGTGCCACCACTCCAAAACACCTGACACAGGGTCCAGGTGTTGGACCCTGACTGATCTGATACAGACACAGGATAGGTCATCAGTATCAGTTACCTTCAGGTCCTGGACAACCCCTTTACTAGGCTCTGCTTTGTTCAAGCACAGATGGATTTTTTTTTTCTCCAGGCCATAACATTGCTAAGAAATGGGTGCTGAAACTTACAGCACCTAATATGCTAATTGGGCTTTCTACTGTCAGGTGGGCTGGAGCAGATAGGGACCGTCCACTGGACAGTAGAGCACCTAATTAGAATCAGAAATGATAACATAGGAAAGGTGAGTACTACAGCTAAAATTGTGCTAGAATTAGTGGAGCAGAGCCTATTAAAGGGAGTCTGTCAGCAGGAAATCAGCATAAAACTAAATGATAGTACCTTGCAGGGAGGCTTCTACACTTTCCAGAAGTCTTTCTTACTTTGCACTGCAGCTCCACTTTCATGAAAATCAGCATTTTATTGTTATGCAGATTAGCTGAAAAGGGCTTTTAGGGGCAGGTCTTCTCCCGCCAGAGCTGGTTATCTAGAGAGTTATGCCCCAGCAGGAGAAGAACAGGGCAGGTACCCTTTAAAGAATACAAAGAGCTGGAGTTGGTGGAGCTGGTGAAAGGCCCTTTTTAACCACTTCCATACCGCCCATAGACTATATATGTCCAAGGGGTGGTTCAGCTCTATTGTAAAGTTCAAGTAACGTGCAGGATGCTGTATTCCTCCTGCAACGGGTGCTAAATGCACCAGCCCCAGTTACAGGGGAAATCAGTCTCCTCAACAAAAAAAAAAAAAAGTCATCAGATGTCCCCAAAGGTCTATTATGACCTTATGGGGACACAATGTAAGTAAATAAAATAATACGCCAATAACACCCCCTTATTAAAAGGTTATATCCCCACCCCTGACGACACCATACAAAATAAAAATTACTGTAATGGAGAGTAAAAACTATTTTAAAAAGTTTTTTAGTAGTACTTTGTGTTATTAAATAAAATAAATAAAAAAAAAGTGAAAAAAAGACACGTTTTCCCTCTTTTGTTTAGATTTTCCCAGATATAAAAAAAAAAAATTAACACATGCAAAAATTAAAACATAAAAATAAAGCCCTGTGTGTCACTGAAAAAAGATGCAGAAATTAGTTGAATAACGCAAATGATAAAAACCCTCAACCCATGCTGCCCGTCTTTATAAAGTGGCGGCATATGCCGACAATTTATTGTTTTTTTTTTCTCTCGTCCCCTCATGTCTCCGTTCCCTGCCTGATGTCCTCCTTCCAGGATTACTCCCAGCTTTCCAATTTTAAAGATTAACTTTTCCAAATCGGAAGCGCTTAATGTGACTCTCTCCTTCCCAGGTCTCCTCCCTGAGCCAATCCTTTCCCTTCAGCTGGTCGACCCGCACTCTAAAATACCTAGGTGTTCATCTCATACCCGATCCGAAAGACCTCTTCCGGCACAATTTCCCACCTGCTTTGGCGTCAATTTCTGCCGATTGTAATAGATGGATAAGCTGTGACATTCACTTGGTTTGGGAGGTGCACAATCTTTAAAATGAATATCCTACCACGTCTTTTTTACCTCATGCAGACTTTGCCCATTCATATCCCTTCCTCCTTTTTTTCAGACTCTTTCCTCCATCCAACTGACATTCATCTGGTCGGGCAAGAATTGTGGTGGCTTATCCCCTTCCTGACTTAAAGTCATATTATCTCGCTGCTCACCTGGCCCGGATAGTTGACTGGTGTAGACATAGTTCGATTAAACCCTGGGTTTACATCGAGCAAGCATTTTCTACGGTTCCATTGCAGACGGCCCCTTGGCTCGAGCCCTCTCTATTGTCAGCCCTCCGTTCCCACCCCATCATCGGCCCTACGCTCAGCTTCTGCTCCAGACGTCTGATCCGCTCCCACTTCCTCCCTCTGGATTCATCATTTTACCCCATCTTGGGGAATTCCAAGTTTCCTCCGGGAATCTCTGACAGGGTATTCCGCAACTGGCGTCGCCATGGGATCTACAGTGCATGTCACCTCCAAAGTGACTCCAGTTGGCAGACAACGCCGGCTACCCCAGCCTCGACTGACTTACCCCCCCCCCCCCTTGATACCTGGCACGATATGCAGCTTCGTCACTTTATGAACTCACTCCCGGCCCCAACTGAATTTAGGTCAGAACCTACATTTTTGGAGTGCATCTGCATGGGTGACAGTTTCCTGCGCCATTCCCTCTCAGTTATCTACAAGCTTCTGATTCATCCTCCTCATGGGTCTGTTCCCCTCTTTATGTTGAAATGGGAAGCGGATTTGTCTCTCTCTCCCAGGAACAAAGAGAACGTATTTTCCAACTCACGCATGGGGCTTGTGTCAGCTCCCACTATCAGGAGGCCAGTTTTAAGATCTTGTCCCGATGGTATAGGGTCCCCGCAAAGCTACATGCACTTTTCCCGCAGGTCTCCCCGATGTGCTGGAGGTGTGGGTAGGAGGAGGGCGACATGCTTCATGTCTTCTGGTCCTGTTCGGCTCTTTCCTCGTTTAGGGATGGTGTTAAATGGATCATTTTGAAAATTACTGAGAAGTCTCATCAGTTGGGCCCTGCTTTGTTTCTACTTCACCACTGCGAGTCTCTGGTGCGTGTATACAAGCGCTCGCTACTCAGTTTTTCGGTCCTCACGGCCCAAGCTTGCATTCCGCAATTCTGGAAGCCAGTGGAACCTCCTCCCCTCTCCCTCTGGATTCTGAAGGTCAATGAGATTATGCGCATGGAAAACCTCACTTCCTTCCCGCATGACAAGTGAAGCCTTTAACAAAACTTGTATTTGTTTCTACACCTGACCTTACATAGTGAACTTCAGGTCCGTCTACTGTGGCCCTGACACGTGTTGTCCTCCAGGCCTCCCTCAAGGCCCACACATGGTATGTCACCCTGTTCACTCCCCCGTTACCCTCTCTGCCTGACCAATACCCCCCTCCTCTTTCACTCTCTGCTCACCTTCCCTCCCCTCTCCACTCTTTTTTCATCTTCTTCTAATTAATGTTTATGTTGCCTTGCTGACTGTGGCCATCTTGGGGTGCCCTTTGGTGGCTCCGGTCCGCATTGTTTGTATTTATGGTATGTTGTTTATTTGTAAAAATTCAATAAAATATTTGAAAAAAAAAAAAAAAGTAGTAAATTAAAAATATATATATATATATGGTCTGGAAGAGGGGTAAAGCATCTGGTATGGAAGTGGTTAAGTTACAATAATGTCTGCTGTGTACAAATAAGCCACAAGGATACAACAGAAATATTAACTTTCACAGAGTTTAAACAATTAAGATAATGGCATATAGCTTAAAATCAGTAAAATGACAAATAAAGGGAAATGTATTTTTGTAGATGTGTTTTAAAGAATAGCAAAAGGAGTGTTAGCTAGTTAAAAAAAAATGCAGTGTACTTTGGAGAAGATACCGCCATAGAAGAAAAACTGAATGCAGATGTGGTCTGATATGGTTTATCATAAGTAATGTAATATACCACACACAGTAGTTGAACTAAACTAAACTAATAAATTTCCAGGTTTACTATAATATTCAATTTAAAGACAAAAAGGAACCTGCGTATCCTACCAAAGGTTTATCTCTTACTTACATATCAATTATTTACACCAAGACACATATCAAATGTACATGCAAACTGAGGTGCAGTTCTTAGTACAATATTCTCAATGTGTTCCTAAGCACTACTCTTTTTGATTGTGTACAGGGCAAAGACTTTTAAACATAAGCAGCGTGAATATACAGTGGCTTGCAAAAGTATTCATACCCCTTTGAACTTTTCACATTTTGTCACCTTACAACCACAAACGTATTTTATTGAGATTTTAAGTGATAGACCAACACAAAGAAGAAGATAATTGTGAAGTGGAATGGAAATTATATGCGGTTTTCAAAATCTTAATCAAATAAAAATCTGAAAAGTGTGACTTGCAAAAGTATTCAGCCCCCTTATATCAATACTTCATAATGCCAGCTTTATCTGCAATTGCAGCTGCAAATCTTTCGGGGTATGTCTCTACCAGCTTTGTGTGTCTAGAGACTGAGATTTTTGCCCATTCTTCTTTGTAAAATAGCTCAAGCTCAGCCAGATTGGATGGAGAGCATCTGTGAACAGCAATTTTCATGTCTTGCCACAGATGCTCAATGGGATTTAGGGCTGGACTATGACCGGGCCATTCTAACACATGAATATTCTTTGATCTAAACCATTCCACTGTAGCTCTGGTTGTATGTTAAGGGTCATTGTCTTGCTGGAAGGTGAATCTCCTTCCCATTCTCAAGTCTTTTGCAGCCTCCAACAGGTTTTCTTCCAGGATTGCCCTGTATTTAGCTCCATCCATCTTCCCATCAACTGATCAGCTTCCTGTCCCTGCTGAAGAAAAACATCTCCACAGCATGATGTGTTTTATGTGGGGATGGTGGGTTCAGGGGGATGAGCAGTGTTACTTTTCCGCCACACATAGCACTTTGCTCAACTTTGGTCTCATTTGACCAGAGCACCTTCTTCCACGTTTGCTGCATCCCCTATATGGCTTGTGGCAAACTACAAACGGCACTTCTTATGTCTTTCTTTCAACAATGGTTTTCTTCTTGTCACTCTTCCATAAAGGCCAGATTTGTGGAGTGCACGACTGTCCTGTGGACAGACTCTCCCACCTGAGCTGTGGATTTCTGCAGGTCCCCCAGAGTGACCATGTGCCTCTTGGCTGCTTCTCTGACCAGTGCTCTCCTTGCTCAGTCAGTTTTGGTGGACGGCCATTTTTTGGTAGGTTTGCAGTTGTAGAATACTTGATAGACTGAACAGTGCTCCTTGGGGTGCTCAAAGCTTGGGATGTGTTTTATAACCTAACCTTGCTTTAAACTTCTCCACAACTTTGTCTCTGACTTGTTGAGTTCCTTGGTCTTCATGATACTGTTTGTTCACTAGTGTTCTCAAACCACTGAGGCCTTCACAGGACAGGTATATTTATACTGATGCTAAATTACACACAGCTGGACACTTAACTAATTAAGTGACTTCTGAAGGCAATTGATTGCACTGGATTTTATTTAGGGGTATCAGAGTACAGGGGGCTGAATACTTTTGCAAGTCACGCTTTTCAGATTTTTATTTGATTAAAATTTTGTAACATTTTCATTCCACTTCACAATTATGTGCTACTTTGTGTTGGTCTATCACTTAAAATCTCAATAAAATACACTTAAGTTTGTGGTTGTAAAGTGACAAAATGTGAAAAAGTTCAAGGGGTATGAATAGTTTTGCAAGGAACTGTAGGACTGGGACTGGGGCAGATCACTAGAATGTGCCATAACTTCCTGACTAATGGGATCTGGCAGCCGTGACACTAATGTGAGTCTGCAAATGTTGGCTGATGATCATCAAAAGCAGACAATCACCCCAAATAATGATATTTTCAGCAGACCATCAGTCAAAAATATACAGCATGACTTTTGGCAAACTAAAGTCAGCTGTTGGCTCACGGTATTTATATGGCCAGGCATCACCAATTTCAGCCAATGAAAATCTAAAGTGGCCAGCTTTACTGATCCTCAGAATTCTATAAAGCTTTAAACATTTGCTCTCTGCACAGCACCAATCTCATTCAGCACTTTGCAGGAAAATGCAATACAGCGGCATTGCTGTTCTATGCACAGCTGATGGCTGGTAGCATCACTGTGCAGGGACAAAGGAGGAATCTTGGTCTGTTTGTTTTCCCCACTAATCAGGATAGTATACCATATTCTAGCAATCTGCTATAATATTTTAAAACTGGAATATCCCTGTAAACATTTTCAGTTGGAGTATGTACCAAGTGAAAATAATACCGCCCCCCCACCCATGAAAAAAAATAAAATAAAAAAGCAAATTGACATGAGATTTTTGGCGGTCCAACTCTAAACACCCCTGTGGATCAACTGTTTGGATGGACTGAGCAAACTATAACGTACATCATAGCACTAATGTTATTTTGTACCACTGTGTCCTGTATCATCATGAATCACAGTCAGTCACAAGATCACACAGGATTATGTAGAATTAAACACGTACCTGAGGGTTAGTTGTAACATAGAAACCCGACACACCAGCTTTCTCTAAGGTACTTTGCTGGTCTATAACTTTTTGGTCTAACTCTAGAACTATCTTTTCATCCATCATTCGTTGTTCTTCTCGGATTCTCTGTTCTAGAGCCTGTAAGCATATAAAAAAAAATTTAACTTACTAACAAATTCTCCACATCTAATGAATTCAGATAAACCCCTCAATGACGAGGCATTGTCCCTGCCACTATTCACTAGATAGAGCGCACTGAGAACTATGCAGAAGAAAAATGGCAGAAGAAATTACAGAAGCAGTTATAAACTTGCTTATATCTTCTCCTCAGGGTACTAGATTGCAGAAGTGTTAGGTGGAAACACCAGAAGACATCACTGTAGATTAGGCACACGCACTGCCCAATGTCAGGTAGTAGATTGCTAAAGTAGCACAGCTCCATTCAAGTGTGTGGGGGATGATCTGCAATACCAGCCAGTCCTCTAGTGTAGCTGTTTACATAACACTATGCAAAGAACTTTTTTTTTTTTTTTTGTTAACCCTGGACAGCCCATTTACTAATGTTGAGCTCATCTACCTACACGTCCATATAGGCTTAGAACATTTACTTAACGGAGCAGTCTAGTTTAGAAAACACATTTTCATATAACAGAGTTTTTACAAAGAACGTCTTGCGGCACAGGTGCTGTCGTACTGTATTAGGAAAGTACATCCATTGAAAGGGCACCACAGACTACAGCTGATCTCTGAGGGTCCCGGGAAGGAGAAATTTTGTTATAAGCTTATTGTGAACGAACCCTTAATGGGCTACATCTCTCTGATATCATTTACAGACAGGAGGGCTTTACCTCCCAGAAGGCTACACATAAAACACACCTACAATGATTCACTATGGACAAAGTATTATGATTTGTATAACCTGCTATGCCATCTGCAGGCAAAACAAGTTAACAGCATGGGTGATCAGGGTAAGGCAGACACACTTTTACAGTTATACAATGTTCACAACTAGATATGATTATAGCAAGTACAGGATTTTAGGATAAGGAATTCCACCCGACACTAAACTTGTACCATGGAAAAGTATTCGGCCCCCTTGAACTTTTCAACCTTTTGCCACATTTCAGGCTTCAAACATAAGGATATAAAATTTAAATTTTTTGGTGAAGAATCAACAACAAGTGGGACACAATTGTGAAGTGGAACGAAATTTATTGGATATTTTAAACTTTTGTTAAAAATAAAAAACTGAAAAGTGGGGCGTGCCAAATTATTCGGCCCCTTTACTTTCAGTGCAGCAAACTCACTCCAGAAGTTCAGTGAGGATCTCTGAATGATCCAATGTTGTCCTAAATGACTGATGATGATAAATATAATCCACCTGTGTGTAATCAAGTCTCCGTATAAATGCAGCTGCTCTGTGATAGTCTCAGGGTTCTGTTTAAAGCGCAGAGAGCATCATGAAGACCAAGGAACACACCAGGCAGGTCCGTGATACTGTTGTGGAGAAGTTTAAAGCCGGATTTGGATACAAAAACATTTCCCAAACTTTAAACATCCCAAGGAGCACTGGGCAAGCGATCATATTAAAATGGAAGGAGTATCAGACCACTGCAAATCTACCAAGACCCGGCCGTCCCTCTAAACTTTCATCTCAAACAAGGAGAAGACTGATCAGAGATGCAGCCAAGAGGCCCATGATCACTCTGGATGAACTGCAGAGATCTACAGCTGAGGTGGGAGAGTCTGTCCATAGGACAACAATCAGTCGTACACTGCACAAATCTGGCCTTTATGGAAGAGTGGCAAGAAGAAAGCCATTTCTCAAAGATGTCCATAAAAAGTCTCGTTTGAAGTTTGCCACAAGCCACCTGGGAGACACACCAAACATGTGGAAGAAGGTGCTCTGGTCAGATGAAACCAAAAATCGAACTTTTTGGCCACAATGCAAAACGATATGTTTTCCGTAAAAGCAACACAGCTCATCACCCTGAACACACCATCCCCACTGTCAAACATGGTGGTGGCAGCATCATGGTTTGGGCCTGCTTTTCTTCAGCAGGGACAGGGAAGATGGTTAAAATTGATGGGAAGATGGATGGAGCCAAATACAGGACCATTCTGGAAGAAAACCTGTTGGAGTCTGCAAAAGACCTGAGACTGGGACGGAGATTTATCTTCCAACAAGACAATGATCCCAAACATAAAGCAAAATCTACAATGGAATGGTTCACAAATAAACGTATCCAGGTGTTAGAATGGCCAAGTCAAAGTCCAGACCTGAACCCAATCGAGAATCTGTGGAAAGAACTGAAAACTGCTGTTCACAAACGCTCTCCATCCAACCTCACTGAGCTCGAGCTGTTTTCCAAGGAAAAATGGGCAAGAATTTCAGTCTCTCGATGTGCAAAACTGATAGAGACATACCCCAAGTGACTTGCAGCTGTAATCTCAGCAAAAAGTGGCACTACAAAGTATTAACTTAAGGGGGCCGAATAATTTGGCACGCCCCACTTTTTCAGTTTTTAATTTTTTACAAAAGTTTAAAATATTCAATAAATTTCGTTCAACTTCACGATTGTGTCCCACTTGTTGATTCTTCACCAAAAAATTTAAATTTTATATCCTTATGTTTGAAGCCTGAAATGTGGCAAAAGGTTGAAAAGTTCAAGGGGGCCGAATACTTTCACAAGGCACTGTGTATATATGTGTGTATATACATATATATATATATATATATATATATATATATATATATATATATATACAGTCATATGAAAAAGTTTGGGCACCCCTATTAATCTTAATCATTTTTAGTTCTAAATATTTGGGTGTTTGCAACAGCCATTTCAATTTGATATATCTAATAACTGATGGACACAGTAATATTTCAGGATTGAAGTGAGGTTTATTGTACAAACAGAAAATGTGCAATATGCATTAAACCAAAATTTGACCGGTGCAAAAATTTGGGTACCCTTATCATTTTATTGATTTGAATACTCCTAACTACTTTTTACTGACTTACTGAAGCACAAAATTGGTTTTGTAACCTCACTGAGCTTTGAACTTCATAGCCAGGTGTATCCAATCATGAGAAAAGGTATTTAAGGTGGCCAATTGCAAGTTCTTCTCCTATTTGAATCTCCTCTGAAGAGTGGCATCATGGGCTCCTCAAAACAACTCTCAAATGATCTGAAAACAAAGATTGTTCAACATAGTTGTTCAGGGGAAGGATACAAAAAGTTGTCTCAGAGATTTAACCTGTCAGTTTCCACTGTGAGGAACATAGTAAGGAAATGGAAGACCACAGGGACAGTTCTTGTTAAGCCCAGAAGTGGCAGGCCAAGAAAAATATCAGAAAGGCAGAGAAGAAGAATGGTGAGAACAGTCAAGGACAATCCACAGACCACCTCCAAAGAGCTGCAGCATCATCTTGCTGCAGATGGTGTCACTGTGCATCGGTCAACAATACAGCACACTTTGCACAAGGAGAAGCTGTATGGGAGAGTGATGCGAAAGAAGCCGTTTCTGAAAGCACGCCACAAACAGAGTCGCCTGAGGTATGCAAAAGCACATTTGGACAAGCCAGCTTCATTTTGGAAGAAAGTCCTGTGGACTGATGAAACAAAGATTGAGTTGCTTGGTCATACAAAAAGGCGTTATGCATGGCGTAAAAAAAACACAGCATTCCAAGAAAAACACTTGCTACCCACTGTAAAATTTGGTGGAGGTTCCATCATGCTTTGGGGCTGTGTGGCCAATGCCGGCACCGGGAATCCTGTTAAAGTTGAGGGTCGCATGGATTCAACTCAGTATCAGCAGATTCTTGAGAATAATGTACAAGAATCAGTGACGAATTTGAAGTTACGCCGGGGATGGATATTTCAGCAAGACAATCATCCAAAACACAGCTCCAAATCTACTCAGGCATTCATGCAGAGGAACAATTACAATGTTCTGGAATGGCCATCCCAGTCCCCAGACCTGAATATCATTGAACATCTGTGGGATAATTTGAAGCGGGCTGTCCATGCTCGGCGACCATCAAACTTAACTGAACTGGAATTGTTTTGTAAAGAGGAATGGTCAAAAATACCTTCATCCAGGATCCAGGAACTGATTAAAAGCTACAGGAAGCGACTAGAGGCTGTTATTTTTGCAAAAGGAGGATCTACTAAATATTAATGTCACTTTTCTGTTGAGGTGCCCATACTTTTGCACCGGTCAAATTTTGGTTTAATGCATATTGCACATTTTCTGTTAGTACAATAAACCTCATTTCAATCCTGAAATATTACTGTGTCCATCAGTTATTAGATATATCAAATTGAAATGGCTGTTGCAAACACCCAAATATTTAGAACTAAAAATGATTAAGATTAATAGGGGTGCCCAAACTTTTTCATATGACTGTATATATATATATATATATATATATATATATATATATATATATATATATATATATATATATACACACACACACACACACGCACACACATAAAATCTGTCCTTCCTAAGCTAAGCCTTTGGTATGTCTTTGCTGAAACTTCTGCATTCTTCTGTGCACTTTACAGTAGCCGATAAGGAAGTGATGCATCTTCCAGGACACAGCAGTGAAGATGTAATTTTACTGCAAATTAATTTGGATTAAGCTGTGAAATGAACAGATTATGGACGCAGGCCTGTTCATCAGCACTTATCATGTCATATTACAGCTGCCCTTCCCGACATGTTGTAATCTTCTTTATAGTCAATTGCTGCTTACAAGAAAACGTGGCATTAAGAACATTAGCATTTCCGTAAAGTTTTATGTACTGTTCAGCTCTGAATACAAAGCAGTTTCTCCTATGACACAGACCATTTGCCCCACGTCCATAGTAATCATCAATCTAGTGTTGTGTGACTGATAATGACAATCCACTCTTAAATACTTGATATTCAGTCAAGCTCTAGAGACTTGTACTTCTAAACCATATCTTAAACCTGGTCTGAAATGGATGCTACTAAAGAGCAAATCTACAAAACCAGGAAATGTGTCTTTAATGCAGGCATGCATACATGTCTTTATGGTAACATACAGGGACTAATAATGTGACCCATCACCTGTGGATTTCAACTGCATCTATATATAAGTTATTGTTGAAACAGTTGAGTAATGCCTTATTAACACGACTGTGTACACCAGTCGAGTAGCATTTGCAAGCCGTGAAAAAACAAAAACATGCTCTATTTTTTCATGGCTCAGACTATCGGGACCGTTTTCACAGACCCGATTCACTCGTTGTAGTGAATGAGTCAGTGGAAAAAATAAAAAAAACCCAACAGCAACAACAAAAACATCAAAAAAACATGGGTTCCGTACAGGCATAAGGGTCATTTATTTTTGATATCTGCATAGGATAGGCCACAAAGATGTGATCGGTGGTGGTCCTACCACTACTCATCAGTGATACTTGGGTCTATGGGCTTAGTTGTAATACCAGGCATGACCATGGGTATGGACAAGCTGCTGTGCAAGGATAGATGTTCAGATGATTGGAGGGGTGGGGTCCCATAAAAGTAGGAAAGATTTCTTAACAATAGTATAGTTCAACAATATATCTTGTGTGCCTCTATATTTTACAGCAATATGGCCATCTCAATACGTGTACAGTGTGACTCCAGGAAAAACCTACAAATATGGCCCATAATGGAGCCCAACATCTCCCTAAATTTCTCTGACCTGAATATTCCAGAGATAATGTTATCATATTCTAGACCTATTCTGGTAGATGATACTGACAGAGCCAGAGCAGAGACATAGTAGACATTCCATTTTTTGAAAGCCAAAAATTAGAAATATTTTCTATACATTCCCCCCCCCCCCCACTTTACCATCCACTCTTGACTTTAGCTTGACAGATTGCATAATAATGCATGTGTGAAAGCACAATGCTGAAGGTAAAGCTACACTGAAGCCACAATTCTGCCAAAAAGTACACCAGTGTGCCGTCTGGTGCATTTTTCTAACTGCTTATTAATGGGTGCATGGTTTTGCAGATACAATTGTGTGCTACTGAAGAAGACGAGTCCCCACTCCTGCTATACAGTGGGGAAAAAAAAAGTATTTAGTCAGGCACCAATTGTGCAAGTTCTCCCACTTAAAAAGATGAGGCCGGCCTGTAATTGACATTATAGGTAGACCTCAACTAAGAGACAAAATGAGAAAACAAATCCAGAAAAATCACATTGTCCGATTTTTAAAGAATTTATTTGCAAATTATGGTGGAAAATAAGAATTTGGTCAACAAAAGTACATCTCAATACTTTGTTATATATCCTTTGTTGGCAAACGTTTTCTGTAAGTCTTCACAAGGTTGGCACACACTGTTGCTGGTATGTTGGCCCATTCCTCCATGCAGATCTCCTCTAGAGCAGTGATGGTTTGGGGCTGTCGCTGGGCAACGTGGACTTTCAACTCCCTCTAAAGGTTTTCTATGGGGTTGAGATTTCGAGACCAGCTAGGCCACTCCAGGACCTTGAAATGCTTCTTACGAAGCCATTCCTTCGTTGCCCTGGCGGTGTGCTTGGGATCATTGTCATCCTGAAAGACCCAGCCACGTTTCATCTTCAATGCTCTTACTGATGGAAAGAGGTTTGCAGTCAAAATCTCACCATACATGGCCCCATTCATTCTTTCATGTACACGGATTAGTCGTCCCTTTGCAGAGAAACAGCCCCAAAGCATGATGTTGCCACCCCCATGCTTCACAGTAGGTATGGTGTTCTTTGGATGCAACTCAGCATTCACTCTCCTCCAAACACGATGAGTTGTGTTTCTACCAAACAGTTCTACTTTGGTTTCATCTGACCATATGACATTCTCCCAATACTCTTCTGGAACATCCAAATGCTCTCTAGCAAACTTCAGACGGGCCCGGATATGTACTGGCTTAAGCAGGGGGACACGTCTGGCACTGCAGGATCTGAGTCCCTGGCAGTGTAGTGTGTTACTGACGGTAGCCTTTGTTACGTTAGTCCCAGCTTTCTGCAGGTCATTCACTAGGTTCCCCCGTGTGGTTCTGGGATTTTTGCTCTCCGTTCTTGTGATCATTTTGACCCCACGGGGTGAGATCTTGCGTGGAGCCCCTGATCGAGGGAGATTATCAGTGGTCTTGTATGTCTTCCATTTTCTAATTATTGCTCCCACAGTTGATTTCTTCACACCAAGCTGCTTGCCTATTGCAGATTCAGTCTTCCCAACCTGGTGCAGGTCTACAATTTTGTTTCTGGTGTCCTTCCACAGCTCTTTGGTCTTCACCATAGTGGAGTTTGGAGTGTGACTGTTTGAGGTTGTGGACAGGTGTCTTTTATACTGATAACAATGTCAAACAGGAACCATTACTTCAGGTAATGAGTGGAGGACAGAGGAGCCTCTTAAAGAAGAAGTTACAGGTCTGTGAGAGCCAGAAATCTTGCTTGTTTGTAGGTGACCAAATACTTATTTTCCACCATAATTTGCAAATCAATTCTTTAAAAATCAGACAATGTGATTTTCTAGATATGTTTTCTCATTTTGTCTCTCATAGTTGAGGTCTACCTATGTTGTCAATTACAGGCCTCTCTCATCTTTTTAAGTGGGAGAACTTGCACAATTGGTGGCTGACTAAATACTTTTTTTTCTCCACTGTTATATGTTTCAGCAAATTATTATATTCCACATTATGAAACATATCTGGAACATATTTTCTTGGAACTGTAACAGCCCATACACATTGGATTTGTATTGGCTGAACCAATTTTGACGGGTTTGGCTAACTATCTAACATTATTACCAAATTTGGGGTTATTCAGTTAATAGTAAAGACAGCTAAGGGGAGTTCTAATCACAATGTACAAATACATGAAGGGACTGTACAAAGACCTTTCTAATAATCTTTTAACTCCTAGGCCGGTTACAATGACAAGTGGACATCATCTACACCTAGAGGAAAGAACATTTCACCAGCAACATAGATGTAGATTCTTTAATGTAAGAGCAGTGAGGCTATGGAGCTCACTGTCACAGGATGCGGTGATGGTAAACTCACTGTGCAAGATTAAAGGGCTTGGATGTCTTTCTTAAAATAAAAAATATTACAGATTTTAGATTTTTAGTAAACAAGTTGATCCAGGGTTTTACACTGATTGCCAGATGTGGAGTCAGGTAAGTATTTTTATCCCCTGACACAGGGGCAAATGGCATGGAGTTTTTTTTGCCTTCCTCTGGATCAATACTATAGTGTTATAGGTCAGCCGTGACGGATCTGTGTCTTCATTCAAACTCCTCTATGTTACTATACAGTGCCCCCCCCCCCCAAAAAAAAAAAAAAAAAAGTGTGCTGTGGCTGTCTAATAGCAGGTTTGCAGTTGCCATTTGCTTTCGGGGCAGTAAGGAATGCCCCCCTTCACAGCACAAGTCTATACAGGTGTACCATCAGGAGGGTGTTCCTCACTGCCCAGCAATGACACTGAGCTGTAAGGCCAGCCCCTCTGACAGTGCACTGATCTGGTATCTGGTATGGCTATGGTATATAAGATCCTGGCATAAAGATAATCCCTACCTGGATCAACAACAAGATTAATAATAAACATCTACTTAAATTAAAAAATTACTTTACTGATTCATGGGGGGGTCTCTATCAGTAGTCTTCTACCAAGCTATCACATTTTTCAAACATCTAGTAGATAGCTGGAATACCCATGGAAACATTACTTAACTTTTACATTTTTAATTATCTATCATAATTACATTTCTTTATAAAAATAAATAAAAAATTAACTCTAAACAAACAAAAGCAGTCAAGAAATGTGTCCCAATACTCATGACAAATGCACCAACATTAGCATTGTACTTGCCTCTAGCTCCTTCTGTTGGGTGGATCGGAGTACAGGTAAATTGTGAGCTTTACATGACTGCAGAGCCTCTTTATGCTTCTTGAGGAGATCCTGTTTTAACGCTTTGCAAATATAAAGATGCACATTGTGATATATAGACAAAACATTTTACTGGGCAATTCTGGACTTATACATTATTATTTTACATTACAAAGGGGTTCTTTATATAAAATATTGTTTAAAGCTGTTATAAGGGATAACTTGCAGACCAGTGGAAGTTTGACCACTCAGACCACCACTGATCAGGAGTGCAAGAGATAGCTGAAGTACAGTCCTTGGCTATCTCCTGCACCCCCAGTGAAAAGAATGGACCACCGCTCGGACCCACACTGATCTGCAAGTTATCCCCTTTAACTAGCAAAATATGATAAATACACAGATACATGAATAAGTAGCATTCTTTCTCAAAACTACTGCAGATTTAAAGGAGTTATCACACTGACAACACTTATCCCTTATATCCACAGGAGACCAGATTAAGGCCCTATTAGACAGGGACGACTTAGCAGCCAATTGCCGGAAACAAATGCCTGTACAAGCATTCTTTCCCAACAGTGAATCACTCGATGAACACTATCACCCATTCCCAGTGTGAATGTAGTTGTAGTGCTATACGTAACGACGGCTCAATGCACTTGTGTGTAATTAACAAAGTCATGTACTAGGCTAGCACTGTCAGTGTCATGGAAATGAATGGAGCAGCAACCATGCATGTGGGCTGCTGCTCAACTCATACAGAGGATTCAGAGCGACCTCCTTTCGTGTGATCTCTGACGATTCCTCACACTTATCCTATACCCTGTGGATAGAGGATATTTGTTGTTAGTAGCAGACTCACTTTAAAGGGTTATTCTTATCTTGGACATTTATGGATATGCCATAAATGAATAATGTTGGAATACCCCTTTTCCTAATTGTTAAAGTAATGTGAAATGGCAAATGAAAGGGAGTCTACCACCACCTAAAAAACTTATATTCTGTTGTATGGACGGTCAGTGGTATAGTGAACATACCTTTCTTGTGTAAATGTGCAATCTTGCAAGGAAAATGGGATGTGACCATAATCAGAAGGTCTACATGACACTATTCTGACCAGTTTGCCATTGCGTCCAGTAATATTCACAGTCTTTAGATCAGAGAGGCAGAATGCCTATTCCCTTTTTTTCTCCTTTTACATACACATTATGCTTACATATTACTATGTCTACAATGCCTATGCTGCGTCTCCTGTAGTGCCCAAAGATGATACTGCTCCAATCAATATCAGGAAGTAGAGTGGAAAATGTGAGGAATAATGCTATTAACAAGCATCAAAGCTATAGACCAAGCATGTGGGTGGTTGGAAAATTCAATTCCATTTGCTTTTAATTTCCAGTAAAATGTATGGATAAGGACAGACTCTTTATAAACAGTAGTTCTTCAGTGCCTTTGAGAACTAAACCTCTACCTACATTGTTTAGTGTGTGTGTTAGGATTTGCACATCAGGGACTTGACAAACATGAAATCCTCTGTAAATGGCAAATTAATGCATCAGTGACAACATCAACCTGAACAATAATATAATGAAGTACTAGTGATCTATATTTACCTCTGTGTTCTGCATGTAACTTTACACGCTGGTTATAGAGGTTTTTTTTCTGTCAAATGCTGGATCTCCAACAAGCCTTGAACAATCTCGAAGACTGTGCCATCAATGAGTGCCAGGGCCAAATCACTGAGAGTGGTGTAAGACAAACGCTGCTGAAAAGAGCTGTAAATAAAAGACAAGCAATAACTATTACAACTGTGACATTATAGGATCTAGTACAAATATCAGAAATACTGGCATGAAAGAAAATAAATGCAATTTTTTTTCAGAAACCTTTGCATTAAAGGGATCTTCTTATCAGAGAAAGTTATGCATAATTCAGATTGATGGGGGTCTGACAGCTCAGTCCGCCCCTTCAACTTCACTGCTCCTTTAATTTCAATGGAAGCATTGGAGATAGCCAAACTACAGTGATTGGTAATGCTCCCACTTAAATAAATGGAGTGGTGCACATGCTGCCTGACCAGTGCTCCATTCTTAACAAGGGGACATTTTTTTTTCCTGATTTGCAGTGGGCCTGAGTTATTCCTCCTGAAGCTCTTAAGATGAATACTCAGCCATACAACTCTGGCAGAACACAGATTTCTTATGAGAACAAGGATTTAGCATATTGAAACCCAACATGGCTCTCCAGACATCTGCCATTGGCAGGACACCCCTTTAAACATTAGATGGCTGACTTGTCCCACAGAAATTGCAGAGGTCACCAACATTCTGATCTGTTTATGTATGGCCACATTACAATGCAGACTTGATCAATCACTCTAAAGTGTAACTAAACTCTAAAATTACTTTTGATTCCAGCCACATATTATTTCCAGAGATATCACTGTTTGAAAATGCACTTGAGAATAGGATATTTATATACAGCTGTTCCCAATCCAAACTGTGTTTTCAAACAGTAGATTTCACAGAAAGGAAATTTATTAATACAGTACATTACAATGTATTAATGACAAATACTGCCAGAAAATCAAAAGTTGTTCGAAAGTTAAGTTACACTTTAAAGCATAGCCAATTTCTTCCAAAACCAATATCTTGCCCAATGCTAAAGATTGCTTTTCTGGCCTCCATAATTCTTCACCCTGCAGTGATGATTATAAGCTGCAAGCAACCAACCCATAAATTAGAAAAAGATAATTATCAGGCCCATATACACATGACAAATGACACCTAAGAGTAGGTTCACACTTCCGTTATTTAATGTCCATTGTTCTCATCCGTCACAGGATGAGAGAAATGGACATTAAATGACAGATGGCGATGGAACCCCTTCCGTTGGGTGTTCGTCTGCATTCATTGCAATGTAAAAAACATAAATGGAAACTTTCTTCCATCGTGTTTTTTACTTTTTTGATGGAAGAAAAGTCCTGCATACAGGACTTTATCTTCTGTTACAAAAGTAAACAAACATGGCAGAAGAAAGTGTTCATCATGTTGTTTACATTAGAGTCAATGGGAACGGACACAGATGTAGGGGGCTAAGTCTGTGTCCATTAGGCTGGGTTCACATCTGCATCTGGTATGTGTCCGCTTGCAAACCGTTTTAAGAGAAAAACGGTTTGGAGCAAAAAGGATTCCAAACGGTTACACAGCGAATACCCGAATCCGTTTTTTTAAGACGGATTAGTCAATAGGTGTCCGTTCAAAAAAACTGACCTTGTGTGTCAGTTTGTGTCTGTTTTTGACCAATCCATTTTTTTTTTCTTCTTCATTCTGAACATGACATGCGCAGAGGGAAAAACCGATTGCAAAACGGACACAAACTGATTACTATCCATTTGTAATCCGTTTTCCTTAGACCTCAATGTTAAAAAAAAAAAACAAAAAAAACACACGGATTGGTTGCTGTCCGTCTGGAATCCTTATTTTTAGTACGGAGACAAAGTCCTGCAAGTTCTACTTTTCTCTCCACACAAAAAAAAAGGAAACCAGACAGAAATGGCACAAACTGATACATGCGGATTACTTTTAAAACCCATTGAAATCAATGGGTTTTAATCCGGACCGTTTGAAATCAGTTTTTGAAGATTTCAAATACTTATTTTGAGCGGTTTGACGAACCCAGCCTTATGCTTCGTTCACACCTGCGCTTGCTATCTGTCCGTCATGTATCCGTTCTAAATGTCAGAAAAAGGATTGGGAACGGTTTGCAAACGTTTCGTTTAAAAGCCCATTCACTTCAATGGGCTTTTAAAGCAATCCGTAGGTGTCCGATTGCAGCCTCTCCGACTCCAAACCGCTTTTTTTTGTCGGACACAAAGTCGGACATGCAGGACTTCCTGTCCGTGCAAAAAAAAAAAGGATACACACGGACCGTCGCCAAACCGTCTTTTTTTAACATTAAAGTCTATGGGAGACGGACACAAACGGATTGGAATCCGTTTGTGTCCGTTTTACAATCCGTTTTATTTGCTTAATATTCTTCTCTGCACATGCGCAGACTGAAGAAAAAAAAAAAAAAAAAAAATGGGAAAAAACGGATTCAAAACGGATTAGCAAAACGTACACAAACGGACACAAACGGACACCTTTTTCACCAGGTATCCGTTTACCAATCCGTCTAAAATCATGGATTGTGGTATACATTTGGTAACCGTTTGTGTACGTTTTTTTAATGAATGCGTTGTTTTCATAAAACGTTTAGCGACGGACGGATAGCAAGCGCAGGTGTGAACGAAGCAATTACTCTGCTAAATTTAATATCCATTGCTGTCATCCTATGATGGATGACAGCAATGGACATTAATAATGGTAGTGTGAACGTGGCCTAACCGAGAGCCACAAATAGAAAGGTTTCCTTCAAAACATGCAATCTACCTTTAAGGAACTATAGGAAGGATAAATGCTGTCTTAATTGCAGTCATTAGTTTAATATCTGATGGCATCATTGTCCTTCAGTATAACACTGCAGCACCCCATTTAATATGGATACAGGTTTTTTTTTTAACCTCAGCAATTACTTGCATGTATTTTGGAGTATCGGTAACAATAGCTCTATGTGTAAAATAACGCCTTTTATACATGAGCAATGGCAGCGAGCTATCCCATTAGTCGCAGCTAAAGAAGAAATTTCCAGTAGTTTTCCCATAGACTATGGGACTGTTAAAAGGGGAGAGACACAGGACCCCTGTTCTGGTGATCAGAGGAGTTTCAAGCAGACAAACCCCCAAAGATCAGGCACTAATCACCTATTCTACAGAAAAGGAACATGTTATGGGACAAACTTTTTAGATGGTAGTAACTGTACCCAAACAATAGAATTCGATTCAGACAACGGTGTAAATATACTACTTACAAAAACCATGACTCTTGTGACATGCACATACTAGTACGATCACTGGCATCTGAGAAAATGTACCTTATTGGGTGTCTTAGGTATGGCAAGGATTGGTAGGTGTAAACATTCCTTTTTAAGGGATTATTCACAAAAGAAAGCCTGCCCTCCTTAATTAATCCAGCCTACTGATACTGATCCTAGAATCACCATTCATTATAGTGGATAGAACGGGCGCTTCAGCAATACAGAAGGGGAGTGTGAGTGCCGGACTGGGCCGTCTGACTTCGGGGGCATTGAGATACCAGGAGGTAGCAGGGGGTAAGCACTTCTCATGATATGGTGGCAGTCCTGCACAATGTTGCGTGGCACAGTAAACCATCACAGAACAATGTCTACACATGTACAGATGCTGCAAACCAGCCAGAGGCCCTGTTTGTACCTTGGCAAATCTTTGACGAGACTCTGCAGCTCGGACAGGAGATGATAGTGACGCTCCTGCTGCTGCGTTATATCGCTCGGCTCCTCATACATCCCCAAGTAGCCGGCCATGGCAGCAGCACCACAGAAGACAGCAAGATGACGTTCAGATCATGTGAGACATCAGAGCTGCTCATGTGATACAATGCAGCAGTCACGTGACTGTCGCTGCCGCGTCGTCCAGATACCTAATTACGTCCCTTAGCCAGTTGGCGCTTCCGGTGACGTGAGACGTGCACTGGCGTTTGTATGTGCGGTCCTAACCTGGCTGCAGCATGCGGACAAATACCCTCTCGCATGAGGCTGCTGAGACGTTGTAAGATAACCCACATAGTACAAAGTCAGCCAGGAGGAGTGGCTGTAAAACTGTCACCAACAGTCCCATCTTTTATGTAGCATACTTGTTAACTGTTGGAAACTGTTTTAGGGGAGGCAAATCCTGGTAAAATACCACTCTCCCTATGCTCTACCCCTCTATCTAAAAATTTATCCATGGGTCCCTGGTCTTGCCCATGTTCCTATTATTGGTGCACATCACAGTCCTGCCTCTAATAGGGGTGGGATGGTGTATAACATGGTGCTCACCTGGCCGCACCCAGCTTTTCAGTCCTCAGCTGACAACATGCCTCTCTTGCCTGGTTGGCCCTCACAAAGCAGATGCCAAGCAACACCACCTTTCTCGCAGAACGCTTACGCTAGGTTCACACCTGCGCTCGGGTTTCCGTTCTTGAATGGAAACCCCCAAAAAATGGAAACCTAATCCGCTTAAAGAGGACCTTTCATGTCCTCATGCACCTTTGTTTTATATACCGCTAGAAAGCTGACAGTGCGCTTTCCCGTTATGTGCCCCAGGGCTGGAGCTATCGTTGCCGTTAGTTTCGGCACCGATCTCTGCCCACTTTCAGAAGGGCGTTCCTGACAGTCTAGCTGGCGGTAAGGAACGTCCCCTCTGACAGTACAGGGCTATGGACGAGTAAAGTCGGGGTGCGTTCCTCACAGCCTAGCTAGACTGTCAGGAACGCCCTTCTGACAATGGGCAGAGATCGGTGCCGAAACTAACGACACCGATATCTCCAGCCCCGGGGCACATAATGGGAAAGCCGAGAGTGTGCTGAATTCAGCGCACTTTCGTCTTTCTAGCAGTATATAAAACCGTATGTGCATGAGGAAAGGTCCTTTTTAAAAAGTGGTTATCCGCGGACCCCATAGACTATAGTGGGGTCCACCCGGCTCCCCGAATGGTGAGCAAGCGCAGATGTGAACCCAGCCTTACTGAAGCTCTTCACTGGCGAAAGAAGGCAAACTCACACATTGGGGCATTTGCCATAGGTTACTTCAGTAATTGATGACAACAGCAACAAGTGGTTCTCCAAGTCCCCGATCTCAAACACTGCTGACACAGGGGATGCAATACTTGCCTCCTAGAACTCGTGTCTCTACTGTGCATGGGCCAGCTAGTGCCCCAGTTTCAGGGACCAGCTACCAAGTCAAGGGAGTTAATGTGCCTTCTCACCTGTAGCTAACCAGGCTGTATGTGCAGACCACCGAGCAACAAGTTGTTCCTCTCCTGACAGATTAATGAGCTCCACCTCTCTTCTCAATGTTCGAATGGGCTATGGGTAACCAGGGTAAACGTTGACTTCAATAGGTTACATTTTGGCAGAGCATCACACAACTTTTCCAGTAGTTCAACTCTTTTCCACCTAGAGTCATCACATGATCCAGTTTCCAGAAACCTCCCAGAGCATGACCATGCGATGACCTACTCCAGCCAAAGTGACACACTGTAATCAGTACATCTCATAGTGCAAGTCATATATCAACGTAGTAAAACATGCAACCCTACCTGTGTAATAACAGCTAGAGTAAACCAAGGTGTGTTACACTGCATCGAGGCTGTGCCTCTATCAAACTACTCCCACAATGTGAACAATAGCTGAACACCTCTGCAATGATACGAGACTTAGATATGGATGTCTTGTACTAATATTCACTCATATAATATGGTTCCTGTCTGTTATCAGCAATTTGGTTGTAGGCTTGGGGGATGTGGTTCATGGGATCTGTGACCAACAACCCTTTGATCCCCAGAGAGACACTGACACCGGCCTTTATTGGCATAAGACTGCTACCCTCATTAACCCGGCGGGGGGTCCTGCAGAAAGGATGTGCTGGGGGGAACGCTCTGCATATCGTCTGCAGACCCACCGGAGCCAGGTCTACTTCAAAGGGATTATGGTTTTATGACAATATCTGGCCTGGGGGACATCTTACAGTTGCCCCTGTAAATTCCCCAGATGCATCAGGTCAAGTCGCACGCTCAGAATACACACATGTCCCAGTTCAAAGTCCAGAAAAGGTCCAGGCACTGATCTCCTTACCCAAAGGGAATTGGGGTGTCAACCTGGGAGTGTACGTGTTGGGGATCTCGTCACGAACCCTATCATACCACCGGCCCGACTCTATAGTCATCGGGCGAGGAATTATAAAAAATGATTCTAAGAGATGTAGAGAGGGGGTGGGGATCCTCCCCCTGGTGACCTCACTTAGGGAGGAGACTGGGGAGGTAAAAGGTCTCAGTCCAGGTTGAGTCGCTCTCTTTTGTCCTTTGTGATGTGCTGTTCCTGGAGGAGAGGTGTGAGGGAGGTCAAGTTGGAGACTCCCATCATGTGCTCTCCATGCGGCCTAAGCAGTGAGGCCTGAGACCATTTTGTTAACCTGGAAGAGGTGTAACCACATGTAGGAAACACATGCTTTGCTTAAGAACGAACCCTGACGCCTACCACATGGGCTCAGCGAAATGGACTATCTATTTGTTCTGGAAATTGTCTTTTTGCCTGTTGTTCTGCTGAAATTGACCCGAAGTGGACTTTCAAGGGTGGTGACCCTGGAATAGCATGCGCATGTATGTTTTTGGACTTTTGAAGCACGTGCCCTGAGCTCTTCACCATCATCATCATCATCATCTAGAGCCAGAGAGCCAATCACAGACTTGTGTTGGTAATATGTTCTTTTCTTTCCGTTATCTCCCATTTTTATTTTGTGCACTGTGTTGCTTTCCACTTGTATTTGCTTGCTAATTGGTACATGTATTCTCTGTATGTGTTAAGTGTCTAGTGCCGACCCATTTAGGGGTTAATAAATATATACAATTTAGAAGGCTCGTCGTTCGTATTATCCTATCGACCCAAAACACTCACTGGTGGCGGGTGTGAGGTAATTGAAGCGATCTAAGGTGTGCCGGAAGCAGGTTCCGGTAGGACGAGATCCTTCACAACCTCCCCTGCCCATCTATGCAACTGTTCATGCAGATCAACAGGACAATACCCAAACAATTAAGGTGTGTTTCTGCACCACTTTACACGCTCAGACAGTAATAGTGACCTTTGGGGTAGGTAACACACAATATAATGCCCTTTAGTGTAACCAACACAATTTAATACTCCCCAAGTGGTCCACATACAATATGATTCACTCACACAGTATGATGTCCCCTTTGTAATATTCATACAGCATGATGCTCCCCACCAGTATAATGCTTCCTTAGTGATATCCCCACAGTATAATGCCCCCAAGTGGCTCTTGCATAATGTAATGCACCATAAGGGCCCCCTCACATTATAATACCTCTTTACTGTCCCCTCACAGATAATAATACTTTATTCGTGATCCTCACACAGTATCATGCTCTGTTAGTGACCCCTACACTGTATAATTAGTGATTAGTTCCCTGCCCCACAATATAATGCACCCTTAGTGTCACAGTATAATGTTCCCTTAGTGGCCTCCACAAGGAAGTCATGCAATAATAATAATAAAAAACTTGCCATAAGTTTTCATGGAAATGGCTGCAACTCTCCTCTGGTTTGTCCTATGCCTCAGCATAACAGGAACAAAATAATAATAATAATCGTGCCTACCTGTGCCAAGTGGACATGGCAGGTTGAATGGTGGACCAGGAAGCTGACTGCTCTCTGCTATTGTATTTAACTCTATGTGTGTCCTGAGAATGTAGATAGAGTTAAAATCGGGATATTCCATGCCACCAGGGAGGTTGCTGACTCTTCTGTCTAGGAGTCTTAAGAGGTCCCCTCATTTTTCTGGAACATCAATTAAAATTCAGGAGAGTAAGCAAATATTATTGTATCATGTACTGGTCTTATGCAAATAGTATGCAGTATAGCATATATAATGCTGCAGCCCATGATATATCATATATGTAGTTAAGTCCAAAAATATTTGGACAGTGACACAAGTATTGGCATTTTAGCTGTTTACCAAAACATATTCAAGAAACAGTTATAACAGTTAAACAGTTAATCAATATGAGCTTAAAGAGGACCTTTCACCACATCCAACAAGTCAATAGGCTCTGCTCCACTGATTCCGACGCAGTTGGAATTTTTTCTGTAGCCCCCTCTGTTCTCGAGTAATCAGTGCAGTTAGTTTTAGTGCTTCATATGCTATTTAGGCTCTGTACTGACAGGAGGGTGGTGTCAGACAGCAGCAGGCAAAAGGTGTGATTCTAAGCTCTGACACTAGCTGCCTCTTTTTAGAGCTCTAAATCATGCCCACCTACCTGACACTGCTCTACTGACATTACAGAGCTAAAACAACTCATCAGACACCAAAACTAACTGCACTTGTTGCTCAGGAACGGTAGGGGCAAAATAAAAAATTCCAACTATATTGGAATCAGTGGAGTGATGGCTATTAACAGATGCTAAGAAATTGAATTGATGGAGGTGGTGAAAGGTCCTCTTTAAAGTGCCGATTTTAAGCTTTAATTTGAGGGTATTCACATTCTAATCGGAGGAAGAGTTTAAAGTGGTTTTCCCATCTGCCTGTGTCAGCAGCTTTGTCTGCTGTCTCTTCTCACTTCCTGTATTCTTCAGCAAGTTGGTGGATGGGCTTTGACTGTTTGATGAACAAGACACTATGAAAGTATCTCAATAGATATAGACCTTTCCTTTACCAAGAGAGATTATTTATTATGATTAACACTAGAAGTCCCAGAAATTTCGAGCTCCCCCTTGAAGTCCTGAAAGAGGGTCAAATGACCCTTAGTCCAAGCAGACAACTCTGATGGCTCCAATTAGCATCCTTTCATTTGTAAATGTGGCCATTGTCTGAGGAATCTGCAGGGGGCAATTGTGTTGATCCACCTCAGGTCTTGTAAGAGAGTGTAAACAAAAGAATGTAAGCTGCTCTTGAGTTTGTTTGCCCATCCCCTAGCTGCATTGTTGTGCAAGGAAGATGCTTAAGGTTGCTAACACCTTAGCAAATTTGCATGCAGCCTTTTGTGCTGTGGGGGATAAATAGGTGACTGCTTCACCTACTTTGTTCACAAGAAACAAAATGCAGAGAAGGCACACCATTCAACAGGCGTTGGAACTGATCCTGAGCAACACCAACCCTTCTGACTCAGATGGAGAAGACATAGTCCTTCAACTGGATTCGGACTCTGAGCTGTCTTCAGGTTAGATTTTTCAAATTACCAATTTTTATTTCCTGACTATCTTTTTTATTTAGA
This sequence comes from Leptodactylus fallax, assembly GCA_947044405.1. Taxonomy (NCBI): domain Eukaryota; kingdom Metazoa; phylum Chordata; class Amphibia; order Anura; family Leptodactylidae; genus Leptodactylus; species Leptodactylus fallax. The sequence continues at coordinate 9,634,974 of CAMRHE010000010.1, read as the reverse complement.
ACCAAAACAAAATGTTAATTTGAAATTATTTATCTTGCAGATGAGGAGACTTCTCCTCTACCAAAAAAGAGAGCTCGGTTGGCGAGTGAGCCGACAGAGACCGCAAAAGATGGCACAGTGTGGCGTGAAGTAGAAGTGGGGAAACGTCTCCATTTCACCCCAATAGAACCGTACCCTACAGATGGAGAGCCAAGTGCTAAGGCCAGACGAAGTGTCCGGAGACGCCTTCAGAGCTTCCTCTGTTTTATCACTCTTGACATGCTTCGTAGCATTCAAGAATGGACTACTCAACTGAATAGAACTAACTAGAAACTAAATGGCTAAACTCAATGTAAAACAACAACCTCCTGTGGTGTGACAGTAATGGCCTTAATTACTTAACCCTGCTGTTCTGTTCGGTCAAAAATGACCGAATTTGAAATTTGATATTTTTTTAAATATTCATTATGCGGTACTGAAACTTGTGGTTCATTGACTTTTCCTCATTTGAGGGGTTCTTACTAATAGCAGTTTTTATTTATTTATTTTTTGTTTACTTTTTGCTCCACGTCTTTTTTTACACTTGTACTGTTCGGTCAAAATTGACCGATAGCCTTTTATACTAATCTCCAGCCATCTCCAAGTAAGCCTGCAAAGTATGGCATCAAAATATGGACTCTGTGCGACAGCAAAAGTTCATACGCTGTAAACGCTCAGGTATACATAGGAAAAAATCCTGGAGAAAGAGCTGAAAAAAATCAAGGTATGCGAGTAGTTTTGGATTTGACACATGGACTCAAAGGACAAAAATGTTACATGTGACAATTTTTTTACATCACACCAACTGGGGCAGATGTTGCTGAAAAGAAAAATGACCATGCTGGGTACTGTTAGAAAAAATAAGCCAGAACTACTGCAAGGTATCCTCAGTAAGAGAGACGTTTATAGTTCTACGTTTTATTTTACTGAGGATACAACAGTAGTTTCTTACGTTCCCAAAAAACACAAACAGGTCATTCTGATGAGCACCAATGCACCATGATAATGCAATCAGTAACCGAGACGACAGAAAGCCAGACATGATTTTACACTGCGACGATACCCACGGCCTCCACCAGCAGTGCAACCAGCCTAAAACGGAAATGATGCGCCTTCTGTCCAACATCAAGTAATCACAAATCAAATATGATATGTTGCAAATGTGCAAAGTACTTATGAAAAAGACATGTAAATTATACTTGTGACGAATGCAAACAGTAAATTTAGCACCTTGAACCTTATTTCACATTTTATATAGAAAAAACTAGACTTTTTATTTTTTTGTTTGTTTTTTTTTTTTTTTTGAAAAAAATATATTTACATACAGTTTGATGTTATTAGTTATAGTTTACAGTTTTATAAAGATTTTTTTTTTGTGCAATATGCATGAACAATGCAATAAGGCCATGTAACATTTTTTGACACAAAAAAATAAAAATTAAGTTTTTGATTTCATTTTTCATTTGTTTATGAACAACCATGTTCACATACAGTATAATAATGCAAAAGAAATTCAAATAAAACACTTAAATTAGTTAAAAATCCAGACTTTAATAGGCCCGGTCAAAAATGACCGGAACATTATATGTGTATAGTAGAACCGAACAGAACAGCAGGGTTAAGAACAAAAGACGGTGATTATAGGTTGTTTGCTTAAATCCTACAGGTCATTTGACCCGTCTCTGGGTTCCAAAGGTAGAAATGTTAAATGACCCCTCTCTGGGACTTCTAGTGTTAATAGAAAAAAAGTATTTAGTCAGCCACCAATTGTGCAAGTTCTCCCACTTAAAAAGATGAGAGAGTCCTGTAATTGACATCATAGGTAAACCTCAACTATGAGAGACAAAATGAGAAAACAAATCCAGAAAATCACATTGTCTGATTTTTAAAGAATTTATTTGCAAATTATGGTGGAAAATAAGTATTTGGTCAATAACAAAAGTTCATCTCAATACTTTGTTATATATCCTTTGTTGGCAATAAGGGAGGTCAAACGTTTTCTGTAAGCCTTCACAAGGCTGGCACACACTGTTGCTGGTATGTTGGCCCATTCCTCCATGCAGATCTCCTCTAGAGCATTGATGTTTTGGGGCTGTCGCTGGGCAACATGGACTTTCAACTCCCTCCAAAGGTTTTCTATGGGGTTGAGATCTGGAGACTGGCTAAGCCACTCCAGGACCTTGAAATGCTTCTTACAAAGCCACTCCTTCGTTGTCCTGGCGGTGTGCTTGGGATCATTGTCATGCTGAAAGACCCAGGCACGTTTCATCTTCAATGCCCTTGCTGATGGAAGGAGGTTTGCACTCAAAATCTCACGATACATGGCCCCATTCATTCTTTCATGTACACGGATCAGTCGTCCTGGTCCCTTTGCAGAGAAACAGCCCCAAAGCATGATGTTGCCACCCCCATGCTTCACAGTAGGTATGTTGTTCTTTGGATGCAACTCAGCATTCACTCTCCTCCAAACACGATGAGTTGTGTTTCTACCAAACAGTTTTACTTTGGTTTCATCTGACCATATGACATTCACCCAATACTCTTCTGGAACATCCAAATGCTCTCTAGAAAACTTCAGACGGGCTCGGATATGTACTGGCTTAAGCAGGGGGACTCGTTTGGCACTGCAGGATCTGAGTCCCTGGCGGCGTAGTGTGTTACTGACGGTAGCCTTTGTTACGTTAGTCCCAGCTTTCTGCAGGTCATTCACTAGGCCCCCCCGTGTGGTTCTGGGATTTTTGTTCACCGTTCTTGTGATCATTTTGACCCCACAGGGTGAGATCTTGCGTGGAGCCCCTGATCAAGGTAGATTATCAGTGGTTTTGTATGTCTTCCATTTTCTAATTATTGCTCCCACAGTTGATTTCTTCACACCAAGCTGCTTGCCTATTGCAGATTCAGTCTTCCCAGCCTGGTGTCTTTTATACTGATTATTTCAAACAGGTGCCATTACTATAGGTAATGAGTGGAGGACAGAGGAGCCAGAAATCTTTCTTGTTTGTAAGTGACCAAATACTTATTTTCCACCATAATTTGCAAATAAATTCTTAAAAAATCAGACAATGTGATATTCTGGATTTGTTTTCTCATTTTATCTCTCATAGTTGAGGTCTACCTATGATGCCAATTACAGGTCTCTCTCATCTTTTTAAGTGGGCGAACTTGCACAATTGGTGGCTGACTAAATACTTTTTTTTCCCCACTGTAAATGGCGATCAAGTAATATGCACATTAAATGTATATTGCATTACACAGGTTTGTATAGAACACTTAGCATGCTTCTACATAAAATGGACTCAGTGTTATCTTTGTGTTTACATAGAGAGATATTGTGCACTGCCAGAGCCTTTATAATCAAACAGCAATTAGCAGGAAACGCTGTGTAAGCAATGGAAGGAATAATCTACCATAGCTGGCAAATGAAGCAGCATTGCTAAAGCAATGTATTTAGGAAAGCTCTTGAATTTACATATGCTATCAATATAGATTTACAGCTCTGTAATATGTATCTGCCTTTTTTCAAGGGTCCATAGGTAATTGGACAGTTATCTCAAAAGCTATTTAATGGGTGGCATGGACTATTCCCTTGTTAATCCATCATCAATTAAGCAAGTCTGGAGTTGATTCCAGGTATGGTATTTGCATGTGGAAGCTGTTGCTGGGAACTCACAACATGCAATCAAAGGAGCTCTCAATGGAAATGAAACAGACCATCATCAGATTGAAAAAAAAAAGAAATCTAGCAGAGAGATAAGGAAATTGTTAGGAGTGGCAAAATAAACCGTTTGATACATTTTGGTGGTAAAAAAAAAAAAAAGCACACTGGTGAGCTGGGGAACTCAACAGAAGAGAAAAGTGGTGAATGATCACAGAATCCATGGTGAAGAAAAACCCCTTCACAACATTATAGCACCTCCTTATAAATAATAGTCCCTGCTTATAAATAATATTACACCTTTATCAGTAACAGCTCCCTTTTAAATGATAAATAGTGCCCTGTATCAGTAATTTTTCCCCTTATCAGTAACAGTCACCCCTTAAAAATAATACTGCTCCCTTATTAATAATAGCCCTCTCATAAATAATAGTTACCCTAGTTACCCTTATAATTAATAGTCCCCATTATCACTAATAGCCCCTGTGATGAACAGACCCTCAGTTATATATCTTTCTTGGAAATGTATTTTTACTTGCTCATATCAATCCTACACATACCTTTAGGAATGCCATGTTTAAGTTGTGTTTACATTCGTGGTCACTTCGCTTCAGTGGTGTTATGTGCATACCATGGGGGATGGTCTCCCTAGCCATCCAGTTTTATTACCCCCTGTTCAGCAGATGCCATGGCGGAGGGAGGGCTAGTGACCTGCAGCTCAACCCCAGACATACATTTCTCCCAGCACCTAGGAAGGCATCCATCTCTCTGAGGGTTCTGCAAAGGAGAGAAGGGGGAGGGGCCCTACCTGGGAGGAGGTGTGGGTGGGTCACTAGCCATATGCTGAAAGGAAACCTAGATTCTTGGTCACTCAGCAAAGAGGCAGCAAGAAGGTCTTATCTTGGAAAGGATGTGAGAGCTTGTCGTGCTGTGGACTGAGCATGGTCCTAGCATTGAGGCCTGAAGCCTTTTGTCTTTGGAGTCTGGACAGCATGTAGGAGAGACGTGCTCTGTAACTTTCTTAAGGAAACGCCCTAAACCCAAGAACCTGTTGTGGCCTAGAGAAACTGACTACAAACCTGTGCCGGTATTTCTCTATCTGTTATTTCCCTTTTTATTTGATGTGCGGTATTTTACTTTTATCTGTATTTGCTTGATAATTCACGGATCTGTATTTCTGTATATGTTAGTGCTTAGTACCGACCCACTGGGGTTAATAAAGATATAAAATTTAAAAAGCTTGTTTTGTATTATCCTATGACCCGGTACGCTCACTGTGCGTGAGTGGGAGGTAAAGAAGGTTGATCACAGGTCTGTCAAGAGGATTCGCAAGGCGAGATCCTTCACAGCCCCCTTTATAAATAAGCCCACTTAACAATTATACCCCCCTTATAAACAGTTACCCTCTTATAAATAATAGTTCCCCCCTTATAATGGATGCCTTATATATAATAGTTTCCCTTTTTTATAGGCCTCTTATAAATAGTCCCCCCTTATAAATAATAGTCCGTCTTATAAATAATTGTTCCCCCTTATAATAGCCCCCTCATATCTAAGGCTCCACCCAACAGCTTCCTGCTAATAGCCTACACCATGGCTCCTTCACTGAAGTCTTACATATGTGCTGACTATTTGGTGTTACTGAGTATGTTCCCAGTATAGTTAGCCCCTATAGTACTGTGCAGGTCCCAAGTACTCCATGGCCAATTCATACACAGTCCTGTATGGGGAATGACATGGCCATGGAGAACTACACGTATGTGCAAGATTATACAGCACCATGGAATTAATGGTGCTATATAAATAAACAATAATAATAATAGTGAGGGAGCTGTGATGCAGACATAGCATACAGGGCTGCCAGCAGAAATATTGAGCCCTCCCCCCCCCAGTATAATGCTGCACATGGTATATAATGCTCCACAGTATAAAATGCTCCCCTGAGCCCTCCACAGTTTCCCCACATGGTATATAATGCTCCACAGTGGCCCCACACAGTATAAAATGCTCCCCTGAGCCCCCCATAGTGGCCCCACATGGTATATAAGGCTCCACACAGTATAATACTCCACAATGGTCCACACAGTATACTACCCCTTAGTGGCCCCAGACAGTACAATATGCTCCCCAGCAGCCCCACATAATATAATATGTTCCATACAGTATAATATGCACCCCACAGTGCCCCCCCAGTATAATGCTCCAAAGTGGCCTAACACCGTATAACATATTCCACAATGGCCTCTACACAGTATAATATACTCCCTAGAGAGGTTCCCCCAGTATAATGCTCCACAGTGGTCCCCCACAGTATAATATGCTCCCCACAGTCCCCCCAGTATAATGCTCTACAATGGCACCACAGAGTATAATATGCTCCCGAGAAGCCCCAACACAATATAATACACTCCACAGTGGCCCCACACAGTATAACAGGCTCCCCACATTGCCCCTTCCCCCCCAGTATAAAGCTCCACAGTGGCCCATAGTATAATATGCTCCCCAGAGGGCCCCCTAGTATAATGCTCCACAGTGGCCCATGCAATATATTATGCTCCCCAGAGCGTCCCCCAGTGAAATGCTCCACAGTAGGCCCCAAGCAGTATAATATGCTCCCCAGAGGGCCCCCTAGTATAATGCTCCTTAGTTCCCCCCCCGAATAATGTCCCACAGTGGGGCCACGCAAAATAATATGCTCTGCAGATGGCCCCCCCAGAATAATGCTTCACAGTGACCCCACACAGTATAACATGCTCCAGAATGGCCTCCACACAGTATAATATACTGCCTAGAGAGGTTCCCCTAGTATAATGCTCCACAGTGGCCCAAAACAGTATAATATGCTCTCCAGAAGGGCCCCCCAGTATAATGAATATAACATGCTCTCCAGAGGCCCCCTCACATTGTAATGCTCCACAGAGGCCCCACAGAATATAACATGCTCTCCAGAGGCCCCCTCACATTGTAATGCTCCACAGAGGCCCTACAGACTCCCACAGTGCTATTATTATATTATAGTCTATAATAATCGAAGGCCCAGGGGAGGTGAGGGAAAATAACAAACATTTATACTCACCTTGCCTTACCTCTCCTGGGCCTCCTTGCGCTGCTCCGCAATTCCCGCCGGCACCGGCTTACTCTTCTCTGCGGCTGACGTCACCACTGAGGCCTGTAATTGGGCCTCAGCGGTTACGTGAGTCACTCTGTCAGCACCCGCATGTGACTGCTGAGGCCAGGCCTGTGTTATCCGGAATGCTAGAAGATGAAGTCGGATGCCAAGGACAGATGAGTAAAAATGTTTGTTATTTTTACTCACCTCGGAAAGGGGCGCTGCGGCACATGACGCTGAGTCCCTTTCATAAAAAAATGCTTTACAAAATATGCTATACAAAGTGATCAAGAAGTCATATGTAACCTAAAACATTACCAATAAAAAGCTAAAAATAAGTCCTCAACCAACTCTTTCACCCGAAAAATAAAAATGTTACTCATATCAGAAGATGGTGATGCAAATATAATTGATCTATGTCCTCAAATGGGTTTTTGTTCTGCAAAATTAGTAACATGTAAAAAGACAATATAAATTAGATATCGTTGTAATTGTACCGACCCATAGAATGAAGGTAACATGTTACTTATGCTGTACACTACATGGCAAAATATTTAAAATGCAATGCCAAAATGAATGGGTTTTTATTTTTGTTTGTTTTTTTTAATTCACCGAAAACTTAATAAAATTTAATAAGTGATATGGAGTCATTACAAAATACATCTCATCCCGCAAAAAAACAGTCTCCATATGGCTACATCACATGAAAAAGAAAAAAAATATAGCTTGCGAAATGTGAACACAAAATCCTCAAAAATCGCCAAATCATTAGAAAAAAACTGGCTGCGGCAGGATGGGAATATATAAGTTCTGTGAGCATGTATATGGAGACACCCCAGATTTAGAGCTTACAAGGGAAAAGACACCAGAAGTGACCTCCAGAGGGACCCCCACAATCATAGGAGCTACTGGGAAAATAGTGGGGAATTTAGTGTTCCCAATGTACACCGCACAGCTTACATATTCACTTTTCACCATCCGCTGTGCATTCACGTCTAGGAAATTAATGCTCACTACACCCCTTGATAAATTCTTTGAGGGGTGCAGTTTTCAAAATGTAGTCATTCCCGAGGGGATTCCACTTTACTGGTACCTTAGAGGCTCTGCAGACATGACTTGGCGTCCAGATATCAAACATCTAAATCTGCACTTCAAAAGTTGCATAGCACTCCTTCACATCTGCGCCCTGCTGTGTGCCCAAACTGCAGTTTATGCCCACATGTATTACGCTGTTATACCCATGATAACATACTTATGTGGGTATAAACTGCTGTTCACACAGCCGGGCACAGAAGGGAAGGAGTGTCATGTGGTTTTTGGAGCACAAATTTAGACGGTTTGGTTTTTGGACATCATGACACTTTTGCAGAGCCCCTGAAATACCATTAAAGTGGAATCTCCTGACATGTGACCCCATTTTGGAAACAACACCCCTGAAGGAATTTTTTTCGAACTTGTATTTTATTAAAGATTTCCAAAGTGTACAAAAAGCAATACAAACTTGATATAAATCACAGTACATCAAATTATAATGAGAATGATGAGGGAAAGGGGGAGGAAAGGAGAGTTGGGAGGGAACAATGAATGAGGGATGTAATGGCTGATAGAGAAGGGGGAGCGGCGGAAAAATAGGGGATGGGAACAAGGGGAGGTAGGTTAGGGAGGAAGATGGAATCGGGATGGAGGGACATAGGAAATAGAATGTGATACAAAATCAACGATCATCAATGAAAAACAACAAACAGTGATCCAGTAGACAGTAAATGCACAACTCAAAAACAAGGCAGGTGAGATTCCATTGAATATTAGCAGATTGGCAATTAACAATGAACAATGTGGTACCAGTATAGATAGCAAGTACTAATGCAAAATCAACGCTCATAGCCTGACCATGTTACCCATTTACCACATAAACTCTTAAAAGCCTGGGTGCTACCCAGTCTACATGATAACAAATGTTCCATAGTGCAATTAAATGTGACTGCTCTAGTGATTTCAGGTATACAAGGAAGGTCTGAGCTTTTCCATAATTGAGCAATCCTAGATCTAGTGACAGTCAGTACGTGGAAAATGATACATTGATCATCAAGGGGTAGCGTGTTAATGCCCAATGAAAGCAGAGCTACATGTGGTCCCCAAGGAAACGGATACTGGATTATAGTACGCAGTAGGTTATAAATTTGGTTCCATTAAAAAATACACTTTTAAGCTAATGGCATGTTGGAATGGCCTTTAAAAAGGCCATTCTTCTCCTACCTTTCATTGTTGCCTTCTCCCAGCTGTTTTTGTCAAAATCCGTTTCTTCAATTATGGAAATGATCCTCACGGAGCACCCGGGGCATTCCTCCTTGGTAGCGAGAACCCACCGCTTCATTGCTTGTCACCACCCATTAGTCTGTTGTGGTGACTCCCATCTTGGTTTTCTCTTTTACTTCCTCTGACACAGTGCTGGATGGCAGCGACTGCACACAGGCCGCAATTTTCCGGTGGTCCGTACTGCGCCTCTTGTGAAAGACCACCGGAAAATGGCGGCGGTCCAGCACTGCGTCAGAGGAAGTAGAAGAAAGAAGATACAGAGAAGACCAAGATGGGAGTCATCACAACAAAGTAATGGGCAGTGACAAGCGAGGACGCGATGGGTGCTCGCTTACAAGGAGGAAAGCCCCGGGGGCTCCGTGAGGATCATTTCCATAATTGAAGAAACACATTTTTACAGACTGGGAGAAGACAACAATGAAAGGTAGGAGAAGAATGGCCTTTTTAAAGGCCATTCCAACGTGCCATTAGCTTAAAAGTGTTTTTTTAATGATAGATTCCCTTTAAGTTGAGGACATGACCACCATATATGCAGAAGAGAACCACTTTCCAAATTACATCTCCAGCATGTTTTGGAAGCTGTAGAGAAGATAAGTGCTAGCCTACCTGGGGTATAGTATCATCTATACAACAATTTTCTGCAGGACTCCAGGTGGTCAATGCAATGAGAAGGTAAAGAGAATACTTCAGTCTACTGAGTGTCGGTGAACGTCTACCTGAGATCTGACTCCCATTTAGACCTAAATCCAAGTCGTATTGGAGGTGAATGATCGCTAATGGCTTTATTAGCATAAAAGATACCCTTAGTCATTCTAGAAGAGTTATAAAAGTGCAAGGCAAAAGGAGAGTTAGGGGAATCATTAGAACAAGTGACCTCTTTCAAAAACTGGCAGATTTGCAAGTATTTATAGAAGTCATATTTAGGGATATGGAATTGGTCACAAATATGGGCAAAGGAGTGTAAAGCCTTGCCCTGGAATAACTGACCCAAAATGAGTAAATCCCCCTCCACCCATTTCTGGATATTTAGATCTGGTATAAAGAAAGGAAGGGTTTCCAGGGGGGCGCATGCTAGGTTACCTGAAGGACGTTAAGTCCAGTATGGCATAGTCTCCACACCTCCACCGCTGTTTGCATTGTGGGCAGTGAGACCTTTACTGTAGACAATAGGTATAGGAAGTGCCATAGTAGTATTGTTAGAGAAGGCAATCCCGTACAGTATCTCTCTATATCAACCCAGTGTTTCCCCTCAAACATGTGCCACCAAGCTTTTAATTGATCCAAAATAGATGCATAGTAATAATGCAGTAAGTTATGATAGTCTAACCCTCCTTTGGATTTGGGGAGAAGCAGTACTGATGTTGGGATCCTGGCTCTTTTATGTCCCCATATAAAGCACATTAATAAACGTTGAAGGGTTGTAATAAAATGTTTTGGAATTTTGATGGGGAGGTTCCTAAAGTAATATATATTACTATATAGATCCTATAATATATAGGATATATAATATAATATATAGGATCTTTGTAACAAGGAACATTTTTGCTGAAGAAAGCTTGCCTAGCCATGAAATCTGGACTTTGGAGTAAGAGGTAACATCCTTTTGAATGGTTGATAAGAGTTTTGAGTAATTAATTCTTCAAAGTTTTGAAGGTTGGTAAGTCAATTGTACTCCGAAATAGGGTAGGGCACCGTTTGCCCAAGGAAAGGGAAAAAAAATGCTAAAGATGTTGTTGCATAGGGAGGGGAATGCCCATATTTAAAATCAAGGATTTTGAGGTATTCACTTTGTAATAACTGACATTATGAAAGTAATTTATAAGGGTCATCACAGTGACAAGTGATTGTTCAGGCTTCGACAGTGACATAATAATATCATCTGCGAACAGCCCTATGCGATGCTCAGTTGTGCCCACCTCAATGCCCCAAAGACTAGAAGAGGACCTAATGCTTTGGGCGAATGGTTCCATAGTCAGTGATAAAATCAGGGGGGATAAGGGACATCCCTGACAGGTTCCATTAGTAATATAGAAAGGGGTAGACAAAACTCCTGCAGAATAGACTTTAGCTGAGGGAACAGTATACAGTGCCATAATAGCAACCCGAATAGAGGGGGGAAACCAAACTTCTGCAACACTGCTTGCAAATAACCCCAATGGGCACGGTTGAACACCTTCTCCGCATCCAAAGCTAGGAGCAGAGAAGGCGTCCGATGGCTGTGGTCCAAGGTCACAAGATCAATAAAGCGTCTTGTACCATCTAAAGTTTGCCTACCCTTTATGAAGCCTTCTTGATCCTTATGGATAATGGTACGTAGCATGTCCATAATTCTCCTGGCGAGTACCTTGGCATATAATTTCAAGTCCGTGTTTAAGAGGGAAATGAGTTGGAAGCTAGGTGGGGTATCGGGGGTTTTCCCTGGTTTAGGAAGCGTAATCACCAATGCTTCCAACATTTCTCGTGGAGGGGACCCAGAGACGGCAATATAATTAAATAAACGAGTAAGATAAGGAGTTAAAAGAAGCTGGTTAGTCTTATAATACTCGTTAGTCAATCCATCAGGTCCAGGGGACTTATGCATGTTCAGCGATTTTATAGCCTGTTGTACCTCATCTTGAGCGAAGGGGGAGATAAGGGAGGTTTTTTAGGTGTCCAAAATAGAAGAAAGGGAGATGGAGTCCAGGTAAGTGACAATAGCAGTCAGAGTAGGCTGACGGGTAGAGGAGTCAGATTGTAAATTATATAGTTTCGAGTAATACTGTGCTAAGACATCCACTTAGGGTCCACCACTTTTCGTCCTGACTCGTTAAAAATAAAGGGAATGCGGCTTTTGGTCATATGAGTTTTTAATCGTCTGGCTAAGACTGCCTTAGGTTTTTGACCCTGCCAATAATACGTTAATTTGAATTTGCGTAGAGCAAGGTCGTATTTATATACATTGAGGTCGTACAACTGAGCATGCAGGATAGAAATTTGTTTAGACCTATCAGGGCACGGTGAGACTTTATTAAGTCTGTGCAAGGATTCCAATTGGGTAAGTATGGCTTGTTCCTGTTGAAGCCTCTGCTTTTTAGCATGGGAGGTTTGCTGAATGAAGTGGCCTCTCATGGAAACCTTGTGGGCACACCATAAGGTAGCATCCCTTCACCTGGCTGTTGTCATTAATTTCAAAGTACTCTGACAGAGCTGAGGAAGTGGCTGGGGCATATTTAGGGTGCTGTAAGATGTAATTGTTAAGTCTTCAAACTGAATCAGGGCGAGAAGAATATTGTTCCTGTACAACAATGGAGACCGGTGCATGGTCAGACCATGTCGGGATATCGATAGTGAACGAGCTAACCCTCTGAAGAATGGACCTGTCCACCAGAGCATAATCAATCCTGCTATATACCTGGTGTGGATTTGAGTAAAAAGTATAATCTAATTCAGAGGGATGTTGATGTCTCCACACATCAAAGAGCTGGTGGGACTGTAGAATATTGACTATAGGGGTAGGTTCCGACACCGTCTGAGGAGCAGTGGAATCCATCGAGGGCCAAAGTACCTTATTAAAATCTCCCAATATCATTACATGACCTTTGGCCACTTCTTCCATCTTCGACAGAACCATACGGATAAATTGCAATTGCCTCTTGTTAGGGGCATACACTGAGACTAATGTATATTGCACATTGTTAATATGACACACCAGGATGACATATCTCCCCTCACCATCAGTAATCTTTTGGTCAATAGAAAAGGCTAAGGTGTTTCTGACAAGTATTGCTACTCCACATTTCTTACTCACCGCATGGGAGAAAACCTGAGCTGAATAACGCTTGTGGTGGAAACGAGGAGCATCTTCCTTATTCAAATGTGTCTCCTGGAGACAGATAATGTCAGAGTTGGATGTCCTCGCCTCCCTCCACAGCGCCGCTCTTTTATATGGAGAGTTTAGGTCTTTAACATTTAAAGATGATACCTTAAATCCCATAATCACCAATCCAGTTGGCTGTGAGGGCTGGGGCGTCATCAGGAAATTTGGAGTGCAATACCGAATACCACCTAGAACAATGAAGCCATCTTGCACTATTAGTAGTCGGACAGGAATCTACTGGTTAAACAGAAAGAAAACAACCAAATATGCACATACAGAAGAAACAACAATAGGACACAAAAGAGGCATCACAGGAGGATACTCCCAGAGATCTGGGGGGGGGGGGGAGATTTTGACATCAGGGTATCCAAAACATGCCAGACTGGTCAGTACTCATACTCATAGTAACCCACCCAGTGCATAGCCGAAACACACCAGAGAGGGGGCAGAGGCCCAGGTGCCCCCCCCCCCCAAACACCCCACTATAAATATATATCAAGGGTAAAAGGATAAGAACGTGAAAGGAAGATCACTCCTTGGAACGTTGAAGGTGCTTCTTCCCGTTCTGTACAACTGTCCATTCCTCCTCCACAGTAGGAGGCGGGGGGACGCTTCCCTGATGAGATGCTTTGTGACGTGATTTTCAAATTCCAATCGTTGACACAGCTTGAGAGCTGCTTCAGGGTGTTGCAACCACCTTGAAACCATTGTAGGAAATGAGTAGGCGAACTGGAAAGCCCCACTTGTACAGAATGTCATTATCATGCAGGGTTCTTGTAACAGTTGAAAATGTCCGCCTGCGGGCCATAGTAGCTGCTGATAGATCTGCAAACAGGGCTATCTCTTTGAAATGGTCTGGTAAATAAGGATGTTTCCTGGCTGCCACCATTAGTTTTTCTTTAGTATGATAAAAGTGATAATATCACAAGGAACTTCTTCTGGCAAATTTTTAGGTTTAGGCAAACTATGAGCTCTATCAATAAGTAAGTCCTGAGAGGTCTCAGCAGGTAGAAGTAGAGCAAAATAGTCGGTCAGAAAAGACACAATCTCCTCAGTTTTCACCGATTCCAGGATTCCTCTGAACCGCACGTTATTTTGGCGTGACCTGTCTTCCATGTCAGCCATTTTTAATTTTATGACCTCCACTTCCTCCTCCATGTCATTTGTAACATCAATCAAGTCGTTATGCGCTGCAGTTAGTTCTGCCATCCAGTTCTCCAAGTGTGAGGTACGGTCCCCCAAAGAATGTAGCTCAGATTGTAAAGTTCCAACTAGGAGTTTTAGCTCAGATTGAATGGCCAACTTAAAATCAGCAAACAGAGCCTTCATAGCTGCCTCTGAAATAGGTCTGGTGGAATCCCCGGGTTCTAGGCCCGGGGAGGAGTGAGGAGGGATGCTAAAGAAGCAAGGAGTAGCAGGCAGGGATGGAGCCCTCACCGGTGTTAATACAGGAGAGGCTGGTAGGGCTGGACATGGAGGGGAGTCTGCTGAGGCCGGAGAAACTGAGCTACTAGCTGAGGATGGCAGCAGAGTAAGTGCATCAGAGTTGTCCGGTAAGTTACTTACTGAGGCCTGTTCCATAATGGCCCTCCTCCACAGGGTCCTCTGTGCTGTGGAGGAGGAAATGCTGGCGCCATTTTGAAGAGACTCACACATGGCCGCAGGAAAGAATTTAGTCAGCTTTAGTGAACTTTTCTTCCTCCTACCGCGAACCATCGCGAGCAGGATGACACCAGGAGGATCCGTGGTTAGAATCAGCCAGGCAGGGTGAGTGTAGGCCGGTGTGTGCCGCTTAGAAGACCGGTGGACTGCGGAGCTCCGGAGTTATGCTTCCGACTCCATGCGCCGCAAGGCCACACCCACCCTGAAGGAATTTATCCAGGGGTACAGTGAACATTTTTAACACCCAAGTGTTGCATTAATTTATTTTCTAGAAATGAATGCGCAGCTGATGGAGAAAGGTGAAAATGGCAATTTTTCTAGGAATAAGTCATTTTAGTGCATAATATGTTGTGCCCAGCTTGTATTAGAGACAAACACTACAAAAGCTGTTGTGCCCGGAATACGTACTTAACAGTGTTTGGAGTGTTTCTCTGCTGACACAAGCTGGGTACAACATATCGGGCACTGAAATAGCATATTACTGAAAAAGTTGCAATTTTCACGTTTCATTATTAGCCGCGGATTCTTTCTGGAAATTAAATTAATGTAGCACTCAAGGGTTAAAAATGGTTAAAGGTTGTAGTTTCCAAAATAGGGTCATATCTGCAGATTCCAGTTTACTGGTTATTCAGTGGCTCTGCAAAAGTGGCATGACATCCAAAAACCAAACTATGCTTCAAAAACTAAAATAGCGCTCCTTCTCTTCTGTGCCCGACTGTGTGCCCAAACAGCAGTTTATACCCACATATGGCATTAAGTACATTATCCTGGGTACAACAGTGGCATACATGTCAGTGTAAACTGTTGTTTGGACACAGAGCAGGGTGCAGATGTGAGGGAGCGCTATGTGATTTTGGAGCGCAGATTTAGATTGTTGGTTTTTGGACGCCATGTCACATTTGCAGAGACCATAAATTTGCCCCTGCAAAATGGGGAATTCCAAGTTACTGGCACCTCCAGGGCTCTGCAAAAACAACATGGCGTCCAGAAAGTCCCTCTAAATCTATACTCCATAAGTTAAAAAGCACAGTGCTCCTTCCCTTCTGAGCTCTGCTGTGCCCAAACAGCAGTTTACACCCACATATACAACCCACTTAAACGTTTTAGGAGTGCATGTCTCTGATGACACAAAGTGGGCACAACGTATTGGACACTGAAATGGCAAATTTAAATTTTCATTTTGTACATTAATTTTTGGGATGCACTCTTAGGCTCAAAATGATAATACCCCTTGAGAAATTCCTTGAGGGTTTAGTTTCTAAAATGGGGTAATTTTTGGGGGCGGTTTCCATTGTACTTTGCAAATATTGCACTCAAAAACTATTCCTGCAAAATCTGCCCTCCAAAATCCAAATAACGATTTTTCTATTCTGAGCCCCACCATGTACCCCTACAGCAGTATAAAACCACATATAGGGTATTTTCGTGTTCAGGGGAAATTGTGTAACAAACTGTGGTGTGTTTCTTCTTTTTCAACCCCTTGTAAAAATCAAAATTTAGGGCTAAATGGACTTTTTTTTTTTGAAAGTTTTATTTTTACATCCCAATTCTAATAAAATCTTTGAAACAGCTGTGGGGTGAAAATGTACACCATACCTTTTGATAAACTCTATGAAGGGTGTAGTTTCCAAAATGGGGTCACTTTTTGGGGGTTTCCATTGTACTAGTACTTTAGGGGCTCTGCAAATATGACATAGCACCTGAAAACTATTCCAGCAAAATTTGCCTTCTAAAAGCTAAATAGTGGTCTTTCCATTCTGAGCCCCACCATGTACCCATACAGCAGTTTATGATCACATATTGGGTATTCCCATGTTCAGGAGAAAATGTTTAATGCACTTTGGGGAGCTTTTTCTTCTTCATCCTCTTGTGAAAATGAAAATTTTGGTGCTAAATTGACAGTTTATTGGAAATAAAGTAATTTTTCATTTTCACGTACCAATGTTAATAAAATCTGTAAAACAGCTGTGTTCTGTGAGGGGTGTAGTTTCCAAAACGGGGTCATTTTTTGAGGATTGCCATTGTATTGGTTATCTAGTGTTCTGCAAATGCAACATGGCACCTGAAAACTATTCCAGCAAAATCTGCATTCCAAAAACCAAATAGCACTCTTTCCATTCTGAGCCCCTCCATGTACCCATACAGCCAATTACAACCACATATGGGGTTTTGCTGTGTTCATGAGCAATTGTTTAACAAACTGTGGGGCGCTTTTTCTTCTTTTTTTTCCATTAAAGTTTTTGTCAAGTTTTTGCACAATAGGAAAAAACCAACATAAAACACAACTGAATGTAGGGGGGAGGGAAAAAGGGGAGCCGAGGGCAGTGGTGAACCTAGCCTCTTTGCTGCCTGAGGCGGACTATAGAAAGACGCCCCCCCCCCCCCCAAAAAAAACAAAAAAACTGAGTTTCCATGCTACTAGTTTAACACACTGTTATCGTCGCACAATATACACAATACACAAAGTTATAAAACTGTTTTTAAGAATTCTTCTTACTACATTACTTCAGTATCAGATCAACAACACGGCATTAACAATGAAAGTTACTTCACACATCTTCTGCTTGGTGGATGGACGAGCCCACGTGGCCCCCATTCTCTATAATAGGAGCCCCGCAGATAGCTGAGTACTGGACTTCGGCTATCTTTGGCACTCCCATTGAAGTGAATGAGAGCCACGCGGGTTCGTCCATCCACCAAGTGACACACCTATATATATGGCTGAGGTCAGGCTGAATTCCCACTCAGTGGGGGGAAAAAACCCAATTCTCAGTGGGGGTCTCAGCAGACAGACCCCCATCACTCAGGTATTTATCCTCTATCATTTAGGTGAATACAGTGCAGTAACATTCTGTGACTTACAGGTGACGTCTCTGACTAATCCTTCACATTTCCCTTCTCTTCCCTTTGGACCGCCATGACCACTTCTTCCAGCTGTGACTTGTCTCTGTAAAGGTTGCAACACAGACATCTTTGGCTCCTCACTTTTCCAGGCATCCAACCCACATTGTCCTCACCTACACAAAGCCCCCATCCTGCTGCTACCCCCAATTATAAAATATATGATATAACCCCCCATAATGAATAATACTCCCAAGTGCATCTTTATATTAATAACATCCGTGTGTACCCTGTATAAATAGTGCCCCTTATTAATAATACCCCAGGTGTTAACTAATTAAAAGGTTTTCCAGGTCATTAATAAACTAATCAGTGGGGTTCAAAAACCCAGGACCCCCACTGACCAGCTGTTTGAATGGTACCTGTGTAAGCGCCGTGACCACTTCTCTGTTTACATAGTGTAATTCATCTCATAGCGGCCATGTAATGTAACTACAGCCTCGTCCTGTACATGTCTACAGTATGTGACAAGGCTACAATTACATCACACGGTCACTATAAACAGACAGCGTATAATATAAACAGGTGCCATAGCCCATGTTTATAGCGCCCCCATTTACACACACTATAAAGTTCCACAGCAGCCCCTGCACACAGTATTACACAGTGTTATGGCCCGCAGCGGCCCCTGCACACTGTATTATGCCTCTCAGTGGCCCCTGCACACGGTATTATGCTCCATAGTGGCCCCTGCTCACGGTATTATGCCCCGCATTGGCCACTGCACACGGTATTATGTTCCGCAGCAACTCCTGCACACAGTTTTATGCCCCATATTGGCCCCTGCACTGGTATTATGCTCCATAGTGGCCCCTGCACTTGTATTATGCTCTATAGTGGCCCCAGCACACGGTATTATGCTCCATAGTGGCCCCTGCACTGGTATTATGCTCCAGAGTGGCCCCTGCACAGGGTATTATGCTCCATAGTGGCCCCTGCACTGGTATTATCCTCCATAGTGGCCCTTGCACTGGTATTATGCTCCATAGTGGCCCCTGCACTTGTATTATGCTCTATAGTGGCCCCTGCACTCGGTATTATGCTCTATAGTGGCCCCTGCACTTGTATTATGCTCCAGAGTGGCCCCTGCACAGGGTATTATGCTCTACAGTGGTCCCTGCACAGGGTATTATGCCCCATAGTGGCCGACCCATGAACTATTATTATACTCTGGGGTCTTTTCAGACCCCAGAGTATAATGATTGGAGACCCAGGGGAGAATACAAACATAAAAACCAGAGTTACTTACCTATCCTGGACACCGGTGCACTCCTTGCAGCTTTCGGCCCTGTTTAATTGCGCACACACGTCACGTGATCAGGCCGGCGACGCGACCTGATGACGTCACCACAGGCCTTAAGCCTGCTCGGAGTTACATCGGATCGCAGGAGGTGAGTAACACTGGTTTTTATGTTCCCTCACCAACCCTAGGCCTCCGATTATTATACTCCGGGGTCTGTATAGACCCCGGAGTATAATAATAGTAGTATTTGCGGCCCGCGGCCTAACTTACCGATGCCCGCGGCCACTCACAGCGGCATCCGCTTCCCTTTCTGCGGCCCATAGCAGAAGGGGAAGCGGGGGCGGCCACGAGCAGACGCGGGGTAGGTAAATAAATAGGCCCTGACCTGCCGGGGATGCTGCAACAGGTTACGGCCTATTTATATAGATAAAAAAAAAGTTATACTCACCTGTGATGCCTTGATGCAGCCGCCGCCTCCTCTTCTTGTCCGCGACGTCTGTGTCTCAGCGTAGGCGGCGTGATGACGTCATTGTATCGCCGCCTGCGCTGAGATGCGACGTCTTGTAAACCAGCCCAGGACAGGCCGCGCTCAGCTCTGTTTTTTTTTTTTTTTTTTTTTTAAAGCGGCCTCTCCTGGGCTGGTTTACATGAAATAGTAAAATGCCGCCCCCGGAGAGTGCCGCCCGAGGCGGCCGCCTCACCTCGCCTCATTAGCGGTGCGCCCCTGGCCGAGGGACATCAGGGGGTACAGTCACTGGGAGGGAAGGCGAGGGGGAGGGGACAAGCAGATACTCTGATGCAGCAGAGTAAAACATTATGTCAAACAATCAAACAACAAAACAAAGAATAAACAGTAGAGGGTGGGCATCCCACCTAGAGGTAAGGGAAAAAGGAGGTATAATCATCTGCCCTAGAATCAGGGGGGGCTGTTGGAAAAAGAGGGCGTAGGATAGAGTCAGTAGGAGTAAGAAGTAGAAGGTATAGGGAAAATGTGGAAGGGTGGAAAGGAAAAACTGCTGAGGGTATCATGGGGGGGGGGGGGACAAAGGCGGAATGGAACTCAGCGGAATAGTAGAAAGTGTCCCAAAGGAGCCATGTCGGTGGGCTCTATCGTCATTTTTCAGCTCAGCAAGCAGATTTTCCATACTGTGAATGCAGAGTAGCTGCTGCAGCCAAGATGCCAGAGAGGGTGCGGACGATGATTTCCACAATCCGGGAATGACCGTTCGAGCAGTAACTAGCAGAAATCCAAGTAGCCTACGGGTATGTCTCTTAAACTTCCTGGGAAATATAGAAAGGAGGAGAGGGGTGGGGTCATCTTCCAGAGCAATACCGGTCACCATTCGAATTATGCATCTAACCTCCATCCAGAACGGGCGCAAGAGAGAACACCCCCAACAGATCTGCACCATCGTACCCTGGTCAGTGTTCAGAGGCGTAGCTAGCGGGGGGAGGGGGCAGAGGGGGCGGCTGCCCCGGGCCCACTGACATTGTAGGGCCCATCCTGGCGCCACCATTAATACATCTTTTACTTTTAACTAGATCGGTGTCTGCAGACACTGATCTAGTTAAAACGCTTCCTGCAACTTGCTGTCTTGTAAACCGTAAGCCACTTCAGGCCTGCGGTTTACATGACAACGAGAACACAGTCATCGCACAGGCAGCGCGATGACGTCACAAGATCGCACCTCCTACGCTGAGACGCTGACTTCCTGTGCGTGGACCCTGCGCACAGAGCTCGGGTCAAGAAGAGAAAGCAGCGGCTCCGTTCGTCATGATCGCTGGTAGGTGAGTATAACTTATATTTGTTTTGTTTTAGCTTAGTCGTGGGTATTTTAATAGTATAAGGGGTTGTTAGGAGGTGGAATTATAACTATAAGGGAGTGGGCATTATGAACATAAGGGGGGGTCATTTATATAAGGGTTATTACGAGGTACAAGGGGGGAGGTTATTTATGTTAGGAGGTATTATGAACATAAGGGGGTGGTCATTGATATAAGGGGTCATTAGAGGTGCAGTATTTACTGTATGTCAGGGGGAATCAGGGGAATAATATGAGGGGGCAATTAATTTAATAAAAGTGACACTTGGGCTTTATTAAGACTAAAGCCCCACGTAGCGGGCTGCAGCAAAAAAGCGCTACAGGAAAAACCGCGGCAGTAACATTGTGGTTTTTCCCGCAGCGCTTTTCAGAGAAGGGCCACAGATTTTCCCTCTGCAGACTTTCTGCTTCCATTATAACTATAGGGAAGCCGCCAGTGTTTCCGTAGGTATAATTGACATGCTGCGATTTCCAAAACCACAACGGTTTTGGAAATCGCAGAGTGTCCGCTGCACGCATTATCCATTTTGCAGGAACTATAAAATGCGGCATTTTTTTCCAGTGGCGTTTTTGCCACGTGGGGCCCCATCCCCACTTTGTGGTAAAATATGCGCAGTGGACATGCTGCGATTTTCAAAACAGTCGTGGTTTTGGAAATCGCAGCATTCCTATGGAAACGCTGGCAGTTTCCCTGTAGATATAATTGAAGCAGAAAGTACGCAGAGGAAACCTCTGCGAACTTTCTGTGAAAAGCGCAGCAGGAAGAACAGCGCTTTTTTGCTGTGGGATGCCACGTGGGGCCTTAGGCTTAAAGAGTTTTCCAGCTCATTTTTAATTGATGATCTATCCTCAGAATAGATCATCAATAAGAGATCAGTGGACCCCTCCTCTGATCAGCTGTATGAAGGGGCTATGGCGCCTGTTTATATCACACGCTGTTTGCTTATAGTGACCGTGTGATGTAATTCCAGCCTTGTCACATAGACATGTATAGGACGAGGCTGTAGTTACATGACATGGTCGCTATGAGATGAATGACACTATGTAAACAGAGAAGGGGTCACGGTGCTTACACAGGTACCACAGTTCATTCAAACGGCTGATCCTGGGAGTCCCGATTATTGGAACCCCATTATTTTTACCTTTTGTTTACTTTTTAATTAGGAAACACCTGGGGCATAATTAATAAGGGGCACTATTTACAGGGGGTACACAGGGAAGTTATTAATTTAAAGATGCACTTGGGGGTATTATTCATTATGGGGGGTTATATTATATATTTTATAATTGGGGTAACAGCAGGATGGATGTGCAGGTGAGGACAATGTGGGTCGGGTGCCTGGAAAAGTGAGGAGCCAAAAATGCCTGTGCTGCAAACTTTAGAGACTGGAAGAAATGGTCATGGCGGTTCAGATGAAAGAGATGGCTAATGTGAACGATTAGTCAGAGACGTCACCGGTAAGTCACTAAATGTTACTGCACTGTATTTGCCTTAATCGTCTGCAGAGCCCTGTGTAGATCCGATATATACCACTATACGGTCACCGTATAGTGATAATATCGGTATACCTAAGTTAGGGGCCCACTTGGACATGTTCGCCCCCTCCCTGTGCTGAACCCCTAGCTACGCCTCTGTTAGTGTTGCATCTCCAGCATCAATCCGAAGTGGAAGGATAGATTTCATGGAGGACAGAGGTTACTCTGTACCAGCGCGAGAGGATCTTAAAATTAGTTTCTTGTGCCTTGCAAGAAATGGAAAACTTGTGGCATACCCGAAAGGCAAAGGACCACGCACCTGGAGGGAACAAAAACCCCAACTCCTGCTCCCAAATTCCCATGTAGGCCGGTTGTTGGTCGGCAGACTGCTCCAGTAACTTGCTATAGACTAGTAATATAGTGTGTGACAGAGCCGCCACGGAGAGGCAGAGAAGCTCAAATGGTAACAGTGCCCTATGTAGATCGTGTGAATTCTTAATGGAGGCATAAAAGTGGGTCAATTGAGTGTACTGCCAATGGCAGGCGGAGGTGACGGCATTGAAAGGAAGCAGGTCGAAATAGGTAGTAGAGAGGAAGTTGAGAGGACCTGATGAAAGCGGAGTAGCGGCGAACCTAGGGTGTGAGAAAGAAAGGCTGAACATAGGGCTGCGGGGAAGTCTGATTTGCCCAAGATAGGAGTCATAGGGCCATCATTCTTGAACAGACGTCTAACAGTGCTATAGAGTCGACAGGCCCTAAGCACATGACGAGTGACATATGGAAGAGATTGAGTAGCGCTATCCGACCAGAGGCGTCTATGGAGCCAGGGCAGAGTGGTAAGAGCTTTTGTTTCTTTAACTCCTTGTGAAAATGAAAACTTTGAGGATAAAGTGAAATTTTAGGAATTTTTCATTTACGCATCCTATTGTTAATAAAATCTGTGAAACGGTTGTGGCATCAAAATGCTCACTATACCCCTTGATAAGTTCTGTGTGGGGTGTAGTTTCCAAAATGGGATCACTTTTGAAGGGTTTCCATTTTATTGGTACTCTAGGGGCTCTGCAAATGAGAT
This sequence comes from Leptodactylus fallax, assembly GCA_947044405.1. NCBI lineage: Eukaryota > Metazoa > Chordata > Amphibia > Anura > Leptodactylidae > Leptodactylus > Leptodactylus fallax. The sequence continues at coordinate 9,611,843 of CAMRHE010000010.1, read as the reverse complement.
ATAACACCTGAAAACTATTCCAGCAAAATCTGTTTCCATTAGTCCCACAGCAGCACAATACTGGGGTATTTCTGCCTCTGTGTGCTGGTAGGACAGAATGGAATTTTTAATAAACAAACAAATGGTTAAATATTAACCCCTCCCCTCCTCAATATAAGGAAGTAAGTACCAACTCCCCAACGTGTTTTTTCTGTCCTGTGATGGTGGGACAGTTGGAGGGAAGGTTATTCCTTCCCTATAGTGAGGTTATTCAGATTTCTGGATGACTTTCCCCTCCTCACTCCTGTTTGAGTTTGTTTTGTCTATCCTCCTGTTGTGAGGACTCTTTTTCTGCCTTTGGTTCCTGTTGGAACTAAATACAAAGGTTAAAACTCCTTGTCTGTCTTTCCTGCCTCTGCTGCTTAGTTTGCTTACCTGCAGGGAAAGACCTTTTTTTCAACTGTTTCTTATAATGGGCGGGCAGACAAATCCGCTGCCTTTAGTGTCCGCACTGAATCCTTGCAGCTATGTAAGCCTTGCATTGCTTGTTTTATTGCAATACACGGCGTTTCCTGCTACTTCTCTCCAGCTCCCGAGTGTGGGGGCACCGGAGTCCAGAGTATGCATGTATGCTTGCGTACGTGATGACATCATTGAACCTCCTTCGGTTCTCCAGAGTCAGGTCTCTTCTTGCTCCTCCTGCCTGTATTGGCAATGGGAGGGGGTTGAACTGATAGGATTGCCAAGTCAAAGTCCAGACCTGAATCCAATCGAGAATCTGTGGAAAGAGCTGAAAACTGCTGTTCACAAACGCTCTCCATCCAACCTCACTGAGCTCGAGCTGTTTTCCAAGGAAGAATGGGCAAGAATTTCAGTCTCTCGATGTGCAAAACTGATAGAGACATACCCCAAGCGACATGCAGCTGTAATCGCAGCAAAAGGTGGCGCTGCAAAGTATTAACTTAAGGGGGCCGAATAATTTGGCACGCCCCACTTTTCAGTTTTTTATTTTTTACAAGTGGAAGAGTGAAGAAATCAGGCGATACCTTTTAGAGGCTAACTGAGTATATTTGATAAGTAAGCTTTCAGAAGACTAGCTTCCTTCATCAGACATGGTGTTATACAAGAAGTGAAAATTCACAGATTTTTTATATACCCTATACACATGGTCTTCAAAGGATTTTAGATTCCTTAAAAAAAACAAAAAAAACAAAATGCAATCTAAGTAGAGAAGTTATTTACAACCTGTCAAAAAACAATCTGGAAAGTTGTGGTGCGTGACAGAGGGATCTGTTATCTGTTTGCTATCAGGTGATTTGTGACCCTCACAGTTCATACATAGTGTGACATGAAGCTGGCATGAATATTGAGTCCAAATCACGGTTCATACATAGTGTGACATGAAGCTGGCATGAATATTAAGTCCAAATTGCAGAGTTTTAAATTTTTGCATAAACTTGTACTCCCATTGTTTCCTCTCCTCCTGCGTCTTAAACTTAAAATTTAAAACTCTGCAATTTGGACTTAATATTCATGCCAGCTTCATGTCACACTCAGGTCCGGTTTTAGACAAAGTGGGGCTCCGGGCAAAATTAAAAGTGGGGCCCCAAATGTTGAAATATTGTACCTACTACATAGTCATGCTTACAGGGATGTTCCTAAGGTCTTTAAGGCCGGGGCCCCACACGTTGTGAAAACACAACGTATTACAGTACCTGCAAAGTGGAGGGGATTCTGACTAATCCCATACACACATTGCAGAAAAAAATCTGCAGCGGAAAAGCTGCGTTTTCAGGGCATGTCAATTATACCTTCATAAATGCTGGTGTTTTCCGTAAAGGTATAATAGGTACAGAAAGTCCACAGAGGAAAACTCTGAGATCGCAATGAAAAACGCTGCAGAAAAAAAACGCAATGCGTTTCCACTGAAGTCTTTTCCGCAGCATGGGCCCTTAGCATAAAAGGGTTGTTTCATTTGTTGGTAAATTTTTTTGCATAGCCAAACTAGTTGCTAGTGACCCTTTATAAATCAGGTGCACAAGTAACAAGGCATATGTCTTTTCCTACACACAATTAAAAAAATGTATATACATACAGAATTATCAAATAGGACCGCTATACCAGGACTAAATGCTGTCACGTCAGCCACTGACAGCTATACCAGGACTAAATGCTGTCACATCACCCGCTGACTGCTATACCAGGACTAAATACTGTCACGTCACCCGCTGACCGCTATACCAGGACTAAATACTGTCACGTCACCCGCTGACCGCTATACCAGGACTAAATACTGTCACGTCACTTGCTGACCGCTATACCAGGGCTAAATACTGTCACGTCACTTGCTGACCGCTATACCAGGACTAAATACTGTAAGAGACAGCCAATGTTGTCTTAAGCTTCATTTGTCTGTATAAACTGTTAATGTTGAATGTATTTCTGTGATTCTGTTCCTTTAAGACAGCAGCCATTGTAATTGTGACATGATGCTGGAGTGAGACCCCCCCTTTTATGTCAGCCTGCCTGTTCTGCAGACAGAGTGTGAGCAGAGAAGCAGGAAGTGACGAGACAGAGAGCAGCAGCCATCTTGGCAAGTGTTGTATTGAACTGGTGTGGAGATTTTTCTGTACAGCTAAGCTGTATCTTGGTCCAGAGACAAACAGAGTGTAAAGAGACAACAGGACTAGTGAGTCCACGTGAAAGGAACTGTGCTCAGTGGCTGATCAGTGAGACTGACATTGTGACTGTGTATATGGATACCACAGATAGAGACTCGCAGTGCTGTTGATGTACTGGACGGCACCTGCTAAATCCCGGCTTACATCCCAGCTCAGTGTATGGATTCGGCAGGACTGTCAGTGTGCTGAGTGGAATCTGCTGTTGGATTACATTGCATTCAGTTGGTTTCCCTGTCTGTTAAAGAGGACTTCATTTCTCCCAAGATCCTGATAACCGTGAGGAGAGGACGCTTCACTATAAAAGAAAGGACCGACTTTGGGCCCCACCGCGCGCTTCTACGGACTGTAAGCGGTCCACCTGGACCACTGGGGAAAAGGGGGTGCACCCAAATGTGAAGTCAGGGTCAGTTAGGGATAGTTTTGAGTATATTGTTCATTCAGTGTCCATACTGCAGAAGTGGACAGAGTAAAAGTAGAAACCATTGCAGAATTTGCCTTGAAATTGTTCATGCTATATTGTATATTTTGCTTGTCTTTAGCCCTGTCATTTTACCTTTAACTAACCTTTATTAACTTTATAGTAAATATATATTTTTTTTCTTGAACTACCGCGTGTGCGTTCATTTCTGGTTGCGGAGTCCAAACCACCTGCCTTGCTCTCGGTTCACAATACTGTCACGTCACTTGCTGACTGCTATACCAGAACTAAATACTGTCACGTCACTTGCTGACCGCTATACCAGAACTAAATACTGTCACGTCAGCCACTTACTGCCAGATTCCCCTCTGCCCTCACAGTATAATCCACAAATAGCGGCTTTTACTTATAATGTTCCCCTCGTAGCGCCAAACACTTCACTACGATCAGAGTTACTCCATTCCCCATCTTGAGAACACAACTACCCCCTTTTATTTGCAGATGCCCCCTCATAACACCAGCCAGCAATTAACCTCTTCCTTCACTGCAGTGTAATAGTATGCTGCAGTAAGCAGTTTGTTCCTAGGACTACACTTTGCAGAGACTGCAAAATGACCATTTATTCCACGTGGGGCCCCGGCCTTAAGGCCGAGGCCCCCACTTTGTGGAAAAGCCGCTTTTTTTGTTGCACATTTTGCCTCAGGTTTTTGAGCCAAAGCCAAGCAGGACTATAAAAGGATTGTGAAATATCTAGATGCTTCTTATACTTCTCCCTTCTCCTCAGTCCACTCCTGGCTTCGGCTCAAAAAACAGCAACAAAATCTGCAACAAAAAAAATCCACTTTTCTGTAACGTGAAACACAGTGTTTATTGCAGCTGCAGAAACGTGCGAGCAAAGTGAATAAAATGTCATCATTTAATCTCATCCACAGCAGGTTAATTTTAGCTGTGGAGTCGCAAGAATTTCCACATATATTTACCGTAATAGGGGAAGAAAGTGCAGAGAAAAATACATCAAAAGCTCAATGAAAAACGCTTTGGAAAAAAACAGTGTGTTTTTGCTGCTTTTTATCTCCTGTGCTTTTTAGCTTCGTTTTGCTGTGTTGGGCCTAATCCTTAAAGGGGTTATGCAGAAATGACAGGTTTCTACAAGGAGGCCGGGGAAGGTGAAAAATAAAACACACACACACCTGTCCCTGGTCCTCCCACCCCTGTCCGGTCCAGCAGCGCCCCGGGGCTTGTTCCAGCGGCAGTTCTCGCCACAAGTAACCGCTGAGGCGTATCATCCACCTCAGCAGCCTAAGGAAAGGAACCGTGATGTCACTCATATACGTCACCTGTGATGTCCCTTGTCCTTTCCTTAGGCCGCTGATTGGCGTCAGTAGTTACGTGCGGCGAGGACTTCTGCCAGAACAAGCCCCCGGGCACCACAGGACCAGACAGCGGTGGGAAACCCCGTGGACAGGTGAGTATGGGTTTTCTTATTTTTCACCTTCCCCGGCCTCCTTGCAGAAAACTGTAATTCCTGGACAACCTGGTTAACATCTCAATATACTGAGCATCACACTATAAAATACAATTCTAGTATGTATAATGGTACACATATACAGAAGAAAACAGATAGCTAGCTAGATATATGTTGTATATACTTACACATATACCCATCTATTCACACACATACATTCATATACAATATATACACACACACATACCTGTCTACAATCATAAAGTACTCACACAGTAGCTAACACACATACTGTAAACAAATATACACATATTATATATATATTAAATATACATATTTTACACAAAACATACACTTACATTTGGCTGAATTGCTGGGTGCACTGGAAATGGAGGAAGCTCCTGTGCAGCTCTGTCTGGCAGTAGTGAAAGCATCGCAGCAGACTCCCCCCTGCACACTACGATGTGCTGGATGCCTCACTGCATGGGGGGGAGGGGGGAAGCTAGTAACTGCTTCTAAGTGCCGGCAAACTGTAGAAGCAGCGATCAGCAGAATCTGCATCTGCCGATGCTTTCATCTACTGCCGATTAAGAGTCCTAATAGTAGGGAAAGTATGGGGCCCCTATGGGTGTTGGGGACCTGGGCAATTGCCCAGTTTGAACCCCCCTAACTCCGGCCCTGGTCACACTATGTATGAACCATGATTTGTACTCAATATTCATGCCAGCTTCATGTCACACTATGTATGAACTGTGAGGGTCACAAATCACCTCCTGATAGCAAACAGATAACAGATCCCTCTGTCACGCACCACAACTTTCCAGATTGTTTTTTGACCGGTTGTAAATAACTTCTCTACTTAGATTGCATTTTGTTTTTTTGTTTTTTTAAGGACTCTAAAATCCTTTGAAGACCATGTGTATAGGGTATATAAAAAATCTGTGAATTTTTACTTCTTGTATAACACCATGTCTGATGAAGGAAGCTAGTCTTCTGAAAGCTTACTTATCAAATATACTCAGCCTCTAAATGGTATCGCCTGATTTCTTCACTCTTCCACTGCTTTCAATGGCTAACACGGTACAACATTATACTACTATTATTTTTTACAAAAGTTTAAAATATCCAATAAATTTTGTTCCACTTCACGATTGTGTCCCACTTGTTGTTGATTCTTCACCAAAAAATTAAAATGTTATATCCTTATGTTTGAAGCCTGAAATGTGGCAAAAGGTTGAAAATTTCAAGGGGGCTGAATACTTTCGCAAGGCACTGTATGATAAAACCCCCCATAATGAATAATACTCCCAAGTGCATCTTTATATTAATAATGTCCGTGTGCACCCTGTATAAATAGTGCCCCTTATTACTAATGCCCCAGGCATTTCCTTATTAAAAAGTAAAAAAAATGAGTGGGGTTCCAATACCCAGGACCCCCAGGATCAGCTGTTTGAATGAACCGTGGTATCTGTGTAAGCGCCGTGACCGCTTCTCTGTTTATGTAGTATCATACATCTCATAGTGGCCATGTAATGTAACTACAGCCTCATCCTATACATGTCTATGTGATAAAGATGGAATTACATCACATGGTCACTATAAACAGACTGTGTTTGATATAAACAGACGCTGGGGCCCCTTCATACAGCTGATCAGCGGGGATTCACTGTTCTCCTATTGATGAATTATTCTGAGGATAGATCATCAATAAAAATGAGGTGGAAAACTCCTTAAGGCCCTGGCCTCACGTGGCAGAAATGTCGTGGTGTGGCCACGGTTTAAACGCCATGGAAAAAATGCAGCGTTTTGCAGTTCCTGCAAAGTGGATGGGATTCTAGCAAATTCCATCCACATATTGTGGAAAAACACACACAGTGGACATGCTGCAATTTCCAAAACCGTTGCGCTTTCCCAATAGGTATAATGGAAGCAGAAAGTCCACAGAGGAAACCTCTATGGACTTTCTGTGAAAAGCTCTGCGAGTAAAACTGCGATTCATTACCGCTGCGGTTTTTCCTGCAGTGCTTTTTTGCTGCTGCCCGCTACGTGGGGCCTTAGCTTTAATAAAGCCCAAGTGCCACCTTAATTAAATGAATTGCCCCCTCATATTATGCCCCTGATTCCCCCTGACATAAATACTGCGCCCCTAATGACCCCTTATATAAATGACCACCCCCCTTGTAATGCCTCCTAATAGTCCTATATCCCCCCTATCATCATAAAGCCCCCTAATGAATCCTCCCTTATATTTCCCCCTCATAACAACCCCTTATACTATTAAAACACCCACAACTGCGCTAAAAAATTTAAAAAAAGTTATACTCACCTACCTGCGATCCTTTGGTGAATGGAGCCACCGCTGCCTCCTCTTCTCCTCTGCTCTATGTGCAGGGTCCACGCATAAGCGGCGCGATGCTATGACGTCATCACACCGGCCTGGTCTCGGTGTCTTGTAAACCGCAGGCCTGAAGTGGCTTGCGGTTTACAAGACAGGATGGGTTTTAACTAGATCGGTGTTTGCAGACACCGATCTAGTTAAAAGTAAATAATTAATGGCGGCCCCGGGGTGGGCCCCTACAGAGTCAGTAGGCCCGGGGAAACTGCCCTCTCTGCCCCCCCCCCCCCCCCCCGCTAGCTACGCCTCTGGTAATGGCCTATTAAAAAAATAAATAAATTATTCTCACCTACCTGCGATCCCTTGATGGAGCCGCCGCTTTTGTTTCAAAACGTCATAGCACCACCACCTGCGCTGAGATGCAGAGGTCTCCTAAGCCAGCTCCGGAGAGGTACCGCTCAGCTTTGTTTTCAGAGCCGCCTGTCTAGGGCTGGTTTAGGATAAAAAATAGTAAAAAAAAAAAAAACAATATTAAAAATTGCCGCCCCTCCGATAGTGCCGCCTGAGGCGGCTGCCTCACTTCGCCTCATTAGAGGTGCGCCCCTGAGATACAGATATAGCAAAACTGCTTTTTCCTCTGGAGAAAATTCAGAGATTATTGAAGTCCATCAGGTCAGGGGACCATTATGTTGACCGTGGGGAAGCCTCAGGTTTCACCTTTAGGGGGCTTAGGGCCTTCAAAGTGGACTTAAAAGAGCTATGTCCGCCGAGTGGAAACACACAGAGAAGTCCTGCGTGTTATCCAAGAGGTTCAAAACATTGTTTCCAATAACTGAGGACCAGTTTGGAACTTGGGTCCTCCACCTAAGCTTGACATGGCAGTCGCCAAATTGTCCAGGCGAACACTTGTACCCTCTGAGGACGGGTCTAGCGTTCAGGATCCCATGGACCACCAGGCAGAGTTCTCCCTAAGGAAAGAGTATACGGCTTTCTCTGCACAGTGTTTGATTGGTATCGCTACTAGTAAGGTATTCAATAAGCTGTGCTCCGGCCTCTCTTAATTAAAAAGAGATATTGATTTGGAGGTCTCACGGAACAAATTGTTGTCCTCTTTGAAGGGTACAGTCCTTGAGGCGGATTACCTCAATGAAACCTCTTCTCCAGATAAAGTTATCTGTAAAGTCTAGGACCTTGACTACGGTTGTCCGTCGCCCCCTATGGTTAAAACATTGGAGGGCGGATTATGCCTCAAAATTTAATATTTGCTGGTTGCCATATGAACCAGGTAAGTTATTCGGCGCAGAACAAGATAAGATTATAGAAGGACTAGTGGGAAAGGAAGGAAAGTCCCTTCCGCAGTCCTTTCGTGGACAGAGCAGACAGAGTCGCAGAGGACACTCTCCTCAAAGACCGTCACCTGCAAGAGGTCACGTGTGGACGTTCCATGGTTCCTGAGTGGGAACTCCAACCGTCTTTTTTTCTGTGATGACAGAAAAGTCAGAAAGCCAGATTTCTATTACCTTCTCCCTCCTCTAAGCTACAAAGTTCCTGTTGGGGGATAACAGATTCATGGGTCTTGGAGATAATCCGGTCCGGTTACGGCATAGATTTTTCTGTGCCTCCCCAAGACAAATTTATACAGACCTCTCACCTCCCTGCTGTCCATCACAAGGCTCCAGAGTACTCAGTACTGGACTACATAAAAAGCATGTCTTGAAAGAGGTTTCACTGCAACGTCAAGGGTCTGGAATTTATTTTGCAGTGTTCCTGGTTCCAAAATCTTCAGGAGAGTGGTTGATGATAATAGACCTACAATACCTCAGCAGAGCTATCACAAAAAAATTCCGTATGGAAACATCTGTGATATCCATTCTGCAGCAAGATTTCATGGCCACTCTGAACCTAAAGGACGAGTACCTCCACGTCCCTATTCTTCCTGCCCACAGGAAATACCTAAGAATTGCAATGATTGTAGAGGGTCGGCTGAGACACCTCCAATTTACCGCACTTCCATTTGGGATAACGTCAGCACCCTATGTATTCACCAAGGTGGTATCCGCAGTAGCTGACTCTCTGAAAATCCAGGGGATCACAATTGTTCCTTCTCTGGAAGACTGGCTGTTAAAAGTCTCTTCAAGAGAAGGCCTACTACAGCATCTATCCACCTTGGTAAATTTTCTCCAGGAGTTGGGTTGGATTAGAAATTGGGAAAAGTCCCAAATATCTCCATTATCGATTCAGGCCTAATGAGAGTATCTCTTCCTCCCTCCAGAAGGGAAAGAATAATCAAGGCCGCAAAATTCCTATTGGTTCCTCGGCTCATGTCAAACTGATGTTGTCTGCTGCAGAGGCAGTTCCTTGGGTGCTATGGCATCTTCACCCCCTGCAGAAAGAAGTTCTGATGGCTTGGAATCACAAAATCAGCGGACTAGACAGAAGTTTTTTCCTGTCTCAGGAAGCCCGCTCGTCCCTCAGGTGGTGGATTCTGCTAAGAGACGGAAAGTCCATACTCTAGCATCGCTGGACCCTGTTGACTACAGATGCATCACTCACAGGTTGGGGAGCCCACCTAAACAACATTCCAGCCCAAGGGTCTTGGAATTTCCTCGAGAAAATGATGTCATCCAATTGGAGAGAACTCCGAGCGGTACGTTTAGCACTACTTCAATTTGCAGTCCGAGTGATATCAGACAATATGACAACCGTCCTTTACTTGAGCAAGCAGGGAGGAACTTGGTCACAACCTCTTCTAAGTGAAGTGGGGAAGATCTTGAGTTGAGCAGAGAAGAACCTAAACCCATCTTTCTGCCGTACATATCCGAGTGTTACTGAATATAGTGGCGGATCAATTGAGTCGTGGCATCACTGTTCCAAGGGAATAGTCTCTCCACCAAGAGGTCCTTCAAGCAATCACCCTGAAATGGGGTTATCCAGAGGTAGACCTGATGACAACTAGACTTAATGCCAAGGTAGAGAAGTTCTGCTGTATACAAGGAGGACAATCCCTTGGCTGTGGATACTCTGTCCATCCCTTCGAGGTTCAGGCTGGCATACATATTCCCTCCAAACCTCGATGATACAAAGGGTATTGATGAGGATCAGACCGGACCAAGTCTTTGTAATCGCCATCATTCCATTCTGGCCAAGGAGGTCTTGGTTTTCCTTTCTCATAAAAGATGAGTCACCGGATATATTTGAGGTTTCCTCCGATTCAGAACCTGGTGTCTCAGTGGTCCAGGCCCTGCCAGGATCTGAAATCCTACAATCTGACAGCCTGGATGTTGACCAGCCCCTAAGGGACTCTTGGAAGCCGTCCTAAGTACTCACTCTCTCACTAGAGCAGAGTCTACGAATAAGAACTATGCCTCGATTCATAACATCTTCATCTCCTGGGCGTAAAGCTAAGGCTTTGAGAGCATTGATCCCTCCATTCCAGAGATCCTGGAATTCCTTCAGGATGGCTTGGACAAAGGCCTTAGTCCTTCCACTTTTAAGGTTCAAGTTGCAGCCTTGTCAGCCTGCTTAGGTAAGCAGTTTTCCATAAACCCTCTGGTTATAAGGTTTTTTAAGGCTGCATCCAGGCTCAGACCGCCCGTTACCCACCAAATTCCCCAATGGGATTTGTCTATAGTTTTGAAAGGGTTATGGGATTCCCCCTTTGAGCCTCTGGGAGAGGTTGATGTTAAATTTCTTACACTATAAACAGTGTTTTTATTGGCCATAACTTCAGCTAAGAGAGTTGGAGAACTTCAGGCTTTATTTTCGGTAGAACCTCACATATCCTTCCATCTGGATAGAGTGCAATTGAGGTTTATGCCAGGGTTCCTCCCTAAGGTACCCTCATAATCTAACTTGAACCAAGTTATTTCTTTACTAGTCTTCTATCCCAGTCCATCAACCCCAGAGGAATTTAAAATTCATTCTATGGATGTTGCCAGATGTCTCAGAATTTATATTCAGAGATCTCTGCCTTTAAGCGGTCGGAGAACCTATTTTTGTCTTTTGCTGGGAAGAATAAAGGGCTCAAGGCTTCTAAGACCCCTTGGCCCACTGGTTTAATGAAGCCATAAACTTGGCTTTTACTTCACAGGGGTTAGACCCCCCTGAGTCGGTCGGGCTCATTCTACAAGAACTGTTTCCACCTCCTAGGCAGAAAGGAACTCCATTCCTTTGCAACAAATCAGTTCTGTAGCTTCTTGAAGCTCTCTCTATACCTTTGTAAATCATTATAGATTTAATACCGGGATACTGAGGCCATTTCCTTTGGCCGTTCCGTTTTAAGTTCTATTCTTCAAGAGGGCCCTCCCTAGGGTTCTTCTTGCTAGATCCCCAGTATTGTGCTGCTGTGGGATGAAAGGGAAACGTAGATTGTGATGTTAATCTGTTTTCCCTTAGTCCTAATAGCAGCACAAGGCTCCCTCCCTATGTGTTATGTATTTGTCTTTATAATTACACGTTGGGAGGTTGGTACTTCCTTCCTTATATTGAGGAGGGGGGAGGGGTTAATATTTAACCATTTGTTTGTTCATTAAAAATTCCATTCTGTCCTACTAGCACACAGGGGCAGAAATACCCCAGTATTGTGCTGCTGTTGGGACTAAGGGAAAACAGATTAACATCATAATCTACGCTTTTCAAACAACCAGTGGCCCTCCTTCCCTTCCGTGCTGTCATGTGCCCAAACATAAGTCTACATCCACTTGTGGGGTATTTATGTACTCTGGAGAAATTTCACAACAAACTGTGAGATGCATTTTCTCCTTTAACCTCTTGTGAAAGTGTTCATTTTAGGCCTAAAAAAAAAAATTGAACAAAAAAATGAAATTTCTAATATTGTTTTCATTCCCATGAAATACTTAAAGGATTAATAAACTTCCCAAATGTTGTTTTGAATAATTTGAGGGGGTGTCGTTTTGAAAATGGGGTAATTTATGGGGGTTTCTAATATACAGACCTTTAAAATCCTCTTCAGAACTGAAGTAGTCCCTAACAAATGGGTTTGGGAAATTTTCTTGTAAATCTGGAAAATCATTGTTACACTTATAAGGTTTCTAAAGTCCTGAATAAATTAAAGGATGCTTAAAAGATGATACCAATAGAAAGCAGAGATGTGGTGGATAATATTTATAAATGTATTTGGGTGCTTACTATCTGAAAAGCAGAGCATTTCACATTTTGAAAATTTCTAATTTTTCCAAATTTCCATCAAGTTTCCTATTATTTTTTCTAAATAAATGCAAAAATATTGATCATTGTTTACCACTTACATGAAATACAATGTGTCATGAAAAAGCAGTCTCAAATAACTTGTGTAAGTTAAATTGTCTCAAAGTTATTGCCATATAATGTGACACGTCAGTTACTTTTAGGCTGTGTCCTTAAAGGGTTAAAATCAAGATTATGACATGGAAAATGAAAAAAAAATTCTTTCAAATATTTTTAACATACTGTATATGCTTGGTTTAAAAAATAGGTTACTTTTTTGGGACATATTCCATTTCAATTTAATACATTTTGCTAACATTTACATGATGAAACTATCTTCCTCTGCAATGCCAACCTGACTCACATCAGCAAATGCACATCCACAAGTGTGGAAAACATTACATTTGTGATACTCAATCAGGCATAGATCCTTGAGGATTTTCACATACCTGATGCCAATGCTGACAGTGGGGATGATGACACTGTTGCTGTCATATTCCATACTGTACTGCTATTATTGCCATCATAAAAAATATTTTTTAGTATTTAAAATGAAATGAAAGGCAAAGAATACCCAAATTGTTGCTACTCCCAAAAAAATCAATCCTTTTTGGAGTCTTTGTAAAATTTCTTTGCTTCTTGTACACATTGTGTGTGTATAAACAGCCATTTGCCCTCAAAAAGGGTAAATTTTTGGACTGTTTTTAAATTTTTAAAAAAGCTGTAAAAAATTTGACAGTGCAGTGTGTTTTGGAACAGTCTGTTTGTTACTCCTGTCTCCCATCTTTTTACCCTTGGCTGCCATCTTTGGGGCATATATGTTTGTCGGCATGTCAGCTTTCTCACTAAAGTTGTGTTTGCATTAATGAGATAAAATGGTGTTTGATAGAGTCCTAAGAGTCCATGGAGTGTCATACATGACTTTTTAAGGCTCTTTGCACTTTCGAATTTGGAACAAACCAGTTCAGACCTAGCATCTTTCCCAGTGTACTTATGCTGTTGTAGGGGCTGTAAGTGGCATATTGAACATACTTTTTTGTCTCAAAGTACAATCTTGCTGACCAGAATATCAACTTTTAATGTGTATGCAAATTAGCCCTTTAGTGCACCCAGGTCTTAGCTGTGCCTGCCAAAGAACCTGTTTTCACCTGTGGCTTACAGTAACTTACAGTAATTCCAACTCTTTCTGGGTCAAATGGCAGCAATGGGGGGGGGGGGTGATCCCTGTCGACCCTGTACTGGGACCTTGACGAACCATGAAAATGGGGGTCCCATGTCCCCCATGTGAATGATGTGATGGTTTTGCATGCTCACTACTGCTCCATCCAATCAGAGTGGGACTAACAGACATAGCCCAATACAGCACTCAGCTATCTTTTTTAGTCCCATATACTTTGAATGGAGCAAAGCATGCATATATCACCGTTGTTCCATTCAATTGTGGGACAGACTAATCTTAGTCTCACGATTGGTAGAGGTCCTAGTGGTGGCATCTATAGCGATCAGACTTGTGATTGTCAGACAACTCGCAGCGTGTCCACTGTGCATATTTTTCTGCACTGTGTGGATGGGATTTGCTGGAATCCCATCCATTTTGCAGGGACTGTAAAACGCTGTAGTTTTTGACCAAACTGCTGCATTTATGCCACGTGGCGCCCTGGCCTTACAGGGTATCTGTCTTGAGATTCATGCTGCCCCACCCACAGACAACATGAATTTCCTGCAGGCTCCCTTTTTCCAAATAATGGACAACTCCTCAGCAGCTTCTCCCTGCTTGGCTCTGACCTTTCGAGCAAACCAAGCCATACAGGGACAGGCCTGGAGGAGACTTCTCCCTGTTCCCAGCTTGTATGTTTGCTCCAAAAAGCTACAGTGTTCCAAAATAAGCATAGTTGCTTGTAATCTGAGAGACTGACACATTTTTATGGTGCCTATGGTTGGGGAAACATAAATCTTCTGACAGACTCCCTTTATTTAGAAATGTTTTGCCAATGATATGTAGACTGTGCTTCTCAGATGAAGGGGTGATGAGAAACTTGAGCTACATCTTATTGTGATATGCTCAACTGTTACCGATTGGATTATTCCAGTAGGTAATGATAAATAGGTGATGTTGTGTGGGAGATAATAATGGGGGCATTATGCTGTGTGTGGGCCAGCACATGGGCATTATATGGTGTGGAGGCCAGTAAAGGGCACATTATGATATGTAGGGGCTATAAATAGGAGTCATGGACAAAATATTTTAATTAAAGGGCCTCCAGACATAACTTGGCTTGGGTCCCCATGAATGTTATATCTGTTTGTGCCAGGTGACCACTGCAGCTAATCACAGGCCTCAGCGATCACTTCTTCACAAATAGCACATCACGTGACATCACTGGTGATGTCAGCCAGAGGACCTGTATACAGAAGATCAAAACTGTCGTCACTGGAAGCAGAGGCCTGGGGAGAGGTGAGTAATGTTTTTTTTAAATTTATGTGCTGCTCAACATAATGAAAATTGAATTGGACAACCCCTTTAAACTGACAAATGCGTTGCACTTTTAAATACTACACTATTAGGTGCTTCATTGACCACTACTGTAACCAATGTGGGCAATGCACATTACAGGAAACAGAGAGATTGCTCTCTCTCTAAACTGAAACCCCACTGTGATACTGTTGATAGCGTTTGGCAAGGTACAGTACCACTCTATTGATGGTTGTTTGAAGTGACTGCAGAGAGGAAACACTAGTGGTGCCTAACACTGCAACAATCTTCAGTGTACTACTGCAATAAAACAGTTTCTCAGTATAGTAACCCATATACTGTAGTCTCCTGTAGTGGTAGCAATGAAAAGTAGATGCTTTGAGTCTATTGTGAGAAAAGCACATTACAAATATTTGTTGTAGACAACTGTACCACAAAGCTACCTGCAATAGGGTCCACTCAGTGTACCAAAAGCTGGATGCGACACTGATCACCATCTAAGACTATATCACGCATAGAAAACATGGCAATTGTATTTTGTGATACTGCATTCTGAAAACTTGAAGGTGCGAACAATGTCCTATCTCGTCACAAAATAAGCAGACGCTGTCATGGCATCTCCTCGGCCCTTTGTCATCTCCCTATTACAATTCTTTCTGGCCTCTATTCAAGCCATTTTTAATACATTTTCTTATTGAATTGTGAGTTTTGCTAATCACTTGACTATTCACAGCCAACATATGGCTCAGCCATGAAAAAAATGTGGCTAATTGAGTTGTAAATGTACAGTAGACAAATGCATATAAAGCATTGACATAGTATAAAGATTCTATTTACTGTTTGTACTGATCTCTAATTAGGAACTTGCTCATTCATGAATCTGTGTGACCAAGAATGACTAATCATTTAATGCTTAAACTGAGAAAATAAATTGATGCATGGCTTGCATTTCTCTACATGTCCACTAGATGCAGCTCATGCACCATTCTCTGGCCTACCGTATATAAACACATTTTTATGTATTGATGTAGAGAGCTGTGTTTTTGGCCTTTCCCACTGAAATATGCATCTCTTTTTGTAAATTGAGTTTCTTTGCTGTATGTGTTACTCTAGTTTGCATTAATTTGGCAAATAATGAACAGACTTTTACGTGCCAGTAGCAAAACGTGGTATGAGGAAAATATCTTCATCATAGTTTGTAATATAATTTGGTGCATACAGAATATTCCCACATACCATGATGTTACAGCAGCACAAGTGACAGATGGTCTAGAGGGAAAGGTTTGCATTTTTGCAGATGACACAAAAATCAGCAACACAGTAGACATTCAGGCAGTATAATATAGTGGTTAGGGATTTAGTTAAAGTACAGCAATAGAGTATATTTTGAAAACTGCAGTTTACTCTGAATAAGTGCAAAATAATGTGCTTGGCAGAATTTAGTCATAATGGCAAAGTGTTGACAATGAAAACATAAAAACAGCAGGACTTACCTTGTTACCTAAGAGACTTCTTGTGAAAGCAATGTAAACAACTTTGCATTTGTTAAGAGATAAGTATGTGCAAATGAAAGAGGGCTTACACACTCACCATCTTCATGTACAGATCATAAAATCCTGGGTAGAAGCCACTTAAAAATATATAGAGACCTGCATTATTGGTGCTTGCCTACTATTATGTGGTTATTCAAATTGCTCCTTTTACGTTCAAGAGGGTTACTGGTGATTAAAAAGTGCCTTTACCACCTCCACCAACTCATCTTTCGGTAGGTGCCACTCCACTGATTCCAGCACAGTTGGATTTTTTTCATTGGACCCCACCATTGTCAAGCAACGATTTCTATTACTTTGAGCACAGTTATGCTGTCAGGTGGGCTATCCCTGGGCTTGAGCAGACAGTTTGGGACTGCCCACCGGACAGCAGTGAGAATAATTATGCTAAAATGAATAGAAACTATTGCTCGGGAACAGTGGGGGTTAGAGAAAAAAAATTCCAACTGCTCTAGAACCAGTGGAACAGTGCCTATTGAAAGATACAAAGAGTTGGAGTTGGTGAAGGTGTGAAAGAACCTCTTTAAGTAAGCAGCAGGGATATCTGTACCCTGATGCCCTGCGGGTGCCATTACAGGCACAGTTAGTTGCAGCTGGTAAATTGTAATTTGACCTTTAATAGAAGCTTTTGCAAACAGATATATTAGCAAGTATTGTAGTCTCTATTAGTGATCCTTAAATGGATCTTTTCTTGACCAGATATGTTTTACTTTTTTTAGTCCACACAAAACATATCAAATTTATATATGGAATCATTTAAAAATAACTCTATGCTGAGATGTAGTTGCATACTCTTTTTGTTAAAGGTATGTAACAACATTATCTTGGCACAAGAGTGATACATACCTCAGCTGGTTATAGAGCTGCATCCCAGCAAAGGGCTGTGGCACCTGCTGATGGCCACGTCTGGTGGTTGGGTAAGAGAACCATTTTTTCTTGAATGCCTGAAGATCCTGCCCTACCTTGTCTATTAATTGAGGTTCATGCTCTGTCCTTCTTTGTGCTATTTTTCTGGATTATGGCTCCTGATTAACCCTGATTCTGACCTCCACCTTATTTCTGGATATTGCTTCTGCCTCACACTTGGGATTGTTCATTTGATACCTGTTGTTGTCAGCTCTAGATATTGGCCCCTTTCTTGACTGCATTCCTATGTCATCCCCCTGTCATATCCTACTGTGACCCTGGTATTTACTGATCAGCAATGCACAAGTTCCACAAGTCGCTAGAGATGAGTACCAAATCTCAACTCTAGCACATTAAAAGGTATAAAACACATTTAGAAAGCAACAGATGGCAACATGTTTGTCAGATCTAGGGCCCTAAACCCCAACAGCATAAGGACCTGCTGCTGATTTAGGGGCCTCATAATAGCAAAGTTGTAACGTCTCTGCCTGTTCGGGTCTCTGCGCCACCCTCCGCTCTCACGCTGCGGTGAAGGAGTCGTGTTCACTTTGATTCCTTCTTGTTGCTCAGTCTGAACACTGTCCTAATGCCTCCTGTCTGTAATTCAATTTCTGCCACACCTGTCTCCTGCATCTTTGTTTCTCTCTGCTCCTCTAATAGTTAATCTCAGCCTTGTCTGTGTGATTGACAGTCTGTCTACCAATCCAGTCTGGGGCAGGTCCTGACTTTCTATAAATAGGTTGTCAGCCCTCACATGGTCGCTGGCTATTGATTCTGTCTTGTGACTTGTCCCTGCTAGCTCCTATTCTGCTGTTATCTTTATTCCTATTCCTGACCTCTGGCCTTGACTTTTGACTATTCTCTTGGATTTTGATTCTGTGCTGCATTGCTCGTCTGTTACTGACCCCTTGGCTAGCCGACCTCCCTTTTTGTTTGTTTGTCCTGTCTGCGTTCTGTGTTGTCACCTATATTAGGTAGGGCCTGTCGACCAGTTGCTGCTGTTGCCTAGGACAGATAGGCAAGTTAGCCAGGGACAGTGGGGGGGGGTTCAGCTTAGGGCTCACTGTCTTGTTGTGCCCCTCCCTCCAGGGTTCTGCAGCAGCACTGGGGAATTGCTCAACTGGAAATTCCCTTGCAAAAGTAGTAAAAAGTCAGGAACATGGAGTAGTAGTAAAGCAAAAACTGAGACCTAAGTAAAAAAGTTAAAAAAATGAGATCATAACTGATTTGCCAAATCAAACACAATGGATATCTATCAACTATTGTTTAAAACAAGAGTGAAAACTGGATCTAAAGACAGGAATAACAACAGAAGGTCCATGATGGGCTATTGTCTTTTGTTCCATTGCACTTTTTATATGTTTTTGTGGACTATGAGATTGACTGAGCAAATTCCTTAATACTGGTTTTTATTGGCATTCATTGCTGTCTATTGTAAACCTACTTGCAGTAAACATTAGGGAATTACATTATCAGCAGTCCAGTAATATACTTGTAATACTTGATTTATTTACAGGGGGATTCATTTAGTAATAGTGTTTACCAATCGCTGTGAATTTCCTGTGAACAGCATCAGAGAACAGTTTACAGAATCTGAATTTTGCAAAAGGAGAGGAAAGGGGCTATCGTAATATGCTGCCAACAGAAGCATCTGGCTTCATTGATCCAGGTTTACCTTAATTTACTCATCAGATGTTACACTTGCGTAAAGAAGAAATAAATCACGTAACCTGTTTGGATAAATTTGTACCATATTCTCCCCAAGTGCTGCACTTAGTAAAATGAAAAACTGGTATACTGGGGACTTCATTGCAGTGTTCCTCTAAAGGGCCACTGCTAAGTAGTAAAATGTTTTATTGATTTGTGATATATTTTATAATGTTTCAGACTTATCTTCTGGTTTAATACTGGTTTTTACACTATGCTTTTTGCTTGTTATTCAAGAGTTATCTAGCCATTCCTATGCAGTTTATAAACAGGAGTAGCTTCTTTGCTCCTTGTGGAGTTTTATTGTTCTTTCTGATGAAGAATTTTCGATTGCTTACACCCCTGGGGTCCTCCCCTGGACCCGGATACTGTTTCTGTATAGTCCCCCCCCCCTCATTCTGTGTTGTTTTATATTTGTTTTTTCTGCGCTCCTTTCCTTTCTTCCTCCTTTCTTCTCCCCTTCCCCTCCTCTTCTTGTCCTCTGGCCTCTACTTGGGGATCTCCCAAGTATAACATGTTGATGCTGCCGTTTCAGCTATCTGTTGTCACTGTATTTTATGTCTTTTTGAAAACCCCTAAACTATGAATTGAAAAAAACCCCAAAAAAACAGGAGTAGCTTCTGTTTTGAGGTTTTTAGAAAACTGGAAAGAGTTTAGTCTTTGCTAGGATACTCCAACTGTTAGCCAGTGTTTGGGGGTGTTTCAGTGAATCTGGAGCTAGACTTAGTTGAGGGATTATTATGTGGGAAAGCACCTTCAGCTTTCCAGGTTAGTTAGTGGTAGTTAAGGCCACAACAGGCCATCCCATATCACTGGATTCCCAGTGCTTGCGGAATAGGCCTTCTTGTATCTGCTTTGTAACTGAACATCTCCACAGTTGTACCAGTGAGGAACCTTTAATGTCCATGGCCAAAACTTGCGCTGCATTTCCCTAGTTCCCTGGTTGGAAAGAGGTCCCAGATCGCCATGATGGAAAGGGTCAAAAATTAGAGGAGGAAGTGAAGTGCTTGTGTTTGGAAAGTGCTCAACATCTGGACACTGCTTTATGTAGGTTAATTTGCCTAAATGTTGCTCTGTGACTGTGGTGCAAGCATCACCTTTAATTGCCACAGTGCCTCCTGTGCTTCATTCACAGGAAACATCACGGGCACTTCAAAATACCACCACACAGGAGAAACACCACAGTGGGACCTTATATCATAACCCAAGTGTGACATTTCCCCCCCCCCCCACCCCATATTGCTTTGCCAACCTGTGTTGTTGCTGCTGGGACTAACTAAGAACCTATTATACAGTGGGGAAAAAAAAGTATTTAGTAAGCCACCAATTGTGCAAGTTCTCCCACTTAACAAGATGAGAGAGGCCTGTAATTGTCATCATAGGTAGACCTCAACTATGACAGACACAATGAGAAAACATATCTAGAAAATCACATTGTCTGATTTTTTTTTAGAATTTATTTGCAAATTATGGTGGAAAATAAGTATTTGGTCACCTACAAACAAGCAAGATTTCTGGCTCTCACAGACCTGTAACTTTTTCTTTAAGAGGCTCCTCTGTCCTCCACTCATTACCTATAGTAATGGCACCTGTTTGACATTGTTATCAGTATAAAAGACACCTGTCCACAACCTCAAACAATCACACTCCAAACTCCACTATGGAGCTGTGGAAGGACACCAGAAACAAAATTGTAGACCTGCACCAGGCTGGGAAGACTGAATCTGCAATAGGTAAGCAGCTTGGTGTGAAGAAATCAACTGTGGGAGCAATTATTAGAAAATGGAAGACATACAAAACCACTGATAATCTCCCTCGATCAGGGGCTCCACGCAAGATCTCACTCCGTGAGGGTCAAAATGATCACAAGAACGGTGAGCAAAAATCCCAGAACCACACGGGGGACCTAGTGAATGACCTGCAGAAAGCTGGGACTAATGTAACAAAGGCTACCGTCAGTAACACACTATGCCGCCAGGGACTCAGATCCTGCAGTGCCAGATATGTCCCCCTGCTTAAGTCAGTACATATCTGGGCCCGTCTGAAGTTCGCTAGAGAGCGTTTGGATGTTCCAGAAGAGTATTGGGAGAATGTCATATGGTCAGATGAAACTAAAGTAGAACTGTTTGGTAGAAACACAACTCATCGTGTTTGGAGGAGAGTGAATGCTAAGTTGCATCCAAAGAACATCATACCTACTGTGAAGCATGGGGGTGGCAACATCATGCTTTGGGGCTGTTTTTCTGCAAAGGGACCAGGACGACTGATCCGTGTACATGAAAGAATGAATGGGGCCATGTATGGTGAGATTTTGACTGCAAACCTCTTTCCATCAGCAAGGGCATTGAAGATGAAACGTGGCTGGGTCTTTCAGCATGACAATGATCCCAAGCACACCGCCAGGGCAATGAAGGAGTGGCTTCGTAAGAAGCATTTCAAGGTCCTGGAGTGGCCTAGCCAGTCTCCAGATCTCAACCCCATAGAAAACCTTTGGAGGGAGTTGAAAGTCCGAGTTGCCCAGCGACAGCCCCAAAACATCACTGCTCTAGAGGAGATCTGCATGGAGGAATGGGCCAACATACCAGCAACAGTGTGTGCCAACCTTCTGAAGACTTACAGAAAACGTTTGACTTCTGTCATTGCCAACAAAGGATATATGATATAAAGTATTGAGATGAACTTTTGTTATTGACCAAATACTTATTTTCCACCATAATTTGCAAATAAATTCTTTAAAAATCAGACAATGTGATTTTCTGGATTTGTTTTCTCATTTTGTCTCTCATAGTTGAGGTCTTCCTATGATGACAATTACAGGCCTCTCATCTTTTTAAGTGGGAGAACTTGCACAATTGGTGGCTGACTAAATACTTTACTGTATATTACTTATCTGTATGGAAAAATGGAGGCTAAAAAAGCTACACCAACTATGTTGAAATAAAAGGTGTTCAGTATCTACATTTACACTAGTAAAAGTATTACATTACACATTTTGTGACATGACTCTCCTGTTTTTAGGGTATGTTTACATGTTAGTATTTTTTACCATTCCATGTAAATGACAGGAAAATATATTTAGTCATTTTTGCAAAAATAACCATACATGAACCATGTTCATGTGAATATATTAAATGTCCTGCAATGTGTTACTTCAGCCACTTAATGCCCCTGTTGTAGTAGGAAATAGGAGGAGATGATGCGAGAGGCTGACAGGAACTGGGTGTAGTTTTGTAATTGAAGCACTAGCATTTTTTGCTGGAGGCCATTTGATTGAAATCCCTAATAGAGGGAGCCCTGTGATGATGGAAGGGACACTGTGCTTGCATTGGATCTAGTGGCTTAAATATATTTAGCGTTTTGCATTGGCTGTTTCCAGCACCATGACAATGTGAGGTGCATAATGCTGTATTATTGAGGGTACCTAACTAATCAATTATGTTCATTATTTTGTATAAAATCTATGTATGTAGATTTTTATTAAAAATGTTATATTTGTAACTATAGGTCTATCGGAGGAGAGAACTGCGTTATATGTAATCTCCTCCTTTTTATGTTTGACCCTTCCCACACACTCCCTTGAGATATGTCCCTAATCAATACATTTGGTTATTACTCAGGCCAAGTTGTTATTTTTACCCATTTCACAGACCTCTCTGCTGAGAGAGGGGAATTACGTTGGAGGCCTCAGGGTGGTGACACATTGCAAATATGTTGATATACATACAGTATATCCTGGGACCATACACATACAAACTTTCTAGATTTGAATATATAGCCACTCCTTAACGTCTTTAAGGCCTAACTCAGGGTTTGGGACACTCTGCTCCTATAAGTGGTAGGTAGAATAAGCTTAATTAAAATGGTGGTCCTACTAAAATGTTTATATGCACTAGAATACTAGAAAAGCTGTACCAGTGCCACTTACAGTCTTTAGGAAAATAGATTTCATGCTCACCCCTGTTATATGGGGTAGCTCCCGATCTAAGTTGAGATTGGCTACTCTACAATGCCTGAAACAGTTGGGGGGGGGGGGTGGCTCTCCCCTTCAATTCCTTCAGATTTGACATGCACTATCCACCTAATTTCCCAACCTGACATTAGGATCTCCAACCCCTTATAGGAGTGCTCTGATCCCAGGGGCCTCGCAGTTTAATTTCTGGACTCTATGCCCATTTGATTCAGGCCAAGGTGTTCCACTCTGCAACATCCGTGTTGACATGCTGGAAAACTCTTATCCCTAGTCTCACAGACAAGACTTTTCAGGACCTCCTGGAATCAGCCTTTTATATTTACCCTTCTGCTTATAACAAATTAATTAAAGTCTACATAGAACACCAATGCTATTTGTCGCCCTCCTGTTTACATAAGATAGGCCGGGCATCTCATCCAGGGTGTCTTAGATGCCCTCACGTCCAATCAAATTTCTGGCATATATTGTAATGCCCTGTTATGCAATCATACTGGAAAGAGGTTGTGGATCTTCTCTCTGAAATTTTGGAAATGCTTATTCAACTATTTCCTGAAATCTGCCTCTTTGGTATGCTAGATGATGGGATGTGGACACACCACACTAGAATTTTTATTTTGAATCATCCTTTCTTGCTCAAAAAACCATAGCACGAGCTCCCTCCATGTCCATGTGGAGTAAATTAGTTAATTCTATCCTCCCCTACAATCACATTGTATACAAAGGGAGGGGCTGTCCTCAAAAATTTCAGAAAGTTTGGGACCCCTGGTGTAACCCAACAATAAACCAATACACCGCCTCGTCTTTTCAAGCAGCCCTGAGTTCACTGACTGTGAAGTGATCAAAGCCCATTGGAGTATCCATGACCTCAACTGATGATTTGACTTATCTATTTTATTGCCTGTACTGTGCATGTTGTATGTTCTAAACTTAATGCTTTGTCTGAATTCTACCAAATCTCTCTGTATGTACATACGTGCTGACCACTTCTCTCCACACAGGACCCTATCGTCTGAATTTGCTCCTGGAATCTACCTGGGACTTTACAGCGCTGTTATTGTTTTTCTTTTTGCAGTATCGCATCTGTTTTTATTATTCCTTGATGAGTGTATATGTTACTCTTTTGTATACTGCTGTAACTTTGACTGTACCTTTTGTTGTACACTTTTTAATAAGACAAATTTTAAAAAATGTTATATATTAGATATTATATTTACTATTTGCTTCTCTGAAACAAAACTTTGAGCATTATGTTTTAATCATCAACATTTCTTTAAAGTGTCCACTAATAAAATCCATGGTCTATAAAATCTGTATTTATTAAAAAATGTTTGTATGTTGTGTTGTTGATAGTTTTTGGCAATGAAGTTAGCCCATCTGCAGAGCTATATCAGATGAAGTATATGTTAACTGCTCTGCGTAACGTCAGAGCCATTTGACAAATGTGAAATTGAACAGAAATGTATGCAGCAAAAACTAATATAAAATAAAAATGATTGTAAAGTAAATCATAATAATATGTACATAATAAAAAGTAATTTCAATACTCCACTCAAGTTTGAAAAACGAATGCCTGTGATCATATTCTACTGCCGGCATTTCTGTTGTTTTAGATAAGTTCTGTCCAAAATGAATTTGAAATTGTAGAATATTAAAATTCTTTCTGGGAACATACAGATGACTGTCAGTCCTGTAATGACACAAGACACACTCAACGGTCCAAGAAAATAATACAGAATACTTACCATTAATGATTATAGTCATGATTTCTTTCTTCCCCAGATAGTTCATTGCATAAATTTTAATTGAATTGATAAAATTAAAAGTTGCAAACGCCAATAACAATCACATTTTAATATATTATTCTGCATTATATGTTTAGTGTGCCAGAAGTTTGGTAGATATTCTGTGTCACAACTTTACACTTACTGTACAAAGATGATCACTAATAGCAACTGAATCTCACTGGGCTAAACAAACAGCATTTTACTTCTAAGTTTTCACAATGCCCAGTGTCAGCAAACAATGCTCCTGCTTGGCACACCCACAGTTTGGTGTTGAGGTGCAGGCTATCTTACTGTTCACCAAATCCCACTACACATAATGCAGCTTTCTCTGTAGATGTTCTCCAGGGTGTGTAAACAACCTGGTCACCAACAGGCTTAAACATTATTAGGGTAATATGTTAATTTCCCTTAAAGCTAGAGCTTAAATGTGCAGTGTTGCCACTCTCAGGTTTCTCAATGGGTTCCTCCATGCTGGGAAAAATACAGAATACAGACCTGGTACATCCTCACAGACATGTTTTTTGGCCTTTTCCAGCCTAATAATGCCAGCCTGGCCAAATCCCTGGCCATCACTTTAGATGGTTGTGTATTGAAAGATACCTGGTTCTTCTCTGCATCCCTGGTGGTGGTGGCTATCAGGTTATTTGCTGGGTTAGTGTTAGACTTTTCACCAGCTAACAGTAAGCCCTGCCTTAGTAATAGTTGCTATCAATCAGGCAGTGGCCATTGCTAAGGCAGTAATAAAGTATTAATACACAGAGGCATAAGAACACACACAACACTCTGTGATCATTTTATTTAAAAAAAAAAAAAAAGATCATCAAATGAGTCCAACAAATTTAACATAATTTAAACAATCAAAGACAAAAAAACAAAAACTTAATATGAAAAATAAAAAAAGTTAAACTTACCTGCAGCTGACTTCTGGCTTTTGAGGTAAATGAACAGAGATCAGAGTTCAATGAACTCTGGTTTCCATTCTGGCACAGGGGACATGGAGATCAGACAGAATATTGTCTCATCTCAAAAATCCCATGTGCCATCATCAGCTAGTGCAGGAACTCCTAAAGTACATAAGAGCCACAGTACTTGCTATCTGACCAGGGTTACTCTCGGTGAAAATGAAAGTAAGGTACTGAACTGACTCACTGTCAAGTGGCTGGGAATAACCCAACCACATTGAAGTGTTAGGTAGGGGCAGGGGTGGGAGAAAACAGGAGCTCTGGCTATTCATATGAATTACTTGGTGGCTCCTGACATGCAAATCAATACAGGGACCACCTGGCAATTCAGTTGAATACCCAGCTGCAAGATAAAAATAAAGAAGGCACACAGCACATGGATCAGAACATACTCTCGGATGTACAATGTCTGCTGTTTTATAGTCCACCAAACATATAGTGTGAAAGTAGCCTCAGGTTAAGATGTATTAAGCCTGACTCAATTCCTACTGATAGACAGGTAGCCTTTCTTGCACACCCAGCACCGAAAGGCCGCATGAACATGAACAAGTGTGTTTCTGATGTGGGGGCAAATATGCAGCACAATGCACTCGGATGACACTAAGAGTGACATCCAAGTGTCATCCAAGTGCATTCCATGATGCATTCATGTCTATGGGCGCTTCCGATCCATTCCATTCTGATGACACGGTTGGTTATAGAGCACATCCTATCCTGTACGTGTCATGGGAACGGAATCGATTGGAAGCACCCCATAAACGTGAATGCATCATGGAATACACTCGGATGTAAAAATTTTACCACAACTTACACATTTCACAAATTGCAAAGCACACAATCTACTGTTAGCTCATAAATACATAATCACTGCAGAAGTAAAAATAGCCCCTTACTCTAAAAGAGAATAATTTATGTACTTATAACTGATAAAGTAACATAGGCAAAGAAGATCTTTCCAGCCTCAGATCTACTCACTATTAGTTTTCCGTAAGGTTCCAGGCTGATGTTTATATTTCAGTTATATCCAAGCGATAATAAAAAAATCTGATAGGTATTTAAAGTGAAGAAGGTCCAGTTCCTATCATCACTATCCCTGATCTAGCCTTAAAACCTTATATGAAGATCTAGAGATCCATGCAACTTAAAGTGATATCTATAATGCCCATAGGTTACAAGAAAAGGTCCCAATGTATTTCCCCCAGTGCAGTTTTTAGCGTTCCTCAGGGGACACAGGTATATGAAAAGCTAGGTATTTAGGTATGAGGGACCTGCCAAAATAAGGTCAAGGCATACTGATAGCAGATATACCCCACAAATACACAGTGTCTATATATACACCACCAACAATTGCAATAGAACAGTGTTCACACATGATATAACAGATTCAGCATCAGACTGATTTATATATATACAGTTCAAGGATACTCTTTGGTGGGCAGTCCTCATCAATTTTTTTATGCTTTTAGACATGTGAATGAGGTTTTTTTTTTTTTTTAGAAAAAAAAAATCATAAAAGATTCTAGGGTATGCTGTGGAATTTTAAAATCTAGACTGCTCTATTCACAACTTCATCTGAAAATGTAATTTATTCTATTTTGCGAAGCCAGATATGATATGGTTGGGCATCGAGACGTACAGGCTTCATATAGTATCCCTCGTTTTACTATACAAGGTGACTCTTGTACTCAATAGTTTTCCAGATTATCACACCAACAGCTGGTGCAATGTGTCACTCCATATAGATGGCAGAATTGAAGCTGTGACCACAAGGGCTCCATACTTGAACCTGACAGTCGTCTGATCCCAAATAGAACCTAGATTTGTCGTTAAAGATGGTACATATCATAGCAGTCCAGGTTTCTCATTCACATCACCAATGCTAATGAAGGTAATGGTGGCTGTCAGTCAATGGAAAGACAGCCACTCGGGCAGAGACAGGGTTGTGTAATGAAGGTGGCACCTGTGTCTGGATGGTGGATACAGAAACAGTGGTAACTGCTTATGCTTGTTGGCAAACAATCCTTTTTACTGGTGGTATGTTTGGGCTGTCTGGAGCCTATTTTCCAAGTGCGTGTGTCTTCATATAACTTCTGCTCCCAATTCCTCCTAAAACCTACATCAGAATAGATAGTGGGCAATTCAAAATGACCATCCGATGATGTGTCCCACCACAAAGTCTTTCAACAGGGCAGAATGTTTTTGAGTGCATCGTAGAAGCATGTCTAGCAGTAAACAACTTCTCACCAAGAAGTACATTACCCAGAAGTAGCTCTTTTAGGCTAAGGCTCCACGTAGTGGTCGGAAACGCATTGAGGTTTTTTTCTGCAGAACTTTTCACAGAAAGTCTGCAGAGTTTTCCTCTGTGGACTTTTTGTTTCAATTATACCTATAGGTAAACTGCCGGCGTTTCTGTAAGTATAATTGACATGCTGCAATTTCCAAAAACGCAATGGTTTTGGAAATCACAGCATTTACACTTTGTGTATTTTTCTGCAATGTGTGGATGGGATTCGCTTTGCAGGGACTGTAAAATGCAGTGTTTACACCATGTGGGGCCCTGGCCTTACACCCTCTTGTGGCAAGACCCAGTGTCTAATCAGACCACACCTGGAATTATTTACATATCTGCCTGATACATAACTGAATATCCAGTTTTGCAGCAATATGACATTTCTACTTGGGTAGAAATGTCAGCTTCAGAATCAGTGTTTAAAGAGGACTTTTTATGTCCTCATGCATATGTGGTTTTATGTATCGCTAGAAATTCGACAGTGCGCTGAATTCAGCATTCTAGCTGTATATAAAACCGCATATGCATGAGGACATGAAAGGTCCTCTTTAAAACATGTAAAATACATTACCTAAGGCTGAAGCCCCACGTTGCAGAAACACAGCTTTTTTTGTTGCAGATTTTGCTGCGTTTTTTTGAGCCAAAGCCAAGAATGGCTATAAGAGTAATGGGAAATATATAGGAAGTACTTATACTTCTCCCTTCTGCTCAATCCACTTCTGGCTTTGGCTCAAAAAACTGCAGTAAAATCTGCAACAAAAAAGCTGCATTTCAGCAACGTGGGGGTTCAGTCTAATACAGATTTTACCTGCACATTATACCTGGATACCTGATCCTGATAATCCTCACTGAATGGCCAGTGAGAATCCCAATTTAATCTCTAATGCAAGTAAACATAGATCTTTACTGCTGACTTTCTGTGAAAAGCACTGCGGGAAAGACCTCTATGCATTGCCACCGTGCTTTTTCCCACAGCTCTTTTTTGCTGCGGCCCACTATGTGGGGCTTTAGCCTGAATCAGCTTTCCTTCTGTTTTTATCCTGATCAATGACATCAGTTTTAATTTTTCTTGCAAAAATGCTGTGTTATCCCCATAGATTATGGGAGGGGTGGAAAAATTGTAGCATTCAGCAGAAAAAGCAATGAAAGGCTAAGGCTTGTTTTTGATATTACTGCAGTTTTTTGAGCCAAAGCCAAGAATGGCTACAAAAGTAATGGGAAATATATAGGAAGCTCTTATACTTCTCCCTTCTGCTCAATCCACTCCTGGCTTTAGCTCATAAAACCGCAGAAAAATCTGCTACAAAAAAAGCTGCGTTTCTGCAACACGGGGCCTCAGCCTAAGGCCTCACATTGCGAAAAGCTGCTTTTTTGTTGCAGATTTTTTATATTTTTTGAGTCAAAGCCAAGAGTGGCTTCAACAGGAATGGGAACTATAAAAGAAGCTCTTATACCTCTCCCTTCTGCAAAATCCACTCCTGGCTTTGGCTCAAAAAAACGCAGTAAAGTCTGCAACAAAAAAACAGCTTTTTCGCAATGTGGGGCCAAGCATTTTTGCATTTTTTTTCCTTTGTTTTTTTTTTTTTTAACTGCACTTTGCCATGTGTGACCTTAGCCTTCATCAGTTTTTTCCCTTCAGTCAAAAAAATCTGAAGTTATACTTCAGTGTTTCCTACCAACCATGACTGAACACTGATGGCTCTTGCATACTGTAACTTTTAATTTCACTGACCACTGACTTGAACAGACAAGTCTTGTGTGAGAGATGGAAGAAACTAGGACATGCTGACATTTTCGTTGCACAAAGAAATGGTCAGTGAAAAAAATGGGAGTAGTTACTAATCCAACTACCAGTTTTGTAGCATAGATGAATGTAAATGTGGCACATCTTTGGTGCCTGACAATTTCTTGGCCAGAAATGTGTCACATTGTTCCTTTTGTGCCCACATCACCACTTTTTAGGAAAGTAGACAGAGCAGGAAGGGATCAAAGTGGTCTGAGATGGGTCACCTTGGCCCAACAATTTACTATAAATCACTCCTGAAAACTGGTGTGAGTCATACCTGAAATGCGTCAGTCCCTGAGTAGCATAGTTTTCAATTCATAAAGGATTGTGCCTAAATTATTGAGAGGTCAGAGCCTCTTAGTGGTTCAGGTACAGTTATTGCCAGCGTGGGAATGGATTAAGACTGGCATATAGAACACTAGTCTTAGTACATTCCCTCCAAATGTGTCAGTGTTCAATGCAAGTCCAGTCCATTGTAAACATGCGTGGGAAAACGCTTATGTATGAAAAGGCCCTTAAACTCTAAATCACAATTGGAGACTGAGCTCTATGTATAGTTTTAAAAAACAAATACTGACATTCATAATAAAAAAATGTATATGCTAT
Source organism: Leptodactylus fallax (assembly GCA_947044405.1). Classification (NCBI taxonomy): domain Eukaryota; kingdom Metazoa; phylum Chordata; class Amphibia; order Anura; family Leptodactylidae; genus Leptodactylus; species Leptodactylus fallax. The sequence continues at coordinate 9,581,726 of CAMRHE010000010.1, read as the reverse complement.
TATAGTAAAATAATACTTTTCAGAACATTTTATCTTATGAAACATTGCATTATATGTCTGAAAACCGTCCAGGCATATAGACCAAATCTACTCGGTTATCTGTAAGGGTGGTGTGAACAGAGCCTATGTATGTGTAGCTATATACCTTGCTTGTGTGTTATTTAAGATTTGATTCCTTCTTATTTTATATTATTATCCTTAACCAGAAATGGCTGAAAGTAAAGCATTTACAGTCATAATTCACACTTTCTTTTTAAGTAGGAGTTTGCAATGCAGTAAAATACTATACACCCAGCTACTAAATATGTCCTGCTGCTTAGCCTCTGAGAAAATTAGCGGCTTTGCTTTCTGATTTAAATTTGTTCCTCACCACATTGCTTTATAGGCTCTAATTTTTAGGGAGTAGCCATGCCTTACTAGAGTATGTCATTTTCATTTACATGCCGCGAAAATGTACAATTACATGGTGCACACAGTCTACAGCACAACAACCATTAAATTATCATACATCCACACTACATTACTTAGCTTCTCTGCTTCAGACATTTACTTTACAGTAGGATTCTTCTACACTAAGTAGAAATATAAAAAATAAAAAAGCAGAACATATTTTACAGAAAAGTATAAAACATTAATGTGGACTAGCAGTAGAATACAACAAAAAAAAAAGCAAAACTGTGTCTTTCGAAGTGCTAAATCTGCAAATCTTTTTATCCTATCATGGCATGAGAAAACAGATTACTGGAAATTCCCTCATTGAGAGATTTATTGCAAGGTAAAATACTGAGAACCTAGATTCTCCACCTATAGTATATGTACCCCAGGGGGTAAATGGCATGTCTGTATGTGGTACTTGTACTGCTCTAATGCTGTGCTTTAAAATTGCAGCAGTGCATATGATCATTAGGCTATGTTCACATCTGAGGTTATGTTTGGAGCCTCTCTTGCAGATTCATTTGAAAAAAATGTGTATAGGACATCAGTATGAAACATGCACTAGGGGCCAGAAAATTCCTCTCAGGCTTAAGTTAGCTGTGCCAAGTTGCAACCCAAGCCATGCCACTTGCTTAAAAAGTGGCATGACAGCGAAGGATGACATTTTTTTTTAATTAATGTGTCGCATAGTTCCTCTTTAATCTATTAATAATAATAATAATAATAATAATAATAATAGTCCTTTAATAGTCCCACAATGGGGAAATTCAGTGTGTTACAGCAGCAAAGATAAGATAAGGATGCAACCTATTTTTATACTTAAAGGGGTTGTCCACAATATTTTAGTATTGAGGCAGGAGGCTGGGGAAGTGTGAAAAATTTAAAAAAAAAAAAAAAACATACTCACTTGTCCCGGTATCACAAGCTGCTGTCTAGTCCCTGCAGCCTAGGACACCGAAGCACTGGGGACAGGTGAGTATGTTTTTTTTTTTTTTTTTTTTTTAGCTTTTACCTTCCCTGGCCTCCTGCCACAATACTAAAATGTAGTAGACGATCCCTTTAACCCCTTAAAGACCCGGCCATTTTTCGGTTTTGCATTTTTGTTTTTCCCTCCCCATATTTCAAGAGCCATAACTTTTTCATTTCTCAGTTCAGAGTCACATGATGGCTTATTGTTTGTGAAACAAATTGTACTTTGTAATGGTACCATTCAATATGCTGTGCAATGTACTGGAAAGCTGGAAAAAAATTCAGAATGAGGTGCAATTGGAGAAAAACTGCATTTGTGTCAATTTCATATGGGTTTAATTTTTACAGCGTTCACTGTGTGGTTAATAAGACATGTTACCTGTATTCTGTAGGTCAGTACGAACACGGTGATACCAAATTTATATAGTATTTGTAATGTTTTGATACCTTTTAAAAAATTAAAAACTTTGCAAAATAGAAAAAAAATGTTTGTGTTGCCATATTGTGACACCTGTAACTTTTTCAGATTTACATGTATGGAGCTGGGTAAGGCATCTTTTTATGCGGGACAACATGATGTTTTTATTGATACCATTTGGGGAAAGATCTAATGGTTTGATCACTTTTTATTCAATTTTTTATAGGAGGCCAAGTGTTGAAAAAAAACACTAATTGGCCATTTTGATTTTTTTCGGCGCTAAGCCCTTCACCATATAGGATAAATATTTTAATATTTTAATAGTTCAAGCATTTTGGAGTGCGGGGATACCTAATGTGTTTATGTTTACTTTTATTTATTTACTTTTATATCTGATCTAGGGAATGGGGGGTCATTTTAAAAACTTTTTTTCTACTTTTACTTGTATTATCAGACCCCCTAGGGATCAGCAACAATAATTTCAGATCCTCAGAGAGTTCTTTGGCATGAGGTACCATGTTGAACTTCCAGTGACCTATATGGGAGAGTGTGAGAGCGATAACACCAAATTTAAGATAATTCACACCTGAGACCTTGTAACACTAACCAGTCATACTGGGGAGGGAAAATGGCTAATTGGGCAAAATTCGTCCACACATTAATGGCTGTGTGTTGAGTGATTTTGATGGCACACCAAATTTACAATGTTATACAAGCTGTATATCGACTACTAGCAAAGACTGGGCCCATACAGCATAGTGCCCCCTTTCCTGGTCCCCACATGGTAAAACTCCCCATTAACACACAGTATAATCACCTCACACAGTGTAATGTCCCGTAGCGGCCCCTCCACACAGTATAATGTCCTGTAGCGGCTACTCCACACAGTATAATCTCCCATAGCGGCCCCATACACACAGTATAATGTCCCACATCGGCCCCTGCACACAGTATAATGTCCCACAGCAGCACTTGTACACAGTATAATGTCTCATAGCGGCCCCTACACACAGTATAATGTCCCATAGTGAACCCTCCACACTATATAATGTCCCATAGAAGACCCTTCACACAGTATTATATACTATAGTGGCCCCTATGGTGTTCCTTGCAAAAATTTCGGGTTCAATCACGAACTATTATACTATTATTATGATTGGAGGCCCAGGGTAGGTGATCAAACATTAAAAACAATGTTATTTACCTCTCCTGGGCTTTGGTGCGACTTCCTGCTGACTTCGTCCCACTTCAATGGTGTAACAGATGTGGGTTATACAAGCATACCAGCATCATTATGCATCATCACATCGGCCCCCTTAAACAGCAGGGATTCGCTCCGGAGACCAGGAGAGGTGAGTGACATTGGCTTTTATGTCATCTCCCCTGGGCCTCCGATCATTATACTCAGGAGTCTGAAGAGCCTTAGAGCATAATAATAGCAGTTTCAGTTAGGACATACTCAGTCCAAACAAAACCACCAGGTGATCCTCATGAGACGAATCTTGCTAGGTTCACCCAACAAATACACTTGCAGTGTGCCTGCGGCCTTACTTACTGATCCCCGCTCCTGCCCACGGCCACCTCCACTTTCCCTTCAGCTCTCCAAAGGGCCCCGTGCGTCACATATCACATTGCTGTTCAGCATCAGCGACGTGATATGGGATGCATAGGACCCCTGGAGGGCTGAAGGAGAAGTGGAGGCGGCCATGGGCAGGAGCGGGGAACGGTAAGCAAAGGTAAGGTTCTGTTACCTGCTGGGGTTGTTTTTAAAAAAAAAGCAAAAACAAAACAAAAAAAAAATACAGCAGCAGCTGCAGTCAGCACCTGGAAGCCAAGTGGGCCCCCTAAGGAGCCTGGGCTTGCTGGGTGCTGACACCAGTCCTGGATGCACTGGGCATTATAAATAACACGTTACCTTTATTTTGCCAGTCAATACTATTATGGTGATACCAAGTTTATATAGCTTTTTATGTTGCCATAACTTTTTTTAATTTTTCTACTATTGGAGCTATATGACGGCTTATATTTTGTGGGATAAGCTATTCTATTGGTACCATTTTCGGTTATATGTAACTTTTTGATCATTTTTAGCATTTTTTTTTAAACAATGCAAACAAAATCAGCAATTTTTGGTGTTTCTTTTTATTTTTACAGCGTTTATCTTTCAGAATAAATAATATTCTGTTTTAATAGTATGGATTGTTATGGACGCATACCAAATATGGCTCTTTATTATGATTACTTGTATAGCGCCATTATATTCCGCAGCACTTTACAGCCATTGTCAGTCATTGTCCCATATAGGGCTCACAATCTACATTTCCCTATCAGTATGTCTTTGGAGTGTGGGAGGAAACCCATGCAAACACGGGGAGAACATACAAACTTCTTGCAGATGTTGTCCTTGGCATGATTCAAACCCAAGACTCCAGTATTGTAAGGCTGCAGTGCTAACCACTGAGCCACCCATGGCTATTTTTATTATTATTATTATACTGGAACTTGAACACTATGGGACGATAATGCCTATATAATACATTGCAATACTTCCGTTGTGCAATGTATTATACTTTACATAAGTAAAAGTAAAACTATAAGACCCTGCCTCTGGTTAAACCAGATTTTACTGCTCACAGTCACTAGAGTAGGATGTCAGCTGTGACACACTTCCGGTTGATTCTGCTTCTGATCAAACACCAACTTCAAGACATCCTATTACGTCAATTTGCGTAATAGTACATCACCAGGTGGGAACTGGTTAAGAAACTTTAGAAGTAGACAGCAAGGTTTATACAGGACCACTGTTGCTGTGACTTGCATTATGTGCATTCTTCTGGTACAATTTCCTAATAATGTAAAATAACGTTATCGACTGACTGCAGTTTACCAAAATGATAATTTCATTTTTCATTTCACTCCTTTAGCCCAGGGCATTTTTCTGTTTTGGAATAATCTGCAAGGATAAAATGCAGCGTTCTTAGGCAAATAAATTATACATGCTGTTTGCCTTAGAGTCATAATCTACAGATAGGGTAGTATTTCTGGCAGAAATTGCAATATTTGGCAGAAATAGCAATGGAAATTACTATAGAGACCTTTATCTATCAATTACATTGTCCATTAGGGCAACTGACTCTATTTTAACACAGTGATTCATGTGCTTGCTGTAAAAGGTGTTTGAGGTTGTACTAAAACACTTACATGATAGGGTGTGGGCACTCTCTTCTGGAGACTTTTACATGACCCTTAAAATGTTTAAAATACTCTAAATGTTACTGCACAATGTGAAAAACCAGCTAAGCCTGATAAATGGACTTTTTCCAGCTCAGATACAACATTTGAAAAATAGAACAATTTTACTTTTCCCAGATGACCTGATGGATTCTGAGGCAACCACAGTTGGTGTTTTAAAAATTCCTTTCCGCAGCTGCTGTCTTAATGATCTGCAAACCATGAGCAAAAAATGACTCTTCTTTATTCCCATGAATAACTATAGTCTGCTTCTGCCCATCCACTGTTTTCTTCTTGTTTAAATTATGAGTCATTCCATTTGACTGATACCTCTGCTAGTGCTTTTTGGACAGAATTCACAAGTTACAGCTCTACAGCCTTTTGCTTGCAACATGCTCTGCATTGCTTTATTGAAATCAGAAAATGCCATGCAACATTAAACCTCGGTTATAGTCCAATTTATAGAGGAAGCCTACTTTATTTAGACTAAATTGTACTGTTTAACTTTTAAATACAGAAGAACGCTTTGTCTGGAAAATAGACATTTTACTGGAGCTGTGATACTGTAATTCTTTGTGAATATTTAGTCAGTCGTAAGTATATTAGTTAGTGGAAAACAGAACTTTAGACCATTTTTTTTAATGGTGGAAAATATGTCATAGAATACAAAATCACCCTAAATTTTACATATTGAAAACATTTTAGTTTAGTTTATTTGCTGCTATTGTTATATTATATAATTTGTTGCTATTGTGTTTCTTATTAGAGCAATGTTACTATTGCTTTATTAGGCTGGGGCCACACAGGATGGACAAAATACTGAATTTTCATCAGGAAAATCCATCAGTGTTTTTCACTGAAAGCTGCTGTTTCAAAAACCATGTGAAATGGGGTGCCTTTTGCTGCAACATTGCGGCACTGTGTATAGCACGAGACAGTAAAATAGTAGGGAGGCAAGGACTAGTATCTTAGATCACTATGATTAAAGAGGTCCTGTTCTCTGAACCAAATTCAGTCCGAAAAATGGGGGCAATATATGGTCTGGATTTTCTGGATCATGTTTGCATATGTTCCTGGGGCCTTAAGCCTCCTGCTTAGCAGCTGCTGTTCTGTATTTGTGGTTTTAGTCTTATTTTCTTCTTTTCCAGTGGAAGAACAACTTCAAGATGGCTCTGAAAAATGTAAGCCATAGGTATATTAGCCAACAAACTTAAATACGTGCACATGGATATTTTGCATCTTCTATAGTTTCTTTTTTGCATTTTGTCTGGGATATGAACAGTGGCAAAAAGTTTATTTGCCTATCACATAGACCCCAGAGAAAGAGCAGCGTCCATCACTTACAGCAGTCGGTGTCTTTTATGTATACATTTTTCTGCCTGTACTAGACCTGGAAAGAGAATTCACATAACTAAGTACAGCCATGTGCACAGGGGCAAACAAATGTTGCAGCTGTTGCACATGAATCATAGTAGATATTGTCACAGATCTATTATCTTTACACAATTTTAGATACCATATGACAAAAAAGGCTACTAATATTCAGATCAACAATTGCTGATATAATGTCATTCTTAGAGTATAAATTTCAGCCTTGTCCCAATAGGAGCCAGTTAACAGTTATGTATTGATAAACAATTCAGTCTTCTTAGCGTATGTAAAATCTGCTTTATTTCAGATATATACATTCTTTGCTTTATGTAACCCGCAGCCATATTTTTTTTTCACCAGCTTTTCTATTGCATAGGGAAGGAAGTGTTTTATTTTGTTTTACTACATACCTCCCAACCATGCTGGATTCAGTGTGACAGCGGTCCCGAGTGGCAGAAGGTATGTCCGGGCTTCATCATATCTGTGTCCTTTGGACATAAAAGAGTTTAGTATAATGGTGAATCAGGAAGTAGTTCTGCTCCCTGCTGCAACATTTGGCCCCTGTCTCTGCTCATAGCAGCTGGGAAGCAGATAGGGACAATGTGGTGATGTCACTACATCACACCTGCTGCTCCCAGAAGCTGCCCACAAGAGATACAGGAGTGGACTGAACAGGAATGAGGTGAGTTGAGTATATATATATATATATATATATATATATATATATATATTATTTATTTTGTGCATTTTTCTGCGGGGCACCAGGAGGGAACATTATACTGTGGGGCAATATTAAAGGGGACATTAGACTGTAGGGCCATATTAAAGGGGGCATTATATTGAGGGAACCATATTAAGGAGCACATTATACTGTGGGGGGCCATATAAAGGGATACATTATACTGTGGAAGCCATATTAAGGGGGATTATACTGTAGGAGCAACATTGAGGGAGGGAGGCATTATACTATAGGGGGAATTATGAGGGGGACATTATACTGTAAGAGCTTCATGGGGGCATTATACTGTGAGGGACCACAAGGGGGCATGATACTATGTTGGAGCCACTGAAGAAGCATTGTACTGTGTGGAGTCACAAATGGACATAGATGTTGATGGGTGGAGCCAAAGTAGGTTTGGGAGGGGCTGAAGGTAGAGATTATGCTGTAGATTTTGTCCCTCTTTCAGTCCTTTGAAAGTTGGGAGGTATGTCAAAGTAACCACCACTTTACAGTATCCCTATAACCAGAGATAGTGGTCACCTTGTGTCACTTGGGCTGTTGCTATGCAACAAACTGTGATTAATAGGCACTTTTTTATTACAAAACTAATGATGTAAAAAAGGTAACAATTACCAAGTAAGTGAAGGAAGGATGGTAAACATTATTATCAACATTTCTTCTATTGCATTTACTTTTTCAGTTTCCATGTTGTAAAATATTTTTGTAGAAGGTCTCAGTACAAGCTTCAGTGAAAGATATGCTGCATTGGCAGTAATCCACTTCAAAGGGGTCATGCATACTTTATTGATCATTTCAATGTGATGGCATATCTTCTTGCAGATGAAAGATATTACAGTGTTATTACTCATTTTTCTCATGATGGTTCTATATACTGTACTATTCTTTCCTGGAAACTCTCCTTGGTGGATTGTGTGCTTGTCATACAGATGTCTATGCTACAGAGTAGTGAATCTGAAGAGGTAATGACAAATAAAGAGGTAGCTTTTAGGCCATGAATCATTGCACAGTTGTGTTAGTGATAGCTTCTCCATGCAAGTGAAGGTTGGTTACTTCATTCTTCTCCCTTGCCACTAATTGGAAAGGATTTATAAGGGTTAAAGGTGGTGCACAGGTAGACTAAAACACTGGCTTATTTTTAAAGACTGGCATTTGATAACACAAATTGATGTTGAATTTAAAGAAGTGATCATTACGATAAAGTCATATAAGGACAGCAAGAAGACATTATATGCCTCTCAATGTGACTCTCTCAATTGACCTCATGATTTACTTTAGGAAGAAAAGTATACACTATTGTCCAGATTTCTTATGACTTGTACGCCAGTTTTCTGGAATACAAGTCATAAAAAGTTGCAAAAGGTATACAGGGGGCATTGTCATCTGCTCCACCAGATTTATCATAATTTATGCAAGAAAACTGATTCCAGCACAGCCCCCCTTGCACCAAACAGCTCATTAGCATATCAGGAAAAGGTTAATATCTCAGCAACGGAAGTACCAATCAGAAAGCAGAATAAAGTGTTTTATTTATGTTAACTCCCTTTCTGATTTTGCTGTGGTAGACTCCCTTTAAGGATTCGCTGTGAGATCAAGGTTTACATTATAATCTACTTTACTACTTGGTATATTAAAACATCCTTCTCATTCCCTAGATAGACCCTAGAAACTATTTGATGTAAAACTTGCTTGCAAGCTTCCCTGACACACAGAGCACACATAAATTGAGGCGTCTAACCACAGAGAGACAGACCGAATCACAGCTGAAGTGATGATGAACGAGCTGTACCAGGAGAGTCTCTGGTGCGTAAGTGTGTATTTCTGGTGCTACACAAAAGAAGAGTACTGTGTAACAAGAGTACTGTACAGCATTTGTAATAAATTCCATTTGCAAAAATAGCCATGCAGAATAGCTTAATATTTTTCATGGCACATCCCGTTTGACCAGTTCCGGATCTCCCATAAACCCATAGGTTGGTATGCAAAATGAGAATGTTGGGACTGGGGGAAAACATATGCATTTGGGTTCGCAACTGGCTCATTGATAGGAAACAGAGGGTGCTTGTTAATGGTACAGTGCCTTGCGAAAGTATTCGGCCCCCTTGAACTTTTCAACCTTTTGCCACATTTCAGGCTTCAAACATAAAGATATAAAATTTAAATTTTTTGGTGAAGAATCAACAACAAGTGGGACACAATTGTGAAGTGGAACGAAATTTATTGGTTATTTTAAACTTTTGTAAAAAATAAAAAACTGAAAAGTGGGGCGTGCAATATTATTCGGCCCCTGTACTTTCAGTGCAGCAAACTCACTCCAGAAGTTCAGTGAGGATCTCTGAATGATCCAATGTTGTCCTAAATGACTGATGATGATAAATATAATCCATCTGTGTGTAATCAAGTCTCCGTATAAATGCACCTGCTCTGTGATAGTCTCAGGGTTCTGTTTAAAGCGCAGAGAGCATCCTGAAGACCAAGGAACACACCAGGCAGGTCCGTGATACTGTTTTGGAGAAGTTTAAAGCCGGATTTGGATACAAAAAGATTTCCCAAACTTTAAACATCCCAAGGAGTACTGTGCAAGCGATCATTTTGAAATGGAAGGAGTATCTGACCACTGCAAATCTACCAAGACCCGGCTGTCCCTCTAAACTTTCATCTCAAACAAGGAGAAGACTGATCAGAGATGCAGCCAAGAGGCCCATGATCATTCTGGATGAACTGCAGAGATCTACAGCTGAGGTGGGAGAGTCTGTCCATAGGACAACAATCAGTCGTACACTGCACAAATCTGGCCTTTATGGAAGAGTGGCAAGAAGAAAGCCATTTCTCAAAGATATCTATAAAAAGTCTCGTTTAAAGTTTGCCACAAGCCACCTGGGAGACACACCAAACATGTGGAAGAAGGTGCTCTGGTCAGATGAAACCAAAATCAAACTTTTTGGCCACAATGCAAAACGATATGTTTGGTGTAAAAGCAACACAGCTCATCACCCTGAACACACCATCCCCACTGTCAAAAATGGTGATGGCAGCATCATGGTTTGGGCCTGCTTTTCTTCAGCAGGGACAGGGAAGATGGTTAAAATTGATGGTAAGATGAATGGAGCCAAATACAGGACCATTCTGGAAGAAAACCTGTTGGAGTCTGCAAAAGACCTGAGACTGGGATGGAGATTTATCTTCCAACAAGACAATGATCCCAAACATAAAGCAAAATCTACAATGGAATGGTTCACAAATAAACGTATCCAGGTGTTAGAATGGCCAAGTCAAAGTCCAGACCTGAATCCAATCGAGAATCTGTGGAAAGAACTGAAAACTGCTGTTCACAAACGCTCTCCATCCAACCTCACTGAGCTCGAGCTGTTTCCCAAGGAAGAATGGGCAAGAATTTCAGTCTCTCGATGTGCAAAACTGATAGAGACATACCCCAAGCGACTTGCAGCTGTAATCGCAACAAAAGGTGGCGCTACAAAGTATTAACTTAAGAGGGCTGAATAATTTGGCACGCCCCACTTTTCAATTTTTTATTTTTTACAAAAGTTTAAAATATCCAATAAATTTCGTTCGACTTCACGATTGTGTCCCACTTGTTGTTGATTCTTCACCAAAAAATTTTAATTTTATATCCTTATGTTTGAAGCCTGAAATGTGGCAAAAGGTTGAAAAGTTCAAGGCGGCCGAATACTTTCGCAAGGCACTGTAAATACTCAGACTGGGTCAAAGTCACCAGAAGGTGCCCCAGGGGTCAGTATTGGGCCCTCTCCTGTTTAATATGTTTATTAATGACCTGGTAGAGGGTTTACAGAGCAGGGTGTCCATATTTGCAGACGATACTAAACTCTGTAAGGTAATAAAAAATGAGGAGGATGGTAGAATATTACAGGGGGATCTAGGGAAGCTGGTAGCATGGGTGGAGACTTGGCAAATTAAGTTTAATGTAGACAAATGTAAGGTTATGCATTTTTTATGGTTATGTACTGTGACAATTTGGGGGGATTAGTCTCAATGGCAGCAGACTCCTGGACCCGACAGAGTGGTGTTCGTGGTACTGGACACCGGAGAAACAGCGTTCAGACAGTGCCAATTCAAAGCAAAACGGCTTTTATTCAGCTTAGGAAACAGTAACATACACAAAAATAATAAACGACCTAGGCCACACATAGGCCCTAACTGACTGCTTGCTCCCTAACTGATCTCTGGGGCAACAAGCAGCCTGATTCCTACTCAGTCTTTTCCGGACCCCAGTCCTCTTGGGACAGACCCCTTTGTCCATCTCCAACTGGGTCCAATGTACGCCTGCTACCTTCAGGCCTCTCCACAGCAGTCTCTCCTACTGTACACACTCTGTCTGGAGTTACGCCCCACCCATAGGTGTGGCTGAGGGCCTTTTCAGGCCTGGCCCTGGGTTGCGCAATAGCGCCCTCTGGGTTCACACACTCACAGTACTTAATAAATGACTGGGTAAGACTGCCACTGAAAAAGACTTCGGGACTGTGGTGGACAATAAGCTTACCTTTCGTTACCAGTGCCAGGCAGCTGCCACCAAGGCAAGTAAAATTATGGGATGCATCAAAAGAGGTATAGCTTCTCATGACAAGAACATATTTATGTCTCTATACAAATCACTGGTATGGCCACACACAGACTATTGCGAGCAATTTTGGGCCCCAGTATACAAGAAGGACATAATTGAACTAGAGAGAGTACAGAAAAGGGCAACCAAGATTATTAGGGAATTGGATGAATTGGAGTACAACGATAAATTATTCAGTTTAGAGAAAAGATGTCTACGGGGAGATCTAATAACAATGTGCAAATACATGAAGGTATAGCACAAAGAACTGTCTAATGATCTTTGTACTCTTAGGTCAGTGACAGTGACAAGGGGACATCTTCTACGTCTATTCAACCCAACTCTGCTTGCTGTGTATCTATCTTCAACTGATCCTGTATCTACCTGCAACTGATCCTATAACTTTAAATGGTACATATTCTATTCAACCCTACTCTGCCTGTTTAGTGAACCCTATCCTAGCATTTCATCAAGGCTGTATATTTGCAATTCCATGTGTCCTTATCTGTCCTAGCGTCAGTCTTTTGATGCTCTGTGATTTTATGGTAGTTCCCTGGTCAGTGTGTGTTTGTTTCTACATAGGCCAGTCTCCTCATATGCCACAGTTTGTTGATTAATTGGTTAACAAGTTAAACTAGTGCATCCCTATATAAGTAGATACAGCTCATGGGGGAAGCATTTCCAATGCAGCGGGGCATTTCCTAATGCAGTGTCCATCTTCAACTAAGTGCATATTAAACAAAGTGCACTTACACATGAACTGTGTACTTACTGTGAACTGTGTACTTAACTGTGAACAAGTGCACTTACACTAAACAGGGCACAAGTCAGGCAAACCATGGAAGAACACCCAGTAAACTTATACCCAAAACAACAAGCTTTAACACATGGTATGATAGAGCTGCATTGTCTCTTACTATCTTAGCAATTGTCTTCCTGCAGACCTCCCCTCCATCTCTACCACCAGTGCACACTATCCACATCAGTCCTTCTCTTCTTCCTTTTCCCATATACAGCTCTCACACACTTTTCACTCTCTTTAACCACTCCATTCCATTTAGCAGTAAAACCAAACATAAGCAATAAGCATCCACATAAATCACTGAACCACCTTCTGCCTCTGTCCATTTTGCTCCTCCTAGCTGCTGGCGACATCTCTCCAAACCCTGGCCCTCCTTCTTTCCCTAATTTTTCCTTTTCCTGCACACATAGAAATCCTACAAACCTCATCAATATTCACCGTGTTCCCTCTCCTTATCTTTCTCCTGTCTCTTTTAACTGTTCTTTCTGGAACGCCCGCTCAGTGTGTAACAAACTAGAATATATTAATGACTTATTCCTTAGTAAATCTCTTAACCTGCTCGCCCTTACTGAAACCTGGATCCAGCAGTCTGATACGTCCTCCCCTGCTGCTCTGTCTCATGGTGGCCTACAATTCTCACACACTTCCAGGGCTGACAACAGGAAGGGTGGAAGGGTAGGGATACTTCTGTCACCACAGTGCACTTTTCAGGCCATCCCACCAGTACCCTCACTCACATGACCCTCATTTGAAGTCCATGCCATCAGACTTTTCCGCCCACTCTCCTTACGTGTAGCTGTGATCTACCGTCCACCTGGCTCACCCTACCAATTTCTAGATCACTTCACTTCTTGGCTCCCACTCTTTTTATCTAGCGAAATTCCTACCCTCATCATGGGTGACTTTAACATCTCCACTGACACCCCTGTCTCCCCGGCTGCCTCACAGTTTCTCTCAATAACCACTTCTTTTGGTCTTTCACAACTTTCCTCTTCCACCACACATGTAGATGATCTTGTCTTCCATCGACTCCTCACAGTTTCTAAATTTACTAACTCTTCTCTGCTACTCTCTGACCATAACCTTCTGTCTCTCACCATCAGTGCTTCCTCTCCTTCACAGGACACACCTACTCAGCATACATATAGGAATTTAAGTGCTATTAACACCCAGCATCTCTCAGATACTCTACAGTCCTCTCTGTCCCCCATATCTTCACTCTCTTGACCCAATCTGGCCATCAGTCACTATAAAGAAACCCTTAGATGCAGGAGGCAGCAACCCTGGCACACGCCACAGACACGTTTTCTTTCACGGCGCTCTAGGTGTGCTGACTGTCTGTGGAGAAAATCACCTACACCTGCAGACTTCCTCCACTTTAAATTTATGCTTAAAACCTATAGCTCTGCCCTTCACCTTGCCAAACAAGCCTATTTCACCACTCTCATCTCTTCTCTCTCCTGTAACCCTAAAAGGCTTTTTGAAACTTTTCACTCCTTACTCACCCCTAAGGCACAGGCGCCATTCATAGACCTTAGTGCAGATGACCTGGCCACTTATTTCCTTGACAAAATTGATAAGATCCGTCAGGAAATAACTGCCCAATTCCCAGGTGGCATTGATCCCCTCACCAACCGCAATTCAGACTGTTCTCATCCTCATCTTTTGAACCTGTTTCAGAAGAGGAAGTATCTCAGCTACTTTCTTCTTCTCGCCCTTCGACATGTAGTGACCCTTTCCCCTCACACCTTCTTCAGTCTCTGTCTCCTGCTGTCATGGCTTACATTACTAAAATATTTAACCTCTCTCTCTCTTCTGGAATTTTTCTATCCTCTTTCAAACATGCTGTCATAATCCCGCTACTTAAGAAATCCTCCCTTGACCCGTCCTGTGCTGTTAACTATCGACCTGTCTCTAACCTCCCCTTCATCTCCAAAATCTTGGAATGCTTGGTCTATTCTCGTTTAATCCGCTACCTCTCTGCTAACTCTCTTCTTGACACCTTACAATCTGATTTCCGGGCTCTGCACTCTACTGAAACGGCCCTCACAAAAGTCTCCAATGATCTCCTGACGGCTAAATATAATGGTGACTTCTCTCTTCATAGATTCTTCTAGATCTCTCAGCAACATTTGACACTGTTGACCATCAACTCCTCCTCACTATGCTCCGCTCTGTCGGCCTCATGCACAATGCGCTCTCCTGGTTCTCCCCTTATCTCTCTGACTGCACTTTCTTTGTATCATTTGCGGGCTCTGTTTCTTCCCCCCTTCCTCTTGCCGTCAAGGTTCCACAGGGCTCGGTCCTAGGCCCCCTGTTCTTCTTCCTCTACACGACCCCCATTGGACAAACCATCACCAGATTTGGCTTCCGGTACCATCTTTATCCTGATGACACCCAATTATATACGTCATCCTGTGACATCACCCCTGCGCTTATACAGAACACCAGTGACTGTCTCTCTGCTGTCTCAAATATTATGTCTTCGCTCTATCTGAAACTGAATCTCTCAAAGACTAAACTACTGTTGTTTCTACCATCTAATAGATCTGTCCCTGATATCTCCATTGCAGTCTCCGGCCTTACCATATCTCATAGGCAGTATGCCCGCTGCCTCGGGGTTATGTTTGACTCAGACCTTTCCTTCACCCCCTATATCCAATCACTCGCACGCTCATGTCATCTCCACCTCAAAAACATCTCCAGAATATGCCCTTTCCTTACCACAGATACACTAAAGACACTTATTGTTGCCCTAATTCAATCTCGCCTTGACTACTGTAACACCTTACTAATCGGTCTTTCCTTTACTAAACTCTCCTCTCTACAATCTATTCTGAATGCGGCAGGCAGGCTCATCTATCAGTCTAGATGCTACAGCGATGCCTCTGGTCTGTGTCGGTCACTACATTGGCTGCCTGTTCAATACAGAATACAATATAAACTTATGAACCTCATCCACAAGGCTCTCCATAATGTTGCACCTCCTTATATTTCTCCCCTCATCTCTGTCTTTCACCCAACTCGTGCTCTCCGTTCACTCAATGACCTAAGACTAACATCCTCTATTATCAGAACCTCCCACACTCGTATACAAGACTTCTCCCAAGTTGCACCACTTTTCTGGAATGCTCTATCCTGGACTATCAGATTAAACCTCAATTTCTACAGCTTCAAGCGCAAACTAAAGACATATCTTTTCAGACAGGCCTATCACAACTCCTAATATAAACCCTTCTGTAGTTAGAATCCCTAAAACCTACCCTCCTCTGTTCACGCTCCTGCATTACCCCATAGAATATGATGCCGTTTCAAACTAACTTTATATGTCCAGGCACCGTCTGCACGTTAAAGGAGACGACTGGTGACGGCTCATACAGCTTTATATATGTGTAATGACAGTAACCTCTATTACTAAATTGTCTGACCATTGTATAAGCAATGCTACCTCAGATGCCACCCCTGCTACCTCTCGTGTCACCCCCTCTACCCCATAGATTGTAAGCTCTTGCGAGCAGGGCCCTCAGTCCCATTGTGTGAATTGACTATGTCTTTGTAATGTATCTTTTTGTCTGTACTTCAACCCTACAAATTGTACAGTGCTGCAGAATATGTTGGCGCTATATAAATAAAATGTATTATTATTATTACATCTGGAGGAGAGAAAGTTTCACCAGCAATGTAGATGGGGATTCTTTACTGTAAGAACAGAGAGGCTATGGAACTTACTGACACAGGAAGTGATGATGGTGGATTCATTGACCAAGTTTATAGAGGGCTTGGATGTCTTTGTCGAACACAAAAATATTACGGGTTATGGGTCCTAGATTTTGTTAAGGACAAGTTGATCCAGGGTTTTATACTAATTGCCAGATTGAAGTCGGGAAGGAATTTTTTCCCCTGACATGGGGAAATTGGCATAAGCCTCATGGGTTTTTTTGCCTTCCTCTGGGTCGACACTGTAGGGTTATAGGTTGGACTTGATGGACCTGTGCCTTCATTCAAACTTCTCTACTATGTAACCATGTGAAAAACTGACACGTTTTCCCTTCCTTTTTGTTTACATTTTCCTGGATATAAAAAGAAAAGAAAAAAAGATGCAAATACAAAAATAACATAAAAATAAAGCCCTAAGTATCACTGAAAAAGGACGCAAAAATTTTGGTGGTTAAAGAGAACGTTTCACTACATGTACCAAAAGTGATGCCTCTCCACTGATTGTGGCACAACTGGAATTTTTAAAGGATCTGTACTGTCTGCTGGGCAATGATTCAGAACTCCAATCAGAGGCAACCAGTGTCAGAGCTCAGAATTACACCCCTTGCCTGCTGCTGTGTGACATTGCTCACCTGACAGTACAGAACCTAACAAGCATAACAGGCACCAGAATTAATTGTGCTGATTGCTCAAGAATGGTGCGAGCTAGAGAAAAAATTCCAACTCTGATAGAATCAGTGCAAAGGTGCCTATAAAATGATGTAAAGAGCTTGACTTGGCCAAAAAGCCATCCCCCTTTAAGCATGAAGTGGAGCAGACCAGCATTAAATCTAAAGTGTATATAGTATAGTAATGTACTGATTTTAATATAGACTGCAATAAATCAGTATTGCAGTCTTTGGTAGAAGCAATAAACTGATCGCAGGTTTAAGCACCCTAAAGAGTGCTAGTAAAGAAGAGTAAAAAACTATAAATTCTTCAATACATATAAATGCAAATAAATAAAAATAATCACAGTAGGCATAACTAAACAAACAAAGGACTCCAACTGGGATAAAACTAACTTTTTCTTTAAAAAATCACATGAAATCCAGATAAGACATGACACCAGCAGGACTTGCCTACACGTCTCAGGTTTAAAACAAACCCTTAATCATAGCATGGTAGTAGGTATATACAGTAGGCATAAATAATCCTACAAATTTCCAATGTTATCCCTATGAGACAGGGTATACACAATACAATAAATATCAATCTACAAATATCCCCTGAAATAACATACTTGAATAAATCACCAAATAGGAAAATATAATAATTCATTACAACATGAAATAGATGCAGACTATTGAGATTAAAAACAATAAAAATTCATGTGAAGGATGGAGTATCATGGTGACCACCCTCATGCACTACAGGTATAAAATATTAGACTATTATATTTTTCACAAAGCGATGTTTGGTCCTTTATTTTAGTATATTTTTTTCAGAGGATATTTGTAGGTTGATACACAGTAGACATACCGGCATCACAAAATGCCCAGTTTATAAAAATATAAAAATATTTATCTCAAACCAAGATGGCCTTTTTTGCCATTTCACTAAAAAAAGTGATAAAAGTGATCAAAATATCACACATTCCTCAAAATTGTATCAACATTGTAAAATTGTAAAACTGCATCTTGTCCTGCAAAAAAATTGTCCTCCCACAGCTCTGTACATGGAAAATTAAAATAATTACGGGTGGCAGTGTTACAATATGAAAATTTGGTATTGCCATGATTGTACTAACCCATATAGGTAATGTGTCATTTTAACCATAAAACAAAACCTGTAAAAAAAAATTGGCCAATTACATTTTTTTCCAGTTCAATCCCAACTTTTTATCTGGCTGGACAAACCCTTTAATAACATTGTCATCTAGGTGTTATGATCATTGCTAGATCCATGGTCATTTTTTTATTGAGTAAATAGGGTAGCAGATTACCATCTTAAATCAAACTTGCAAAACCTAATTTCAAGTTTAACCATTAGCAGTATACTACCTATGTCTCAAATATCACTTCCAAACACTGCCAAACAGTTAACTTGGCTCAGGCATTCCTGGAATATTATACTTCCCTGTACCAACTAAAACTGCATCCACGTCGGCAGAGATCACAAGCTATATTTCAGTTTCGGGTTTGCTGACCCCTTCGGAGGAGTCCCGGACAGTCCTGAGTCCTCCATAATGGAGGAGGAACTCGCGGCTGCTCTTGCCTGATGGACTCATGGTACCCTATCAGAAACTCTTTCTGATGCAGCTCTCCAGATCCTTTCTTAAGGCATATAGCACACTGACGTTGTGTGCCTCCTTAACGATGGATACCTTATGGCCACATTTTGCGGTCATTCCAAAAGAGAATAAGGACCCCTCCTCCTGAGCCAGCATCAGGCCAATTTCACTTCCGAACATCGACCTCAAGGTATTTGTAAAAGTCTTAGCCAACTGCTTTTTCCCCAACGGGGCTTGTACATCTAGACCAAACAGGATTTATCTCAACAAGGGAAGCTAGGGATAATACCACCAAGGCCCTTAACCTGATACATTGGGCTAACCAAAATGCATGCCCAAGGGTCATCCTGTCGATTGATGCTGAAAAGACCTTCAACAGGGTTGCCTGGTCATTCCTTTTTGGTATGCTTGAGCATCTCAACCTTGGACTGGGATGCTCAGCTAAATTCGTACTTTATACTCCTCCCCTACAGCGATGGTTAGAGTTAATGGTACGTACTCATCTTCATTTGACATCCGTAATAGTACACAACAGGGCTGCCATATTTCCACCCTGAAATTTGCCCTGACCCTGGAAGCGCTTCAAGGACAATAAGGACATCTCTGGTCTCATGATTGGAGGTCACTCTGTCAAGCTTGCTGCATACGCGGAAGATATGCTGTGTTTTCTCACTTCCCCGCACATCTCCCTCCCTGGTCTTGTGGAATAGCTAACCAGATACCATGCCCTGTTGAACTATGAAATTAATATGGAAAAATCCAAAAATATTGTCCCATCTCAGAAATGTCTCTTACAATCCAATTTCCACTTTTGCTGGGCCACAGTCTCCATCGGTTACCTTGGTATTTGCCTTCCAGTGCTTAGAAGATGTGTTCAACCTTAACTTCCCTTCGTTGTTACGAGCCATTGGGGAGGACTTGAAGTAATAGGTGGGGAGCTTCCTCTCATGGTTTAGCCGCGTAGGGGTGCTGAAGATGAAGGTCTTGCCCTGCCTTCACTTCCCGATGCAGGCTCTGCTGATACCCTTGACGTTTCTTAGCAATGCGTATAAGCTGTTCCTCTCCTTTGTGTGGAAAAGCTTGAACTACCTGACATCGCCCCTGTATTATTGAGTGATCCACGTATCGAGGATCGTTGACTGGTGCAGGAACTGTCAATCTAAAGACTGGGTTGTAATAGAGCAGTGGTTCTACCAGACATCTCTCCCGTGTCTCCCAAGGATT
Source organism: Leptodactylus fallax (assembly GCA_947044405.1). Taxonomy (NCBI): domain Eukaryota; kingdom Metazoa; phylum Chordata; class Amphibia; order Anura; family Leptodactylidae; genus Leptodactylus; species Leptodactylus fallax. Next base: position 9,561,969 of record CAMRHE010000010.1, on the reverse strand, counting down.
GCTAGACCCTATTGGCAGTTGTTGAGCTTTGAGTCCTGTTGAGGTCACTCCTCAGTTTCCCTTATCACCCTCGTCATTAATTCCGATCCTGGGTAACCCGGAGTAATCAGTCTCGATGTCCTGGTCTTTTTAACGTGGCTTATCCCATAAACCAGTTTTGCGACTCGACTGAGTGGTTGCAAAGCACTCACCTTCTCGCCACCCCAGAACTCCAGGCGGCATCGGAGTAGCAGGGTAAACAATTGAACCATTTTTTCTCCTCTTTCCCTGAGGACAGCATACCTGTCAGATCCCCCACCTCCTACTAGACTCTCTGCATAGGTACAGGTATGGTACAGCATATCCTGTCTAGTGTATATCAACTACTATCTACACTTGCTCAGGAGTTTTTTCCCACATTTTTATGAAATGGGAAAGGGATCTAGGCCTCACTTTGTCCAGGTATCAAAGGAGCAGAATTCTGACTTTGGGCCATAAAACTTCCCTTAGTAGTTCATACCAGGAGACAAACTACAAGATAACCTGTTGGTATAGAGTGCCCAACATACCACATAAAATGTTTCCGAAGGTGTCACCTCTATGCTGGCACTGTGGTCTGGATGAGGAAACCCTCCTTTTGGAACATCTCTAGACTTGGTCCCTTCTGGACAGCTGTCCAGAGAATCATACACAAGCACATTGACTGGGACCTGAACAACAACCCAGCCTGGATTCTCCTTCATCATAATGAGTTACCACTAGGCAGATACAAAAGTTCCTTACTGAAACATCTCTTTAATTCAGCTAAGGCCTGTATCCGCACCTGCTGGCAGTCCCTGGAACACCTGACAATATCCCACTAGTTTCGCTGGGTCAACAAAATCTATCGTATGGAAAGCCTGATACACTCTGATACCCCTTGTGCTCCCCAATTCCATAAGACGTGGTTCTATTGGGTGACTTTTTCCGTGAATCACTGGGGACTGGAGAGGGGACGCCAGACTAGAGAAAAATCCCCCCCTTTTTTTCTCATTCTTTTCCTCTCTGGTGATTTCACTCCAATCATGCACAGTGTGGCCCAGGATTATCCAGAATCCCATCCACTTTGCAGATAATATAAAACGCTGCGTTTTCGCAAAGTGAAGTCCCTGCCTGAAACTGTTTTTTGAGGCAGAAATGCCTCAAACGCAGCTCCACAAGAAGCAGTGTGAACACACCCTTAATGCTACAGTGATTGCCATCATGAATGGCCATCATAAAGACAACCCCAGCTGTTTTATTCTGGGTCTTAGATAAAATGGACCTCCAGTTATCCACTGCTCATTGGCTTCACTTGTATTAGTGAAGCAATTCTTTTAACATACCAACATACATAAAGATGCTTATGCCATCCTCTAAAGTATTAAAGAATTTAACCTTTTTACAACTTTTAATTGGATTCAAGTGCCTTTACTAGTAAAATATAGATGGAGCAATAGAGACATATAGCATATCTATGACCTTTATTATAATGCAGCTAGTACAAAATTAGCAGCTCCCAAAAGAGCAGTATGTGACATTGTATCTATACTACATTTGTCTCCTTCTGAAATTAACAAATAACAGTTTATGTAATTAATGAATATAACCCTCTATATAATATTACAACATCTATATGTTTTAACCAAAGTTAATTCAGGATGGCGGTCACAGCTGGGTTAAACATGTTTTGTATAGTTTGTGTACCGTATGTAAACCCTCAAATGTAAAGCACCATGGAATTAATGGTGCTATATAAATAAACAATAATAATAATAACAATAGTAATAATTAATAAACATGTATCATTCACATCTGGCTGGATTTACAGGCTCTGCGGTGTAACATTATACAATCAGTCAGATTACTATTATTTTGATAAATAATTTGAATAACATGCCAAAATAACTCATTCCACCTAGATTCCTACTAGTTTTGACTATTAAGGTTTAAGCACAATTATTGCAATTTTCAATTGGCTTTTATTGTAAAAAAAAAAAAAATGTATATATTCATTTATTTGTAGCATTGGATAATATGTGGTCGACGCTTTGCAATACTGTCAAGTAAAAGTAGCCAAAGATATGTTAAGCACTTAATATAAATGCCATAATGACACTATTTTTACATATGTTTGTCCCATCAAAGCCTTTAGGTCACAGAATACATTTAAATCATTTTTTTGCTAACCAAATGAATCCTGCTAAAATAGCCCAATAATATGGTGTGACCGGAGCCTCACGAGCTGTTATTTCCAACTTATTTTGATTGAGCAAGCAACATACGAACAATGGAGTGTAACTGTCTCCTGTAACTGAGTCTTTATTTGCTGCTGACAGCTATTGTAAGAACAAATCTTCATATTAAATAACAATGGTAAACGCAATTTCACATTTTGCAATTTTTTCAAGTTTTTGCAATTGTGATATAAATCATTATTGAAATTGAAAGCAAATGCAGCAACAAAGTTGCACATAGGTGTGAATTGTGAAACATGGTTGGTTTGCTACATTTTGCCACAACAATATGGGATAAAAGCGTGCCTAGCTAAGCACATCATGAGTTCATTGGTGATAGCCTATTACAAACCCATGGGTCTGTCTTTTAAATAACTGAACCAAAAATGTGAAAACATCTGCAGCACAGAGTTCCTGCATTGTGTGTCCAGATGGCTCAACCATTGATATAAATATGCAAAACATACATCAGGTTCTATAACTCATGTGCATCTGTTCATTACAGATCCTCTTAAACTGCTCATTTCTCAATCCAGCAACTACATCAGTCACTTTCCACTTTACATGCCTCACGTCTGGGACTATCAAGTAATCTTACTTGGCTGTTTAAATAACAAAATCTTTGAAACAAATCCAAAGTCTTAGCAAGATATCAGAGGATGTGTTTTTCCTTCCCCTTGGTTATTAATATTTGGATTTGTAGGAGAGAAAGAAGAGTAAGTAGATAAATATGTATTGTAAAAACAGCAGATTGTGGATCCACTGTACCACCAAACCACTTTATCTTTGGCCCACTTCTGATGGCATTGTCTAAGCGGCCTACCTTTAATCCACTTACCAGGATCTGGACTTGGCTGTAGGGAGAACGCCTGATCAATTCCTGTTCCTTGATGACAGGTGACCAAGCAGGTCTGGGACTATGGTACATAGCACCAAGGTGACAGGCAGAAGCAGAGTCTGAATACTGGCTGAAGTCAGGACTAGCAGTGTACATGCAAGCTCAGAGGACAGGAGTATAGTCAGGACTGGCAGAATTTGTGCAGAGTGTTAACAGTCCGGATGTCAGGTCTAGCAGCACAGGTTCAGTGACCAGGAATAGACTGGAGTCAGATATAGTGACAGCAGGTTTGGACAAAGTCAAGCAAGAAGCCAAGGTCAAACACAGTAAAACAAACAGTAAACAGAAACACCTTGATTCTAGCAAGGTGGATTCTAGCAAGCAAGGAACCTAATATTTAGAAAAAGAAACAAAAGGGCACTCACCAAGGTGTATTCTTAAAAACGTACAGGGAGGGCCAGAAGAAGCACAAGGAGTGTGAAATGGCTGTTGCCTAGTGCTGTTGTTTCATCCACTCTCCATATCTGCTGCTGATTTAATGTCTATGGAATAAAAGACATTTTTAAGAATACACCTTGGGGAGTGCCCCTCTGTTTTTTTTTTTCTAAAAGTCATGTTATAGACTGTGGAAGGTGTACTGGTATAGGAAAGTGGCATTTAAGTTACAAGAAGGGAGTGTGTACTCACTCTATAGGCAGAGCCAGCAGTAGCATCAGGGGGTGCATGTGCACAGCATTGTGGAGGACCATGACACAGACAGTGAGGAAAGGTTGTAACTTAGTGGCCATGCCTACTGGAGGAGGTAGTATGCTGGTGAAAGCAGACCGTGGCCGTGACATGTATATTAACCATATCATAAATTATGGTGATAAAGATTGTGCAGATATCCTAGTAGGTAAGTAGAGGAGTGCACATCTGTCTTACTCCAGGAGTAATTTGCAATACAGAAGTATTATTTGTGTAGTGTCATACAGTTGTACAATACTTCATATCTCAAAGATCCTTACACAAATAATTCTGTTGTACTAAATGGACAGGTGCTTGAATTTCTTGCTATATAATATAGAGTGAAATTCAAGGTGATCAGTGTTATACAAAAGAGCCATTATTGAGAACCATTTTTCATGAGGAAGTTATAAAGATTTTAAAGGCTGCTCTTAGGGAGATGTTCGCCTACTTGAAAGGTTCTATGATGTTCTTGCTTAGGATTTGTCCAAGAAATTAAAAAAGGGCCAGTTCAAGAGAACACAAAATAGCAGTCAGCCACCAATTGTGCAAGTTCTCCCACTTAAAAAGATGAGAGAGGCCTGTAATTGACATCATAGGTAGACCTCAACTATGAGAGACAAAATGAGAAAACAAATCCAGTAAATCACATTGTCTGATTTTTTAAGAATAAATTTGCAAATTATGGTGGAAAATAAGTATTTGGTCACCTACAAACAAGCAAGATTTCTGGCTCTCACAGACCTGTAACTTCTTCTTTAAGAGGCTCCTCTGTCCTCCACTCATTACCTGTAGTAATGGCACCTGCTTGACATTGTTATCAGTATAAAAGACACCTGTCCACAACCTCAAACAGTCACACTCCAAACTCCACTATGGTGAAGACCAAAGAGCTGTGGAAGGACACCAGAAACAAAATTGTAGACCTGCACCAGGCTGGGAAGACTGAATCTGCAATAGGCAAGCAGCTTGGTGTGAAGAAATCAACTGTGGGAGCAATAATTAGAAAATGGAAGACATACAAGACCACTGATAATCTCCCTCGATCAGCGGCTCCACGCAAGATCTAACCCCGTGGGGTCAAAATGATCACAAGAACGGTGAGCAAAAATCCCAGAACCACATGGGGTGACTTAGTGAATGACCTGCAGAAAGCTGGGACTAACGTAACAAAGGATATATAACAAAGTATTGAGATGAACTTTTGCTATTGACCAAATACTTATTTTCCACCATAATTTGTAAAAAAATTCTTAAAAAAATCAGGCAATGTGATTTTCTAGATATGTTTTCTCATTTTGTCTCTCATTGTTGAGTTCTACCTATAATGTCAATTACAGGCCTCTCTCATCTTTTTAAGTGGGAGAACTTGCACAATTGGTGGCTGACTAAATACTTTTTTTCCCCACTGTACAAGAGCAGCAAATTTTAGCTAGAGGTCTGTAAATCTTGTAGGCAAAACAGCAGAATGTACTGATTTGCTACCTGAATAGCTGAAAGAATACACCGGTCTCATAGTTTAGGTCTGGCAAACCAGAACACTAACCCCATATCCCCCTACCACTCAGGACAACGATTGACAGTCTGATGTGTATGTGGAGAAGGTGAGGTAAGTACTCTGCTTATAAATACAGCTGGACCCAAACAAGAAGAACACTGTATTCCATCAGTACTAGTAGTAGCAAAATGACACAATTTTTTGTGCAATTTTGGAATATAGTAGTATGAATCTGTAGTTATAATATGATGTCCTTATATAGGGCAAATCTGCTTTAAGATCCAGCAGTGTAGTTCGCTATAAGTGAGAAAGACTCGGGCTGGGTGTAGACTTCAAATTCACACTGAAAATCCTCCGCAATTTTGCCACATCTGGACAGAGCCGACACATATTATATTACATGGGGAAGATGTCCACCTGTCCTGAATATTAGTGGAGAATGTTGATAAGGGAACTTTGCTTGATGATCTCTTTAAGGTTCTCGAAAGGAAACTTCATTTTAAAGGGGTATCAGACTGATGGCAGTACCTTGCAGGGCTGCTTCTACACTTTTCATACCTTTCTTATTCTGCCATGCAGCTTCATTTTCATGAAAATCAGCATTTAATTTTTATGCAAATTAGGTGAAAAGGACTTTAGGGGCGTGTCTTTTCCTACTGGGGCTTCACTCTTTGCTCTAGATAACCAGACTTGGCAGAATATATGACTTTAAGGCCCACACAGTTTTGCAGTCCCTGCATAGTAGATGGGATTCTAGCAAATCCCACCACACATGTGGATACGCGCGCGGACACGCTGCAATTTCCAAAACCGTCGCAGTTTTGCAAATCACAGCATGTCAATTATACCTACGGAAATGCCAACAGTTTCCATATAGGTATAATTGAAACAGAAAGTCCGCAGAGGAAACCTCTGCAGACTTTCTGTGAAAAGCGATGTGGGAAAAACCGCAATACATTGCTGCCGCAGTTTTTCCCTCAGCACTTTTTTGCTGTAGACCGCTACGTGGGGCTTTAGCCTAAAGCCCTTTTCAGCTAATTTGCATAAAAATAAAATGCTGATTGCTGATTTTCATGAAAATGAAGCTGCATGGCAGAATAAGAAAGGCATCTATAGAAAGTGTTATAGCAGCCCTATAAGGTACTGTCATTAGTCTGATACCACCTAAAACAGGCTAAAAAGCATTGTAATAACATTACTTTTTTTAACTGATCACTTCGAATCTGTATGGTTTACACTCGTTCATTGGATGTGATTGTGTAATACCATTTTTCTCTAGATTTATAGAATGAATGTTCCTCTTAAATTACAAATTCTGAGTTGTGTAGGTCATTTTCCTCAGTAAAAGTATTGTAGTTGTTTGCATATTGAAAGTTCTGATTTATTGTTCCACGAAGTACAGTACCAAGAAATATCTTCTTTATTCTCATGGGAAATGAAACTTGTATTTCTTGGTTTTATATATATAAAATGCTACAACTATGAAGCAAGCTTTGAAGCTGAGAGTTAATACACAAGGGGCTTATATTGAAAAGCTGTTTCTTTACAGACATAAATGAATGGTGTGTAACATTCCTTCAACTTAACTAAATGTGGCAAAAACAGGAAAGTAACTCATTATTTCAACAAGAAACACATAAGTATTACAATAGATGGTGCTTATGTATACAACATGGCCAAAAGTATGTGCATACCCCTTTTGATTGCTGACTAGTGCATCACATCAAGCATATAGCCTATCCCCGTAAAAACATCATAGAAAGTGCCATTATAGAAAGACATTTGGCCATATTCTGGTTTGCTAAATGTGTCCCAGCCAACTATACTGTGTGTGCCATTACTATACTATGCTATATAACTGAAATGTCTATGAGCAACAATAACTCAACTGTACTCAATGCACATAAACAAAACCCACTATAGTGATTGTCTGTTTTTTGTTTTTTTTTCATGGACCGAGGGTTAGTGGGGAAAAAATCATTCCATGCATTAGTTTTTTTTTTTTTTTTCTACTCATCTCGGACATTCTCGGACAAGTCTATGAGGCTGTAAAAAAAGAGACTGCAGACATATGTAATCCGTGTGCTGTCCGTGTTTCATGGATGGCACATCCGTGTGACACATAGATGGGATACGGATCAAAAACAGGAATACACTAGGATGTTCTACATCCATTTTTTATAGCCCTCAAAACGGAAGGTTCATGTGAAAGCAGCCTAGACTAAGGCTCTACTTTGCAGAAAAGCAGCTTATTCTGTTGCAGATTTTGCTGTGGTGTTTTTTGAGCCAAAGTCAAGAATGGCTTGAAAAGGAATGGGTAATATAAAGGAAGCACTTAGACGTCCCTTCAGCTAATTCCACTCTCGGCTTTAGCTCAAAAAATGCATCAAAATCTGCAACAAAAAAGCAGCTTTTCCTCAAGGTGGGGCCTCAGCCTTATGTTGTGAATATTATCATAGACTTCCGCTCTCCATAGACAAGAAATTGCGCACAAATGTGAGCTCCCCATGCATAAGGTAAACAGTGCCATTGGATTCTACAACCGAAGAGATACACCGGATGTGTCTGACAGAGACTAGAGAAAGGAATTCTTAGGGCTCACCTAAATTACAGGCCCTATACATAGAACATGTATGAAACAGACACTGTGGGAAGGGGGGAGATGCTAGCATTAGTTTTATGCCAGAATTTGGTGTATTGCAAATTGCTGTTTTTACACCAAAAATGTGACTTCTTAGCTTTTTTTACTCCAGTTTTTTTTTTTTTTTTACTTTTCCAAAAAGTGGACATGTCAGAGGAGGGCATAGAGGGAGGTAGCGTGGTCACCTGCAACCATCAGATTATTATGATTTATGCCAGAAACTATTGATTGATTAGAAATTATTGGTTAACTCCTTAAGGACCAAACGGGCAATTTTTCGTTTTACCCTCCCCACATTCCAAAAGCCATAACTTTCTCATTTTTCAGTTCACAGAGTCACATGATGGCTTATTGTTTGCAAAACAAGTTGTACTTTGTAATGTCACTATTCAATATGCTGTGCTATGTACTGGAAAGCTGGAAAAAAATTCAGAATGAGGTGCAATTGGAGAAAAAATGCATTTGCGCCAATTTCATATGGGCTTAATTTTTACGGTGTTCACTCTGTTGTAAAAATGAAATGTTACCTGTATTCTGCGGGTCAGTACGAACACGGCAATACCAAATTTATATAGTATTTGCAATGTTTTGATACCTTTTTAAAAATGAAAAATTTTGCAAAATAGAAAAAAAAAAATTGTGTCGCCATATTGTGACACCTGTAACTTTTTCATATTTACATGTATGGAGCTGGGTAAGGCGTCTTTTTATGCAGAACAAGATGACATTTTAACTGATACCATTTGGGGAAAAATCTGATAGTTTGATCACTTTTTATTCAATTTTTTTATAGGAGGCAAAGTGTTGAAAAAAACGCTACTTGGCTATTTTGATTTTTTTTTTCGCCGCTACGCTGTTCACCATATGGGATAAATATTTTAATAGTTCGAGCATTTTGGAGCGGGGGGTTACCTAGGGTGTTTATGTTTACTTTTATATCTGATCTAGGGAAAGGGGAGTGATTTCTTTTACTTTTATGATCAGACCCCTACGGGCCTTGAAACCTAGGGGTCTGATCGCTCATAGTATTCACTGCGATATTACTGTATTGCAGTGAATAGCAAAATGCCTTCACTTCTATTAGACGCTGCCTCTGGCAGCGTGCAATAGATGTAATGCAATGACAAGCCTGGGAGCCTTCAATAGGCTCCCAGCTGTCATGGCAACCGATCTACACCCTCCGATGACGTTCAGGAGGGTGTCGATCGGGTGAAAAATGGCAGCGCCAGTGGCGTCTGCGCAGTTTAGACGCTGCAGTCCCGATTAACCACGGTATCTAAAGGGTCAACAGTTAGCGGCGGGTCCTGGCTGTATTACACAGCCGGCATCCGCCCTGTAAGGAGAGAGGCTCAGCTCCTGAGCCCTCTCCATACATCCCCATGTGATCAATGATGTACAGGTACATCATTGGTCGTTAAGGGGTTAAATCTATTCCAGCTCATACCTTTCATAGATTTGATTTTCTAGCACACAGAGGACCAGAGATGTAGGCCATACCTCACAACCATCCCAGATTCAGCAGTTACTTTCCTTTATTTTGGGTTGAAAGGGGTTCTCCTACAACATCACATTTTTTTCCAAACAGCTTACAGTAATAGGAGTAAAAGGAATCCTGTGCCAATCACATATGTACTCAACTCAAGCCATGCACCTTTATGTCAATCAAATGACCAGGACATGTTCCCACGAATGACAACAACCAGTGTAGAATGGTTAATATTATGGGTTTGGGTCATACATTTCTTCATGAACAGGATATTGCATGTTGTTCAGAAGTCTGGGAAAGCTGGATGACAATCCATGAGGATGGGTACAATGGCAATAATTAACCAGTAACAATATAACTTAGAAATACGTATATAGCATTTTTCAGAGTTTAAAGGGGTATTCCCACGAACATAACTATTTTTTAATTTGTAAATAATTAAAAGTTAAACATTTTTGTAAATATAAGTAATTAAACATTTTGCAGAGTTTTAAAGATTTTTCTTTAAATATCTTGAGGTCACAAGTTGTTGTCTTGATCGGTTGCCAGTGGATACCACCATGAATGCAGGACCTTTCTAAAGTCAGAAAATCAGCCATGATTTCCTTATTGTGGCTGGGATATCTTCTGATACATGTAGTGTCCATGTAGTGTCCCGGCTACAATAAGAACATTATGACTGGATTCCTGACACGTCCCAGACCATAGAAAGTTTCGACATTTGTGGTCGTATCCATTGGTTACCGATCAAGACAACAGACTTTCACCACTTAGAAAGTTAGAGAAAATCTTTAAAACTCTGCAGAATTTTTAACTACTTATATTTGCAAAAATGCTTAACTTTTAATTATCTACAAATATAGATATGATTATATTCATGGGAATACCCCTTTAAGGACAATGTCAAGTTTTTCAAGTTCATTATGCTTGGCTTTAGACATTTATGCTTCTCTATTACAAATAAGGCTGCTACTGTATCTCACATGTTCAGCATGTCACCAGAATCCTCAATTAGTGAATTGCATTACCTAGCTAGAGCAGGGTACCTCTGACCCATTCTCATTAAGACCCACTTTTTCACAGCTGTGAAGGATTGTAGCAAAAATAAATACAAAAAAATCAATGTTTGCAAAGCTCCATTTCAGATTAAATATAATTAGACTGCGGGGTTAGTATGAGAGGAATGACAAGGCAGCAGGTCACCGAGTGACCCCACCAATGGAAGAAGGGATGAGCAATTAGGTTTCTTGTGTTTGCTCTCATTACATCTGGCTCAGTCAGGATTGTGTGGTAGTAGCTGACATTAAAAGACACAAAATAGCACTTAGCTATGAAAAGTGTGATGTCACATAGGGTTGCTCTTATAGTGCTTTGTAAATAATAAGAATGCTTCCTGTTTTATGGATGGTAATTGGAAATCATCTTTTTTTAAGCAAAGTAATCCTTGCAGCAAATGCCCAGGTCTTAATAATTTTATTAAACACTGTACTGCTAACCGTTTAGTTATGGCACATGTGACTTTGGCTGCTGCATCAAAACTATATGAGCTTGTAGATGTTGTGGTTGCAATTGGACAATGATGTCTAAAGGGGTCCAAAAATTGAGGATACTGTAATGGTCTGAAGGCATTTTACTATTACACAAGCTGAAGAATATATTAATGGAACATATACTCATAACATTTATAACATACACTTGAAAAATCTATGGTCAGCTCAATTTACGGACGAGTCCTTCCTTCCCTTTTTACCTTAGAGGGGCATGTCCAGATATGTTTTTCACAATTCAACCAGCTTTTCAAAACAACATGTTTGTGCAATATTATGTCTCAAAGTTATATGCTATATGTGTGACCACCCAGTGGTTGCATTGTGGGTTGCATCCTGTCAACCATTTTGCTACTATCCTGTGATATGGTATTGAATTGCTTTAATGAAAAATTGCAGTTCTTAACCAATTAAATTCAAGTTAAATTGAAAGTGATTACATCTGTAGAAAGTAACCATGCTGGTCTCAACATTAGCATGTAGATACAAAATGGTCATTTCTGAATGTATTTAGGCAGTAGGCACCAATTCGGATCGAGATTCGACCCATATTTTCAAAACTTTTTGGGTTCAATCTGTCACCCACAGAAATCTACTATACTCTGTGGTCTCCTCAGACCCCAGTGTATAATAAGTGGAGGCCTAGGGCAGGTGAGTAAAAATAACAGTTTTACTCACCTTGTCTCACGTTTCCTGGGCATCCTTGCAGCATCTGACAGTCCCCCAGCATCCAGTGCCTTCCAGTCTCTGGCTGACTTCACACATCCCCAGGTCACTGCTGAGGTCTGTGATTGGGCCTGAGAAGTCACGTGGGGCGCACCGATGTCACAACACTTGGTCATGGTTATTCTCAGCAGCTGATACATAGAGACCACAGCTCTGTGTAGTGGTCAGATCAGAATGCTGCCAATGAACTCACATTGAATGGAAGCTAGACTGCAGTTCACCCACTAAACAGAGAACACAGTTGTCTGCTTCCTGATCCATTCTCTATGTATCAGCTGCTGAGAAAAGTTGATTGATAGGGGTCCTGGGTGTCAGACCCCATGGATCTCATATCGCTGTCCTATCCTCAGGATAGGTTATCAATATTTTTAGCCTGGAAAATATCTTTATCAGGTCATCTGGACAGAGATGGCTAATTCAAAGTTATTATTAGTAAAATCATTATGTACAGCTATCAATCTTAATCGTCTAGATAAGTATAATTAAAGGATAAGTCCACTGAAAGCACATCCATAAGAAAAGCGGAGTCACACATGACAATATGGGTAAATTTTTGCGCCAAGAACAGAAGTGGATACAAAGAAGAAAAGTGTCAGTCCGTCCTTTTAACCTTTACTTCTTCTTGGATCCACTTCTGCAATTGGCTCAAAAACTGCATCAAAAATGGCATGTGTAATTCCAAGTGAGTGTTTACCTTTCCCATAAACACTAAATTGTTTCTATTTGTTTATTTATAAATACATGACAATGAATCCGTTTTAATAATGATATATATTTTACTCTCATCCTTTTTGCATATTGGCAAATAATTGAACAGTTAGTTTTCCTAGAAAGAACTCATTTACTGTCAGTAATTTAATAGCATCTGAAGGCAACGTAACTGAAAGCCAAGGGTGAGATTAAGCTGTTTTCGAGTTATGAAATGGAGATTTGTTCAGCTGCTATATGATTGATCATGTGACAGGGGCTGTTCTTTACTAGAAACCTGGAGCCTTGGCAGGTCCTGAGTGTATTTGTTAAATGGGTTAGTTCCGATTTACAGATGATGGCTATATGCCGGGACGTCTGTGAGGGTGTGTGAGTTAAAAGGAAAAAAAAGAGCCCAGTTTTGGAAAGTGTGTCGCAGTGATTGGGTGTCTGAGAGTGACTGTGAGTGTATATATGGCTGGATGCCAGGGAGGCATTAAATTGGTACTGCTTTATAAGAGCTGAACTTGGCAGCCAGTATTTAATATGAAGAACCTTATTCACTGCCGATATTATAATTTCTTACATCCTAATTCTGTAAAGTGCCGCGTACACGTCTGGGTCCATGCAGAAAATAGCTGGCGTGAGTCGCAAAATATAACCCTAGACATTTGTCATTTTTGCTACAAAGAGTTGTGATAACTGATTCAGTAATGTTTTTCAAAGCATTTGCTTCATGACTTACTAGACTCTTACATCTGGTTACAGTTTTTGCCACATAATAATGTAACATTAACCCTCTCAGGACATAAAAATATATCATGTTAATTGGAAAGATGCCATATTTTACACATGATTCCCAGGAACTAAGGAAAGCTGAAGAATTTGTACTCCGGTCAAAGTACAATATAGCCTTGACTGGGCATTGCTGATAACGGGGTCCCCCTATGAACCCCCCACCACCTTTGATACCCAAACTGCTGGGCCTAAATGCCTTCCCCCTCTTTTCCAGCCTCGACCCCTGCCCCCCAGCTCTCAAACCCCCCACCCCCTTAGAAATAAACCAAGACCAAAGGGTTGGATTAAATCGGCCACAGCAGCCGTATTTATTAACAAACAACAAATAAATAACAACAAGTATAACTTATTATAATTTGCATAACTTAAAATAATTTAACAATAAACGCTTAACCTGGGTAAGAGTCCTTGGAGCTACAAAAAACTATCAATCCCCCGGCCTGGCGCTAACATAACCACACCATAAATTTACCACCAGCCGCGACCACCGGCTCGGCGGCACCATGAATAAAGACGAACTCCTTCTTCCATGTACCAGCTCCCAGGGCCAATTTACCCTGTAACCGTTCACCGTGCGCCAGGCCATCCACCAAAATGTGCAATTACCACCAAATGTATAGGTGGAGCCTACCTTTGACTCCACCCTTTTAGCCAATTGACCACCAACTCCAAGGACCCCACCCGCCACTGCGAGCACGCCTTAATCCCTTAAGCGTGAGAGACCCGCCACACTTCCAGGGCCCTCTCAACACCCTCCTGGATACCTAGTGTCCACAAATCTATACCCACCGCATTCAGATGGACCCCGTCCCGCAACCAAAACTCCCCCTCCCCAGACTCCAACTCCTTGTGCCGCACGCACACACCGCCGTTCCTGGACACAAACCCCGCAACAGCCCGGTTAACCTTAATCCTGGCCTTGTTGAGCCTTTCAACAGACCTAGCCTCCCGCCATGTTTTTCTCGGTACAATATCGGACCACACGGTAACAATCCCCGGAAACATGGACCACAACCTCAACAGGTCATACTTTATGTCCCTCACTAAATCGCGAAAGGGACGAACCCCCAGGTCATTGCCACCAGCATGTATCACGATAATGTCCGGAGACCGATCCAACCTCGTGCACCTGTGGATTTCCATACACCATACCTCGGACTCCAATCCAACGTACAACGACCGCAGCCCTGTCGAACCCCAGCTGCCGACCATTCCGCCGCACGCCGGCCCTCTCCGCGCCCCAGAACACAAAAGAATGGCCGAAGATCCAGACTAACCGAGCAGGAGGGCCTACGAAAGAAGAAATAAAGTAGGGGGAGGGCGGAGAAAATACCCAACAACACAATGATTCACATTTGGGCAAGGTGTGGACGTATGTATGATCTATACCTCTGCGATTCCCACCTACCGATACGTCGGACCACCTCCGAGCTCAACCCCCAACTAGCTGCTTCTGTCGCTGCGCCAATGCGAAAAGAGTGTGGAGCATATCGAGAGGCGTCAAGGCCCAGCGAGTCCAAACAACCCCTAAAAACAGCCGAGAACTGATAACGGGAAAGGAACGAACCATCCTCATGACGCAGGAGGGGACCGCCCGCAGAAGCTGGAACCAACCCCCCGAAAAACAAGCAAACAACGCACCGGGCACATATCTGACCCTACAACCGCACCCAGGCGCAGATACTTCCCTGCCCCCGCCTGATCCGTCTTAGACCTGCGAACCCTGACCACTAGGACCCCTTCCTCCATGTACACATCATCCACCTGTAAACCACCCGGCCGCTTAGTCGACACGGACACCAACTCACCCACCCTGAGAGCCCCGAAAAAGGCTAGAGAAAAAGCCAGGTGAAACAAAACGCATTCATAGTGCGAAGAACAAAAACGGCCCAGTTCCAACTCCAAACGCTCCAAAAGCTGAAATGTAACCGGGCGCCGTGTGTCACTACTTCCCCTGCCCCTGCGGAACCCCTTAAGCGCACGTTGAACCAAGAAATGTTTGGTAAAGTCCGCCAAACCCCTCAACTTGAAACCAAATGCCAACGCCGCTACCGCACCATTAACTTTCGCCACGGACCATCCATCTGAAGACCAACGGCTTAACAAGAACAATAAAGCCCCAACCCTATCCTCATCAGTATGTACCTGACCTAAATCTCCCACCCAATCCTCCCAAAGCTACCAAGCCCTTGAATACTTATCCCAGGTGCCGGGGGCCAACGATGCCTGAATCAATGTCCCTGCTTTTCGCAAACCAAGTCCCATAATTCTGGAGGACATGGAATCCCTTCCACTTCCGCCCCCGGAGCCAGGGCACGAAACCGCTCCCACTGGAAACGAGACAAAGAATCAGCAACGTCATTTTTAACCCCCGGAACATGCACTGCCACCACCCATGCATTCAGGCACAAGCAACGCAATACTAAACGCTGAAGCAACTTGATAACTGGAGGAGAAGACGCAGTCACATTATTAATGGCCGACACAACTGACATGTTATCACAATGAAACCTAACTTTTTTATCCTGGAACGCCCCACCCCATATGGACACCGCGACTAAAATCGGGAATAACTCAAGTACAGTCAAATTCCGCGTCAGACCTTGTTCACGCCACGACGCAGGCCAAGGAGCGGCGCACCACTGCCCCCTGTAATAGGCCCCAAAACCGTGGCCCCCTGCCGCATCCGTAAAGAGGTCACAATCGAACACATCGATCACTGCTGACTGGACCAGTGATCTACCATTGAACTGGTCTAAAAAAGTGTCCCATACTGCCAGGTCCTCCCGATGTATCACCCCCAGCCGAATAAAGTGTCGTGGATTTGACACCCCTTTCATGGCCCCTGCCA
The DNA here is from genome assembly GCA_947044405.1 of Leptodactylus fallax. Taxonomy (NCBI): domain Eukaryota; kingdom Metazoa; phylum Chordata; class Amphibia; order Anura; family Leptodactylidae; genus Leptodactylus; species Leptodactylus fallax. The sequence continues at coordinate 9,545,937 of CAMRHE010000010.1, read as the reverse complement.
GCCGACGACAAAAAATCCTACCCATGGGGATAATGCGGCAGGCAAAATTTAAACTGCCTAACAATGACTGGAGGTCTCGCAACGTAATTTTTCGCATGTGACGAGCACGCCTCACCCTCTCCCTAAGATCAACCAGCTTGTCACCAGGCAACCGGAACTCCATTGCCACAGTGTCAAGCTCTATGCCCAAGAAACTCAATCTAGTGCACGGACCCTCAGTCTTTTCCGGTGACAACGGTACCCCAAACTTACTGGCGACCCACTGCGCGGTTGCCAGCAAAACCGCGCATACATCGGAGCCCGCCGGACCTATACAGAGGAAATCATCGAGGTAGTGTATCACTGACTCAACCCCCGCCACATCCCGAATTACCGACTCTAAAAAGGTGCTGAACGCCTCAAAGTATGCGCACGATATTGAGCAACCCATAGGGAGGCAACGATCCACGTAATACCCGCCGTCCCAGTAGCAGCCCAGTAACCTAACGCTGTCAGGGTGTACCGGCAGTAACCTGAACGCCGCCTCCACATCCGTCTTAGCTAAGAGGGCCCCTGGACCGCAACGCCGTACCCAATGCACAGCTGCATCAAACGAGGTATATACTACCGAACAAAGCTCGGGTGCAATACCATCGTTGACCGACGCTCCTTTGGGATAAGACAAATGATGTATGAGCCGAAACTGATTCGGCTCCTTCTTCGGCACCACCCCCAAAGGAGATACAATTAAACCTTCCAAAGGGGGTGATGCGAAGGGGCCCGCCATGCGCCCCAAGGCCACCTCCTTCCTCAGTTTTTTGGACACCACCCCCGAGTGTTCCGCTGCCGACCTCAAGTTAGTTATACAAAAGGGGACTGTGTGCGTCGGCAGGGGAATCCTAAAACCCTCCCTAAAACCTTCTACCAGAAACTTTGCACTCTCCCTGTTAACATAACTATTTAGGTACGGAAGCATGGCTTCCAGCTTCACCGGCGTCTGCCCCTTGTCCACTATTAGGCAAGGCCTTGGTCCTTTGTTTGCGCAAGCAACGTGCCGCACCATGGGACACCCCTCCGCAGAATGAACAGGCATGTTTGAATCTACAGTTGAAGCCGAATTTACATTGGGCTTCATTGAACTGCCAACACAGCCCGTAACGTTGCTGGGCCTGTGCACCTGCCCCCCCTGAGCCGTAACTGAGACCACCATGGCCGGTTCCACCGGCCGCCCCAGGAAAGGACTGGCCAAAGCGAGCTGGCGCCATAACCCGAAGCCACAAACCTATATCTTTCTGGTCCCACCGTATGCTGGGCCGAACCGCCTTACGCTGACGGAACTGCTCATCATACCGCAGCCATGTCTGACCCCCATACACCCGATACGCCTCACCTATAGAGTCCTGATAGCAAAAAAGCCCCGAACAGTTGTCAGGAGCCTTTTCACCAATGACACTCGCTAAAATGGCAAAGGCCTGAAGCCAATTAGCAAAAGTCTGTGGAATCAGGCGCCACCTACGTTTTTCTTCCTCCTCTTTTTTGCTATCCTCCTTCTTACTCTTGTCTAAGTTAAATTTAGCTAAAGGGAGCAAGGAAAAGATTTCGACGTACTCGTCCTTCCAAATCTTCTCCCTCACTTCCTTTTTTTAAATGCGCCCCTAGAGGACCCTCAAAACACACATAAACCTCCCCCCGAGCCCTGTCGTCTAGCCTCACCGAATCAACCTTCTCTTTATCTGTCTGGACAGACTCTGTGACACCCGCCGGAGCCCCTACCACCGGCGCACTCTGTGACGCTACTGACTGAACCGCAGGAGGGACCCACGCCGCCACCGGGGAACCGCTAACACTCTGTTCGCAGCGCGACAGTAGCTCCCTCACGCTACCCAATAGCTCCCTAATCCCCTCAGAAGCTACACCACCACCCACTGGGGACTCCGGCCTATCTATCCCTAACCCCTGGGACATTAGAATAGGAGGAAACGGACACGACAATGAATGGTACTCACCAGACTGCGTAGGTGCTGTGGGCCCACCAGTCGACGGTCCTGCATCCTGCTGACCTGGGTCGCTGTACAGGAGAACGCTGGCGCCTGTTGATTGTTGAGAACCATCCCGCTGACAGCTGCAGCACGACCGACATCCCTGGGAAGGTTGACCTGCACCCGCGTATGCACTGGAAACCACTGGATGCACCTCGGACCGGGGCTGTGGTGCCGTGAAGGAGGGGCCAGCGCCGTGCTGCTCGTCGTTCAGAATTTCCCGCTGCTGTACCAAGGGCACTTGGAAAGCCGGAACCGACGGGACTTGAAGACACAGTCCCCCTCCCGCTGGAGCATCACAGGAGGGGACCGCTGCACCACGTGCTGTAGCCATATGGAGACTGGATGTGGAGGTCCCCCCACTGAGGCCAGTGGCAGGGATCTCCACCTCCGCAGGGGCCAGGCGACTGGCAGGATTCCTCCCAGACCGGGACCTCCGCCCCTGAGCAGTGGAGCGGGGTGCCCGGCCTGGAGGGGCCCGAGAGGGACTCCTATGTCGCCGGGCCCTAGGGGGCTCATCAGGGCTCAAACGTGCCGGCGGGCGAGTCCTGCGCGGCCGCCGCCGCTCAGACGCCTCCGGGGGTAGTGAAGGGTTAATGGGGGGGGCGGCAGGCTGCATAATGTCAGCCAGCCGCTCCTGCAGCCAGGCCTCACCATGGACGCCGGCAGCAGCTCTGATCTGCTCCAGGATGGTATCGAGGGATGCCATTACAGTGAAAAGGTGGGGGGGGGGGGGGGAGCTGACCGCTCGTTAGCATGCCGCTGCAGCTCCGGAATGGCCGCTTCCCGGGCTGCGCGGCATAGTCAATTCGAACGGGGTTAAGCCCCGCCCCCAATTCTTCACGCCCTAGCGCGTTATTGGTCCCCCTACAGCCCGCCCCCAGTCAAGATCCCTGCGCTTTACTGCGCAGCGCTCCGGTCTCCCCAATGTGTTGGAAAGGAGCACTGTCATAAAAATCTTCTAATTACAGTCAGGTGCACTTGAGTTAAACATAATCTCTTAATAGATATCTCCAAGAAGCCTTGATCCTTCCAGGTCCAATGCTATGTTGTAAACTTTCATATATCTCATATCCTGCAAACAGGCAAAAAGTAAAAAAAATGCTAAAAAAGTTCCTAAAAAAAAACTGTCAAACATTAAAGTTTCATATTATGACACCGGTCTGCAGTGTTGGACTGGGATGTCTAGGGCCCACCAGTGGAATTTTTTTTTTTTTTTTTAATTTGAGTTGGAAGGGACCTCAAGGTTCATCGGGTCCAACCCCCTGCAAAAGCAGGTTTTCCTAAATCATCCCAGCTATATGTTTATCCAGTTTCCACTTGCAGATTTCCATTGATGAAGAGCTCACCACCTCCCATGGCAGCCTATTCCACTCCCTCACTACCCTCACTGTCAGAAAGTTTTTCCTAATGTCTAATCTGTATCCCCTTCCCTTTAGTTTCATCCCATTGCTTCTTGTACTTCCTTCCGCTAATGAGAATAGGGTAGATCCCTCTACACTGTTTTTAGGGGCCCGCCATCAGGACCCCTGCAGATCAGCAGTACAGAGACAGGGCAGCTAACATGTGCACCACTGCACTACCTAAACCTACTGCTACGCCTTGTATGGCAAGTGAACAGCGTGGCTCCTAGAATTGTTACCATTACCTGTAGATGATCATTACATCACAGATGTAATATTTCTGGCCTATCCTAAGCACAGGCCATCAATATTAGAAAGATGGATAAATACTTTGAAGAGGATGTCCAGGAATTGGTGCAACCCAAGTCCCGGGCAGGAGGTGTAAAATAAAAAATAAATAAAAAAGCATACTCACCTGTGCCTGGTGCTCCGTTGTCCACTGCCAGTGTTCATTCAGTCTCGTGCCGGCGCCTCCTTGCTGGGAGTCCTGCATCTCATGGGACCGCTAAGACCAATTAGGTACAGGATTTCCAGAAATGAGGTACCACCATGAGACCAAACAGACACAGGCAGTGGACAACGGGGTGCTGGGGACAGGTGAGTATGCTTTTTTTGAATTTTTTTTATTTTTACACCTCCCTGGTGGCCGCCACAGTGGTTGCTCCAATTAATAGACAACCTCTTTTAAGGGGTTGTCTGGGCCAAAATTTTTTATAGCCACTTCACTGGTCCCCCCATACAGTGGCCTCTTCACTAGTCCCCCTCATACAGTGGCCTCTTCACTGGTCCCCCATACTGTATGGGGAACAGTGATGGGGCCATTATATTGTGTGGGAGAAGTGATGGGGTCTAACATCCTGTGTGCTGCATATTAATGGGATTGTCCAGGGTTAATCTTTTTTATGGCCTATGGATAGGCCATAAATACCTGATCGGTAGGGGGCTGACACATGGCACCATCAGCTGTACTGCATCACTTCCAGCGCCCGTTCTGTACACAACACAGGGCTGAAAGCAGAAAGCTCCATCCGCTGTATAGTAACCCGGTGCCTTCGCTCCAGCTCAGCTCCTACTGACTTCAATAAATGCTGAGATGCAGTGAAGGTGCCCGAATAATATACAGTGGACAGAGCTTTCTGCTTCCGGCCCCATATTGTGTACAGGACTGGCATCAGAAGTGGCTCCATACAGCTGATCAGTCTGGGGTCAGCCCCCAACAGATCAGGTATCTATGGCCTATCCTGAGGATAAACCATAACAAATTATGCCTGGACAACCTCTTTAATATACAATGCACCACACTTTAAAGAGGTTGTCCAGTATAATTTTTTTCTTTTTTATAATTATTCTGGGGGAGGTGAACCTCTCCCCAAAAGAAACAAAAACTTACTAAACATACTCACCTATCCCCGGTCCTCCAGTGTCAGCAGGTCCCAGCACGGTCCGGTCCTGCAGCTCCGCTGTCTTCTTTTGCCAGAAATCCTCACTGGTTGTGACGTCCCAGGTCCTTTCCTTTAGGCCGCTGATTGGCCTCAGGGGTCACGTGACGTCACAGGTAGTCACATGCAGGGGGTACTTGCGCTGGAAGAAAACAGAGCTGCAACATAAACCACGCTGGGAGACACTGGGGACAGGAGAAAAAGTCCCTTTAATGTCCCCCAGGCTATTGGCCTCCATTAGTTATCATTTTGCCAATGCAAATGCATTGGAAGAGGCGTAACTAAGGTCTTGTGGGCCTGGTGCAAACTTTTGTCTGGGGCCCCCTACCCCTTCCCTAGAGAGAATTCTTGATAGTGACGGTTACGGGTGCTGCACCGATATCTCAGATACTTGAAAGGGATACAGCTTTAGTACCCACAACTGCAGTTTTCAAAAATACGGTGAGTGAGCAGCGCAGTGCCCAGCATGTAAACAATACTGGGACAGTATAATATGCTCAGCAGTGTCCCCCACACAGCATTATATGCTCCGCATTGGCCCCCACACAGCATTATATGCTCCGCAGTGACCCCCGCATAGCATTATATGCTCCGCAGTGGCCCCCACACAGCATTATATACTGCATAGTGGCCCCCACACAGCATTATATACTGTATAGTGGCTCTCACACAGCATTATATACTCCGCAGTGGCCCCCACACATTATTATATACTGCATAGTGGCCCCCACACAGTATTATAGACTGCATAGTGGCCCCCCACACAGTATTATAGACTGCATAGTGGCCCCCACACAGCATTATAGACAACATAGTGGCCCCCACACAGTATTATAGACTGCATAGTGGTCCCCACACAGTATTATATACTGCATAGTGGCTCCCACACAGTATTATATGCTCACAGTGGCCCACACAGTATTATAGGCCCAGGAGAAGTGATTAAAAATAACAAACACTTATACTCCCCTTGTCTTACCTCACCAGGGCATCCTTGCTCCGTCCTGCTGTCTTTCCCATCTTCCTTGGTCCCCACGTCCCATGCCCAAGACGTGACCGCTGGTGCCTTTGATTGGACCTCTGCGGTCACGTCGGGCGTGATGACGTCATTACGCCGGCGTGCCCATGTTACCGCTGGGGCCTAACCACAGGCCCCTGCAGTGAGGCCAGAAAAGTGCCGGAGACAATGCTGAGCCCAGGACAGGTGAGTATTTTTTTTTTACATTTTTTTGTCATTTTCCCTGGGCTGGCATACCCTTTCCAATAACAATAGGTGTAGCGGTTGGGGAACCAGGCTTTCCCCCGACCACTATCATGGTAGTCCGGGGCCCCTACCACTTCCAGCTGGCTGCGGGCCCTGTACCCCTCTGGCCGTGGTCGCACCCCCTGCGACCACGATCCTTACGCCAATGTGCATTGGTCAGGGGCCCGATCGCGATGATCAGGGGCCTGATCGGGCCCCTGACCGTCCCGATGGGACCCCTGACCTGTGCATTGGCAAAATGAGGACTAAATATAGTCGGGGCTCAGGGCCCACCGGGGGATTCACCGATTCCTCGGTGGGCCAGCCCGACCCTGCCGGTCTGTACCGAACTCTACTGTACAGCACTTATAGACTTATTTGGGCCCATTCTATATGTCCGTATGACTCCAAATTCATACAAAATCTAAACAACTGTGATATGGTCCATTGGATTCTCTGTTACAGAGAAAGAGGATTGCTTATCTGGGAAAAGACTGCATTAACAAAGTGCATTAACATAAGTCGGTATATGGCTGTCTGTGTCTCTGTAGTATGAAACTGCAGGGATTCCATTGAATGTACAGCCTCTTTGCACGCAGTTTTGTCTTGTGTATTAATTAAGGGTGTTGAAGAAGCATAAAAGATGAAAAAAGGCTTGTGGACTGAAGATGTCTTAGGCAGTCCTCATGTACATACATGAAATTATACTAAATATATAATGACTATTTGGATGTATAATGACAATCAGGGGAAGTATATAGATGTAAAATGTACAGTATATAGTCTACATATACGGTATACGCTAGTATGACATTTTTAACATGATATTTTAGTAAACTGTCAGAGTTCCTCTGAATGAATAAATTAACAACTGGATGTTACCATCCACCTTGTTGAGAAGGTGTGTTCATACAGTCTGCCACTATCAGCACTGAGGGGACAGTGACTGACTGTATAGGCACATGTACTTTTCAAAATGAGAAAGGTAACACTCAGTTCCAGGAGGAATTAAAGAGGAATGGCATAACACTGAGAAAAGATGCTCCAGAATTGATATTTTATTGGGAATGCAAATATTTAGTATAGTAAAACATGCTGGCTCTCTTGAACAATGTAGTAAATTCCAAAATATTACCGTATATTATATTAAAAAACATGTAACACTATGATCACAAATGCCTTATAATTCATCTTAAGCTTAAACCTTGACAGTTACACATTATCAAGTAATAGTAGATTATGTCTGTTTTTTACTCAAAGACCAGAGTCTCTCGATGTTTGGTTTTCAAACAGAATAGAAAGCAGGTCTGAAGGGGTCAAGTTGTACAGCCTGGTGTATCGCACCTATCATACCTAATTAATGCTTATAAGTTGCAGTAAGCATCTGGAAAACTAATTTTGCACACTGGGGCTGATTACAAAATGAAACATTAAGGGAAGAGATATCTGAATAATATGTAAATCCCATACCATCTGATCAATCTGCATGCTTAAGAAATTTCCACAATACAAGTTTGATTAAAAAATCACAGTTGAATACATGGAGGATTTTACTGTACAGCAAATGGAAATTGACAAATTATGTTCTTTGAATGTTGATGACTTTAAGAGAGAAAAATATAGTTTTCAAACTAATAAATCGAAGAAATCATTTTTTATATTTAATAACTGGGTCCAATGGGAACTGTTCACAGAATGCTTTAAAGGAAAATTCCACTTAAAAACAAGAAGGGAGTTAACATGTTATATTATTTTTTTGAAACTTATATAGTTTACTTAAAGTGAAAGATTAGCAGCTGCTAATTTATAGTGTGAGAGTGTCTTTAGTAAAGGAGCACTTTAGGCAAAACTGATATTCATGTTCATCCTAGTGCAGGATCTAAAGGGGTGTGGCATGACTCAAATAATTGAAAGATAGAAGTCATGCACCGTCCCCTCTAACACTGCACTGATATCAGTTTTACTTGTGGACTTCAGTTAGCGATAAAATGCAGAATAGGTAAGCGTATAGAAGATTGACGTTATCATTATATAAACTCATACCCAATAGGGCTAATAGTGAGTGACCTTCAAATTCATTTAACTTTTTTCTTGCACCCACATTAATAAGGAAATAGTGGTCGATTGGTGTTTTAGCTTACCTTATTTGACACCAGAACAGAAGAGGCAAAGCTTTCTTTGTAATCATCCCTGTAAAATTATTTTTTAGGAAACCGATGCAGCACTGAGCAAAGTAGTCAGTCCCAGCACCAGACACACCAATCAAATGGCACAAAAAACTGCAATGAGCGTCCTGCGCACACTCCGAGCCGCACCAAACCCAACCCTTCAGAAATGTTTACCAGAGCCGCTAATGGTGGGGATGGACTTGGAAGCTACTGTGAGGCAGGGCAGTTACGGGTCAGAGAGCACCAGACGCACAGCGCACCACTAGTCACAGCAGACCCAGACACTGGAATCACTTACCAGGAGGTTCTCAGAGCTGAGACAAAGGTTTGAAGAATCAGAAGGCAGCAGATGGCAGTAGACAGTAGATGGCAGAAGAGCACCAAAGAGTAGTCGTCCGATCCGAGTCGTCAAAGTGAGGTCAGCGCAGTACAGAGGAGTAATTCAGGAGAGAGGTCAAGAAAGCTGGGTCAGTAACAGGAGAGCAGAGCGGTACGAAGTCGAGTTCAAGGAGCAGAAGTCTGAAGGCAAGCCGGGGTCGTTAGCAGGAGAGAGCAGGGTACAAAGTCGGGAGGCAAAAGCAGAGTCAAAAAACGGAAGCAGGTGATCAAGGCAGGAGACACACAGAATACAGCAGAGAAGAGCTTGCTATCAGAATGAACCGAATAGCCAGTGTTGAGCCAGAGCAGAAGTTCAAAATATATAGGCTCCGGCAGACCCAGCATCACCCCTGTGCCGGAAGAAGAAGGCCACGGCCCAGGTCAGGAGAGGTCCGGCAACCCCCGCATGCTGCCGCGTAGGTTCCGGACCGACTCATTAACAGCCGGAAGAAGAAGGCCGCGGAGAGGAGTGGATCGGCAACTCCCTCATGCCGCCGCGGAGGTTCCAGCCTGACTCCTAACATTATTATAGCAACGCTCCAGTGTTTATTTTGTTAGCTATGTAAGGTAGTCATAGAAGTAGATTCAAAATCTTCTATTGCTGATGCTGTCACCCTTGTATTGGACCTGCACCTTTGTCTAGTACCTCTACCCATGTCTAGCACCTGTACCCATGTCTATTTCCTTTTTCTGTAAATCACTGTAGAGCTAAAAATCTTAAACTATGAGGATGAGGTCACCACAGTTCCTGAAAGCTCACCAACTGCTGCTGATAGCACTGAGGTGTGGACATGGTGACCTGACTGTGAGAAGGGGGAAACTATGGGCTTTTTGTGTGTGTGTGTGTGTGTGTGTGTGTGTGTGTGTGTGTGTGGGTGGGCAGGGGGGGGGGTATGGGGTGCAGCTTATATAAGAGGCAAAGGAGGGGCAGGGAGCCATTATGACAATTAGTTAGGGTTAAAGTATAGTGGGGCAGGATTTTGAATCTCAGATCACATGGTAGTTATCAACAGAATCTGCAGGCAGAAAAGAAAGTCATCCTTTTTGCAGCAACCTATGTTAAGATGTCACAAGAAAGTGAAAGAAGGAAAGACATTGTGAGTAGACAACTATTAATATTGCGGTGATGGTCCTTCAAGCAACATAATCATTCTTTCAGAAATCACTTTCAGCCTGATATTCTGCACAAAGAATAGGAATTAGTTTGCAGAGGGCTGTGGTAAAGGTATTTTTTCTGTCGATGCCCCTTCAGACTGTTTGGAACATCTGGAAGAATGGTTGTTTGGGGAAGAAAAGGTGAGCACTACAATGAGTCCTGTGTTATGCCACCAGTAAAGCATCACTTATTCACAATTTTGCCTAGGAACACTGTCATGAATAAAGAATGATATCTAAACATCCTTCAAAAGCAATTTCCTCCAACCATCTGGGAGCAATTTGGTAAAGAACAGTGTTTTTCCAGCATGATGGGGCATTATGTCACATGGCAAAAGTGATAAGTGGCTTGGTGAACAAAATATTGAAATTTTTGTGTCATACCCAGGAAGCCACCCAGTTGTGAATCCCAATGAGATCCTGTGGTCAACGCTGAAAGGTGGGTGAACAAACAAAGACACAGAAATTATGATAAACTCCAGGCACTGATTAGGCAAGAATAGGTTGGCATCAGTCAGGATTTGGCCCAGATATTGATATCCAGCATGCCAGGGCGAATTGCAGAACTCAAAAAACATTAGGGTCAATATAAAGGTCAACACTGTACATATTGAGTCTTTGCATAAACTTGATGTATTTGTCAATAAAAGTATAAAAATGCATGAAACGGACATAATTGTACTTCAGTAACCACTGAAACATCTGACTCAAAGGTCTAAAAACACTGAAGCAGCAAACTTTGCGAAAACTATAATTTGTGTCAGTCTCAAAAATTTTAGCCATGACTGTAGTAGACTAGCAATTCTCCAGTTAGGTACTAAAATACAAAGGGGAGCATTTACCAAGGTATCTATGTCAGATTTTTTCAGATTAAAAAAAGTCACATCTTTTTGCATAAATCCATTTTTGTGCTACAATTTGCAACTTTCATATTGTTTTATTCTGTGCTTGTCATTATTTAAAAAAAAAAAATGGCCAAGGTTTCACAGGTGGGGATGTGACCTTACACAGTTTGGCAAGTTTTATGCCAGAAACTAATTATATGGCGCATGAAATACCAGTCTTGATAAATTCCCACCAAAGTATATTAGAAATAACTTCAATCAAATATAATACTCCGAAAAGGTGTACAAAAGTGTAGAGAGATGTTTTTTGCATTGTAATCCTAATCCTGATTACTTGTCATTAATGACCTCTAGTAAATTAAGATTATCAAACTGTTCAAAACATATCTTCATCCAATTTCAGAATGCTAATTTATGAATAATAGTAAGGATTTTAGCCTGAGGCTATTTCCATATCTGTGCACATTGAATGTTAATCCTTCAGTAGATCTTAACAATAATAATAATAATAATAGTCCTTTAATAGCCCACAATGGGGATTAACAACCTTTCACAGTGTTTAATAAAAATATGTAGGTCCTTGACTGTATTTAGTTTCCCGAAATACTCAACAGAGGCCTTTTTGTATGCCTGGCACAGACGGAAACTAGACACTGCTTCTAAGCAGGGCTTGGCAGCCTTATTAATACTGAACTAAGCAGGGGATAATAATGACCTTCCCATTCAGAATACATCTATTGTATGACATCACTTCCTCGGTTTGAGGTGTTTGGATATTTCCTTTTCACTTTCTCAAAGAGACTTTTTGTGGGCTTTTGTTTGATTATGCTCAAAGTAAAACAAATCCATCCAGCTCCTGCCTTATCAAAACAACGCGTAGGTAATGTAAGGAAGTGATATCATTTTTAAGATCATTTCCATGAGAAATAAAATAATAAAATAAATGAAAATAATAAATAATCTAGGTAGAAATCATATAGAAGGCTGGGGATATGTTTACAGTACAAGCATCATATAGATCAAGGCTTAGCTTTCATTGCAGGTAATATATACATATATAAATTGCTATTATAGATTGACAGTCTACAGAAGGAACACTGTCTAAATATACAAGAGATATAACCATTTAAAGTAAACTAGTCAAGTAAGCAAACATTTTCATGAAAATATTAAAACTACACCCCCAGCCAGTAACCCACAGTCTTTGGCTGTACAGTTATGATCTTTTTGCAAAGTTTATTAAGCTAAGCCCTTACCAGGAAGCTGAGCTGGGTTCACATTGGCATTCAAGAAGTTTCTGCAACTGTTCCATTCATGTGTTGTCTGGGACTTGAAAAAATCCATGCACGTACTATAGAAGCAACTTCTTCCAGATGTATTGAATGGCTTTTCTGCTGCAAAAGTTCTACTGTATGTAAACATACTCTTAAATACCTGATATACAGTGCCTTGCGAAAGTATTCGGCCCCCTTGAACTTTTCAACCTTTTGCCACATTTCAGGCTTCAAACATAAGGATATAAAATTTTAATTTTTTGGTGAAGAATCAACAACAAGTGGGACACAATCGTGAAGTGGAATGAAATTTATTGGATATTTTAAACTTTTGTAAAAAATAAAAAACTGAAAAGTGGGGCATGCCAAATTATTCAGCCCCCTTAAGTTAATACTTTGTAGCGCCACCTTTTGCTGCGATTACAGCTGCAGGTCGCTTGGGGTATGTCTCTATCAGTTTTGCACATCGAGAGACTGAAATTCTTCCCCATTCTTCCTTGGAAAACAGCTTGAGCTCAGTGAGGTTGGATGGAGAGCGTTTGTGAACAGCAGTTTTCAATTTTGACTTGGCCATTCTAACACCTGGATACGTTTATTTGTGCACCATTCTATTGTAGATTTTGCTTTATGTTTGGGATCATTATCTTGTTGGAAGATAAATCTCCGGCCCAGTCTCAGGTCTTTTGCAGACTCCAACAGGTTTTCTTCCAGAATGGTCCTGTATTTGGCTCCATCCATCTTCCCATCAATTTTAACCATCTTCCCTGTCCCTGCTGAAGAAAAGCAGGCCCAAACCATGATGCTGCCACCACCATGTTTGACAGTGGGGATGGTGTGTTCAGGGTGATGAGCTGTGTTGCTTTTATGCCAAACATATCATTTGCATTGTGGCCAAAAAGTTCGATTTTGGTTTCATCTGACCAGAGCACCTTCTTCCACGTTTGGTGTGTCTCCCAGGTGGCTTGTGGCAAACTTTAAACCAGACTTTTTATGGATATCTTTGAGAAATGGCTTTCTTCTTGCCACTCTTCCATAAAGGCCAGATTTGTGCAGTGTACGACTGATTGTTGTCCTATGGACAGACTCTCCCACCTCAGCTGTAGATCTCTGCAGTTCATCCAGAGTGATCATGGGCCTCTTGGCTGCATCTATGATCAGTCTTCTCCTTGTTTGAGATGAAAGTTTAGAGGGACGGCCGGGTCTTGGTAGATTTGCAGTGGTCTGATACTCCTTCCATTTCAATATGATCGCTTGCACAGTGCTCCTTGGGATGTTTAAAGTTTGGGAAATCTTTTTGTATCCAAATCCAGCTTTAACCTTCTCAACAACAGTATCACGGACCTGCCTGGTGTGTTCCTTGGTCTTCATGATGCTCTGTGCGCTTTAAACAGAACCCTGAGACTATCACAGAGCAGGTGCATTTATACGGAGACTTGATTACACACAGGTGGATTATATTTATCATCATCAGTCATTTAGGACAACATTGGATCATTCAGAGATCCTCACTGAACTTCTGGAGTGAGTTTTCTGCACTGAAAGTAAAGTGGCCGAATAATATTGCACACCCCACTTTTCAGTTTTTTATTTTTTACAAAAATTTAAAATAACCAATAAATTTCGTTCCACTTCACAATTGTGTCCCACTTGTTGTTGATTCTTCACCAAAAAAATTAAAATTTTATATCTTTATGTTTGAAGCCTGAAATGTGGCAAAAGGTTGAAAAGTTCAAGGGGGCCGAATACTTTCGCAAGGCACTGTATAGGTATACATCTTTCTGAATTTGGGATGGTCTAACCAAAACAATACCTTATTGTTTCAACTGTATTTTTTATTAAGTATTCAGGTTTTTAGTAAACAAACATGCATAGAGATAGGGGAAAAGGGGGAGCGGGGTTAATGTAAAAAAGGTACCATCTCATCCAAAAAGAAACCAGATAAAAGTACAGAACAGAAATGAATGAGAATATTCAGTGGCATAACAATTTATGCACAGGTAGGAGACTACAGGGAATGTAAACTATCGCACTCCAAGTATACCATAATCAAAGAACTGTAGGGGTGGGGGGAGAAGGGTATTTGTGTTCCATAATTGACCAGACAAATCCACAAGACAAGGGTATTCACAAGAGGTGAATGGAAAGTAGGGAGAGGACAAAAATAAAATAAGCCATAGGGAGAACAGGTGACATCCTATATGGGGTGGGCCCATTAGTCTACCATTAGGACTCCCTGGGAAGAATCCATCAGTTTCTATACCAAGCAAATGACAATACCAAAAATCGTACTGATCGCTGCACAAATGCTGTAATCCCTGGTGATCAGGTGTTGTTACCGGGGAAAGCCACATATGCACAGAGTGGGTCTACATTCTGGTTCATAGAATGAATGACATCCACATGTCATAATTGGGTATATGGACTGGGATAATAAGACTCTTTTCATCATTTACTATTGATGTGAATAGGGAATAAAAGTTAAAACTAAACATCACTGAGTAACATTTTTCTCTCTTCTCATAGACTTTATCCTTAAGATTATCAGTATCAGATCAATGGAGGCTCGACACCCAACACCCCAGCTCTTCTCAGGCCAGATACTATATCACATTTATTGGTCACATATGTTGCAGCTCAGTCCTTTCCACATTAATGGGGTTGAGCTGTAGTACCAAGCACAGCCACTGTACAATGTATGGTGATGTGTTAGATATGCAGTGAAGAGGCCATAGCATTTGCCCGAACACTCTTTAGACAGCTGATGGGGGTTCCGGGTGTCAGAAACCTTCTAATCTGATGTGGTTGAGCTATTGTAAGGAAGGGAAAAATATTTTTATAGGTATGTAGACCAGGCATTTTTGGACACAGAGATACCTAATGTATATGTGTTTCACAGTATTTAAATATTTTTATATGTGTTTTAGGGAAAGGGGGTGATTTGAATTTTTTATATTTTTTTTTCTTAACTTTTTTTTAAAAATTCTTTTAATTGCATTTATTATACCCCCTAGGGGTCTTGAACCCCAGGGGACTGATCACTAATGCAATGCATTGCAAAATATCGGCATTTGTATGGCAGGTTGCATAAAGCAGCCAATGGGACGCCGGCCCCAGATTTCACTCTGGATGCCAGCGATCCCCGGCAAAATGGCAGTGCCCAGGCAGTGCAAAATGGCACCTCGGTCAGCTTTGACCGAAGTTCTGGGGGCCTTAATGCCCGCCATCAGTGCGGCACTGACTGCGGGCATTAGCGCCGGGTCTCTGCTGTATAATACAGTATAGATCCTGCGGCTATGGCGGCTGCTCAGCTCCTGTTTTAAATATTTATCAATCCATATTTAATCCATTAAATATAAATCCATATTTAAATACCTGATGTACTATTATGGATGTCAGGAAGGGGTTAAAATATAAAACATTTGTCCCATACGGTAAACGCCATAGCAGGAAAAAAAAGTCAAAATGGCTGAACTAGCTTTTTATTCACCACTTTGCCTCACTAACAAAATGGAATAAAAAGTGATCAAAACATCATACAGGTGTCAGAATATGGTGATTCAAAGATATATTTTTCTCTTCAATATTTTGAATAATGAAAAACCAATGCTGACCGAGCTGCTATTGTGAATTATATGGATTATAAACTGTGTAACAAAAGCCTATAGACTTGGTGCTATGTCTGGTAATGAAACAACCCCAATTAATTAAATAGGGATGACATTTCTTTTATAATGATGTGTGCAAAACCAACCTAAGGCTGAGGACCCACGTTGCGGAAACACAGCTTTTTTTTGTTGCAGATTTTGCTGAGCTTTTTTGAGCCAAATCCAGCAGTGGACTGAGCAGAAGGTAGAAGTATAAGAACTTCCTATATATTTCTTATTCCTTATGTAGCCATTCTTGGCTTTGGCTCAAAAAAACTACAGCAAAATCTGCAACAAAAAAAGCTGCATTTGCGCAACGTAGGACCTCAGCCTAAAAGTAAATTTACCTTTGTTTCACTCCTATTTACTCTTCTACATTTAGAAGACAATTGATCCAAATTTGGTTCAATTTAAGTTGCAGCCATTTCCGTCAATATCAGATATAAATTGAATAATACATGTGGACTTATCTTTGCATTTTGCTTTACAAATATAACATGTTATTCAACTGTTTGCTCATTTGCTATAAAAATTTAATCAAAGGCTGGTATTATTTGGCTAACTTTTGTATAATGTTACATTTATTATTTTATTTTAATTTTTTTTTGCTGTGTTTGAATTTATTTATATACATAAATCGATAAAGAACCAGATTTTACAATAGTTTCTATGCAGTGTAAATGGAATTTGTGTACTTGAACTCCTCTGCTCTGCTATTAAAAAAAAGGTATTTATATTCTTCATGCGTTACAGTAAAACATTTGGAAAATATGACTTTTATTTTTACTTTATTCATCACTAAACAAACTGCTTTTGTTATGATCCTAAAGGTCATTGTTCAAACAGCACTAAAATGTAGAAAGTAAAAAAGTAATAAATAGATGTTAAAACGCTATAGAAAATAAAACACAACCATAAAATAAAAATTGCATTGTGTAGAAACATACTTCCAAAATTAATTAAATTAAACAGATGGGAAGATTCTCAGCCAGCAGATGGCACTATTAAAATGATATTAATCATGTTATATAGACGCAACACTGAACAAACGCTACAATTATAAATTACAGTGGTTAACCGCATGGAACATAAAAGATTTGTATGTGATGACAAAAAAGTAAGCAGAGAAACAGCAGAGAGAAAAAAAATAAAAAAAAAAAATTGTCAGAAAGATTCATGTAGGCAATATAAGCATATGCAATTGTGTTTTCTGTTCACTATCTACAATAAAAACATAACATATGTCTCTCTATCTATCTATCTATCTATCTATCTATCTATCTATCTATCTAGCTATCCTCAAGAGTAAAGAGTGCAACCAAATAATTATGTAGCTAAAAAGGGGTTGTCCATTTTCAGACCAATATTAAGAGACCAGTGTTATTGTTTGCATAATAAAAAGTGGTGCAATTTTCCAATATACTTTCAGTATCAATTCCTCAAAGTTTTCTAGATCTCTGCTTGCTTTCATTCATTCTGTTTACTTCTAGTGGATCAAAATCAGTCCATGGTCAAGTGATATACAGTCCATGGTCATGTGATATACAGTCTGTGGTCATGTGATATACAGTCCGTGGTCATGTGATATAGAGTCCATGGTCATGTTATGAGCAAACAGGTGCACAGCTCGTTATTAGGCAGATGTCTGATTACTGAGCTCTGACTATAACTAGCTGTACACCTGTGTGATCATCACATGACCACGGACTGTATATCACATGGCCATGGACTGATATACTGGGGGTAAACAAAATGAATGACAGCAAGCGAAGATCTAGAAAACTGCAAGGACCTTATACAGAAAGTATATTGAAAAAAATTGTACAACTTTTTATTATACGAACAATGACTACATTCAGACTACAGTGATTAATGGGCGTGTGACATCCGTTTTTTTAATTGACGTCACACAGCAGCATTAAATTCCATGTCAGTGACTGGGGGCCTGCTCACATTGCTGTTATTTTGATGGTTCGTTGTAACAGACCATCAAAATATTGGTCATGTCTTATTTTTGCCCTTTTTCACGGATCCCTCCATATAATCAAATTTATGGGGATCCATGAAAACGGGTGTCCCTCAGATGCAAGATGGCCCTTTTGTACCTTGGTCGTCTGAATGTAGCCTTTAAATTGGTTTGAAACTGGACAACCCCTTTAATTTGTTTTCTATAAACATCTTTATATAAACATGAAATATTTCTTTATTGAGTTTTGTTCTTATATAGGCTATATAAAAGTTTATTGCATGCTACAGGTATGCAGACCATTAGTATTTTTATTTAATGTTTGATTCTATAAATTATTTTATTACAGGGGGGCTAAAGTACTTAAGAAACATTATTGCATGCCTAAAAAGGTAAGTATCAGTTGAAAGAGGATCTTTCATGTCCTAATTAATGTGTGGTATGATATACCACTAGAAAGCCGATAGTGCTGTGAATTCAGCGAACTGTCGGCTTTCCCAGTATGTGCCCCGATGCTGGAGATATCGGTGCCATTAGTTTCGCACCAATATGTTCCCCACTGTCAGAAGGGCAGGCCTTATAGCCTAGCGTCATTGCTGGCCTGTGAGGAACGCAACTGTTCCTGACAGGCCAGTGAGTATGCTAGACTGTAAGATCCGCTTTCTAGTGGAATATAATACCGCATATTGATGTGGACATGAAAGGTCCTCTTTAAGGCTAAGACCCCACGCAGTGAATTGCTAGAAAAAAAAAGCTGTGGAAAAGACTGTGGCAGAAATGCATTGCGTTTTTTTTCAGTGTTTTTTTACAGAAAGTCCGCAGAGTTTTTCTCTACGGACTTTCTGCCCCTATTATCTATACAGAAAACAACAGCATTTCCGTAGGTATAATTGGCATGCTGCGTTTTGCAAAAATGTGAGCTGTTTTTTTAAATCACAGCACTTCCGCTGCCAATTTTTTTTCTGCAAAATATGTGGATGGGATTAGCCAGAATCCACTTTGCAGGTAACATAAAACACTGCATTTTTTGCCATGTCCAAAACGCTGCGTCTTCACAACGTGCGGCCCCGGCCTTAAAGAGTTTTCCAGGGTACAGATATTGATGACCTGGGGTATTCTTAGGATAGATCATCAATATCATATTTGTCAGTGTCTGACATCTGGAGCCCCCACTGATCAGCTGTTCCCAGGACTGCTCCATTCTCTGTGCGAAGGTCAGACTGGGTTACTGCAGCAGAAATATTTGTTTTTACTCTGCAGGGTACTGGTCATCTTGCTGATATGTTTATGGATTATTTAAATATAGGCTATCAGCCAGAGCCGTAGCTAGGGGTTCAGCACAGGGGGGGGGGGGGAACATGTCCAAGTGGGCCCCCAACTTGGACATGTTCGTATACCGATACTATTCACGATTTAGGTGAATACAGTGCAGTAACATTTAGTGACTTACAGATGATGTCTCTGACTAATCGGTCACATTCCCCATCTCTTTCATCTGGACGGCCATGACCACTTCTTCCAGTCTCTGTAAAGTTTGCAACACAGACATCTTTGGTTCCTCACTTTTCCAGACACCTGACCCACATTGTCCCCACCTACACAAAGCCCCCATCCTGCTGCTACCCCCAATTATAAAATATATAATATAATCCCCCCCATAATGAATAATACCCCCGAGTGCATCTTTAAATTAATAACTTCCCTGTGCACCCCTTTAAATAGTGCCCCTTATCGATGCCCCAGGTGTTTCCTAATTAAAAAGGAAAAAAAGAAAAAAAAAAAAAAAAAGGAAAAAAAAATTAGTGGGGTTCCAATACCTGGGACCCCCTTGATCAGTTGTTTGAATGAACCATGGTACCTGTGTAAGTGCCGTGACCACTTCTCTGTTTACACAGTGTCATTTCATAGTGGCCTCGTCCTATACACATTTATGTGACAAGGCTCGAATGACATCACACGGTCACTATAAACAGACAGTGTGTGATATAAACAGGCGCCATAGCCCCTTCATACAGCTGATCAGTGGGGAATCACTTATCTCTTATTGATGTTTTATTCTGAGGATAGATCATCAATAAAAATGAGATGGAAAACGCCTTAAAGCTGAGGCCCCATGTGGCATCCCGCAGCAAAAAACAGCTGTGGGAAAAACCACGGCGGCGACGCATCGCGGTTCTTCCTGCAGCACTTTGCACAGAAAGTTCACAGAGGTTTCCTCTGCGGACTTTCTGCTTCAATTATATCTATAGGGAAACTGCTGGCATTTCTGTAGGTATAATTGACATGCTGTGATTTCCAAAACTGCGACTGTTTTGGAAATCGCAGCGTATCCGCTGCGCATATTTTACTGCAAAGTGGGGATGGGGGGCCCCATGTGGTGAAAACCCACAGAAAAAAACGTGGCATTCTAGCAAATCCCATCCACACATTACGGAAAAATACGTGCAGCAGACGCACTGCGATTTCCAAAACCGTTGCGGTCCACGCACAGGACGTCTGTGTCTAAGCGCAGGCAGCGCGATGTTGTGACGTCATCGCGGCGCCTGTGCTGAGAAGCAGACATCCGTCTGTGGTCTCGGAGTCTTGTAAACCACAGGCCTGTATTGGCCTGCGGTTTGCAATACTGTTAAGTTGCAGTATACGTTTTAGCTAGATCGGTGTCTGCAGACACTGATCTAGCTAGAAATAAAAGATGTATTAATGGTGGCCCCGGGGTGGGCCCCACAGAGTCAGTGGGCTCAGGGCAGGCAAGGCACCTAAATAAGTCAGTGGGCAGCAATAAGTTGTCATGAAGGCTCACCAGGCTTATCATTGCTAAGACTCTATTACACTTGGCCATAGACAGATTGTAATATTTATTTATTTACTTATATAGTGCCATCATATTCCGCAGCACTTTTACAGACATTGCCAATCACTGACCCATATAGGGCTCACAATCTGTATTCCCTATCAATCTTTGAATTGTGGGAGGAAATTAGAGTACCATGCAAACACGGGGAAAAACATACAAACTCTGCAGATGTTGTCTTTGGTCGGATGTGAAGTTAGAACTCCAGCACTGCAAGGCTGCAGTGCTAACCACTGAGCCACCATGCTGCCCTAGGAATGTAATAGAAATGTATGAATTTAACAATATACTGCAATACAGTTGTATTGTAGTATATTGTATGGGCGATCAGACCCCTAGGGTTCAAGTACCCTAGGGGGTCAAAAAATAAAAGATTAAAAATTAATTAAAAAAATTAAATAAAATATAAAAGTTACCCTCTTTCTCTAGATTACACATAAAAATAAACAAACAATTAACATAAACAAATTAGGTATCCCCCACGTCCAAAAATCCCTGAACTATGAAAATACATTGATATTTATCCCATACAGTGAACAGTGTAGTGAAAAAAAAAAGGAAACTGCAAAACACACAAACTGCCATTTTTTTTTTCCGTTGTTTCCCCTTCCACAAAGAATTGAATAAATAGCGATCAAAGAGTCAAACAATTTGCAAAATGTTATTAATAAAAACTACAATTTGCTGCACTAAATAAGAGCCCTTACACAGCAACGCACAATGACATATAAAAAAAAGTTACAATATGGCAACGGAAAGAAAGTTCTAAATTTTTCAAAGTTTTGAATTTTTGTAAAGGTGTTAAATCATAACAAAAACTATATAAATTTGGTATCACCATGATCGTAGCGGCATGGTGAACGCCGTAAAAATGAAGTCTGTAAGAAAATTGTGCAATTGTATTTTTTTCCCAATTCAACACCATTCTGAATTTTTTTCCACCTTCCCAGTGCAGTGTATGGAAAATTAACTGGTACCCCTATAAAGTACTATTTGTCTTACAAAAAATAAGCCCCCATATGACTCATATGACCCCATTTGAACAGAAAAATAAAAAAGTTGTAGCTTTTGGAATGCGTTGAGTAAAAAAAGGAAACCCAAAATCAGAAAATCGATGTGGCTTGAGTGGTTAAAGTGCATTTCCATCATAGAACCCCATTCTGAGCTTGGGACCTTACTGCATTCTTTTACAGTGGGGGAAAAAAGTATTTATTCAGCCACCAATTGTACAAGTTCTCCCACTTAAAAAGACATATAAGACCACTGATAATCTCCCTCGATCAGGGGCTCCACGCAAGATCTCACCCTGTGTGGTCAAAATGATCACAAGAACGGTGAGCAAAAATCCCAGAACCACACGGGGGGACCTAGTGAATGACCTGCAGAAAGCTGGGACTAACGTAACAAAGGCTACCATCAGTAACACACTACGCCGCCAGGGACTCAGATCCTGCAGTGCCAGATATGTCCCCCTGCTTAAGCCAGTACATATCCGGGCCCGTCTGAAGTTTGCTAGAGAGCATTTGGATGTTCCAGAAGAGTATTGGGAGAATGTCATGAGGTCAGATGAAACCAAAGTAGAACTGTTTGGTAGAAACACAACTCATCGTGTTTGGAGGAGAGTGAATGCTGAGTTGCATCCAAAGAACACCATACCTACTGTGAAGCATGGGGGTGGCAACATCATGCTTTGGGGCTGTTTTTCTGCAAAGGGACCAGGACGACTGATCCGTGTACATGAAAGAATGAATGGGGCCATGTATCGTGAGATTTTGAGTGCAAACCTCCTCCCATCAGCAAGGGCATTGAAGATGAAACGTGGCTGGGTCTTTCAGCATGACAATGATCCCAAGCACACCGCCAGGGCAATGAAGGAGTGGCTTCGTAAGAAGCATTTCAAGGTCCTGGAGTGGCCTAGCCAGTCTCCAGATCTCAACCCCATAGAAAACCTTTGGAGGGAGATGAAAGTCCGTGTTGCCCAGCGACAGCCCCAAAACATCACTGCTCTAGAGGAGATCTGCATGGAGGAATGGGCCAACATACCAGCAACAGTGTGTGTCAACCTTGTGAAGACTTACAGAAAACGTTTGACCTCTGTCATTGCCAGCAAAGGATATATAACAAAGTAGTGAGATGAACTTTTGTTATTGACCAAATACTTATTTTCCACCATAATTTGCAAATAAATTCTTTAAAAAATCAGACAATGTGATTTTCTAGATATGTTTTCTCATTTTGTCTCTCATAGTTGAGGTCTACCTATGATGTCAATTACAGGCCGGCCTCATCTTTTTAAGTGGGAGAACTTGCACAATTGGTTGCTGACTAAATACTTTTTTTCCCCACTGTATACATTGAATTCATTAGTAACATATCCTCTCCTATGCGCCCTCTAGCTACAGATAAAGGCAAAAGGCTGATCAGCGCAGATCTAATAATGACCTGAAAATAAAAAGTGGGCATTTAATTTAAGTACCTTATAGGCTTCTGGTACAAGTTTTTAGCCCGGAGTATTTTTGGTGAAAAAAACAAAAAAACAAAACTACAAAACCATAAATGTCATTTTTGGACATTGTTTAATCTTGATGCTTTTTGTGCAGGGGCTGATTCATCAAGACTAAACTTATACCAATCTTGATAAATCTTACGATAGTGGAGGATTTGTACGATTCATGACGAGGTGCAGCCCTCCTCCAGGCCATGTGCCTCAGCACACATCTGCATCAGGTCATAGCTGAGAAAAGTAGTGAGGGTGGTGTATAAATGGTGCAAGTGGTGTAAAAGTCACAAACCACTGGTTTGTGACTTTTATGTGCCAAAAAATGCACTGTATGTAAGGCTATTCATAACTTTGTATTGAATAACCTGTACCATTTGACCACAGCATTTTTTCAGAAAAAAAAGAAAAAAAAAATATGGCAAAATTCACTTTAAAAAACTACTCCCCCCAAAAAAATAAAAATAAAAAATAAGCGTGCAGCCTTACACTGGCCAATTATTGGGGCACTTTTCTAGTTTCTGAGTAATCATAACAATAATTGGCCAGTGTGAATGAAGGAAAAAAATCAGCGATATCTATAATTTATTGCTCTTCTTTATTGCCACCATAAAAGCAATGTTAGCAGCCCAAATACTATTTACATGGGACATTGCTCAGGCCACTAGACCATAGTGATACTTCTTGCCTGAAATGTTCATCAGATCCTCGCCACAGGCTTTTGGACCCACTGATTTTTGGAAGTTAGAAAATGAAGAGCCATTATTTCTGAAATAGCTCTGCTTTATTTCTATTTAATCTGGTAACATTTTAATCATTTTATTGATCATTTTCTTAAAGTCGATCATTCACTGAGCAAAACTAGCAATATAGACATTATCTAAAAAAGAAAGGAAATAAAATAAAAACTCTGTGTTCCTTAGTTATCCATTCCACAGGCTCCTATAAAGGTCACAATTTGTCACTAAAATGAAATTCTTGTTTAAATAATAGTTCCCAATTATTTATAAAGAAGGGAACTATTATTTATAACGGGGAACTATTATTTATAAGGAGGGGAACTATTATTTATAATGAAGAACTATTATGAAGGGGAAAGTTATTTTTAAGGAGGGCTTTTTAAAGTGGGAACTATTGTTTATAAGGGGAAAACTTTTATTTTTAAGGGGGCTATTATTTATAATATTTCCCCATTATAATAAAATTCCCTCTTATAAATAATAGTTCCTTCCTTATAATAACCCTCCTTAAAAATAATAGTTCCCCACTATAGATATTATATATATAATATATACTATACTACTGTATATAATACCCCCTCATAAATAATGTGTCCCTATTCAGAAGTAAGTGCCCCCTCATCAGTAATTGTCCCATTTTTCTTTAAAAACAAAAAAACAATAAATCTTATACTCACCTTACCCCAATCTCACGATGAGTGGAGCAGCTGACATCCTATTTTTGCACTCTGGTGCAGGTCCATGCCAAGCGCAGGTGACGTGATGCAGTGACATCATCACCTGTGCCAGAACGTCCTGCTCAGTCACCACTGTAAGTCTTCTATGGCAGAGCAAGGACTTTCCATCTCCCTGCTCTGTCATAGGCTTCAACTATATCGGTGTGCATAGCAGTTGTGAGTGGAGCTCACCCAGACAGAAAGTCTTGTGCAACAGGGCCCCTGCAACCATAAGGCCCAGTGCAAGTGCACCATTTACCCTATGGTTAAAGCAATCCTGCTGTTATGTATACATGCTATGTATACTGTAAACTGTTATGTATACATGACTCATTGATTTCCATTATCTTTTATAAGTGTATACTGTGCTCTATGCATGTTTTGCAATACCCCTTTGTATTGAAAAGCTCAGTTAAAATTGGTTCTTTACTAATGTGAAAAAAGGTGTGCCACTGCTATTTTGGACATTAAATGCACTATTCTGGCATGTATCAGGTCAATTGATGGTTATGGATATATTTGTTGTTTACCCTGGGAGCATTTCTAGCGCATATGCTGGACAAACAGTAAAATGATGTGAATTTAATCTAATGCTGCTTTTGTTAGGGAAGTACAAATAAAATAACTTTTAAGATTATTGATTGTAAAATATTTAGTAACTAAGACAATTAGATCAAATGTGTAACTTAGCCTTGGGTTATAAACATTGTGCACATAGCATTTAGGTAGAAATATAAATCTTATAGAAACATTTGCTCCAGCTTAAAGTAAACCGAACTCTAGATGGCGTTCAGCTGTGATCTGCTTCTATAACCTGCCAAGAATGCTATTACATGTGCTGTTTTACTCACATTAACATATGTGCTGTTTTTTCTACACCAATGAAAATGACTAGTGCTGATCAAAAATGCAAAACATGCGTTGTTTTTTAAAAAAAAAAAACATTTTAGCGCAAGTAAAATACTGTGTTTCTTTGAAAATAAGACAGGGCTAGGGCTTATTTTCGGGGTAGGTCTTAATTTTTTCCATGAACAACAATCACACATTTAATCACTTTTTATTCCTCTCTAGGGGGGCTTTAACCTGCAATCATCCCATAGACTGCAATACAACTGTATTGCAGTCTATGGGAGATTCAATACATTACTATTGAGGCTGGCCATAGACCAGCCTCAATAGCAATATTCTGCAGCAGACTGGCCGTCATCTTTAAGGACCCGGCATCTGCCGTAATTGCAGATGTCGGGAAGGGGTTAAACCCAACTTTAGCTAACTGTATTTTTGGAGTAGGGCTTATATTTCAAGCCTACTCTAAAAAACCTGGAAAATCTAGCTAGGGCTTATTTTCGGGGTAGGACTTATTTTTGGAGAATCACAGTAGATCATGAGACCAAGAATGGAGCACCCTATATATTGAACTATAATTTTAATGCCGGACCCCATCTTCTAAAAGACACAAACTCATAACCACTGAGTGAGAATGCGCCAACATGCCAAGATGCACAAACAGAAACTAAATTGAAAGGCAGAAAATCCAAGAGACCAAGAAGCCTCAAATCACAGCTGTTAGAGTGGACTGGTCTTACTGGGTTTCCAACGAGGTAGCTGAATATTATGGGTACTGGAATCAAGTACATTACAGATTCAGTGATCTCAAGAATAGTCCAGAGATGCATCAGGTGCATCCTTCCTTATCCTAGTCTGGTCCTCGCCCTTGCCCAGAACCCCACGTAGAAACTGCTGCCTATACAAGGGTACAGGAGTAGCCCTAATACTTAAATCTCTAGCTTAAGTCCCTATATGCATTTCTTTCAAGGTATACCAAGACTACTCAGAAGACATGAAAGCTAGTGCATAATAGGACAAAGCATAGTGGAATTGTCTCCTATACAAGCAGGGAGATGATATATATAGAAAAAGGGCCTCTAAGGAGCAAATAATACATCAGCATGTTTTGCTGCCTGTGTGTGTGTTTACCATTTAAGCTGTAATGCTCAAACTGCAAACAAAACCAAATTTGATTCTGATCCCCATAATATTCAGCTATCAGGCAGCCCAAATCTAACAGACTTGTGGCTTAAGGCTACTTGGTCTACTTCTAAAGCTTTTTTGACTTTCGACTTATCATTTTGTGGTTGTTGTAGCTGGGCCACTATGGTTTGCTGTAAGGTTTTTTTTAGTATGCATTTATGCTTTTGTTTTTACTGTGTTGTGGATTTTGGCGCATTTTCATTATCTGGTTATGAGCGGTGGCTTTTAGGAGATGGCTATCCACAGCATAGGTCAGAACATGCAGATAAGACCACTGATCCTAAGAACTTGAATGGAACTGCAAGTTGAGTATGTGCATTGCCTCTCATTCTTTAAGGGACTTCTGAAGATAGCTGTGCAACAGCCCCAATGCAGTGAACAGCTTATTTGTATATGGATTAAAAACTGATTTTCTCAACAGAAAAATTACACTTTGATACCAAAGTAGTATGCTTACTATGCCAATAACTTCCCTTAAAACAGCATATAAATAGTATAGACATGATTTTGGTGGTGGCAGACACCCCTTAAGTGACAAACTCTAGTTTGTGTCATCTGTAGTTAAATAGTTATATATATATGGATCAAAGTGTCACTTCCAGTTTGGAAAAATGTTTAATCCTTTGGATGTGAAATCTGATGTAACAGTATACCTGTCTGAACAAGTGCTTGTACACATCTGGAATCTTCCCAAGATAAATTACTCTATCCTGTCTTAAAGACTACTTAACTTTTTACACTTTGTCCCTTTCTGTATCAAATATGTATCACTAGATTACATTTCACTATAGTAGCAGTGTAAAAAGACTGCTGTGAATGCTTATTTTATACTGTTCTGCTGATTTACAGCTACATTCCAATCTAATTGAAAGATCCTCAATGGGACTTGTATACAAGGTTTAAATAGCCGGTGGTTTGCATGCCAGAAAATTAAGAACTGATTGATTTTTGGTACATGGTTTTCTTGTAAATGTCCATAGATTTAAAGGATTCTTCATGTTTACCAATCATGAGCAGATGAAAAGACAATTTAGTGGGAGTTCCGTTTACACTAATTAGAGGAAATGCTGACAAAATTAATAATGATAACATGCATCTGGCTTTTCTCAGAGATGGTATTGACGGCAGCGAATTCCCACTGGGGTTATGATATCATTAAATCTAGAGTGTTATAGTGCAGATAACTCAACAAGAGAATAGTCCAATGGATAAGAGCTACATAAGAGTGAATGCAGAAGATACCAATTTTCCATTATTTAAATAGGTTGTCCTCTTTCAGACACTACTGGGGGAAAATGCATGAACAAAATGCATGAGCAAAATATAAAGAAAATTGCTAAAGATTAAAATGAACCAAAGTGCTCCAGAGCTGAAGTTCCTAGGAATGTTCATTCCCAATCATTGCCCAATGGTTGGCTACATTGAAATGCACCAATCGCTACTGTATGGGGGTGAACAATTTTAGCTGCATAAAAGATTCGATCACCTGACAAACAAGCAATTGCTCCTTTTTTGGATGATTCCTGGCACAATCGTTCCTAAAAATTGGTCCAGTAATCAGGCCGTGTGAACTAAGCTAGCTAGGTTCATACCATTTTTGACCTGCATGTTTAATATATTCAATGGAAAGTTTTCCTGATATATTATGTATAATTTATGCGTTACCGCTAAAGTGCAGAAATAAGTTAATCTGCAGATTACCTAGGTAATGTGCAGATTCACTAGGGTGATATGTTAAAGTGCAGAAAACTGGTTTCATTACTGACATTACCTAGGTAATCTGAACATTACCTACTAGGCACTCGATAAAGTGAAAATAACATGTTTGCTGGAAGGACATGTCTGTACGCTTAAATTAACATAATGTTATTTATTTATTTTTCGATATCTAAAGAATCAAGTTAATACAATGAAACAATCAACAAATTAGTTCATAATGTTGTACGAGTATATAGACAAAAAAGTAGGGGGCACTCACCCAGACTTGTGTAAAAAGACTTTTATTCAGAAAATGTCCATAAAAACATCCATGTCACATGGGAGAGAGGAAAAACGCCCTAAAGGCAAGGCAACGAATAGTTTCGTGCACAAGTGCTTTTTCAAGCCTCATTATGCCACCATTACATCTAAAACCAGAAGGAGAAACAAAAATGGCTAATTTACAGAAAGCGCAGCTATTACATTTAGCATAGAGTCATGCATATGCATGGGTTTTTGCTTCGTATTCACTTTTTAGTTTTCTTTCTGGTCCGCTTGAATTCTGTTGCTCCTTAAACTGAGTTGAGGCATAGTCTTCTCTACGGTCCGTTGTCCCTACTATGCTCCTATTGGATAATAAGTGAACACATTCTGAGAACTATACTTTGAGAACCTTTTTTGGGGTTCTCCTTCTGGTCTGATGTGTGTTAAAGAGGTGTAGTCTTTTCTGTTGGGCGGAGGATAGAATGCACCTGATTGGTTGCTTCTGCCCTTCCCCCACAGATAGCCACATGATTGGCTGTGGTGTTTGGAGGGATTTTCAAATAAAAGATCTGTGGTTTTAGATGTAATGGTGGCAACCTGAGGCTTGAAAAAGCGCTTGTGCGCGAAACGATTCATTGCCTTGCCTTTAGGGAGTTTTTCCTCTCTCCCATGTGACATGTATGTTTTTATGGACCCAAATTTAGGCATTTAAGCTTAGACAAAAAAAATGGTAGTTAAAATGTAAAATTATGTCTTTGTAAATCACTTTTATTGTGTCACATCAAATATAGGATTTTAATCTGGCCAGTATGCTGCATAAAAGATATAAGGCAGCTGGACAGGGTTCAAACGGGTACAACTGGGCCAATAAAAGGAAACGTTGTGAAAATGCAGCTTTTTTGTTGCAGATTTTGCTGTGTTTTTTTGAGCCAAAGTCAGGAGTGGATTTAACAGAAGGGAAACATCTGCATACTTCCTTTATATTTTCCATTCCTTTTCAAGCCACTCCTGACTTTGGCTCAAAAAAACGCAGCAAAATTTGCAACAAAAACGCTGTGTTTCCGCAATGTGGGGCCTTAGACTTACTGTGGTGCTTATTTATGATGTAAGCACATCTCATTGTTAAATGTTGTTAGTTTAGATGCACCTTTATAAGCCATATGCACTTTGCCCATTTTTTGTTCAAAAAGGCCCATTTGCTCCTTTTTTGCTAAAAAAAAAAAATTGAGCAATTGCCTTTTTTTAATACTTTCTGGTCTGACTGGCTCTTCTATGCTGCCCATGTACTGGAGTGTTTTTGTGCCTTTTTTTGCCCCTTTTTAAAAAGGTGCAAGTCATAAATACTATTTAGGCCATGCCCCCTTTTCTGAACAAAATGCAAAAGTGGCGAGGGCAGCATAACATCTGGAAAAAAAGGCGCAAATGCTCCATAAGTTAAGCTCAGGGCAGAAAGAGAACACAAAAAGGCGCAATTTATGCCAAAAAAAGGTGCAAGTAGCTTAATAAATGTACCCCAATGAATTCAAATCAAGAGTTGTGCAGTGGAGTAAGACAATAGGTTCCTCACATAAAGGGCTTGGGGACACTATAGTTTAATGACCTTTTACAAAGGAGCTGTAGCATGGAAGTTTTTAGGGACCTTACCATACTTCTTGATCGCATTTGAAGAAACATGAGGCTCTCTCTTTTGGATTAAAAAAAAAAAAAAAAACTATGCCATGTACCATCTTTCCCAAGAAGAATTGTTTCTACAGGAATACTGTATATGTCCATAGTAAAGCAATGTATGGAGGCACTATAAGGTTTGTTCAAGCTCTGCCATAGGCAAGAGACATAAGAAAAATCAAAATGAATAATGTCCTATCATCACAAAAAGTAGTAATAGCAAAATCAAAACCATAATTAAAGAGGACCTTTAATGTCCTCCTCAATGTGTGGTATTATATACTGCTAGAAAGCCAACAGTGCGCTGAATTCAGTGCTGGGCTGTGAGGAACGCCCTCCCCGACAGTACTCTTCCATAGACTTGTACTGGGGGGGGGGGGCGTTCCTCACAGCTCAGCGTCATCGCTGGGTGGTAAGGAATGCCCCTCTGACAGTACAAGGCTATGTTAGATTACAGCCAGGGGGGGCGTTCCTCACAGCCCAGCAATGATGCTAGGCTATAAGGCCCTCCCTTCTGATAGTGGGGAGATATTGGTGCCAAAATTAACGGCACCAATATCTCCAGTACTGGGTCACATCCCGGGAAAGCCGACAGTGCACTGAATTCAGCGCACTGTTGGCTTTCTAGTGGTATATAAAACCACACATTGATGAGGACATGAAAGGTCCTCTTTAAGAATAGGGAAACATATTATTGGCATTGAGTGGTATAACTGATAAGAGAAGTATTGAATTAACTTGGTCAATGGAAACTGACTGTCTTGGGGGACAGAGTAATTTTTTCTCCTGTGAGATGAAATTGACCATAATGACTCCTGGGATTTTGACTACTGCTGGTTTGAACAGCGAGCCTGAGAAAGGCTGAAGTTGGACATGTATCTTTTTTTTCATCCTATGTAACTATATATTATAGCACTTTATTAGTGAACTGCATCCATGTTCAGTTACCATTTCACTAAGTAACAATGGCAAAGAAACTGAAATCATAGAAGCTCATATGCTGACTATGCATTTTGATCCATCTTTATTATTTTACGTATT
Organism: Leptodactylus fallax; assembly: GCA_947044405.1. NCBI lineage: Eukaryota > Metazoa > Chordata > Amphibia > Anura > Leptodactylidae > Leptodactylus > Leptodactylus fallax. The sequence continues at coordinate 9,514,901 of CAMRHE010000010.1, read as the reverse complement.
TTGTTAACCAATTATATTTTCTGTATAGTGTGTATTTCTGTAGTGTTATTGACTTATGCTCACATTTGTCTTAAATGTAGGAAATTCTAAAAGGCGACTAGGAACACTTTTTTGTGAAGTTGCTTTTCTGTGTGTTACTCTTTCTAACTGAGATTCTTTGAGGCAGGGGCCCCACATGGAGTAGACACCGTGGCAAAAAACATGGTGTTGTACAGTCTAGCAAATCCCATCCACACATTGTAGAAAAATACGCACAGCGGAAATTCTGCGATTTCCAAAACTGTTGCAGTTTTGGAAATCGCAGCATGTCAATTATACCTACAGAAACACTGATGGCTTCCCTATAGATATAAAGGAAGCAGAAAGTTTGCAGAGGAAACCTCTGCAGAGATTCTGTGAAAAGCTCTGCAGAGAAAAACCGCGATGCGTTGCCACCGCAGTTTTTCCTGCAGCGCTTTTTTGCTACATATTGCAGTGGAGAGTGGAGAAGGGAGTGGTACACAGAGTGTGACAGCAAGATGAATCATGGGAAATGTAGACTGCTCACGTATTCAGTGCATGTAAATAACAGTGATACAAGGAGCAACAGGTAAACTAAAGCCAAACAAAGGAAGCACAAGGGAACAGTGAGCATTTAGCACTGCTGTGGATGTATTTGCAGATAGTTTTGGAAGCTGGATATCCCCTTCAACCTGTTTGAAAGAATAAACAAAACAGTTTACTTGGTATCATAGCAAATAGGAACCATAGAACACACTTCTGCTCAGACTTTGAGCTGACTTGAAAGTTTTTAGAATGTTTGAACCTTCCATTGTGCTGCTCTGGATAGCCATGTGTTGGTTTTAATATACACTTTCTCTGGTATTGCCATTGGTTACATGAAAGACATCAGCAAAATAAAGGTAAACAGATGAGAAGATAGGAATCTACATAAGGCTATGTAAAAATAAAACAGTCGTGATGGGAATAGTTAGATGACCATATTAGCTTGTAAGAAATATGGAGGACTCCTGTGTGTATTTATATATGCACCATAAAGGACTCATCGGCTGGTGTTAGAAATGCACTAAATAAATGTGATAGTGGTGAAAGGGTATTTTTTTTCTGGTTCATGAACAGCTCCAAAAGAATGTGAAAGCTGAAACCTTTTAACCACAGAACTTCCTTTGCAGGGAGAGAAGTAATCTGTTTCCCATTAAACAAAGCTTCCTTAACTCCTAGGATAGAGTATGCAGGCTCTGCGCTGGTGGCTACTTTCCAAGAAAACATCCCTTCTGACATTTCCAAATTGCAAAGCCTGTGCAGGAATACCGCCAAGCCACCATCACAGGCCCAGTCTCTTAGCAGAGTCAGTCACCACATTTTTACTGCAAAACTTTTTTTTTTCACTATTCCTTAGCAGTTACCAATGAATCTCTAGGCAGTATATAATCTTATTGCTTGTATTGAAGTACAGTGTAACAATCCCAGATCCAAATAAGTAATTTGCAGCTCCAAGACCCAAATGCAATATCTGTACACAGATCCATCCACTTCACTGGCAGATACTGACAGCAAAGAGCCCCTGTGTAAGAAGTTTGTTCGGGTTCCATGACATTCAAAATCAAAACAAAAAGTGCAAAAAACTATAGTTTATCATTTATAGTTTCATTTACCCGCACTGCACACATGCCACTAACACAATGGTAGAGATTTATCAAGATTATATTTTCTATGCTGGTCTTGATATCCCCTACCCTGCCATTTATGACAAGGCACATGCCTTATTATAAATGAAGCATATTCTCTGGCAGGCTTTGCGCCCAGCTATGATCTTTCAGTAATAATTTGAAAAGTAATAAGGTGGTATAGACTTGGCCTGCACAAACAGTTACATAGATAGGCATGGGAAGGATTCAGCCACTGTTCATACTGTGTGTGAAGCCTGACCATGGCAAAAACTTGGCGCAGTGTAACACAGCTTGTCTTTCTCTAGCCTTTGTCACTCAGGTTGTGCTGCATATTGTTCTGTGTTGGTATATGACTTGCACTTTGAGGTGTACTGATTACTGTGTGTGACTTTGGCTGGTGCAGGTCATTGCGTGGTCATGCTCTGGATACTTTCCGGAAGCCGGATCGTATAAAGGGTCTTAGTAGATTGAACAAGGTTGGGTCTTAGAATTGCACTGCAACAGAAGTTGTGTGTTGCTCTCCTGTAGTACAACCCACTGAAGTGAGGGGTTGCTCAGGGAGGTGGAACTTGTGCAGCTGTCAAGAAAAGAGCGACTTTCTGCTCAGAGGTCTACACATACAGCCTGGTTAGTTTGAGGTAAGAAGGCATGTTAGCACCCCTGACTCAGTATCTGGTTCCTGGAACCGGGGCACTAGTCAGACTCTGTTGAGTGATAACATGGGTTCTATGAGGCAGGCATCACATCCTCTGCACCAGTGGAAGCCCAACAGCTGTCGCCTGGGGCCCTGAGAGTGGCTTGTGGCTGTTGGCATCAAGTTTTTCTGTCTCACTGTATCTACATCTGTCACTTAGTAAAGAACCCTACAGCGAAATGCTTGGTATTTTCCTTCCTTTGCCAGTCAAGAATTCTGGTAGACAACTTGCAAGAAAGGCCAGGGCCAGCTATATAAGGCCAGGGCCCCACATGGTGGAGACCCCATGGCAAAAACCGCGGTGTTTTACAGTCCCTCAAAGTGGATGGGATTCTAGTGAATCCCATCCAGACATTGTAGAAAAATACCCGCTGTAATTTCCAAAACCATCGTGTTTTTGGAAATCGCAGCATGTCAATCATACCTATGGAAACTCTGGTGGTTTCCCTATAGGTATAATTGAAGCAGAAAGTCCGCAGTGGAAAACTCTGCGGACTTTCTGTGAAAAGCGATGTGATGCGTTTCCACCGCGGTTTTTCCCACAACACTTTTTGCTGCAGCCCACTATGTGGGGCCTTGGCCTAAATGTGACCTGGTTAGTAAGTTGCATTACAGAAAATTGCCCAGCCTATATTGCTGCAATCACCACTGGATCCTTCAACTGACTTTCACTCGCGGGTAATAACAAAAAAATAGCAAAATGTGAAAAAAAAAACCACATTAATGAGCTAAATAAGGTGATATAAATAATAGTGACTGTGGGCAGGATTGCCTGAATTGCTCATCTACCTCTTAAAGTTTTACTAGTCGAGACCAATTGTTAGATAAATTAGAACCGAGAAATATCAGATCTCTCTATCAATTACACATCTGAACACAGACCACCAAAATTATCTGACTGGCGCCACAGTTTCCCATAAGAGATATCTGCTGACTTGGAGGTCTAAAAGTCAAAACCGATTCCATTGCAAAAGTGGCTACATGACAGCCTTGTTTTTGTACTTCCTTGGCACCATGTTGGTATACTTTAATGCTAGAATGGAAACTTAGATTTTTTTGGATTCTGGGCATCAAACCAGAACATCCCAAAGTCAATTTAAGGTTTTAATAATTCAAATCCGCAAATATTCATATAGTTTTTGTTTTAATAAGAGGTCTGTTATTGTGACAGCATATAGTTGAATGATATCAAAACTTTGTGCATTAGAATTTGTAAAATATACAAAAAAAATTTAATTAAAAATTAGACACTTGAACCAGTACATGAAAAGATAAATAAAAAATTAAGGAAGATACATTTTTTCATTACATTTCTGTATCGATGACTGCAATCTACCATATATGGATTTACTGTAGAAAATAGACTGTCCACAAATACCTATCATCATCATTTACTGTAGAAAATAGACTTCTCATAGATATTATATCTGTCATCTGCTATAACTCTTCAACACACTGCAAGTTTTTAATACTGATCTGGCTAATAAAACCCAACATTGGGAGGGTTTACTAATCTTGCCTAATATTTAGACAGAGTGAACTTACACTGGACAAGTCTAAAGATACAATTGAAGTTATGCCCCTTCTTGGTATCCCACAGAAAAAACTGCAGCAGAAACGCATCGTTTTTTTCCACTGCGTTTTTCATTGCATTTTCACATTGAGTTTTTCTCTGTGGACTTTTTGCCCTTATTGTACCTATTGGGAAAACGCCAGCGCTTCCACAGGTATAATTGACATGCTGCAATTTTCAAAAACGCGGGCATTTTTGAAAAAGCAGCTTTTCTGCTGTGGAAACGCTGCAGCAAAAAACGCTGCGTATTACATTATCTGCAAAGTGAATGATATTCTGGCGAATCCCATATACTTATTGCAGAAAAAAATCCACAGCGGAAAGGCTGTGTTTTCAAAAACGCCCATTTTTACAGCCTGCCATAGTTACCTAAAAGGCTTTTCACTGGTCTCTGTGGATATATTGTGATAATGTAAGCATTATAACTAAAAAATGATCCCCTACTAACCCCTTAACCCAAGTAAGGCAGAAATGATTCATTAACAGCAGTGTCCACCTTCGCAACATTTTAGGTACTACATGCATATTTTAACTTGTATTTTCAGACTGGTTAGGCAAGTACTTGATATTATATGAGCTGAAACTTATTGAAACAAGTGGCTCCTTTCATAGAACAATAACAACTAAAGGACAAATAAGGTAAACCAAGTGTTTCTCAGCTGTACTTTTTTTGCATTACAAAAGTCCATAAAACATTAAGTACATCATCAGTGGCTAAAAACAATAACAAACTAAAATATAGTAATAAATCTTGCCTGCTAGTATAATAGTAAAATAGGCCAAGCAGCAGTCCAGATTTAATTTATATTAAATACTTCCTTTGCCAATATTCTCAGGTGGCCTGTGGGGTATTGAGCAACTGAATTTTCTGCAATCTTCTACTCAAGAAAAACAAGCCACTCTAAAGGGAGATAAAATAAAGCTTAAAATGACACTACCATGCCATAAAAATATCAGACTTTAGAAAAACACTGAGTCAAATTATCCTGCACAATGTTGGAGTTGGCTATGTTTGTCTTTGATTAAAGTATACCTACATTTGCAAATATACACAATTTCACAATTTAATATATAACTCAGATTGGTAATCTATAACACAAGATATAATAACAATATAACGCCAAGTTTTTTTTTATCAATAAAAAAAAATAGAAATAAGTGTCTGTGTGGCTTACTGTCTGTGTCAACTCTATTTTGTGAAAATATGATTTATCAGTGAGCATAGCACATTCTAATAGAATCCTTAATTCATATCTATTTATTACTATTCAGTATCAGCCAATATAATAGATGGATGTGTTCTATTGGATCATGTGAATATTTGATCAAAATAAACTCTAGGTGATTTGATAAATTGTGTATGAAAATAAGTATATTTTTCTTTCATTTACTGTTTTGTGCCACAGTTGTTAAATTAATTGTTTAAATGAATTGTTTAGGGGGATTTATTCAACAACAAACAGCAAATAATGGTGATGTCTACACAGTAAATACCCCAGATATTGCAGTATCACAACTTTATAGAAGTTTACAGAAGTATAAAATAAAAAAAGACAGCCATAAGTATTACACAAAAGACACAACAAAACTAATGTGTATTTCTGACAATTAAATATAACACATATTGCATAGCTGTAAATTATTATACCCTGGGACCTCTTCAGACCCCAGAGTATAAGTGGAGGTCTGGGGGAGCTGCATTTACACTCACCTTCTGTTACCTCCTTTGGGCCTCCTTGTAGTGTGCAGTGCTCTGCATCTGTCTCCTTGTGGCATCTGGCGCTCTTCTGTGATGTCATGTGCCTGGGGTTACCACTGAGGCCTGTGAATGGGCCACAGCAACGACATGGGCATACTGAGTCTCATGACATCAGAGTATTCAGAGCTGACCAGAGATTGAAACAAGATAAGTCACATCTTCAGGGAGTAAAAAAGTTTGGTTGGAACAGGAGAGTCGTCAGAGCCCGCTGATGCTAGGGAGCCAGCAGCCAAGCCACAAGTCAGGGTATAGGATAGCAAAGCCAGGTGTGGTACCAGATCACATCTAAAACAGAAATAAAGCTCCAAAATATGCTGGTTTAGGCTTTCAGACACAACCATGAGAAACAACACTGAATCTCAGACATTGTGAAAGTTTAATGTGTATGTGACCTTGTAAATATTTTGCCATAGGTCATGAACTGATGCTCTTGCAATCAGTAGAAGGGAGTAGCTGCATTCAAGCCCAGTTCAACAAGCACAATGTCAAGAATTGAATGGACTGGTATAAAGCCTACCACCACTGGACTGTGAAGCAATGTAAACGGTTTCTGTATAGTGACTAATCACACTTCAATATCTGGAAGTCTGTTGAATGGAGTCTGGGTTGGTGAATGCGAGGAGAGTGTTACCTGGCTGACTACATTGTGCCAACTGTAAAGTTGGGTTGAGGATAGATAATGCCATGGGGTTGTTTTTCAGGGTTTGGTCTAGACCCCTTAGTTCCATTAGTTCCAGTGAAGGGAAATCTAAATGCTTTAGCCTACCGAGACATATTGGACAATTGTATGATTCTAAGTTTGTGCCAATAGTTTGGGGAAGGCCCTTTTCTGTTCCAACACAAGGTCCATAAAAGCAAGATTGGGTGAGTTTGGTGTGAAAGAACTTGATTAACCCGCACAGAAGTCTGACCTCAACCCCACTGAACACCTTTTGGATAAATTAGAATTGATATTGCGAGCAGACCCTCTTGCCCAACATCAATGGTCTGACCTCACAAATGCTCTTCTGGATGAATGGGTAAAAATCCCCACAGACACACTCCAAAAAAGTTGAGGCTGTTTTATCCGCAAAGGGTGTACCAACTCTATATTAATGCCTATGGATTTAGAATGGAATGTCACAGAAGCTGTAGGTGAAATGTGAACAGTAGGTGTCCCAAAACTTTTGTCCATACAGTGTGTAATTGATTTAGACTATTGTTACATTACAGAAATATGTGAAGATAAGACGGCTTTTAAAGCTATGCCATTTTATCTGGGACAATAAGCAAGGTCTTAGATTCTGTTTTTGTCTCAGACAATTGCATAAATCCTATTCATGTTTTCTAGATATTTCTTGTAATAATGTACCTGTAACTTCCTCCATTTAGCAGTGTGAAGCTGTGACTAGACGTTTCATGTTGTTCACTTACATAAAGTACCCACAGGTTTTGTATAAAAGTTATTGATTGCCACAGAAATCACTTTTAAATTGGTCCGACAAAATATTTTACAACATACATAAAACTGTTCTAAATGAAACAAATAAAATAGCATATTGCAGATTTGACAGATTTATGAAATCATTTTTTACCATTTCCATTTTGAAAGGAGAAAGTATAAATGGTTAGGTTTAATTAGTTCTATAAACTATTGTGAAGTTTTCTGTGTCATGGTTTTCATTACTTTTTTTATAAGTGTTATTATCAAGGAAATAAGCATTACTGGACTGGTATATATTTTCTAAAGCCAGTATTTGAGTAGAAATTTCATTATGTTATCAAGCCCTGTAGCCTTCCTTCTATTCTTGTTGGATTATGCTTGGGCCAATTATGGACTGACCCCATTGCTGGGAGTGTTAAAAAATGGAACAGTCTGTTCAGAACTCAAACAATGACAGTAATGCGAATATAGCCTGTTGGTACGTATACCTTCCAACCATCCCAGATTCAAGGGGACAGTCCTGGAATTCAGGTGCTGTTACTCTGTCGTGGGCAGCAAATGTAATGTCTCAGCTTCAACCCCATCTGCATCCAGGGAGTACACAGATGGAGGGACCTAGTGAATGACCTGCAGAAAGCTGGGACTAACGTAACAAAGACTACCGTCAGTAACACACTACGCCACCAGGGACTCAGATCCTGCAGTGCCAGACATGTCCCCCTGCTTAAGCCTGTACATATCCGGGCCCATCTGAAGTTTGCTAGAGAGCATTTGGATGTTCCAGAAGAGTATTGGGAGAATGTCATATGGTCAGATGAAACCAAAGTAGAACTGTTTGGTAGAAACACAACTCGTCGTGTTTGGAGGAGAGTGACTGCTGAGTTGTATCCAAAGAACACCATACCTACTGTGAAGCATGGGGGTGGCAACATAATGCTTTGGGGCTGTTTCTCTGCAAAGAGACCAGGACAACTGATCGGTGTACATGAAAGAATGAATGGGGCCATGTATCGTGAGATTTTGAGTACAAACCTCCTTCCATCAGCAAGGGCATTGAAAATGAAACGTGGCTGGGTCTTTCAGCATGACAATGATCCCAAGCACACCACCAGGGCAACGAAGGAGTGGCTTCGTAAGAAGCATTTCAAGGTCCTGGAGTGGCCTAGCCAGTCTCCAGATCTCAACCCCATAGAAAAACTTTGGAGGGAGTTGAAAGTTCGTGTTGCCCAGCGACAGCCTCAAAACATCACTGCTCTAGAGGAGATCTGCATGGAGGAATGGGCCAACATACCAGCAACAGTGTGTGCCAACCTTGTGAAGACTTACAGAAAACGTTTGACCTCTGTCATTGCCAACAAAGGATATATAACAAAGTATTGAGATGAACTTTTGTAATTGGCCAAATACTTATTTTCCACCATAATTTGCAAATAAATTCTTTAAAAATCAGACAATGTGATTTTCTGGATTTGTTTTCTAATTTTGTCTCTCATAGTTGAGGTCTACCTATGATGTCAATTACAGGCCTCTCTCATCTTTTTAAGTGGGAGAACTTGCACAATTGGTGGCTGACTAAATACTTTTTTTCCCCACTGTAATTCAGAAATCCTAAAAGGTAAGTCCTGACCACTTAAGACTAGTGACAGCTTCTAGGGACCATACAGCAATCATAGACTGCAATGACCACATAATGTAACTCTATGTGCCTTGGTTTCAAAGTATTTTCTATATACAGTAAATCTGTGAGACATTGAACTGTGAAATGTTTTATCATATGTCATACTATAGAATTATTTACCCCTATATAGTATATATGTATATAGTATAGCTTCAGCTATGGAATATGGTGCCTCATGATGCATAATATTGTTTTATACATACTTGCCAACTACTTGCAAAACACACTACCAGATTTTTTAAATACATTTTCTACAGACCACACCCAATTTATGGCCCACACCTTCTTACACAGACACTGCAATTGCTCACTGAATATGCCTATGGGTGTTGGTGTATAGTCTAGAAAAACAGCATCCTGGTGTTCTGGTATTCATGGAACATAGCTTTTCGGGAGGCCCTTGAGGAACTTCTACGAACCCTGATAATTTGCCAACTTTTTCGGGAGTCTGGGAGTTCTCCCCTTTTTCTTGGAGTCTCCCAGACATTTCAGGAGAGTTGGCAAGTATGATTATATAACACATATGAAATATAAAAAAAATCTATATATTAAATAAATAGGTTTGTATTTTTTGGCACTAAGATTTCGTAGTCCAATCATTGAAGGTTTTGAAAATGTTCTACTGTATTTGGTGAACTGAAGTAGATTGAGTTAAATGTGCACGTAAGGATAGGACTTCAGTACTGAATCATAAAAGACTCTTTTCTAAAGTGTTAAAATTTCTCTGGCATACATTATGCTTGCCTTTGCAGAAAATTGTTGAATCTGTTTTTTTATCCCAGCCATATTTTTCTTTCACAATAACTAGCAGATGTGGTGGGTCACATGCTGCAACTTCCATGGTAACCGAAAGATCTCATTATTCTACTAGGCCTAACTAGCTGGCTCTAGTACAAGACTATTGAAGGACCTATTTTTATGTGAGAACTGGCATGGCCTTGAAACCTGCCCAGTAATATGATGTTTAACTTGGAGACAAGCTTATGTTTTTTTCACTTTCACTCCCCCATTCTGTTACAATATGGATTTCTGTCAAAAAAATAAAACATTTGTCCAAAACCTTGACAAAAACATGGAGTAAGCCCAGTGACTTCTGCGAAGTACAGCCCTGACAAACAGCATTGCCTTGGTTGCCACTGCAGGGATAGTTTAAAGCATTCTCATTTCAAGAGAACAAAAAGCTATTTTATATGAAAAAGTGTAAACTCCTTGAGGTAATGGTGGAATAGGACAGACGACTGTAACTTACATTTAGAGATTATACCTCTAGACTAAAGACAGTAACAGGATTCTTGTGTGGTTCCTCATCCTAAATGTTAAAGGAACCCTAAACCTAGAAATGAATGATAAAACTAAACAACAAGTATAGTTTACCCTGCTGTTTGTCCAGCTACTACATTTTCTGCAAGATTCTGATACAGTCTGGTAGAAATACTGCAGAAATCACAAGGGTTAATCCTCTACTGTTTTGGAGACCAACAGAGGGACAAGGCTTTGCCAAGGAGAAGGGTTCAACAATCTTTTTGCTTTACTACACAAAGGGCATAGCAGGGTGGTTCCTGCTGCAGCCAGTTGTCTTACAGCGTGTAACAGGATAGTGATGCCAAGGAAGAAGATAGCTTTAAATATTGATCATTTATAGCGCATACGTGTCAAAATAGGACTAGGGGGAAGGAGGAGATTATGGAATGATATACTGGGATATTTTTATTTCTGTGTATTTTCTGTGTTTAGTGTTCATGTTATGCTATGTTCACGCAAGCGTTGCCTCTCTGTTGTTGAGGTCCGTCGGGGGAACCAAAAAACCGAAAGGTGGACCACTAAAACAGCAGTAGCACACAGAGTCTGAAGGACCCCATTGAGTATAATGGAGTCCATTGGGTGTCGCAATGCATGAGAAACCTTGACATTGCTTTGCGAGCTTGCGCATTTTGACAAAATATTGACTAATACCTCATGGTTAGGTAACCTTTTTTGCAGTGAAGCTCTGTTATTTTTGCAGGATGCTGTAGGTTGCACGTTTGGAGGTGCTGGATAGCCCAACTAATGTAATAATATGGGGGTGATCAATAGGATGTTCCATGGCACTGTGCACCTCACATTATCATGTGACCAGCACCTACTATATGTTTTATCTGTGTGCATTAGAAATGCTGGCATCCACCCCTCTCTTGGAGTGTAGATGTGTGAGTGGTTGCTCTATTAGCATTTTGCACCTGTGCTGTGTCTATCATAAACTGAATGGACTTGCCTGCATCTTGCACGGAGCCATGTTTCATCTAGTTTCAGGTAAGTGTGGCCTTTTTTCAGTTCAGTTTCTCAATTACTAAGAAGGACCACCCACCGGACCCCTAAGAATAAAAAAAAACTGGGATTTCATTGAATACTATACAAGATTTTCAGAATCTTTTCTCATAAAATTATACATTTATATATTCAGCCTGTCTTCTCTATACTATGCAATCACAGGTACCACTGCATGTAGAGCATGATAGATTTCCTTTGGTTATTTCAAAGACTATGTGCTGGCATTTGTAACAATCAACAGGTTGTTGTCCCACTGGTTTATGCCAGTCCTGAGGGTGGCCCTAAGTGACCTTCCAGGTATTCACCATTTAATCTCCATACTGGAATCTAGACTTTTGCTCCAGCAAGACCACCAGGTTGTTACCTTTTGAAGTGGTCCTATTGTTGACTGCTGACCAGGCAGGTGATGGACTATGGTTCAGAGCATCATGGAATTAGACAGAAGTTGAATCTGAATATTGCCTGAGGTCAGGGCTGGCAGTGTACATGCAAGGTCAGAGGTAAATATATAGACAGGGCAGGCAGAGTACATACAAAGTGAGTAAACAGGCAGGAGGTCAATGCTGGCAGCATAGATTCAGTGGTCAGGAAGAGGTCAGATTCAACAACAGGTAGTCAGAAGATAGTGGCAGCATGTAGGGACAAAGTAAAGGAACAAGCCAAATTAAAACTCAGTATATCAAGCAGTACACAGAAACACATTTGCAGAAACACCAGCAGGCTAAGAACCTAATTGCTCGAGCAGGGTGTGACTTTTATACCTACATACTAGAAGAGATTGGCTAGGGAAGGATTACTGCCATGCATAATGGATCTTTAATAGCAGGAATGGAGAGCTTCCTATGGGCAGAGCTAGCAGCAACATCATCAGAAAGGGCATGTAGATGGCAGTGTGGAGATTTAAGTAACGGACAGCATGTAGAGAAGGTAACTTGGTATCCATGCCTGCTGGGAGAGGTAGTACACCAGCATGCACAGACTGCTGCCATTACACGTCAGTCGGGCTCAAAATTCATATTCTTAACCCAAGAATTGAACTTGATGGGACATGGATCATTTTATGTAGTGTACATCTACATTAGGTGGGGAAAAAATAAAACTTACCAGTGTATTCCCTGCACTGTCTAAGCTTAGTTACTAATATATATGTATGTCCCGTTACTCCTATTCTTAGTTTGCAGAGGGCAACGGGATGTCGAAAGTCCTGTGTTCAGCCTCCCCTGTTGCTCCTCTAGCTCTCTGTGATATCAACAACTCTGCTCTGCTCCTACTGCATGTACAGTCATGGCCAAAAGTTTTGAGAATGATACAAATATTAATTTTTACAAAGTCTACTGCTTCAGTTTTTCTAATGGCAATTTGCATATACTCCAGAATGTTATAAAGAGTGATCAGCTTAACAGCAATTACTTGCAAAGTCAATATTTGCCTAGAAAATGAACTTTATCCCCCAAAACACATTTCAACATCATTGCAGCCCTGCCTTAAAAGGACCACCTAACATCGTTTCAGTGATTGCTCCATTAACACAGGTGTGGGTGTTGATGAGGACAGGGCTGGAGATCAATCTGTCATGATTAAGTAAGAATGACACCACTGGACACTTTAAAAGGAGGCTGGTGCTTGCCATCATTGTTTCTCTTCTGTTAACCATGGTTATCTCTAAAGAAACACGTGCAGTCATCATTGCACTGCACAAAAATGGCCTAACTGGGAAGAGTATTGCAGCTAGAAAGATTGCACCTCAGTCAACAATCTATCGCATCATCAAGAACTTCAAGGAGAGAGGTTCCATTGGTGCCAAAAAGGCTCCAAGGCGCCCAAGAAAGACCAGCAAGCGGCAGGACCGTCTCTTAAAAGTGTTTCAGCTGCGGGATCGGGCTACCAGCAGTGCAGAGCTTGCTGAGGAATGGCAGCAGGCAGGTGTGAGTGCATCTGCACGCACTGTGAGGAGGAGACTCTTGGAGCAAGGCCTGGTCTCAAGGAGGGCAGCAAAGAAGCCACTTCTCTCCAGAAAAAACATCAGGGACAGACTGATATTCTGCAAAAGGTACAGGGAGTGGACTGCTGAGGACTGGGGTAAAGTCATTTTCTCTGATGAATCCCCTTTTCGATTGTTTGGAACATCTGGAAAACAGCTTATTCGGAGAAGAAGAGGTGAGCGCTACCACCAGTCTTGTCTCATGCCAACTGTAAAGCATCCTGAAACCATTCATGTGTGGGGTTGCTTCTCAGCCAAGGGAATCGGCTCTCTCACAGTCTTGCCTAAAAACACAGCCATGAATAAAGAATGGTACCAGAATGTCCTCCAAGAGCAACTTCTCCCAACCGTCCAAGAGCAGTTTGGCACTCAACAATGCCTTTTCCAGCATGATGGAGCACCTTGCCATAAAGCAAAGGTGATAACTAAATGGCTCAGGGAACAAAACATAGAGATTTTGGGTCCATGGCCTAGAAACTCCCCAGATCTTAATCCCATTGAGAACTTGTGGTCAATCATCAAGAGACGGGTGGACAAACAAAAACCAACAAATTCAGACAAAATTAAAGCATTGATTCTGCAAGAATGGACTGCTATCAGTCAGGATTTGGTCCAGAAGTTGATTGAGAGCATGCCAGGGAGAATTGCAGAGGTCCTGAAGAAGAAGGGTCAACACTGCAAATATTGACTTGCTGCATTAACTCATTCTAACTGTCAATATAAGCTTCTATTACTCATAATATGAATGCAATTATATTTCTGTATGTGATAAAAACATCTGACAAACACACATAAAAACCAGAGGGCAGCAGATCATGTGAAAATATAATATTTGTGTCATTCTCAAAACTTTTGGCCATGACTGTAGATAGGGTAGAGTGGAGACAGTCGTGTGACCGAGAGTTGGTGCGTCAGCAGGGGAGGTAGATAAATGATATTTGTGAAGGGCCTGCGTGCAGGTAATGCACTGGTAAGGTTTCTCTTTCTGCATAACCCCTTGAGGCCAGGGCCCCACGTGGCGTAAGTGCCACAGTTTGCCCACGGCGGAAATGCTGCAGAAAAAAACGCAGTGTTTTACAGTCACAGCAAAGTGGATGGGATTCTAGAAAATCCCTCCCCACTTTGCGAGAAATTACACACAGCGGAGATGCTGCATTTTCAAAACCGTTGTGGTTTTGGAAATTGCAGCCTGTCAATTATACTTACGGAAACGCCGGCGGTTTCCCTATAGGTATAATAGAAGCAGAAAGTCCGCTGAGGAAACCTCTGCAGACTTTCTGTGAAAAGCTCTGCGGGAAAAACGTGATGCGTTGCCACCGCGTTTTTTCTAGTATCGCTTTTTTTTGCTTCCGGACTCTAAGTGGGGCCTTAGCCTTAAAGGTGTATTCCCACAAACATAACCATTTTTAAATTTGTAGATAATTAAAGTTAAACATTTTTGCTAATATAAGTAATTAAACATTTTGCAGAGTTTTAAAGATTTTCTCTAAATATCTTGTGGTCACAGTCTTGTTGTCTTGATCGGTTGCCAATGGATACGACCATGAATGCAGGATCTTTCTAAGGTCATAAAATCAGCCATGGTTTCCTTATCGTGGCCGGGATATCTTCGCATACATGTACTGTCCCTGCCTGATAACCCAGCTACAATAAGAAAATCATAGCTGGGTTTTTGGCAAGTCCCAGACCATGTAAAGTTTCTGCATTTGTAGTCACATCCATTGGCAACTGATCAAGACAACAAACTGTCAGCACTAAGAAAGTTAGAGGAAATCTTTAAAACTCTGCAGAATTTTTAACTACTTATATTTGCAAAAATGTTTAACTTTTAATTATCTACAAATATTGATATGACTATTTTCATGGGAATACCCCTTTAAATCTTTTTGTGGAAGCTTGTTTTATTTAGCAGTTATTATTATCTTATATTGGATACAACCTATAGATGAACAGCCCAAAAGTTCTTCTTGTTCACATGTAGACAAGCAGGCAGTTTAACAGATGCACAGGTGCATTTATCCGCAGTCCTATCTGGTAGTGTGAGTATGACATCCTAATCTCCAAATTTTACAAGATTATTAAATTAATATATTTGGGATTTTGGGGCTTTTAAATAGTCAGATACGGGCTTAAAGCAATTATACAGCTAACAAGCTACAAGATCATTCTAAAAGACATGACCTCCAAAGAGTTATGTTTAATAGTGAAAACTAGTTAGACGGTGTGTTTATTTACAGTGCAGGAGCAAAAAATGCCTGCTAGCAATTCCAGTAGTTGCGTCTCATGTAACTTTCCTATGAATCATAACCACAGACCACATGATGGACTCACTGTTACTGCTTATCTGTCAAAGTCCAGCCTAACATTTACATTTCATATAGATGTGATGATTAAAACAATAAAAACGTTAATATTTGTATATTTAGGCTATTGTTGCTCTGGTTAAAGCACTAAAATATAATAAAAAGAAGTATCAATAGTTTAATTTAAACAAAGATATGAGACCACTCAATAATGTTATTCTAGCATGTAACATTAACAGTGGTGAACACATAATAAGCAGTTAGGAAATGTGACTAGAGTTAAAGAGAAAATTCATCTTAGGCTAGGTTCACATCTGCGCCTGAGTCTCCGTTGGAGACTTCGGCGCTGAAACTGCCGAAAATTGTCGGAGATAAAAGGCCTGCACGGAGGACTTTTGTCTCCATTGGTTTCAGTATAAAAACGGCAGATACTCGACGGACCCCCAGTGGACTCCATTATAGTCTATGAGGTCTGCAGGTGTACGTGGGCCTGGCTCTCCATTGTTTGGCTCACCCAGTGGACCTGAACAACGGAGACCTGTGTTCAGATGTGAACCTAGGCTTGCTTAGAAAGAGAGGTTCCAGCTCTCCATAGGTGAAAAATCTTCATAAAAACATCTTCATGACATTGTCATTAATTGTATTTCATTAAAAACCAACAACAACAGAGGAAGACCAACATAAATATGTTTCAGACCCAAAAGCATAGTGGCCCTGACTTTTATGTTTGTGCTGTTAGAAGGAGAACGACATAAATGAGGCTAAGGCCCCATGTAGTGGGCTGCAGCCAAAAAGCACTGCAGGTAAAACTGCGGTGGAAACGCATCTCGGTTTTTCCCACAACACTTTTCACAGAAAGTCCACATAGTTTTCCTGTTTTTGCCATGGAGTTTCCGCCGCAGCCAAATTGTGGGGTTTACGCTTTGTGGGGCCCCGGCCTAAAAGTCAGGACCATGATGTGATTTTCTTGTTGTTCTTTCTCTGATATTAAGGTTTTTAAAGGAAAACAATAAATGAAGTTTTTATGAAGATTTTTCATTTTTGGAGTGTTGGACATTCATTTCTTTTATTTTTCATGCCACACTGTTTTTGGTGTCTTTCTGCACCCTGGGAATGTACAGGCTTTGCAACTTTTGGATTGTTTGAATACTTGCTCTCTGTATGAATATCTATTTATTGATTTAACCTCCTGGCAAGCAGCAAGACTGAAGACTGAAGTGTCTATTAGGCTAAGACTCCACGTGGTGTCTCGCAGCAAAAAAAGCGCTGCTAGAAAAGCCGCGGCGGCATCACATCGCGGTTCTTCCCGCAGCACTTTGCACAGAAATTTCGCAGAGGTTTCCTCTGCGGACTTTCTGTTTCAATTATATCTAGGGAAACCACCGGTGTTTCCGTAGATATAATTGAAATGCTGTGATTTCCAAAACTGCAACAGTTTTGGAAATCAACGCGTGTCCGCACCGCGTACTTTCCCGCAAAGGATTTGCAGTGGCTGTAAAACGCTGTGTTTTTTACCGCTGCATTTCCACCACGTGGGGCCCCGGAATTAAATGGGTATTCCCACCTCCAGGATCATATTTAAACTTGTGTCGTAAGCTAACTGAAGTGTTTTACTGAATGCATTGCTTTATCTGTCTTGCTCCATTTGCCAGATACTGCTGATTGTGCCTCAGTGTTTTCAACTTGTTAAGGTCGGTTCACATCTGCGTTCGGTTTCCGTTTGGGGAGTCTACTTGGGGACCCCCCCCACACAGAAACTTATACGCATAGAAAAGCGGTTTATAGACTATAATGGGATCCGTGTGGTTTCCACTCAGTTTCCACACGAAACATGCGGAAACATGTGGGGAGGAAAGTGCTATGGGGTCCGCAGGTTTCCTTAGGTAAACCGTTTTTCTATGCATATAGGTTTCCGTTCAGGGAGTCCACTTGGGGAGTCTGCTTGGGGAAACCGAACGCAGATGTGAACCAGCCCTTACTTAGGTTACCTCTTATCTAGTTCTAGTGTCAGGCTGATGACTAAGTCCCTCTTCCCGGCCACAAACTTTTTCTTCTTTTTCTCTCTGCAGAAACTACTTTCACTTGCTGAGTCCTGATAAAGACTAAGGCTAAGGCAGAAACGCAGCTTTTTTTGTTGCAGATTTTGTTACGTTTTTTTGAGCCAAAGCTAAAAATGACTACAAAAACAATGGGAAATATATAGGAAGCTCTTATACTTCTCCCTTCTGCTCAGTCCGCTCCTGGCTTTGGCTAAAAAAAAACTCAGCAAAATCTGCAACAAAAAAAGCTGTGTTTCTGCAATGTGGAGCCACAGACAAGAACAATTTTTTGAGCAGTGCCTCTGTGCTTAGAAACAAGCATGGAGTATGCTACTGGACTGAGCTGAAAACCTGGAAGTGGAGGCGAAACACTTAGATGAGACAACCACTTTAACGGTTTAGGAGGGGGGGGTAATACCATTCTAGCGAATCCCATCCACACCTTGTGAAAAAAATACGTGCTGCGGACACACTGAGATTTCCAAAACTGTTACAGTCTTGGAAATCGCAGCATCTCAATTATACCTATGGAAATGCCAGCAGTTTCCCTATAGGTATAATTGAAGCAGAAAGGTTTCCTCTGCGGACTTTCTGTGAAAAGCACTGCAGGAAAAACCGTGATGCGTTGCCGCTGCGGTTTTTCCTGCTGCGCTTTTTTGCTGCGGCCCTCTTGTTATGCCAAGGGCAAAAGATTCTTTGGATTCTGTGTAATAGAATAAAGTTATAGAATAAAACACTGGACTATCAACAATAGCTTAACATTTTAATTAAGAAGAGTATAAGAAGATGTCAAAGAGGTCTTACAACAAGGAAAAGTATAAAAGATATTAGAATGTAATTAAATCAATACTTACAACACTTAAAAGTATATCAGAAGGTATATCAAATTAACACTTGCAATAAAGAAAGGTATATCAAAGTATATCACAAGGTAATCAAAGTTAATCAAAAGGTAATTAAATCAACACTTACAACACTGCCAAGCTTCATTGATGAACTCCGATAAGGGTTGCTTCAGGAAATACCACCAAGCCATTGTGACAGGACTCTCATCATGCAGCATCAGGCGTCCCCAATAATCTGCAGTCAAGGTTGCAACAACGGCTGGGGGATATCATCCGTCTTTTATACCCTTTATGTGCGTCATAGAGTGGGCGGTTACAGAGGTATATACACCTCTGTAAGGCTTTACTCGTTTCCAAGCTCACATTCCTGTGAAAGGGGCCAATTTTCACTGGAATATGTCTTGTGACACGTACGCTTCATACAGAGTTAAACTTTAAGCTGGTTTTTATGGACATGTAAACATCACCTCAAACAGAGTTGAACCTTTGAGCTGGTTTTTATGGACATGTAAACATCAAGTCAAACAGAGTTGAACCTTTGAGCTGATTTTTATGTCTTATGTAGACGTTAGCTCATACAGAGTTGAAATTAAGGTTACTATGAGCTGGCTCTATATCCATCTTGTCAGCCATTTTATCTAGGGCAGCTATTTTGGTTTTTTGCATTACACCTCTACATGGGGTATTAGCCTTAGGGACATAATAAATCTCTCTTCGTAAATGATGGAGTCCAAAAGAAAGCATTATAGCACCCGGGGAATGAAGGGATTATTTTCATGTTACATAACAGCACAGAACAGGACTTTATAAGGCCTTTAAAAAAATGTTAAATGTAGTAAGGTAGACATTATTAAAGATGACAAGCCTAGCTAAGCATATTGAAGACTGTTATCCAGTAAGTCTTGTATCCATTTGTCAACACAAGTATACAGTACGTGGAAGTAATAATCATTGAAAAGTTAAAGTAACTAGACTTCAAACAACTTTTGATTTTCTGGCAACATTTGTATCCTTAATAAATATTGCAGCATTTGGGTCATGAATAAATTTAGCAATATAATTTATTAATACATTTTGTCTACTTTCTGTGAAATCCTGCACTGAAATCCACTTTCTGTCCCTTTTTTATACATTCCCCGTTTCTTAATTGCCAGCTGAAATCTGTGTACTGCTTTTCACTAGGTGTACAGGCTTGTATAATGCAGGGAAACTGAGGCTGGAGGAGGTCACTTCAAACTGAAATGTTCCAAACGCACACCTGCAGATGGTTTTTTACTACCCATTGAAATCAACGGGTTTTTAAAACGTACCGTTTGAAATCAGCTTTTGAGGATTTTGAGACAGTTTCAAAAACTGATTTCGCACGGAGAGCCAAACACAGATGTGAACCAAGCCTTAGTAGCTGAGAATCTCATCTGTCATATGTGATGTCATATATGTCATATGGAAAAGTAGTGCACATATTTCAGCTGGTTACAGAGAAACTGGGGAAAGAATAAAGAAGTGCAGGATTCCGCAAAAAGGAGCCAAAGTTTGTTAATAGACTATATTACAAAATTTATTAATGACACAAGAGCTGCCAGAAAATCAAAAGTCGTTTAAGGCTGAAAACGCAGCGTTTTGGCCATGCTGCATTTTACATTACCTGCAAAGTGGATAGGATTCTGGCTAATCCCATCCACACATTGCAGAAAAAAATATGCAGCGGAAAAGCAGCATGCCAATTATACCTGCATAAATGCTGGTGTTTTCCGTATAGGTATAATAGGGGCAGAAAGTCTGCAGAAGAAAAACTGCAATCCGTTTCCTCTGCGTTTTTTTTCTGCAGCGGGTTTTTGCTGCGCTTCGCTACGTGGGGCCTTAGCCTAAATGTTGCGTTATGATTTAAATATGTTTTTGTAGCTAATTCATTCTGCAAACTATACGATAAGAAGCATAGGGTTCAACAACCCAAACAAGGACTGTCCGCACTCCTTGGAGGAAGAATCCTGGACCACTGAGGTATGTGTAGCAGGTCTCTTTATTGAAGAAATATAACAGGCACGATGCGTTTCGGGGACAAGTTCCCCTTTATCAAGTGCAATAGTTAAACCCGCTGGAGTTGAGTCTCGCGTTGGCACTAATCCATCTTGGCTTTTTTTGATATCTTCACTTTGTCCTCCCAATTTGGGGTTTCCAACGGATCTACACTATTCTGCCGCTTGGTGTCTTTTTATATATTTGTGAGCATTCTGCAAATTATGACAGGAGAGCTGAACTGAATTTAAGAGCGGAATTGTCAGATTATTGTCTCACTCACAACACAACCAGAGAGCAACAAGTAATACTGCCAATGTGTATATACTGCAAAGGAGACTCTAGGAGAGCTCTGGGGTACAAAGGGAAGACTATATATAATTGTGTCTTTAGAGGTTGAAGTTATGATACTAATCAGAACTTTTTTAATTCACATATCAAAGTCCTTATTTAGTTTTATGTGATTAGATTGAGTGGATTCTCTAGTGGGGCTTTACAATAGAACAAAATTATTTCAGATTCATATAGATGTATTAATTGACCTCTATTACATTACTCACAGTATGCTCAATATTTGTGTGGCAATGTATAACTAATAACATTGAAAATGATTTAATATTTATCAATGTCACGTACAGTTATTATTTTACTTCATTATGTTGTATGTATAGATTTACCCTTAGTGACTGACAATACACCTTTTATCAGCAGTCTGTGCTGATTGAAACTGGTGAACCACCCAGGAGTGTAAACACCGAATCTGAGTGTTTAACTCTTGCCACTGTCAGTAGCAACCACCACATTCAGGCTAAGGCCCCACCTAGCGAGCCTTTGCAAAAAACGTGTTTTCTTCTGCAGAGTTTTTCACAGAAAAGTGTGGATGGGATTCGATAGAATCCCATCCCCACTTTGTCGTAAAAAGCGTGCAGCAGACACGCTGTGATTTCCAAAACCACTGCGATTTTGGAAATTGCAGCATGTCAATTATACCTAAGGAAATGCTGGCAGTTTCCCTATAGGTATAATTTAAGCAGAAAGTCCACAGAGGAAATCTCTGCAAACTTTCTGTGCAAAGCGCTGCGGGAAGAACTGTGATACGTTGCCACCAGAGTTTTTCCCACATCGTTTTTTGCTGCGGGATGCCACATGGGGCCTTAGCCTTAAATGGTTTTGTAGGGAGTAAGCTCCCTCTGTAAGGCATTGGCAATCTGGCAAATGCGATTCTAGGGTGCTGATGTTATTACATGGCAGTTCTGCCTACAGTGTATGCCATTAGGTCATGCCAGAGGCATGGCCTAACACAGTACCTTCCAGTTTCATACTGACAGCATAACACATCACACTACATAAGAAGTGCAATGTATTATGTACAAGTTCAAGTCAACTGCAGGGACTAAAAAATAAGGGTAAAAAATTAAATAAAGTTTAATATTATAAAAAGTTTCAAAAAATGAATGAATCATGCTAAAACAAAAATTAAAAAAACAATGTCTGAATTGCTGTTTTTTGTCTGTCTCCAAAAAAAAGTTACAAAAAGTCTTGTTTCCTAAAATTGCATCAATAAAAATATCAGGTTTTCCCACAAAAAAAAAGCACTCACACAATTATGTAGCCACAAAAAATAAAAACATTATGGTAATGGAAAGTGGTGATGCAAAAAACAAGTTTAGAAGAGAAAGGGTTTTTATTGTGCAAGAGTAGTAAAATTAAAAAGTATAAGTTTGGTATCACTGTAATCGTATCAGTCCAGAGAATAAGTCTATCATGTTATTTAAGCTGCATGCTAAACAACGCAAACTTTAAAACATCCAAAAATCGATGGTGGAATTGATATTTTTGTTTCTATTCCCTGCCAGAAAGAGCAAGTAAATAATAAAAGTTAATCAACGAAATCTTTTTACTCCAGAATGGTGCCATTACACACTACGGGGGGGGGGGGGGGGGGGGGGGGGGGGGGGGGGGGGGGGGGGGGGGGGGGGGGGGGGGGGGGGGGGGGGGGGGGGGGAACTACACCCTCATGTAGTTATGTGGATGAAAAAAATGCAAAAAAATTTCTTGGTCATTAAGGGGCAAAAGAGGCCAATCATTAATGCTTAAGGTCTCTAATTGTGTCTCTTCTAACTTTACTTTCAATTCTAAAAATAGAACACATGGTGGATTCACCATGTAACAATTTTCAAAAAAATATTTGTTCCCAGCTGTTAAGTGTGTTTTCCTGATTGTTTGTACCTTAAATGAATAGAAAAAAGTTATTATTCCCTCTAAACTTTGCTTTTGTGGTCAGCACAATGATATTTTGAAATTGATCTATTTTTAAGGATATTCGCAATATCTCAAGATACTTAAGAAGCTTCTGGAATTGTGAGAACTATCAAGAAGTTTCTAGAACTGCCCAGAATTATCTAGAACTTTCTGGGACTGTACAGAATTGTAGGTAGCTGTATAACTACAGTTATATAGGGCCACTATAGCCCTTCCTGAGAGACGGAGAGACAGGATCTAATTGATTGGGATTGCATAGTAAGTGGGCAATGGCCATTACAGATAAAGGGGAATTGACCTAGACAGACAGGTGTGAATTCAATATCTATTCAGATTCTGATAACGACAGTATTCACACTTCACCCCACACCCATTACAGGAGGAGCTTAGGAATGTAAATGTATATATTGTGTGTTACTCTGGTACCAGGTGATCAATCTTGCTCTGCTGAATCCTCAGTACACTCTTGAACTTTAATACTGCATGGAATAAAGACCATTTTTATCAAGTTTGGAGAGACATCTTTTTTTCCTTACAGTTCACATCAACTTAGTCAGTTTAGATGGCATCAAGAGGCATCCAGCAGACGCATTTTGCTACGTATGTGGCCAGTTTATAAAGACAAGAGCGAAAAAGTACTCTGTGGAAGCATCTGCTAAGATGTGTGAGGCCTACAAAGCATACTTTGGCATGCCTGTTGGTGACCAAGACAAACCATGGGCTCCTCATTTCACATGTGAGCACTGCAAGAAAACTCTTGAAGGTAAGTGGATAAATGCTACTCTCTTAAATAGCAGATTAACTGTGTTAATATTGTAAATATCACTAGTCACTAGTGTGAAATAGGCCTAAATCAAATTCTCAATCCAAATATTATTTTGTTTGCTTATAGGTTGGTACAGGGGAGAGAAGAGAGCCATGCATTTTGCTATCCCAAGAATTTGGCGTGAACCGACTGATCACTCAACAATTGCTACTTCTGCATGGTGGACCCTTCCAAACGTCGCACTGGCAAAAATGCACCGCCTGACATTCCGTCATCTATTGCCCCAGTACCACACTGCCCTGAACTTCCTGTACCAACACCTCCAGACAGAGCTACACCACCTTCAAAAGAAAGCAGCAGGTCAGACATCGAGGAAGACGTTGAAGATCACGATTTCTCTTCATATGCAGATGAGGAACGGAAGCCATACTACCCTAACCAAAAAGACCTCAACGATCTGATCAGAGACCTTGGTCTCACCAAGTCCAACGCTGAGCTTCTGAAATCAAGGCTCAAGCAATGGAACTTATTAGATGAAAGCGTACAAGTCACAGATGAGAGGAAGCGTCACCAAGTTTTTTCCATCTTCTTCAGTCATCAAGATGGACTGTGCTTCTGCAACAATGTGGCCGGTCTATTCGAGGCTATAGGTATCACCTGTAACCCGAATGAGTGGCACCTCTTCATAGACAGCTCATGCAAGAGCCTCAAAGCCGTGCTGCTTCGCAATGGGAACAAGTATCCGTCTCTTCCTGTAGCTCACTCGGTGCACCTGAAAGAGGAGTACACCAGTGTCAAGATGTTGCTAGGTGCCTTGAAGTATGATGAGTACGGCTGGGAAGTTATCGGAGATTTCAAAATGGTGTCATTCCTGATGGGCCTCCAAGGTGGTTTTACTAAGTATCCTTGCTTTATTTGCCTTTGGGACAGCCGGGATACTGAAGTGCACTACCACAGGCGGGACTGGCCTCAGCGGACAGAGTTCACTGTGGGGAAGAACAATGTAAAGTGGGAGCCACTGGTGGACCCATGCAAGGTGCTATTGCCACCACTACACATCAAGTTGGGGCTCATAAAACAATTTGTCAGGGCTCTAGATAATGAGTCGAGAGCTTTCAATTACCTTCAAGATCTTTTACCTAAGCTGTCTGAAGCAAAGATCAAAGCTGGTGTCTTCGTCGGACCACAAATCAAGAAGATCATAGAGTGCAGTGAATTTCCCAAGAAGCTGAATAGGAAGGAGAGAGCAGCTTGGAACAGTTTTGTCGCAGTGGTTCGCGGTTTCCTAGGCAATCATAAAGATGAAAACTATGTACAACTGGTTCAGACTCTGATAAAGAACTATGCTGCAATGGGCTGCAGGATGTCACTCAAAATCCATATCCTTGATGCTCATCTTGATAAGTTCAAAGAGAACATGGGAGCTTATTCAGAGGAGCAAGCCGAGAGCTTTCACCAGGACATTATGAACTTTGATCGCCGTTACCAAGGACAATATAACGAAAACATGATGGGCGACTATATTTGGGGATTGATTCGTGAAACTGATTTGCAGTATAGTTGTAAATCTCGGAAAACCACACACTTCTGAACAGTTTTTGGTAATCTGTGTAAATTTGCAATGCATACAGTGTTCTTAGTCTGACTGTATAAATGAGAAGATGCAAAATCGTCTGTTTCTATAGTAAAAATGCATAATTTGTGTTGCCGTGGTCACAAAAGCGAAGTTTATGATGAATGTAAGCAATTTTTAATTTGTTTTAGACATAAGCAATTGGAATATAACATTTAAAAGCTGGGAACAAAATTTCTGTTACATAGTGAGGAGCACATCCCTGAATGCATAAGGTGAGGTCTTGCTGATAGTCTGCATCCGTTTTTTTTTCTTCTGCATGGAAAATGCAATCAGCAAACCAATGAACGTAGGCTGGTTGGTCGGCTTATCATCAACACAATTAGACAATGAATGATCCTAGCAGTTCCTTGCAAGATCATAGAAAGCAGTGAGAGGATCCTCTGATGGGTCCCAGTTCTAGCACAATAATGGTCCAGCAGAAGACACCAAGATTAAAGAGTGCTAGAAGTTGGTGAAGGGTTGGCATCCCAAATCATTTACTATCACTGTGTCTGAGACAAAAGCCAGACTCATCACTGAAGAGGATAGACCTCCATTTCAGCCTCCATTGCTGTCTTGCTGTGCACCAAGATAGCCTTTGAAATTTTTTTATTAACAGACATCACACGACAGCATTAAATTCAATTTCTGTGAATGGGCTATTCACATGACTGTTATTTTGATGGTCCATTGTAATATTGTAATAATGTAGCCTTACTACTTATTGGTACCTTGCCCACACACCTAGCTCACCTCTGTGTTTTGTCTACATAATACAATTAACTAGATACAATTAAGAATGGAAACTATATAAAGAAAAGAGAAAAGAAACCTGCCACCACAGCCGGCATGGTTACCACTTTGGTCCAAGCTTCTTTAAAAGGAAAAAACAAAAAGGCTGTAATTGAAAACCTTATGTAGTTTTTGTTCATTTAACGATTTAAACGATTTACAATCTTAATAAACACAGCAGTCCATCAAACACCTTTAAAATCAGTTCAGAACATCCTATGTTCACCACAGGATTTTCTCATTATCTTTACTGCACTGGAGATTTATTGACACCAATATTGTTGATTTATTAAACTACTTTGAGACAGTTTTTGAAAAGTTTTTTCCAAATTATCGTAGAAACGTAATCAGCGCAGTAAAATTGATTGTCAAAGTACACTGGTGCTGTTTCTCATCAAAAGTTTGTAATTTCAGCACAGTGGTGGCAAATTGATTTAGTTTTAATTGAAATTTTAATTGAAAGGAACTCGTTATCATATTCCTCCCTTATTTACCAAACAGTGTTTTGTGAATTGTAGTGTAAGTGCTATTAAAATTAACCCTACAATTCATGGAGAGGTGTTAATTTAAAGTTTAATTGCTTTCAATATGAGAGTAAAGTATAAAACATAGTCTATTAAATTGGCAGGAGGAACTGCATCAGAGATTAGAAAGATAGTGGCAATATGCCTTAAAGAAGCACTCTCACAAAAATTTGTATTCTCTGGTATGTTAAAAGCATACACAGTTTACATTGTAGTGAAGGTAATTTAATTGCCGTTGGCTGTAATTGTAAGTTATTCACTCCCTTCTGGTCCTCACCTGTGTCATGTGACCAACAATAAGACTCAAAAACCAGCTAACATGCCCTGTACCACATTTATCAAGTGTTTTAAACAGTTTTCAGGCACAACTTACATAAAAAGGGCTTTGGCTTTGTGTGAATGGGGTGTGGCTTATCAGAAAGTGGACAAAGTTGTGGCAAGGTAGGCACAAAAATCCACCAAAGTTTTGATGCATATTTTGTTGTAATCTAACCCAACTAATAATGAGTGTAAAGTTAGACTAATCGTTGTCTGATGTTAATAAAGTGCTGAAAACAGGAAATGACGGACACTTTGTGGGTGTGTTAGTAGTACAAACACATGCCCACAATATAAAAATCTCCCAGAGGTCTGACGGTCTAGCCCATACAGAGATCACAGCAGACAGATGGCAGAAAAAAATTATGGGACGAACTGTCGTAGGTTTATGTACAACCAACCAACAGCAGACAGTCCAAAATCTGCCATTTTATCAGTCTAACATCTAATGTGTATGGCCAGCATAAGGCTGAGGCCCCGTGTTGTGGAAAAGCAGCTTTATTTGTTGCAGTGATTGCTGCAGTTTTTTGAGCCAAAGCCAAGTGTGGCTACAAAAGGAATGGGAAATATATGTGAAGCTCTTATACTTTTACCTTCTGCTCAATCCAGTCCTGGCTTTGGTCAAAAACACCCAGCAAAATCTGCAACTAAAAAAGCCTTAAGAAGTCATGTACGACACTCTGAGGGCCCCTAGGACTCGATTTAAACCCTTTCTAGCTCTATAACACAAACCCAGACTTAGTAATTTCAAAGTGATATAGCTATGGATAAATGGATGGCAGCCATTGGTAGCAAGCAGTCTGTTTAAGAATATACTGTACTGTCAGATTTTATACTCTTTATAAAATTAAAAATGGTCAGCAAATTTTGGGGGCAGATGCCTAGCAGTGTTTATACACCAGGTATCAGTAGAAGCAATGACTTTTACAAGCTGTTCAAAAATTATCCCTTTTTTGGGAGGAGCAACAAATTTAGTTTTATTTTAATGGAAAATTTAAAATATTAAAGACTTAAAAAAATCTCTTTATTATGGCAAAACAACATAGAACATAATGTTTGGACAGGCATCCCCACTGTCAGCAATGATAGATCATTCATTAGCATTAGCCGGACATATGTGAAAATGCTGGCAGATATATACCTGATTCATTTTCACAAATGTAATGTTTTCCACACTTGTGGTGCATGCATGTTTGCTGATGTCTGTCAGGCTGGTGCTGAAGATGGAATTACTGTCCCATCATGCGATAGTTAGCAAAATGTATTTAAATTTATTTCCCAAATTGTCGCTTGGACAAAGTGACTGAAGATAGATATTATGCTAGCAATGCAAGAAGCCAGCCACCAAATTGAAATTAAATTAAAATCAAATTTGCCTGATTCCTCATCTTTTGCTTGCGTTACATCTTCTGGTCTTTTGCTTTCCTACTGCTGGATGGTGACACGTGTCATGAAACTTCCCTTTTACATTCAAATTGCAGAGGTATGTAATACAGCCACTAACCCTATAAATGCAGGCACTGGCAGCTGCCAACCACTAGGAGGATTTAAGTTAAAATGTATTTGAAAAAACTTTGGCTAAGGTCCATGTGTGGGAAAGCTGCTTTTTTTGTTGCAGATTTTGATGTGGTTTTTTGAGTTCATTTTTTTTAATTAAATGGAAACATATCTTTAAACTTCTATGTGTTCTATGTTATATTGTGAATTGGTCACCCTATCAACACATATCAGTCCGTCAGACATTTCAAGGTTCGTGGGATATTTGAATTCACTGTATTTCACATGGAGACAATATGGACAAAATAATGGAGACAATATACCTTGTGACTACTAGCGTCCTACCCATCATACTGAATGTATATGTGTGCATAACCTGAAAAAAAACACATTGTTGTCCCTGGAGGTTCAGGTTAGGTTGAATGGACAGGAAAAGGGTCAGTTGACAAAGTAATCTGTAATCTGGGGAATACTGAGCAATGTTCAATTAAATGTAAATATAAGCAATGGGCAGGTTTTATAGATTGTTTTCAAGAGCATAAGTTTTACAGGATTCTGAAAAGTACAAATACGTGGCTGGTGTCTTTTTTTTTCTTTTTGCTTGAATAAACGAACTAAATTGTAAGGGTTCTTTTCTTGTTTAGTCTGCCTTCGTGTGGAAAGCACAGCACTATGTCATCACTTTGACAGCATCTGGATCTAATTATGAGCCACATGATCGGCATTTTCTTTTCTTTACTGCCATGCTTTTCCCCTTGAGAGTGCAAATATTCTGCATATGATACATTAGCTACATGACCCGCACACAGAGCATTGGCTGTTAGGCCATGAATGGCCCTCTTGTCTTCAGTTTAAAGCAGCAGTAGGTCTTTGACTTTAATATCTATGCTAACTCTATTTAACCTACCATTTTTCTACCCATAGAGGTGTCCAATAC
Source organism: Leptodactylus fallax (assembly GCA_947044405.1). Taxonomy (NCBI): domain Eukaryota; kingdom Metazoa; phylum Chordata; class Amphibia; order Anura; family Leptodactylidae; genus Leptodactylus; species Leptodactylus fallax. Next base: position 9,485,902 of record CAMRHE010000010.1, on the reverse strand, counting down.
TTCCATAACAGTTTATTGTTCTATTTTGATATTTTTGGAGAAACAGTAATTTGAAGATAGATGATGAGTTCACAATCAGATTTACTAAATACAGTTAACCCATTGAAGGGCATGTGTCAGCAGAAAAAGGCACATGATTTCTATCAGGTTTGGATTATAAACATTTTTTGTTTTTGGCATGTTTATTTTTCTTTTACTGCCACTATCCTTATAAAAACAGAACACACAGTGTCCTAAAATTACCTGTTTTCTGCAGGTCACCCTTCACCCTTGCTGTTTGGTTTGGGAGTGGGTCATCCAAGGACTTACTTTCTGCTTTATTGTACTACTGGAATCCTAAATAAGTCAGGATAGTACCACTATACACATAAGGCTCTATATATACATCTCTCCCACTACCTTGATTATTTATTTTAAGATATTCCGCAGCACTTTACAGATATTGTCAACACTGTTCCACATTAGGCTTACAATATACATTCCCTATCAGTATGTCTTTGGAGTATGGGAGGAAAGCAGAACAACTAGAGAAAACCCATGCAATTGCAGGGAGTACATACAAACTCCATGCATATATTATATACGTAGGACTCCAGCGCTGCAAGACAACAGTGTCATTGGGGTTATGTCACAAAACATATTTATCCATAGGGTAGAGAATAAAGCCTGAAGGAGGGGGTTGTTTGACCATTGAGCATCGGGAGCATCAGAGATAATTGAAGTACAGCACTTGGCCGGTGGGGGGGGGGGGGGCATGTTTGTGTCTATCAGGGGATAGAGACTGCATTCACAGCAGAGATAATACACCCCTTTATTCTCAGGATTGGTGAGATAACTCCTTTAACTATTGAATTTGGACTGTCTGCTCCAGATTATCAATCTTGATCAGACAGAATGTATGATAAATCATTCCAATTTGAGTTGTAGAAAACATGTTTAGTGAAAAATACATGCATGATATGTATTTTAGTGGCACAGGGTGTTTTTTGAATGCCTGAGTACTATTGGGCACATTTATTAATACCAATGTTTTATACATCAATCTTAAAATATGATTAACCCATATCAGACAAGCAAAAAATATTAAGATGCAGAGGACTCTTAATATTTTTTGTGTATCTCAAAGGATCCAAAAATGGACATCTACTCCAGCAATCGGCTGGAGTAGGTTTCAGAAGTTATTTAAACCAGAAAACTGGCATAAGTAATCTTGAATGTGTGGTTCCATCAAGGCTCTGTTTCTTGCCAACTGTCCCCATCCATGCCATTTTCTAAAATTCTATTACTAGGCAAACTCGATATGAGCTGGGGAGTTTAAAGGGAAACTCAAACTGACAGCTTCACATATCTACTGTATACTTTTTCATGCAGCTTCTAACACAGTGTCTCAGATCTTGCACAATACACCCACTGCATAGCAATAGCTTAACTTAGACTTCTCTCACTGACTCTCAAAAAAATCTGCAAATAATGTCCTCATAAAAGGTAGTGCTAGAGAAGGTTTTCCTTATCCATCAAGGAGAACTTATTTGCATAATCTTTTCCCAGAATCCCTAGCAGGGCATATATAGTCTATAAGTCCCTGAACACTAAAAGGTGGCCTGAGAAGGCAGTCTCTTTAAGAAGACATAGTACACCTTCTGACCCACATAACTAACTCTCAGCAGACTCAAAGCTACTTTATATAAAAGTACTTTTTATGTATTATGACCCCTTTAGTTTGTCTAGATGTATTGTGTTGTTGCTACTTTATCACTACCAAGAAAAGAAGTGGAAAGGTGAGCTGGTGCAGAAAATAGATGATAGTCTTTTCAAGGTCACTATGAAACAATGTGACATTCTGTTGGTTTATTGCTTTTTATATTGTTTAGCTCATCTGAAATAGTAACTGGCAGAGACTATATTTACAACATAATGGCAGTCAGTTCACATTTTTGTTATGAATGACTTCTTTTCATTGGGACAAACATTTACTTGTGTGCTATGCAATTTACTGTATTTTTAAGTCGTTGAGAAACATCTGTTGGCCTACTTTTCTGATATTTATACAAGTGATTTGGCCTGTTTTCATTGAAGTGATTTGGTTTGGTCTTCCTGTTTTTCCCTTTTAAAAATTGGATCCCTTTGATGTGTTTGGCTTGTACTTAACTTACTGCTAAACATTTCCTTATAGACTTATAAATCTAATTTACTATGCATACATATCTTGAATATCCATAGTAAAGATGCTTCTAGTCTAATGTGATGTTCTAAACTAATGAGGTACACAATGGTCAAATTAACTTGATTTTAAGATTACATTAACAAAAAGTACAAGCATAGGCAGGATTAGACTTAAAGCCGGAGATATGGAGATCCTATATTGTTGAACTCATGGTTCCCTGGTGTATACCAATGAGCGACCTGGTCAAATCTCTAAGAGGTAAGATCATTTCAAAAATATCTTCCTATACCTACTGTCTAGTGCCTGATGCCTAATGATTTGGTGCCATAGCTTCTAACTTCTTGTTTTTTTAATTAACTTATTACCCAATCCTTTATGTCCAATAGGGTTGTGCCCTAGTCCCTGGATTGAAATGGCACAAGCTGTCACTTACCAGCCTGCTTGTCTTTCCACTGCCAGAAAAAAAAAGCTTGTGCATCCTGTTCTGGAAGTTTGTTGTACGCATTTAATATCGACCAATGTTAACAACAAAGTTTAATATCGTAAAGAAAAGACATAAAACATATTAATAATACAAACATTCCAGACAAACATGGAAACTAAAAAGAAATTTATTAACAAAGCTTTTCCTTGGGGCAACAAGATCAGGTGCAGTACCAGTCTTTCAATACAAAATAGTAGCTAAAGCTACTAGAAAACAACTTTATAGAAAATCAACTCATACACTGGTTCAGTTGTCAGGTTATAAATAGGAATTTTCCATCACCAATATCTTAATATTGGCTGTGTATAGCTTTCAGTTTTATAAGAAAGTATTTTATGTTCTCAGGTACAAGGGAATCAGTCAAAACCAGCTTGACCTTTCAGCCTAACCCCGATTTGACCCACAATGATACATTCACGAGATGACAAACATGAAATAAATCCTAAACTAACAAGGTGAAATTGTATTCAAATGACATATTCAAGCCGTCTCTCCTAAATATTACAATGCTATACAATAATTGCAATATAGAGCCAGCTATCAGGACAGCAAAATACATCATTTTTAATTAAAACCACATAAAATTGTTTGTGAAAAAAGCATAACAAGCATAAGGAGTTTTATACTGTACATGATAGTGTGGTGCATATGACAATAGGGACAGACCTGATCTGAAATAACAAGTTTCTGGGTGAAATCTGATTTCTTAAATTATATATCTACAGTAAGACATCTTTGAAAAACACTTGATAAGATAACTGCTGGTTTTATACCTTTTTTGTTATACCTGTAGGCAGAACATGATACTATTACATATGTCCCTACATTTTATAACTGTAAGAAGTGGAAGGTAATGGTTAGCAGCAGAATGTTTGAGAACAGATTACTGTCAAATAAGTGACTCTTAAATCAAAGACATTTTCATACAAGTAAGCAGTAATGGACAATATGGTTGATAGATCAATTTTCAATCAAGTACTGGTCAATCCCTCATTATCCTACTTGTTGTAAAGTAATTTATGATGCAGTCCACCATACACATGCCTGGTGCATCTCCAGTGGGGGCGAGGGTGAGTATGAATGTCAACAATAAGTAAATTTAATATCAGTAGGAGAACAAACATACTGCCATAAAAGAGCTCTATAAGCCTGGGGTCTATTGCAGAAACGCAGAAGAAAAAAATGTTGTGTTTTACAGTACCAGCAAAGTGAACAACTTTCTGGCTAATCCCATCCACATATTGCGGGAAAAAAACGCTGCAGAAAAGCGGCATTTTCAAAAATGCACACATTTTTAAAAAAAACACAGCATGTCAATTTTACCTGTGGAAACACTTGCCTTTTCCCTATAGATTTAATAATGGAGGAAATCTGCTGAGAAAAAAAGCAGGAAAAATGCAATGGAAAACGCTGCAGGATAAAATGCAATACATTCTGCAACATGGGGTCTTAGCCCAAAGCGGGATCCTGTGCTATAAAATTTTCAAGTTTATATTTAATACTGTTTTATATCTTTAATAAAGTTTTTAAAACAATTCCTAAAATCCTACCTTTCAACAACTGTGGGTTTCTGAGTTATAACACTTGGGAGTTTTGGTCAGAAAATGCAAAAATGAAAAACTTTCCAATGCACTGATCTCATTGATTTTGCTCCTTTTCCACTCTCTCATCTTCCCTGTTACTAAGTGTCCATGACACTTTCACATAGACCAGAATGACTGGCATTGTCATCACTGGGAGGAAATGAGACTGACATCAGTTGATGAAGTATCAATAAGTATTTAGGATTTTTTTTTTTTATCTTTGCATTTTATGTTGCAAAGGCCTAAATGTTGTAAGAAATCCCACCTCTTGCTTACACATGAGATCTCTCAACAGCTCTGCTCATTGATTCATTCTGAAGTCTCTTGAATAACATATATGCTAATTTACTATTTGCAGAGCAAATATAATATAATATTTGTGTTGTGCTTTACCCATTTCATCCTCTGTTTGGGAAAGAGGACTATTTAGTGGGCATACATTGTTTCTACAAGACTTTGATGGGTCAACTCTGCACTACCTAACGCCGCTGATACATTTTGTACAATGAGTGAGCAGCATGGCTCCTGGCATGTAAATATTACCAGGAGCCGTGCTTCCCTGGAACAGTTGATCTATGAGGGTTCCATCTTTTGGACCCCCACAGATCTAATACTGATGGCCTATCCTAAGGATCGGACAGCGATATTGCAAAGTTGGATAACCCCTTTAGATCCATGTTTCACAATTCTATCATTTTATCATTTAGAAGCACATATTCATTTTGGTGATCTATTTGGAAACTACATTCCCAAATGGAAGTAAGGCTAAAAAACAGCATGTTCAGTATGTATAATGCCAAGGACACTGGTGGGAGAGACAGAGGGCAATGGCCTTATCCCAAATACTTCTAATGGACCAAAGTATCTACTAGGAGGAAGGTAACAAATTGTATGCCAAAATGATGCAGACATTATTTAAAAACCCCCAATGATTATGTGAGACGACTTAAGACTTAGGCACTCATTTGAGCCACATCCAAGAATAAAAGAAGTAGAAATATAAAGGAAGCTCTTATACTTCTCTCTTCTGCTAAATCCACTCCTGGCTTTGGGTCAAAAAATGCACCAAGATCTACAATAAAACCCCCCAGCTTTTCTGCAATGTGTGGCCTCAGACTAAACCTAGATTAACACGACCGAGTTTGACTCGTGAAACTCGGTCCGTGTATTCGCCGGATTTACCTTCCTGGACTTCATGGCAGGAGTAAACTAGCATCTTAGTTATCTGCGCTGCTAGGAGTCCCTGCCTCCCAGCGGCATACTGTCCCATACTTTAATTAGTATTAGGCAGTGACTTATGCATCATAGATAACTATGATGGTAGGCGTCTGTCTTCCGACATGAAGTTCAGGTCAGTAAATCGAGCAAACAAAAGGACCAAGTTTCACAGGTGAAACTCTGTTGTGTGAATGGGGGGTAAGGCTAAGGACCTATGCAGTGAAACGCAGATTTTGCTGTGGTTTTTTTTGAGCCAAAGCCATGAGTGAATTTAGCAGAAGGGAGAGGTATAAGTATTTCCTATATATTTCCTGCGGAAGGCCACTCTTGGCTTTGGCACAAAAAAAACACAGCAAAATCTACAACAAAAAACAGCTTTTCCGCAACACTGGGCCTCAGCTGTCCAGTCAATCACATAAAGAAATTAATGTATATCCTATGCAGCAGACTTTCTAGGCACAAAGCATAAAGTACTTCAAGTACCTGTTGCCCAGGACATTAGGACCAGTGGCATACCCTTTACTAGTGTTAAATGATGCACCCTATATGGCTGCCTCAGTTGCAAGGCCAAAAGGGCCCCATACAGTTGTGCCAAAAAAGTTTACATACCCCAGCAGATTTTTTTGGCATTTTTTAAGAGAATATGAATGATAACACAAAAACTTTTTCTCTACTCATGGTTAGTGGTTGGTTGAAGCCATTTATTGTCAAACTTCTGTGTTTTCTATTTTTAAATCATAATAACAACCAAAAACATCAAAATGACCCTGTTCAAAAGTTCACATACCTTGGTGATTTTGGCCTGATAAACATGCCCAGAAACCAAACCACGGTCAGGCAGACGAACCAAAATTTAGGCCACAACTGCCCGGAAAATTGTTCGGGATGCAAAGAAAAACCCACACATAACATCAGCTGAAATACAGGACTCTCTGAAAACTATCGGTGTGGCTGTTTCAAGATGCACAATAAGGAGGCACTTGAAGAAAAATGGGCTGCATGATCGAGTTGCCAGAAGAAAACCATTACTACGCAAATGCCACAAAGAATCTCGCCTTCAATACGCCAAACAGCACAGAGACAAGCCTCAAAACTTCTGGAACAAGGTAATTTGGAGTGATGAGACAAAAATCGAACTTTTTGACCACAACCATAAATGTTACATTTGGAGAGGTGTCGCCAAGGACTATGATGAATGAACACCATTCCTACTGTAAAGCACGGAGGTGGATCACTGATGATGTGAGGATGTGTGAGCTTCAAAGGCACAGGAAACTTGGTCAAAGTTGAAGGAAAGATGAATGCAGCACGTTATCAGCAAATACTGGAGGCAAATTTGCATTCATCAACCAGGAAGCTGCGCATGGGACGTACTTGGACGTTCAAACATGACAACGATCCAAAACACAAGGCCAAGTCGACCTGTCATTGGCTACAGCAGAAGAAAGTAAAGGTTCTGGAGTGGCCATCTCAGTCTCCTGACCTCAATATCATTAAGCCACTCTGGGGAGATCTCAAGCGCGCAGTACATGCAAGACAGCCCAGGAATTTACAGGAACTGGAGACTTTTTGCCAAAAAGAATGGGCAGTTTTACCATCTGAGAAAATAAAGAGCCTCATCCACAACTACCACAAAAGACTTCAAGCTGTCATTGATGTTAGAGGGGGCAATACACGGTATTAAGAACTGGGGTATGTGAACTTTTGAACAGGGTCATTTTGATGCTTTTGGTTATCAATATGATTTAAAAAGAGAAAACACAGAAGTTTGACAATAGATGGATTCAACCAACCAATAACCATGAGTGGAGAAAATGTTTTTGTGTTATCATTCATATTCTCTGAAAAAAGGCCAAAAAAACACAAAAAAATCTGCTGGGGTATGTAAACTTTTTAGCACAACTGTAGATATAAAAATCAGCAAAATGTGATGATTTCGGCAGGTCCAAACATTTATCTTGTGCATGAGGCCTCCCATCTTTCCTAATGGATGATGAAGAATGGGAAAGAAGAATGAGACAATTTGTTTATTCAGGATCCAGGATTGCAGGATGCAGGATTTTTTGAGATTCTTAGAGATATGTCACTGCCTGAGGAGTCTAGCAGCAACATATCCCCACTGACAACATACACACATAGAGGAATATCTGTTGGCCAAATGATTGTTCATCTGATATCTAGTGAAGGTGTATGGCCAACTTAATGTCTGCTATGACCATTTCCTCACTGAAAAATGTCAATCCTTTCCCAGTCTAGATGGATGACACTTGGAGTTAACAGGGTTTTCCAGGCAAACAGTTTTGATGATAAATCCCAATTCAAATTGATCATCATCAGATTGTTTGGGTTCTGACACTAGGAGACTCACCGATCATCTGATATGAAAATCCACTATGCTGTTAAAACCGAATAGTGACAGTGACTACTGCAGCTCTGGTTCCATTCTAATAAATTAAAGATGAGTTTCCGTAATCACTGTCTACTTCCAGCTCTGTGTACTGTGTTATAACAACACCACAGCTACTGATATAATCTAATCTGTAGGGCTGCTCGGTGTCAAAACCCAACCCATCAAATACCGATGACCTATCCTAAGGATAAGTCTGCAAAAATTGCATGGAAGACTGCTTTAATTGAAGCCATTACCAGAAAAATTCAGTTATTTAAAGCGAATGATTCTGTTGACACTATGCTACAACTGAAATACTCAATAAGAATCTTGAATTTTCAGCCTACTTAAGATTACTGTTACTTAAGAAATATATACATTTTCTCAAATGGTTGTTTTGTGTGTGGGAACCTGTCCAAAAATAATATTGTAACTTCAGCCAAAAAACATACACACTGGCAGAAATAGATTCAAAATTTCTAAAATAAACTCCAGAGGAGGGCCGTTTGCAATGAAACTGTTGAAATGTTGGACCTAGAGTTTAAACAGCTATAAATATGCTGATCTGATAAATTTACTACACTTAAACAGGTCTCAGGTCTGACAAATCTACTTGAGAGACGTACATCTAAAATAAAGAGCAGTCACAGTACCGAAACCATTAGGTTGCCCTGATACAGTAGATTAATGTCAATGGACTGCAATGATTTTAACTTGATCTGCTGACAATCTTGTGTGTATACTGTCTCTTGAATTGTGGGGGAAATGAGGATCAATATGTCCAATTACAACATGTCAGATCGTTTGCTCTTCCAGGAGCTCTTCTTCTGTAATAAGCAAGGTGTGCATGTTTTGGAAAGGTTTGGGGAGATACTGTAGCTTTTGGCACTGCTTGTATAACATACTGGAGGATCTTAAAATAAGGAAAGGCTGGCCTACGGCCATCTGAAAAGGCACTTATAAAGTGTAGACTTACGCAAAACCACCATAGGCCAGCTAACTGGTGAGTCCTGCAGATTTCTTCTTCTACATTTACTTTCTGTGATTCATTTGACACCATTTAATAGCGGCATCTTTTTCATGATCAATCTTGAAAGCTAAAAACTGACTGAAAGAGTAAATTGAAAGAGAATGTTGAGTTCTTGTGTGCTGATGTAATGCAATAAATGGTAAAACAAGCTGTGAGGAATATGTTATCCAGTTTCTGCTATTCGATGGCGTATCATAAGGAGAGGCCATCAATATTAGATCTGCAGGGATCTCACACCTGAGACCCCCACAGATCAGCTGTACCGAGACATTTACATGCGGGGAGCTGCAGCGCTCACTCGCCGTATAAACTGTAGTGTCCAGTGTAGGTACTACAGCTCTGCCCCATAGACTTCAATGAGACAGCGCTACAGTTTGTACAGTGAGTGAGCACTGCAGCTCCCAGGATGTAAACAATAATCTAATATACTATTCATAACCTATCCTAAGGATAACCATCAATAGCAGAAACTGGATAACCCCTTTAGCACTGTAAATGCTGAAAATGAAATTGACTTGAAATGAAAACTAATGAATAGTACTCATTGTTTCACACAGGCAGATGAACCGATGCCCAGAATTAGTAAAATAGGTCTGTTATTTCCCATAGAAACAGCACCACTTTTGCCTATGAATGGTGTGTACGGCAGGTAATCCTCATTTTCGCCAGTGCAACACCAGAAACCAGCCACTGAAAACCCCTTCTTTTGGTATCCTAGGCGTTTTACAGTGCAAAATGGATGATATTCTAGGGAATCCCGTGCCCACATTGCGTTAAAAACCGTGCTGCGGACATGCGGCGATTTCAAAAACTGGAGAGGTTTTGAAAATCGCAGGATGTCAATTATACCGACGGAAACGCGGGCGGTTTCCCCCAGGTATAATTGAAACAGAAAGTGCACAGAGGAAATCTCTGCGAACTTTCTGTCTAAAGCGCTTCGGGAAGAACCGTGATGCGTTGCCGCCGCGGTTTTTCCCGCAGTGCTTTTTTTTCCTGTGGAACGCCACGTGGGGCCTTAGCCTTAAGAAAGTGTGCCCAGTAAATCACTTGGGCTGAACTGCACTCCCCTGTGAACTCTATTGTTCTGTATTCTTGGAAAGATTATTTTAGATGTGATATGACTGCCTTTAGTACAAATAAGGAATGAGTTAAATATTCATATAGATATATATGTCTATTGTGAAGTCCATCCATAAGCAGCAATCATGCCCTAATATACTGTATGCTGATGCATTCAAGCCAGGATATTCTAACCATGGTAATACTGATCCTGGTCTAAAATAACCAAGCAAAGAGAATAAAAAAGCTAGCTTATCCATTACTGCATAACTATAACAGATTTATAAAGTATTTTATATTAAAATAAGCACTGCTTATGCACTTTACAAGACAGATGCTAAGGTTGAGAGTCAACAGCTATTCTGAGCATTGGCATTTCATGTTGACAGATAGCGTTTTATGATCCCTCTTGCAAAAGATCCTTCATAATCTTCACTTTTCAATAGAATACAAAAATAAGCATTTCTTTAAATAACTTAGTTGCTTCAAACAATAAAGTATGAAAAAGCATCTAAATAATAAAGGCAAGGTTTGGCAGTAGGCAATAAGAACTGTAAATAGTTGCTAAATAGTCTTTTTTGGCAATTCAATACCATAAAGGTATTATAGTTGCTGGTGTATTTATACCACATTCTCCCTATGTTGGTTAAGAGATATGTGTCTTTTTAAAACCATCCTTCCCTCTTGTGCATGGCTCCTTTGCCATGGGTATGCACTGGCATTAGAATCTGCATATAGAGGAACATATATGGTATTCTCGATTTTGTTTCATAAAAAGTTTGGCCACTGATGTGTCTCCTTGGCTCCGAACAACTGAATTCGACAACCTCATGCCACATGAATGTGCCCTCATCACAAAGGCACTCTCAGTTTTCTTTGGCTCAAATGTGGCTATAGCAAAATACATCAAAGTATATTGCACAAGTCAAGATATTTCCTTGTAATGCCCCTTTTGGAATTATACCACAAATACAACTCTGCCACCATTATTTTACTGACTGTGGTGGCATTATGGCCATCTTTGGTTGTACTTTTCCATCAGTATCTAAAGTAGCATCTTTGCTTTTCTTTCTTGGAGGCTTCTTAATAGGTGTTCTCTTAACGGTTGGCTCGCCTGTCTCTTCCTTGACAGTTGCAGGCTGCTCTTGACTACTATTAGAGTTTTGTTTTTCAAGCAGATTTCCTGTGGCTGATACTGATTCTGAAACTGGACTGATCATTTTTTGCAGATTGGTGGTTGTGGGCAGAATTGCTTTGCTGGACTTGTTATTGATGGCTGCAGGAGATCGCTTGGCTTTCTGTGGAGGAGTAGGTTTCTCTTTTTGTGTTTTTAAGGGGCCTAAACCATTTTGATTGGTGTTGCTCTCTATTCTGTTAAGGCTTTGTGTTTTTTCTTTTAATTGGGCAGCCAGCAAGGAAGCTGCCTCAGAAGACAAATGAGGATGAAGTACCTCAGCCCGAGACTTGCTATGGTCTGGACTTTTTGGTGCATCTCTATTATCACCACTCTTTTTGTCAATATGCAGGTTTCCTATTCGTTTTAGGGCATTTTGAACTGTCCCATTAATACTTTCTATGTGATCATGACTTTTGTTTCTGTGCTTTGACTTGGATGGAGACAGAGATTCGTCAGGTTTGCTCTCTGTAATGTTTACATCCTTCAAGTGCTTTTGCCCCTTGTCCTTATTCCTCATGATGACTTTGTCTTCACTTTTGCCTTGACCAGCAGGGCAAGTATCACTGGGGGTTCTCTTTCTATGATGGTCTTTTAGGTTTGAGTTTTGTTCTGAATGGTCTGTAATAGTGGGTGTCTTATCTGGAGATTTATTAAATGTTGGTAATGAATTGGACTGGTTTGAATTAAACTTGCCATGAATCCAGGAAACCTTTGGCTTTGTAGAAGGATCAGGTGGAGGTGGTTTTGTTCTTTCAGGAGATGGGGGTTTTGCTCCTATTGTGGCACTTCTGTTATCCAGCGTAGCCTCATCTTCATCTTTAGACTGTTTAGATAACCTTGCAACTTTAGCATACAATGCACCACCAGTTGATCCTGAACCACATGATGATCTTTCACTGTCAGAAGATTTCAGTAATGGAGTTTCACTGTGATCAACTTGGGATGATTTAGGAGATCCAGAATCTTTTAAGCACGTATATTCCCCGGCTTCCTCCTCATTAACTTGTGGTGTCATTTTTTCCAGAACACTGGCATTGCCCTTTTCTTTGCAGTCTGTCATTGATTCTAAAATATAAAACCACATAACATTATCAAATTAGTATCAATAACGTAGAAATATGAGGAGGAAGAAAGTAAGGTACAACGTGACTATTACTGTCCACATTTAATGTAAAAATAGTAATAATATATCTGCAAGAAGTCTTTTAGCAGTTAAGACATAGGTACTCTGAAGAGACAAACTCTTTATTTGTGCAGAGTCTTGATAGGAAACTGGTCCATTTAGTCACTGCGTCTGCAAGCTATATCTCACCACATGTGCTGTCCACACTGTTTTTGTTTCCTAGTACAGTTGGTACCGATTGTCCCTCGAATCCTTAGCACCATTGATTTGCAGGTGACTTGCTGACTGACAGGGCATTCCCTCGCGATTTCTGCCCTTTTCACTGGGACTGTGTGTGTAGCAAACAGCACCCATGAACCTTAATTCTCTGTATACTGTCTTTACTGCTTACAGGCATCTTATAGATGCATCTATTGTAATGTGCCACTGTCTTGTGATATGCAAGATTTGTCATTCCTTACCTTTCCTCTGGGTTCAAGATATCCCGAGATGAATGGCACAAGATGACCAGCTTTGAAAAAACCTACATTTTTATGTCATTGTAACTTGAAAAAAAGTGAAAAAAGATACTGTTGCCAAATTTGTCTTTCTAAACTTTGGTGTTATTCTTTTACTTTTTTGGTTTTTTTTGGGATGCTGAGTAATTTTTTATACTATTCTGGTCATTTTATGTCACTCATCTCGGGATATCTGGAGCCAAGAGAAAGGTAATGGAGAACACATCTGTAATGCCACATATGTATACATTTAGATAGTTATATAGCAGAATGGTCTTTCTCACTCACCCTCATGAGGTACACAGTACACAGGTCCATCATCAGTGGTATCAAAGGATGAAAAAGAACCACGGGATGACCATGAAGGAGATGGCTGATCAACAACAGATGGTGGTTCAATGAAGCTGCAGTTAAATGTATTCTCCATGTCATGATGAGCCACTGAAATGAAGCAAAATGCAATGTGATTTTGTTGCTTGGAAACCTACTAATAGCTTGCAGTGTGAACTAATAATATAGTAGTGATGAATACAGTCACTTCATATGATACACTAAGTATGGAATTATTTCATGACATTGACATGGAAATGACCAATATTAATATTACTCAATATTATATCAACACTATCTACCTGCAATGCCTGCAGCAAAAACCTAGGTATTGTAGGGTATTACTACATTTATTTTTGTGTTCTTGATATTCAGTAGGTCATCCAGTTTTTAGGAAAATGGTAAGTTTTTTCTTGGCTATATAACTGATGTACAGCCAGATTACCAAGTAGTCATTTTTAGCACCTGTCTTCGGTTTAGATAGATGATTTCTCTGCTTCATCACTAACTACATAAGATGTGGAGCTTACTTAGCTACCAAGATTCACTTCCTGTACTCACTAAACAAAGCAAATGAAGGGGCATTATAAGGCCAATATGATAATGCCAATCATAAGTGAAATATATGTACTTGTCACATGCTGCATGTGCTACTAACAATCAGTAATTTGAGACAGACAAGCTTAATTTACCATCAGGTAATAATGGCTATATCTACTGTTGACCAACATGGGTGAGATGAGAACACTGTATATACCATACGTTATGAGGCTAGTTTCACACTACTGTTTTTATTTCTCTTGTTCTCATCCATAAGAGAATCAGAACCATGATCATTAAAGTTCCTAGACTGACAGATACAAACTAATCAAACTCATTGTATCCATCATGACTGACTGATATGTTAAAATAAACATGGAAGTCCCATATGTCAGGGTTTTTTTTTAGATGGAAGGGAAAAAACAACATTATGAGTTTTTTTTCAACCTAAAAAAATAGCAGATGGAAGGAACCTTCTATTTTTATTTTAACATTGAAGTCAGTGGTGATGGATATAAATGGAAAGTGTCATGTCTACATCCATGTGGCATATTTAATGTCCTTTATTCTGACCCACTGCTAGATCAGAACAATGGCCGTATAAATGTTTGAAGTGTGAAAATAGCCTTAATCATTGACCACCAGAGATCAGTCACTCTGCATCAGCAACAAAACACTCTTTATATCTGTCACCAACATCAGTGACATAGCAATTGAGGTTGTAAGTACCCTGCAAATACTGCAGCTCAATTCTTCTTTCTCTCAACATCTGCTGTCAAGAAACCTCAGAAGGCCTCTCACACACTAGATAGTCTGCCACTTTAATAAAAAATTACCAATTTTGCTGACAGTGATCTAACGTTTGTAACCAGCTTTATGCCACAACCCACTGGAGGGAACTGTAGGATGGAAGTACTAGTCAGTGTAGTCAACAGTGACTAGTAACACTCAACTAACTCCTCCAGCCCACCTCCCAAGTTGGGGCAGTGTTAAGGGGGCCCACGGTGTACATGATAGCGCTGGTAGTTCCCCAGCTGTAGGAGTCCTCTACTCTCAATAAGCCAGGTGACGGTGGGCGGAAGGGCCCTTGATGGTAAAAGTAGGAATGACTCAGAAGACAGCAGTTGCAGCTGAACAAAATTATGTAACTTTACTGAGGTAGCAGGTGCAGATTCCAGGTGGGGGTAGTAGTGCAATGGGAGATTCACTGTAGAGGGTGGTAATGAGTCTGGTAATGATTTTCACAGCAAAGGGAATGCCCAGTAATAAATGTTTCTCAATGTCTTATGTCTCCACCCTGACAACACTATATTTCTACCTCTCCCACTAGGTATAGGGGCTGTAAATGAGTAAGTCCAAATAGCACCCTGCCTGCTTGTGTAGTGCAGGTTCTAGACTGTGAGCTTCTGGCACACTTCAAGTTTTCCCCCAAACTAGCACTCTCTCCTCTCTGTAGGGTGGAAGCAGGTTCTTTCCCTGTCTCATGGCTGCAGAAGAGATGGCACTGGGCTAAGGCTCTAACAGAAAGCTCTAAACACCATTTCCCTCAGCAGAGGCTGTAATGGACTCTCTCTTTCAGTAGACTACTCTTCTTAGCTGTTTACAGAAGATATCAGTCTCCTCACCTTAACCCAGCCACCAGTTGGTTTGGCTGGACCAAGCTCTCTCAAAAGGAGGGGTTTACCATCTTCACAGTGGAATAATCCCTAACATGAGGAAAAACACATGGAATCTGCAGAACTATATACATATACAGTGTCACAGACAAAACAATGCAAACAGCTCATATTATAAGCAGTGCCCACTGGGATGCTGCATTGAGGTTAAGTAACTCTAGGTTCACACTAACATTGTGGGACCCGAACAATGGAGAGCCGGACCGCTAAAACAGCTGTTATATGCAGACTCCAGTGGATCCCATTGACTATAATGGGGTGCGCCGGGTGTCCACTGTTTTCAAACTGAAAGCAACAAAGAGAAATGTCCTCCATGCAGGACTTTTCTCTCTGCTGATTTTCCGTGGTTTCTGCAACAGAGACTCTGGCACAGATGTGAACCCAACCTTACCAAATAACTACATGTTGCATTTTATTGTGTAGAATGACGTAAAAAATAGAAACTGTTTGTTCACTAATGCTGTTTTAGAGAGACTTCAAAACTGTAATTCTGCAAAAGGACTCAATTTTTATCTGGCTTGAAATGCAGCATTCTTAGGAGAATTTGTACTTCATCCTCAAGACTAGCTTACTGTGCCTGTGTTCTGATGATTAACCTTTCTAATGGATGCAAGTAGTCTTCCAACACAACTCTCCCGGCTCTTGAAATAGAATTCTGTTTAATATTTGTATGACTTCGAGACCAAGGAAAGGTAATCAAAGCTCTGACCCCATGAAGAAGGGATTTCACTTTAGTAAGCAAAATAATAAAAACACTGGGGCACTGTAGAGATACCATAATAATGAAAGCGCCTGCGTCTGACCTTTGTGTGGCTTAATCCACCCTAAAGTGTGCAGCCTGGTGTGTTACGCTGCTTAAATAGTGCAAAATATGTGCTTTTAAATTTAAAAAGTTTGTCAGAGACAGGACTTCCCACCCTCAGCCCGTTCTTGTAGCTTTAACCTTGATAAAATGCCAGCAGAGTGGTAAAATAATCCTGAGCACCTGCAGCTAAGAAATGAGTTCTGCAGCAGTGTATTCACAGGAAATCACAAACTGCCCTAGACAAAGGTAGTCTGCACCCTGTATTAAGAATCAAGGAGTATTTCCATGTTGGAGCAATTGGCCTGCTTGTCAAAGATGAATCAGATGTTGAGTTCAAATAAAGCTAAACAACAATGTAAAGGAAATGCAAACATGAGAAAAAAGTATCTAAATATTATGCAAATGTTGACACTGTATTTTATGCTGCAGTATTGATCTGACTGGCTGAGAAAAAGCACTTTTTTGCACAATTATTTTTAAAATAGTTTATAAAAAATATTAGTGTTCTTTGTAGCCACAGCGGTCAAGGGAGAGGAATATTTTCTCCATAGCAGCTTGACAGCTTTCCCTGACTTCTAACTACTCCCAGCCAGAACATCACATCACCGCTTTTATAGAAATGCACATCCTCTTTGAAGTTAGAAGCCAACAATTTAATTTTAATTCAAGGTCTAAAGGCCATAACCAAAAATGCAAGTAATTCAGACAAGAATTATCAAGTGGAAAGTACAATGTATCATTGCAGAAAGCACATTCAAAGATATGGTCTGGAATACAATTACATACAGTATGTTGCACTGTAATATTGCTGGAGAAATAGGAACATGGACATTTTTCAATTCTGGGATACATCTTTACTGAAAAATGATCAATACAAGACTTTAAATGGTGCTGGTGTCAAAAAGTTATTTGTTTCTTATGTAAAAAATAGTCAAGCTTAGAAAAGCATTTCATTTTAGTAGTATAAAGTAAGGTCATGCAGTCTTCAGAAGCAGAGCTGGTTAATATATCAGCTCCAGTAGAAAGGAAATCAAATTTAATGATAATAGTTTCCAATGTGGGTGAAATTAACCAACAACCTCTTGAAGCATATGTATGACCTGTGAGCAGTGGCGTAACTAGGAATGGCTGGGCCCCAAGGCGAACATTTGACATGGGGCCCCCCCCCCCGAACCGCCCCCTCCAACCCCCCCCCCCAAAAAAACAGATTCCTGCGCACACTATTATGTGCCATAGCGGCCCCTACACACACAGTATCATGCCCCATAGTGGCCCCTGCACACAGTATCATGTCCCATAGTGGCCCCTGCACACAGTATCATGCCCCATAGTGGCCCCTGCACACAGTATTATATCCCATAGTGGCCCCTGCACACACTATTATTCCCCATAGTGGCTCCTGCACTGAGTATTTTGTCCCCATAGTGGCCCCTGCACTGAGTATTTTGCCCCATAGTGGCCCCTGCACACAGTACTATTCTACCCATAGTGGCCCCTGCACATGGTACTTGCCCCATAGTGGCCCCTGCACACAGTATTATTCCCCATAGTGGCCCCTGCACACTATTATTCCCCATAGGGGCCCCTGCACTGAGTATTGTGCCCCATAGGGGCCCCTGCACACAGTATTATATCCCATAGTGGCCCCTGCACACAGTATTATATCCCATAGTGGCCCCTGCACACACTATTATTCCCCATAGTGGCCCCTGCACTGAGTATTTTGCCCCATAGTGGCCCCTGCACACACTATTATATGTCCCATTGTGGACCACCCATGAACAATTATTATACTCCAGGGTCTTTTCAGACCCCAGAGTATAATGATCGGAAACCCAGGGGAGGATACAAACATAAAAAAACAACGGAGTATAGCGATAGCAGAGATTGTCGGGTTCGGCCCACGGCCTCACATACTGATCCCCACTCCTGCTCACAGCCGCCTCCGCAGAATGGGAAGCTCAGGCGGCCGTGAGCGGGACCCCGGGGAACGGTAAGTATATGGGGCCCATTACCTGCTGGGGTTACTCCAGCAGGTAACGGCCTATTAAAAAAAAAAAAAAACGCATCGGGGACCCGCGGGGCCCCGTAATGTCCCGGGCCCTGTGGCAGCTGCTACCGCTGTTACCCCGATAGTTACGCCCCTGCCTGTGAGATCATATGTAAAATGTGAAATGGGTATGCAGTCTGCCACTTCCCAGTTTCCTGTATGTTGATGCGTCGTCTGTGTACCATCATGTTATGTAAATGCAGAAACCACTGCAGTTCACTGGCATCAAAACAAAAGTTGGCTGTGAACGTGTGATAAAAGCATAGCAGCCAAGCATATCCTGAAGCAAGACATAAAAGCGCAGAGACAACTGATGAATTTAGACCAAAATAAATTAATGTGAATTAGTGGAGGACAGCAGCTCAGTGCACATTACTGTGACGCTGCAACACTCTGGGATTTGGGGTTGAATCCATCCACGGGCAACATTTACATTTTTTTCCATTCCCCAAAACATAATGGGAATAATTGGTGACTAACAAATCAACAGCATAAGCAAATCTAAGAAATGTTGTAATATATCTTTTTAAAATATTTTTTTTCTCAATTATTCAGGCTCTTTTCCTCTGTGAGAAACAGATATCAAATAAATGCAGCCTATAGAAGTCTATGAAGGCAGGAGGGAGGATGAAGGAGGAACTGAATGAGAGAGAAGCAGAAACACGCACAGACATGGTGCTGCAGCTAACTGTAAGTTCTCTATCCCATACAATCAGTTTTATATACATAATTTCTGGTCAATAATTCTCTGCTGCTGTTTTGAAGTGATTAGGACGCTGGATTTCCAGTTTTCTTCCTGTACTGTATATAAGTAATATCACAGTAGGTAGACTCCATCAAATGCAGAATACAAGTCATATAATAGCGAGAAATAGTGTGTTTTGTCTTGACAATTTGTGAAAAGTCATGCAAATATTTAGGTACATTATGAAATTGGTCTTAAAGTGTATCTCTAAAATAGGCAATTTATATTATGGACTACACAGGATTTATGGGCAACAGGATTTATGTGAATGGTAACAATTCTTGTACAGTGCTGTGGAATATGTTGGTGCTATATAATTGACGAGAAATAAATAACATTAGAATTTGGTGAACAAAAATACTTAAATCAAAACACATGGTTATTAGAATACTTCATTGCTTTCTACTAAGATGTTTGAATTTGTTAAAGCGCCCTGTGCATTTACAATGTCCTAGTAAAGATATTGGTCCTGCAGAGAAGATGATTTGTGGTAGGTTGTGACACCCTTCAGCAAATAAACACTTAAGGTCTTCATAAATAATAGTGCAACGTACAGAGGTTTCACAACTCACAGACATTTTCAAGTGTACAATTGATGGGACTTCTCCATACAGTAGATTAAACTACATGAGAAATTTTTACTGTTGACTGCTAAAGGGTCTTTATTCAATTTGAACCTCCTATGATATATGAGTAAAATGGGGTTTCACATACAAAGTGTTTATCAGAAAATGACAAACTGACTGTAATTCAAAAGGTAGCTAAATTCTCTTACTGTATAGCTCACATATTAGACAATTATTAGTGGTTCCTATTATGAATACCATTAGTCACATACTATAAGTGATAAAGCCAAATTACTACAGTATACTGGAAGGCTTACAATGGGGCAATCTAATTTTTCACCATTATTCAATGTGTCTATAAGGCTTCTCCCCTCTCTGTCCTCATTACTTGGCCACATTTTACAATGAAAGAGTTCTGTAAGATGATTCTACAACGACTTAACTTTTTAACTGCCAAGACTTTCCGGACATTCTGCACTTCAGACAATTTTCACACATTTAACATGTACAAAATTAAACCTGGATTACAAAATAAAAATATACTAAACCCATGCTAACACATTTTTTATACACACTATATACATACGCACTTAGATACACAGACACCTTCATGCAATTTTGATTTAAGATTTCATATTTTCATAAAATAACTAGAAATGGACAAACCAATTATAAGCTGGAAATGCTGGAAAAATAATAACCTATAAAATACAGGGATAACACATGTTGATAATAAGTGCACCATTACATCCTATATCCCAGTGTTTCTCAACCTTTTCAAGTGAAGTACCCCCTAGTGAGAAAAACAACCAACCAAGTACCCCAAAAGTGATGTCTTATAAATGACTTATAACAGTTATGTCATGACCCCCATGTGTAACATAATAAACTCTGCAATATCCCCATGTGTAACATAATGGCCCCCACAGTGCACCCACATGTAACATAATGGCCCCTAGTGATTTCTATATTACATGCTGCACTTCATGCAGGTCCCCCATGCCCAAGGCCCATGCATGGATGTGGCACCATCCTTATTTAAAGGGGTTGTCCAGGATAACTGTTTTTTCTATATGAGGCTGGGGAAAGAGAGTAATAAAAAAAACAAAAAATCTCATCTGTCCCCGGTGCTCCTGTGTCTCCCACCATGGTCTGGTCCTGCTGTTTTGGGGGAAGTGCCCATTGCACGTGACTGCTGAGGCAAATCAGCGGCCTAAGTAGAGGAACTGGGACAGCATTCGAAAACTCCCCTGTGATGTCCCGTGTCCTTTCTTTAGGCTGCTGATTGGCTTCAGAGGTCACGTGTGGTGGGGACTTTCTCCAAAATAGACATCAAAGCAGCAGGTGAGTACCTTCATCAGTACTGATGAAAATCCTCATTGTGCTGCTAAAGTAAGGATGGCATGCCCGGGAATTTGTCCTAGGCAGAGGGACCTGCATGCAGGGCAGCAAGTAATACAAGCGGTTCTTAGCCATGGCACATACCCCCTGGCAGGTTGAGAACCACTGCTATATACTATATTCAATGAAAGCAAGCAAACTTGACAGGTTGTTGACAGACATGTCCATTTAACTTTATGACAAACAAAATAAAAACAATGCGTTAGACCTGGGCAGATAACTCATAACCTATCTGAAATTTTTACATAAAAACAATATGAATGTAATAGATTCAAATGTGCACAGCTCATATAGAATTTATCACAAGCATCTATATCAACAAGAGCTTGTTCTTGTACTTAAACAGTGGCCATGCAATATTTGGCTGTTAACCACAAATGTATTAAAGATATATATTGTACTGCACATGTACTGCACCAACCATGCTACCAAAATCTACATTTTTTGAGAGTGCACAACATACTTTGTATAGAGATACAGCCCAATAATTAATACACTCAACCACCTTCACTTTGCAGCAATGTAATTATAAGCAAAAATTGCAAAAAATGTCAGTTTGGACTAAAATGCAAAAATGCATATTTAAGCAGACACCAAACCACAGGAATGCACCAACCAGTATTGTATGCTTATTAAAATGGTAAATACAGTGGGGAAAAAAGTATTTAGTCAGCCACCAATTGTGCAAGTTCTCCCACTTAAAAAGATGAGAGAGGCCTGTAATTGACATCATAGGTAGACCTCAACTATGAGAGACAAAATGAGAAAACAAATCCAGAAATCACATTGTCTGATTTTTAAAGAATTTATTTGCAAATTATGGTGGAAAATAAGTATTTGGTCAATAACAAAAGTTCATCTCAATACTTTGTTATATATTCTTTGCTGGTAATGACAGAGGTCAAACGTTTTCTGTAAGTCTTAACAAGGTTGGCACACACTGTTGCTGGTATGTTGGCCCATTCCTCCATGCAGATCTCCTCTAGAGCAGTGATGTTTTGGGGCTGTCGCTGGGCAACACAGACTTTCAACTCCCTCCAAAGGTTTTCTATGGGGTTGAGATCTGGAGACTGGCTAGGCCACTCCAGGACCTTGAAATGCTTCTTACGAAGCCACTCCTTTGTTGCCCTGGCGGTGTTCTTGGGATCACTGTCATGCTGAAAGACCCAGTCACGTTTCATCTTCAATGCCCTTGCTGATGGAAGGAGTTTTGCACTCAAAATCACACGATACATGGTCCAATTTATCCTTTCATGTACACGGATCAGTGGTCCCGGTCCCTTTGCAGAGTAACCGCCCCAAAGCATGATGTTGCCACCCCCATGCTTCACAGTAGGTATGGTGTTCTTTGGATGCAACTCAGCATTCACTCTCCTCCAAACACGACGAGTTGTGTTTCTACCAAACAGTTCTACTTTGGCTTCATCTGACCATATGACATTCTCCCAATACTCTTCTGGAACATCCAAATGCTCTCTAGCAAACTTCAGACGGGCCGGATATGTACTGGCTTAAGCAGGGGGACACGTCTGGCACTGCAGGATCTGAGTCCCTGGCGGCGTAGTGTGTTACTGACGGTAGCCTTTGTTACGTTAGTCCCAGCTTTCTGCAGGTCATTCACTAGGTCCCCCCATGTGGTTCTAGGATTTTTGCTCACTGTTCTTGTGATCATTTTGATCCCATGGGGTGAGATCTTGCGTGGAGCCCCTGATCGAGGGAGATTATCAGTGGTCTTGTATGTCTTCCATTTTCTAATTATTGCTCCCACAGTTGATTTCTTCACACCAACATCTCTACAACAACTGTTAAGAGGAGACTGTGTGCAGCAGGCCTTCATGGTAAAATAGCTGCTAGGAAACCACTGCTAAGGACAGGCAACAAGCAGAAAAGACTTGTTTAGGCTAAAGAACACAAGAAATGGACATTAGACCTGTGGAAATCTGTGCTTTGGTCTGATGAGTCCAAATTTGAGATCTTTGGTTCCAACCGCCGTGTCTTTGTGCGACGCAGAAAAGGTGAACGAATGGGCTCTACATGCCTGGTTCCCACCGTGAAGCATGGAGGAGGAGGTGTGATGGTGTGGGGGTGCTTTGCTGGTGACACTGTTGGGGATTTATTCAAAATTGAAGGAATACTGAACCAGCATGGTTACCACAGCATCTTGCAGCGGCATGCTATTCCATCCGGTTTGCGTTTAGTTGGACCATCATTTATTTTTCAACAGGACAATGACCCAAAACACACCTCCAGACTGTGTAAGGGCTATTTGACCAAGAAGGAGAGTGATGGGGTGCTACGCCAGATGACCTGGCCTCCACAGTCACCAGACCTGAACCCAATCGAGATGGTTTGGGGTGAGCTGGACCGCAGAGTGAAGGCAAAAGGGCCAACAAGTGCTAAGCATCTCTGGGAACTCCTTCAAGACTGTTGGAAGACCATTTCAGGTGACTACCTCTTGAAGCTCATCAAGAGAATGCCAAGAGTGTGCAAAGCAGTAATCAAAGCAAAAGGTGGCTACTTTGAAGAACCTACAATATAAGACATATTTTCAGTTGTTTCACACTTTTTTGTTAAGTATATTTTTTTTTTTTTTTTTTTTTTTTTTTTTTTTTTTTTTTTGGGTGTATTTATATTTTTTTTTTATTGAAATTTTTGAAAAATTTTGGGGGGGGGGGGTGTGTCCAAACTTTTGGTCTGTCTGTATATACAGTCATATGAAAAAGTTTGGGCACCCCTATTAATCTTAATCATTTTTAGTTCTAAATATTTGGGTGTTTGCAACAGCCATTTCAATTTGATATATCTAATAACTGATGGACACAGTAAATTAGGATTGAAATGAGGTTTATGTACAACAGTGTGCAAATGCAAAACCAAAATTTGACCGGGCAAATTTGGGTACCCTACATTTTATTGATTTGAATACCCTACTACTTTTTACTGACTTACTGAGACAAATTGTTTTGACCCACGAGTTTGACGCGGGCAGGAGGAGGTGGGGGTGCCCAGACCCTTGAGGGGAGGGAACCAGGAAGTTGATAGTGGGGGGGGTTGGGTAGGTGGGGAGGGGGGGGGTTGGGGGGGGGTGGGGGGGTGGTGGGGGGGTGGTTGGGTGGGTGTGGTGTTTGGGGGTGGGGGGTGTGGTGTTTGGCGGGCGCCTGGGTTGGTTTGGGGTTCTTTGGGGGTTGTGGTGTGGTTGGTTGTTTGGTGGGTTGGGTGTTGTTGTCCTGTTGGTGGGGTTCCTTGTTTGGGGTGTGTGGCTGCGGCGGGTTTGTTGTTGGGGTCGGGTGTGAGTTTTGGTTGTGGTCGTTGTCGGGGTGGTATTTCAGCAAGACAATGATCGTTTTGGTTTGGGGTTATGTTTGGTGGTCCCAGTGTTTTTTTTTTTTTTGTTTTTTTTGTTTTTTTTTTTTTTTTTTTTTTTTTTTTTTTTTTTTTTTTTTTTTTTTTTTTTTTTTTTTTTTTTTTTTTTTTTTTTTTTTTTTTTTTTTTTTTTTTTTTTTTTTTTTTTTTATTTTTTTTTTTTTTTTTTTTTTTTTTTTTTTTTTTTTATTTTTATTTTTTTTTTAAAATTAATTTTTTTTATTGTTGTTTTTTTTTTTTTTTTTTTTTTTTTTTTTTTTTTTTTTTTTTTTTTTTTTTTTTTTTTTTTTTTTTTTTTTTTTTTTTTTTTTTTTTATTTATTATAAATTTTTTTTGGGGAGGTGTTTTTATTTTTTTTTTTTTTTTTTTTTTATATTATATAAAAAGTTTTGCCCCTTTTTATTTTTATTTTTTTTTTTTTTTAAATATTTGGGTTTTTGCAACAACCATTTCAATTTGATATATCTAATATCTGATGGACACAGTAATATTTCAGGATTGAAATGAGGTTTATTGTACTAACAGAAAATGTGCAATATGCATTAAACCAAAATTTGACCGGTGCAAAAATTTGGGTACCCTTATCATTTTATTGATTTGAATACTCCTAACTACTTTTTACTGACTTACTGAAGCACAAAATTGGTTTTGTAACCTCACTGAGCTTTGAACTTCATAGCCAGGTGTATCCAATCATGAGAAAAGGTATTTAAGGTGGCCAATTGCAAGTTGTTGTCCTATTTGAATCTCCTCTGAAGAGTGGCATCATGGGCTACTCAAAACAACTCTCAAATGATCTGAAAACAAAGATTGTTCAATATAGTTGTTCAGGGGAAGGATACAAAAAGTTGTCTCAGAGATTTAACCTGTCAGTTTCCACTGTGAGGAACATAGTAAGGAAATGGAAGACCACAGGGACAGTTCTTGTTAAGCCCAGAAGTGGCAGGCCAAGAAAAATATCAGAAAGGCAGAGAAGAAGAATGGTGAGAACAGTCAAGGACAATCCACAGACCACCTCCAAAGAGCTGCAGCATCATCTTGCTGCAGATGGTGTCACTGTGCATCGGTCAACAATACAGCACACTTTGCACAAGGAGAAGCTGTATGGGAGAGTGATGCGAAAGAAGCCGTTTCTGAAAGCACGCCACAAACAGAGTCACCTGAGGTATGCAAAAGCACATTTGGACAAGCCAGCTTCATTTTGGAAGAAGGTCCTGTGGACTGATGAAACAAAGATTGAGTTGTTTGGTCATACAAAAATGCGTTATGCATGGCGTCAAAAAAACACAGCATTCCAAGAAAAACACTTGCTACCCACTGTAAAATTTGGTGGAGGTTCCATCATGCTTTGGGGCTGTGTGGCCAATGCCGGCACCGGGAATCTTGTTAAAGTTGAGGGTCGCATGGATTCAACTCAGTATCAGCAGATTCTTGAGAATAATGTACAAGAATCAGTGATGAATTTGAAGTTACGCCGGGGATGGATATTTCAGCAAGACAATGATCCAAAACACAGCTCCAAATCTACTCAGGCATTCATGCAGAGGAACAATTACAATGTTCTGGAATGGCCATCCCAGTCCCCAGACCTGAATATCATTGAACATCTGTGGGATAATTTGAAGCGGGCTGTCCATGCTCGGCGACCATCAAACTTAACTGAACTGGAATTGTTTTGTAAAGAGGAATGGTCAAAAATACCTTCATCCAGGATCCAGGAACTGATTAAAAGCTACAGGAAGCGACTAGAGGCTGTTATTTTTGCAAAAGGAGGATCTACTAAATATTAATGTCACTTTTCTGTTGAGGTGCCCATACTTTTGCACCGGTCAAATTTTGGTTTAATGCATATTGCACATTTTCTGTTAGTACAATAAACCTCATTTCAATCCTGAAATATTACTGTGTCCATCAGTTATTAGATATATCAAATTGAAATGGCTGTTCTAAACACCCAAATATTTAGAACTAAAAATGATTAAGATTAATAGGGGTGCCCAAACTTTTTCATATGACTGTATATATATATATATATATATATATATATATTGTGAGTATGTGAGCCAGAGGGCGCTGTTGAGCGACCCAGGCCCAGCCCTGAAAAGGCTCTCAGCCACGCCTTTGAGGGGGGGGCGTGTAACTCCAGTAGTCTGGAGTATCCTGCAGGGAGCAGGAGATGGTGGACCCACCTGGACAGATAGACGGTCTGTGCCAGAAGTGCTCAGGTCTACAGGGGACTGTTGCTGGAGCTGAGCAATAGTCAGGACCAGCGAGGACAGAGAGAGAGGCTCTGTCCAAGAGGGCTGGATCCAGAGAGGACTTACAGAGACTAAGTCAAGCTCTTATTGCCCCCCAGAGGCTAGTTAGGGACTCAAGGAGTCAGTTAGTGCCCTAACTGTGGCCTAGGTGTTTGTTGTTTTTGTTATGTTGCAGTTAAGCTGAATAAAGCCACGTTTTATTTTTACACTTGGACCGTCTGAAAGCTATCTTTCCGGCGCCCAGTACCACGAACCACCGCTGTCCGGACCAGGACAAGCCGCCATTTTGAGTGTAATTCCCCTAAGCTGTCACATATGGTGGAGAATCGCGCGCATAAAGAGATCTACGCAAGTCCTGGAAGACAAGTGGTTTGTGATTGCAGTACTGCAAAGTGTGCATTGTGGCCTACAGCTGGAAGAAATCTGTGATTTCAAATGAAGAAACCCAGGAGGGGGTGAGTGAATTGCAACATAGCAAGGGGTTTGTAAAACTCTGGAAGAGGAATCCAGGGAATGGACTTTGTGTATACTGTGGCACAGAAGTCTGTGAAATGTTTGCTGATGGCAAGAAAGTATGCAATGTGTATAGGAAGATGGATATTGCAAACAGTCTATGTGAAAGGCTATGGTGCCATGTTGGTGTTTTCTGTGGAAGACAGAAGAAAATGCTGGTTGTTGTAGTGCCACATAAGTTAACTGTTTGAATACATGTGACTGCAGAAGATAGCAAAAAAAGTTGCTGCCGGTTGCTGTGGAATATTGTGTAATCTTGTTAGTAAACCATGGGCAAGAAAAAGAGAATTTCAGCTTGTAAAAAAGCAGAGAAGTTATGCACAGGTTTATTAGTGCAGCAGTCTGAATGCAGAGAGACACAAAACCCGGAACAGATCATGTGGAATGCAAGTAAAGATAATGTGTTGCATGAGATTGACTCAGTTTTTCTAAAGCACCTCTGTTCTATGAAAGAATATGTCACTGCTGACTCTATGTCTATGACTATGACTATGTCTCATACTGGAGTGCATCAAAGCGCCAAAAATGACAATATTATGGTGCAGCAGCTTCAAGATGAGATTAAAACCATCAGGTTCATTTATGAAGATGAAATATCTGATTGGAAATGGCAACTTGAGGTATCAGAAAAAGAGAACCTTAAGTTAAAGAAAGAGCTTGAAACTGTAAAGAGTTCATCTCCTAGTCATTGTGAAAATGTGGTACTGGGTTTGCCTGGAATGGACTGTGTCACTAAGAAGGAGTTTGCTGATATGAAATGTGCTCTAGCTAATAAAGTTGTACAGAGTGTAGAGCAAAAGCAAGTTCTTGAGAAGCAATTGCAGGATTTAAAGGAGCAGCATGTCCAAGACTCCAGTGCTAAAGAGTGTATCATTGAAAAATTAAGAGATGACCTTGAAACTGCTAAATGTGAGAGAAGTGAATTTTTGCAGTATCAGTCAGAGTGTCTGGATGACCAAGTGAGGAAGTGTGAAAAACTTTTGGCGGCATTAATTGACAAAGAAAATGAAATTGCAGAGCTGAGGAAGCATGTGTCTGACCAAGAGAGTGATTTAGAATCTGTAGTGCAGACATTGCAGTCAGAGCAAAATTTGCATGCACTAAAGCAGGTTCGCCTAAATAGTGAAATCCATGAATGGCGAAGTAGAGCTGGAGTTCTGGAACAAAGAGAAAGGGAACTCAAAGCTAGAATATGCAGCCTGGAGAGGGCGCTGTCAGGATCTTGTGAAGATAAAGAGAAATTGTCTGTTTTGATGCAAAATAAAGACAAAGAGTTGATGGAGATGTCATTTGTCCATGCTCAGAAAGTGCAAGCCTTACAGGAGAGTCACAAAAAAGTAGAGACTCAACTTCAAGGGCTGCAACTAAAAGTCACAGAAGGGGACAGGTTTCAAGCAGAACTGCTAGACAAGGCAAACGGTCTGCAGGTGGAATTGAATAATGTCACAGGGCTTCTTTCTCAAGCAGACAGCAAGTTTATCAAACTTTTCAAAGATTTCTCTACACTAGAATCTCAGCTTCAGGACACTCAGGAACTTTTGCAAGAAGAAACCCGACAGAAGCTTGACCTTAATACAAAATTAAAACACATGGAAGATGAGAAAAATGGTTTCCTTGAGCAACTAGAGGAAGAGGAGATAGCAAAAAGAAATTTGACAAAGCAGATTTCAACACTACAGGCTCAGGCGACCAATATGAAGAAAAAAATGGAAGATAGTATTGGATCCTTGGACTCGGTTGAAGAACTAAAGCGAAAGTTGCAAAAGGAGCTAGAAGCTACAAATCTACGGTTTAAGGAGAAGCTTGCTGCTTATGACAAACTTGAGAAGACGAAAATTACACTGCAGCAGGAACTAGAAGATGTACAGTCATGGCCAAAAGTTTTGAGAATGACACAAATATTATATTTTCACATGATCTGCTGCCCTCTGGTTTTTATGTGTGTTTGTCAGATGTTTTTATCACATACAGAAATATAATTGCATTCATATTATGAGTAACAGAAGCTTATATTGACAGTTAGAATGAATTAATGCAGCAAGTCAATATTTGCAGTGTTGACCCTTCTTCTTCAGGACCTCTGCAATTCTCCCTGGCATGCTCTCAATCAACTTCTGGACCAAATCCTGACTGATAGCAGTCCATTCTTGCAGAATCAATGCTTTAATTTTGTCTGAATTTGTTGGTTTTTGTTTGTCCACCCGTCTCTTGATGATTGACCACAAGTTCTCAATGGGATTAAGATCTGGGGAGTTTCTAGGCCATGGACCCAAAATCTCTATGTTTTGTTCCCTGCACCTTTATGGCAAGGTGCTCCATCATGCTGGAAAAGGCATTGTTGAGCGCCAAACTGCTCTTGGACGGTTGGGAGAAGTTGCTCTTGGAGGACATTCTGGTACCATTCTTTACTCATGGCTGTGTTTTTAGGCAAGACTGTGAGAGAGCCGATTCCCTTGGCTGAGAAGCAACCCCACACATGAATGGTTTCAGGATGCTTTACAGTTGGCATGAGACAAGACTGGTGGTAGCGCTCACCTCTTCTTCTCCGAATAAGCTGTTTTCCAGATGTTCCAAACAATCGAAAAGGGGATTCATCAGAGAAAATGACTTTACCCCAGTCCTCAGCAGTCCACTCCCTGTACCTTTTGCAGAATATCAGTCTGTCCCTGATGTTTTTTCTGGAGAGAAGTGGCTTCTTTGCTGCCCTCCTTGAGACCAGGCCTTGCTCCAAGAGTCTCCGCCTCACAGTGCGTGCAGATGCACTCACACCTGCCTGCTGCCATTCCAAGCTCTGCACTGCTGGTAGCCCGATCCCGCAGCTGAAACACTTTTAAGAGACGGTCCTGCCGCTTGCTGGTCTTTCTTGGGCGCCCTGGAGCCTTTTTGGCACCAATGGAACCTCTCTCCTTGAAGTTCTTGATGATGCGATAGATTGTTGACTGAGGTGCAATCTTTCTAGCTGCAATACTCTTCCCAGTTAGGCCATTTTTGTGCAGTGCAATGATGACTGCACATGTTTCTTTAGAGATAACCATGGTTAACAGAAGAGAAACAATGATGACAAGCACCAGCCTCCTTTTAAAGTGTCCAGTGGTGTCATTCTTACTTAATCATGACAGATTGATCTCCAGCCCTGTCCTCATCAACACCCACACCTGTGTTAATGGAGCAATCACTGAAACGATGTTAGGTGGTCCTTTTAAGGCAGGGCTGCAATGATGTTGAAATGTGTTTTGGGGGATAAAGTTCATTTTCTAGGCAAATATTGACTTTGCAAGTAATTGCTGTTAAGCTGATCACTCTTTATAACATTCTGGAGTATATGCAAATTGCCATTAGAAAAACTGAAGCAGTAGAATTTGTAAAAATTAATATTTGTATCATTCTCAAAACTTTTGGCCATGACTGTAGGTGTAGATCTTGATCATCAACATCGGATTGTGTCAAATTTGAAAAGGAAGCAGGAAAAGTTTGATCAGCTGCTTGGGGAAGAGAAGGCTCTTTCTGCTAGATATGCAGAAGAACGTGACCGTGCTGAAGCAGAGGCTTGTGGAAAAGAGACCAAAGCTCTTGCCTTGGCTCGCTCCCTAGAAGAGGCCCTTGAATTGAAGGCCGAGTTAGAGAGGCTCAACAAGCAACTGCACACTGAAATGGAGGATTTGGTTAGCTCCAAGGATGAAGTTGAGAAAAACCTGGAATCTGTGCAGATATTGTATGAGAACAAAGCTAATGCTTATGAGATGCTGGAAAAGGCCAAGAGAGAATTGGACCTCCAGACAGAAGACATGAGGATTCAGTTTGAAGGAAACCTGTCTAGTTTATCTGCTGAGATTGTAGATCTAAAAATGCTTGTTGCTAAATTAAAGGTGCAAGTGAACAAGCAGGAGGAAATCAAGAAACAGCTGGAGTTTCAGATGGATCAAGTGAAGCGTGAATCAGAAACAAAGTTGGAAGAGCGCACTTCTCAGATTGAACAGTTAAAAACCGAAGTGGAATCTAAAAGAGAAGAAGTGGATCGATTGCAGCAGTCTTTATCCAATACGGAACAGTCGGCATCTGCACTGTCTTCAAAGTTGGCAGCACTAGAAGATGAGAGAGACTCGCTGCAAAGCCTGTTAGCCTCTGAAGAATCAGAGCTGTTATCCCTGAAAGATGTGATTCAAGAAATGGAGTCTTTGTTCAACCAAGAGCAAGATAGGAGAGCCACTGAGATACGGGACTTGAATGAAAGACTTGACAAAAAGTCTGCAGATGAGCAGAAGCTTTATCAGAAGATGTTGGAGGATCAATCCAATATAATTCAGGGAACAGTGGGGGAAGCAGAAAATATTATCCAGGATGCTGACCTGACAAATGTTAGAAAAACATTGCAGAATATTCTAGAATTAGGAGGTGTAGTGGATAAAGAGATGGCATCTACATCTGTTGCCATAGAAGATGTCAGGAAGATTGAGGAAGTTCTGCAAGTTGCAATAGTAAAAACTGAGATGGAGGCTGTGCAGAAAAATGTGGCAGTGAAGAAAGTTCCGGAACTGGAATCAGAGATTTGTGTGCTACAGAAGGCAGTAGGATTGAAGAAAGCTGCCAGCATAGAGGCAGAGAAAGCAGAACCATTAAGGCAGCCAGAACATGTAACCCAAAAGCATCTGGGTACTGACCGAAAAAACTGTGATGGTGAAAACTTGGTATCCCAGTCCTCCGGTGTTAGCACAGGGAATGAAAATAACTTGAAGAATGTTGAGATGACAATGTCACCACCTCCTGTACTGTCAGAAAGGAGTTGGCACGAAAATTCTTGTAATCTATCACAGCACCGCAACATGCCTCCAGGAAGTTATGCGTATGATAAAGAGGAAGTAAGACTAGAGTATGGAAGTGGTTGTCCTGCTGCCGTACAGGTGTGGAAGCATTATACAGAAACCATTCCAATATATGATGTGGTAGTTGTTAAAGACATACCAGAAAATGTAGTTCAGCGTGAGCTATTTTGTGAGACTGTACCGTATGGCCCTTGTGCAGAAGGAGAAGATACTGCGATACAGAGCTTGTGTATCTCAAACAAAGCGGAGAGCAAGCGGCCTATGTCTCCTAAACTTCTAAGCCTTGATGGTGATGACAAAGTTTGCTTTGGAATGAAGGTTATGGAAAAAGTACCCGTGAAACAGTTATACTCTAAAGACATTGATGTGCATGAAGTACGTGTTAGTTGGTCTCTGAGCTCCTGTGGATTCATGATAGGTAAAGATGAAGATTCTTACCGCTATTCACTAAAGGGATCAAGGTCATGCAATGGGATGGCTGAAGAGTACGGCGAGAAATGTGATGAAAATGATGTGATCCCTTGTATGGCAAATTTTGAAGGTGATGAAGGAGAACTTGCCTTTGTACAGAATGGCCAGGATCTTGGCGTAGCTTTTAAAGTGCTGAAAAAACGGAAAACTCAACTGAGCGGAATTTGGAAGAAGAGACCGCCAGATTGGGACTTTAAAGTGATGAGAAAACGGAGAACTCGACGGAGCAGTATTTGGAAGAAAAGACCGCCAGACTGGGACTTCTGGAGAGACACTGAACAGGCATATTTGGTTGAAGAGGGACTTTGTCATAGGATGTCTCGTCCCAATGTAGCTCACCCCATGGGTAGTGAGCTGAGGGGGAGGGTATGTGAGTATGTGAGCCAGAGGGCGCTGTTGAGCGACCCAGGCCCAGCCCTGAAAAGGCTCTCAGCCACGCCTTTGAGGGGGGGCGTGTAACTCCAGCAGTCTGGAGTATCCTGCAGGGAGCAGGAGATGGTGGACCCACCTGGACAGATAGACGGTCTGTGCCAGAAGTGCTCGGGTCTACAGGGGACTGTTGCTGGAGCTGAGCAATAGTCAGGACCAGCGAGGACAGAGAGAGAGGCTCTGTCCAAGAGGGCTGGATCCAGAGAGGACTTACAGAGACTAAGTCAAGCTCTTATTGCCCCCCAGAGGCTAGTTAGGGACTCAAGGAGTCAGTTAGTGCCCTAACTGTGGCCTAGGTGTTTGTTGTTTTTGTTATGTTGCAGTTAAGCTGAATAAAGCCACGTTTTATTTTTACACTTGGACCGTCTGAAAGCTATCTTTCCGGCGCCCAGTACCACGAACCACCGCTGTCCGGACCAGGACAAGCCGCCATTTTGAGTGTAATTCCCCTAAGCTGTCACAATATATATATATATATATATATATATATATATATATAACAATAGCTAAATAATTACGAATACATAAAAGGTGCAAAGGTGCTTTATTTCAACTGAATTATGGAAGAAACAAGTGAACTGTCTGTGGTTCATCAGAACTAGAGTTAGAGAATTATAACTGGTTCTGATGAAACGTAGGAACTGCAGGTGTTGTATCTGTAATATGGATGCAAAAAAATGCCCATATCATGCTCTTCTGACAGCTGTAAAATACTGACTTTGTTTGTGAAAATGTTCTTATGTGGCAACAGTCATTGGGGAACATGTTTTTTTTTCTGGCTTTCAGAATTTTATTCTGTCAGCAACGTATTATACATTCATCTCTTGTGATAATCATTATTGCTATTACAGTAGCATGTAACGGATATCACTAAAGGAAATACGCAAATAAGTTTTCCTTGATGGAAAAAGGAAAACTCACTCTAGTGCCACCTTTTGGAAGGTAGCTCTCTAAAACTCAATGCCTAGTTTTCTGAAACCTAGAGATATTGGGGCAAATTTATTAAGAATGGCGTATCATATGCCAGTCTTAATAAATGGCCTGACTGACACTGGGAACGGGGAATTTATAAAGAGGCTCTGGCCTCTTCATAAATCTGTTAGACATCCCTGTGCCTGAATGGAAATCTACACAAGGTAGGAACAGTAATAGATTTCAGTTCTAACGCATGCCAGAAAACTGACATGAATTAAAATAAATCTGTCGCACAATGTGGAAGGCATGGTGCAGATCGGGACTTGTGGTGCCTTGCGCCAAACCTGCAACTCAATATTATCCATCTATGCCAGAAAACTGATGTAGAGGGAATGATGAATTATCCCCATTGTCTGGGACTAAAGTTAAACCAGAACATCTCTTCCAAAATGAAAAGAGACCTATCCACTGAGAGCTGTTTCAGAATTATTGCCCCTCATCAGTGCGAAGCAGGATACTGGTTTGGCTCGGTGAGAGGTCATAGATGTGGGTCAGAAGGGGTGCTATGTCTCTAGAGAAGTGGTTAATATATTTTATATTAAAAATCAGGTGTGGACAGGATAGGGGCAGCGTAAAATATAAACTTTATTAATATTTTTGTTTGTGGTACAAGTGTTTGGTGCTACTTTTTGACTCCATGGTCTAGGCTGTATCTTCAATAAATGGTCTAATTAGGCTCAGATGAGTGATTTATCATCTCACTCCTTTTCTGAAGTAAAAATACAAAAAGACCCCATAGTTGAAATTCCGAGAGCAAGCATGCTCACAGATTCATAGGGGGGTGATAACATATGAATTTATGTTACTCCCCCCACTGGTGTCAGCTATAGTTAGAATGACCTGTGCCTCTGTTCTACTACCATAGTAGCCTGTCAGTTCACCCTGCTATATGTCCAGTTGTATCACAGCTAGAATAGCGATCCTAGTGGTAGAATGGCCAGCTTGCCATTCTAGGTTTTATACAACAGATACATCCTTGGCTACTGACTTACAACCCTGGGAAGATGGATAACATATCAAATTCTTGAACTATCAAATTTCTTCCACATGAGCTTTCTTAGTGCTGTGCAAAACACCACAGAGATCTTATTGAGTTAAGATAATTTACCACATTTTTTTTTGTTAATAATACTAGTGAAAATGTCCAATAGTGATTACGCAAAATCCTTGCAAAATGGGGGGTAGTGGGCCATGATCCCTATGTGCCAGGAAGTGGGGGTTCCAGCAAGCCACTGGATCTTTAAAGCTAATGTATTACCTCTGTTATTTCTTATTAAAACTACACAGTGAATTATCTTCATTTTTCTAATCAGTTTTTATTTCCTGTACACAGTGTCGGACTGGTATGTCTAGGGCCCACCAGTGGAATTGTTTCTAGGGGCCCACCATCAGAACCCCTGCAGATCAGCGGTACCGAGATAGGGCGGCTAAAGGTAATAACATGCTGGGAGCCATGCTGCTCACCCACTATACCATGTGCACCACTGCACTACCTAAACCTACAGCTACACCTTGTATGGCAAGTGAAAAACATGGCTCCTAGAATTGTTACCTTTACCTGTAGCCGCACTGTCCTGGAAAAGCTGATCTGCAGAGGTCCTGGCTGTTGTATCATCGTAGATGTAATATTGATGGCCTATCCTAAGGAGAGGCCATCAATATTAGGAAGATGGACAAATCCTTTAAAGAGGTTGTTGAAGGAATTGGAGCAACCCATGTAGCTGGCGGGAGGTGTAAAGTAAAAAATAAGTAAATTAAAAAGCATACTCACCTGTCCCCGGCGCTCCGTTGTCTGCTGCCAGTGTCCATTCAGTCTCATGCCGGCGACTCCTTGCTGGGAGTCCTGCACCTCATGTGATCGCTAAGACCAATTAGGTACAGGATTTCCAGAAATGAGGCGCCGCCATGAGACCGAACAGACACAGGCAGGGGACAACGGGGTGCTGGGGCAGGTGAGTATGCTTTTTTAAAAATTTTCTTATTTTTACACCTCCCCTGGAGACCGACACAGTGGTCGCTCCAGTTTATGGACAACCTCTTTTAAGGGGTTGTCTGGGCCAAATTTTTCTATGGTCACTTCACTGGTCCCCCCACATAGTGGCCTCTTCACTGGTCCCCCATACTGTATGGGGAATAGTGATGGGGTCATTATATTGTGTGGGAGCAGTGATGGGGGCTAACATCCTGTGGGGGGGACATTAAACTGTGTGGGGCATATTAAAGGGGTTGTCCAGGGTTAATCTTTTTTATGGCCTATGCTCAGGATAGGCCATAAATACCTGATCGGTAGGGGGCTGACACATGGCCCCATCAGCTGTTCGGAGCCACTTCCGGCACCTGTTCTGTACACAACACAGGGCCAGAAGCAGAAAGCTCCATCCGCTGTATAGCAGCCCGGCGCCTTCACTGCAGCTCAGCTCCTACTGACTTCAATAAGTGCTGAAATACAGTGAAGGTGCCCAGCCCCTATACAGTGGACAGAGCTTTCTGCTTCTGGCCCTGTATTGTGTACAGTACGGGCATCAGAAGTGGTTCCATACAGCTGATTGGTCCGGGGTCAGCCCCCTACAGATCAGGTATCTGTGTCCTATCCTGAAGATAAACCATAACAAATTATGCCTGGACAACCCCTTTAATATACACCCCTAAAGCACCACACTGTAAAGAGATTGTCCAGTATAATTTTTTTTCTTTTTTATAATTAGTCTGGGGGAGGTGAATCCCCCCTACCCCCCAACCCCCCCCCCCCCCCCAAAAAAAAAAAAAAAACATGCTAAACATACTCATCTGTCTCCGGTGCTCTGGTGTCCTCCCAGCACGGTCCGGTCCTGCAGCTCCGCTGTCTTCTTTTTGCCGGAATTCCTCACTGGCTGTGACGTCCCAGGTCCCTTCCCTTAGGCCACTGATTGGCCTCAGGGGTCACGTGACGCCACAGGTAGTCACATGCAGAGGGAACGTCAGCTGGAAGAAAACAACAGAACTGCAGGACCGAACTGCTCTGGGAGACACTGGGGACAGGAAAGAAAGTTTGTGGGGAGTTTTTTTTGTTTTGTTTTTTTCACCTACCCCTGCGTAATTAAAAAAAAAATGAAGGAGCCACTGTATGGAGTATAAGCTCCACAGTGGCCCCCACCCTGTATTATAAGCTCCACAGTGGCCCCCACCCTGTATTATAAGCTCCACAGTGGCCCCCACCCAGTATTATAAGCTCCACAGTGGCCCCCACCCTATATTATAAGCTCCACAGTGGCCCCCAGCCTGTATTATAAGCTCCACAGTGGCCCCCACCCAGTATTATATGCTCCAAAGTGGCCCCCACCCAGTATTATAAGTTCCACAGTGGCCCCCACCCTGTATTATAAGCTCCATAGTGGCCCCCACCCATTATTATAAGCTCCACAGTGGCCCCCACCCAGTATTATAAGCTCCATAGTGGCCCCCACCCAGTATTTTAAGCTCCACAGTGGCCCCCACTCAGTATTATAAGCTCCATAGTGGCCCCCACCCAGTATTATAAGCTCCACAGTGGCCCCCACCCAGTATTATATACTCCCCACAGTGGCCCCCACCCAGTATTATATACTCCCCACAGTGGCCCCCACACAGTATTATATGCGCCCAATAGCCCCCTCCGATCCGCTTCAGTGCTATTATTATACTTTGGGGTCTCCTCAGACCCCAGAGTATAATAATCGGAGGCCCAGGGGAAGTGATTAAAAATAACAAACACTCATACTCACCTTGCCTTACCTTTCCTTGGCATCCTCGCTCCATCCTGTCGTCTTCAGCGTCTTCAGGCCCTTTTCCGACGACGCTGCTGAGGCCTGTGATTGGGCCTCAGCGGTCACGTGGGGGAGCACTGACGTCATTACGCGGTCGCACCCCATGTGACCGCTGGGGCCTAATCACAGGCCTCAGTCACATGACAGAAGAGCGCCGGAGAGGACGCTGTGCCCAGGAGAGGTGAGAATATGTGTTTATTATTTTCAGTCACCTCCCCTGGGCTGCCATCTATTGGAGAGGGGCCTGCAATATGCCAGGGTCCCTTTCCAATAACAGTATGTATAGCGGTCGGGGAACCAGGCTTTCCCCGACCGCTATCATAGTGGTCCGGGGCCCCAGCCATCTCCAGCTGGCCGCGGGCCCCATACCCTGCCGGGTCCGGTCGCGGTCGTGCCCCCTGCGACAGCGATCGTAACGCCACTGGTCAGGGGCCCGATCGGGATGGTCAGGA
This sequence comes from Leptodactylus fallax, assembly GCA_947044405.1. Classification (NCBI taxonomy): domain Eukaryota; kingdom Metazoa; phylum Chordata; class Amphibia; order Anura; family Leptodactylidae; genus Leptodactylus; species Leptodactylus fallax. The sequence goes on along the minus strand of CAMRHE010000010.1, from coordinate 9,448,002 downwards.
TCCCGATCGGGCCCCCATGACATGAGGACTAATAGTCGGGGCTCGGGGCCCACCGGTGGATTCACCGGTTCCCCAGTGGGCCAGTCCGACCCTGCCTGTACATGAATAAGAGATGGACATCTTGCCTGAACTGCTGTTAACAGCATTAAGAAATATACTTTACCGCAGCCACGTTTTCTTTGTGACCTGTGCAAAGGTTTGCAGAGGTGTGGGAGTAGAAACCTGTAACATCACCTACTATGATCAGGGGATCCATTATAGGAGGGGTCATCTTTCATTGTAATACTGCTGGATGATAATGCTATTGCTGCTGAAAAAAATAATAGTATAGTGTACAGTGTACTGAGCAGAATGTGTCAGTATATTATTAGGCTTTGTGACCAGTATGAAAGCTGCAGGGTTTTAGGATTTTTTTTAAACTGTAGACAATGACATGTAAGATTAAAATAAACATAAGGAAAATTCTTTAAAATGTTTAACATAAAAACTTAATTTAAACTAGATTTTAACTAACTTCTATTAGAATCGGACAGTAATGCTATACCCAGAACAGCCACTGTAAAAATACTTGTACAAGCACCATGGCTCCTTGATACAGCTGACTGACAGCAGTCTGTCTCAGTTGAATCTATTGTTTCATCCCTGCACTACTCACCTGATTGTCTTTAATACGCTGGACTTCTTTTATGTTTATTGTACTCTTTTCTTTTCACAATTATCTGTTCTGATCAGACTCCATCTTTATTTTTAGATTTCTCTTTTTGTGTGCTCTATTATTCCCATGATGGCTCAGCACAGAATAACATGGGCAGCTAGAGACAGTACCATCTCTGCCTGCTGGGTGACAATATAACTATCCTTTTCCTGACTATATTCTCCTGAAAAGGTGATAACTATACAGTCAGGACAACTGAATTGCCATCGCCTTTATTATAACCATATTACTTGAGACAGAATGATCATCAGCAGTAACTGTGATGAGAATTTGTCCCCCTGTGGAGAAACCTTCTGAAACAGTACATGCATATATGAAGTGAAATTATGATTTCTGGAGAGCAAAGAGACATGTACTTTCTAGCAGGTCCAAATGAAATCACATGACATGAAAAGAAGACTCTCATGATTCCACTGAATTATTGGTCAATGAAAAAAAAATTCTACAGTGTCACTTTAAGGATAGACCATCTATTTTAAAAGGTTGAAGTAGAAGTGATATGTGGAGAAAAAATACAAACCAAACACATTTGGGGATATTTACTAAGCTTTTACGATTTGGACAAGAAGAGAGTATCTTCGTGGGGAAAGGGATCGTGGCTTCATAGAAATTGGGCATAGCCTAAGCTGTGATGCCATGTACAGAAAATGCACCAAAATTTCTGGTATAAACTAAGCCAACTAATATGAGGTTTAAAGTTAGACTAGACAGTTTAATAATGCAACAAATCTATAGTCAGCATGAGATAAATTTGGCGCATTTTAAGACTGTCTAGTATAAGGACGCATGCACACAATCAAGAGTGCAGGCCAAGGCTCTTCAGATGGGGTGTCCCGTGCTCCGCACTGTTAATTATAGAGCAGGTTCTATCCTGCTCTGTGACAATGGAGTGGAACAGAATCTCCCATTTGAAATCAATGGTGGAGGGAGGGCCGCAATAAAATTGCTCCCTCCTTGGCCTGCACACTCATTAGTGTGCATGAGACCTAACACTGCACTGACATTTCTATACATACTGGGGGAGATTTAAGAAGCTGTATAAAGAAAAAACAGTCTTTGCTGTCCATAGCAACGAATCACAGTGGAGCTTTCATTTTTCAAGAACACTGTAAGAAAAGACAATTTTTCAATAAAAGTTTCACGAATGTCCCATGCTGTATTTCTATCGCTATGTTCACATCCTGTGCTTTCTAACGGACAAAAATGGAGAAAAGACAGAAACAAACGCATCTTGAGGGACCACATCGACTATAATGGAGTCTGTCCGATGTTTTTTTTTTTTTAACTAAAATTGCAGCAATTTTTGTCCAGAGATTGCTGGATCGATGGATTTGTTGTAGTAGCTCATGTTATACTAGTTACAGCAGTTCACAGGCATTCAGCACTTGAGAATTTATAACTCTAAACCCAAACTTGCCCTTCAGTTTGTACTAGTGTATTTAGATAATGCATTGCTCATTATATTACAATAAATTACATTTACATTTCTTTACTGATAATGTTCCCTTTAGAACTGAACATCTTATTCTATCATACCTTTTCCTCATTTAGATGCTACCACACATTCAAAGCAATATTCTAGCACCAGATGACCAGATATATTAGCTAGCTTACACAATTTCCATTTTAAGCCACAACTCTTTGTTTAATCATATGGCGGTCATATGATCTCAATGCACGAGGAATCCAGAGGAAACGTTGGCAGTATCCCAGGTCTCCAATCTGAACAGCTCAGAGCCAAAGTGAATGGAAACAAAGCTCCATATATAAAACATGTCATACACTGAGAGCATGATTTCCAGTAAAGTACAAGCAGGACTACTCCATATTGTAGAAAAAGAAAAAGAACACCGGACATTGCTGTTACATAAAATTTGTTCTCAAAGATTTCCTGGCTTTCCTTTAGGATGTCATCTAAGTCTAGAACAATGGTAGGAATCTAATTCTTCTAATTTTGTTACTCAGCCCTAAGAAAACAAGGACACATGGGAGCAGCTAGTTGGCATGCAATCTACTTTTATTTAGAAAGACTGCAGTACAACCATCACACAGTGAGAGACAGGGAGGCAGTAATATCTGTGCTTAATGTACATCACTTTGTGATCAAAATAATCCACTGTTCCATACTTCAGGTGATCAATACCGAACACTGACACCCACACAGAGAGCTGGGGATCACATTGCAATGCTATAGTTACATATCTATGATCTTAAATAGTATTCATATAGTATTATTTGTTGAATAGAAATGAACACATTTAATAATAGTACAACTGACTGCTGGAGTCCTTTTTAGAGGAGAGATGAAATGTGGTATACCATATCTCAATTGTAACCTTCTTGGGGACAGGGAGGTTAGAGCTTTAGGCATTCGGTCCTCTTGACTGCTGGAGTCCTCACCAGTATATAGTACAGAGGACCCAATCCTCTGGAAGGTACAGAAAAAGCTGAGTAATAAATGTTAATGACTGAAAAACCCTTTAAGGCTAAGGCCCCACACAGTGAATCGCTGCCAAAAAATGCTGTGGAAAAGACCGTGGCGCAAATGCATTGTGTTTTATCCCCAGCGTTTTTCACCGAAAGTCCCCAGAGTTTTCCTCTGTGGACTTTCTGCCTCTATTATACCTATTCGGAAAATGCCAATGTTACCGAGCGCTTTTGAAATTTCAGCATTTCCGCTGCAGATTTTTTTCTGCAATGTGTGGATGGGATTAGCCAGAATCTCATCTACTTTGCAGTTCATGAAAAATGCAGCAGTCACCCAGTTGGGCCCTGTACGAAGACTACAAGTTATGCAAATTACACCACATGAGATACTTATTTTACGGCTTATTTTTTAAACTGTTTAACATTTTATATTATATTGTTAATTTGGCTGATTTACTATAAAGCAAAATACAGATGCATCTCAATAAATTAGAATATCTTTGAAATGTTCATTCATTTCAGTGATTCAGTAATACAATTCATAATCAGCGTCTTCCATGATTGTGTGTCCTACTGAACCAGACTGAGGGACCATTTAAAGGCTTAGGAAACCTTGGCAGGTGACACACTGAATTTACAATACTGAACTTTTTTACAATATTCAAATTTTCTTAGATTTTGGTTTTCATTAGCTGTAATCCATAATCAACATTTACAGAAATAAAACACTTGAAATAGAAAACTGTGTGTGTAAAGAATCTAGAAAATATAGGAGGTCACTTTTTTAATTCAATTACTGAAAGTATTAAACGTTTCAAAGATATTCTAATTTATTGAGATGCACCTGTATGTTTATGGCTAAGGATACACAGTGCAAAAATGCTGCCTTTTGGCTGAGTGTTTTAAGCAATCTCATGCATAAACTGCTGAACAAATCTGCAGGAAAAAACATGCTGCGGTGCCCACTGTTTGAGCACTGTTACAAATGGATATGACCTTTAGTCCATCTTCAAGACAAGCATGCTCAGTTTATCCTTGTCTTGCCTATAGTTATTTATTAGAATAGCGCTACATAACCATACATGTGCTGTCCTAACAGTGCAGTGCATGAATGATTTCAGTTAGAAAGAATGGACAGCTAGGAAGTACACATGCTACATGCTAAGGACCACCCACTTTGTCCATTGGAAGCTAAAAATGTAATAATGCTTTTGGGGTGTAGATCATGAAAGCGGGCACATAGAAGGTGGGTGAATGCCATCCATACCTTGTGGAAAAATACGCTCAGGAGACACGCTGCTATATCCAAAGTTTTGGAAATCACTGTTTGTCAATTATACCAACAGAAACGCTGGCGGTTTCCCTATAGTTATAATGGAAGCAGAAAGTCCATGGCGGCTTTACCTTAAAGATTTTCTCTAAACATCTTAGAAAGTCTTTTGTAATGATCAGTTGCCAAGGGATACGAACATGAATGCAGAAACTTTCCATGGTCTAGGACTCAGCCATGATTTCCTTATTTTGGACAGGTTATCAGGCCGGGACACCATGAACAAGAAGATAACCCAACCATAATAAGGAAATCATGACAAGTCCCAGACCATAGAAAGGGGATAGGCTTGTATAAAGAAACATTCCCTAAAAAACTACACACGACCATAGAGAAAGGCCGGAGCGAGGGGGGGCACCCCCCCTGGGAGGAGGCCTCCATGACAGGGCCCTGTAGGTGAGGCCCATTGGTTGTTAGGGGTGGGTCCGGGGGGAATGGCAGGAGTTGGCAAGGGAAGGGTACTTAACCCCCCCTAGCTCAGGCTACCGCGTTAGTCGCTGAGGGGAAAGAGCCACGATCCTGCCCGCCATTAATTTTCTTTATTAGCTCTCTGGTTACGTTTTATCATGGGAAGTGGCTTTAGTCGCAGCAGTTAGCGGGGTGGAGTTCCTTGGAGTTGGTTGGTTGGGTCTGGCTGGTTTTTGGACTCCTGCTGGGTGGTGTCCCGGGGAGTAGTTATATGTGTTAAACTGCCATCTGTATTGGTGTGGTGCCCCCAAGCCTGTGGTTTGCAGCTGGGGGTAATCGGTGTGGTGAACAGATTGGCGGCCAGACCTTTTTTTTAGCTCCAAGGACCTCCCCACAAGGTAGCAGTTTTATCTCAGAAAAGTTGGGTTATGTTTACAGGTTATTTATTTAATTATATATTTTGTATAGAGATGTTTATTTTGTTATTTATAATACGGTTATTTATATGTTTGTATTTGTTTAATAAAATGGCTGCTGTGGCCAATTAATCCAACCCCAAAGTTGTGTTGTTTTTTATCAGGGTAAGAGAGGGTTGGGGGAGGGAATAAAGGCGTCAGCAGCAGTAAGTATGGGTTTTGTAGGGGTCTGCTATCATCCTCAGTGCCAATGTCATGGATTTACAGTCTGCAAATACTGATCCGCGCAAAAACATGTCCACATTGCATCACTATGTCATTTGCAATTATGGATCCTGTATGATTTCCTACACTAGTTTGCCAAAAGTAGGATATTCTTAATAATTTGTGGTCCTTGAATATGGCACAGACACACGGCCGCAAAAATTATGGTCGTGTGTTTGGGCCCATATAAATTAAGGGGACCTTACTTTTATCCTCAATTGCGGATAAAAACTATGGTCATGAGACCTTGCTGAGCAAAACGATTTTTTTTTTCTGTGACTGCTTCTTTATTAGAATTTAATATCTGTAATGGATTATTACTGTAAGGACAAATAAATAGTTAAATGTCAGAGTAACCACAGGTTACTGCTGCAACACTAAGCCCCGCCTCCTTATTCAAACCTCCTGGGACTCAGCGTGGCGGTAACCCCTTCCTATGACTTGCAGCTGGAGACAGTGGACCTTCCTGATCTCCACTTCCACTCTTCCTGCTGCGCCACTGCAGACTGCCAAGACAATGATGATTATGATGATGAATCATCATCATTATCATCATCATCAGAACCCAGCTCAGAGAGAGAGCAGCGGTGGCCATCATTTGGAAGCGCAGGGGGGATACAAAGGGGCAGTTAACTGTGTAACCACCCCCTTGTGTATGCCCCTGTATTTATAGTATATACTAATAATTTTCCAATCATAGCACAAGGGAATAGGCTTATATAAAGAAAAAAACAGGACTTTTCTCTCTGCATTTTTCGGGTGGAAACTAGGTGGAAACCAGGCGGACCCCATTATAGTCTATGAGGACCATGGGTTTCCGAGGGTAACCGCTTTTTAAGCAGATTGGGTGTGAACCTAGTGTAACAGGGTTTATTTCCATATGGCATGGGGTCCAAGTGTCTTATAAATGTACATGCTTGGTTTTGCCAGGCTTCCATGTTCATTTGAGATGGTGAAGGGGAATAAGATACTGTTATTGACATCTTTCCTCTGAAGTTTATGACGAACACTCAGGTTGACCTCACACGTGAAATCATTAACCAACCAACCAACCACAATCAGTAGGTTAGGCAGGCTTTAAATGTAATGTGAAAATATCAAAGGCAAGAAACAGGCTCAGGCCTTATTCACACAGCCATGCCAAGTTTCACAGTCAGTGAAATATGGCTGTGTGTTTCCGTGCAAGTGCATGGCAGTGATTAATAGCGTTTTTGAAACAGCCATCACATGGTCACCATTTTCATGGACAAAGATAGTGCATGTCAGTTTTTTTAACGCCCATGAAAAATGGACCGTTAAAAACATGGACATGTGAATAAATACAGTGAATTCAATGTGTTGTCTAAATAGACTTGTGACGGACAATGCTACAATGGTTATCACACGTCCATTTTTAGCAGTTGTGTGAATAAGCCCTCAGTGTCTGTGTGTATGTTTATTTAAAAAAAATCATTTTATTGCAAAGAGTTTACTTTATTTCTGAAATTATTTGATTTCCTAAAAAGTCGTCAGATTATTATAAGGCATTATTTCAAATCAATCAGCAAATGTCATTTTAGCATTATATATTCAAAGAGATGTAACAATTTATAGAAAATGATTTTTATTTTTTGTGTGCACCTTGGTCATTACTTATAATAAATTCTACCAGCAAACTTCTTAGAGTAATATATATTGAACTGCAAGAAAAAGGAAAGTTGTAATTTTATGTTGCTATAATAATAATATTGATATAAGGTTATTTCTAAAATATGATGGGTAGCAACAGCAAAGGATTGATGTTTCTTTCACAAGGAAAATAAATGTGCACATGCTCCTGCACACATTTTCATGAAGACAAATACAATACAGTGAAACTTAAATTACAATCATCTGCATAGGTTAGAAATGACAACTTCAAGATTCTTCTTTGCTAACTCTGATCAAAGCATTACCAAGTGTCTCTTACTGTTAAGGTGGTATATTGAGTTCTGGTGCTCAGGATAAACCTGCTTTACTTATTGGAGCTTTGATCACAGCAGGTACACAGAACCTTTGAACTACCTGTTTATCTCAGAAGTTATGATGCTGTAATGTGAAATTAAAGCAGTTTCCAAGAGTAAAATATAGACTTACCTTAAAACGTATTTTACTAAATAATTTCTTATATATGTTGATAAACTTTAGATTTTTTTTTGTCCCCTGCAGTATCTCCTGGGCAGAGTAAAAAAGCAGCAGTTTGACTTTGGTCCACCCCCTGTATGAACTGAACTGCTCATATAACAGCTGTCTTCACGTGTAGTCTGGAGCACTGCCTATAAAAGTAGTGTTGTTGTGTAGTCTGGACCACCTTCTATAAAAGATATCTTCCTGTGTAGTCTAGACCAGTGTCTATAACAGGGGTAGGCAACCTTGGACACTCCAGCTGTTGTAAAACTACAACTCCCAGCATGCATTTGTGCTCTGCTGTTCTTGGAACTCCCATGGAAGTTAAAGGAGCATGTTGGGAGTTGTAGTTTCACAGCAGCTGGAGTACCGAAGGTTGCTGACCCCTGGTCTATAGCATAGAGGATGGAACAAAATACACAACACTAATGTTATAGACAGTGGTCCAGAATTCACAGTAACACAGCTGTCCACATCAGTAGTGTTGTAGTGTACCCCAGCCCACCTTCTATTACAGCTGTCTTAGTGTGCAGTCTGGAGCACTGCCTATAACAGTAGTGTTGTGTAGTCTGGCCCACCTTCTGTTACAGCTGTTTTACTGTGTAGTCTGGATACTGTCTGTATCAGCGGTGTTGTGGAGTCTGGAGCAGAGCCAATTAAACAGTAGTTTAGATGTATAGTTTGGATCTTAGGGGTGTAGCTAGGGGAGACAACAGGGACATGTGCCCTGGGTGCAGGACGCCAGAGGGGGCACCAACAACCTATTTTGTTTTATACTTAATATATATATATATATTTAATACATAAATACAGGGTTATGACTTCAAACCTTTTCTTCGGGTTCAAGAAAGTCTGGCTCCATCTTTGTGGATTTCCCCCTATAACAGCAGTATAGTTGTGTAGTCTATTATGCCCCTTTAACAGCAGCGGTCTGGACCACCCCATACAACAGCAGTCTAGAAATCCTGCTATATATTGGCAGTCTACATTAGCTAAGTAGTCTGCAGCAACCTCTATAAGACTAGTTTAGCTGTGTGAAGTACTCCATTTAAAAAGTAGTCTAGCTGTGTTTTCTGCCTTGTCATATATAACAGTAGCCTAGTTGTGTATTCTTCAGAATTTTTCATAACATTACCTGTACAGTTTGTATTACCCTCTATAACATTAGTCTAGTGGTACAGTCCACGACACTCTCTATAACAGTAGTCTAGTGGTACAGTCTGCAACACTCTATATAACAGTAATATAGCTATGTGGTCCACAACACCCTCTATAGCAGTAGTCTAGCTGTGTAGTCTGTAGTACTCATTATAACAGCAGTTTGGCTGCATTTTCTGTAGTGCCCTCTGTGATGAAATATGTATATATTGTGTTTTGAGTTATGTGTCTATTTGGGAATTTTCTTGTAGTTATGTTTTTTTTCATTTATGAGTATGGTTAGGAGATTGGGACTTTATATACTTGGCTGTGCTAGAGTTTCCTGTGTTGGTAACTCCAATTTGTATGATAATGTGCAATCCACAAGCCAGGACAAAGGTGGTTAAAAAGTCCCAGAAAGTACATTCAAAAGAGAAAGCCCCTAATTAGCAAGTCTTTGTTTGGGGCCACCAAACCCAGATGTCACGAGTCCTAGTCAGTTAGAATGCTTGAGTGGCCAGGGCTCCCTATATTGAACAAAGAAAATTATGACATCACAGGTGGCAGGTTCCAGAAAATAGCTTGGGGTAAGGGGTTCATAAATGTGAGGGAATATGTGAAGTAATTAGGCCTTGCACTTAAAGACTAGACAAATCCTTGTGAAGTGTTCGCTAGCCTACCAAGGACATAGAAGACTGATCCATCTTGTCTGCAACCATATTATTTCCATTTTATCTTAGGATAGACATGTGTTTATCCCTGGTATGCTTAAATTCACTCACTGTAGATTTACCAGCCACATCCGCTGGGAGTTTGTTCCAAGCCTCAACTACTCTTTCAGTAAAATAATATTTCCTGACACTGCTTTTGACCCCCCTCCCCCAAATAGAGCACCCTCTATAAAGTAGTCTAGCTGTGTGGTCTGCAGTGCCCTCTAAAACAGTGGTCTACCTGTGAAGTATGCAGCACCCACTATAACAGTAGTCTAGCTGTGAAGTCTGCAGTGCCCTCTATAACGGCAGTCTGGCTGTGTAGTCTAGACCATTTTTTATAACAGCAGTCTGGTGGCGTAATCTGGACCTCTCCCTACAACTGTAGTCTAGCCCCTATAATAGTCTGCTGGATATCTGTTACATTTCTGTTACCATTTTACTTAGACCCTTTAAAAAGTACTTTTAGATTACATGGAGTAAATGAGTGAACGGCTATTTTTAAGTCTAGCCACAAATTCTCAATTGCATTGACATCCATACTTGACCACAAATGAAAGGTCTTGTGCAATTAATGTTTCTGTACTGATTTTGATATTTTTATATTTTTCCCTCAGGCTAAGTTGACATTGCTGTTCATCAAGCTTCCGTCATGGTTTTACAAAGAATGAATGCAGATAGAGGGTACTCCATCTGTACAGTGGGGAAAAAAAGTATTTAGTCAGCCACCAATTGTGCAAGTTCTCCCACTTAAAAAGATGAGGCCGGCCTGTAATTGTCATCATAGGTAGACCTCAACTATGAGAGACAAAATGAGAAAACATATCTAGAAAATCACATTGACTGATTTTTAAAGATTTTATTTGCAAATTATGGTGGAAAATAAGTATTTGGTCAATAACAAAAGTTCATCTCAATACTTTGTTATATATCCTTTGTTGGCAACGACAGAGGTCAAACATTTTCTGTAAGTCTTCACAAGGTTGGCACACACTGTTGCTGGTATGTTGGCCCATTCCTCCATGAAGATCTCCTCTAGAGCAGTGATGTTTTGGGGCTGTCGCTGGGCAACACGGACTTTCAACTCCCTCCAAAAGGAGGTTTTCTATGGGATTGAGATCTGGAGGCTGGCTAGGCCACTCCAGGACCTTGAAATGCTTCTTACAAAGCCAATCCTTCATTGCCCTGGTGGTGTGTTTGGGATCATTGTCATGCTGAAAGACCCAGCCACATTTCATCTTCAATGCCCTTGCTGATGGAAGGAGGTTTGCACTCAAAATCTCACCATACATGGCCCCATTCATTCTTTCATGTACACTGATCAGTCGTCCTGGTCCCTTTGCAGAGAAACAGCCCCAAAGCATGATGTTGCCACCCCCATGCTTCACAGTAGGTATGGTGTTCTTGGGATGCAACTCAGCATTCACTCTCCTCCAAACACGACGAATTGTGTTTCTACCAAACAGTTCTACTTTGGTTTCATCTGACCATATGACATTCTCCCAATACTCTTCTGGAACATCCAAATACTCTCTAGCAAACTTCATACGGGCCCGGATATGTACTGGCTTAAGCAGGGGGACACGTCTGGCACTGCAGGATCTGAGTCCCTTGCGGCGTAGTGTGTTACTGAGGGTAGCTTTTGTTGTTAGTCCCAGCTTTCTGCAGGTCATTCACTAAGTCCCCCCGTGTGGTTCTGGGATTTTTACTCACCGTTCTTGTGATCATTTTGACCCCATGGGGTGAGATCTTGCGTGGAGCCCCTGATCAAGGGAGATTATCAGTGGTCTTGTATGTCATCCATTTTCTAATTATTGCTCCCACAGTTGATTTCTTCACACCAAGCTGCTTGCCTATTGCAGATTCAGTCTTCCCAGCCTGGTGCAGGTCTACAATTTTGTTTCTGGTGTCCTTCCACAGCTCTTTGGTCTTCACCATAGTGGAGTTTGGAGTGTGACTGTTTGAGGTTGTGGACAGGTGTCTTTTATACTGATAACAATTTCAAACAGGTGCCATTACTACAGGTAATGAGTGGAGGACAGAGGAGCCTCTTAAAGAAGAAGTTACAGGTCTGTGAGAGCCAGAAATCTTGCTTGTTTGTAGGTGACCAAATACTTATTTTCCACCATAATTTGCAAATAAATTCTTTAAAAATCAGAGAATGTGATTTTCTAGATATGTTTTTTCATTTTCTCTCATAGTTGAGGTCTACCTATGATGTCAATTACAGGCCTCTCTCATCTTTTTAAGTGGGAGAACTTGCACAATTGGTGGCTGACTAAATACTTTTTTTCCCCACTGTATATGTCATTCCATTGCAAAGTCCTTTGCTTTCATTCTATGATGGACGAAAGCAACAGGTTTTATGAAGGGAAATGTGAACATAGCCTTACTAGGTAACATAATAGGCAGTAGAGGGCTATATTATATGATATTTCTGGTTATCTATATGCTGGGAGTTTAGTAAAAAATAATATAAATAATATCTTTATATATACAGTCTGAGTAAATACAAGTAGACATCCAGGAAATTTTTATATACTTGCTACTAGAGCTATAAATATATCCAGCTGTTGGGTAGAGATGTTTGCTAAAATCAAAACATTTTTAAAGCCGAGGTTATCTCAATAGTTGAATATAGAAAAAAAGAGAACCCAGACAGTTATTTTCTCATGAAGAAATCTGGAGTGCTATCCAGTGCCAAGTCCATTTTAACTTCACACACACAGTAACAATGAATGATGGCCAAATGAAATATGCCTTCTAGGTCCCCATTAGACATCTTTATTGATCCTGTATATTTTAATTAAATCTATCTATCTATCTATCTATCTATCTATCTATCTATCTATCTCTCTATAATACAAAAAGGTAGCACTCCAAAAATGAGAAAAAAACACACACTTAGTGGTATTTATTCCATGTGTTACATTTCAGGTCCATACTCAGGAGCCTTTCTCCAGTTTGCCTTTGTCTTGTATTATCCTTGGTGGATCTTTTTGGTCAGAGATTATCGCCCACACTTGGTTGCATGGTGCTCCTCTGAACTTTCTATTTCTATCTATCTCAAGCATTTTTGAAACAAAATTGCACAGATGTTTTGAAGAAAAGACAACATAATAAGTGGAAGAGTTTGTTTTGGATCTTCAATTTTTTTACTGGAATGCTAAAAAAGAGCAAATCACCTATTGTTATGGACTGTCCCATTCTCAAAATAGTCAACTTTGACTACCCAATGAAACACTCTCCCAATATAACGCATCACATCTGTTTGTACAGGAAAGTGGCATAAAAAATCCCCTCATGAAAAATAGGCCACAATATTTTAAGGTAACCTATGGTCAAACATAGGGCTAAGTCACAATGTTTGTCTTTGTTCTTAGTAACTAAGCTCTGGTCCATTCACCCAGGTATAAGGTTTAGCCCCTTCTGAAGGTTATTCACTAATACACTACAAACTAACAAGTTCAATAACATACTGTGTATACATATCCTTTTTGTGTAAGGTTACCCTTTCAGATACTGTACATGAGCAGATGTAATGCCTTGTTGCACATATAAACATGCTGTCTTTCCTACATGGCATCTTTCTGTTAATTGAATCTGTTACATTACTTCGACTGATATTTAGATTTGTTTTTAGATGCACATTGTATAATAACACAAACACATGGCAAAGACTGGCTGCCAAGGAAAACAGGGCCTCTGACCAAACATTTTATTTCACTGAAATAACACTTTGCCTCTGGCAATAAAAACAGACATTGAGGATAGCATTTCCCCTTCTCTCCCTTTGTGTTGTGTGAAACAAAATGACTGTGATGAAAAAAATGTAAGAACTTCATGAAAAGGTCTCTTTTGAGAAAACCATAAGAACTGTGGTTTACTTGACTTGTATGTATCACTAATGAAAAACAGCTATGTGTTACATTTTAAGACAAAATGGTCCCTCTGACAAGGATCTTAGATTAGATGGGAAGATAAATTTAAAGCTTGAAGTATGTTATGGTGTTTAAAAATGGTATTTTATTGATTTAGAATATTTCAGTGCAATACTTTACTAATGTAAAACATTAAGAGCAAAATTGAACTGCAAGAAAAACCTCACAGCTCTCTTTCACATACTCTTTAATTCACTTTGTGTGGATGATAAAGGCTTGATACATTATTTAAGAGAAATATTGTTTTTTTCAGTATGGATGAAAAAACTGTGCCAAGTAATAAATCAAAAATAGTGTGATACCAGTTTAGAATCATTTTCCTTATAACAAAATACCCTACAGCATCATGGGTCCCAGCGTTGATTTTATAGGTCCCATTAATGACATAGATATGTTTGCCTGTCAAATGTTAATATAATTGTTAAAAAAAAAAACAAAAACACTTTGTGTTGTTTTCCATCTTCTAGAACTGGTGTGGGAGATTTTAGAACTCATGTACTCACACCTTAAAAAAATAAATGAAGCTGGCCAAACTCCATACCCATGATTGCTGTCAGCCGAGCATCATCTTGTCTTGCAGTGCCTTAGTTCCCCCAAGAACAAAAATATTGGGCTGTGAAATTCAACTGCCATCACCTGCTGTTGGGGAAAATGAGGAGTATGCCATACACATTAGTTAATGGGCCAAACCTGATGAAATAGGTTCAAGTCAACATTCATGTAATGTGTATGGGCTGCTTTACATTTAAAGCCTTTTCAATCATATCATTTATTGACGCTCACAAATATTTTCTTATGTTACTGATGGCCACCAATCTAATATACTTTCAGGATCCCTGTTAAGCTGCCCACACACTTAAAGTATACTTGACTTAAGCTGCCATGTGGAATCACACTATTTCTGGCCATTATATGACTTAGATTTTGCAGTTTTAGCACTCTTCTCCTCTAAAGGCTCTATCTGAAGTTTGCCCTTTGCTCTCATCTGGTGAGTGGAGACAGCTCACAGTAAGTATCAGAGAGTCTGCTCCATTACTTTCTCTTTCACTCAGTATCATGCAACGCTTATATAGAGAATACTGACCTGTAGTCCGAAGGCCGCATCCCTGTACAGGGGTTAAAGGGTGAAGACCAGGGGGACTACTTAGATAACACCCTTGGGAGTGGCCCAACACCAAACTGGCTAGATGGTACAGAGGGTCAACAATCCACTGCCCATGACATTACTTCCAGCATCAGTCTAAACCTATTTTTTTTACTCACTCCTCCCAATTCCCTCTTCTTAGACTTTACTTATAGTCATATGTAATTTAAGTCATGTAACCTGCTGTATAATGAGATGAATGGAGGAGAGAGGGTTCTCTCTGATAGAGGAAATCATTGGATTCTCTAGGTGACCAGGTGATAGAGAAAAAGTTTAAAATAACCAATAAATTTCGTTCCACTTCACAATTGTGTCCCACTTGTTGTTGATTCTTCACCAAAAAAAATTTAAATTTTATATCCTTATGTTTGAAGCCTGAAATGTGGCAAAAGGTTGAAAAGTTCAAGGGGACCGAATACTTTCGCAAGGCACTGTATATGCGGTTTTATATCCCGCAAGAAAGCCGACAGCGCGCTGAATTCAGCGCACTGTCGGCTTTCCTGTTATGTGCCCCAGGGCTGGAGATATCGGTGGTCTTAGTTTAACCGTCCACCATCAGAAGGGCGTTCCTGACAGTCTAGCTGGGCTGTGAGGAACGCCCTACCTGACAGTACTCGTCCATAGCCCTGTACTGGGGGGGGGCGTTCCTCACAGCTCAGCGTCATCACTGGCCGGTAAGGAACCCCCTCCCTGACTGTACTCATCCCATAGCCCTATACTGTCAGAGGGGGCGTTCCTTAGAGCCTATTGATGACGCTGAGCTGTGAGGAACGGTCTTCTGTCAGGAATGCCCTTCTGATGGTGAACAGTTAAACTAAGACCGCCGATATCTCCAGCCCCGGGACACATAACTCGAAAGCTGACAGGGCACTGAATTCAGCGCGCTGTCGGCTTTCTAGTGGTATGTAAAGCCGCATATACATGAGGACATGAAAGTTCCTCTTTAAAGAGGACCTTTCATGTTCTCATCAATGTTCGGTTTTATATACCACTAGAAAGCCAACAGTGTGCTGAATTCATACTTACCATGCCCGTGTGAATGGAACCCACTCTATCATTGTGAGTTATGATGCAGTGAGCTCCTGAATTGCCAATGTGCTACTGTACTGAACTGGCTTAAACCTATGAGTTTGGTAAGGTTAGCACGCCAACTATTGAGAAGCCTGCCGCATCATAACGCATTATGATGGCTGTGGTTAACCTGGGAATTATGGCCTGGGGGCTTTAGGGAACACATGATTAGGAACGGTGCTGGTAGGACTACTATTTTGGGAACTGGAAAGTGCAATGTACACTCATCGTACTGCTATGTATTTAACTTTTGAGGTTATCTAAATAAATTCATTAAAAAACACATCATTTTCTACATATAAATGGTTTCCAGATGCACCTTAGTGATGTAGCACATCCACAGTGAGCACTAAGATGCACTGAATGTAAAGATTGCTTCTTATTTCCAACTTCTGAGCATCTGTTTGTATTTAAAATATGCACAGAATGTTTTAGTGAGTTCCCATCCATTACTGGAACTATCACGTAAGGAACCAACGGGTTCTGGGCAAATTCCAAGTCAGTAATCTGTGTGAATAGAGCACAGTCGTTCATCCAAAGAGCTTTAATTTTTGACATTCCTACTAGATAAGCAAAATAAAATATCTGCTATTTTGCCAACGAATAGGAAATATTACAGGAAAATAGGAGAGAGTTTTGGATAGATTGAACAGCCATCTGTACATAAGATAATAAAAATTCCCTCTAATAAGTTAAACATTTGGAATTGGCTTTAGATTTGGTGCATTTTCTCTGATCTAGGAGCCATTTGTTAAGAGAATCATTAGAGACCTTGGTATTTAAATTCCTGAAGCATATCCTACTCATTGGTTTATACAAATGCATACTAAATTACTAAATACAAACCAATCTTTTTCTCACTCTACATCTTGCTACAATTGTGGTAGTGTACTGCAAGTACAATAATGTATACCAGTGTTTGGTTGATTTTCTTGGGTTCAGGTACTAGATTGACAGGTGACATTAAAAGTAGCCCTTTTTTACATTGCATAGACATTCTGACAATTTATAAACTGTTGTAATCTATCCTGTAAGGAATTTCTTATTTTAGAATCTTATGACACACCAGAAGATAATGTTTTGATGATGTCTGAGAGCTTTAACCTTTATAAAAGGGTGATCCTAAATAAATGACCAGTTCTCTTCTGTATGCCTCTGGTTCATAGATTTCCATAAATCAAAATGACTGCCAACAAACCCAGTTTTAAAGGAACACTAAACCTAAAAATGAATGTTAAAAGTAAATGGATGAACAACATGTACACAGTGTTTGTCTGTCTGGATGAGTTTCTGCATTTTCTTCGATCAAGCAGCAATGTAGAAAACAAAGATTTTTTCCTCCTAATTTCTTTAATTTTTCTTTTTTTTTGTTGGCAGATCACCTCAGGGCCAGTTCTCGGTGTTCCAGGTCTCCTACTGCAGAACCAGCAATGGGAGGAAACTACTTCTGCAGTCAGTTTCCTTATAGCTATGCACATGTTTCTGAGATGGTGGGTGAGATCCTGGGACAACTTATCACAAGAATTCTTAATTTATTTCTCAGAGGTTTCATTGAAATGTGAAATAAAATATGATCAAAGGAGAGGAAAATGTTAAAAGGTTTGCTGTGATTTTTTTTTTATTTCTTTGTGCATTTTCTTTATTTCAGTTGGGTGATGGTTATTCGGTTAGTCAGTCAGAGCCCAATTTACACTCAACAATCTGTAGGGCCCACTTCGGCTTCTTAACTCAAAAAGAGTTTTCTAAGCGCTGTGGTCCTAGGTTTAAATCCGGCCAAGGGCAACATCTGTATGGAGTTTGTATGTTTGCCTTGTGTTTAAGGGGGTTTCCTGGGTACTCTGTTTCCTCCCACATGCCAAAAATATACTGATATGTAAACTGGCTTACCATGAAAATGGCCACTGATCCTACTACTACAAATGCTTGTAATTTATGCCGCCAGACCCCAACACTGAAGATTATTTTATGATGATACTCCACAATCCCTATAATAAAGATGGCATTGTTTCTATACATTGCACTGATGACTATTCACATGTTCTGTAATTGAGATGACCCATTATTATGTACAGGGGACTAATATACTATACAGCAGATAAACATGCAGTAGTTTAAAAATAACTAGTAATTTCCACAGTCTGGATTTCCATAGTCTGGACAAATCTACATTTCTCAAGATATGAAAAAAGTACAATATGTAAATATAGACATTATCTTAAATTGAACCAATCCATTTCCGCTTTGCTTACAAAAAATGTAAAGCACATTAAGTTCCTTATCAGTTTGTGTTGTAACCTGAGTGGTTCTTAATTCCCACTTACTGTGATAACTCGGCTTTTGTTGTTTCTTCTAATAAGTAGTTTTTCCTGTTATCAATTGGAGGCCTGGTCAATCCCCCTTCTGTGGGGCTGACAGGGGAGAAAGGTTTCAGAACATCTGCCTTTTTATGGTCACAACTAATTAATCATCATGTGAGCCGGCTGTGCAAACATAATATATTGTCCTATTACCGTCCCAGAACAAAATATATGCTGGGGAAGTTTTCCCAAGCAGTCAAGAGGTAAAGGAAGCAATTTATTGGCCCTTTGTAATTGAAAGGCCAGACAAGTTAAATCCTTTAAAGGCCTTTCCAATTTGTAATTCTGTAACAAATGTAGATGTCCTGAATATGCAGCTGACTAGTAATAGCATGCTTTTACTTGTCATATGCGGCTGACTATTAATAGCATGCTTTTACTTGTCATAATGGCAGTCCTACCTGCTATATTTTTTTACTTTCTTATGTATGTCATTGTACAAGTTACATTTGCTTACAATGCACTGCAATGCTATAGCATAACTGTAAGGTAAATTCCAGTTGAGAAATTCCCCAGTGCTGCTGCTGAAACCTGGAAGGAAGTGAATGACAGAGACAGAGAGTCCTAAAACTCGACCCACCCCCTGTCCCTGGCTACCTGCCTCACTGCCCTAGGTGACAGTGGACAACTGGGTGCCAGTCCCTTCTTATGATAAATGTGACACAGAACAGGACAAGACAAAACAACACAGAAGAGGAGTCAGCAAGCCAAGGTCAAACCAGAGAGACAAACAGTACCAAATCGAAAACCAAAAGAGTAGTAACAAGAAAAGCCAAAGGTCAGAAGTCAGTAAGTACAATACAATAAAGAGCAAGTAGAACACTTAGTAAGGACAGAGTCAATAGCCAGCAACCAAGTGTGGGCTGATGGGCTGTAAATAGGAAGTCAGAACCTGCCCCAGGATTGATTGGCAGATAGGCTGTCAATCACAAGGCAAGGCTGAGATAAACTATTACAGGAGCAGAGGGAAACAAAGGTGTAAGAGATGGGTGTGGGGGAAAATTAATTACAGAGGTGAGGGAATAGGATAGTGTTTAGACAGGGTACACAAGAACCTAAAGCAAGGAATCATAGCCGGACACGCCTCCTGCGCCGCAGCATGCGGCCGGAGGATGGCGTCGAAGTCCGAATGGGCACAGACGTTACAGAAACCTCCCCAAAAGATCACCTCTTAGAGACGACCATACCCATTATACTGACCATATCTTCAGTTCCATCATATATAATGGTGGTCCTGACTGAACCCACAACAATGTGCTGGTCACACTGCTGGGAGTGAAAGAAAGTGAGACAGCTTCATTCTCCATACACTTCAAAGGGGATGTTACTTGGCTACATTCTCTTTCTCTAACTTTCATAGACTTTAGTGGAAATGGTTGTGTACAATCATGGTCACTATTTCACTGCAATGTAAACAATGCTGGATTTGGCATATCTGGGTAACCAAGCAAAGTTATGTCTAGGAGCCCCATAATACTGACCCCTTAGAGCCCTCCTACACAGTATAATGGCCCCTTAGTGAACCCACACTTTATTATCACATCAGCTGTAAAAGGAGCTTAAAGAGAACCATCTCCTCCAACTACTTGCATCTTTCCATAGGTGTTTCTCCACTTATTCCAGTCCCTGTCTTTCTACTTTAGCCCATGAACGCCTACCTGACAGTAGAGAACTAACAGAAATGATTGCTCATGTGATCTCAATGGTGAGAGTGAGAAAAAAAATTACAACTGCATTGGAATCAGTGGATGGGGCACCTATTGAAGAATGCAAAAAGTTGGAGTTTGGGAAGGTGGTGAAATTATCTGCGAGCTCAGTCTACTGTATGTATAGATTAAAGGGGGTTTCTACTAAGACAATCTCTTTTTTAAACTGAAGCTGATATGGATCTATGTGAGCAGTGGCTACTGCAAGGAACATATATCATTAGAAGACGATCATTAAAATTAATTGCAATCCATATAATGCATGGAAGTACAGGTCATAATGTGAGCCACTTTTACAGATTTGCTCTTCATTCTGGCACACACAGGTGTGCTGAGTGGGGAGATTCACTTTATGATGTCCATTTTCCCCAAAGGGGCATATCCATATCCGTAAACAACAAAAAGCAATAATCTCCTATACAGTACAGACCAAAAGTTTGGACACACCTTCTCATTCCAAGAGTTTTCTGTATTTTCATGACTATAAAAATTGTAGATTCACACTGAAGGCATCAAAACTATGAATTAAAACATGTGGAATTATATACTTAACAAAAAAGTGTGAAACAACTGAAAATATGTCTTATATTCTAGGTTCTTCAAAGTAGCCACCTTTTGCTTTGATTACTGCTTTACACACTCTTGGCATTCTCTTGAAGAGCTTCAAGAGGTAGTCACCCGAAATGGTTTTTACTTCACAGGTGTGCCCTGTCAGGTTTAATAAGTGGGATTTCTTGCCTTATAAATGGGGTTGGGACCATCAGTTGTGTTGTTCAGAAGTCAGGTGGATACACAGCTGATAGTCCTACTGAATGGAGTGTTAGAATTTGTATTATGGCAAGAAAAAAGCAGCTAAATAAAGAAAAACGAGTGGCCATCATTACTTTAAGAAATGAAGGTCAGTCAGTCCGAAAAATTGGGAAAACTTTGAAAGTGTCCCCAAGTGCAGTGGCCAAAGCCACAAGCGCAACAAAGAAACTGGCTCACATGAGGATCGCCCCAGGAAAGGAAGACCAAGAGTCACCTCTGCTGCGGAGGATAAGTTCATCCGAGTCACCAGCCTCAGAAATCGCAGGTTAACAGCAGCTCAGATTAGAGACCAGGTCAATGCCACACAGAGTTCTAGCAGCAGACACAACTCTACAACAATTGTTAAGTGGAGACTGTGTGCAGCAGGCCTTCATGGTAAAATGGCTGCTAAGAAACCACTGCTAAGGAAAGGCAACAAGCAGAAGAGACTTGTTTGGGCTAAAGAACACAAGGAATGGACATTAGACCAGTGGAAATCTGTGTTTTGGTCTGATGAGTCCAAATTTGAGATCTTTGGTTCCAACCACCGTGTCTTTGTGCGACGCAGAAAAGGTGAACAAATGGACTCTACATGCCTGGTTCCCACCGTGAAGCATGGAGGAGGAGGTGTGATGGTGTGGGGGTGCTTTGCTGGTGACACTGTTGGGGATTTATTCAAAATTGAAGGAATACTGAACCAGCATGGTTACCACAGCATCTTGCAGCGGCATGCTATTCCATCCGGTTTGCGTTTAGTTGGACCATCATTTATTTTTCAACAGGACAATGACTCCAAACACACCTCCAGACTGTGTAAGGGCTATTTGACCAAGAAGGAGAGTGATGGGATGCTACGCCAGATGACCTGGCCTCCACAGTCACCAGACCTGAACCCAATCGAGATGGTTTGGGGTGAGCTGGACCGCAGAGTGAAGGCAAAAGGGCCAACAAGTGCTAAGCATCTCTGGGAACTCCTTCAAGACTGTTGGAAGACCATTTCAGGTGATTACCTCTTGAAGCTCATCAAGAGAATGCCAAGAGTGTGCAAAGCAGTAATCAAAGCAAAAGGTGGCTACTTTGAAGAACCTAGAATATAAGACATATTTTCAGTTGTTTCACACTTTTTTGTTAAGTATATAATTCCACATGTGTTAATTCATAGTTTTGATGCCTTCAGTGTGAATCTACAATTTTTATAGTCATGAAAATACAGAAAACTCTTGGAATGAGAAGGTGTGTCCAAACTTTTGGTCTATACTGTATATGTATATATAAGAAATATGGCAGTGTATGCTAGAGCGACAGTGTGTAGAGCTACATGGTATCGAAGAACACTAAAGTGATTATTGTAGAACATGAAAGTGTGTGAGCATAGAGCTTATGGCATTTGCTTTCCTGCATCTATAGTTATTATACTCATGCCTTACAAGAGATTAGGGGAACAAGGATATTATAGCACTGTGACTGTGATATCCCACTTTGTAATTGCCACACATAATCTGTAAACAATATCCTTACAGAGATTAATAGCAATTTATCCCCAGGTAAAGCGATTTCATACAACTAAACCAATTAATTATTTTTCTTTGATACAAAAATCATCACACAGAGATTATCGTTTTTTGGATTGCTTTTTAATGAGTAATTTTGTGCTGAAAGCCGGAAATCCAGCACATCTACCACTGTTTAGTCTGAGCGCTTGCTTCTGAAGACTGGATATGACAAAGTAAATAATGTTAGTCTGAAAAAAGTCACCTGTTAAATGTGCTCCATTTCCTTCTTTATTACATCTACGGGGTGAAATGTAATAAAATAGGGACAGTTTCATGAGAAATGTACGCCACTGCCTGACCTTGCAGGGAAATAAATAAACAGAGCGCAAACAGGATATAGTAAATGAGCTGTATTTTACTACTTCCTCTCACCTCATCATATCCTTCCATGCAGCAAGAATATGCAGCTGAAAACACTACTGAAATAAGGTAAAGCTAGTATTTGGTTTATTTTTGTACCAACAATGAGCAAGCTATAGCTATTTTGATTCCCTATATAGATGTATATAGATGTAATGCTTCTAAATCTGATCACCTGCCTGGTGCATGAACCTTGTTTTGCCATTCATTTTTTTGGCATGGAGAAGAGTGAAGGTGCAGATTTGTTCTTTGCATTAAAGGGTCGTTCTAGTCTCAGTAAATCATGAACGAGCCAGGAATAATTGGCAACCACCAGAACGGTACTTAAGGGAACAGGCCCGTGATGCTGCTCTACACTGTTTCTTTAACTCCCATAGAGGTAAATGGGAGCTACAGAAACACAGTAGCACCGCTGAGACACGGTTTTTGTTGTTCCATAGTTATGGAAGTTGCTCCCATTCAGCTCAATTAGAATTACAGAAACAGAGTAGAGCAGTGCTGTTGCCTGGTGGTTGATACTTGCTGCCAGTTATTCCTGCCTCTAATGCAATTTACTAACATGGAATTAACCCTTTAATGCTACAATATGGATTATATACCATATGGAAATATACTCCATGTTACACTTACAGGTCCAGTGAGCTCTGATATAGGTAATGCCTGGGACAAGAGAAACTGTGCCAACTGTGTCAAGGACTATCACTTCAGAATTTGCATGAAGTCTGCTCCTTGCATTGCTTAAGGGAAGTCAGGGCAGAGAATAGGCAGGAATCCGAATGATGGAGAGCTGGACTGCTAAAACAAGACTGTAATGGTGTCTGCCATTTTTATACTGAAACTAGTGGCGAGAAAAGTCCTCCATGCAGGACTTTTCTTTCCATCGATTTTCTGAGGTTTCTGTGGCGGAGTCGACTCCGGCACAGATGTGAACCTAGCTTTAAAAAGAACTATATGTGTATGTTATAGGAAGATAAATGTATTTTCATTTCTGTAAAATATGGTATTTAAAATTAAAATTGATCTTGTATTGTGAAATGTAAAATAATAAAAATGTTGTGAACAAAAGTTTGCGTATATACAGGGGTATCTCAATAAATTAGAATATCTTTGAAATGTTCATTAATTTCAGTAATTCAGTATTACAATTCATAATCAGCGTCTTCCATGATTGTGTGTCCTACTGAACCAGACTGAGGGACCATTTAAAGGCTTAGGAAACCTTGGCAGGTGACACACTGAATTTACAATACTGAACTTTTTCACAATATTCTAATTTTCTTAGATTTGGGTTTTCATTACCTGTAATCCATAATCAACATTTACAGAAATAAAACACTTGAAATAGAACACTCTGTGTGTAAAGAATCTAGAAAATATAGGAGGTCACTTTTTAAATTTAATTACTGAAAAAAATAAACATTTCAAAGATATTCTAATTTATTGAGATGCACCTGTATATATTTAATGTTTGCTTCTTCCTAATCTGCTGCTTTTTAAACTATGAGCATGATCTCACATGGAAAGTGCCTCTTGTTGGGAAATAGATGAGGAATTTTTGAGAAAGTTGATTATTTGCTACACAAGACTTTTTGTTTGCAACAATCATCAGTTTAGAAACAAAACTGAATCCTTTTGATCTTATTTTTATGCTATACTGGGTTAAGTTTACAAATAAAATATAAATTAAGCAATACTTCTTATTTTGGCATGGACTTCAACAATTGGTGAGACCCAGGCATCACCATGTTCTGAAAAGTTAAAAGCTTTAGCAGAAAAAAGTCATTTCAGTGCCAAATGAAGGGGTTTCACTTGGGTGATGTTAGGGGGTCCCCCTGTTATGGGTTTCCTGTGTGTTGATGTTTTGGGATGCCCTTCATAATGGGTGCAGATGAGACACAGAAAACAGAGTGGTAGTTTAAGAGGCGATGCTTGTGATACAGCTTACCTAGTAGGATTCTTCCAGTGACAGAGGAACAATTGGGAGCAACATGGTAACTCAGTGGTCAGCACTGTTGTCTTACAGTGGAATCCTGGATTCAAATCCAACCAGGCACAACATCTGCATGGAGTTTGCATGGGTTTCTCCCGGGTACTCAGGTTTCCTCCCACATGCCAAAAATATACTGATAGATAAACTGGCTTCCCGTAAAACAAATAACACCTGTGAGTGTTGGGGATGTAAGGCAGCCGCTAACTCCCCTACTCCACGTGCTTTCAGTCCCTTGCGTGAGAAGAGCACATTACAAATGTTTGTCATTGTTATTATGAATTAAATTAAGGCAAGCAGTATTTTGGCACGTTTGGGCATTCTACAAACACAAATGTAAGAGCTGTCTTTTCTTCACTCTCTCCTCTAGTCCACTGAGGAGCCCTCAGAGGACTCCTCCTTTCCACCAATGCAATCTGGGGCGACCTCTGAGACTTGCTCCCCCCTTGCTGCCACTATTGGGGAAATGCAGGGCATGTTTTGGACATGGATACCAGGTTTCCACCCTCATAAAGCAGTGGAGAAGTTCACTTACAAAGAAAACATTTTTTTGCAAGCAGTGGGAACCATTGTCATGGAACTGCCTGTTGTTACCTAACTAATAATAATTAAGGAGCTCTATCACAAACTAGTGTCCTCAATTATGGCTAGCTACCAGCTAACCCAAACTGTGACAAACAGCTAACTCCACCCACCTTCTAAAAAACTCAGAGCAGAAACCACTCTTGTTTACACAGAGGCATATGGCTGGCTGAATAACTCGTCAGTAACCAGCAGAAAGGTGAAAAGGGGCAAGAACCAGAGTAAAACAGTTTATAACATAAAATGTGTTGTACATCAACACAAGAGCATACTGCTAGCAGTGGCCCTTTTAGGGTGACTTTTAGGGTATGTTTAACTAATTATATGCTTGATAGCAAGGAATGGAGTCCTATCATTTTGTATCATTTAACATAACCAACCAAACTGATGCATGGACCTTTGATGTTAGTTTGGGTCACAGTCAGAATAGGATTTGCAGCCATAATACCAATGCTAAAATGCTTCCACCTTATGATGTGCGAATAAAGCTTAATAAGCCAGTCTTGGGCCTTTTTCACACTGTGTGATCTTAGTACTAAAATGGTTTACTCACAAAAGACACTTATGGCATATCCACAGGATGATATTTTGTAGAGTTCATTTTAGAGGGACAATAGGTGCGGGTCCCAGAGGTGGAGTCTGCATCTATCCGCCATTTATGGCATAGCCAACATACATTTCTTTTGTTGGGAAACCCCTTCAATAAACCTAGCTTTATCACATTCCATGCTGTTACAATTTTTGATACATATTTTTAAATTTTGGACAAACCCCTGTTTTTTTCCTCTTTGAAGAAACATACTAGATTTACCTATAGCTCTGTGGAAAATGACAGATAACAAAAAGCACATTATGATCTCAGCTCCACTTCAGTGACAAATTCAGCTCATCCTCTGTTTGCTCTGTTGACCTAACCTCTGCTCTTTCAATACTATGTTACTGCACTCTATCTTCTTCATAGTATATTATTCTCCATCTATTCCAGAAAAGTTCTCTGAATCCATTGGAGAAATAGCTTGAGAAATCATTATAAATAATCTTACCTACAACTTTTGGCAGTTTTTGTCTGCGCAAGGGAATTCGAGGTAGCTTCATGCTGATTCGGCTAAAACGGCCACAGAAGCGTCGAGGGGGTTTCTTGTTTGTTACTTCTTGATTTCTGCTGTAAACCAGAAGATAATTTTCATGTTAGAGGTCTTAGTATCATAGACTCCAGTCATTAATAACTAGAAATATTTTTCTTGTGTTAAGAAACAATCATTTTTAATAAAGCATAAAGAACTTGTGTGCATTAGTGACTGTCCTTTTCATGGGTTAGCACTGAAGTATGCAGTATACAGAGATGTAAAGTAAATGGTCACAAACTTTTCAGCAAACTCTGCATAAATGTATAGTGTAGGTGAATATATGAAGCCTTATAATATATGTTATAAGAGAAAATGTATCTTTTCTCCACTTTCCAGGTTCTTTTCCTCCAACCGCACCCTCAACACTTCACTCATTCTGAAATCTGTGCTGAATCCATCTTGGTCTCCCATGATAAACTGTCAGGTCAGCGAAGGTTGGGGAATAGAGAAGGGGAACTGAGTGAGAGAGAGAAAAGAGACACATACACAGGTATGATGCTGAAGCGAATAGTAAGCTTTCCAAGTGCTTTGTTCACATCAATACTGTTAGTACTTCTCTATATTGTCCTATATGGTGCTGATGCTGATTCTGAGTGAGTGAGAAAATTTACGGAACAGAATATCCTATTTCTCTATGTGCAGTCTATGGGAGACATCATAGACTCCACCCATCAGCACATTGACAACTAAGAATTAGAGACAGAGTCTGCAGAGGGAATAACTGTTAATAAATACCATATACATGTAATGTAACATACACTTATGTACTCCCCATGTACTCACATTGGAGCTTAGCCTTAAAAAGCCATCTAAAAGTTTACGTATGCTTTATTTCTTCTAGGCCCCAATTCAAAATTTGTAGGAGGGTTCTCCTCCTTAAGAAACGACATTCTGAAACTCTAGTCATGGAAACCTAATATATGTGTAAATTATAGGTGTAGCTATACAGGATAATTCTTGGGAGGGTAAGGATAAGTTCGTTTCTACTCCAGGCTCAACATTGTTCCGGTCCTTTGGAGGACAACACCGTTCAGGTGTATCACTAAAATAGCGGACACATACAGATCAATTGACAATAATGGGGTCTGTTGTTTTTAAACTGTAAGTAGCAGACGAAAAAGCCATACATGCACGACTTTTTTTGTCCGCTGATTTCAGGTGCACACTGTGTTTTCAATGTAGAGTCCGACGTAGATGGGAAAGTAGCCTCAGATTGTCTGATCATAGTACCAGAATATCTTCAATCATCCAGCAGGAAACAACTGCTTTTAGAGCTGACTTTGGAGACAATTGACAGTAGGGTTGATTCACAAATAACATAGAAATCTTTATTAAAAATTCTGTATATGCAGTGAGTACAATGATAACAACTAAGTATACAAATCAATTTAAAATGAACGTCTACCTGTTCTACATAGATGACCCTAGTCCAATAATGATATTGATGATCAACAGATTATATGGATTTGTGATACACATGGCTATTTGTTAAAAGTCAGGTCAATAATACTAAAATTATGAACTTACTCTGCAGATTCTTCTTTCTTACGGCAGACACAACAACAACATAACAATGAAAGCAGAAGAATTAGCAGAACTACAACAAGTACGCCGGCTCCTATTACACCCATTCGCTGATTGGCTTCTGCAAAAGAAAAGAAATGATACAAGGTATTATGCATAATCCTAATAATCTGTGCTTTGGTCTGATGAGTCCAAATTTGAGATCTTTGGTTCCAACCACCGTGTCTTTGTGCGACGCAGAAAAGGTGAACGAATGGACTCTACATGCCTGGTTCCCACCGTGAAGCATGGAGGAGGAGGTGTGATGGTGTGGGGGTGCTTTGCTGGTGACACTGTTGGGGATTTATTCAAAATTGAAGGAATACTGAACCAGCATGGTTACCACAGCATCTTGCAGCGGCATGCTATTCCATCCGGTTTGCGTTTAGTTGGACCATCATTTATTTTTCAACAGGCCAATGACCCCAAACACACTTCCAGACTGTGTAAGGGCTATTTGACCAAGAAGGAGAGTCATGGGGTGCTACGCCAGATGACCTGGCCTCCACAGTCACCAGACCTGAACCCAATCGAAATGGTTTGGGGTGAGCTGGACCGCAGAGTGACGGCAAAAGGGCCAACAAGTGCTAAGCATCTCTGGGAACTCCTTCAAGACTGTTGGAAGACCATTTCAGGTGATTACCTCTTGAAGCTCATCAAGAGAATGCCAAGAGTGTGCAAAACAGTAATCAAAGCAAAAGGTGGCTACTTTGAAGAACCTAGACTATAAGACATATTTTCAGTTGTTTCACACTTTTTTGTTAAGTATATAATTCCACATATGTTAATTCATAGTTTTGATGCCTTCAGTGTGAATCTACAATTTTTATAGTCATGAAAATACAGAAAACTCTTGGAATGAGAAGGTGTGTCCAAACTTTTGGTCTGTACTGTATATATATATATATATATATATATAATATTTCCCTTTTTTCCTATGACAGCAAAACTTACACCTGGTCCAACTAGTCATGATGAATTATAGAAGTACATACATCAAATTCATATACATCCAGTTATCATATGTATTTATTTGACATGCATTACAAATAATTTTGGTAAATATAACTTTTATGAACATGACATATTGCCTCTGTATTACCATAGTCAATGCTACAGCACACAGCATTACTTAGATAATTACTAAGACTATCTCTATGCAAATTAGCTCTCTTTCCAAAAAAAAAATAAAAAAAATAAAAAAGTTATGTCTGAAGCTCCACCTGTTGGAAGCATAACTTCCTTTTTTTTGAAAGGGGGCAATTGCAGAAGAACATGGCATTCAATTCTTCTAAGTAAAAATGTTTTTACTTAGGATGGGAAAAAAGCCAGCATTGCAAACAAGAGCACAGAACCACTTACACATTTCAGGCATGCGTGGTGCCCTTAGTCATTACATGGTGATACCTGACATATGAGGTTCGTGCTATTCATGGACAGCACCCCCACCCTGCTTATTTGTAGGTGGTCTGCTGTTTTTCCATGAAGTCATAAACAAGTTATATCTCTTCACATGTGACAATTAAAAAAATAACTTGGGCCTTATTACCAAAAAGAGGCTGGTCCTTAAAGGGAGTCTCTCAAGTCCAAAATACTTCCCAAACCATGAATAGTGACATGCAGGAGCCTTTAATAGATGGTGAAACATGCCTTTGTGGCCACAAACCAAAGAACCAATGCAGAGATCTTTTTATGAATATACAAATCAATCTGCAATTGCACAGGGGCAGGCCTGACTTGCCAGATTTACCTACAGCTGCCAGAAGCATTAGTCTTAGCTACTGATAGGAATGCTGACATTATATGCAAAGTGGCTCTCTAACTACTTTTAGGGTTCTTGTCCTTTTCATGCCTGTACTACAACCTAGATTACGCTATTTATGGAGTACCTAAAACCACCACTACACTTTGTTCAGCGAGTGAGCAGCATGACACCTGGTATGTAAACATTTCCAGGAGCGGCACTGTTCCGGAGCAGCTTGATCTGCTGGGATTTTGGGTGTCGGACCCTCACAGATTTAATATTGATGAACTATCCTTTAAGAATATCTATGTACTTTGCTCCTTTCTGTTTTCCCTCAACCCAGACCAGTCTCCCTGTCCCATATGCTGAAAAACACCCCCAACAGCATGATGATGCCACCACCATGCTTCACTGTAGGAATGGTATTGGAAGGTGATGAGCAGTGTCTGGTTTCCTCCAGACTTGACACTAGAATTGAGGTCAAAAAGTTCACTTGGGATATTATGGCCACTATGGGACATTATGCTATGTGGAGGGCTGCTATGTAACATTATACTGTATGAGGCCACTATGGCACATTATACTGTGAGAGAACCACTGCGGAAGATTATACTGTGTGAAGAGGCCACTGTGGGACATTATACTGTATGAAGGGGCCACTATGGGAAATTATACTGTGTGCACTATGGGACATTATTGGCCAAACTCCACAGGGGACTGGGGCAGGTATAGCATAAAAATATAGAATACCTGTTACTGGTTCTCCAGTGTACACTGCCGCAGTGCGATGATTCGTGTGCCATGTCTCAGTCCCTGAGGCCATTGATTGGGCATCACTCACATACATCAACCCTCTCCAGCAATCGCTGTGGCTGCTGATTGTCCTCAGCGGTCATGTGGGGCTCAGGACTTCTGAAGCACGGTGCGCAACCAAATGGACCGGCAGAGGACCCCAAGCACCAGAGACAGGTGAGTATTTTATGTTACACCTGTCCTGGGTCCCTCTGGAGTTTGTCCAATCCCTAGACAACCCATTTAAGCTGAGCAATGAAGCTGGGTCTACGTTCCAAGCTTCTTTCATTCACTAGTCGAACCTTATTTTCTAACTTTGGGGGGAGGGTCATTCCAATTTTTGCCTCAGGCAGCAGAAAAGCTAGAATTGGTCTTGGGCTTGGTTGTTCCAAACATCTTCCATTTGAGAGTTTTGGAGGCCACTATCATTGCAGCAGAAATTCTTTTGTAACCTTCTCCAGATCCAGCTGTGAGACCTTATATAGACAGGGACATGTCCTTCCAAATTATGTCCAGTCAGCTGAATGTAGCATGAGTGGTCTCCAGTCAAGGTGTAGGAATATCTGAAATATCTCAATATCTTTAGCCGAGAGCTAAATTTCAAGTGCTTTAAAAAAAAAAAAAAAAAAAAAAAAATATATATATATATATATATATATATATATTATAGATAATAAAATATTATATATATATATATATATATATATATATATATATATATATATAAAAAGAGAGATACTAGGTTCTTGATGTAGCTCTTAGGTTTTCTAACCTAAAGTGTGACCTAGGAAACCCTGTAAGGAGACACGTCACACCAACAACTTGTGTCATACACAAGCCATCTGCAAAAGCAAAGCACTAATTTGATGAAAATAGTCAAATTTTCACTCTTCCTCAGTATAAACTGCCCCCCCCAAAAAAAATATAAGCATGCTAACAAAGTGAATGAAATATAAAGGGACAGCAATGTACCGTAAGCCAACAGCATATGGTAAAAAGATGTTTGGGTCATGTTGTTTGTTGTTAGGCTGTTTTAGTTTTATTTAAACTGTGCACCAAGTGTAAATTTAAGTGCTTTATATACCTGGATGAAATACAAAAATCTACATGCTCCCTGTTAAAAAAAAAAACATACATGTATCTCTGCAGAAGATTGATTTTTCACTTTTTTTTTTTTTAATAGATTATTTTGCTGTCAGATGTTTACTATATAACATAATTATACTTGCTTATTTACAACACTAAATTACTATCTAGCATTTCCAAGAAATTTTACATAATTGTTGAATTGCTGTAGCATATGATATGAATATCTTTATGTCATTGTTGGAAACTTCTACATTTGGTGTTCTGATACATTAGCTTTAGGCTGTATGCTAATCGTAGCGCTGTGTGCAAAGAGCCTATATGGATGCACACAGTGTCCCTGCGACTCCATACCACTTATTAAAGGTGGAAATCACTTCCACACAAGACTCAGGCGGATTAATTTCATGAATGCCATACAATCCTTTTAGCTGAAGATCCCTCCGTCATATGGCCATACTGCCAACATATAGTTCTGTTTTTTTTTTTTCAAGTTAAACAGTTGGGTGAATAGAAGTGTTCTGTGTCTCTCATGCTCACTGTTTCTCCGTTCAACTTTTGTGGGAGCGATAGGGATAGTCAAGCATAGTACTTGGATATCTCTGTCAGTATTATACACTTTGTGCATGCATGACGGCTGCTTTGTTATGTATTACAGCTGTTGTACAGCAGTTTCTGTAATGTTTATTTACTTTTGTAATAGAAGAAAATGTCCTGCATGCATGACTTTTTCTTCAGTCAGAAAAGCAACAAACATGACAGAAGAAAGTTTCCGTCAAGTTTTTCACGGGTGCTCCGTCTGCATCAGTCACTCCTATGACAGATGAGAGCAACGGACATTAACCCTTAAGGACACAGACAGTTTTGACCTTCAAGACGCAGCCACATTATTCAAATCTGACATATGTCACTTTATGTAGTAATAACTTTGGAATGTTTCTACTTATCCATGCAATTCTGTGATTGTTTCTGATACACTTTACTTAGTTAGTGGTAAATTTTGGTTCCACGGCGCCCCAGGGCTTGTTCCACTGGAAGTTCTCGCTGCACGTGACCACTGAGGCCAATTAGTGGCCTAAGGAAAGGACCCAGAACGTCACTCACATACATCACTTGTGACATCCCGGTTCCTTTCCTTAGGCCACTGATTGGCCTCAGCAGTCACATGTGGCGAGGACTTCCGCCGGAACAAGCCCCAGAGCGCTGCAAAGACGGACAGTTGCCTGGGACACCAGAGCGCTGGGAACAGATGAGTACGGTTTTTTTATTTTTCACCTTCCCTGGCCTCCAAAACTGTATTTCCTGGACATCCCCTTTAAGTTTAGCAGCAAATTTACAAGAAAATTTCAAAACCATATTTTTTTAGGGACCAGTTCAGTTTTGAGGTGACTTTGAGGTTTAAGTATTAGAAACCCCTCATAAATCACCTGATTTCAAATATTTTATTGTATAATTAGAAATTAATTGGAACCCCCAATCTGATCTAGTGTATATACTTATTACCTAAACTATCTACCTAAAATAGCACTAAACTGAGACTACCTGTCTCACTAAACTACCTTTGGAGAGGTAGCAGAGTGTTTTTTGATCACTTTTGTGTCTTTATGACAGACATACTACAGTTGCTTGGCACACTGATTCTTTTCTCGAGAACAATCTGTCTGAGAGAGAGGAGAAAAAAAATCTACAAGCAGTGTCAAACTTTGTTAATGCATCAAACTTTTATGTGAACCCCATGATCGGTTTACCATGGTCATCACTTCATTGGGATCTACACCAAACCGGTCTCAATATCTTCCCTCACTACTGAGATATGCAAGGTATAATTGGCTGCAGGCACAAGGAACAAATCTGCAGCCCAATAATTTAAGTGGGCTGGTCGCAAAGGAGTTAATAATGGTAGTGTGAACTTACTCTAACAGAAAAACAGCTCTATAGGGTTATAGTATGTATTATATAAATGCACTACTTTGGTACTACTTCCAAGAGACAAAGCAAAAGTTTGCACACTAAAAAATAAATAAAAATAATAATAAAAAACCCTAACTACTATATTTTCTATATACAGCACATTAGGGAAAGTTAGGACTCTTATAAACATTTGCTATTAAAATAGTTGAGTTGCATATATCAACCAATCAGATTTTACTGTTATACTTCTAACGCATTTTTCTATCATTCTTTGTCCTAGCCATTGTATATCTTTTGCCATTATGTTATCCAGTTTACAGTGTTTCACAATAAGCAAACTAAGATGGTCAAAATGTCTCCAAACAACTAGAGGTTCTGGAAATTATATTCAGATGTTGTCTGCTTTGTCTAATGTTAATTTTTATAGTGCTGTGTGGGTGTTCTACCTCTGGGAAAATGCAACTTGCAAGTAATCTGACTACTCATCTGAATTTCTATTATAAATTCGGCAAAGTTGTTTTTGTAATAACCTTTTATTCTGTATAATGTCAAAGGAGCAAAGTAACTCTTTCAGATCAGATGAAAACATGGGGAGAAATGAGCAGAATGTTCAGCATAAACGATGTCAATTATGAAGAGGCCCACAGTTCTATTCTTAGATGCATGTGCGGCTCTTGTGAAACGTGGGAAATTGGCTGCCTACAGATGGGGGGGGGGGGTGTACTTAATGGCTTTATTCTGGTGAATGTTTCACGATGTGTTGATTTCGTTCATGAATGATTTCATAACTTTTGCTTAGAATGATTTAAGAGCAAACTAATTCACCATTTTCAGTCTACAAAACAACTCCCCATTATTAGCTAAAGAAGAGAGAGGCGTAGCATTGAATGAAATTGTCTCTACAGCCTGCGCTGATGCAAATACTGTACATTGATTGATATCCTGGTTATAGGACAGGACGGAGAATTACACAGATGATATATTTAGCCTGCAGAGGTTTACCTAGACAGGTTAAAACAGTAGTAAACTATGAGGCATATTTGGACAGCGCAGTCCCAAAAAATCTATCTAAGGCCCCGTGTAGCAGGCCGCAGCAGAAAAGCGCTGCAGGAAAAACCACATCGTAGTTTTTCCCACAGCGTTTTCTGCTTCCGCTATACCTATAGGGAAACCGCTGGCGTTTCCGTAGGTATAATTGACATGCTGTGATTTCCAAAACCTCGAGTTTTGGAAATCGCAGTGTCCTCTAAACGTATTTTTCCTTAATGTGCGGATGGGATTTACTAGATTTGTTTTTCTTGCAGTGACTGTAAAGAACTGCAGTTTTTGCCACAGCATTTGCGCCGTTCTGTTATAGGAACCATTCAATGATACCTATGGGACACCACTGACTTATAATGAAGCCCATGACATTCTGGTGTTCATCATGGTTTCCGAAGATATGAACAGAACTTTGTTTAGATATAACAGGAAAACTACTCTAAAGCACAGTAATTCTAGCCATAGAAAATTAATAGCTGCCAAATACTTGCTTTGAACCATATAATATTCATACCAAAAATATGTTTTTACTGTGATTAACTTTTATTTTAATGTAACAGTTCTAGGAAATTTTCCTAGAATTCATTTATATAAAACCATGTGTGTTGTATATATTTTGTACATTTCTAATCTATGAGGTCAGTGGGAAAATTTCTGGTAAATTCAGTGATTTATCACTTCCCACACTTAACATGTATTAAAATTTCCAAATGTGATCATATACATGTTTATCAGAATTAACTTGACTTGCTGTAGCATGATATCTTTATAACAGAAGACAAGAAAAGCCAATGGAAAGTCTTTGAAAAAATAGATGTAAGACTCTGCCACAGTGTGGTTAATGTGTTAAGTATGATTTTATACTCTGATACATCTTTACATCTCTACTACGACATCCAGGGAGGAATTGTACTGTAAAGGGGCTGTCTTAAGATTTAAATATATCACCTATGCACAGAATAGGTAATAAGTATATTAGTCTGACCTTTAGGGTACCACCAATTATGAAATAGGTGTCTTGTTATACCCTATATGATTAAAGTGGTAGTCAAATATGAGTGCTTCCACTCCAAGACTCCAGTCACATAGAGCTGAATGGAGCAGCAACAGGCATACTTAGTTCATATGGGGTGACATGGAACCTCTGTATGATGGGTGTCCCAGTGTTCAGACCAGTGGAGTAACTAGGAATGGCCCCTAGGCGAACATTTGACATGCCCCCCACAATTCCTGCATTCCTGCACACACTATTATGCCCCATAGTGGCCCCTGCACACACTATTATGCCCTATAGTGGCCCTTGCACACACGATTATGCCCCATAGTGTCCCTTGCACACACTATTATGCCCCATAGGGGCTCCTGCACACACTATTATGTGCCATAGTGTCCCCTGCACACACTATTATGCTCCATAGTGGACCCTGCACACAGTATTATGCCCTATAGTGGACCACCCATGAACAATTATTATACTATTATTATTACTATTATTATACCATTACTATATAATGATCGGAGGCCCAGTGGAGGTGAGGAAACATAAAAAACAATGTAACTTACCTCTCCCTGGCTCCGGCGCACTCCCCACTACTTTCGGCCATCTTCAATGTTGGACCAGAGGTCATGTGAGCCAGGCCAGCGTCGCGATGCATAATGACGCCAGCCTGGCCCACGTCTTAAAAGACCCCGGAGTATAATGATAGCAGTATTTGTGGGGTGTGCGAACCTGCGGCCTTACTTACCGATCCCCGCTCCTGCTCATAGCCGCCTCTGCTTCGCAGAAGGGGAAGTGCAGGCAGCTGTGAGCAGGAGTGGGGATCGGTAAGTAAATAGGGCCCATTACCTGCTGGGGTTACTCCAGCAGGTAATGGCCTATTAAAAAAAAAAAAAAAAAAAACAACATCGGGCCCCCTAATGTCCCAAGCCCTGTGGCAGCTGCTACTGCTGCTACCCCGGTATTTATGCCACTGGTTCAGATTTCAGATACCTATCCTGTAGCATAGTGATAAGTTTAATTTTGGAATTATCCTTTCAAGGGTTGTATGGCATTCAAGTGTCCAGTATCCAGTTTAATATCAATACTGTAGTTAAAGTAAAACTCCAAAGCAGATTTAGGATCCGAGGGGGCTGTATATGATACAGGCATTCAAAGAATTCTAAATAGAAATTATTGCGCCACCACACTTTAAGATCTGGCACACAGAAGAATCAGCCTTGTTTGCTGTGTTTCTTTAAACTGTGAAAACAGACATATAGCATTTCTAACCAGTAAAAGATAAGAAAAAAGAAACTGACCCTGATACACAGTTATAAAGCACCAATTCAGTCTCATATCAAACCTTCCAAATAAATTAGTTTAACAATTGCTTCCCCAAGTATGACATCAACACCCAGGCACTTTCCCAAAAACACTTTCTCCTCAATGAACTTTTATACCATTATAAAACACTTTTAAAACATTAACAAGTCAATAGCAGAAAGTGTTTGCCCTGTGATCAAATAAAAAATGACTTTCAGCATATTTTAAGACCCACCAAAATTTATTGTACTAAGGATTACAGTAACAAGTATTTCTAACGTCCAATAAATCAACCTTTCAATTGGCAAATCTTATTCTTTTCCACACTCTTTCCAATATCAGACTTACAATTTCAGCCAAGCAAGTTGAGCCAAGAAGTGGTGTCCCAGGAGGAGCAAATAAAATGCTTGTTATGTTGCCTGCTGGATAAAATACTTCCTCCCTCCGCTGCTGGAATGGTCCTGCTAGGTATAAAATAACCCTCTGTGCATATGTGGTCAGTGTTGTATAAGTGGCTCAGATGCTCCACATATCCGGTGTTTGCTAATGTTTGGTCCTTACACACCTGGTTCAGCTGCCAAACTACATGAGCGTCACTCTGACATAAGTGCTTTACAATTTATCACTGGCACAGAGCTGGCCTTCACATAGCCAACATTATGGTCACCCTCACTCTGAATAGGTAAAATTGTACAGAAAATAAAGATGTAAGTGGACCAGACAAAATATTCCCCTCATATTCCTTGGCTGAGAAAACAGCTGAGTGCTGAGTCAGGAAAGGTCCTATATCAGCCTTAAAACTAACAATGATTTCAGTTGAAACCAGAAGAATATATCAAAATATTTCTCACTAACACCCAACTAATATTCTGTCCTGACTGTCCTATTCAGATTTACTAATAGTTACAGTCAGTGTAAACTTAGACAAGTGTGTCTGAAAACACAGCATATTTATCACAGTGGCTGATGCTGGATGATAAATTTGCCGTATTTTTAGGGGTTCACACTACTGTTACTGATGTGTGTTGCTGTCTTCCATCATAGGATGACAACAATGGACATTAGCTGTCACAGAGACGGTCACAGACTGATTCTGTGTCCGTTCCTATTGACACTAATGTAAACAACATGACGGAAGCTAGCTTCTGCATGTTTGTTAACTTTGTAACGGAAAATAAAGTCCAGCATGCACGACTTTATCTTCCGTTACAAAAGTAAACAAACATGACCGTTCTCTGTGACAATTAATGTCCGTTTCTGTCATCCTATGATAGAAGACAGCAACGGGCATTAGTAACGGTAGTGCAAACTCCCCCTTAGACTGCCTACTTTGAGTCGGAATTTTATGACATAATCTTGTTGCATTTTTGGAACATCCTGATGCATTTAAGCCCTTTTTCTGAGATTCGACACCAACATGTCTTGCGAGTCGAAAAATTTTAGCTCAAGCTAGATTCACCACACTACACCAAAGATGCACCATGTTTACCCCAGTTTCTAGATGTAACCAAAATAGTAAATCTGGGCTTGTGCTCCCAAAATTTTGTTTTGATGGAAACTAAGCTAACTAATAAATGGTATAAAGTTAAATAGATAGTTTGAAGATTTGAAGACCAGATTTCACAAACAGCATTAGCCACTTTGATAAATATGGTGCACTGCAAGAACACCCCTCTTTTCAATGTAATTGTGGCAGAACATTGGCGCAATAGCACTGACAAGTATGCCCCAATGTACTGTTGGTGTCATTGATTTCTTTAAGTGTCTTTAATTCATCATTTGGTTTATCCAACTTTAGCAAGGCTGAGTCTTCTTAATGTATTTATTAGCAAGAGAGTCTGTGGTAGCCTCAGGAAAACTAATTTACGTCTGCACAAAATAACCACAGAGGAGTAGCTATTCTTCACCTGCATGCATTTTTTATTTCATTCCGTAATTACACTTTAAATGAGATTGCAAGCACTGTTTAATTAGAAGAGACTGCGTTCATGTACATCACTCCTCCAAATGACTGCGACATACTGACTGATCGATAAAAAGACGGACAGATAGCTGGGCCATTGAATTATGTATAAATCAGCACTAAATGAATGAGGTCACAAGAATTAATATTAAACTCTGCTGCATCCTTTAGCTGTCAGGCACACAGCAAAGCCAATATAACATGTCATCTTTTTTCTCCTTAACTACATGTAAACTTGACTAAACTTACCTGTCTAGGAGTGAAGGCATAAAGAAGTATGGCCCCATAGATCTACTAATGTGTGTGCAGAATTACTAAAGACTCCATACAACTTGTAGTGCATTAACTCTAAAAGGGATGGGTTTTAAGTGGAAAAACAACTTATTTATAATGGGACACCTCTATAGAGCACACATGTCCCAAAATTTAACACAAACAATCTTAAAGAGAACCTGTCAGCACAAATTGACAACCTCAAACCAACCCCAGTACCTTATAAAGCAGTTGGACAGTGTCAAACGATCCCCATTTGGTATGCTAATCACTTGTATGAAGTCAAATGGTGGAGACTCAACTGATACAGTCATACTCTTTGGTCCCCTGATTCTACATGTTCTACCCAGGTGTACTTTCCTTGGCTTAAACTGCAATTGTACTGGAAGAATGGGGTGCTAGGAAAATTAGGCTCCATTAGGCTCATCCCCACAGTGCATGCAATTTCAGGAAATCTGTGTTGTGATGTCCCAGTACTCAGGGACATCAATCAAACCACAGTGGTTGTTTGGGGTATGGAGTGTCTGATTGTATCAGCTGACTCTCCAACCACTTGCCACTCTCCAGTTGCTTTATAAGATACTGGGGCTGTTTTGGGTGGTCAATTCCTGCTGACAGGTTCCCTTTAAGGTGGTCCTGGTTATGCTCCCGAAATGTCTATTTTAGCAAATATATGAAATTACAATTCTAAAGCATGTTTTCTATAACTGTGCCATTCCTCTGATAATTGAATAAATTGACAATTAGACCTTACTATTCCACTTTCAAAGCGGTGTCTCTCTGAACAGTAAGCTGTGACTGGACAGTGTCAGACTCCAAAGTATACAGCCCCATGCACTCCTGAAGATGCCATTTACATGTCCAGTGGGCTTTTTCTTTGCTCTTTTATTTAGCAGAAATCTTTGTAACCACCACAAATTACAATGTAAGATACTGATATGAATGGAGAGAAAGAGGTGGTGATCAAGTATTAGAGCAAGAAGTTGCTAGGGTACCGATTTGCCAAAATATACTGAAACAAAAGATTGGTAGTCAAAGTATTGTAAAAGCATAGAGAGAGAAACTGCCTAATCAGATAGAATTCTGTCATGGTAATAAAAATGTGGAGATTTATAGGTGAAAGCGACTGGGTTCTTAATCTCACTAACCAGTATTCATTTTAGGAATTGGGAATAAAAGTTATGTTTTAGGGAAACGGAAAATGAACCTTAGTTGTGACTATTTTGGCAAAATATGTAATGAATAAGGGTATTGTCTTGGTTGGTACAGGATCCTTTGGACCCTAATTTATGAAATAATTACAGGCTCAAAATGAACACACCCCTAACTGGTGACATCCAATTGTCAAGGAAGTGTTGCAATCTGGCAGAGATATTCCTGAGAAACCCTGACTGTGTGTGGGTAAGCTTTATCCTGCAGAAAAATGCCAGTTGGAAGCCCTGACATGACTGGCAACACATGTGGCTGCAGGATGCCCTGCACACATTGCTGAGCTAAGTCCCTGGTATCACTACCTGAGCTGTGTTACCAGGTATCAACACCAGCAGTTGGGCAGTGTGTCGCTGCACTGCAAATGCAAAATTGAAGCACTCACCATGAGGCTCCATACTCAAACCCAACTGACACTGGATCTCAAACAGAACCTGGATTCATTGCTAAAGATGATACAGTTCTAGTCTGTAGCAGTCCAAGTTTCTTATTCACAACACCACTGCAAATGTAGGCAATGGTGCTTGGTTGTCAATGACAGGACACGTAATGGGCACTGCAATACCAAATCTCCTTCTGCCATGTGTGCGTGCCCTCACATAACCACTGCTCCCAAATCTCCTAACAGCTAGGTCACAACAACACAGACGGTGGGCAAATCATCAAAATTACTAACCTGCTTCTCTTAGCTCAATGATATGCCTGTCTGTCAAATGGGCTAAATGTTTTTTTAGTCTGTCATGGAAGCAGGTCTAGAAGTCAACATTCTCTCACATAGAGGTACACTTCCCAAATGTAGCCACTGAGAGCCTTTTTTTGAGGGTAGTGGGGAAGCCCTTTTACATTCTTATGCCAATAATAAGACTACTCTTGTAATCATTTACATATATGCCTGAGACAGAACTGCATGCTGAATTTTATCTGATATGTCTATCGGCATTATTTCTTTTGTCAAGTGTAAATGGCTGACCAGTTCATAACACAACTACAGGAACATAGAATATTATCAGCATTGAGCATGGATCCATATTTGAATCAATAGGTTGTCCCAAACTTACCCATGTGGCAGGCTCCGGTAACAGAATCACACTTATTGTCATGACAATTACAAATTTGGTCACAATTAACTCCAAACTGGCCAGTTGGACATGTCAGGTTGCAGCTACAAATGAAACAAACAATAGTGTTACGTTTGGAATCCTACTATACATAACATAATAGGCACTTATATAACAAATGTCTTGAATTAAAATATAAACGCCAAAGCAACAAAGTAAAGAATAAGCTTTCTGATTCCTATGAAGACTATAAAGGACATGCAATTGTCTGCATTTAGATTTTTTATGAAGATTGCTTTGAATCCTACAGATGGCGCTGTGAATGAGTGAACCAGTTATAATGAAAGCTGCTTTGTGAATGGGCACCACTGGCATTAGTATGCTCCGTGGATTACATATTCAATATTTATAAATAGAATACATGAAACAGATATAATGCGAGAAGCAGTGCAGGCGCAAAGAAAAATACATGAAGTTAATAAACAAAGGATAGCTATAAAATAGCCTAGAGGTAAAAACACAAAGCTTACATTGTGAAATTCCATATGTTTTATTAACAGGTTAATATTTTGTAAACTGTGCTATTGTCAAGGTTACAACTTTACATGAAATTGCCATATAAATCACAATAACAAAGAAAAATGACAGTGTGCCATGGCACTAAACATATTTATGTATTCCCTGGCATGTTTAGACTATTTCCCATGGACATGGATTCCACATTGATGTGGAATGATCTTGTGACAGAAGTCTGCAGGCACACATGTGGATGATGTATACTACTAGAGCAGACAACCATAGCTAATGTTGGCAACACTTCTTATTTAGGAAAACAATAAATACATGAACAATCAAATACATAAATTGTACAGAGCGGAATCCAGATGTGGAGCACAGTGTCAGCATGCTGAAACAATAAGGCAATGTGGATTCCGGGTGAGTGCCACGGGAACTAAGTTGTTGTGTGACACTGACTGATTTTAGGAGAAGCACGCTTACTGAAAAGAAATATTTTACCCAGCAAGGGAGACTGCAATGTTTTTGTGCATAGCAAAAGCTTCTTCCTAAATAATGTTTATTATTCTGATTCTGAGCAAAGTTTTATGCTTCATTTTATTTGCTTTATTTTCTACACCAATGTTTGACAATTTTATCCTATTATGTAATGCTGATATACCAATAAAGCTGATTTCACATGGGTGCAATATGCATTTTAGGGTCTGTGCTATGGCAGCAGCAGCCATATGTCTAGATTACCATAGGTTTCTATCATGATGGAAGTTTGCTTCAGTGAACCTTCTTGTGAAACTGCAATTTAGATGCTAAAATGGTAACAGATTCATCTATTTATTAATGCTGTAGCATTTGCTGGGATTTGTTCCTATAGCCAGCAGCCTATCACAACAGGAAAACACTGGAAAAAAACACCACACCCAGAACATGCTGCAGTATGAAAAATGCCAAAAAACACCACTGCAAAAAAAGCAGTTTGATAATTACCTAGTGGGCTACAGGTGACACATGATCAAGGGCGGCCTTAGGCCAGTCAAGACCCAACATTTTTTTGTTAAAAAAAAACAACAAAAAAACCCCTTAAAAATGCCAGTACTGCTTGCCTTT
Source organism: Leptodactylus fallax (assembly GCA_947044405.1). Classification (NCBI taxonomy): domain Eukaryota; kingdom Metazoa; phylum Chordata; class Amphibia; order Anura; family Leptodactylidae; genus Leptodactylus; species Leptodactylus fallax. Next base: position 9,405,271 of record CAMRHE010000010.1, on the reverse strand, counting down.
TATTTTTTAGTAATGTTTTAGTTTTCCCTCAAGTCCAAATAGAAAATGCCAGATAAAAACAACAGATTCAGAGGATGCAGTGTTTTTTTTGTTTTTAAAAAAAAAAAACAAAAAAAAAAACAAAACAGAGAATCAAAAAAAAAAAAAAAAACAGGAAATGGATGGAGTGATTTTTTTGTCTAAGAAATGCTGATAATAAATGCCAAAACAATAAAAAACAGCAAAAAACAAGATTGCTGGATTGCAGATGTTGGGATGATGGAGAAAAAAAACAAAAAAACCCTGCTCTGTCCATTGTCCAATGTTTTTTTGCAGAAAAACATCACAAATATGGACTGTGTCATATAAACTACCCCCATTAAGTTTCTAGTGCATATAGTGGGCTTTTTTGATGTCTTTTTGAGAAGCTTATAAGGAAAACAGCAGAAAAATATATGTAGTTATGACTACTGTAGACATTGGTGTAAACATGGCACATATCTGGAGCATCACGGTGCATTTAGTTTGGTCTAAAACTTTTGTCATGCTAGACATGTGGGTTTGGAGACTGAGAGAAATCATGTCTTAGGCCGGGGCTCCACATGGTGTGAACGCCGCGGTTTGGCTGCAGTGTCAACGCCACGCCAAAATCCGCAATGATTTACAGTCCTTCTAACGAATCCCATCCACATATTGCAGAAAAATACCTGCAGCAGAAATGCTGTGATTTCCAAAACCGTCACGTTTTTGGAAATGGCAGCATGTAAATTATATCTACAGAAACACTGGTGGTTTCCCTATAGGTATAATTGAAGCAAAAAGTCCGCAGAGGAAAACTCTGTGGATTTTCTGTGAAAAGTGCTGCGGGATAAACTGCAATGCGTTTCCGCTGCGCTTTTCCTACAGCACTTTTTCGCTGCGGGGCGCTACGTGGGGCCTTATCCTTAAAAGCGCCATGATGCGGCAAAAATGCACCAAAATAGTGTCAAAAAAATTCTTGCTCAATGTAAGCCAACTTAAAAGTGGTAGAAACATAGACTAGACAGTCTGAAGACATGCCACATTTATCATTCAGTCACTGTGTTTTTCAAACTGCCTGTCTACATGCACACAAGCATGTGAATGTGCCAGGTATGTGGTAAAGCAGAATGGATGGCACATAGATGTCATCTGTATGGTACCAGTGTCTCCACGGACCCATTGATTTGCTTTAGCAAGCTTGGGGGCGTAAAATGGACCTGTCTTGTGTTTTTCCTTGTGCTCATAACCCTATACACAGGTCCACAACAATACATGAGTGTATGTTTGAGGCCATAGAAAATAATGGGTAAAATAATGAAAAACACGGCTATCACACTAAGCATACCTTCATAAGCATGGAGCCTGACTACAGGTAAAACTGGAGAAACACACAAGCTTTGTATGTAGATGTTGAAATAGTTTGCTACAGTAATATTCCTTATAATTGCCTGGGAAATAAATTGAAAATTTCTCATTGCCCAATTTATAGCCAGCTCCAAGGCTATGAAGACTGGCATGAAACTACACCAATTTTTTCAAAGTGTCTAATGCTATTTTAAAAACTTGCGCAAAAATTTTCTGTAAGCTCTGCCCATACGTTGTACGAGGCACACATACTGTTAGGAAGTTTCTAAAACACCTAGAAAATTAAGTGTAAAGCATGTATATCAGTTCAGGGGTACTTTAACGATAGGATAAATGTTACATCCACACCTCCGCTTACCCCGATCAAGTGGGACGGTCACACATTTCGGGAGCTGTCCTGCTGCTCCGGATAGCAGGTAGCATTTTCAACTCTGTGTCACTAGGACACAGATAGAGTTGAACATAATGGTGGAGCCCAGAGGATATAGGCTCCGTGCTCCATTATTCAGACTTCGGCTGGTGATGCTTGCTGCAGGGAGGCGTGATGAGCATTGAGTCACAAACATCATTACAGCCAGAGCCTGCAGGTAAGTCCCCTTGCAGACGACCGTGGGCGAGATCAGTGTGCTAACCGTGTTTTTCCCATATAGCACACTGAGCCATTCATTTCTATGAGCTCATGCACACGACTGTGATTTACACTGATCAGTGAACGGGCCGAGAGGACGTGCCGCAAAATATAGAACATGTCCTATTCTGTTCAGTGTTTGCAGAACGGACTCGTCCATATAAGCCTATGGGAGACTAAAAACCAAGGACGGCACACTGTACACAATTCTGGTGCATATTTATTAGTTTATCTGCCCCAGTGTGTCTTTACCCTTAACAGACGTCACACAACAGAATTAAATTCAATGCAAGTGAATGGGAGCTATTCACATGACCTATTTTGACGGTCTCTTTTTTTTGACACTCAAATGTATGAGGAAGTTTTACTACTAACAAGGCCAGTAATGAGAAATAGCCTGGAATTAATCAGTATGTCAATTACTTATAAGGAAAGCACCTGTGATCCCAGAACTGACTGCAGTTATAACTACATTCAGGTACATAATGTGTCGCCACCCCATCCACCCTTATCAAGGAAAGCATCTGTGACCCCAGAACTGACTGCAGTTATAACTACATCCAGGTACATAATGTGTCACCACCCCATCCCCCCTTATAAGGGAAACCACCTGTAACCCCAGAACTGACGGCAGTTATAACTACATTCAGGTACATAATGTGTCACCACCCCTTCCCCCCTTATCAGGGAAAGCACCTGTGACCCCAGAACTGACTGCAGTTATAACTACATCCAGGTACATAATGTGTCACCACCCCATCCCCCCTTATAAGGGAAAGCACCTGTGACCCCAGAACTGACTGCAGTTATAACTACATTCAGGTATATAATGTGTCACCACCCCATCCACCCTTATCAGGGAAAGCACCTGTGACCCCAGAACTAACTGCAGTTATAACTACATTCAGGTACACAATGTGTCGCCACCCCATCCACCCTTATCAAGGAAAGCACCTGTGACCCCAGAACTAACTGCAGTTATAACTACATTCAGGTACATAATGTGTCACCACCCCATACCACCTTATAAGGGAAAGCACCTGTGACCCCAGAACTAACTGCAGTTATAACTACATCCAGGTACATAATGTGTCACCACCCCATCCCCCCTTATAAGGGAAAGCACCTGTGACCCCAGAACTAACTGCAGTTATAACTACATCCAGGTACATGGTACATAATATGTCACAATAATTCCCCCTTATCAGGGAAAGCACCTGTGACCCCGAGAACCGACTGCAGTTATAACTACATCCAGGTACATGGCACATAATATGTCACACTTCTTCCCCCCTTATAAAGGAAAGCACCTGTGACTTCAAAACTGACTGCAGTTATAACTACATCCAGGTACATAATGCGCCACCACCCCATCCACCCTTATAAGGGAAAGCACCTGTGACCCCAGAACTGACTGCAGTTATAACTACATCCAGGTACATAATGTGCCACCACCCCATACCCCCTTATCAGGGAAAGCACCTGTGACCCCAGAACTGACTGCAGTCATAACTACATTCAGGTACATAATGTGTCACCACCCCTTCCCCCCTTATAAGGGAAAGCACCTGTGACCCCAAAACTGACTGCAGTTATAAATACATCCAGGTACATGGTATATAATATGTCACAGTCCTTACCCCCTTATAAGGGAAAGCACCTGTGACCCCAAAACTGACTGCAGTTATAACTACATCCAGGTACATAATGTGTCACCGCAATCCTTCACCTTTATAAGGGAAAGTCCCTGTGTCCCCAGAACTGATTGCAGTTATAACTACATCCAGGTACATAATGTGTCAACACCCCTTCCCCCTTATATGGGAAAGCACCAATGGCCCCAGAACTGAGTGCAGTTATAACTGCATTTGGTACATAGTGTGTCACCCCTTCCTTAAAAGGGAAAGCACCTGAGGTCCAGAAATTAGTGCAATATTAACTGCATTTGATACATATCCCCACTTATAAGTGATAAGGCACACCTGTGGCCCAGGCACATAGTGTGTCACTACCCCACCCCCCTTAATAAGGGAAAGCACTTATTATTGATCGGTGCTTAACCCTTCATTTATAACAATTCTGGATTTCCTCATGGTTAGCTCTAGCAGCCAACAAGAGATCTATATCAATCACATTTCAATATCAAAATCCTCACAAGGTATCTTTGAAGTACTGAATGGCAATAATAGAAAAACAGAATAGAATCTTGAAGAGGCATGACATGCTTCATGGTTTTATCACAATGACATTTTCTTTCAAAGGAAAACATAGAACTGATTTTACTCTCAGAGACCATATATCAGATCTCCTATCTATTGCGCTGTAATGTATTAAATGCATACATTTCCCAAACTGTCCTCATATGCTTTCCTCCCCCCATGCATGCTCTGTAATACTGAAACACAGATGGCCATCTAGGACTCGATGACCATTATGTTAGTTAGATAAAAAGCAACCCAGAAAAGATAAAATAGAAAATCTGTTCTAAAATGCTATCTCATTGAGTGGTAAGAATTATATTTTATTTAATTCATTTTATTTTATTTCACTTGCATGTGAAGCTGAGCTGCAATAGCACAGCACGACCACTATACTTCTGCTTCTGACTCTGTATACTGTGCTCTGAACAACTTATTGTGCGGGTACCAGGTGTCAGACCCCCATCGGTCTCATGTTGATGATCCTAAAGATGGGCCTTCAATATCAACTCTTGAACAACCCCATTAAGTTCAGTGTCAAAAATCTGTAAGGGGCAGCACCAGCAATTTTCAAAGTCAGTTTTGCTGGAATCTGTATTACCATAGCTTGTGCCAACACTTGAGATGTTACTCTACTTTCTATACTACTTCCCCTACAGGAGTGAGCTTTTGCTATATCAACTTTAGGCTGAGTCCCTACATTGCGGAAACGCAGCATTTTTGTTGTAGATTTGGCTGCGTTTTTTTGAGCCAAAGTCAGGAGTGGCTTCAAAAGGAATGGGAAATATAAAGGAAGCACTTAGATGTTCCACTTCTGTTAAATAAACTCCTTACTTTCGCTAAAAAAATAAAATAAAATAAAAAAACCCAAAAAGAAACAAATCAGAAAAGATAAAATAAAGATGCAGCAAAAAAAAAAAAAACAACGCAGAAAAATGCTGAGTTTCCGCAACGTGGTGCTTTGGCCTGACAGTTGCATGTGAAGCTGAGCTGCAATAGCACAGCACGACCACTATACTTCTGCTTCTGACTCTGTATACTGTGCTCTGAACAACTTATTGTGCGGGTACCAGGTGTCAGACCCCCCATCGATCTCATGTTGATGATCCTAAAGATGGGCCTTCAATATCAACTCTTGAACAACCCCATTAAGTTCAGTGTCAAAAATCTGTAAGGGGCAGCACCAGCAATTTTCAAAGTCAGTTTTGCTGGAATCTGTATTACCATAGCTTGTGCCAACACTTGAGATGTTACTCTACTTTCTATACTACTTCCCCTACAGGAGTGAGCTTTTGCTATATCAACTTTAGGCTGAGTCCCTACATTGCGGAAACGCAGCATTTTTGTTGTAGATTTGGCTGCGTTTTTTTGAGCCAAAGTCAGGAGTGGCTTCAAAAGGAATGGGAAATATAAAGGAAGCACTTAGATGTTCCACTTCTGTTAAATAAACTCCTTACTTTTGCTAAAAAAATAAAATAAAATAAAAAAACCCAAAAAGAAACAAATCAGAAAAGATAAAATAAAGATGCAGCAAAAAAAAAAAACAACGCAGAAAAATGCTGAGTTTCCGCAACGTGGTGCTTTGGCCTGACAGTTTGACAGGCTAGCCACGCTCACTTTTCCATCCATATTTTAGGGGTGGAGTAAGTGGCGTAAAAATGTAAAATGTCGCAGTTATTTATTTATTGGTTTTGCAAATAAGCTTGCTTTGTGACAGGGCTTGATAAATTACCTCTTTTATTATATACTTGCGTCAAATGGCAGCAAGAAAGGTGACAACTAAACAAATACATGATCCCTATTTAGGTCAGACAAACTTTGGCATAAAGTCAGTAGCATTCTAGCTCCAATATTTTAGGTTTGTGCTGTGTTAAAACTTCACAACTTTAAAAGTACTGAAATCTTGACAAATTATGAGTTTTACCAGTAGAAATCCTCTTTCGATATTCATGTCAGGAAACTATCTGGCAATAAGCTGCTAATCATAGCAGGGTATGAAACAAATGGCTCAAAAAACGTCAAGCGTATTGCTTGAAATATATAGGTATTATGGTTTACTGATTGAAAAGCACAAGATGTATACTTTGCTTGAAACCAAGAATCTCTGCTTTTAAAACTACATTTTTGGACTGCTGGATCTCCAGAATATTTGTAATTGACATCACTTTTTGGTACCCAAACTAAAAATCTATGTGCATGTTAAAGAGGCTTTATGGCAATTTGGACAAAATGTAGGGATTTGTAGGGCAATGATGATCAACTAGAATCCCCCCTTAGCTTCTGATATTTTTTATATATATATATATAAATATTCTTTGATGGTATTGTCTAGAATTAGGGCGGTGGAGTAGGACTCGTGACCAATTTTGGGTTGAGTCAGAGTTGGAAAAAAAGTTACTAACTCTGACTCCGGTTTCAAAATAAAATGATTAATTATTTTTAATTATATCATACAATTATTACTATTACAAAATACAGTAAATGCATAGTTTGTTACATATTTACTTTCATAGGAAGTCGGTCACTAGCTTTTTAATGAATTAGAGGAGCCTTATTGCTACTGACTAACCATGGCTGTCACTCATTTATGAAGGAGTCAAAATCGGGCTGTGAAAAATAGAGGAGTTGGCCTACCGACTCTATAGCCCTGATCAAGTCATGGTTTTACAGAAAAATTTTAACAGTACCTTGCAGGGCTTATTCTACACTTTCCAAAGATGCCTTAATTATTCTGCATTGCAGCTTTATTTTCATGAAAATCTGTGTTTTATTTTTATGCAGATTAGCTGTAAAGGCCTTTTGGAACATTTCTTCTTCTGCTGAGGATTCACTCTTTGCCCTAGGTAATTGCCCCTAACTGCTACCCAGCTCCTACCCCCCGTTGCTTGAGCAACTTTTTCCACTTTGTTACACTTTGCCTGCAGTTAGGGGTGGTTATCTGGAGTGGTGAGCAAAGCCCTGGCAAGCGAAGAAACATCCTTAAAGCCCTCTTTAGCTAAGAATAGAATTAAAAATCTAATTTTCAAGAAAATGGCACTGTAATGCAAAATAAGAAAGTGTAGAAGCCGCCCTACAAGATGCTGTCATTAGTTTTATACCGATTTCCCTGCTGACAGACTCCTGTTCAATGTATAAGATTTAATACATTTAATAATTCCATAAAACAGGAAATTAGATTTTAATACACAAATAAAAATAATTCTAATCGTCGAACAGTCGGGTATTTTTCTGTCCTTATAATATACAGCTGATCTAAATATAAAGGCACCAGTGTAATGTCATTTTTTGAATTTGGTTTATTCTCAGTGTATTTGGTATGTGGAGTTCTGCACTATTTATTTCTACATACCTTTCATCTTTTCACACACTGTATACTATTGGAGGTTTTTTTGATTATGAAAAGGTAGATGTAAGCAATCCCTGCTGAGAAAATTTATAGAACTAATTATAAGCTGTTCTTTAACCTGAAGGTTGTGCTAGGTAAATACTAAAGTAATCATAACCATATGTACGAGAAGATTATGGATTAAATGAAACTCTAAGTGGAGAAATCTGACAGAAACTGTTGCTTTACATGGAGGAGATCTGAAAAAAAAGTTGCCCCAAATCTGTCAGAACAGTTAACAAAGTGTTTCTTTCCTAATGAACTTCCCGATTTTGATTTTATCATCTGAGTTATTAGTAATCTCCATTTGTTTCTTGGAGGAGTTAGACAAACTAAAGAAAACTACACATGTAAAGCAGCATACACAAAAAGAAAATGTTTCCATGGTTATATCTGGGTAAGGGGAAGCTGGTTGACAACCAATATTGTAAACGATAATGTTCCGAAGGAGTCAAATTGGATGGAGGCCCCTGAGAGATTAACTGTGTGTAGGGGACACTGGGGAGCATTATACTGTGTGTGTAGGGGGGGCCACTGGAGAGCATAATAATGTATTTGGGGGCCACTGGCGAGCATTATACTACATGTGTGGGGTACTGGGATGCATTATACTGTGTGGGGACCACTGGTAAGCATTATGTTGTGTGGGTTCCACTAAGAAGCATCATGCTGTGTGGGTGCCACTGGTGAGCATTATACTGTGCTTGAGGGCCAATGGGGAGCATTAAACTATGTGGGGGCCACTGGAGAGCATTATATTGTGTGGGTTTCTCTAGGAAGCATTATACTGTGTTGGAGGAACTATTGCACTGATGATGCAGACCAATATATTGCTGATATTATTTGGTATGATGCCCCAAGGAAATTTTTTTTTTCCCAGTGCTGCCTGAGTCCAAAAATGTTGGAAAACACTGCTCCGAAGTCTTTGATGATTCCGTCCATTCTGCTCACCCATCCAGTCACCTAGTTCCCCCACCCCCAGTGATGTAATATAATCACAAGGATGGGAAACAATAATGTACACCGTGGGGGAGGGGGGTACACAAAATTTGCCTGTATGTGGCCCCAAAATTCTTGATAGCAGCCCTGATATATTTTTTTAGCCCAGTTTCCCAAAAACATATATTAAAAAAAAAAATAAAGAGAACAAAAAAGGAAGAAACAGCTGAGTAGAATTATTTAGCAACTGGACGGGGGGGGGGGATGTTATTCGAAACAGGTTCCAGGATTATAAAAAGGGTCCAATTTTAAAACAAACACTGTCCATGGGCACCTGTAATACCAGACGTTGTTTATATACAATGGTGATGCTGTTTCTGGAAATATGCCCATTCATTTTACTGTATAAAGCCCTGACAACCTCTTTATAAATAAATATGTTCTGGGGATTGCACTGATTTTAGTACTATAATATTGATGAAACAACACTCTAAAGAGAGTGGACAAGTCAAACTAGATGGACTGTCACTTAAAAGTAGGCCGTGTTATGAATTGCAGAAGCACACTTCACAATAATAGAAACATTAACAAAACCAGCTAACTATACTAAAACATAGACAAACTGTATCAGTAGAGAGAATGAGTGGTAAAACGTCCTGTAAGGACCCTGATGCAGATAATACTATACAGCTAAAACCAGGGCCTCAGTATTACCATAGTCATAAATTAGCACTTTTATGACCGAGTTGCAATATATGGAATTTATGTCAGAATCTGCCATCACAAACAAGCTACAGAAAGGCCAGTATGGCATTCATTATTAGTTTTCTTCCATGTGGTTGTGATTATGCTTGAGTATAAGGACCCTACTAGGTCTAGAATAGGGATGCCCCCACAGTGCAGTCTGCAGTGATGTCTACATGACATTCAGTTCTTGTATAACACCATGTCTGAAGAAAAGAGCTTGTACTCTTGAAAGCTTACTTATAAATATACTCAGTTAGCCTCTAAAAGGTATCGCCTGATTTCTTCACTCTTCCACTACTTTCAATGGCTAACACGGTACAACATTATACTACTACATGACATTTACACAAGTAAAATAAAATGACTAGCTGTTACAATAGATTGCCATCTTTTTTACCCAAACTTATAAATGCCAAATCTACGTGGCACTATAGGGGCACTCAAACTATCCCTACATAATCTTTCAAAAATATGTGCAAATGCAGCTATAATTCAGAAATGTTGAACAAAACATTTAAAAGGATTTAAAGACTTAGAATAGGCCATCATTAACAGATCATTGGGGGTCTGACCCCGGACACTCAGGCTGATCAGCTGATAGCAAAAGCCAAAAGGTGCACAGAAATCAAAAGTACCACTCCATAGCTCCATATACTGCATTGTGGCCATTCCTGGTTACTGCAGTTTAGATCCCATTTATGTGAATAGGGACTGAGCTGCAGTATCGTGGCATGGCCAATACATACTTTACGGAGCTGTGTACTTCTGGTGAGCACAACTGTGATGTTTCAGACAGTCACAGCTTCGCTATTAGCTGATCATCAAGGGTTCGGATGTCAGACCACCAATCTGATATTCATCACACATTTTAAGTTTAGATCATCAATATTTAATTCCTTTACCCATCTCAAGTTTTTGAGACTCACTGATGATCATTTGATTTTAGATTAAACATGGTGGTAAATACATAATGGTACGAGCATTCATGGTGTGGAAGTCATTATGTCTGGCGAATATAGAGCCCTTTATGGTGTATTATGACCAGGTGTGCATAACTTCCTTTGTAATAACTTCTCCATATTTAGAAATAATGAGGCTTCCATATACCCAGCTCGGGGGCTGATGGATATTTATTGACTCTTCATAATGAAAATGCTGCCATGTTGGTCAGATTTGTACCAACCTTTCAATGTTTGTTTCTTTTAACACATGGATCATATTTTATGAGATAAAGTTATTGTACTTGAAATTACCATAACTCCTGTTTTGATTCTTTAGTTATTCAACCCTTGACCTTATTTGGTAAGATTCCCATATTGTACAATGAAAAATGTCACTGAATATCCTATCATATGTTTCTACTTATAAAACCATGTCTTGTTTTCATCTGTTCTATATGACTAACTTTAATTTGCAAAATAGGCCTACATAACTCCCCTAGAAACTTGGAAAATACATCGAAATTGTTCAGACCTTCAGATTATCTCTGCACAAGTCATTTATATTTAAATTAAGTTCATTACCTTTTCCACATATCATGTGCTGAACATGAATCATTGCCTAATATCTTTTGGCATAGAAAAGAAGACTGTAAAATGTGTTGGAAATGCAAACAAACAACACAGCCGCTAGCTATTTATACCGTTAAAGGGGACTAGTGAAACAATGGTGTACAGGGCCAACTATATTTTGCCTGTTTCCTTTGTTTAGTAAGTGAGTGACTTCCTGGCAGTCTCTATGAGTCACTATCACCTGTCAAATTCAACAAACAATATTAACATAAACCTTGGAGAAAAAGTATCAAAACTAAATCAGAGCAAGACCGGTGGTGTCACCTTATGTCAGTCATGGGTGAGCTTTTGGTTTGTAACCTCTAAATAGTCCCTCATTTGGCTCAGTGTATTATGGATAATAACCTATTTGTCTCTATTTCTGATGAGTAGCTTAGCTGCATTTACTATATTACCATTCTCTCCTTGCTACAAGAGAAACCCCATATTACACTGGCTTTCTGCAAATCTTAAGTTGGGCTTTTTCTAATACATAGCAGCCAATTGGAGGAGGCAAAGCAGCAGCCTGAGCCACTGGCGAGCAGGGCTGTGAAGTCGGAAGACCTAATTAATGAATCTGACGATTCTTTTTTACATAGCCCGACTCCTGCTCCAACTCTTTCCTAAATGGTTGACAGCCATGGTCAGACAGAATCAGTAAAACTCTTCTAATTCATAAAAATCTAGTGATTATTACCAAGAAAGTAAATATGCCACAAATATGCATTTAATCAATTATGCCTTATCCATAATTGTTTAATATAATCACAAATAATGAATCACTTTAGTTTGAGGCTGGAGTTGGAGTAGGTAACTTTTTTCCCACTCCAAAACTGGTCCCAATGCCGACTCCAACTCTTGCTCTATGACTTCAATGCCTATGACTAGCCTAGGATTTCTTTACAGGCTACAGAGTATTAGATGAAAAAACAGATGCTGTTTTCTTTTTATTTTAGTATCACTTAGCGAAGAATCATTAAAACATTATTTATGCAATGATTTTTTTCTCAGGATCTTTTGGTCTGTGAAAAATGTGAACAGCTCCATTCAATATAATAAGTATGTGTACTGTCCATTTTTTCACAGACCTAACTCACACAGAAAAATTGTTCATGTGAAAGGGCCCTTAAACTGATGTACAAGGCATGCCTCTTCAACAGATGTGAAAAAGAAGGAGAGCACTGACACTTACTATGGTCCATGAGAGCCTGCACTACAAAGACACTTCCCCGTCTCAAAATGGCACTCTCCATTAACACAGTCAGTGCAGACAAAAGCACAGTTCTCTCCGTACGTACCATTGCGGCATTTTGTTTCACACCTGGAAAATAAGATATTAGAAATCTTTATTCATTATTTCATATACATGCACAGGAATCAGATGCAAATGTAATGAATCAGTAATCAGAAATGAGTTTTACTGGGCCAATGTGTCAATCCATAATCAAAGGCTTTCTGGCCATATGTCCTGGTCTGGATAATCAGGATGAACTCTCTTTTACAGGAGCTTGGTCTGATGCACATAGTTATTTGGTGATACTCAGTTGCATTTTATCCTGGTCATGAAAATAATCTTGGTGCATACCCTCCAACCTTCCAAAATTACTGGCAGAAAATATATACAGTACAATGGACTGTCACCACTGAGATAGGCAGAGAAAACCTTTAAAACGCTGCAAAATGTTTAACTACTTATATTTGAACAAATATTTCACTTTTAATTATCTACAAATATAAATGTGGTAATATTCATGGGATAACCCCTTTAATACTGTTCAATTACATGTACTATGGTGATTCAGTATCCAGCTATTGGTATTTATGAGTGGGCTGTGACAGGGCTTATGTGGATCCTTTGATTAATTATGTGTTTTTAAATGTGTATTTAATATAGATTTAGAATGTTAAAATACATTGAGCTCAAAATATTTTTATAGCAGGTTTGGGAAATTAATTTATCTATAATATTAGATTACATTCAATTACTACAATAATGAAGGAATTTATTTGTAAATCAGATGACCATGTAACAACCACTTTTAAATGATCACTAACGATTCAGGCAACTTAATCTCTTTTAATAGAGCCTGTGAACCTGGATCAAAATGTAATGCACTTTATTTAATTTAAAAATATGGCGACTTTCTGCCTGAAAAACTTCTCTACAGTTCCTGTCACTAGATGCCTCCCCTCTAGCTAATGCCACTCCTTTGTTACCAGGGAAGTCTGTCCATAGATATGTTAGATAAGCAAGACGTCTGGAGGGGGAGGTTCTGTTTTATCTCCACACAGTGAATAGAGGGGAGGAGTTGATTCTCCTCACAGCCTGCACACAGCATGTCTGCAAACTGTTGTTCTGTGCAAATGACTGCACATCTCACAACTTACAATGTAAGAAAAGTCTTCTACGTACTTGTAGCTACTTTTGGCTGCTTGTGTGATTACAGCTGGTATATTATTCACAGAAAACAGCTTTAATGACTGTTCTTTTAGTTAGTTTTTTTACGTGTGTTTTATTTGCTTGACTACTGTACATGTATTTGGACAGTCCAGGTGTAACATCTCTGCCATTTCGGGTCTCGGCACCACCCTCCGCTCGCACGCTGTGGCGAAGGAGGCGTGTTCAGTTTGATTCTTTGTGTAAGTTTCTTGCTGCTCAGTCTGAACATGGTCCTAGTCAGTGTAATTGATTTCTGGCCCCACCCGTGTCTGAACATTTCTCTCTGGACTGCATAGAGTTAATCTCTTCCTGGCCTGTGTGATTGACAGCCTGTGTACCTATCAGGTCTGGGGGCTGGTCCCAGACTTTCTATATACAGGATGTCATTTCTCAACAGGTTTCTGGTTATTACACTTGTGTTTTGCCTGCTGTCTTTCTATACTCCTTTATACTTTGTTACTTGATTCTCTGACCCTTTGGCTTGCCCCTGACTATTCTCTTGGATTTTGACTTTGTACTGCTTTGCTCATTTGTTACTGACCCCTTGGCTTGCTCACTCTGCTTCTGTGTTGTTTTTGTCTTGTCCTGTTCTGTGTGTCACTTACCCAGTATAGGGTTTGTCTTCTGGTTGTCCTTTTACTGTTTAGGGTAACTGAGGCAATAGGAAGGGACAGTGGCTGGGGTGAGATTAGGGCTCACTTGTCTCTGTCCTTCCTCCCAGACCGCTGCAGTAGTGTCAGGGTTGCTACGTTTGGCAAGACCCTTACACCAGGGCTCCTGGATTTCCTAAATTATGGTCACTTGGACTTTTCTCAGTTATTTGTTTACTATTGTATAGTTACTCCTGGAAGAATGGCAGAATAGAATCAGTAATGGCAGCAATGGATAGGGAAGGGGGGCAAACTGCTCCTTCTTGTACATGCCCACAGCCTGAGAGACAAAGGTAATATGTGTTTCAGCCATAATGTGATTCTTAGCAGCAGAAAAACTGATAGGGCACCATGTATGAAGGCTTATACAGTCATAAAACAGGCAACCCAGCAAGCCCCTGCACTTATTTCAACTTTTCATGAAAACACAGGTACCCTGTAAGTTTTATCTTTGGAAAGTGCACCAAGTTAGTAAATGGACCGTGGTCAGGTGATTATCTTGGCCACAGCTGAACATTCCATTTTCAATCTTCAAAAGGTCTTGGGTTGCTTTTGCCTTATGGTTTGGTTTGCCCATCTACACGAAGAAGCAGCATACAACTTGGTTTAGCACATTTGGCTGAATGTGTGCGCACAATATAGCCATATGCAATGCAGAATTCTACCTATGCCTTTAGTCAGGGCAACACTTATACATGCCCATGCTGTAACGCTACCTCCACCATGCTTGGCAGGTGTGGTGACATGGTTTGGTTTATAAGCAGTTCCTTCTTTTTATCTCCAACCATTCTAGTTGATCTTTTTCTCATGTGTCCATATGAACTGTACAGTTTTAAATCTGGTTCCTTCCTGTTTTGAGGCTTATTATAATATAATTATTATAATATTATATATTATTCTGGTTTTGACTTTGACACAGATACATTTACTCCTGGAGGAAGTACTTGATCTGGCCAACTGTATTTGAGGGCTCTTCACCAAGGAAACAATTCTTCTACCATCCACCACAGTTGTTTTCCACTTAATGTTGGCTTGTTTCACTAGCTGGAATAGCTCTGTAGAATTCATATGTAGCTAAGGGGGCGTTCACACTACCACTGGATATCCGTTATGATAGTGTCCGTTAAAAAAAAACGGACACATTAGCATCAGTTAGTGTCCATTAGTGTCCGTTTTCATACTGTCCGTTTGTTTTCTTTTTTTTAATTTCTGCTTTCTGAGCATGCCCAGAAAAAAAAACGGACAGTAAGAACAGACTGTATAACAGACACCTGTCTGTTACCCATAGACTTTAATGCTAAAAAATAACGGACGCTTGACATCCGTCATGAAACAGTTTTTTTTAACGAACACAAAAGTCCTGCATGTAGGATTTTTTGTCTGCAAAAAATGTGATGGATTGAGTGTATAACGGACAATAACAATCACAAGATAAAATCCCATTAAAATGAATGGAAATTTTTAATGGATTTGTGATGGTTCAGCTAGTGTCCGTTGCTAAAATCTTGTAATAGACAATAGCAACAGACTCTACTGACGGTCACCAGCGGTAATGTGAACGCCCCCTAATAAATTCCACAACTGAAATCAACTCTATATATTTTATCTGATTCCTTGGAATGAGCTGAAGAGCCACCTATCCAATAATGATTGTATTTCCCTGCATGCAGAGCTTATAGTTACTAATTTATTTCCAGTTATATAAGAAGTTGTAGAAAGGTAAAATATCAACAATTTGGTCCACTTCCAAATACAGCAAGACTTGACACACTTTCTCTCTCTATAGTATACATCTTTTGCAATAGGCAATTTTACTCCTTTCGGTACTTCTTAAGTCTTGAGAATGTTAGCCAGATGTGTAAAACCACAGTTCTCATAGAGCCTTTGATGAATGGTCTTCATCACATTTCTCATGCCTTCTATAGTCTAGTTTTCATCTCATTTAACCTAATTTGTCTTTAAACACCTTCTCTGGCTTTCTTGCTTATCATATCTTTGTCACTGTTAAATCAGGTAAAATCTATAAGTCTCTCCTTACCGATCACCCATCCAGCCAGCATTGCAATGTGAACATTTCCCAGTAAGGTGGTTGCAGGTGTGTCCATCTTTGCAAGCAGGACATATTTTGGAGCACTCGTGACCATAGAAACCATGGGAGCAAACTTGATCACACCTTGTCCCATTCCAGCCCGGTTCACATGAAACGCACTTGCCATCAGGAGTTGCACATGGATGTTGTTCCTTACACTGACCACACCTAGAAGAAAGAAAAACTTATTCATTCAAGTTGCAAAGCTCATCTTTAGAATCCCTTATAATACGGAATCTATGACGGCCTTATAGATTTAGAAGAGAAGAAAAGCCGCAGAGAAAAATGCAATGAAAAAGGCTGCTGAAGAAAACATTTCTAGCTGTGTTCTGCTATGTGGGGCCTTAACCTAAGGAGGAAGCTATAGAGTGGTGCTGTAGAAGCACAAGTAGATCCAAAACATTATGTACAATACATCTAAAATAGTTTACGTTAAAAACAATCTTAGACAAATATCATAAATGATGTATAATAGCCATAAAAATCACAATTACACTCAACTAAAGTTTAAGCATTGTTTTGCATATAATACAACCCATTTAGTAAAAATATCATGTTATTTCTCTGGTCATCTTTAATTAAAACGTTAAAGTCTCCTTACCGCCTCCTACAGCCTTGTCCATACAGTCCAGCTGGACAGGGCTCACGACAATATTTGCCCCTATAGCCAGGCTCACAAGTGCAAGTTCCATCCAACTGATTACATTTCCCTTTGAAACACTGGCATATTCGTTCACATCGTGAGCCCCATAGGCGCTCTCTGCACAAGCAGCGTCCAGTCAATTGATCGCACGGCGAGTTGTTACATGAACACTGGTTGTTACAACTCCGAGCCCACCATCCTTGATGGCAAATGCATCTCCCTGTGGCTTGATCACACACAGAGTTTGCACTGCAGTAACAGGCAGTTGCACACTGAGGTCCCCACCAGTTTGCTTCACAAGTACATTTTCCAGTCTCTTGATCACACTTGCCATGTTTACAGAGACAGGCATTCTCACAGTTGGGTCCCCATCGGTTTGGATTGCATGTACATTGGCCGCTTATGTCATCACATTGTCCATGAGGATGACAGGCACATTTTTCTTTACAGTCTGGACCCCAGAATTGTCTCGGACACTCTAATATATAAAAGATTAACAAAACATATTATCCATAATTATAAGTCACCATGCATTGTGTCAATTTGTAAAACAAATTTAATCCAATACATATAAAAAAATACGTGTAATAAATACATATAAAGAAGAAGTTTAATGCTGCAATTTTTGCTATGGAATACTAATAGATATGATGCATTTAAAATGTCCATCGAGTTGAAATATGTTAACCTCTTAAGACAGATTGTTTATTCTGTTCCATTTTTATTTTTGAAGAAAGGCTTTTTAAGGGGTAAAACTGAAATCTTTTTAAAACACTGTATAGGGAAACCCATGATGTACAGCTGATTGTAAAATGTATGAAAACTTCTCATCACTGCTCTCGGCAATGCAATCTCTGGCTAGTTTACAGCAACTGATTAAGTGCTATCAATTTATTGCAATTTTATAGCATATTATTTACTTTGTGAAAAGATGAAGCATGAAAGTACATCAATCAAAATCATGAAATTGTAACTTTCACAAGATAAGGTACATTCAATACTCATTTGTGACATTTCTAACTTTCTTCTCCTTTCTTCTTGTTGAGTATATAATAATACTTGTTTTTATATGGCTATCCACATACTAAAACTTTAAAAATTCCTTTTTTCACACTGGTCACTAGAGTAATCATAATAGGCTTACACTTCCTGTTTTTGTAGTATAAATGTCAACTCCGCTGTATAGATTCTATATGACTATATTCACATCTGCATCAGAGGCCCTGAGAAAAATCCAAGTCAAAGATCACAGACAAAAATATTCTACAAACAAAACTTTTTTGACCGGCGAAATGAAGAAAACAACAGATACCCAATGGAACCTATTCTAGCCAGTGGGGTCCCTTGTGATCTGTTGATGTCCGTCATTAGATGGATTTGTCTTAAAGTTTAATTTGCTGCGTTCCTATGATGGAACAGAAGAACAAACTAAACTCATATGTGAACCCAGGCTATCCTGTATAGATGACAAGGAGAATCATTTCACTCTCACTATCATAATATGATGGGTGATTTAATAACAGCTCTGTTGTATGGACCAAAGCCTAGTTAATGAAGGACATCTATACTATACACACAGATAAGGCTCTGTATGCACTTCCCCATCACTTCCTGGTCTCTAGGGAAGGGGGCTGTACTCCACCACTTCCTGTAGTATTCTCTATCAAATGATACCATTCATTTCAGCTACCGTAAAGTACACACACCCTGCTACAATTAGAGATGAGTGAATTGAAGCCGATGAAGTGGAATTCGTTCCGAATTTCAGGAAATGGCTGCTGCACATGTTAGGACATGGGGCAAGGAACTCTGGGAATGCGGGATTACCCACAATGCCATGCATGCAGCCAATCAGCAGCCAGCCAGCCCTGTGATGTCACAGCCCTATAAATACCTTCTGCCATCTTGGATTAAAGCATTTTCCAGTATACTTAGTGCAGGGAGAGACGTCAGCAGGCGCTAGGGAAAGTGGTAGGAAAAACTTGAAAACTGATATTTTGCTCAATCGAAGTTCAGGGAAAGAGCATTAGAAGTGAAGGGAAAGGATAGGGAGGAATTTATGCAGACTATTGAAGCAGAACAGGGTTCATTTGGGGTGTTTGCAGCCTGGGTAATAGGAACAATCCTACTACGCCTTGCTGCACTGACTGCCATTATACTGCTGCTCACTGCAGGTTTGCAATAGATCATACCTGTGTAATTCAAATTATTGAGGTCTTATTAGTCCTTGTGTGGTGCAGTTATAACAGATAACTGCGGAGATTAATGGATAACAATCCTTTTTTTTTTTGCCACTAATGAGCGGCAAAAAGGACTGTCATTTTTTCCCTTCAACACACAAAGGCGAATAAGTCACTTATTTTCCCCCCACTAATAAACGCCAAGAAAAGGAAGGCATTATAACAGATAACTGTGGAGATTAATGGATAACAATCCTTTTTTTTTTTGCCACTAATGCACGCCAAAAATGCCTGTAATTTTCTCCCTTCAACACACAACGGCAAATAAGCCACTTATTTTTTCCCCACTAATAAACACCAAGAAAAGACTTTACAACATATAACTGCACCACACAAGGACTAATAAGACCCCAATAATTTGAATTACACAGGTATGATCTATTGCAAACCTGCAATGAGCAGCAGTATAATGGCAGTCGGTGCAGCAAAGTGCAACTACTCACCAGCAGCTAGACATAGAGCAGAAGCTGAACCAGCAAGTGGTGGCATACTTGGAGTGCACCCTGCCACCGATCATCAAAGATCCTCAGGACTACTGGGCAGCCAAACTGGATTTGTGGCCGCAACTGGCCGACTTTGCCCTGGAAAACTGCCTGGCCAGTAGTGTGGCATCAGAGCGGGTGTTTAGTGCAGCGGGGGCCATATTTACCCCAAGAACTCTCCTGTCCACCCAAAATGTAGAGAGACTGACCTTTGTCGAGATGAATCAGCCGTGGATCAGCCAGGATTTCCAACCACCAATGCTTCAGATTAAATCATCCATGCTGCCTCACCCAAACCTTGACAAAAAAGACTGGTTTCTTCTGGCTACCTGCTTCAGCTATTATTCTGATTCTGCCACCCACCTGCTGCCACACATCTAATGCCAAGTGCTCCTTCTTACAGCCACCATCGTCAGTGGGTACTGCTTGTGTCACCCACCTCCCCACTCTGTCACTGAGTCACTCTATGGCCTCCTCATGTTGCTGCCACCTCCACATTATGTCACCTTGCCACTCTGTTGGCTCCTCATGCTGCTGCTACCACCACATTATGTCACTTCTCATGCTGTTCCCACCCTCCCCACTCCATGACTGGGCCACTATTTTGCCTTTTTGGACTGGTTGACATCATCATTTATTTGACCCTTCTTCTGATCTGTCAGAAGGAAGAAAAAAATGAAACGTGCAACGGATCCTGTCTGTGTAGCAGCTGTAAGGCTTGTATGGTCCCATCAGAATTAGCTTATGATTTGGTAGACAAAAGCAGGAGTGGGTACAAAACACAGAAGACAAGCAAATATTCCATTCCTGAGTCATCTCTGTTTTGGATCCACTCCTGTTATTTTTTGGCATCAGCAATACTGATGGATTACTGACCAAATCCTGACCGAATGAGGGTGGACACCCAACAGACAGGATCCGTTTTTTTTTTTTGGGGGGGGGGGGGGTTATTGTTTTGACGGATCAGAGGAAGGGCAAAATAATCAGTGACATCAACACAAACTTACTGCTGACACCCTCTCCACTCTGTCAGGGGAACTCTACTTGTATAACCATTTAATAGAACAGGTTTTGTAGACATCTATGTGGAATCAGAAGACGACAGTGTAAAAGGAGTGTGCTCTTTCATGCTACAGTAGGATGTTGAGCCTCTGCACGATTCTTTATACCCGGCACTTACATCGACCTGTAAGGCTCACACTTGACTTAGTTGGTCAGTTTTAGCCCCGTAACTGGCCAAATAAGTGAAGTGTGCAGTGCTTCTAAGAGCGACGCCTGTCATGTGCGTGTCATATTGACTCACAGTATTGTTTCACTACCACAGCAGACTCCCTATGCGTGTTACTGCAAGACACAGTGTACTACACCACTATACAGGCTCTCTGCAGCCAGGAAATAGCTGTTTTTAATGCCATTCGCTGCAAATTAATTCTGATCGAATTGGTTTGGAAAATTCAGTGAAGCGGCCGAATCAAATTTTTGAAAATTTGCTCATCTCTAGCTACAATGTGTCCAGAATATACAAGAAGTAAGTGTGTGTCTCCAATATGACTGCCCTAAAGCCATTGAAAACAAAAAAATAAATAGCTGCAACAGTTAAATAAAAAACAACCTAAGGGTGGGTTCACACTACTGTCATTTAATGTCTGTTGCTCTCATCTGTCACAGGATGAGAGCAATGGACAGTAAACAACAGATGCAGAGAAAGCTCTATCTGTCTGGTGTCCGGCTGCATTCACACCCTTGTAAAAAAAAAAAAAAACATGATGGAATGCAGGACTTATTCTTCCATTACAAAAGTAAAAAAACATGACAGACAAATACTGTCCATTAAGTTTTTTACATTATAGTCAATGAAAACAGACAAAGACAGAGGGGGCTCCATCTGTGTTTGTTACTCTACTACCATTAATGTCCATTGCTCTCATCCTATGATGGATAAGAGCAATGGATTGTAATAACGGTAGTGTGAACATACCCTTTTATCTCTCTTTTTCATATTTACAGAATATTAAGGGAAGTTATCAGCTCTTTTCTACCTCCAAAATCACCATCAGTGCCCCTCATGTCTTGTCCCCCCGTGTCCCCCAAGTTATAACACCAGTCAGCTGCTGCCATGTACAGAAAAATAACTTTTATACTGTATGCAAACTATGTGCTTCAAGTCAAGGGGGTGGAGAAATGAAGTTCTCCAAACCCCAGCTCAACCCTTCCGCTGTGACTGATGGCCCTCAGCCCTGCTAACATCACCACAGCATCCAGCCACTAGAGTTGAGGGATGTCAGAAAGTTACGTCTCCACCCCCTTGACTTCAAGGTCCTAATTTGCACACAGATTATTTTTCTGCAGATGGTGGGGGAAGACTGAAGTTAGAAGGACACAGGGGTTCAAAAGGCATTGTGTGGTACTTACTAATGGTGATTTGGGGGGGGGGGGGGTGAAAATGAATTTACATATTCCCTTTAGTGAAACTGCAATTAAATATGTGAGACATTCCCTAAACCTGGTCATACAATATGTGATTTTAGCACTATGTATTGTATCATTATAATGAATAGAATAGTCATCGATAAAAAGTCATTATGATACAATTACATAAACGAACAAATAATCCTTACTTGTTTCACAATTGGCACCAAAGTAGCCATGACGACAGCGACATTCATTTGGCCGGACACAGACTTCATTTTCGTTACAGGTAAAATTGCCTTCACATATTGCTAGGAAACAATAAACATGACCATTACATTATTGGAGGGTTACCAAATTGAATAAATACAAGACATAATTCCGTCACATATTAAGAGAGAACATGATGTTAACAAGGAAAACTGTCATCTTTCTCAGTAGTGATTTTTCTTTTTCTAGGTCAACAAATAAAAAAAATTAAATGTTGAACTAGATAGAATTGTCACTCCTTAGGGGGCGTTCACACTACCATTGCTAATGTCTGTTGCTATCTTGCTGCATGCACAACTTTATCTTCAGTTACAAAGGTAAACAAACGTGAGGTAAGATAGCTTCCATCATGTTGTTTACATTAGTGTTAATGAGAACGGACACAGAATCAGTCTATGACTGTTCTCTGTGACAGTTTAATGTCCATTGCTGTCTATGAATATTACAGACCTCACACATTAGCAGACATGTGAATGAGGCCTAACTGAGTTCTGCTGAATTTCAACTGTGAATATAGGACAAAGTTTGTTGCAGTTTGTAAAAAGACGAACAAAATATATTATATTGAGACATGTAAGAACGTAATAAATTATATGAATACCAAATAAAATATCTGGTACCTGGTGTGTAGTACAGCAGACAACCCTTATATGAACTGCAGTAGGCAGAGACATAGCTATGGTACAGAATACAATGGTGAAGGGAAATATAACACACTGGAAACAGTTTCTCAGTCCTTCATACAGTTGTGCGGCTTGTGTAAATAAAAGAACAATAATATGAAATTATGTTGGGGAGGGGATCAAATGTAATTCTGTATGACTCCGCTGAACTGTATTTATCCCAAGGTATTTTCCATATATGTTTTTCAAATATCTATTAAAATCAGTCAAGTGAAACAATGAAATTTCCCCTCAGAGTAGTCTTAATATATTTTTGTAATAATGACTTCAGGACACTAGGCTAAAAGTAAAATGACAGAACACAAAAGCATTTTTCATTAAAGTGTATTTAGAAAAGTGCAGATAGAGACGGGAAACAGTGGCTCCACAACCCCATTTAAGTTTAATTTAAGTTTATGTGATTCATGTAAATTCCTCTCCCTACCCCCCTCTTATAGCCCAGGGTGGGAATTGTGGTATCTCCCAAAGAGATATATGTTTGCTCACGCCCCCAGGCCAGCCTCTTTCCGACTCTCCAGCAGTGCCTCCCTTTTATTATGAGCACAGAGGGATGTGCATCCCGAGGCTTTGTTATTAATTTTGGTGGTTATGTGTGGGTCTCGGCATGAGTGGTTGTACACTCCAGGTGTTTTTTGTTCTAATTATTTTTTATCCCAAGTAGACACTTGGCATATTGTAAAATTGCCCCCCAGTGTCATATTCATGCAAATTTGGCTTAAAAGTATAACAGCTTGTTAAAAAAAAATAAAAAATCAGCAGTAAAAAAAGCCCCCGCTCACTTCTTAAATGAGGTCATCAGAGGGACCATATAGTCCAAGATTGGTAAAGGGGCTGATAACAGAAATAAAAGTTTCTGTATATTTCCCCTGGGGTCACAGGGGACAGCAACAAGTTGTGATAATTCTTCCTGAAGTCGCTTGCAGATCCATTAATAGTTACGTTTATGTAGTACCCAAGAAAGTTCTCGCTTACATTCTTGTCTAACATTTAATGGCGAACAGTATGCATTAAATATACAACCAAACGTAATTTGACCTTGCACTATACAGTATGTGGTGTAAATCTCATTCTACAAGCAGAAAAAAGCTGCAGATTAGACTCATTACATTGTAATATCATCAGCCTTAGATCTGGCAATTTACCATTGGTGGCTGAGAAAGGAAATTGCCTAACTGATTGACTTGGATCGGTTCAGAATCCGGACATTAATGATCTGTCAGAAATGCAATTTGTGGCACAATAAAATGAATCTAATGTGCAACTATTATATAGTAATATTGAAGCACTAACTATGTAGTCAGAAATGAGGCTTCCATTAAGAAATGCTAAATAAATATATGCTGGATTATTTCCACAAAATACTTATGGAAATATGCCATATGAATAGGCACTGGGGATTTTAAAAAGCCAATACATTGGACAATCTAATGAGAGTCCAGACAATAGTCCATTGATGTAAACTCTATTTCATATACAGTGTTATTTTGTTGATGTACAGTACAGACCAAAAGTTTGGACACACCTTCTCATTCCAAGAGTTTTCTGTATTTTCATGACTATAAAAATTGTAGATTCACACTGAAGGCATCAAAACTATGAATAAACACATGTGGAATTATATACTTAACAAAAAAGTGTGAAACAACTGAAAATATGTCTTATATTCTAGGTCAGGGGTAGGCAACCTTTTTTGTTCGGCGTGCCGATTTTAATAAAAAAATCAAAGATGAGGTACTCGGAGTGCCGGTCAATAATTGTAAGTCTGACGACCCCTAAACTAAAGTCATATACCACAAACCATAACACAGAAGTGCTGCCACCAGATGCTTCAGGACACATGCGTTTACTGCTATTTCCTGGGACGCTCCTGTACTTTCTGATTAGAAGCAATGAAAGTCCATGTGCAGCCCCCAATTAGTGGTAAATGTGTCCAGGAGCACCGTATGGCAGCAGTCTTATGGTGAAAACACACTATGTATCTGGATGCAGCTATATTTGGAACTGGTGCATTTTTGCACAAAAAAAAAAAACAAAGCCTGAGTTTTCTGTGCAAAAACACATCCTTAATATAGAAAACACACCGTTATTCAGAATAATGTCCCATAGTGGTCCCTGCACACGGTTTATGTCCCATAGCGGCCCCTGCAACATGGTATATGTCCCATAGCGGTCCCTGCACACGGTATTATGTCCCATAGCGGCCTCTGCACACAGTATTTGTCCCATAGCGGCGCCTGCACACAGTATTTGTCCCATAGCTGCCTCTGCACACAGTATTTGTCCCATAGCGGCTTCAGCACACGGTATTTGTCCCATAGCTGCCCCTGCACACAGTATTTGTCCATAGCGGTCCCTGCACATGGTATTATGTCTCATAGCGGCCCCTGCACACAGCAATATGTCCTATAGCGGCGCCTGCACACAGAATTTGTCCCATAGCGGCCTCTGCACACGGTATTTGTCCCATAGCTGCCTCTGCACACAGTATTTTTCCCATAGTGGTCCCTGCACATGGTATTATGTCCCATAGCGGCCCCTGCACACAGCAATATGTCCCATAGCGGCACCTGCACACAGTATTTGTCCCATAGCTGCCCCTGCACACAGCATTTGTCCCATAGCGGCCCCTGCACACAGCAATATGTCCCATAGCGGCCCCTACACACGGTATATGTCCCATAGTGGCCCCTGCACATGGTATTATGCTCCATAGTGGCCCCGGCACACGGTATATGTCCCATAGTGGTCCCTGCACACGGTATTATACTCTATAGTGGCCCCTGCACACGGTATATGTCCCATATTGGCCCCTGCACACGGTATTATGCTCTATAGTGGCCCCTGCACACAGTATTATGCTCTATAGTGGCCCCTGCAGATTCACTAGCTATTATTATACTGTGGGGTCTCTTCAGACCACAGAGTATAATAAGTGGAGGGCAAAGAGAGGTGATGAAACATAAAAAACAATGTTACTCACTATTCCACGCTCCGCAGCCGCTCTGTATCTTCGGGCGCTTCTGCCTGTAGTCAGCGACCGCTCATTGCGTCTCAGGGGTCACGTCGCGTCATTATGCGTAATGACGTCAGACGCAGACGCGACCCCTGAGGCCCTGTCAGCTGACTTCAAGCAGAAGCGCCTGAAGAGTACAGCACGGCTGCGGAGTGTGGAATGGTGAGTACATTGTTTTTTATGTTTGATCATCTCCCCGGGAGCTCCGCTTATTATACTCCGGGGTCTGAAGAGACCCCACAGTATAATAATAGCAGTTTCGTTTCGGACATGTTTGGTCCGATCGAAACTGCTGGGTGAGGACTCCACTGCCGTGCCAGGGAAATAAGCCTCGCGTGCCAAGAGTGGCACGCGTGCCATAGATTGCCGACCCCTGTTCTAGGTTCTTCAAAGTAGCCACCTTTTGCTTTGATTACTGCTTTGCACACTCTTGGCATTCTCTTGATGAGCTTCAAGAGGTAGTCACCTGAAATGGTTTTCACTTCACAGGTGTGCCCTGTCAGGTTTAATAAGTGGGATTTCTTGCCTTATAAATGGGGTTGGGACCATCAGTTGTGTTGTTCAGAAGTCAGGTGGATACACAGCTGATAGTCCTACTGAATGGAGTGTTAGAATTTGTATTATGGAAAGAAAAAAGCAGCTAAGTAAAGAAAAACGAGTGGCCATCATTACTTTAAGAAATGAAGGTCAGTCAGTCCAAAAAATTGGGAAAACTTTGAAAGTGTCCCCAAGTGCAGTGGCCAAAACCATCAAGCGCTACAAAGAAACTGGCTCACATGAGGACCGCCCCAGGAAAGGAAGACCAAGAGTCACCTCTGCTGCAGAGGATAAGTTCATCCGAATCACCAGCCTCAGAAATCGCAGGTTAACAGCAGCTCAGATTAGAGACCAGGTCAATGCCACACAGAGTTCTAGCAGCAGACACATCTCTACAACAACTGTTAAGAGGAGACTGTGTGCAGCAGGCCTTCATGGTAAAATAGCTGCTAGGAAACCACTGCTAAGGACAGGCAACAAGCAGAAGAGACTTGTTTGGGCTAAAGAACACAAGGAATGGACATTAGACCTGTAGAAATCTGTGCTTTGGTCTGAGGAGTCCAAATTTGAGATCTTTGGTTCCAACCACCGTGTCTTTGTGCGACGCAGAAAAGGTGAACGAATGGACTCTACATGCCTGGTTACCACCGTGAAGCATGGAGGAGGAGGTGTGATGGTGTGGGGGTGCTTTGCTGGTGACACTGTTGGAGATTTATTCAAAATTGGAGGAATACTGAACCAGCATGGTTACCACAGCATCTTGCAGCGGCATGCTATTCCATCCGGTTTGCGTTTAGTTGGACCATCATTTATTTTTCAACAGGACAATGACCCCAAACACACCTCCAGACTGTGTAAGGGCTATCTGACCAAGAAGGAGAGTGATGGGGTGCTACGCCAGATGACCTGGCCTCCACAGTCACCAGACCTGAACCCAATCGAGATGGTTTGGGGTGAGCTGGACCGCAGAGTGAAGGCAAAAGGGCCAACAAGTGCTAAGCATCTCTGGGAACTCCTTCAAGACTGTTGGAAGACCATTTCAGGTGACTACCTCTTGAAGCTCATCAAGAGAATGCCAAGAGTGTGCAAAGCAGTAATCAAAGCAAAAGGTGGCTACTTTGAAGAACCTAGAATATAAGACATATTTTCAGTTGTTTCACACTTTTTTGTTAAGTATATAATTCCACATGTGTTAATTCATAGTTTTGATGCCTTCAGTGTGAATCTACAATTTTTATAGTCATGAAAATACAGAAAACTCTTGGAATGAGAATGTGTGTCCAAACTTTTGGTCTGTACTGTATTTTGTAATGACATCATTTTTAGGTGCCTACAACTTATTAAATAAATTTTATTAACTCTTTCTTGGTGGATTAAAAAAAAACCCATCAATTCTGGCACTTCGTTTAACCTTTTAAATTTTTCGCCATGCAGCGTAGAGCGTAAATAACATGTTACCTTTATTCTGAGGGTCGGTACGATTATGGCGATACCTTATTTATACTGTTTTTTATGCAATACTAATTTTGCAGAACAAAAACCCATTTGAGGACATATATCAATTTTTTTTTGCATTGCCATCTTCTGAGATGCGTAGCATTTTTATTTTGCAGTTTACAGAGTTGGTTTAGGGCTTATTTTCTTGCGGGACAATCTGTGCTTTTTATTGGTACAGTTCTGGGGCACATATGACTTTTTGATCACTTTTTATGGCATATTTTGTAAGGTGAGATGGCGAAAAATCATTACTTCCAGCGTATTTTTTCCATTTTTTTTTTCCCAACGTTCACCGTGTACGTTAAATATGGTTTCAGTTTTATTGTACAGGTTTTTACGGACGTGGCGATACCAAATATGTATTTATTTGGTTTATTAGGTTTATTTTTTCTATAATTCATTTTATATAGGAAAAGGGAATTTTTGGGGCTTTATTCTTTTATTAATTTTTGTCACATACTTTATTTTTTTTTTTTCACTTTTTTTTTACTTTTTCATGTGTCACATTAGGACACCTGAGCCAGAGATGCTTTGATCTCTGGCTCAGTACTATAGACTGCAAGACACCAGCATACAAGTGTCTTGCAGTTTATACAGGAAGTCAGCGCTATGGAGACACATAGTGCTGACTTCCGGAGGTCTCGGCAGGATCAACCAGGTAGTGGGGTCTCCAGGCTGCCTGGGCTGGCCAGACCCTGGGCTGCAGATTATAGGTATCGACACCCCCCGATCTCGCCGCGGGGGGTGCCGGGGTGGGCGGCAACATGGCGGAACCCCTTGGATGCCGTGGTCGTGTTTGACCGCGGCATCCAAGGGGTTAAAACCTAAGATCGGAACTCAGTTCCGACAGGAGGTTATGGAGCAGGGTGTTAGCTGTCAGTTACAGCTTACACCCGGATTCCGATGCCGCCTACTCAGATAGTGAGCGGGCGGCTGGCCTCGGGCTTAGTATTACACCCTGGTGCGCGAAGTACCTAGCGCCCAGGACGTCCAAGGTCGTTAAGACATGCTGGTGGTTCAGTGGAGCCAAACCAGCATACAGGTTCCCTTTTAAAAGTAAAAGTGCTACATAGGGAATAAAACAGGAGATTAGTTAACCATTACGTGCCTCCAGTCATCTGCTGCATGCACTTGTTTTATATTTTTCTGACTGTCCAGTGCACCTACAGTACATCTCATACCGCAAACAACAAGCCCTCATATGGCAACATCACCAGAAAAATAATGTGAAGACAAAAACCCCAAAAATCGCCAAATCATTAGAACATAACTGGCTGTGGCAGTAAGGGAATGTATAAACTGTGCGAGCGTATATCAGGGGACACCCCAGATTTAAACCTTACAAGGGATAATAAACCAGAAATGACCCCCAGAGTGACCCATCCAATAATAGGAGCTACTGGGGAAATAGTAGGGAATTTAGTGAACCCAATGTACTCCGCACAGCATACATATTCACTTTTCCCCATCCGCTGTGCAGTCATGTCTGGGATACTAATGCTCACTACACCCCTTGATAAATTCTTTGAAGGGTGCACTTTTCAAAATGGGGTCATTCCCTAGGGGATTCCACTTTACTGGTACTTTAGAGGCTCTGCAAACATGACATGGCATCCAGATCCCAAACATCTGAATCTGTGCTCCAAAAGCCACATAGCGCTCCTTCCCTTCTGTGCCCTTCTGTGTGTCCAAACTGCAGTTTATACCCACATGTATGACACTGGTGTACCCAGGATAATGTACTTAATGTCATATGTGGGTATAAACTGCTGTTTGGGCACAGCCGGGCACAGAAGGGAAGGAGCGCTATTTGGTTTTTGGAGCACAGACTTGGACAGTTTGGTTTTTGGGCACCATGACACTTTTGCAGAGCTGAAATGCCAGTACAGTGGAATCCCCTGACATGTGTCTCCATTTTGGAAACTACACCCCTGAAGGAATTTATCCAAGGGTACAGTGAGCATTTTTAACCCCCAAGTGTTGCTATAATTTATTATCCATAAATGAATATGCAGCTGATGGTGAAAGGTGAAAATGACAATTTTTCCAGGAATATGTCATTTCAGTGTGTAATATGTTGTGCCCGGCTTGTATCAGAGATGAACGCTACAAAAGCTGTTGTGCCTGAGATTCCCACTCAACAGTTTTTGGAGTGTGTGTCTGTGCTGACATAAGCTGAGCACAACATATTGGGCACTGAAATGTCGCATCTATGGAAAAACTTCATTTTTAACTTTTCATTATCAGCTGTGCATTCATTTCTGTAAATTAAAAGAATGCAACACTTAAGGGTTAATAATGCTCGCTACCCCACTTGATAAATTTCTTGAAGGGTGTAGTTTCCAAAATGGGGTGGCATGCCTGCGGATTCCACTTTACTGGCAATTCATGGGCTCTGCAAAAGTGGCATGGTGTCTAAAAAGCAAACTGTGCTCCAAAAACCAAAATAGCGCTCCTTCCCTTCTGTGCCCGGCTGTGCCCATACAGTAGTTAATACCCACAATATGGCGTTGTTAAGTATGTTGTCCTGGGTACACCAGTGTCATACATGTGGGCATAAATTGTCATTTGGGCACACAGCAGGGCGCAGATGTGAAGGAGCGTTATGTGCATTTGGAGCGCATATTTAGATTGTTGTTTTTTGGATGCCATGTCACATTTGCAGAGACCCTAAAATTGCCCCTACAAAATGGGGTCACTTCTTGGGGAGTTCCAGTTTACTGGCACCTCCAGGGCTCTGCAAAAATAACATGGCGACCAGAAAGTCCCTCTAAATCTATACTCCAAAAGCTAAAAAAACACAGTGCTCCTTCCCTTCTGAGCCCTGCTGTGTGCCCAAGCAGCAGTTTATACCCACATATTTAATTTTTTTTTTTCCCCGGGATAGACCACTTAATAGTTTTAGGAGTTCATGTCTCTGATTCCACAAAGTGACCGCAACGTATTAGGCACTGAAATTAGATATTTCTTTAAAAACTTTAATTTTCACTTTGTACATTAATTTTTGGGAAGCAGTTTTAGGCCTCAAAATGATAATACCCCTTGATACATTCCTTGAATGGTGTAGTTTCTAAAATGGGGTCACCTTTGAGAGGTTTCCATTGTATTGGTACTTTAGGGGCTCTGCAAATGCTACATGGCACTCAAAAACTATTCCAGCCACATCTGCCCTCCTAAAGCCAAATAGCGCTCTTTCCATTCTGAGCCCCACCATGTACCCATACAGCTGATTATAATCACATATGGGTCATTTCTGTGTTCATAAGAAATTGTGTAACAAACTGTGGGGTGTTTTTTCTTCTTTAACCACTTGCAAAAATTAAAAATATGTCACTAAATAGATGGTTTATTGGAAAAAAGTAATTTTTCATTTTTACGTCCCAAAGTCAATAAAATCTGTGAAACAGCTGTGAGGTCACAATGCTCACTATACACCTAGATAAATTCTATGAGGGGTGTAATTTCCAAAATGGGGCCACTTTTGGGAGTTTCCATTGTATTGGTACTTTAGGGGCTCTGCAAATGCGACATGGCGCCTGAGGACTATTCCAGCAAAATCTGCCCTCCAAAAGCTAAATAGCGCTCTTTCCATTTTGAACCCTGCCATGTACCCATGCAGCAGATTACAACCACATATGGGGAATTTCTGTGTTCAGGAGAAATTGTGTAAAGAACTTTGGGGAGCTTTCTCTCCTTTGTCCTCTTGTGAAAATGAAAAATTTGGGGCTAAATTGACGGTTTATTGGAAAAAAAAGTAATTTTTCATTTTAATGTCCCAATGTTAATAAAATCTGTGAAACAGCTGTAGCGCCAAAATGCTCGCTATACCCCTTGATATGTTCTGTGAGGGGTGTAGTTTCCAAAATGGGGTCACTTTTAGGGGGTTTCACTTTATTGGTACTTTTCAAAATAACTTTCTTTCCATTCTGAGCCGTGCCATGTACCCATACAGCAGATTACGACCACATATGGGGTATTGCCGTGTTCAGGGGCAATTGTTTTGCAAACTGTGGGGTGCTTTTTCTCCTTTAACCCCTTGTGAAATTGAAAACTTTGGGGATAAAGTGACATTTTAGTAATTTTTCATTTACACATCCCAGTGTTAGTAAAATCTGTGAAACGGCTGTAAGGTCAAAATGCTCACTATACCCCTTGATGAATTCTGTGAGGGGTGTAGTTTCCAAAATGGGGTAACTTTTTTGGGGTTTCCTTTGTATTGGTACTCTAGGGGCTCTGCAAATGAGACATGGCACCTGAAAACTATTCTTGCAAAATCTGCTTTTCAGATACCCAGTGTCACTCCTTCCCTTCCGTGCACTGCCATTCGCCCAAACATCAGTTTACACCCACATGTTGGGTATTTCCGTGCTAGGGAGAAATTGCATAACAAACTGTGAGATGCATTTTCTCCTTTAACCCTTTGTGAATGTGTTAATTTTAGGGCTAAATTAAGGAATTAGTGGAAAAAAATTAAATGTCTATATTTCACCTCCATATTGTTTTAATTCCAGTGAAATGCTTAAAGGGTTAACAAACTTCCCAAATGCTATTTTGAATTATTTGAGGGGTGCAATTTTGAAAATGGGGTGATTTATGGGGGTTTCTAATATACAGGGCTTTATAATCCTCTTCAGAACTGAAATGGTCCCTAAAAAATTAGTTTGGGAAATTTTCTTGTAAATCTGCAAAATCACTGTTACACTTGTAAGCCTTCTAACATCCAAAATAAAATACAGGACGATTAATAGATGATGCCGATATATAGCAGAGATATGGTAGATAATATGTATTAATGTATTTGGGTGGTATGACTATCTGTCTAAAAAGCAGAGCATTTCACATTTTGAAAATTGCGATTTTTTTTCAAATTTCCATCAAATTTCCTATTTTTTTTATAAATAAATACAAAAATATTCATTAGTGTTTACCACTAACATGAAGTACAATGTGTCACGAAAAAACAGTCTCAAAATCACTTGTGTAAGTTAAGACGTCTCAAAGTTATTGCCATATAAAGTGACACATGTCAGTTTTGAAAAACGAGGCCTGGTCCTTAACACACTTTTGGGCTGGGTCCTTAAGGGGTTAAACAGCTGGGGTTTAGGACCCCAAATATCTGTAATCACCTGAGGGCAATACACTTCGCACATGTACCTGATGTGCAGAGCGTGCGCAGTGAAGCAAAGTGTATTGTGCGCAATAAGCATGTGCTGGAGTTCCTCAGCAGATGTCAGGCCTCTGCAAACTTTGACTAAGAGCACGCTGGCAGTTTAGTAGTCCAAAACCAGCCGATAGGTTCCCTTAGAAAGTCTAATTAAAGTCACAGTAAATCCCAACCACTTTTATTTTATCTTTTTATAAGTGGCACGAGGCAAGAAAAGTCGCACATTTTATTATAAGTGTGGCATATGACAAGACCTTCAATTGTTTAACCAAAAAATAAGGTTTATAATACAAAATAATTGTTTTATTCTAGGACAATTTATGCTAACTATAAAAACATTTACTACTTGTGCTGCCATTGAATGCCCTCTGCTTTATCATTTGTATACAGGTTTGCTGTGTGGGGTTGATCCTTCATTCACTCTTAATACTGATGGCCTTAACTTTCCATTTCTAATTATGATAACTATAAAACGAGTTAATTCAATTACATCAAGGCCATGAGGAATCCATATTTTCTGCAGTTTCTCTAAAGCCCTTTTATGAAAGGGATTGTAGCACAATTTAAACTTATACTGGATAGGAGATACGTGCCTGATCTGATCTATGGGACTGCTGTGGGATTTATAGACATACAGTGGGGAAAAAAAGTATTTAGTCAGCCACCAATTGTGCAAGTTCTCCCACTTAAAAAGATGAGAGAGGCCTGTAATTGACATCATAGGTAGACCTCAACTATGAGAGACAAAATGAGAAAACATATCTAGAAAATCACATTCTCTGATTTTTTAAGAATTTATTTGCAAATTATGGTGGAAAATAAGTATTTGGTCACCTACAAACAAGCAAGATTTCTGGCTCTCACAGACCTGTAACTTCTTCTTTAAGAGGCTCCTCTGTCCTCCACTCATTACCTGTAGTAATGGCACCTGTTTGACATTGTTATCAGTATAAAAGAGACCTGTCCACAACCTCAAACAGTCACACTCCAAACTCCACTATGGTGAAGACCAAAGACCTGTGGAAGGTCACCAGAAACAAAATTGTAGACCTGCACCAGGCTGGGAAGACTGAATCTGGAATAGGCAAGCAGCTTGGTGTGAAGAAATCAACTGTGGGAGCAATAATTAGAAAATGGAAGACATACAAGACCACTGATAATCTCCCTCCATCAGGGGCTCCACGCAAGATCTCACCCCGTGGGGTCAAAATGATCACAAGAACGGTGAGCAAAAATCCCAGAACCACACAGGGGGACCTAGTGAATGACCTGCAGAAAGCTGGGACTAACGTAACAAAGGCTACCGTCCGTAACACACTACGCCGCCAGGGACTCAGATCCTGCAGTGCCAGACGTGTCCCCCTGCTTAAGCCAGTACATATCCGGGCCCGTCTGAAGTTTGCTAGAGAGCATTTGGATGTTCCAGAAGAGTATTGGGAGAATGTCATATGGTCAGATGAAACCAAAGTAGAACTGTTTGGTAGAAACACAACTCATCGTGTTTGGAGGAGAGTGAATGCTGAGTTGCATCCAAAGAACACCATACCTACTGTGAAGCATGGGGGTGGCAACATCATGCTTTGGGGCTGTTTCTCTGCAAAGGGACTGATCCGAGTACATGAAAGAATGAATGGGGCCATGTATCGTGAGATTCTGAGTGCAAACCTCCTTCCATCAGCAGAATTTTATGAACAAGTCGACACCAACCCACTACCTACATATATTTCTGAATATAGAACCCTTATTAACTCAGCCACCAGCAATGGCCTTCTAACTAAGAAAGAAAAGAAGTTCCTACAAGTCATGGAACCTCCCTTACCCTTTTTCTACCACCTTCCTAAAATTCACAAATCACTTACCAACCCACCTGGCCGCCCTATAATTTCAGGCATTGGATCTCTCACCAGTAACCTTTCACACTTTATTGATTTACATCTTCAAAAACTGGTCCTTGACCTTCCTTCGTATCTTAAAGATTCAACCCAACTAATTAACCATCTAAAAACCTTAAATGATGGAAATGCTACCAAAACCAATTGGGCCCTCCTAACAGCAGATGTATCGGCCCTATACTCCAATATAGCCCATCCCCATGGTCTAGCAGCAATCAATCATTTCCTTGCCAATAATTCCTCAATTCCACCATAATTTGCAAATAAATTCTTAAAAAATCAGACAATGTGATTTTCTGGATTTCTTTTCTCATTTTGTCTCTCATAGTTGAGGTCTACCTATGATGACAATTACAGGCCTCTCTCATCTTTTTAAGTGGGAGAACTTGTACAATTGGTGGCTAACTAAATACTTTTTTCCCCACTGTAAAAGGAGCAGCAATGAATATGTTCAACCGATGCTCCATTTAAACATAGAGGTTAGGGACCTATGGTTGTGATTGGTGAGGGTCCAAGTAGTCAGACCCCCACAGATAAGACACCTATCCTCTACCCATGAATGCAGACTGTAAGCTGTGTTTTATAGGCAGGCTATAAACTGCCATAACAGCTGTCTGTAAGATACTATACACCTCTATAATAAGACATGTATATAAAATAATTTAAATCAGATTTAAATTAAATCCATGAGAAAACCATCTGAGCGAGCTTCATATTAAATGAATGACATGAATATGTGGATATATAGGTTTAATATTCTATGATAAAGGCTCATGGTTAAACAAGCAATGTTAAGGTCACATAAAACAGCTAACTGAATAAACATATTACATGACAGTATTCCAAGATCTCTCCAATTTTTTTTCACAAAGGTTTTGGAATTACAGCAGATTAAGTAATCATAATAATATAATATTTCCTTCTAGTAGGCAGTGTTAGCAGACTATTATGATGCATGTGTCCAGTTTGATAAGTCTTCTATGGAACACACATGTATGAATACATTGCTTACTGATTAGTAAAGATTTTCTATACAAGATTTTCCGTACAAACAAATTTATCTAACACGCAATAAAAATGTAAAAAAATACCAAAATAACATGTACAATACTATAGTGTTGCTCTCATCTAGTGTTTACATGACTTTTATGAGGAGATGTAGACACAGCTGACTGTCAGGGGTAATGCATGTATTGCTACTGAATCTACAAACTGTGGTCAATATTACAGTATACAATATTCAGACAATAGCTGTATCCTCCAAACTTGGTATGTGATAGTCAGAGTTATTACAGAAGCTCCTGAGCTCCAATGCAAAATTTCTGGGACAAGGAGCGACAGTAAACGCTGTACCCCTTTGGCTATTGTTTTTGTGGTATACATTAGTAAGTATACCTCCACAAAGACTACAGCAAGGAAGGAAAACCACTCTCCTGTACTTTAGCCAGGTACCTATCCTATAAAGCCAACTTTCTACGCTTTCCAAGGAAAGAATAAAAAAAAAAGTGTGCCAAAACCAGTCCCTCACCATTCCGCTCAGTAATTCATTGTGAAGGTTGTATGACTAGTTGATGCCTGTCCTATCCTTTTATTTGGTTTTCTAATTTTCAGATCATCAGAAATATTTTTTTTTACAATACACCAATATATTCATGCTCACCAGTTGGGCATTCTTCTCCAAGCTGTTTCCATCCTGTGCAGCAGACAAAACCTGGACCACTGTATTTTTAAAAAGAGAGAGAGAAAAAAATGTAAAACAGTAAAATTACATATTTTTTGAAGAGAAGAGAAAAGTAGAACACCGTGTATAATGAGGAGATACCACCAGCAACCGAGTCCACATGGATAGTAGAGGCTTGGTCAGACATGTCACCCTCTCACCCACTCATCAAACATGCCACTAAAATGTGAAATGTCATCAAGCAGTGGAGAACAGAAGTCACAGTCATGGTAACAAGAATCTTGGCATGTGGAGAATACTATATAGGCACTAATATACCAAATACAATAACGCTTCTCACCCTTTATGACTTATATAACCCCAGAAATGCCACTACCTGCACACTGTAAGTTACATAGTTAGTACAGTTGAAAAAACATATGTGCATGAAGTTCAACCAGAGATGGAAAAGTGCATGACATTCTATATATTTCCATAGGGATCAATGCTATTTTTCTCTAAAAAGGCATATAATCCTTTTTTTGAAGCTGTCAGCTGTGACCAGCTCCTGGGGTAGGCTATTCCACAGATTCACAGTCCTTACAGTGAAGAAGTCTTGTTGGCTCTTCAGATTAAACTTTTTTTTTTCTCAAGACGGAGGCAGTGACCCCTTGTTTTTTGAAGGGATTTTATATATACAGTGCCTTGTGAAAGTATTCGGCCCCCTTGAATTTTACAACCTTTTGCCACATTTCAGGCTTAAAACATAAGGATATAAAATTTTAATTTTTTGGTGAAGAATCAACAACAAGTGGGACACAATTGTGAAGTGGAACGAAATTTATTGGTTATTTTAAACTTTTGTAAAAAATAAAAAACTGAAAAGTGGGGCGTGCCAAATTATTCGGCCCCCTTAAGTTAATACTTTGTAGTGCCACCTTTTGCTGCGATTACAGCTGCAAGTCGCTTGGGGTATGTCTCTATCAGTTTTGCACATCGAGAGACTGAAATTCTTGCCCATTCTTCCTTGGAAAACAGATCGAGCTCAGTGAGGTTGGATGGAGAGCGTTTGTGAACAGCAGTTTTCAGCTCTTTCCACAGATTCTCGATTGGATTCAGGTCTGGACTTTGACTTGGCCATTCTAACACTTGGATACGTTTATTTGTGAACCATTCCATTGTAGATTTTGCTTTATGTTTGGAATCATTGTCTTGTTGGAAGATAAATCTCCGTCCCAGTCTCAGGTCTTTTGCAGACTCCAACAGGTTTTCTTCCAGAATGGTCCTGTATTTGGCTCCATCCATCTTCCCATCAATTTTAACCATCTTCCCTGTCCCTGCTGAAGAAAAGCAGGCCCAAACCATGATGCTGCCACCACCATGTTTGACAGTGGGGATGGTGTGTTCAGAGTGATGAGCTGTGTTGCTTTTACGCCAAACATATCGTTTTGCATTGTGGCCAAAAAGTTCGATTTTGGTTTCATCTGACCAGAGCACCTTCTTCCACATGTTTGGTGTGTCTCCCAGGTGGCTTGTGGCAAACTTTAAACAAGACTTTTTATAGATATCTTTGAGAATTGGCTTTCTTGTTGCCACTCTTCCATAAAGACCAGATTTGTGCAATGTACGACTGATTGTTGTCCTATGGACAGACTCTCCCACCTCAGCTGTAGATCTCTGCAGTTCATCTAGCGTGATCATGGGCCTCTTGGCTGCATCTCTGATCAGTCTTCTCCTTTTTTGAGATGAAAGTTTAGAGGGACAGCCGGGTCTTGGTAGATTTGCATTGGTCTGATACTCCCTCCATTTCAATATGATCGCGTGCACAGTGCTCCTTGGGATGTTTAAAGTTTGGGAAATCTTATTGTATCCAAATCCGGCTTTAAACTTCTCCACAACAGTATCACGGACCTGCCTGGCGTGTTCCTTGGTCTTCATGATGCTCTCTGCGCTTTAAACAGAACCCTGAGACTATCACAGAGCAGGTGCATTTATACGGAGACTTGATTACACACAGGTGGATTATATTTATCATCATCATTCATTTAGGACAACATTGGATCATTCAGAGATCCTCACTGAACTTCTGGAGTGAGTTTGCTGCACTGAAAGTAAAGGGGCCGAATAATATTGCACGCCCCACTTTTCAGTTTTTTATTTTTTACAAAAGTTTAAAATAACCAATAAATTTCGTTCCACTTCACAATTGTGTCCCACTTGTTGTTGATTCTTCACCAAAAATTTTTAATTTTATATCCTTATGTTTTAAGCCTGAAATGTAGCAAAAGGTTGAAAAGTTCAAGGGGGCCGAATACTTTTGCAAGGCACTGTAACAGCTTTTCCTCATAGTTCTTGTTTTTGCCCCTTATCAATTTTGTGGCCCTCCGTTGAAACTTTTTCAACACTTAATCCTTTCTATGAAGTAGTGCCCAGAACTGAATTGCATATTCCAGATGGTAATATCACATCCTTGTCATGTGAGTCCATACTCCTTTTAATACATGACAATATCCTGCTGGCCTTAGAAGCAGCTGATTGACATTGCATGCTGTAATTTAACCTATGATCTACAAGTACACCCAGGTCTTTCTCAACCAGTGGCTCTCCCAACTTTACTCCCCATAGGACATATGTTGCATGCAGATTATTTTTACCCAGATGCATAACTTTACATTTATTCACATTAAACCTCATTTGCCATGTGGATGGCCAAATACTCGGTCTGTCCAAGTCTGCTTGTAAGTTGAATGGTGGTAGTGGGGACATCATTTGCTGTGTGAATTTCTAGTGATGCCGTTGCTCAGGTCTAGAGATGGGCGACCTGATTCACGAACTGGGTTTGACCTTAATATTCCAAATTGTTCAGTTTTAAGCAAAACTGAATAAATGGCGATTTGTCTCAGATGAAAAAAGATAGCTGCCCCCACATATACACAGTACAAATACAGAAGAGACACGTGTCTTGTAAGTCACTGTGACGTTCTGGTGCCACATGACAGCCTCTCAGCCAATAGTCAGTGGTCGGTGGAAAAGTTACAGTGCTGATGTCATATACAGTATTTAACAGCTAGGAGTAGGAGAATTGTGTGAGCCTGACTACAGCAGTAATGCAGACAGACAAAGGACAGTTAACCCTTTCATTGCCAATAATCTAATTTTGTCCAAGTCTGTTTTGCAATAGAACAGGTTGATCTGTTAACAGATTGTTTAAAATAGTTTTTACTGACAAAGTCAGTCCTGTTAATGAACAATCTTTTCTTAAGGGTTTTTTTGGGCAAGAGTGTAAATTTATTTTGTTAAATACATACAAACTGCTGTTCTAACAGCAACACACTAATTCTACCGGCACTAATCTGAAAAAAATCTCCGTTATTCAACAGGTTTTTTTTTTTTGCTCACCCAATAAACATTATGGTGGAGTCTGCTAATCTGAAAAAATCTCTGTTTCTCAGGCTGAAACACCATGTTGCGAAAACTCAGTGTTTTACAATGCCTGCAAAGCTTCTGGCTAATCCCATCCACACATTGTAGAAAAAATCTGCAGCGGAAAAGCTGCTTTATCAAAAATGCCTGCATTTTTGAAAATCGCAGCATGTCAATTATACCTGCAGAAATGCTGGAGTTTTCTGTATAGGTATTATAGGGGCAGAATGTCTGCAGAGGAAAACTCTGCAAAAATGCAATGAAAAACGCTACAATGCATTTCTGCTGTCTGCCAATTTATTTTTCCTGCGTTTCACTACATGGGGCCTTAGGCTTAAGTGTTTTTTTGTTGCTCACCCAATAAATAGTCTCCCTGTGCTAATCTAAAAAAATCTGCTTTATTTAAAGGGAGGCTGTACTGCCATTCATGCTGCCACAGCTACTGCCACCACTGCCACCACTCAGCCAGCAATGTCCTGCAGCCTGGTCCATCACATTTCACTATACCACACAGTTGATGCCACAATGTTGGCATCAAAAAACCAAAACCATTTTGATTTCACATCTGCTCCCATCAAAGGGATACTTTTTGCTGGCTTTCTTTTTGAAAAGCCAATTCTTCTTCATTTTTACAACTAGCCTCACAGCCACAAATTTCTCTAGCCTGTAGCACTTACAAATCATCGAAACAGGCTAATTATTCTATAAAACCATTGCTTTGTGCAATATAGACACCATGTCTGTCTAAAAAACCACGGGCAAGCACCTTTCTCCAAAAAAAAGGTAATTTTGGAGCGTTTCAATTGTTAAAATGCATAAAAGCAGGTGACAAGGCAGTATATGGTTAAGCAGTTTCTATCCACTTCTTACCATCCATTTTTCCACTGACATACATTTCACTTTTAGTTTGATATAACTTCAGCGATGTTTGCCTTAGAGATCTAGAATTTGGATAGATAGGTTCCTAGGAGCTTTGACAGTGTTATGAACTATGTTTTAAGCCAATTTAAGGTATTGTTCATATCGAACTTGTAGGACCCAAAAATGTTTGTCTACAACCACCAAAACCCAAAACTAAACGAATCTTCAGAGGGTGACCCATCTCTGCTCAGATCACATTTTGTAGCAGATATAACATTATGAATTAATAGTCATTTTCCAAATTTTGTATCCAAGTGCTATATACACACGTGGATAAAATTGTTGGTACCTCTCGTTTAATGAAATAAAAACCCACAATGGTCATAGAAATAACTTGAATCTGAAAAAAGTAATTTGCCAAACTACATGTTGACAAGCCACAAAGCTTCTGGGAGAATGTCCTTTGGACAGATGAGACAAAAATCGAAATTTTTGGCAAGGCACATCAGCTCTATGTTCACAGATAGAAAAATGAAGCATATCTTGAAAAGAACACTGTCCCTACTGTGAAACATGGAGGAGGCTCTGTTATGTTCTGGGGCTGCTTTGCTGCATCTGGCACAGGGTGTCTTGAATCTGTGCAGGGTACAATGAAATCTCAAGACTATCAAGGGATTTTAGAGAGAAATGTGCTGCCCAGTGTCAGAAAGCTTGGTCTTAGTCGCAGGTCATGGGTCTTGCAACAGGATAACGACCCAAAACACACAGCTAAAAACACCCAAGAATGGCTAAGAGGAAAACATTGGACTATTCTGAAGTGGCCTTCTATGAGCCGTGACCTAAATCCTATTGAGCATCTTTGGAAGGAGCTGAAATGTGCCATCTGGAAAAGACACCCTTCAAACCCGAGACAACTGGAGCAGTTTGCTCATGAGGAGTGGCCAAAATACCTGTTGAGGTGCAGAAGTCTCATTGACAGCTACAGGAATCGTTTGATTGCAGTGATTGCCTCAAAAGGTTGTGCAACAAAATATTAAGTTAAGGGTACCATCATTTCTGTCCAGGCCTGTTTCATGAGTTTTCTTTTTTTTTAAATTCTGTTGGAGCATGGTTGAAAAGCAATGTCTGACTTTCATTTGTTCATTTTCTTATAATTTTTTATATATTATTACTTTTGTCAGATTCAAGTTATTTCTGTGACCATTGTGGGTTTTTTGTTCATTAAACGAGGGGTACCAAGAATTTTGTCCACGTGTGTAGTTAACATTTTATTAAAATAATAGTATACTTTAATTTACACAATTTCTGAGTGTAATGTACATACTTACCATGCTTCCTTGCTCTCATTCTGTTTTCACAGACTAAATACTGAAAACAACATGAATTCTGATACTCATTCTACCCAGTGTGAGCAGTAAAGCATAGTGGTTATAGAGTAATGTTGGAAGTGTTTTCCTGGCAGACACTCATTCCCCTGATATCAACTGGCCCACATCTGAATGCCATAGCACATCTAATCACTGGTGGCGGCCAGGTGCATTCCTTCTACATCCGTGTTTCCTGCGTTACAAGAATGCTTCCACCAGGACAACATACCAGCCCAAAAACATAGGCTATGATTGGCAATGAGGATTTTGTATCCCCTTAGTGTTTCAAACCTGCCAAGCATCTTTCCAAATGCAAGACAATAGTGCTTCTGGCAAATGCTGCAATGCAGAGTCTATCGATCCTAAACACTAAAGAATTATTGGTGTGTGAACCAGCTTCAGCAATCCTTCCAAGTACTGAGCTGTATAGTTGTTAAGTTCTAAGGATTTACAGATAGATTTCATTTTTGCTTATTCATGATTTGATCACATACATGAGCGGTATGTATGTGTATATATATACACACACACAAACACATATATATATACAGTCATATGAAAAAGTTTGGGCACCCCTATTTATCTTAATCATTTTTAGTTCTACATATTTGGGTGTTTGCAACAGCTATTTCAATTTGATATATCTAATAACTGATGGACACAGTAATATTTCAGGATTGAAATGAGGTTTATTGTACTAACAGAAAATGTGCAATATGCATTAAACCAAAATTTGACCGATGCAAAAGTATGGGCACCTCAACAGAAAAGTGACATTAATATTTAGTAGATCCTCCTTTTGCAAAAATAACAGCCTCTAGTCGCTTCCTGCAGCTTTTAATCAGTTCCTGGATCCTGGATGAAGGTATTTTTGACCATTCCTCTTTACAAAACAATTCCAGTTCAGTTAAGTTTGATGGTCGCTGAGCATGGACAGCCAGCTTCAAATTATCCCACAGATGTTCAATGATATTCAGGTCTGGGGACTGGGATGGCCATTCCAGAACATTGTAATTGTTCCTCTGCATGAATGCCTGAGTAGATTTGGAGCTGTGTTTTGGATCATTGTCTTGCTGAAATATCCATCCCCGGCGTAACTTCAAATTCGTCACTGATTCTTGTACATTATTCTCAAGAATCTGCTGATACTGAGTTGAATCCATGCGACCCTCAACTTTAACAAGATTCCCGGTGCCGGCATTGGCCACACAGCCCCAAAGCATGATGGAACCTCCACCAAATTTTACAGTGGGTAGCAAGTGTTTTTCTTGGAATGCTGTGTTTTTTTGACGCCATGCATAACGCCTTTTTGTATGACCAAACAACTCAATCTTTGTTTCATCAGTCCACAGGACCTTCTTCCAAAATGGAGCTGGCTTGTCCAAATGTGCTTTTGCATACCTCAGGCGACTCTGTTTGTGGCGTGCTTTCAGAAACGGCTTCTTTCGCATCACTCTCCCATACAGCTTCTCCTTGTGCAAAGTGTGCTGTATTGTTGACTGATGCACAGTGACACCATCTGCAGCAAGATGATGCTGCAGCTCTTTGGAGGTGGTCTGTGGATTGTTCTTGACTGTTCTCACCATTCTTCTTCTCTGCCTTTCTGATATTTTTCTTGGCCTGCCACTTCTGGGCTTAACAAGAACTGTCCCTGTGGTCTTCCATTTCCTTACTATGTTCCTCACAGTTGAAACTGACAGGTTAAATCTCTGAGACAACTTTTTGTATCCTTCCCCTGAACAACTATGTTGAACAATCTTTGTTTTCAGATCATTTGAGAGTTGTTTTGAGGAGCCCATGATGCCACTCTTCAGAGGAGATTCAAATAGGAGAACAACTTGCAATTGGCCACCTTAAATACCTTTTCTCATGATTGGATACACTTGGCTATGAAGTGCAAAGCTCAGTGAGGTTACAAAACCAATTTTGTGCTTCAGTAAGTCAGTAAAAAGTAGTTAGGAGTATTCAAATCAATAAAATGATAAGGGTACCCAAATTTTTGCACCGGTCAAATTTTGGTTTAATGCATATTGCACATTTTCTGTTAGTACAATAAACCTCATTTCAATCCTGAAATATTACTGTGTCCATCAGTTATTAGATATATCAAATTGAAATGGCTGTTGCAAACACCCAAATATTTAGAAC
Source organism: Leptodactylus fallax (assembly GCA_947044405.1). Lineage (NCBI taxonomy): Eukaryota > Metazoa > Chordata > Amphibia > Anura > Leptodactylidae > Leptodactylus > Leptodactylus fallax. Next base: position 9,360,991 of record CAMRHE010000010.1, on the reverse strand, counting down.
TAAAAATGATTAAGATTAATAGGGGTGCCCAAACTTTTTCATATGACTGTATATATATATATATATATATATATATATATATATACACACACACACACACACACACACATATATATATATATATATATATATATATATATATAGTATATACACACAAACACACACATTTTTTAAAGCTCCATTTCAATTAGGTCAGGAAACAACATGCAAGTATGTAGTAGAGAAGTATCTGACATTTGGACCTATAGAGAGTTTGTAACTTTTTGCCAAACTATCAATGATTTTGCCAAACTATCAATGACATTTCCTCCTATTCTACTCTACATTAGCGCCAATTACCTAATGTACTGTTAGTAACAGAACTTGTCCTTTTCCGAAGTAAGAGTATGCGAAACATGGCAAGACATGGAGAATTGCTTGCCAAGTTTCCTTCTACTGCTGTCCATGCTTGCCGCATACTAGAGACTGTAGGATACTACAAGGCACAAGCAGAGATCTGTAGACAAAGTTACTGCATGAAGCTTTCTTTCTAATACTCAAGACAACCATAGGAAATCTGAATTTCCATGACTACCCTTATTCAAAACAATATAATAAGAAATTATTTTTGTGCTATTTCCTAATGTTTTAAAGAGGTTTTGCCATCTTTACAAATGACAATAAATAAACCAAAAATGCATTTTAGGGTAACTTTGTGATGTACTGTTTTGTGGAAAAAAGCAATTATCTGATATCTGGTGTTCAAAATGTATAGGTCTGTGCATGTCATCCTGGTGGGGCTCTGCTAGTCATGCATAGCCTGTACAACACTGTACAATGGCCACTGTATCCTCAGCGAAAGAAACAAGGATATCATTTAGGCTTAGACAGAAAGATAAGCATGGGCAGCAGCACTTCATTAAACTGTAAATGTCCTGATGCAGACTCCAAACAAAAAGCACTAGAAACAAATCCTATGTCCAGACTAAGTGATATTCCTGCTATTTCACTAGGATACAGCATAAGCTGTACTGCATTTACTGCATTCTATTAGGCATGCATGAATAAAAGAGCCCCACTGAAATGACATTCACAGACCTATCCATCAGTGCCGTATTTCTGCAAGGAAACCGCCAAACAACGTTTAGCCACAAAGACCCTGGTTCTGGAAAATGTGCAGTGACAGGAAGCAAATAGCACCCACTAATCTTTACGAATATCTTATATATGGCCTTGTTTAAAATGTCTCTCTATCATTACAATGGCAGTATAGTATATCTTATAGCATGTAAATGAAAGCTGGCCATACACATTACATATGTATCATTGATTTTGATACGGTTCCCCCTGACTCTTCCCCAATGGAGGTTAAGGATCGGGCAGATGAGTTTCAAGTGCCTGATCCTTTTTTTTCTCAGGGAGAGGACTCTAGCAGTTGTTTTTACCTTTTCCCGATCCAGCTTATATGCACTGCTCAGCCGAACTGCATGTGCATGTATATGGGAAAGTTGGGCAAGGAAGTTCCTGAAAAAAGTTGCAGTTGCAAGCCTCATTTGTGCAAAAATGTGTGAGTTGTGGCAGTTTTTTGCTTCCCCTGTGACCTTTAAAAAAGTGAGTGACAGATTTGCTATAATTTACACCAGAAATTAGCTGAATTTTGCTTTCCTTGTGCACAGACTAACAAAAGATGCACGAAAGTTATTAAGATGTGTGCTTCTTCCTACATTTGAGGCATCGTACTCCAACACACTTCAGATTAAGACATATAAAACCCCAGTCTAAATACTGTGACCATCAGTGCAGACAGAGATCTTGAAAATAAAGAGGAATTGAAGAACAAAAATTGCAGAAAAGCAGTTGATGAATGAAAATCCATGTGGCCACTTATTAGAAAGGAATGGGTTACCGTGTAATTTCAGTGCCTCTCCACTCTGGCACATAAGAATGGGGGACTCCTAGGACATCCATATGCCCTAAGAGAACATGCAGACATGCGCTCTCCAAATCACACATCGGAAAACGTCTTTGAGCGCCACTAAACTTGCTCTCTGTTTTTGTTGAATACTTGATGAAAATGATCATTATTACTGGTTGGCTTAGCATGGGCTTGGAGAGGACTAGAAGATTCTTATTTACCTCCTGGCCTGGAAAGCTACATATCTGTAATAACATATTCTTTCTTTCTCAGTTCACTAAATGACTCTTTTAGATGTTTGCCATTTAAAGAATTACACATGGAAAGTATCGTTTACAACTTGGTCAATAGCCAAACTGCCACAGGCTGAAGGGGTTTTGCACAGCGCACATGGAAAATACTGAACAGATTATGCAGAATCATGGACACAGAGACACAGAGCGAGCACATGGCTGGTGCCAATAAGTCATAACTTGTATTTTGCTCTATGCAGTGACTGAGATCTTGATGATCTGTAAAACATATATTTTTCTTCTTTTATGTATGTTAATTAAAAGTACCCAGTAGATTTTAAGCAGTAAAAGGTAAAAGCAAACACAATAAAATATAATGTGTAGCAGTCCTTGTAATGTGTTCTCAGATTCTTCAGTGCTTTTATTGCTATGAAAAGCCAGAAGTATAAGACACATTGAACAGCATAGCTAAGCAGCTGTAAAAGAGACATTTAATAAAGAAGGTACTTATAGAAAACCTGATTCATAGTAATTATTCTACCTGACCCTTTTTCTATTGTCTGTAGGTTACAGATGTAAGGGGGTAACACATGACTGTAGGATCAGACTATATGCATGGGTTGTTTGTAGCTTGTAATTCATGGAGACACACAGATCTGCATAGGAGCTGTGTACACAAAGTTAGGGTCTTTTTATCCAAGGCTACTTGCAAAGTACAAAAGTGCACATAACCTTAAACCATTGTTCCCCAATGTATGGCTGCAAAACTACAACTCCCAGCATGCCTTATTAACCTTGAATGATAAACCAGGGCTGGTATGCCTTCACAGGTAAACTGTAAGAATATTTCTAAAACAGGGTAAGAGACATGATTAGCAGGCACGCTTGGCAAATATGGGAGATGCCCAGCATTGAGATTAAAGGGGTATATCCCAAATACCGATTTTATGATAAGTTTATAGGGGGTGTATAGGCTTATTTTTAAATATATGATCGATAGGGTGCCAACACCCAACCACTGCACCGATCATGAGTATGGAGCCACTTCCTGCGCCTGTCCTGTAAACAATACGGGGCCGGAAGAAGAAAGCTCTGTCCACTTTATAGCGGCCTTGACTTCAAAGGAAGCTGAGCTTTAGTGAAGGCACCGGGCAGCTAGACAACAGCAGGAGCTTTCTGCTTCAGGCCCAGTATCATGTACTGGACGGGTGTTGGGCTCCATACAAATGAGCGGTCTGGGTGTCGGCCCCCTATCAATCATATATTTATGGCCTATCCTGAGGATGTGCCATAAAAAGAATAAGCCTGGGCAACTCCTTTAAGGCTAAGGCCCAATGCAGCAAATCACTGCAATTGCAGTTTTTGTACAGAAAATCCGCAGAGTCTTTCTGCCTCTATTATACCTATACGTTTCCGTAGGTATAATTGATATGCTGCGATTTACAAAAACACAAGCGTGTTTTGAAATCATAGCTTTTTCATTGCAGATTTCTTTTCTGCAATGTGTGGATGGGATTAGCCAGAATCCCATCCACTTTGCAGGTAATGTAAAATGCTGCGTTTATGCAACGTGGTGCCCCAGCCTAAGAGAGTCTAGCAGGTTCAAACCCAAACCAATAATAGTGCAGTTTAGGGGCCTTTAATAGGAGCAGATTAATAGTTTTTAGTCCACAATCTGATGGAAGCAATGCAGAGAAAATCACGTTCTCATGGATATGCAAATCTGCCTCCAAGTGCACTGGGGATCGGGTCTGGTTTGCCAAACTTGCTTACAGACATCCACAAGTGATTTTCTTTGGAATCATTGCCCGAACGCTGCCCTTTTACCTTGAAATGATATTTTCAGCCTCTGTCTGCTTCACAGCTGTCTGTATGCAAATCTGGTAAAGCAGGCCTGCCCTGGAACACTTGCTGACTGATTTACATACACATAAGAAGATTATTTTGGGCCCCTACACAGTGCTATTATTGATTTGGAAAGCATTTTGGACCTGCTATAAAATTCATCCAGCTGCCAGTTGATTCAGTACTGCTTTACATTTTACCTGTATATATTATATTTCTATTGATATAGCTGGCTATGAGATGTTCATAACTCAAAAACTGGTTTTGGACTGCATTTTTTTCTTTTTATAGCAAAATGAATATCCTTTGAAAGCTTGCTTACACTCATTTTCTGGTGCTATAATATATATGTATTAAATACATGAGCACAGGGAACAACTGTTGCTGAAAAGATGCATACTGTGCATGCACAGAATTACTTTGACAGAGAGCTAAGACCTTTCCAGGAATCCAGGAATATCAAAGATTGCAGACTAATAAAAAAAATATACGGCGCATACTTTTCACTTGTTTACATCTTACATGTATAACATCCAGCGTGTTCAGACACTTAAAGGGACAAAGAATGCATTCACATTAATAGCCCATCTGGTACAATAATTTAGAGTGAATACTTCTGCAGTCCTTGACTGGCCAATTTTCCGTTCTTTTTCAGCAGATACTGATTCGGAGTGCGAGTGCAAGTAAAGCACATCCTGATCCTGCTCAAAATATAATCAAATGGATTATATCAAGTCCCTTTGATAAGTAATAGCACAAGAGGCTTTTTGTTCCTTTACTCTTCTACCCTTTGGGTATTTTTTTGTAATCAGTGATCGGCCTCTGATGTAATGCAGCCATGACAGCCTCCTCCACTCTTCTATAGGAAAGCCATTACTCAGCTATTAGGTTAATTGTCCCTGAAGCAGTCCAATCACTTCGAGCTACATTATAGAAAGACAAAAAGGAATTGTGATGTCAATATATGGATTTGAATGCAAAAATGAACGTCTTTCATCTACCTTATGCATAATGCTGCAGAATGAAGCAAGGATTTCTCACGCCATTGTTTCTGCACCATATCTGAGCTGATACTTAAGAACAGCTTAATGAAATCAACAAATTGTCAACAAATTAGGATCTACTGTATATATGTTTATTCTGATCGCCTAAATATACAGATTCTGGACTGGCACTGATTAACCCTTTAGATCACAGGTCACACAGTATATGCCCTTTACAAAACCTTTTTTTTTTCAGTTACCCTCTAAGGCTAAGGCCCCATGTATCGGGGCCGCAGCAAAGAGGCGCTGCAGGAAAAACCGCAGCGGCAACACATTGTGGGTTTTCCCACAACGCTTTTACAGAAAGTCCACAAAAGTTTGCTCTGCGGACTTTCTTCTTCCATTATACCTATAGGGAAACCGCCAGTGTTTCCGTAGGTATAATTGACATGCTGCGATTTCCAAAACCCTGATGGTTTTGGAAATCAGAGTGACGTATTTCTCTGCAATGTTTGGATGGGATTCGCTAGAATCCCATCCACTGTGCAGTGCTTGTAAAACGCTATGGGGGTCCCCGGGCCTGAAAAAGGAATTACTTATATACAGTGGGACACTCTGGCCCTAAAGGAATCGCTATTTAAAGTGAGTCTGTCAGCAGTATTTAACTACTGGCAATGCTAAATTGGTGAAGGGAAGAGCAGTGTAAACATACCTGAGTGCATGGTTATACTTCTTGTATGACAGAGAACTCCAAGCTTTAGTGTTTTTTTGGTGCCAGGACACAAGTGCCCAGGAGGGCACTCTTCACTGTGCATTGAATGTTCTCCTGGCATCTCTACTGGTCTGATTGGACACTGCAGCCATCACTCACTTGAGAACCTGGCACCAAGGCATTAGAACTTAGATTCTTGAATATGCAAGAAGCGAACCTTTCACATATAGTGGGTATGTGTACACTGTCCCACCTTTTGCCTATATAGATGTCAGCAGTTAGTCAACTTACAAGTTCATGGACATGTCATGTATACAATCAGTCACCTTTATCATAGGCACTTGTGCTGCCATATGGTGCCTCCATACTGCCCTGTATTTTGAAAGTATTTTTCCCAAGAAAAATGCAGAAATAAGACTATTCAAGCTTCTAATGGAAAATATTTTTAATTTGGAAAATATTATACATCCTGTGAAACATTGTTTTGTCAAATTCCATATTGCTCCAAGGGAAAAAAACCTTCATGTGTCTCATATAAATTTGGAGACATGCAAATATATAATATACTGTAGACCTATAGAATTCTAAGGGTGCTGTATTGTGTTTTTTTATAACAGAGCAGGACAACGCAAAAAAATACTAACACATATTTGTACAGACACTAAGGCTAAGGCCCCATGTAGTGGGCCACAGCCAAAAAGCTAAAGTTAATTTTACTTTCTGTGAAAGCGCAGCGGGAAAAACCGACATGTGTTTCCGCCGCGTTTTTCCCCCGCAGTGCTTTTCACAGAAAGTAAAATTAACCATTAATAATAATCAATTATACCTATAGGGAAACCACCATCATTTCTGTAGGTATAATTGACATGCTGCGATTTCTAAAAACGCAAAGGTTTTGGAAATCGAATTTTTTTCTGAAATGTATGGATGGGATTGGCTAGAATCCCATACACTTGGCAGTCACTGTGAAACGTCACGTGGGACCCCGGACACACAGTGAAAAGAATTTAGGGAGCAACATTGTTCAGTCATAACTTTAGCATTTTCCATACCAAATTTAAAGCTTTCATTTGACTTTTTAGGATAAGCTCCTGTGTGTACTGTATATATGAGGAGTACTCTTTCTGTCAGATCCTTTGTGTCATTAATCAGAACTGAAATATGTAAAAAAAAAAAAAAAAACCTCCAGTTTCTCGTATAGCATCTACTGGGTTGGTATGTGCTCGTAAAACATCCTGTTCACATAGGGGTTTCTCACAAATCTATGCTCTCTATGGGGAAGCAACCCAGAAATGAGAATGCCAACCATACATTATACTGTCTGTTGATCTCCTGTAATACTCAGTTCTGGACAGCTACACATAGTCCTATTCATAGTAATACACACAGTCAATGGGAACCATACGCTAGGTAGTACAAGAAAACTACATCTTTTAAATTTACAATTCATCTTCTCTTAAGTGTGTTGAACATGCACAATCTGTTTATGATTGTCCGGTGAGGATCATGAAATCTTAAGTGAGAGCCAGTTAGTCTGGCAGCATTATAAACCTCATACTTAAAAAGTTCTCCTAGCATGTTCCAAGTTTTCAGTAAGTACCAATGATGGGTTTAAACCCAGACAGAAGACTATTCACACTGTGCAATTCCCAACTCTTAAGTAAGGAATAGCCAGAGGGTGTTATTTTTCCTGTCCGATTGCTTGATCTGCATTTGGTCCTTTCCCACTAAACTGTCTCCAGAGCTTGGTTTAAGTACAGTAACTTTCTAACCTTTCCAAGCTAGTATTCACAAGATAGCTTTGTCCAGTTCCAGTATGTTGTTATTGGCGGAGAGTTGAAGATATGTCACACAGGCTGACACCTAATTATAAAACAGCACATGTGTTTCTCTTAAGACTGTCTGTGTTGTACAAATCTAAAGCACACTTGTATGCAATTAACTTATAGCGGTAAAAGGGTTAATTGGTCACGCACTGGGTTTAACTATGATCTACTCTAATAAAAAAAATTGTTGTTGAACATGACATTCACATAGTGTAATGAGAACACGTACAATCATCTGAAGTGTAATGCAATAAATTACTTTAGTTAGAGGTACAGTGCCTATTATCATCAACATCCATGCCAACTATTAAACACAAAAAATGATGCAAATTTATTGAAAATAGTATTAAGATTTTGCAGAAATAAAAACAGTTGTTTTAAAATAATAAGTGTCTCTGCACAACTAGCATTTTTTCCCCACTCATTGTTGGAGATTTGTTCATACTCTGCAAACGTCAATAGGAACCAAGAATGAAAAGCCTTTAGACTGAAGCTCCACGTAGCATAAACATCGCATTTTGGCCACGGCGAAAACACCACAGCAAAACCCACAGCATTTTATAGTCCCTGCAAAGTGGATGGGACTCTAGTGAATCCCTTCCACACATTGCAGAAAAATACCCGCAGCGGACGCTGAGTTTCTGCCATGGTTTATCCTGCAGTGCTTTTTGGCTGTGGCCTGCTACATGGTGCCTTAGCCTTACAAAGTCAATTCTTAAATTCTCAGCTAAAGTGAAGTATGGGCTGGGAGTTGTCCACTCCAGTACTCCAGATCTGTTTTTTAGGCTAGAACTACATAAAGACTTGGGCTGCGACTCCCGAAGATTGCAGTGTTGCCCTATAACTTCTTTGCTAATATAAATGAATGGAGTTGTACTACAGCCCTGAGGGTGCTGTGACTGGGGCGTCTAGTTGCAAAACATATTCAACAGTACTTGATCTTTTTTGCAACTAGAAGTCGCTGTTCACTTACATTATTGAAGATTTAACAGGGCAACACAACTATCTTTAGTCACACAACGGGAGTCACTGTGAAAGTCACTATGTAGCCTTAATCTTTTTTATGTTTTACAGCAATTATGTTATCCCATAGGTTTGGAAACTTCCTAGAGTAGGCTGCATCTCCACAACCCTTCTTTTCATTAGTAAGTTACTATGTTGAATCTCTATACAAACAAAGCTAAATGTTTTTTTTTCCTGATCCTTTTATTAATTTCAGAATTTTTTGACAATAAAGTAGGAGTTTGCCCATCTCAGGATTTCAGCTTTTAGCCCAGTCCAACACCATGCTTCTGCTTATTGTAAACTGCACAGTTATTTCTGGATTTACATACAGAGGAACTCAGCAAGAATGTGTTCTAGCCCTTATCAGGGCTCAGCGACTGAAAGAAATATGTAGAGTGAGAAAGAGAAGAGAATATGAGTGACCAGTACCATCATTCCAACCAGAAAGGTGGTCTCTAACCTAGGCACTCAGATGTAAACACTGAGGATATATACTGTATGTACTGTATCCTGCAAATGGAGCAAGATAGATAAAGCAATGTATTGGGTAAAACATTTCAGTTACAGTGGGGAAAAAAAGTATTTAGTCAGCCACCAATTGTGCAAGTTCTCCCACTTAGAAAGATGAGAGAGGCCTGTAATTGTCATCATAGGTAGACCTCAACTATGAGAGACAAAATGAGAAAACAAATCCAGAAAATCACATTGTCTGATTTTTAAAGAATTTATTTGCAAGCAGCACGAAACATGCGGAAACCACACGGACCCCATTATAGTCTATGAGTTCAGCAGGTTTCCTTATGTAAACCGCTTCTCTCTGCATATAGGTTTCCGTTAGGGGATCCCCAAGCGGACTCCCCTGTATGGAAACCAAACGCAGATGTGAGGCGGCCCTAAGAATTGCTGATTGGTGTCTAAAACATATAGCAACTGGCTCCTTATGCAGTTGAGTTCACAACTGGTTCTCATGTGAACTGGATCAGTCTGGGTCTGACTCAACCATCTTAGTTATTAAGGCTATAGGTTTGACCATTTTTGGACATTAAATCACTACCCAGGATGAGAATACTAAAAATAATTGGACCTGGGATAGGTAAGATTTCACAGAGACATGCTCACTCCATTAACAATGCAGTTCCACTAACAATGAGCAGATTGTCATATTCTTCAATAGGGAGAAATGATAACGTGAATTAAGATGTTTAGAGATCCTCTACCAGCACCACTGCTGAAGACAGCAATTTAGGACTGCTGGAAATGTCAATATTCTTCATGTGGTTAATGAATCTTTTCATTCATTATTCCAGAATTAAACTGAATAAAACCTGTCCTTAAACAATAGTTGTTTTTACATTGGTGCCAATATCACGATCATTCATTCATTTATTAATGAACAATCATTCTCAATTCCTTGTTTTTAGTGGGAAAAATAAACAAGAGGACAAGATCTCACTCATGTTCTTTCTTGATGACCTAACCTCAAAGCCTATAAAAGCTAGATTATATTATACCTCAAATACTTTGTATTCAGAAAGGCGATGGAACATTAATGAGACTTAAAGGGGTATTCCCATCCCCAGGATCATATATAAACTTGTAGCTTAAGCTAACTGAAATATTGTTTGTCAGATCATCTAAATATGTATCCTCAGTGTTTACAGCTAGTGTACAGACCATTATCTAGCGATCTAGCTGCAGTGGTCGGCTGACTCAGTCCCAGTTCCTGGCCACCTATATTTTCTTCTCTTCACTGTGATTGACAGGTAATAGCTCTGGAAAGTGCTCTCAGCTGCTGATCCCTGATAAGGATCAAAACAGTGCTTGATAAATGTCTCCGTTATCTCTGTATTTAAATCCATAGATAACTATGATATTGACAATGCACATTGGTTATCTAGGAGTAGCTGCTGGCTTGAGCTGTACATTATACAGGCTAAGCCGACCATCAAATTCTCACTGAAACCAGGAAATGGATGGAAGAAAAGTTGAAATATTGAAATAGGAAAAGCCCTTTAGGCCGGGGCCCCATGTTGTTTTACAACATGGCGTTTTACAGTATGTGCAAAGTTGATGGAATTCTGGCTAATCCCATTCACACATTGAAGAAAAAAATCTGCAGCGGAAATGCTGCAATTTCAAAAATTCAGGCATTTTTGCAAATCGCAGCATGCCAATTAAAGCTACGGAAACACTGTTTTCTGTATAGGTATAATAGAATCAGAAAGTCCACAGAGGAAAACTCTGAGGCTCGCTTTGTGGGGCCTTAGCCTTACATGGGAATGTTGGGGTGCCCAAGAACAAAGTTCATCTAAAAGGACAAGTAAAGAAGAAACATGGAAACCCATAGAGAAAACCTTAAATGTACATCTAATACAAAAATAAAAGTGAATATAAAAAATGAAGACTCTCTTCTACCGTTTTATCTACATTGTCAAGTGATGCTTTAGAAGCAATTTCTCATAGTGATTAGATTTGGCTTCATCCATGTTGAATAGGTTTAGAAATGATTTATGGATCTGAAATGCAAGTTGCAGCAGCTTTCTCATGTAAGCTTCTTTCTAATCGATGAAAGGTGAATTCTGTACAGCTAAATTCAGAGCGATTAGAGTATAATGGATTACCCATGATGTAATCATTTAACAAATACCATCTATGGGTCATAAAAGTGCTGTCTGTTATAGTAACACATTTCTATTCATCAGCTTTGCTTCTAAAATATTACATGCCCCAACGCACAATATCAATTCGATTTTGAATGCTGAAAACATTTTTCATGGAAAAGGGTTTCAATATTTTATTTACTTGAACTTGTTTTATTTATTTATTAATTTATTTATTTAATGATCTCAGTGTAGTATAATATTGTGCACTATATGGAAGGGTATCGTGCATGGTATTGCAGGTCATATAGCATGCAAGGTACAATACTTCGACTGATTTTTTTTTTTTTTTTTTTTTACAAAGGCTGACCTATGAGTGGCATCTGAGATATTGTAGTAGTATGTGAGGCGCTACTATACTTGGGATCTGGGTAACATTAAAGCCAGATTTGGTTCTGTGATTAAATGGTTATCCCCATCAACAGGATGTGACATATATGTCCAACTGATGCAGCATGGTGGCTCAGTGGTTTGTATTGTTGCCTTGCAGTGCTGGAGTCCTGGGTTTGAATCTGACCAAGGACAACATCTGCAAAGAGTATGTGTGTTCTTGCTGTCTTTGTATGGGCTTCCTCCCACACTCCAAAGAGATACTGATAGGGAATTTAGATTATGACTGTCCTAAATGGGACAGTGACTGGCAATGTCTGTAATGTGCTACAGAATATATTGTCGCTATACAAGTAAGCAAAATGAATAAAGCCCGCCTCTGGGACCCTATTGATATGCCATAAATACCTGGTATATTCTTTTCCAATCTGCCCCAAAGCCAACAGACACAGGATCATTCTTCAGGTAACAATCATGTATCTAAGACACATCAACAATCATCCAGTTCTTAAACCAAATGACAATGACAAGCATTTGTCATAGGGATCGTTGTGGAGTAGGGGAGTCAGTAGCTGCCATACAGACGATCATCCCCAACATCACTTGTTTTCTTTCTTTTTTTTTTTTTTTTTTTTTTTGCGAGAAGCCAATTTATCTATCAGCATATTTTTGGCATGTGAGAGTAACCAGAGCAAACACAGTGAGCATGCAGATGTTGCCCTTGAACCCAGGACCTCAGCACTGCAAAGCAACAGTGATAATCACTTTGCCACTGAGAGAATATTGTTAACTTTTAGCCCTTTAGTAGAGGGTGTACTGATCACCTGGTGGGTTTTTCATTAGGTTTAGCCTCTGAAAAGGTCCTTTCTTTATTTGGTTAATTGGTTATGTGATTCACAGACTGATTCACACAACAGCCAGTCCCTGTTTTCTGAGTAAATATGTGAGTATTACATTCAGGGTGTCACAGTCTTGCATAAGAAAAGTGACTTCTGGCTGCTTGGTAAATCGTCCAGGACCTGCTCAAAGGCTGGATATAGTAGAGGATCTGTCGAGTGAGTGATCACCATAATTACACATCCCTTTGCCTGTACTAAAGGGCTGAAGATTAGAAGTATTCTCTGGTGGGTGCTTTAAGTAGTCAAGAGATGTCACGTTTTGACAATTTACATAACCAAAGGTGATTGATGGGAAACTGTATAATTCAGTGCTTATCTGCCTTTTGATTTATTAATGTCATCTGTATACAGTAAAGTAAGTTACTATCAAACGAGTCAGAAGATGGCATTGTGCTGCATAAATCGAGGGACCAGATATGGTACCAGATGCAGTTTTTGTTAATTTTATCCTCAGAATGGTTAAATTATGATTTGAGCCACTATCAACAATGCCATGATCAGGGCCGCTTTATAAGCAAAAAAAAATCAAAACCATAAGGCTTCTGGTGTTATTTTGAGTAAAGTAAAAAACTAAAGAGACCACAAAAGGTCTGGATTTAAAAGGGATCTGGCTAAAATGTGATGATGCTTTTCTATTGCTGTTACTTAAATATACAATTATGACAATATCTGTAAAGAGCTGTGGAATATTTTGGTGCTATATAAGTAAATAAATAATACACTGTTATTTAAAGAAGACATAATATATACAGTCATGGCCAAAAGTTTTGAGAATGATACAAATATTAATTTTTACAAAGTCTACTGCTTCAGTTTTTCTAATGGCAATTTGCATATACTCCAGAATGTTAGAAAGAGTGATCAGCTTAACAGCAATTACTTGCAAAGTCAATATTTGCCTAGAAAATGAACTTTATCCCCCAAAACACATTTCAACATCATTGCAGCCCTGCCTTAAAAGGACCACCTAACATCGTTTCAGTGATTGCTCCATTAACACCGGTGTGGGTGTTGATGAGGACAGGGCTGGAAATCAATCTGTCATGATTAAGTAAGAATGACACCACTGGACACTTTAAAAGGAGGCTGGTGCTTGCCATCATTGTTTCTCTTCTGTTAACCATGGTTATCTCTAAAGAAACACGTGCAGTCATCATTGCACTGCACAAAAATGGCCTAACTGGGAAGAGTATTGCAGCTAGAAAGATTGCACCTCAGTCAACAATCTATCGCATGATCAAGAACTTCAAGGAGAGAGGTTCCATTGGTGTCAAAAAGGCTCCAGGGCGCCCAAGAAAGACCAGCAAGCGGCAGGACCGTCTCTTAAAAGTGTTTCAGCTGCGGGATCGGGCTACCAGCAGTGCAGAGCTTGCTGAGGAATGGCAGCAGGCAGGTGTGAGTGCATCTGCACGCACTGTGAGGCGGAGACTCTTGGAGCAAGGCCTGGTCTCAAGGAGGGCAGCAAAGAAGCCACTTCTCTCCAGAAAAAACATCAGGGACAGACTGATATTCTGCAAAAGGTACAGGGAGTGGACTGCTGAGGACTGGGGTAAAGTCATTTTCTCTGATGAATCCCCTTTTCGATTGTTTGGAACATCTGGAAAACAGCTTATTCGGAGAAGAAGAGGTGAGCGCTACCACCAGTCTTGTCTCATGCCAACTGTAAAGCATCCTGAAACCATTCATGTGTGGGGTTGCTTCTCAGCCAAGGGAATCGGCTCTCTCACAGTCTTGCCTAAAAACACAGCCATGAATAAAGAATGGTACCAGAATGTCCTCCAAGAGCAACTTCTCCCAACCGTCCAAGAGCAGTTTGGCACTCAACAATGCCTTTTCCAGCATGATGGAGCACCTTGCCATAAAGCAAAGGTGATAACTAAATGGCTCAGGGAACAAAACATAGAGATTTTGGGTCCATGGCCTGGAAACTCCCCAGATCTTAATCCCATTGAGAACTTGTGGTCAATCATCAAGAGACGGGTGGACAAACAAAAACCAACAAATTCAGACAAAATTAAAGCATTGATTCTGCAAGAATGGACTGCTATCAGTCAGGATTTGGTCCAGAAGTTGATTGAGAGCATGCCAAGGAGAATTGCAGAGGTCCTGAAGAAGAAGGGTCAACACTGCAAATATTGACTTGCTGCATTAACTCATTCTGTCAATATAAGCTTCTGTTACTCATAATATGAATGCAATTATATTTCTGTATGTGATAAAAACATCTGACAAACACACATAAAAACCAGAGGGCAGCAGATCATGTGAAAATATAATATTTGTGTCATTCTCAAAACTTTTGGCCATGACTGTACATCCCTTTATGAGTCCCGGTACTCCCGTGATGAAATACATATAGGGATAGGGCATTCTAGGGTCAATTTGTTTTAGAGCAAGCTTGTTTATTGCCCTTGTAAGGGCGGGAGCAATTTGGGGTGTTTAAGGGTCAGATGACTAAGGGCCTTAGAGGGTCAGTTTAGGGCCGGTGACTCCCACCTATGTGATAGAGTATCCCGTTGGTACCGCACCTGCTCCTGTCTTTTATGCTGGCAGGAAACACACTCTGTGAGACCCTACAATGTGCAACCAGACATGTGGTAAGACCGTTCTATATAATAGAGGACTTGCTTGATGCAGCCTCCAGGTTGGTCTTTTACTGTGTGCAATTTCTTGCCAGCTTATTCTGTTGTCCTGCAGTGGACTAGTGGTTGCCACAAACTCTCTTTTTATGTTGGATGAACGTGTTTTACCATTTTATTATTGTATTAGTATAAAAGTTATGTTTTAGGCCCTTTTTATCTAGTAACAATGTGCCCCATGCCAATATCTTCTCTGGAATCTTTTTACAGAAATATTCAGATACTGTATGCCCAGCATGCTAAGTTCATGTTACCTGATTTCTGTTTTAATATCTTTGCATCTCGGTACATTTATTTTAAATTTACTTACTGCTCAATACTTTATGAAACATAGACTTTGTTTTCTTCTCTCTTTATTATTCTGCTCACTGGTTTTTAAAGTGTGTATAATGTTTAATTATTGAAATACAAGGCCTAAGTCTGGTCTCCAAATCCCCTTTTATATTTTGCCATTATGAGCCTGAGAGACTCATTTCACAATTTATGAATGTAGCGTACTAACAGGTGATATGAATAAGCAAAAAGAAACATGACATGTCAAGAACTTGGAAATAAACAACACATACTAAAGTCACTTCTTCAAACTATAGTGGTAATGTACACCAAATGTCTCACTTCTTTAGTAATGAACAATAATATTTCTTCCAACATATACTGTAACAATTTTATAAGTCAAAAGATATCCTTTAAACCCAGCAAAAGAAATCTGCAAAGGAAAGTATCCACCTCATCTATAGTTTCTGAAAGTAATTTATTGTTCTCTGTAATCAGCCATCACTAGCTGGGGAAAGACTTTCCATAACGGTCTCCAATGGAACAGAAAGTTAAAGAAGATATTGGCCCTATTATGCTGCCACCACACCAGCATCTGAACAGCTTCTACCCTCACCTATAGTCTCTATGCACTTTCCTCATAGATTTGAGATTATTATGGGCAGGGTTCTCTCTTCAACTGCACCAGTTGGTCACTGAGTCTATTATATTTGCCTTTGTGTATTTTTGCATTTTATGTTGTCTATGTCAACCCTTTCCAAATGTAACGCATCATGGAATTAATGGTGCTCTAAAAATAAATAATAATAATAATAATCTTTTATGGTTACACATTGACCACCATTGTGTACTTACATCACAACATAATCATCCTTTGTCTGAATGTCTGCCCATAGGAACTGATTTACTGGCCACCATGCAGACTGTCGCAGATCATCCATTTAGCTTCAGAAAATCAGAGTGGTCTGATTGTCTATAATGCTACCATACGTATTGGACATCATTGTTTTTGCGCAGAGTGCCACTATGGCATTATCCACTCTGTATTACAAGGCTGTATAAGTTATTACATGCTCATTCCTAATAGTTGGCCTGTCTAATGGCGCTGCCGGTCAAGTAAATGCAGATTATTGGCTGCACATCACAATGTGTAATTAGGTTGATGCAAACAAGTATGAATTGACGTGTTTATTGCCGATCGCCGTGCCTCCTGGCCAGGGGGCTGGGTAATACAGTCCTTGGCCTATCTGGTACCCACCAGAAATAGGATACAATGTTACTTCACTGCCTGTCACTGTTATATTGTTCTCGCGATAGCTTTCATCTATACTGTGAATATTTGAGCCACCCACTTCAAACTACCAACTTTTGAAGATAAACAAGTGGTGAAGATGTTACAAGACAAACCCCTTGTAAAACAATGGCAATTTTTAGATCACCAACTTCTGACTAGGAGCTTGGAAACCACACAATGCATGTCTATCAGGCCCCCAGCATGAGAATATTGTGCACAAAATACATCAGGGATGGCCTAGCATTATGGAGACCTGATCCATATTACTGGAAAGCAATGCAGTCACCATAATAATGTCACCATCTGATATTTTTGAAATAATGCAGACTCTTATCTAATCTATATTTTCCATATTTCAGTAGTATATAACATTTGTTTCACTTCCATCACCTTCCAACAGACTGTAGCATCCTTTTCCCTGTTTGTAGGTTATTTATCCACATTCAGAAAACTCTTCAATTGTATGCAGATGGAAGAAAATGACTCAGGGGCAGATTTATCAAGTTCCTACGGGGGCATGGATGTGATGTGGGTAGGGCCATTTCTGGATTAAATACTGACTGCCATCTACACCAGCTATGAGCTAACATAGATTTCAATATCAGCACATTGACTGACAGAGGACAAGCCCTTGTGACAAATTAGGCACATTCTCTGATAGTGCTGGAGTTATGAATACCAGTATAGAATATACCCCCCCCACACACACACAGTTAAATGAATGGGTTCTAATCATGATCTTTGAGTTTACTCAATGCACACCAGAGTTCCTTATACTTTTGGTGTTCCTCCATAATGCATTAATGTCAACATAAATATTGACTATTTCTTAGAATGTGGTGATTTTTTATTTTGTTTTTTCATTGTCGCATATTGTCAATTTATTTATAACTTTCTAGGAACAGAGGAACAGAATGTTGCAGATATCTGAGAAAAGGTACATTAGAATGAATTTATTAGAAATAAAAGTATACTCTACAACACATATGTCAGGAAATGTGAGGTCCTCTTTAATTAATGAAAGATTAGTATGACGGTTGCGTGAAACACCTAGAAGTTTCCGCTGACAATAAAAACCAAAGACAAGTCTGATAAAGTGAAATAATATTGAGCTATACTGTGAGCCAGGAATACTCATGAAATATGGAGGCAGTTGTAAACCACAGAAAACAATAAAGGTGGTGAATGAAAATGTTCAGATACTGTACTATGAATTAAGTGTTAGAGAGACATTTTTAATAATAATAATAGATGTAAGGAGTTTCACAGTGCAATGGAAAAAAGAAACTAGAAAAAGTTCTCATATAATAGAAGGCATGCATAATGGAAAAATGTAAATGTACAAAACAGGGGGAAAGACTGTGAAAATAACACACATAATAACCTTGTTTTGAGGGTGTAAAGAAAAAAATGATTCAGTAGGTGAAAATACATTTGCAGGCATTTTACATAAAAGTTTATAAAACATCAGTAATATACTGTTATTAATGGAACTGTTCCCTATAGCTTCTTGTCTGCTTTGCAGGCTTTTATAGGAGGCCTGTAATTTGGGATCCATTTATAGACTATACAATATTGTAAATGGAGGTCTATCACATGCTTATTCTCACAGCTACTAACCAACCAAGGGTTCTATATAAAGTTGTGTATCTAATGTATTTCTTAATTCCAATTTGCAATCCCCAGTTCAGGATGCAGGTGATCAATTAAGCAGAAAGATAACCAACTGATTAACAAGGCAAAGAGACCATGGTCTTTGTGTGTAGGGGAGAAGGTAGGCCAGGCAACATGGCTACATCTTTGAGCCAGGTACCTGGAGAATGTATATCAAACAAAGGAAAAATATTGCTTCAAAGGCATGTGAATCATGATTTATGTTTCATAGCCATAACCTTTAAAGTTAATAACCAACCCAAATGAGGTATCTGTGGAAGGGATGATGATTTTATTTCCATGTTTGGAATGCTTGGACTTGTAAAAACATTTGGCATCACTTGCTGGGCATAACCTATATTAGATACCCACCCCGAGTTTTGGCATTCCCAAAATAGGTAATATCTTTCTTAATTTGGTACATATAATTAGTCACCATCAATCACAGGTGGGAGGTTCCAGGAAGGGGGATGGGTTAGGAGTTCTACAAATGGATGATGTAAAGGACCCCCTGGGGCAGATCTGTAAAAAGTCTGTTTCTTTATTTTATTCCTTTTTTATTATTTTGTTTATTGTTTGCTTGCATGTATGTCTTTTTTATGACATCTTTTTTTCTCTTTAAGCACTCTACTTCTACACCTGTATACCACAATCCTCAAGAGAGAAAACACCACTTTGCTTTGTTACCCTTTTGTTTAAGAAACTTTAAAAAGCACCTGTGACCAAGTAGAAAATGCTAAATGTCATGCATCTTTTTTCACCCGCTGCTCTGGACAATTTGGTGTTTTTCTTTTTAAATCCGTCCACCCATTCAAAAGATACTTTCCCTGGAATATTACATGTAGACTAGCTTTGATGTGGGCGGAACCTTTTATTTTCTCATAGAAAAACATAACGTTACCACCCACTTGGAGAATTAGAGCTAGTTTACATATGATCTTTCAGGGGCCACTTCTTTTGAATGTGTAAATGGATATTAAAAAGACAAACACCAAATTGATCAGGGGAACGACAAAAATCAATTGATGTATATTAATTAGCATTTTCTACTTCTACAGATATGCTTTAAGAAACTTTGTAATATATAATATCAGAAAAATGCTTCTTTCTCTACTTATCTGGCCCTTTTCCATCTACTCCTCTTCTTCACTTTGAAATCTCTGCTGAATGCCATCTAGGTTCAATTGTTAGCCCATATAAGTATAGGGAGGGTGGAGGAGGGGAACATACAGCAGCAAATAGCCTCAGTCAGTGCTGGTCAGTACCTTTCTATTACATTCTATAAGGTGATGCTGTTCCTTGTCAGTGAGTATTAGGAGTGGAGTCTCATATTTTTGTCATGTACTGTCTATAGGGGACAATGTAGCTTCTAGTCTTTTTACCCACTAGCTCAGGGGCAACTGAGAATTACAGATCAAGTTTACAGAGTTGAAAACTACTAAAGAATGCATAAGTCATATAATACTCCTCATGTGCACATATGACAGCTTATCCTGACAAGTCAGTTCCCAAAGGTTAGACATTATATATTACTATATAATATACTGTAGCACCTACTTATAACCAACATCATAAATAAATTCCAATACACAAGCTTTAGGTTCTGTATGTTATCTACCATTATTTCTATATAAGGCTATGTTCACACGGGTGCTGGAGGCAGTTCAGCCCAGAGTCTGTCCAGTTATGTCAGGGAGAAAATAATGGATATCCAATTGTCACCATTATAGTCAATGGGCTCCAACATGATCCATTTTATTGTTTAATCTGTTCTTCTGGTCCTATGACAGACTAGCAGAACAGATTAAACAAGTTTTGTGTGAATATATCCTTATATGAAGGGCATGAGGGACACTGAAGGTAAAACTTTTGAAATACAATGTACCTTCTATAATTAAAATTCATTTTTCGCTGGCAAAGATTTCTCATTTATTCAGACCTAACCTAAAAAAAGAAGCTTAAAATAAAAAATGAAGGAAGAATAACAGAACGGAAGACTTGTCCTTTGTACTGACATGTTCAGTATTTCCACTTGATACAAAAGACACGTTTGATACCCTATAACAATAATGATTGACAATAAGATGCACACATAATACAGTACTCCTTTTTATTACAGTAATAGTATATCTGTTTGGGTACATACACACTTCTAGCTTGCTTCATATGCAGAAGTGATAGCACTAGAGTTAGGCTTACTGTTGGGGGGTAGCATTTTTGTAGAAGTATAATAGTATATTATACCACTTGTAGAATAATAGTAGCATATTCCAAACAATGAAAGGCATACACATAAGACTAGTTTATGCTGATCACAGTCACATAGGAAGTCACGTGGAGAATAGACACTCATCTAAATTGCCACCAGGGCAATACAACAATTTTGTGTGTATGACCCCTCAGACTACATTATCTGAGAGCAGATTTGCATGCAGATTCAGTGATATACTGCTTCTAATGACACACAGGGACATCAGCCAGACTTCTCCATGGGAAGAGATCTACAATTGATGTGTATTCATTTTATTGCTTGGCTTGATAACCTAATTATCTACAGCAGGAACAAATGCATAATAAAAGACAGATAAAGCATTGTAGTCTGGTGACTTAAAGTCACAAGGGTTTAGAGTAATTGCCTTATTTGTAACCAATATCCTCACATCCAGATGTAACATGCAAACTATTATGGGTGATCCATTATCGGAAATTATTCAACTCAGAAAACGATTGCCAAGACATGGTAATTTGCGAAGCAACTGCAATCCCCACAGGGCTTCTCCTATCCAGTACAAATAAAAGATGTGTTCTGAATCTGGAGATAAGGTATACATGTTTCCCATAGGCCCCTTGGAAAACAAAGGGGAAGATTTGCTTTCAATCCAAGAAAGCAAACAGATCTTACAGCATGGTACTGATCACTGAACTGGTATGATACAGCATGTGTTACATAGCAAATCTTTTATTTGCATTAATTAAAATGTAATGACTGTTTATGGAAATTTTCAATGACAGAAGAAGACGAAAGCAGCAGCATGGTGAATGAAAAAGTAAGCGGTTCTGGTACTTCTTAACAAGGAGAATTTTGAGGGTTCCAGCTATGTACCCCCAAATGGGCATTAGCCTGCAGGAATTACCAGAGCTTTGATTCTTTACCCAGAGATCAATGGCAGCATTATAAACATACCTATGTACATGACTAAAAAGTCATCCATGTTCTAATACTGTAGGTGTTAGGGTTTTTTTTCTTCATGTGTAGCCCCTGCGCTATCTACAGAGAACATCCTCCCAACCCCTCTAAGTGACAACTCTAGCATCAGGCCAGAAGACAACTTGTACCATTGCGCAGAGCAGTGGGGCAGGGCCGGGGAATGCACATGAAAAATACATCCCCTGGGCATTTTGCGGTGCCAGAAGTATTCAAACTTGGATTTCTTGGTCATGCAGGAAGCATAGCCATGTCCATAGGTATGCTTACACTGCTCTCCCCAATACTATATAGCTTGATCAGTACATGCCACAGGTCAAAACTGCAGACAGACTCCCTTTAAATTTTGCTAAGCATATGTCTACTAATATTAATAAAATAGCGATATTACTTACAGATGTATACAGCTTTACTGTACCAAATGGTACATTCCTTTCTCTGTGAACTCACAATGTCCAAGAGGAAAGAACAGCACATTCTGCATATATCTCCACATACTTTTATCTTTTATGTGCTGAAGTTCATGCCATGAATCTTCCAGTCAGTACAATAAGAAAGGAAAATTCTCACCTCACAAAGTAACCACTAAACATAGAACTTTTTTTCTACTATACAAAATTTGCACTTTGCAGTAACAAAATCAACAATTTTTACCAACACTTGCTACACAGCATTTTGTGTGACCTGAAGGGGGCAATGTAAGCAACTCCCTACTGTATACATATCCAAACCTTAAGCAGCATGAGCAATTAATGAAATAGAAATGACCATTAGAGGAAACTGTATCCCCTATGTCTGTTGTCTATGCACCTTCAAAAGGTACACATTACGTATGCATCCAACTGAAAAAGACATTTGGAGTGAGCTTTGTTAGCACGACTGTGGAGTAAGTAGGCAAAACCACCAACTCCGACTTCTCTATTTTTCCAAAGCCCAACTCCGACTCCTTCATAGAAGGCTGACAACCAGGGTCAGACAGAAGCATTAAATCACAAAAAAAATGTAGTGATTGATTTCCTATGAAAGTAAATATGCAAGTAAGGTAAATATGCATCAAATAAAATATACAATATTGATACTTTTATAATATAATTTAAAATAAGGAATCTTTTTTTTTTTAAAGCCAGAGCTGGGAGTCTGTAACTTTTCTCCAATTTTGACTCCAACCAAAATCCATATCCCTGATGCCAACTCCGCAACTCCATCTTCACAGCCCTGTTTGTTAGGAGAGCCTTGTCAGTCACCACAGATCTTTATCTTTCTCTCACATTTATTTTCATGATTTATACAAGGCTTATCACGTTTCTTTTTTGATGGGAAAACTGGACATGGTTTATCCGGAGTAATATTTTACAAAGCATTTATTACATGTGCCCTTTTTAATAACAATTTCAGTGGAATAACAATTTTTATCTTAGGCTAAGGCCCCACATAGCGAGCCCCAGCCATAAAACGCTGTGGAAAAGACAGCGGCGAAAACACATTGCGTAGTGTTTTTCACAGAAAGTCCGCAGTGTTTTCATCTCTTTACTTTCAGCCCCTATTATACCTAAACGGAAAACGCCAGTATTTCCATAAGTATAATTGACATGCTCTGTTTTTCAAAAACGCAAATGCATGTCCGCTGCGGGGATTTTTCTGCAATGTGTGGATGGGATTAGCCAGAATCCCATCCACTTTGCAGATAATGTAAAACACAGTGTCCAAAATGCTGCATTTTTGCAACATGGGGCACCAGCCTTAAGGTGGTTTAGCACAAAATTTATTACACATCATGCGCCTTTTTAGTGCATTAGATATAGGGAAATACAGTGCTGGCCAAAAGTATTGGCACCCCTGCAATTCTGTCAGATAATACTCAATTTCTTCCAGAAAATGATTGCAATCACAAATGCTTTGGTAATAATATCTTCATTTATTTTGCTTGCAATGAAAAAACACAAAAGAGAATGAAAAAAAAGTCAAATCATTGATCATTTTACACAAAACTCCAAAAATGGTCCGGACAAAAGTATTGGCACCCTCAGCCTAATACTTGGTAGCACAACCTTTAGACAAAATAACTGCGAACAACCGCTTCCGGTAACCATCAATGAGTTTCTTACAATGCTCTGCTGGAATTTTAGACCATTCTTCTTTGGCAAATTTCTCCAGGTCCCTGAGATTTGAAGGGTGCCTTCTCCAAACTGCCATTTTGAGATCTCTCCACAGGTGTTCTATGAGATTCAGGTCTGGACTCATTGCTGGCCACTTTAGAAGTCTCCAGTGCTTTCTCTCAAACCATTTTCTAGTGCTTTTTGAAGTGTGTTTTGGGTCATTGTCCTGGTGGAAGACCCATGACCTCTGAGGGAGACCCAGCTTTCTCACACTGGGCCCTACATTATGCTGCAAAATTTGTTGGTAGTCTTCAGACTTCATAATGCCATGCACACGGTCAAGCAGTCCAGTGCCAGAGGCAGCAAAGCAACCCCAAAACATCAGGGAACCTCCGCCATGTTTGACTGTAGGGACTGTGTTCTTTTCTTTGAAGGCCTCTTTTTTTTTTTCCTGTAAACTCTATGTTGATGCCTTTTCCCAAAAAGCTCTACTTTTGTCTCATCTGACCAGAGAACATTCTTCCAAAAAGTTTTTGGCTTTTTCAGGTAAGTTTTGGCAAACTGCAGCCTGGCTTTTTTATGTCTCTGGGTCAGAAGTGGGGTCTTCCTGGGTATCCTACCATAGAGTCCCTTTTCATTCAGACGCCAACGGATAGTACGGGTTGACACTGTTGTACCCTCGGACTGTAGGGCAGCTAGAACTTGTTTGGATGTTAGTCGAGGTTCTTTAGCCACCATCTGCACAATCTTTTGTTGAAATCTCTCGTCAATTTTTCTTTTCCGTCCACATCTAGGGAGGTTAGCCACAGTGCCATGGGCTTTAAACTTCTTGATGACACTGCGCACGGTAGACACAGGAACATTCAGGTCTTTGGAGATGGACTTGTAGCCTTGAGATTGCTCATGCTTCCTCACAATTTTGCTTCTCAAGTCCTCAGACAGTTCTTTGGTCTTCTTTCTTTTCTCCATGCTCAATATGGTACACACAAGGACACAGGACAGAGGTTGAATCAACTTTAATCCATTTCAACTGGTGTGATTTAGTTATTGCCACCACCTGTTATGTGCCACAGGTAAGTAACAGGTGCTGTTAATTACACAAATTAGAGAAGCATCACATCATTTTTCAAAGGGTGCCAATACTTTTGTCCACCCCCTTTTTTATGTTTGGTGTGGAATTATATCCAATTTGGCTTTTTGACAATTCTTTTTGTGGTATTCCATTGAAGACAAATTAAATGAAGATATTATTACCAAAGCATTTGTGATTGCAATCATTTTCTGGAAGAAATTGAGTATTATCTGACAGAATTGCAGGGGTGCCAATACTTTTGGCCAGCACTGTATACCTCAGAAAAAAATTAATGGAACTAGAAAAGCACAAAAAATATACAAATAATACATTTACCTACCATACCTCTTTCCATGTCAGTAGCATCTTAAAGAGAAAAAAAAAAATCAAGGCTTTCTAAGACTGCAGCAAAAAGAACATAGCTGCACTTGAGACTGGAAATGCTTGAAGCATATTTGAATAGAAGCAAAAGTCATGGTTTCGCTGAAATGTGGCTTAAAGAATATGATTAAAGAATCTGAAAGAAAATTTCTCTTTAAGGCCGGGGTGAAAAGGCTATTTGGCCATGACATAAATGCTACAGTTTTTGCGGTACCCGCATAGTGGACTGTATTCTGGCTAATCCCACCCACACATTGCAAAAAATATCCGCAGCGGAAATTTTAAAAACTGTCGTGTCTTTGTAAAATCGCAGCATGTCAATTATACCTACGGAAACGCTAGCATTTTCCGTATAGGCATAATAGGGACAGAAAGTCTGCAGAGGAAAACTCTGCGGACTTTTTGTGAAAAGCACTGCGGAGAAAAACGCAATGCGTTTCCACCGAGGTCTTTTCCGCAGTGCTTTTTGGATGCAGCCTGTTACATGGGGCATTAGGCTAAGGCTGAAGCCCCTCATTGTGAAAACACAGCGTTTTTGCCACTGCGGATGGGATTCTGGCTAATTCCATCCAAACATTGCAGAAAAAAATCTGCAGTAAAAAAGCTGCACTGCATTAATTAGCTGATCTGCTGGGTTCCAGTTTGTTGAACCTCTGCCAATCTAATACTGATGGCTAGGCCATCAATAGTTTATTTGCGGAAAACCCCTTTAAGTTGCTTGTAGTCTATTTTTAGAATCTAACTTTCATTGTTTTAACTAATAAATGTAGCAAAGGTGAATTTGACAAAGGGTTTATTTTGATAATAGTCCAAACAATTACAGACAATCCTCTGTGATATTACAGCACTCTGTCAACTCTCCTGAATTCGCAGGCACAACTCTGCTACAACTGTGAGCATGGGCAAAATGCTTTTGAGTGTCAGACCCTAAGTTTGTGAAAGTGTTTGCTGTTCCAGTTTATGTTGTACAAAGAGCTGGGTGGAGCAGTAGACTTAGGAGGATGCTGTGGCATTTTGCCATTGGCCACACTCCATCAACCAAGTGTTTTTAGAGCGTCAACGCCAGCACTGGAAGGCCACAAGTAAGAGATGCTGGCTAACTGCCAAACTGAGACATATCATGCCAAGCAGCAGTAAGCCTTTACAAATTCTCTTTGTATAAAGCGAATAACTCTAATATTCTTTTGCTGAGTGCCAATGTAAGGGCATTTTCTAATCCTATTTGAGAGAAATTTATACTAAAAGGGCATTTTAATAGCAATATTCTTTGCGTCCATCATCCCTGTTATTGCTACTGTTTTAAATGTCTTGGAACACAATCTTTGGCTTGTTTGCAATGACCACTGACCAACCTACGAGACACAATGCTTGTTATTTCATACTGAAATGAATTATGATCTTAGAAGACGCAGTTTGAATATAATAAATATAAAGCATAAAACATGATTGAAACTGTATGCAGAAATTACTTAATGCCCTTTTTTTTTACTGGTGGTTTAATATGCCATGCCTTACAATCATTCTGCCCTTACTCTCAGCTCTACTTGCACTGACCTGCTTAGGCTTTGACAGACTGTGCTTATATACAGCAGTCAATCTGATGAGGCAGAACCGCTGAGCCAATGTGCTGCAGTGAGTGGAGTGTATTAATCCCTGACAGCTGCACTCACGTCACGTGCTAGGATGGTTTACAAGTGACGATTATCAATACCTGATCATTGGAGGTCAGACACCAGAGACCTCCACAGATCAGCTGCTCTAAGTGGCAGTAGTGCTCAGTGAGCGCCACTTTCACTTCACAGGCCAGTGATGTCACTCTTACTTATGATGTGGCCTATGTGCAGCTCAGTCCCATTAAAGATTGCGAAGATGCCCGACAACCTGCCGTTTTTCAAGCATTGTGTTTGAGAAAAGGTGGAGTCCTGAAATGTTGCTTGGTGTGTCCATTCAGGCAGACCACTTGCCACATGTAAACTTTGTTCAACATTCCTGCTGCACTGCTCTATGAACTGTGTTATGGACATTACGGGAATACGTTACTTGTCTAATACAAGTAAACAGGTGACTAATGTATCAGTATTTATGGCTGTACAGGAATCTTTTGTGATATTATATGTATCTATAATTATTGATATTTTGTCTTAATTTTGTGAGCTGGATGATTGAATGTGAGATAAGAAAACCCACCCAGCAGTGACTTAAAGGGGTTCTCTAGTAAATGCATGAGGCAGCCAGGGAAGGTGTAAAATAAAAAACAAAAGCAAATTCACCTGTTCACTTACATATATAACCATTATCTTACCAGTGACTACTTAGGCCACTGATTGGTTCTGGAAATGAGGCCCCCGCACAAGCCTGAATGGACACCGGCATTGAACAATGGAGCACCGAAAACAGGTGAGGTTTTTTTTATTTTACATCTGCAGCTGCCCCCCGGGTTACTTCAATTCATCGACAACATTGTTAAAGTGCATGCAGAGCACTTACCCCTAGTGTTATTTCTTCAAACTGCTGATCTGCAGAGGTCTCTGGTTGTCAACAATCTCCAACAATCAGATATTAATGCCCTATCCTAAGGATAGATCATCAATATATAAATACTGAAACATTCTTTAAATGTAGAATTATTTAAACTCTGTAACCACGGCAGCATCAACCTTGCGGGGGGATGACAAATGTGCCCTGATTTTGTTCCTATGTCTTGTGTACCATAAGACTCTATTCACAACGGTATTGGATACTCATTGAGGAACCTGCACTGCAATTTCCATCATATTTGACAAAAAATAATGCTTGCGTGATAGATCCCATTATAGACTAGTGGGATCAGTGAGGTGCTCCTGGCAACTGAATTCTGTTTCTGTGATTCAATGGTAGAACACAAAAATGGAATACATAACACAGGTGTGGCCTGATTTTTCTATTTCGTTTGTAGCCCACTTTATCCAATGTTTAACATAGTAGATTTGTTTGTTTTACCAGAAATAACCACACGTGCTGTTAAAGGTTATACACCTTGAATTGAACAGAGCTAAGCTGCAATAACATAGTCTAAGCACCAAAAACTCCCTTTAGGCTAAAAACACAGATATAATTTTTTGTTGCTTTTTTGGTGCAGATGTTGCTGCAGTTTTTTGAGCTGAAGCCAGGAATAGGTTAACAAGAAATGGAAAATATGAAGCAAGGACTTATGCCAAAGACATAACTTAAAGCTCCTGGGGCCCAATGAAAAAATGAATGAAATGGGACTAAGCGGCAGTACCACAAAGTTTGTGAACACTTCAGAATTTTCAATATTTCTGTATAAATTTGAGCTAAAACTACATCAGATTTTCATACAACTCCTAAAACTTGATAAAGAGATCTAAATAAAATAGTCAAAAATATTAGACTTGGTTATTTATTCATAGAAGAAAATCATCTAATATCACATATCTGTGACTGGCATAAGTATGTGAACTTTTGCTTTCAATATCTGATGTGACTCCCTTGTACAGCAATAACTGCATCGAAACGTTTGCAGTAATTGTGCATTATTACTCTGGCTTATTGACTTGGAATTTTAGCCCAGTCCTCCATACAAAACATCTTCAACTCTGTTATGTTGGTGGGTTTCCTCCCATGAACTTCAGGTCCTTACACAATATTTCTATTGGATTAAGATCAGGACTTTGCTTGGCACTGACATGAGGGATGCCTGTGTTTTTTCCTATTGGATGATGGATTCAACTATGGAACTATGATATGGATTTGTGATCAATGAGTTTTAGGGTGAGTTTATTTACTACATCGACTTTTACTTACTCTTTTTATCCAAGAAACCTCCTGGGCCATATTTTACTTCATCTGGACGTTGAACCTCATAATTGTGAGTATCTATTGTTACATACTAATTGCCTGTGTGACAAATTGTGTCTCATTGCATCTATTTATCTTATTTTGTCCATTTTAAGGGGCAATTATTTTATTTTAATGGTATAAGTAAAAGTTATGTTTTAGGTTGAAGTCTAGTTGTTTTCTTCCGTGACCAATACTTGATCATTAGTTTTGTTTTAGTATTTTCTTGATTACTTTGCAAGGAAACAATGCTAATCACTAAGCTACCATCTGCCGTAGGACTTGTGTATGAATCTAATGTAGTTTTATCTATCTATTTATCTATCTATCTATAGACATTTCTGATGGGTTCACAAATTTTCAAGCAACACTGGTGTCTTCTTATACTATAGAGTTTGGTCCTTCTAAAGCCCCAGGATCCACCCCATATGGCTGTGCCCTCACCTTTACATTTCTTCATCCTGCAGAATTCACTCCTGGGTTTGGCTCAATAAACTGCAGCAAAATCTGCAACAAATAAGCAACAAAAAACCTATGTGTGTCTCCAGATTTAAGGTCCGGGCCCCACGTGGTGTAAACGTCACGGCAAAAACCGCAATGTTTTACAGTCACTGCAAAGTGAATTCTATCCACACATTGCGGAAAAATATGCGCAGCAGAAATGTTCCAATTTCCAAAACCATTGCGGTTTTGTAAATCACAGCATGTCAAATTATACCTAAAGAAACGCCGGCGGTTTCCCTATAGGTATAATGGAAGCAGAAAGTCTGCAGAGGAAACATCTTCAGACCTTCTGTGTGAAAAGCGCTGTGGAAAAAATACTATTCATTGCCGCCTCGGTTTTTCCCGCAACGCTTTTTTGCTGCAGCCTGCTATGTGGGGCCTTAGCCTAAAGCTGGTATTTCACTCCCTGTAAACCCTACCAGAATCATCCTTCAGAAAACAGGGCTGTAATGGGAACACAACCCAATTGAAGGTATGATTTCTTGCGTACTGAATGTTCTCATTATGCCTGTAAAATTGCATCATTATTATTAAGATTCTGCGGAATGCGCTCATGCATAGAAATAGGCTGTCCAATGGGAATAGTGGTGCATTCATTAGTAAATTATTTGATGAAATGGCAGCTCTTTTATAAGTCATCCATACGTTTTGTTAAATGATATATCTTGTAGTATTATAAACAAAACCGTTTTTGTTTTGTTGCACTGAAATAATGTGACAAGCAAATGTGGTGTTAAAAATTCAGAGAAGTCGACATCATATTTCAAGCGCAGACATTCAAAAATGACTTATTCAGGTCACAGCTAGAGCTAGATTAAAGTAATTATTACTGTAATATTTCATTTTTACTGTGCATGTTTGACAATCATACAGTGACAAAAAAAGGATCAAAGCATTTTGGGACACTGTTCCCTCGCCCTTCATCATTTGAGTTATCTAGGAAAGGTAATTGCAGAGCGCACATCTCTGTAATTAAAGGTCCAGAAATTGCAATATAGAAATTTATCTACAAGACATTCAACAATCTAGAAAATTACATTTATTTAAATAGCAGGAGCTTTACTCTAGCAGGAGCGGTTTGAGGTATGGTAGACATAAACAGTAGTCAGTGTAAAACGTCCCATGCTGTCCTCTTGTGTCAAGTCTTGTGTAAAATTGTATTCCATAATTTCTGAGTTATCTTTGTCCAGCAGACAACCACTGATGTCCCCACATTACAATTTTCATGAGCATCCTTACACAGATTTCAAAGTCTGGTAAAGTGCATGAATCTCCATTGCTATATGGAGTTGCACTGCTCCTGCTCTTCCTCTTTTAATATTCCACCACTGATGATTTTGCACCTTATTCAGAACCCAAGGCGATCTGGAGCTGTGCTACAGTGCAAAGAATTATGACAGGAAATATAAAAACAGAATTTTTATTTATTCGCCACCTGCCATAAAATAGCACTTATAGGAGTGAGGCCCCTAAACCAGTAGCATGACCTTATGCTGCTGTGGTTTAAGACCCCAATCCTGTCCATGGATCAGTTCAGCAGTTTTTAAACATATCTGTTGTTTCATTTGACTTTTCAGGCTAATCTGCCAAGTGTGCACATGAGAAGAAACACAATTTCACGTCAATTTATATCATACATTCAGCAGTTTTTAGCAGTTTTCCCTTTTGTGTGTGGTATCTGGAAACTACACTCCTTTTCTGAGCTGGTGGGTGGACACTAGCTGCCATACAATACACATATTAGGTAGAGGAGAATCTGCTCTGTAGCTGTCTCTCTATGACAAACAGTCCCAGGACTATGCAGGACATATATAGAGCAATACTGACTTGTACTAATTTGAGAAAAGTGTTTTTCTGTTGTCAGAGAGGCTTTTTATTCATCTCTAGCATCTGTCTGAGGGTGACTTTGTGGTGGGACCTGCCATGGAAGATTTGCTACTCCCATTCACTTCAATAGGAGATCTGGGTGTAATACGCCTGAAGATACTTTTTTATTCTAGTGGATTTTTTTTTTAGCTAACAGAAAATGAAGCACCTGCCGCCCATTTAAATGAATAGTAGGTGGAATTTTTGTTGCACATTCAATTGTGCACTGTTATTGTGCCAAGAGTCCAATGTGCCATGACTCCAATGTGCCATGAGTCCAATGTGCCATGAGTCCAGGACTCATCACTATCAGATCACAGTTTAAAAAGCTGTCGAACAGAGTCAGAGATGTCACCAAGTTTGGGATGCTACACCCCAGCTGCATAAGCACATTTTGCTGGTTTAGGGACCCCAAACCTGATGACAGTCCCCTTTAAAGGATATGCTCTCCTTTGCAATATTTCTTTATTTTTCCAGGCTATCAAAATAAGTAAAAAATGAGGCAACTTTGCAAATAATCTTGACTGAAAAATTCTACAGCTCTTATGCAGACCTTGTCATTAAGATTTGTCTCTACACTCTCAGCACAGACTGGACAGTGTCCATGAAGATGCCACATGAACAGGAGGAATAACAACACAAGAAAAGATGCTAGAAAGTTTACTGGAACTACGGCAGAGATTTTTTTTTTTACTAGTTCTTATGTTTTTAATTATGAATGTTGTGTTTATATGACTAGCTGCATTTCACATCCACTTTAACGTTTTCATATTGTCATTCAAATGCTCCAGGTTACTGTGAATGCTGTGCCTTTACAAAACACATTTCCCCACTGGATTCCACCAGTCAAAATTTACACTGACTTGGTCTTTCCAGCAGGAGTTAACTGCACTTAGACTGCAGCAGCATGAAGTCAGCAGTGTAGGCCAATTTATCAGCACTGGAGAAATGCCAGCTCAAATTATTTCGGCAAGCTCCATACACTGTTGAAATTGAAAACTCAGGCAAGCTTAGTCCAGGACTGTTGCTTTGAGGTACAACTGTGCTAATAACCAAAAACTCTGAACAGGATTTGGTTTCATTAACTAAGCGGTGCTCACAGCATGAAACTGAGTGTGTGAGACAGGAAACTGTAAATTATGATCTCTGGGTCCATATGTGCACATGTTCCTGCTTTAAGCATTCATTAAAAAAGGCTCTTGAGCTGGGTTGTTTCAGGGGTGGGAGAAGTCAACTCCCCACCCCCAGTCCTGTCTAGAAGCACAAGCCTAATAAATCTGTGTTTGTTACTTCCCTATACCCATATGCCAGAACAGCACACATGTGTCATACCATCCAGCTCATAAAAGTAGCCATGTACATTTGTATAAAAGCATGCATGAAATTTGCAGGGTCAACTCCCCACCCCCAGTCCTGTCTACAAGCACAAGCCTAATAAATCAATTTGTTACTTCCCTATACCCATATGTCAGAACAGCAAACATGTGTCATACCATCCCGCTCATAAAATTAGCCATGTACATTTGTATAAAAGAATGTATGAAATTTGCAGGTTTAACATAAAATAGGAGGAAGAAGATACAGAAGAGGGTAAGTAAATGTATATAAAACAGTGCTATTATTATATGGCGGTGCAGCACAAAGAATTTATTACGACTGGTGCATTGTGCGATGGTCTTAAAATTGTGTGCACTGGCTACAGATATGACAGAATAATTTAAAGAGATCCGGCCTCGTAATAATGAGAATGCAAGTTAAAATCTACCAGTCAGTTATAACTCCTAGCTATAGTAAATATACTGTATAACAACTCCTAGCTATAGTAAATATATAACAAGTCCTTATAGTAAATATAGAAGGGTAAGTTCACACGGCAGAAAATGTAGAGGAATTCCTCTTCATTTTCTGACGCCGACATTTTCGCCTGCGATCTAGCTGCGACGGGATGCTGATGCAGTGCAACGGCATTCACACACAGCTTCCCACTGCCAATTAGGCGCAGATGAATGGGCCTAATTAGCAGGAAGTCTTGAGCCGCGGACTCCATGGCTGAATCAACTGCAGAATCTGCAGCAAGATCT
Source organism: Leptodactylus fallax (assembly GCA_947044405.1). Classification (NCBI taxonomy): domain Eukaryota; kingdom Metazoa; phylum Chordata; class Amphibia; order Anura; family Leptodactylidae; genus Leptodactylus; species Leptodactylus fallax. Next base: position 9,327,703 of record CAMRHE010000010.1, on the reverse strand, counting down.
TTTTTCCACATCCTGCTGCGATCTCTGCCTCCCATTGAAAACAATCCGCCCCCAAATCCATGGCAAATTCCTCAGTGTGAACATACCCTTACTAGTCCTAGCTATAGTAAATATATTACAACTGCTTATAGTAAATATATAACAACTCTTAGTTATAGTAAATATATAACAACTCCTAGCTTTAGTAAATATCTAAGGCAGGGTTCACACTACCGTTGGAGTCCATTATGAAGGTGTCCGTTAAAAAAAAAATAAACGGACACCTATCATAATGGACCCTAACTGATGAGCATCAGGTAGTGTCCGTTTTTTAATGTCACATACCGCTAGAAAGCCGACAGCGCGCTGAATTCAGCGCACTGCCGGCTTTCCCGGTATGTGCCCCGGGGCTGGAGATATAAGTTACATGTTTTACTTTACTTACTGTTTGAAGGGCGCTGTGAGGAACTCCCTCCCTGACACTTCTCGTTCGTCCATAGCGCTGTACTGAGGGGGCGTTCCTCACATCTCAGCGTCATCGCCGGGCAGTAAGGAACGCCCCCTCTGACAGTACAGGGCTATAGACCAGTACAGAGAGAGGGGGCGTTCCTTACAGCCCAGTGATGACACTCAGCTGTGAGGAACGCCCCCTCAGTACAGCACTATGAACGAACAGAAGTGTCAGGGAGGGAGTTCCTCTGACAGTACCCGGCTATAGACGATAACAGAGAGAGGGGGCGTTCCTCACAGCCCAGCGATGACGCTCAAGCTGTGAGGAACGCCCCCTCAGTACAAGTCTCTGAACAAAGAGAGTTCCTCGCAGCGCCCTTCTAACAGTAAAACATTACACCGCCGATATCTCCAGTCCCGGGGCACATACCGGGAAAGCCGGCAGTGCACTGAATTCAGCGCGCTGTCGGCTTTCTAGCGGTATGTAAAACCACATGTGCCTGAGGACACGAAATGTCCTCTAACACTTCTAGTTTTTTTTTTTGGTTTGTTTCTCCTTTCTGAGCATGCGCAGGGAAAGTAAACGGACATAAAATAACGGACAGCAACTGATGGCTATCAGTTACTGTCCATTATAAGTCCGTTACCCATAGACTTCAATGTTAAAAAAATAACGGACACTTGCTGTCCGTCAAGAATCCGTTTTTTTCAAACGGACAAAAAGTCCTGCATGTAGGATTTTTTGTCCGTGAAAAAATAACGGACTTCTGACGGATTTGGTGTAAACGGACACTAACGGACACAATATAAAAACCCATTGAAATGAATGGAAATTTTAACGGATTTCTGACGGTTCAACTAGTGTCCGTTGCTAAAATCTTGTAACGGACAATAGCAACGGACACTACTGACGGACACCAACGGTAGTGTGAACGCTCCCTAACAACTCCTAGCTTTAGTAAATATATAACAACTCCTAGCTTTAATAAATATCTAACAACTCCTAGCTTTAGTAAATATATAACGGAGCTCACCTTGATCCTGCCCTACTCCACTCACTTTTCTCTAAAGTGGAGAGCAAGTTGAAAAATGGACACAGCAGAGCGTTTCTGATGGATTTTTGAGTACGGCTATTGGATCAGTAGGCCAGACCACCAATTCCTATTCTGTCTCCACAGCCCGACTCCAACTGCTGACAGTCATGGTCAGACAGAAGCAGTAAAGCTCTGTTTATTCATGAAAAAAACTAAAGATTACATTTCTATGAAAGCAAATATTCAACAAACTATGCATATAGTTAATTATACAATATCAATAATTATATAATATAATTTAAAATAATTATTAATTTTAGTTTGAAGCTGGAGTCAGTAACTTTTTTCCAACTCCAACTCAACCCAAAGCTGAGCCTACAGGTGCATCTCAATAAATTAGAATATCTTTGAAACGTTTATTTATTTCAGTAATTAAATAAAAAAAAGTGACCTCCTATATTTTCTAGATTCTTTACACACACAGTGTTCTACTTCAAGTGTTTTATTTCTGTAAATGTTGATTATGGATTACAGCTAATGAAAACCCAAATCTAAGAAAATTAGAATATTGTGAAAAAGTTCAGTATTGTAAATTCAGTGTGTCACCTGCCAAGGTTTCCTAAGCCTTTAAATGGTTCCTCAGTCTGGTTCAGTAGGACACACAATCATGGAAGACACTGATTATGAATTGTATTACTGAATTACTGAAATGAATGAACGTTTCAAAAATATTCTAATTTATTGAGATTCAACTGTAACTTCACGGCTTCAATCACAAACCACACCACTGTTTTTGGGGAAAATGGCCAAAAATAATGTGGCAAGATTAATAAATTCCTCCCATTCCTTATCGTCACAGAAATTAAATAAGTTATGTAATAGTTGGTTGTTTTATAAACTAAGTTGCCAAAATCAGAAAATACTGATTTTTACAGCAGCGCAAAGTATCTAAAGCATACCTCCAATTAGAAAACAAGTTTTCAGAAATGAATAGCACACATAAATATAAGAAACTTTGTCATATTTAAGAAATATGTTTCCTTCTCCATTTATCAAGCTGAATTACTTTTTACATATTAGTTTATGGAGAAGAGAGGGGGTTGGAGGAGCCTGCTGGAAAAGGCATACTAATACCTGCAGCTGTGACACTGCACTACTCTGTGAGTGAGGGAACCCTTCTGTATCGTCAAAATCTTCTTCCCCTCCCCATAAAGTTCTGTGTGTGTGCTGCATAAGATAAGGGCTCCAAGTAAACAAACAGATTAAGTGAAGATAAGGAAGAGGAGAGCAGCTAATGCTAGGTTCACACTAGCTTTGGGGTTTCCGTTATTCAGGTCCGCTTGGGGACCCGAAAAACGGAAACCCTATCCGCTTAAAAAGCGGTTACCTGCAGATCCCATAAACTATAAAGGGGTTTCAGGACGTTGCAGGATGTTTCTCTCCACATTTTTCAAGCAGAATGGGGGACAGAATCCCCTGAACGGTGACACAGCGCTAGTGTGACTGTGGCCTTAATAAGTGAAGAAGTTAACAGAATTCTTTAGTAAGGTATACAACAACGTTTCTTATAATTGCAGGTATGCATTAAGGAGATAAGAGTCTATTGATATTGACTAATATTGTACTCAGAATCATGACTTCATTCCAATAATGAGTTAAAAGAAGCACATGAAGCTCTTATAGTCGTAATATGACTCCTGTTCAGAAGGGTGGGTGAAGGTGCTACATACAGTGCATCCATAGATGAGCTTGTTTTGCCAAATGAAAACAGATTCTTTTGGATTACGTGTAATAGAATAAAGTTATAGAGTAAAAACACTAGACTATCCCCAAATAGCTTAACATTTTATTAAGAAGAGTACAAGAAGATAGCAAAAGGTAAGAAGATATCAAAAAGGTAACATTTCACTAAGAAGAGTATAAGAAAAGGTCTTATAACAAGGAAAAATATAACAAAAGGTCAAAAGGTCTTACCACAAAGAAAAAAGTATAACAGATATTAGACAGAATAATCAAACCTTGCAATACAGCAGATATAGCTAGGTACAATCACATATCAAAGTCAATCAAACTATGATATGTATTCAACACTTACAATACAGCAGGTATAGTAAGGTATAATCAGATATCAAAGTCAATCAAACGATGATATAATCAAATATCGCAGTCAATCAAACTGTGATATATAATCAAATACTTACAACACATAAAAGTATCATAAAGTATATCAAATCAAATAATCAGATCTCAAAGTCAATCAAACTATGAGATAATCAAATACTTAAAGTATATCAAATTACAATCACATATCAAAGTCAATCAAACTATGATATATAATCAAATACTTACAACACTTAAAAGTATCATAAAGTATATCAAATCAAATAATCAGATCTCAAAGTCAATCAAACTATGAGATAATCAAATACTTAAAGTATATCAAATTACAATCACATATCAAAGTCAATCAAACTATGATATATTCAAATACTTAAAGTATATTAAATCAACACTTACAATATAGTATGTATAGCACGGTAATCAAAGTGTGATATAATTAACACTTACAACACTGCCCAGCTTCATTGATGAATTCCGATCAAGGTATCTTCAGGAAAATATCATCAAGCCATTTGTGACAGGTCATCAAGCAGCACCAGGCATCCCCAATCACTGCTTTCCAGATTGCAACACATGGCTGGGGGATATCATCCGTCTTTATATACCCTTTGTGTGTGTCATAGAGTGGGCGGGTTACAGAGGTGTATACACCTCTGTAAGGCTTTTCTCATCTCCAAGCTCACATTCTTGCGAAATAGGCCAGGTTTCACCAGAATATGTCTTGTGACACTTTGCTTCATACAAGGTTAATCGTTAAGCTGGTTTGTAAGTCTATTATAGACATTTAGCTCATACAGAGTTAATACTTTAAGCTCGTTTTATATTCATGTAAACACTAGCTCAAACAGAGCTGAACCTTTGAAACCTAAAGTCAAACAGGGCTGAGCCTTAGAACTGGTTTCATGTCTATCTAGACATTATCTAGTTAAACTTTAAGCTCGCTTATTGTGCATGTAACAGAATTGAACTCTGATCTTGCTTTTCTGTCTAACTAGACACTATACAGAGTTGAAACTAAGGTTACATGACTTGGCTTGTCAGCCATTTTATCAAAGCTGTCATTTTGGTTTTTAGCATTACAGAGCTATATCCAGGCATACAGATGTGGTCCTAGAGAGCAGCTAAGAGCATTTACTTAAAAGTATTCCCTTTAAGGCATCGATTCTGATCAGCAGGCAGAAGGAAATTTAAAGGGGTATTTCCATCTCAAGGATCCTGTCTATACTGATAGCTTATGTAAATTGAAGAGTTTTCCTAAATATATTGCTTTAGCAATGTTGCTTTGTTTTCCTGCTATGTGAAATTATTTCTCCCATTGTTTACACAGCGTTTCCATAACACCGGACCTGTGTGATAGGACAAGTGACGTCACTCACTGCTCTCACTGTTATCTACCGCTCTGCTGTTCAGCTAATTGCAGTTTGCTGATAAAGCCCTGTCTGTTATCCCTCTATGTAAACACTCAGATAACACTGAGTCCTTCTCTAGAAGCATGTGCATATTATTTGATCTGCATTTATATTAGATTTATAATAATCATAATAAGTATTGTGATACTGGGGAAGGGGATACATGAAGTGAGAAGAGGAGACAGCAGGCAAAGCTGCTGAAACAGGGAAATGGGAAAACCCCTTTAAAGGACCATTTTTTGTGGCCAGTGTCGTTTGCCAATATTACAACCACATTAAACCTGCCCTATTTGGAAGACTGTGGTTGTATTTGTGGTTAAAACCTCCATGATTATGAGGTTGTTTCTTTGGGTCATCACAGATATTGCTGGGTTGCTTTGGTTCTACCACCATTGGAGCCACCTCTCAGCAATGATGCATTTGAAAGAACTACTTCAGGTTATCAATCTTTACCACTGGTTTATTAGAATGAGCTGGAATTTTGCCATGGTCTATTTTTATTTTCCAGATGTGGTCTGAACTCAGAGCAGAACTAATTCACAGAACAATAGGATCTAGCCACATTGTTTCCTGTGTCTTTCAGACACCAGTCACATAACACAAACTGATTTATATGACTACATCTACAGTGGACAGAAGCACAATTCTGAATATTATATTAAATTTTATTACATTAGTTGGGTTTCTAGCAATAATATTCATATAATTCATAAAAATGCCAAAAGCATAAAGTAAAAATAGAAAAAAAATGAAAATGCTAAAATAAAGGGAAAAAGGGAACATGTCAGTAGGTTTTAAACCTCCTTTATGCACTGGTGGTTTAGGGCATGTTCACATATCTCAAAATCAGCTCCAAATTCTGGCCTGAATCTGCCTCCCATTATTTTCAATAGGTGGCATGGACCAACATTTCTATTTTCACCAGGAAATACAACATTGAACAATCCTCTTGGTCTAGATGTGTAGTGATCTGCCACATTAATAAGCCAAGGTCTCTCAGTTCACAGATTCTGTCGCATAATCATCCCACACCAATTGAACTGATTTTTGAGGTTTTAAGTGCTAAAGAACTCAACGGAACTTTGCTTTCAATAGGGCTTTTACACCCATCCCATATGCCATAGATTGGAGCTAGGTGCTTGAAAATGTCATCAATTGCAGATCCGAATGACATCTGCTATGTCCTCGATTTATATAACTTTACGGCTTGTCCTTCTTGGTTTTGCAATTTCAATGTTAAGGAGTGTGTATTTGTCTGCCTACTTATGCTTATCTTATACAGTGCATTGCCTGCTTTATATTTAGATTATATACTGTCTGCATTCTTATGTTTACAGTATATATTGCCTACCTTATGGTTGCATTATATACTGCTTACATTATACTGCATATTGCCTGCCTTATGTTTACATTGTATATTGCCTCCCCTAAGGCTGCATTATATATTGCTTACATGGATTATAATGCATATTGCCTGCCTCCTTATATTTACCTTACTTTACCCATTCTGTGCATACACGCTGTCCCTATTTGACCTTGAATTTATGTATGCATATTTTATTTTTATTGTTTTGAAGAATTCATGATGACATGGTTCTTATGCAGATATGATTAATGCAGAGGTATAAAAGGGATGCTACATAACAAAGCTGTTTACATCTCTCATAGTTCCCTCATATATTAGCATACAATATTCAGCAGCTCAAATGATCTTATTTCCAACACGACAGCTCTTCCGCCTGTCTTCTAAAGAAGAAAAAAAAAATCTTATTTATAGCATTGCTTTGATTTCCTCTGATTACCTAAAACTATGGAGGAAAGGAAGTGGCTACAATTAATCCTAGAATCTGTATTGTGTATGCCAGATGTCCATATTTTCTACTGTGCTAGGCATGAAATCTCAGAATTTATTGGTGAATCTTTTCATAGCATGGCATCTAAAACATGGTGACAATTCTTAATACTCAACCTTGAAGAAATATTTATTTGACTCTATAAGCAGCTATCTATAAAATAAGAGCAGGGTCTGACAGGATGCAGCTGTTTGTCTTCCTATACAGAAGCCATGTGTTATGGGGCAGCTGGGAAAACTATGCAAGTGTAATGATGAATAGCACACGGTATTTGTATTAATCGTCCTGCAGAGGCCCTGCCGAAAGCGAGACAGTTAAACAAATGAAGAAGAAAAGGTTTCTACTACTGAGTACGTGCTCGGTGCCAGGTACAAGGCTTGTAGGAAAGTAAAGAGGGGAGGGAATAGACCAACTAGAAGGGAAGTTACACATCTCAGCTTTTCACTATAGAAGGGATATCATGAAAAACATTCACACATAAAGGTAATGGTGTGTCAAAAATACAGGAGGGTTTGTTGAGGCTTTTCTAAGGAAATCTTTGTAATGAAAAGTTACAAGGTATGTTGCATTTTTACAGTCATTCTGCAGGGAATGGGATTTCATGAAATACAGCTGCATGTGTATGTCTCCCAACACTTTTCACTAGTGCAATCAGTTTTATTATTATAGAGTTAGTGCATATCTACAATTTTGGTAAGTGGAAATAAATCGCCATTTTAAGAATAATCAAGTCACTGAGGGATGTACCTACTCGAGAAGAAATCTATTTCACTGAAGGGAGTGACCTAACTCAAAAAAAAAATAAAAAAATATATATATATATATACTGTGTATATGTGTATATATATATATATATATATATATATATATATCTTTAATGATAAATAATTAAAAAGGCTCTGTGCCAATAAATTACTAATATACCCCAAGAATAGAATACTCATATTAGTAGGTATGTAATAATAATAATAATAATAATACATTTTATTTATATAGCGCCAACATATTCTGATAGTCCAGGATAGAGCATTCCAGAAAAGTGGTGCAACTCGGGAGAAGTCTTGTATGCGAGCGTGGGAAGTTCTGAAAATAGAGGATGTTAGTCTTAGGTCTTTGAGTGAACGGAGAGCACAGGTTGGGCGATAGACAGAGATGAGGGAGGAAATGTAGGGAGGTGCAGCATTATGGAGAGCCTTGTGGATGAGGGTTATAAGTTTATATTGTATTCTGTATTGAATAGGCAGCCAATGTAGTGATCGACACAGACCGGAGGCATCGCTATAGCGTCTAGACTGATAGATGAGCCTGGCCGCTGCATTCAGAATAGATTGTAGAGGGGAGCGTTTAGTAAGGGGAAGACCGATTAGAATGTACAGTGGGGGAAAAAAAGTATTTAGTCAGCCACCAATTGTGCAAGTTCTCCCACTTAAAAAAGATGAGAGAGGCCTGTAATTGACATCATAGGTAGACCTCAACTATGACAGACACAATGAGAAAACAAATGCAGAAAATCACATTGTCTGATTTTTAAAGAATTTATTTGCAAATTATGGTGGAAAATAAGTATTTGGTCAATAACAAAAGTTCATCTCAATACTTTGTTATATATCCTTTGTTGGCAAGGACAGAGGTCAAACTTTTTCTATAAGGTTGGAACACATGGTTGCTTGTATGTTCTCCCATTCCTCCATGCAGATTTCCTCCAAGAGCAGTGATGTTTTGGGGCTGTCGCTGGGCAACACGGACTTTCAACTCCCTCCAAAGGTTTCCTATGGGGTTGAGATCTGGAGACTGGCTAGGCCACTCCAGGACCTTGAAATGCTTCTTATGAAGCCACTCCTATTTGACCTGGCGGTGTGCTTGGGATCATTGTCATGATGAAAGACCCAGCCACGTTTCATCTTCAATGCCCTTGCTGATGGAAGGAGGTTTGCACTCAAAATCTCACAATACATGGTCCCATTCATTTTTCATGTACACGGATCAGTCGTCCTGGTCCCTTTGCAGAGAAACAGCCCCAAAGCATGATGCTACCACCCCCATGCTTCACAGTAGGTATGGTGTTCTTTGGATGCAACTCAGCATTCACTCTCCTCCAAACACGACGAGTTGTGTTTCTACCAAACAGTTCTACTTTGGGTTCATCTGACCATATGACATTCTCCCAATACTCTTCTGGAACATCCAAATGCTCTCTAGCAAACTTCAGACGAGCCTGGATATGTACTGGCTTAAGCAGGGGGACACGTCTGGCACTGCAGGATCTGAGTCCCTGGCGGCGTAGTGTGTTACTGACGGTAGCCTTTGTTACGTTAGTCCCTGCTTTCTGCAGGTCATGCACTAGGTCCCCCCGTGTGGTTCTGGGATTTTTGCTCACCGTTCTTGTGATCATTTTGACCCCACGGGGTGAGATCTTGCGTGGAGCCCCGGATTGAGGGCTATTATCAGTGTTCTTGTATGTCTTCCATTTTCTAATTATTGCTCCCACAATTGATTTCTTCACACCAAGTTGCTTGCCTATTGCAGATTCAGTCTTCCCAGCCTGGTGCAGGTCTACAATTTTGTTTCTGATGTCCTTCCACAGCTCTTTGGTCTTCACCATAATGGAGTTTGGAGTGTGACTGTTTGAGGTTGTGGATAGGTGTCTTTTATACTGATAACAATGTCAAACAGGAGCCATTACTACAGGTAATGAGTGGAGGACAGAGGAGCCTCCTAAAGAAGAAGTTACAGGTCTGTGAGAGTCAGAAATATTGCTTGTTTGTAGGTGACCAAATACTTATTTTCCACTATAATTTGCAAATAAATTCTTAAAAAAATCAGACAATGTGATTTTCTAGATATGTTTTCTCATTTTGTCTCTCATAGTTGAGGTCTACCTATGATGTCAATTACAGGTCTCTCTCATCTTTTTAAGTGGGAGAACTTGCACAATTTGTGGCTGACTAAATACTTTTTTCCCCACTGTATGCTTCTATCATCAGCTGTGGTCACTGAGAAATTGCAATATATGCTCACAAACATCTGACCACTAGGCTCAATCTATATAACTACAGGAACAAATAAAAGTATCCTCCGTATCTTCAGAAAATCTCCTCTAAACCTACTCAACGTGTTTCACCCACTCTATATTAGTGTGGGCTCATACAGAGGAACAATATGTGAATAGACAAGAAATGGAAAGGGAATAAGACAATCCAGTCTCAAACTACTCATTATTCTCTTGTTACAGGACAGAGTGTGATTAGTTGGATATATACACAAGATCACCCACTAGCACTTATTCCCCCAGTCATAGATGAATTAAGAGGCAGAGATGACCCTAAAGATGTGCAGTAAAAACTGCATTTCCCAGTGCCCTGATGGTGGGCACTGGTACTCAATAGGACACACAAACAGCTGCTCTAGAGGTGGACAGATATAGAGACCCCGCCACAGGCCCACCAACTGACATGACGCTCGGTGTCCCCATTCATCATGCCCTTTCCGCATCATACCAGGGTATTATTATTGGGGCATATTAGTAAATAATGGCGCAGAGCCTTTTTTAATTATTTATCAGTAAAAGTTATATTTTATACAGTGATGTAATTAAAGTCTTGTGGGCCCCCATGCAAACGTTTGTTCGGTGCCCCTTACCCTCTTCCTACAGCATATTGTTGATAGTGAAGGTTATGAGTGCTGCAACGGTATCTTAGATATTTGAAAGGGACACAGCTTTAGTACCACAACTGCAGTTATCAAGAATACAGTGAGTAGCGCAGAACCCGGCATGTAAACAGTACTGGGAGATGCGTGCTGTGGGAAACAGCTGATCTGCAGGGTCCTAACAGTTTAAGAGATGTAAGAGACTAGTGGGAATCCAACACCCAGTGCCCTGCTGATCAACTGTTTGAAGGTACTGTGGTGCTTTTGCGAGCGCCGTGACTCCTTCACTATTTACATTGCACAATATCTGTTTTATAATCACCATGCAATGTTATTACAGCCTGTAATAATAGTGCATGGCTGCTATAAAACAGAGGATGTGTGATGTGACTAGTTAAGGGGCCCCCCACACAGTATGATATGCTCCACAGTGGCCCCCACACTGTATAATATGCTCCACAGTGGCCCCAACACAGTATAATATGCTCCACACTGGCCCCCACACAGTATAATATGCTCCACAATGGCCCTCACGCAGTATAATACACACCACAGTGGCCCACACACAGTATTATATGCTCCACAGTGGCCCGCCACAGCATAATATGCTCCGCAGTGGCCCTCACACAGTATTATATGCTCCACAGTGACCCCCACACAGTATAATATTCTCCATAGTGGCCCCCACACAATATAACATGCTCCCCACAGTGTCCGCCACACAGTATAATATGCTCCCTAGAGCATATTATATTCATGAGGTTCGGCCCTCCGCTTCTGTACTATTATACGTTGGTGGTCTTCTCAGACCTCAGAGTACAATAAGTAGAGGCCCAGGGAAAGTGATTAAAAATAACAAACACCTTCGGTCCTGTTCTGTCTGAGACTGAGGTGACGCACCCCAGACGTCACTGCTGGGGCCTGTGATTGGGCCTCAGTGGTCACGTGGCACACGCTGATGCCAATACGCCCAATCACAGGCCCCAGCAGTGACAGTGGGTTGCATGACCAGAAGATCTCACAGGCTGGAAGAGCTCCGGAGAGGATGCTCAGCCAAGGAGAGGTGAGTATAAGTATTTTTTTTATTTTTTGTCACTTCCCCTGGGCTGGCATCTGTTTCAAATGTCACCAGGCCATTAACAATATGCATAACGGCCGGGGAACCAGGCTTTTCCCCGACTGCTATCATGTTAGTCAGGGGCCCCGGCCATCTCCAGCTGGCCGCAGGCCCCGTACCCCTCTGGATCTGGTCGCAGTCACACTCCCTGCAACCATGATCGTTATGCCACTGATTTTATATATATACAGTGCTGGCCAAAAGTATTGGCACCCCTGCAATTCTGTCAGATAATACTCAATTTCTTCCAGAAAATGATTGCAATCACAAATGCTTTGGTAATAATATCTTCATTTAATTTGTCTTCAATGGAAAACCACAAAAAGAATTGTCAAAAAGCCAAATTGGATATAATTCCACACCAAACATAAAAAAGGGGGTGGACAAAAGTATTGGCACCCTTTGAAAAATCATGTGATGCTTCTCTATTTTGTGTAATTAACAGCACCTGTTACTTACCTGTGGCACATAACAGGTGGTGGCAATAACTAAATCACTCTTGCAGCCAGTTGAAATGGATTAAGGTTGACTCAACCTCTGTCCTGTGTCCTTGTGTGTATCACATTGAGCATGGAGAAAAGAAAGAAGACCAAAGAACTGTCTGAGGACTTGAGAAGCAAAATTGTGAGGAAGCATGAGCAATCTCAAGGCTACAAGTCCATCTCCAAAGACCTGAATGTTCCTGTGTCTACCGTGCGCAGTGTCATCAAGAAGTTTAAAGCCCATGGCACTGTGGCTAACCTCCCTAGATGTGGACGGAAAAGAAAAATTGACGAGAGATTTCAACAAAAGATTGTGCAGATGGTGGCTAAAGAACCTCGACTAACATCCAAACAAGTTCTAGCTGCCCTGCAGTCCGAGGGTACAACAGTGTCAACCCGTACTATCCGTTGGCGTCTGAATGAAAAGGGACTCTATGGTAGGATACCCAGGAAGACCCCACTTCTGACCCAGAGACATAAAAAAGCCAGGCTGCAGTTTGCCAAAACTTACCTGAAAAAGCCAAAAACTTTTTGGAAGAATGTTCTCTGGTCAGATGAGACAAAAGTAGAGCTTTTTGGGAAAAGGCATCAACATAGAGTTTACAGGAAAAAAAAAGAGGCCTTCAAAGAAAAGAACACAGTCCCTACAGTCAAACATGGCGGAGGTTCCCTGATGTTTTTGGGTTGCTTTGCTGCCTCTGGCACTGGACTGCTTGACCGTGTGCATGGCATTATGAAGTCTGAAGACTACCAACAAATTTTGCAGCATAATGTAGGGCCCAGTGTGAGAAAGCTGGGTCTCCCTCAGAGGTCATGGGTCTTCCAGCAGGACAATGACCCAAAACACACTTCAAAAAGCACTAGAAAATGGTTTGAGAGAAAGCACTGGAGACTTCTAAAGTGGCCAGCAATGAGTCCAGACCTGAATCTCATAGAACACCTGTGGAGAGATCTCAAAATGGCAGTTTGGAGAAGGCACCCTTCAAATCTCAGGGACCTGGAGAAATTTGCCAAAGAAGAATGGTCTAAAATTCCAGCAGAGCATTGTAAGAAACTCATTGATGGTTACCGGAAGCGGTTGTTCGCAGTTATTTTGTCTAAAGGTTGTGCTACCAAGTATTAGGCTGAGGGTGCCAATACTTTTGTCCGGACCATTTTTGGAGTTTTGTGTAAAATGATCAATGATTTGACTTTTTTTTTCATTCTCTTTTGTGTTTTTTCATTGCAAGCAAAATAAATGAAGATATTATTACCAAAGCATTTGTGATTGCAATCATTTTCTGGAAGAAATTGAGTATTATCTGACAGAATTGCAGGGGTGCCAATACTTTTGGCCAGCACTGTATGTATTTTTTTTGGTTTGCTCACTACTATCTTAAGAAGAGACTTAGATATACTTATTCGGCTACGTGCTTTTTGGAAGTCACAAAACTATGCACTGGTCATTATAACTTACTGCCTAGACTTCACCATAAAATATTATTCCTGGGTATTAGTCTCAGAATATTCCTGTCCTGTGTTCTTCAAGTACCCACAACTAATGACACTAATAGCATCTCTGAATTAGCCCTGAACTGTAGTGTGCACAGGATAAGACTGTCTCTACATAAGGATTTCAACAGCAACAGACCCTTGATGGTTTGTATGAAATCTTCTATTATTTAAAGTTGCTCATACAAATGAATCAATTCCCAAAGCAACTGAGACATTTTGGCAGTAAAAGTCCATTGCTTACTGTGTATTTATTGCTTTCCGTGAGACAGCTTCTATCAAAGTTTCTCATCCAGCTTGTGGAGCAGGGCACAAGGATCACAGCTAGTACCTGCAGTCAAACCGCAGTGCCATGCGGTAGTGCACTTCAAATAGTAGTGTCTGTATAATTGTAGCTTTCATAAAGGGGCCAAATACACAGTATGACCCAAAAGTAGACTGTTATCACTAGTTACAGAGGGGTGTAAATCTGACTCAAAACCTAAAAAAATAAAATTCCTAACCTATCTTTACAATTCTTTACTTCTCTCTTACTGACAAGCAAGTCAACAAATATCATTTTGTCTTCCTGAAAAAAACCCTTTATTAAACAATATTGTCATTCAGTAAGTGATGTCCATACCAGTGGTTACATGTGTACACAACCTTAACTTCAATCTGTACAAAAAGCATTGACCTCAAATGTGTATAAACACTTGATTTCACTGTGTCCATACTGTACCTTCAATATTAATATTGTACATTAAAACATGGTTAGTTAAGCCTTCTCTGTCCTCAGCCATGTTTTAGGGATGGTCCACTAGGAGAACCCCACTTCCTGAGTCAGCTAACTTCATAAATCCGGCTGCTGGGACGAACGGAACGTTCATCCATCCACGATGTGGAAAGCAAAATGCAATAGTCATCATGATCATGCTGTGTCTAGTCTTGACCCCTTCAGGACTTGTTTAATTTGGGAAAGACAGGTTACTAGGGATGTGCTCACTAATAAATGTATTCATAAGCCATAGCAACTAGACTGTCAGATATGAATTAGCTGGATTGGCACTTTGCTGACGACAAAGAAGGGAAAAGCATACTGGCTGCAGTTTTACCATGTCATTCCTCATCTCAAGCTGCAATATTAATCAAGGTTTTCTAAACATAAACTTAAGTGGTAACCTCTTTAAGACAAATGGGGAATATACAGTTAACCATTTTGACACATCTGAAGTATGTACCCTTGTGTGTACCTCAAAGGTGTTCGTAAGCTTGGCTAAGGGTACGTTCGCACAGCCATCATTGAAGTCCGTTGTTCTGATCCGTCATAGGTTTAGAGCAGTTGACAGTACTCTCTGTCTGCATTCACTGTAGTTCACTGTTGTATCTTTACTTTTTAGACAGAAGAAAAAGTCCTACAAGCATTTATCTTTCATTAGAAACGTAAACAAACAGAAGAAAGCTTTCAACATTGTGGTGAATGCAGATGGGGGTGCTTCATCTCTAGCAGTCATTCTGTTGGCATATCAGTTCATTGCTCTGATCCTATGGCAAAATCAGAGCAGCAGACTTCAATGATGGCAGCGTGAACCTAACCTTACTTGAAAAAATATATTATTTCTAACATTAGGAACTTTTCCTTTAATTGTAGCTACCATTTGGTTTAAATCTAGAAGTTTATTCAACCCTACAATCTTTCCAAAGTGAAATAAAGAAAGCTTTGCAAAACAAGAAGCGCGGATTAGTCATCCCATCCACAGCCGGCTATTTTTAAACATTCACATTGTGAACGGCAGAAACTTTCCAGTTTACATTACGAGGTCTGTACATAGCTGTCCAGTCTACACTTTCTAACCAGGATTGAAAATACCTGAGCTGATATTAAAATGTCTGTGATTTGTATCCTTTCCATGTCATCAGATACACTTAAAGGGGAATACTGCATTTTCTGTACAAATAATAAATGGCTGTCATTTGAGGAAGTTTTATACAAGCTGTGGCCTTCCAGCTCTTGTGAAAATACAACTCACAGCCAATGTTCTGCATAAGGTTACTGGTTACACTGCCACGTAACTTTCAGAGTGTACCCACCCAACTAATCTGAATGCCCATGCAATCACCAGGGAACAGGTGCCATCTTAACTTTTTACCAAAGCAATGAGTGCCCTCTTTAACTTTCCTGCTAAAAGTTAGCCTCACAGAGCTCTGCTGTTATTATGCCGTTATGACCATTATAATGTCCAGCTCCTTTAGAACATTCTATAATGACCAGCTTAATTAGAATACTTTATAATGACCAGATCTATTAGAACACTCTATATTGACCAGCTCTATTAGAACACTCTGTAATGACCAGCTCTATTAGAACACTCTGTAATGACAAGCTCTATTAAAACATTCTATAACGACCAGCACTATTAGAACTCTCTATAATGACCTGCTCTATTAGTATACTCTATAATGACAAGCTCTATTAACGAATATTCTATAATGACCAGCTCTATTACAACATTCTATAACAACCAGCTCTATTAGAACTCTCTATAATGACCTGCTCTATTAGTATACTCTATAATGACAAGCTCTATTAGAACATTCTATAATGATCAACTCCATTACAACATTCTATAACGACCAGATATGTTAGAACACTTTATAATGACCAGCTTTACTAGAACACTTTCTATCATGCTCAGCTCTATTAGAACATTCTATAATGACCAGCTCTATTATATAATGACCATTCATTATATAATGACCATTCAAAAAATTAGGGCATGAATCAAGTGCTCATATTTAGAAAGTAAACCCAATAGCACAAAAATGAAAAAAACTAAAATATAACTTTTATTAATATAAACTAAAAGGTCCAGGTTATACGAGAAACACACATTAAAATAGATGATAGTATATGTATATTTAAGGTGGTCTTGTTATAGCCAGGTCTTCCAGGAATCCTCATCTATAAAGGGTAATAATACAAAACACCCCAATATAGAGGAATCAGTAAAGAAAACACAGGAAAACCTCAGACCACATAATCTATCTAATCGGCTTAGCCCTCAGACAATGGGAGAGCTATTATATACTTGAACAGGTGAGAGACAAATTACCACCTGAACATATACACTGAGCAGGACACTTTTGGGTTTACTTTCATTATATAATGACCAGCTCTATTAGAACATTCTATGATGATTAACTCTTAGAACACACTATCATGCTCAGCTCTGTTAGAATACTCTATAATGACCCGCTGTATTAGAACATTCTATAATGACCAACTTTACTATAATATTATGTAAAGAACAGCTTTATTAGTATACTCTATAATGACCAGCTCCATTAGAAAATTTTATAATAATCAACTGTATCAGAATGTTCTATAATGACAGTAAAAAGTTATAGACGTCAGAGTACGGTGACCCCAGGAAAATTGTCTATTTATAAAAAAATGGCATTTTATTTAGTAAAACATAATAAAACCAATATAAATATGGTATCGCCATAATCGTAATGACCCACTGAACAAAGCTGCCATGTCATTTTCATAAAAACAAAATGCAAAAAATTATGATAGAATTGTAGTTTTTTTAACATAGACCCCCAAAAAGGTAATAAAAGCTAGTTAAGACATTATGTGTAGCCCAAAATGGTGTGAAATGAAAGTGCAACTCGTCATACAAAGAATAAGTCCTCACATAACTATGTTAATAAAAAAATAAAAAAGTTATGAAGTTTGTAAAATGGAGATGGAAAAAAAAAATTTGCCAAGCATTAACGTCCAAACTATTGTACGTCATTAAGGTGTTAATGAGATCAGCTGATCACCAGGCTGGCTTTCTTTTGCCTTAATGTTTTACAGCCTACTTCCAAATGTCTAAAAGAAAATTTACCATTCTGCTATTTAACCCCCCAGATTGCCCCATGTTTCATGTTTCAATGACACCCTTTCCCCAGCTGGTAAAGCGATTTTCTGAGATTTTTAAAATCTACATTTTGGCCCAAATAGTTTCCCTGTGTGCAGTGATGTGATGTCTAGTATTGGGACATGTTAGGTAACTACTATAGTCACTGGCTACAGTTATGACATCACTAAGGATGGATCACCACAGAGGTGGCCAGTAATTGACTTCCACAGTCAGTTGATATCACAATGCATGTCTGCTGTTACAATGTCTGAGCATATATGGAGGAGAGAAGAAGAGAACTTTAAAGCAATGGTTAATTCAGCTAAAAAATGAGGCTGCTGTTCAGAACAGCTCCATTAGAGCAGAACTATGATCTGTGACTATAGTTTAGCTATAGCACTTGCAGGTTCTCTGAGGTAGTCTGAGACACCTCTCCTGTTCAGGCTGTTGCTCCCCCATCCTATTGCTATGCCTTGTCATATTGGCTGTTGTATATAAATATAAGTCCTGTACAAGTACACCTGGAAGTCAGTTTATGGAGAGCTTATTTCCAGTACATCAATGATTATAAAGTACAGACTGGTAAACCCACCAGATGACTACCAGGACATAGCCTTAGAATTTCTGTTATGTTAAAATTTCTGTTAAATGTTACTATTACACTTGTAACATCCATTGGAAACAAGTCAATATTTCCCATCCTGGGCCATCAAATGATTTAATGGAAAATAACAATAGAAAATATCTCATGTGGCTTCCTAGAAGGTTTCACCTAGAAAAAAAAACTATTCTGGATGAATTGCATTGAAAGTAGTAAGAAAGAGAGAGCATGCAACATTGAAATGAAAGAATAAAGCAGAGAGTGAAGCCAAAACTTTATGGCAAGAGGAATGGAGGACATTTATTTCAATGGTGCTTTCTTTACATGCATGTAACACAAGCTCTTGTTACCTGTCTCCTCAGCTGATCACGAGCTTTGCAGCCTCTAAACCCCCCATGAACAAGCTTGTCTCTGGGGCCCCACAGCACGGACAGGGACTCAATTCTAAGCATTTGACAGTTCCCCATTAGACCACAGTCGGCCTATATTCTAAATGACTTCTCAAGCTGGAGGCTAGTTCCTTCTGTGTGCTACCTTTGTCCTATGCCAGTAATAATTTACACGGACAACGCCAGCAGTTATAAGCTACGTATGGAAGAGCCATGAACTCACTCACTCAGTATATGAATATGTATAGGCCATCAGGTAACTCAGGGTTCTTCACAGCATCATAAAAGAAGCAATTGAGAGTGGTGGAAGTGTGTTAGCATTTCTGGATAGAAGTTTATTAGCCGTGAGAGGACACATGGCCTCAGTAACAGACAGTAGTTGCTTGTGCGTTACTCTGCCGAGAGTGAAGTTAACTTTTCATTCACGTGATCATGTAGGAGTGGAGGAGAGTGTTCTAACAATACAGGCAGATGCAGGAAGAGAATGTTCCAAGCTGTACATGAATATTGATGCCTGTGCAACCAGCCTAGGCTGTCAGCTACAATTATTGTTCAGATCCAGAGAGGCCCACAGAGAATAGGAGGGTTAACAGGAAATCCGACGTACAACGCAATGTAAAATGTTTACATTTCAGAAACCTTCTCCTGTCTCTCTGGCTTTACAAAGTGAATAGTAAAATGTACTCTCAAATAATAGAGAATACTGGAAGAACCAATGCCTCATTATATAGTAACTAGTCCAGGAGGATCCTATACATTGCAACCACTGTTTACAAGTGATAATTGAAGATTTATATGAAAATGCTTTTATCTTCTTCTTCTTATTATTATTATTATTACTACTGTTATTAAAATTTAGTTCCACTGTTTCATATGCAAGAATATATAGCGTATGCATTGTTCATCCTGAATCTTCCAGTTCATAAATATGTGCTGTTGTAGGGGTCGCTAGTAGAATAGTGGACATACAAGAGCAATCTTGCTGCAGAGATGTATGACAAAAATGGTTGCAGAAGTGGCCACACCCCAGGTGCACCAAACAGCGGGTAACCACCAATGAAAACCAACTCTCAAGTGTAAACCAAACAACCTCCCATATGTTATATTCCTGAATTGTGTGTGTAAGGGTAAAGTTTCACACAACTGACCATTGATCATTAGAACTCCCCCCATCCAACTCCTTCCATAACTGCATTTAAGAGGAGTTTGAATTGAGTGGTGGTTGCTTGCATCGCTGGGGTCCTGGGTTCAGATCCGACCAAGAACAGCATCTGCACGGAGTTTGTATGTTCATATGCCCAACTGCTCCATTCATCACCAAGAGAACAATGAAGATGGCATTTAAAGGAAGTCTACTGGTGCTACCACATTGCAGAGCACGTTACAATGATAAACATCATACCTTTGTTATGTATGTCACTTGTGTAGATTTGGTGAAAAACAACTTTGCAGTCTTATACAAATGAAGTAATTGATAGACTGGGGGCAGACCTTCAACCCTGGGAGCACTGCTCTTGCTGATCACGTAGAGTGGGTTATATCAGAGCAGTGGAAAAATCAACTCTCACTGCACACAGTGGTGCAGGCAGTAGATGGTAGAGGCCTGGGTGACAAAAACAGTTCTCCAGGGAGCTGAAGGTCCACCCCCAGTGCACCAACTGCCTCATTTACATTACACTTGTTTATCTCTATATGTACAAAAGTGACATATAGAGATAAACATATAGAGATAATGCCACATCTTATGCCTGCCTGATCTAATTCTAAGCTGTCTACATTTAGGACAACAAAGATAAATCTCCATCAATGTTTCAAGCTCCCAATGATCCTTTTTCTATAAAAACTCTACACAACACCAGTGAATGATTCATTGTACATGCTAAAAAAGAGTGTAAGACTCTGAGGACAGCAGACAACCTATACTATACATACTATACATTACAGCCATTCCATATTATACTATTTTCAAATATGGCAGCTGTTTGAAGGACTATTGAATAAACATGTCTAGAAATGTTAGAAAATAATCCTTATAGACAGAGTTATAAAGATATTTCTGTAGGAATGGCACTCATATTTCACATTAATACAGTTATGATGCTGTATTTTTAACCAGGACTTAAAATGATTTAGTGTACATATCATGCATAGTAGCTGGATTTACTGAAACCATATTATTACATTCAAAGGAAGTGTTTAAATAGACTGTTCAGACCTTTAGATTTAGACACAAATCTCTCTTTGAGAAGATATCAGAATCATAATGCAAAGCATACTGGCCTATTCTAATTTAACCAGGGCTTGGGACAAAATTAGGCGCTTTCATTCTATTTATCAGTCAACAAAAGTTATTCTTGACTGTAACTTTGATAAGATCAAGAATTTAGGAGTAACAGCTGCAATGTATAGGAGTCAATGGAAAATATTGCTCAATTGTAAATTTTCTATTTTCTTGAAAAAAAGAGTTTTTCTGTAAAAACCTTAGGATAGATCATTAGCATGTAAACAGGAATTTCTGGAGTGGAGCTGCCTCCTGTGTCTGGTAATCTGGTGAAAAAAATCTGGGACCCCCACCAACCTGCTAGTTAAAGAGTCTGTAATGTTCAGGCAAGCCCTGCGGCCTCTTCGCTAAATACCATGTACATTGCATAGTGGCTTTGCTTGGTATTGTAGCTCAGCCCCATTCACTTGGTTGTGACTGAGATGCTGCTGCACCATGTGACCAGTGAACATGACATCCATGGCACAGATTCAGACTAGGAAAGGTCATCAATATCAGACATGTGGCTGGTCTGGCAATGGCACCCTCACCAATCACTGGTTCTTAGCAGCCATATCTAACACAAAGAACAGAGCTAGAATCACAGCTCTGGTCTCTGTGCAGGTGCTGTGTCAGGCTAAAGCAGCTCAGCTCCCATTAAAGTGAATAAGAGCTGAGCTACATAACTCAGCATGGCCATCCTCTGTGTCAGTTCTGGCACCAGCAGCTGCTGAGAACAGCTAATCGGATGGGGTTCGCGGTGTCGGACCCCCACTGATCTGATATGGATGAAGTATATGTCACCAATATTCATGAGCCAGAAAACTCCAGCAGCAGTATTTCAATTTCATTCAAGTAAATGGTGCTGAGGCACAATACCAAGTACAGCCCCTACACAATATACAGAACTGTGATTGGTATTCAGTAACACTATCCCAGGTGTTACATCCCCACCAATCACATATTGGTGACCGATCCTACGGTCATTAATATGTGTGTCCCGAAAACACCCTTTAAAAAAAATGTAGAAATCATCCAAGATGCTTATGAATTGTAAAAACTCTGAATTGTAGATTTGGCAGACTCCTGCGATTAGTTCCTGCCTTTGCTGTAGAAAGGTGACATTGATTCTCATCGGAACACATCTCAGTGGCATCCAATTCATTTCTAGTTATCAATTCTGCATATACAACAACAAGTCTTTCATACTCAATATACATAAGAAATGTCAAATCTGATAGCAGAGGCAAAGTTTCTGTCACACAGAGAGACATGGAAACACACACGGCTGCTGACTTCTAATATTTATAGTGTCCAAGTCAAATAGCATAAACCAAATCTTAAACTGATGAGACATCACACTTATATTTTCTGGGTTAGCAACAGTGGCAAAAATAACAAAAATCTATATATTTTTTGTAGGGCCAATGATAGATGTCACCAAGACCTGTGGACCCCATGGTTAATTGGGTTGTTACAAGACAACAAGCTCTGTCCATATGCCCTATCAGGGTACATCAACATCAAAGAACATGGATATCCTTTATGTGCTCTCTCAAAAAGGTCTGGAGGACTTGATACATCTTTCAAATGAACAGTCTTTCAATTGATATTCATATGTGTGGCTATGTGTGACTACCTGTGGCTTCCACCAGCTTCATTTTTAAAGTGGGCCGACTGAGACAATTCCTTTAGGCTAAGGCCCCACGTAGCAGGCTGCAGCCAAGAAGCGCTGTGGAAAAGACCACGCATTGCTTTTTTTTCCGCAATGCTTTTCACAGAAAGTCTGCAGAGTTTTCCTCTGAGGATTTTCTTTCCCTATTATACTTTTATGGAAAATGCCAGTGTTTCCATAGATATATTTGACATGCTGCGATTTACGAAAACGCAACAGTTTTTGACATCGCAGCATCTCTTCTGATATGCAATGTGTGGATGGGATTAGCCAGAATCCCACCCACTTTGCAGGTACTGTAAAACACAGCATTTTTTGCCGCTGTGCTTACGCTGCAGCCAAAACTCTGCATATTCGCAATGTGGGTCCCCAGCCTTAAAGTAGAAAGATCACTGTTCACAAATTATCCCTAAAGATGAGCAAACCTCAAAAGATTAGTTTTTTTGAATATTTATGAGGGCGTCCCGCTAGTTTCATTTTGGCCGAACTTGTCTGGTCCAAACCAAAAATGCTTTTATTATACTATGGAGTCTCTTCAGACTCCAGGTTATAATAAGTGGAGGCCCAGAGAAGGTACAGTAAAATAATAAACACTGATACTCACCTTCCCTCACATCTCCTGGGCTCTCGTATGGTTTCTGGCATGCCATCACGGTCCTCTTGTGGACTTTTCCAGCCTTCTGGGTGATATCATAGGCCCTGGGGGACCATTGTGGCACAGCAACTTCACGATGCTTTGTTGTCATGATGTTGGCGTGCCCCATGTGACTGCTCATTCCCAATCACACGCCTTTGACATCATCTTTGGTCAGAAGAAGACCATGATAGAGTACTGGGCTCCTGAGGAGGCCCAGGAAAGGTGGGAGATGGTGAGCTGGGATTTTTGGAAAATTCATAATGAACTCGGCTTGTTATGAACTGGTTCAAATATCTCTAGGTATCACCTTTCCACAAGATAGATGACAAGGGGCTGATCAGTGGGGGTCCAATCACTTAGACCTCTGCTGATCAGAATAATAGGGGTTCTTTGTAATACTGTCTGTATGAAGCAGCTGTTTCAGAGCGATGTCCTTAGCTTCTTTTCGGTACATCCATAAAGATAAATGGACTGCTTCTCCATTCAGATGGGTTTACAAGAGACTCCCTATCTTCATGATTGGTGGAGGTGCCAGTGTTTGGACTCCCACTGATCAAACACTTATCACCTACCTTTTGAATTATTGATAAGTTCTAATCATGGCCAAGTTCTTTAAGCAGTTAAGTAGTGGGTTCTATGAAGACCCATGTATCTTTGTTGATTTTTTTTACACAATTAAGTAATAATCATATACATTATAAGACTGATGTTCTGCTTCCACCATTCTAAATACAGTAAATATATTGTTAATTAAACATGTCTTAAAGGGGTTGTGAGGGGATGCAAAACTTTTTTGAGGTGCATTCGCTGCACTATATAAACATTCTTACTGTAGATGATGGACCCTGGCACTCGATATCCAAGGAAATTATGTATACGTGAATTGATAAAGGTTGGAGATTTGGCACAAGTACTGTTTACTAACAAACACTTTCCATTACCGTATATTATTTGCTAATGCAAAGAAATAGAAAGCATTTTTAATTAAGAACAATAGTAACGTGCAAAATAAATAAAACATCCAAAAACGTATACCAGTATGTGTCAACACAATATGTTACTGAATGAGCTAAAGGATATTCACAGTGGATAGCAGAGTTTCCCTTAAAAGATACAGAATTCTTATAGCATAAGCCGAGCAGAGCATTTACTAGAGACCTTCAGTGTTGCAGAACAAGACAATATTTATCCATCAACCCCCTCTTTGTTTAAGTAACATGTGGCGATACTCAAATTCACTTTAGAGCGAGGAGAATATACCATATGGAAAGTATTCTAATATGGTCCTTGCATACAGTTTACATTAAACACATTCAGCAACATCACACTTTTCTCCAGTACATTCCAAGAGCAATTAGAACCAGGACCTGGCCAGCGTTTCCAACAATTATATAGGTTTATGAGTCAGCATTTTACAATGCGTCAGTGTTAAATGTATTTCAGTCATAAAACTGCATTCTCCTTTCCTATTTTATCCTTGTCAGGTTGCTATATATTAAACAATGTCATGCTAAGGTGAATAGTCAAGAGAACAATTTGAAATAGTCATGGAAGTGGGTACATGTAATGTCAGAGCTTCTCAGAGACTTTGAGAAGTCCTGGCTTGCTCCTTGCGCTTGTAGCATGCTTATTTACCAGTCCTAAAAAACAAGTTTTACTGGGGGTTGTTTTTTTTAATGCAGATATGCCCACTAGTATGACAGCAGTAGGACCACTATAGGATGTCTCTTCTAAAAGGTTCCTTTTATCAATAGACCTCATATTCTGCAAGTCTCTATAGGTTACAAGACCACATCTTCTATGTATTATATTCATCATTCTGACCTGTTCATATCAAGCAGGATGCAAGTACCTATGTGCAAAGAAAGAGTTTACAATACATCTGCTTAACATTATGTCACATGAGCTCCCAGATCTGCAATGTTTTCTAGTTTTTCCATGTCGCATATCACATGTCACAGTGAAAATGTTTAACTTGGAATGTTTATTTTCAAGGACTTTAGATTCCAGCCTAGCTTGCTGCATTCTGAGGTCATGCACGAATACATTTCAGTAAAAGTTTGAAAGTGACTCTGTAACAGAACTTTCTAAACCACTGGAAAACAATATCTAGAAGTTTGTATATACAAAATCGAAGTTATTTAGTTTACAAAACAGGAACAAAACAAAACAGTAACACACCTTAGGCTGTGTTCACACAGAGTTTTTGGCAGCGGATTTTGAGGCGGAATCCGCCTCAAAATCCGCCTGAAAAACTCCTCCCATTCATTTCAATGGGAGTCAGTAGCGTTTTTTTTTCCTCTAGCGGCTTTTTTCCTCTAGCGGAAAAAAAGCAACATGACCTTTAGGTGTGATGCCAAAGTCTAAATTCTCGTGTTAGCCTTTAAGGCAGAGATGAGAATGTGTCTCTCCTGCCATCTGAGGCTGTCTGGAGTTACGGAAACAGCTTTTTTCAATAATTCCCATAGAAGTAAAGGGCAATTACGGAAACAGCATAACTGTGAGCTACACTGTTGCTGAAACTCCTGAGTTATGGAAACATTAGAGCTCGCTGTGTCACTTTGTTATAACATACAAGCAGTGTGGCACAGCCACGTTCAGCTGTTTCCATAGGTCTCTGAAAATATGCAGCATTAGTGGTAAGGAGACTATAAGTTTGGGCTGTCATGCACTTCTAAATTCTACAAGGAATTTAGGAAAAGTTTAGAAGTTGGGAGAACAGTGTAAACTTGAAATAAATGCTTTATTTAAGATGGCTGTAAGTTTTTAAATATAACCCTCAAATATGCCTCTAACACCACAAACTGGATACACACCTCAAAAGGGTTACTATTCTCTCGCCAATAGGAACAAATGCTTTTAAGTGTACTTGACCTTTGTCAAGCTTTTATATATCAATAGTGCAGTCCGTATACACGTGTATTCTGCATTTTTTTAACAGTTTTCTCTTCCGTAGGCTCTCTCTCTAATTTTCAGTTGTCTCAGAGCTGGAGGATGGAGACTAGTTGTTATAGTTGTTATGATATCTGCTATAGAAAATACATAGCTAGTAGAGGAGAATCTCCTCACTCAGAAGTATCAACAGGATCATATACTGCAGAACATTACAAAGAAGTCCTGCCATGTATTGATGTGTATAAAGCACTTGAAGTGAGACAATACCTTCCTATGTATCTCTAAAAGGCTCTATCTGTGCCTCTTGTCTCTCCTCCCTCACTCGGCTCCTGATCACTCTTCCCTCTCCACTTTCCATAGACTTCTATTCTAAGCTGTAATCTAACAGCTCTGTAAACTGCAGTTCTGTCTCGCTTTAGCAAAATGAATTAAGCAGAGATTGCAGAGTAAAAATCAGTTTAGCAGGGAATACAGGAAAAGAGCAATAAAAGTGTAGTGAAAAATTTTTTTTCCTGATAAGATATAAGACACACTTAACTTTGCAACAAGTGAAAAAACATATTAAATACATACTGTATATACCAATAACAAGAAGGAAAATGCAAATAACAGTGCTAGGGAAAATACAGAGTTCTATTCTCCCCTTCTCAAACATCACTCTGGTCGTTCTCTACATCACTTGAAAGTAGAATTATTGTGATATTAGGCCCAGTTCACATCTGTGTTTGGGTTTCCGTTTGGGGAATCCGCTTGGGGACCCCCCCGAATGGAAACCTATACGCATAAAAAAGCGGTTTACCTGGGAAACCCACGGACCCCATAGTGGAGTCCGGGTGGTTTCCGCTCGGTTTCTGCACGAAGCATGCGGAGAGGAAAGTGCTGCAAGTTTTCCTCCTCAGGCCCTGCCAAATTGGCTTGAGGCCAACTTCTGCAAGCAGAACTTCCCTCTCCACATGTTTTGTGCGGAAATCAAGCGGAATCCACACAGACCCCATTATAGTCTAGGGGGTCCGCTTTTTTATGTGTATAGGTTTTCGTTCGGGGGTCCCCAAGCGGACTCCCCGAGCGGAAACCCAAACGCAGATGTGAACCGGGCCTTAGATACAGGGTCTGGTTGAGAAAACCACTGTGTGTGTATGGGCTGAAAAAATATGATGGTCGAAATATGATATACAGTGTTCAAGGCCATCCAGTAAAATTAATTCTGGGGACCCTCTGTACAGATAAATGCAAATAAAGCCTGACATCCATGTGCTTCTTCCTTAAACTGCAACTTTTTTCTGTATTACCCTGCTGCCTAATCCTTGCTTCAGACAGTTTCTGTCCTGGAGATCCTATCAGTTGTCTGCTGACTGGCTCTTGCCTTGAACTAGGGCCTTTTTAGCTGTGAGCCACTAATATATGAGCACACAGAAGTTGTCCTCAAGCCAATTTGGCAGGGCCTGGGGAGGAAAACTAATGGTCAGCATGCCCCTGCATCTAGATGTCATCTCAGAGACCTGATGTGTCTATACATATAATAAACTGAGTAGATGGGTGAATTGTCTTGCCAGTTTATTGTATGGATGCATAGGCTAGAAAAGATGCTATATGCTACCTATCTGTATGCAGTGCACATGTACTTGATATAGTGTCAGGGATATTCCCTTGCTCCTCTGTGGAAGAGTCCAAACCTGATGACATTAATGTCTCTACAGCATAAAAACTCTCAACAAAATTACATTTTGAACCATATAGACACAACAATGTACATGTATGGTAATGTGTTCAGCTGAATAAACGTCCAGTGTGCTAAATATAAATAACAAATAATAATAGCTGGAATTTATGGAAGTTCCAACACTGGAGTAAGTCAAATTTCATCTCTACTGCATATGGATTGTTACCAAAATTTTTCCTAAAATGTGTCTACATTCACTGCTTTGATGCTAACAGGTGTAATAATAAGCATAAGACACTTAATGTAGATCTATTTACAAGAATATAAAAGGAAGTATGAAATCAGTCTTAAATATTACAAATAGTCTAAACAGTCCTAGAGTATAGTCCTTAGTCCTTTATAATATAAACTTAAACAAACAATTAAAACCATGTGTCTACGCTTGCCAGTGTCATCCCTGTACCCGCCACAGTCCTTCCTTGTCACAGGCATTGTGTTTCAGTCCTCGCTTATAGGGTTTGCTGGCCCTTATCCTTTTGCTGACTTTTTATGTCCAGATAATTGGTAACTCTAAAAGGACATACTAAGCCATGCCAGGAACAGCTGGGCATCCCAAAGAGAATCCAGGGGCAGTTTATCACCATCCCTGCCTTCCCAATTGCTCTATACACAGCACTTAATGAGAGATGTAAGTATAGCTATGGAAGCTGCCATGATGCCACTTCCTCTCAGCCCGATTGTCATGTGATCTGTTGTGTGACCCAGATCAGCTCTGCAGTGTTTATCATGAAGATGCACTCCTCTTATAATTGGAGCTAAAGTAATGTTAAAATGTCCCCCAAAGGTCTATTATGACCTTATGGTGGTCTGAATGAGTAAAAAAAAAAAATAATAAGGCAAATAAATAAAATAAGTAAAATAATAGGCCTACAATTTCCCAGAAAATTCCCACCATTTTAACAGGGCACACCAACTACACCACAGAAAGACTTACAAATGTGATCCCACTAATAAATACAAAATGAATGCCATATATCATAGATAAATGATAGAAAAAAAAACTATATTAGAAAGGAATGCAGCCAAGAATTAATCCAAATAAGATTGGAGGGTGGAAGGTTTTGGCGTGCCCCCAAAATCTAATAATTAATGCATTTAATGTACACTTTTACAAATGATAGTACAACAAATGTAAAAACATATATATGTATAAAACCAGACTGATATATTGCTGTAAAATACATCCCAGAAACAACACAGGTTAGATACAAAAAGGCACATGTCACAATAAAGAACCAAAGTATAACAAGTATAACATAAAAACAAGACACAAATACAAACCCAGGATGTAGCACAAGCAAAGCGGAAAATAGCCACAACTTTTAGCCCCAACATGAGTTTCACTCTGCGGCTTTCTCTGGGGGCTAAAAAAATTAAATCATTTAAAGAAAAGAGCGCCACTACCACTCCCATATCACAGGTTCTATCCCTGCCTCCATAACACAAAAAAGATGTCACTTACAAAAAAAATAAAAAATCTCTGTAGTGGAAAGCAGAAACAATTTTTAAAAAATTAGTAGTACTTTGAGCTATTAAAAAAATGTGGAAAACAAACATGTTTACTCCCCTTTAATTCTAAATTTATCCGGATATTAAAGGGAGTCTATCAATAAAAAAAAACACGTTTAAGCTAATGGCACGTTGGAATGGCCTTTAAAAAGGTCATTCTTCTCCTACCTTTCATTGTCTTCTTCTCCCAGCCGTTTCTGTAAAAATCCGTTTCTTCAATTATGGAAATGATCCTCAAGGAGCACCCGGGGCATTCCTCCGTGGCAGCGAGCACCCATCATGTCATCGCTTGTCACGGCATTAGTCTGTTGTGGTGACTCCCACTCTTGGTCTTCTCCTCTACTTCCTCTGACGCAGCGCTGGACGGCAGCAACTGCGCATGATGGGCTGCCATTTTTCGGTGGTCTGTACTGAGCCTCATGTGAAAGACCACCGGAAAATGGCGGTGGTCCAGTGCTGCATCAGAGGAAGTAGAAGAAAGAAGATACAGAGAAGACCAAGGCAACAGACTAATGGGTGGTGACAAGCAATGACGCAATGGGTGCTCGCTGTGACGGAGGAATGCCCCGGGTGCTCTGTGAGGATCATTTCCATAATTGAAGAAATGGATTTTTACAGAAACAGCTGGGAGAAGACAACAATGAAAGGTAGGAGAAGAATGGCCTTTTTAAAGGCCATTCCAACGTGCCATTAGCACGTTAATAGATTCCCTTTAACGTAAAAAAGATGCAAAACTAAAAATGACATAAAAATACAACACATTCTGTCACAGTAAAGACGCAAAAATTATTTGAATAAATCAAAAGAAAAAAGTTATAGCCTTGAAAACCGCATTTTCCCAAAAAAAATGAAAATGTGTCCAGTCATAAATCAGGGAAAATGTTCTGGTCATGAAGTGGTTAAGAAACTTTAAACCTTGATCTCTGTCTCCAGCCAATCTCAAACACCTGTGACTATTTAAGACAGCTTACTCCACAAAATACTACCTGAACAAAGTTTCCTAGGTTGCTAGAGTACTGTTTTCTGCCTCTTTACCTGTTACCTGACCTCAGATTTGTTCCTTGTATCTGATTCTGTGCCACCTGCCCTGACATCTGCTCCGATTACCATAATGACTCTGGCCCATACCATACCATAATGACTCTGGACCACACCATACCATAATGTACTGCTGGACCAAACCATTGTTTGGAATACCATGATAAATGTATTAAACCTGCCCTGGCCTCAACAATTTGCCTGATCCCTTGATGCTATGCACAGGTGTCTCTTAACCTGCCTAGGTAAGCTGTCACCAAAACCAGGAATACTCCTAGAGGTATCGACTTGGTGGTTCTCTGCAACTAAGACCAAAGTCCTGTACAGGGGTTATAGGGTGAAAACCAGGGGCCCAGTTAGACAACGCCCTCAGGAGTAGGCCAAAGCCAAAACGGTTAGATGACACTGTGCGTCCACAGCTGCTGCTTCTTTCATTGGACATTTACTGCCACAGGCAACAAAGCTACTTCCACTGGCAAATAGATAGATAGGATTAAAATAATAATGTATGCAGACATAGTCCAGCTACATGAAGTATTTATTTGACCAAAATGTATCACTAGATATTTCAGACGGACCATTCTACAGGTACACACAACAAAAAGTGTAATTCTGCTTTTTGATTTCACAGTGAAATCTACACATACAAGAAAAAAAAAATTGAGAAAATTTTCAAATATTTTAGTAATAGTAAATTTTAGCTGTAGATTCAATTGGTCACCCTGGGAAAGAGAAGTCACTGCACTCTTTTAACAGGATACTAACAGAATACAGGCTACAGCAGTCACACACAATAAGATAGAATTGCAGAGGACCAGGTGTACAGAGCACCAGGAAAGGTAAGTATAGTGGGATTTCCCTGCAAAAACTTGTAGAAAATTGCAAACATTTTCCACAGCAATTCTGCTATGTGTGGACATATAGTACACTACAGGGGCTTTCTAGTACTACACTATTCATAGTGTAACATCTGTGATTGGTGGGTACTACACCTGGTAAACAATGATGGACCAGAGAGCACATTGGCTCTGCTAGTCACTAGCTGAGAAAAATAGTGGTGGGATTAGGATATCCACCAGTCAGATCTTTCTAAGGAAAGGCACTCAACATTGTAGTTCCAGAAAAGTTGTGCCAGAGTAACACAAAACTTATACATAGCATTCTATAATATAAATACATATAATTGGCATCTCTCCCTATAAAAGTATAACACATCACACTGGGCTGAATTAATCACGATTGGCATGACATATGCTAGTCTTCATGTGCTGTGCGCAGGGGTGAGAGGTGCTTAATTCATTAAGAGGCATGGCTCTTAATAAAATAAGTGCACCTCTGGCACTGCATGTGCCAGAAAGTCAACTCTACGCCAGCTAGTAGCTCACGAAGCTTTGAACTATAACTATGCCAGTTTATGGCATAAATCATAGTTAAAGGAGTTGTCCAACTCATATTTTTATTATTTAATATTTTATGTTAGCGGGGCCATAGACATAAAGCAGTACTCACCTCTCCCTGGGCCTTTGCTTCCAGCAGCAGCAGCAACGTCCCTTGCACAAATGGGACGTCGCTGGTGACTTCTTCTGAAAAGGAGGCCCAGAAAGTGATGAGTTATGTTTATGGCCCTACAAGCAGCACTATTAAATAATAAAAATGTGATTTGGACAATGCCATTAATCTGTTGGGCCATGAAGGCTACTCCCCTCCTGCTGAACTGAAAACAAAATATAAATCCCCTACGTGCGAAAAGGCGTAACTTTTTTTAAACCAAGTTCTGGCGTAAAAACCAAATTCCCCCCATAGTGTTTATATACTACAATCTGCATATGCATCTGAAAAGATCCCGGCACATACACTGTCTGTATTCATAAGGCCCCATTTACCCAATGGATGCAAAAAGAGTATCCTTTTGCTATTTTCTGAACCACATCACATCAGAATACATTTTATTTTATTTATTTATTTTACTGTATAGGAAAGCACAGTCTGCTGTATTATTGTGTGCTATTGTGTACAGTAAAAATGCATGTATGTTTTTGTTTGTTTTTATTATGGAAGCCTATGGGCAATGCATGCAGAATGTATGCAATAGGAACTCTCACCAATGGAAGAGTAAAATGAGATGTGAACAGAGCCCTGGAACATTCTGATAAGATTGCAGGGGGAGCCATTGGGAATTTAGCAAACATAACAATGGTGAATATGACAGACAGCCACATTTGAAAACCACTGTTATATAAATGGCACATGGTAGGTGGGGGCCTTGTTACAGATTTTACATTGGATCCAAGGAACTTAAAGTTCTCTAGCATGACTGGTCACTGTATGGCCAAATGTCAAAACTATTTATATAGTCTGTATACAACAACAAATGGAGGAGATTTACTAATTCTTGTCTCAATCTTAGACAGAATCAAACTAAAATAGACAGAAACTACAATACATTTATTGCAATGATGCAGGCTATATGGTAAGTTTACAAAATATTGCTAGACTCTTAGCCAAACCAATTTTTCTAGAACGGATAATAAATTTGGTGCAAGCCATATATTCCCATTTTTCGTGGTGCAGTTCATGTCAAAATTCTGACTTATTTTGCTTCATAAATCTCCACTATTTTCTTGGTACAGATTTTTTTCCTGGAGGCCAGGGAAGGTGAAAAAAAAACCCCAAAACATACTCACCTGTCCCAGGCACTCTGGTGCACTGTCCGGTCTTGGGCTTGTTTCGGCAGAAGTCCTCATCATGTGTGAGGACTGAGGCCAATCAGCGGACTAAGGAAAGGTCCCAGGTGACATATGTGAGTGACGTCCTGGTTCTTTTCCTTACAACTTCCGCCGGAACAAGCCAAGGAACAGGTGAGTATGTTTTTTTTAGGCTCCAAAGGCTGGGGCCCCATGTTGCGAAAACCTGCAAAGAGGATGAGATTCTGCCGCACTTTTTTGGCTGCGTCTCAGCTGCGCGGAGCTTTAGCCTGAAAGGGTTTTTCAGGCCGAAAATACTTAGGATAGCTCATCAATATCAGATCGGGATGTCACCTTTACTTTCACAGATTAAGTCTCAGCAAGCTGACCTGTAGTAACCTGGTTTGGCCACTACACAGAACAGCACTGTCTGCTTCCTGCTACATTCTCTGTGTATTGGCTGATTATTGGGTGTGCCAGGTGTCGGATCATCACCGATCTGATATTGATAATATATCTTTAGGATAGGTCATCAATCTTTTTAGCCTGAAAAACCACTTTAATGTTACTCATGACTAGCAATCCATGAATTAGTATTCAGTTAAAAAGCTGCACAGACGAGAGCACGCTGGGCCTGCCACTTAATATGTAACTCTGTCTACTGCTACAATGTAAGGAAAAGGCGGCAATAACTTTCTTAACACTCTGTATTTCCCCTCTGAAGGCCCTCCCGAGCACATTAAAGCTTACACCACATTTTTACAATGACTCCACTGTTACACACCATGTCTGGCTAAAAAAAAAGTCACAAATGTTAACAATATCATAGTTACATCAGGAAAAATTTCTGCATTTTTAAGTCAATGACCTTGCAAAAAATGTAAAGGACATTCCTATAACCTTCCACTTGATGATGATCACATTTTGTGACTGAAGCTAAACTATCACTTTGACTGCATGTCTTAAAGCAACAAATGTCACATAGTGACAGTGAGGCTCGTAGTAATAAATACCCTCTCATTAAAAATGCCACATATCTTTTTCAATTGTAAGCTGCAGCTTGTAGTCTTCAGGCTTATATACATATACATTGCTGCTTTTTCACCCAGATTTCAATATGTATATAGCACCGAAATCCACGTGAAAACTGTACAACCTTTTATGGCATTAAAAAGTTGTAAAGCTCAAATTGTTTCGAGTACCATTTTTACACCACTCTCACCACTTTCCAAAAAGGATGTATGGTGAGGGGGCCCATTGGGGGAAATATATAAAGCCCTGCACCGCAGAGTTCTGCTGTAAAAATTCACAAAATAGCCAAATTGTGACTTTTTGAGTTCATTTGTTCATGGATTGGAAAGTGGGCATGGTTAGTCTATCTAGATGTCTGTACTGCAGATTGGAGTGGGTGGCATAGAAAGTGGAGAAACATCTCAGAATAGAAGCGTTGGACTCGTAGATGCGCCAAATGTATCAAACATTGTGCAACATTTGATAAATTTGGAGAAAAATACACCAACACAGACTCAAGCATTATCCAATTTCCCCATGGGAATCAATAACGTATTATTCTATTCTATTCTATTCTATTCTATTCTATTCTATTCTATGCAAAACTGACTTTAAAAATTCCCCTTATAATAAATCCCCCCCATTGGATAATCCTCACTGAGCGGGCTTCATCAGCCTATAGTTCCACAGCAATGCAAACTGCAAATCTATGGCAGAAATCTATGGTCAGTCTTGGATTTCTGCTGTGAATTTTCTTTCCATCATATTGTAGGCCCTTAAGCGTATCAACCAATTTACTACATGGTAGCAGTGGTGCTGCAGTTCCAAGCTAGGGGGCAAAAGTTGTATGGAAAAAAATGATAGAAATTAAAGCAGGTAATTATGTCTGACCCCTCCATTTACTCTTTAAGTGTCCCCAACAGAAATAAATCTGTCACTATAGAAATTATTAGGGCAAAAATAGAAGTATTAATCTCCTAATTACGTTCTGCCACTTGTTACAATTTATACCTTTCAGGATTTCATTCCAGAATCCATAAAGAATTCAGGTAAAGGATGTATTCACATTAGCTGAGATTTATTGCCTTCCAAAAGCAATATATTGCAATATAATTGAAGTGTTGAGGAGAAGTAACATAATTAACTGTTAGAAAAGTCTCAGGTACAGCAAGTTATTATAAAAAATTAAAGGAACTGGAAATTCACATAATTTAGAAATGACTGCTGTTTGGTGGTAATTTCTGAAATGACTTTCTATGCAATTCTCCGCCTGTCAATGACAAATCCAGCCTCGCTGTGCTCACTGTCACTCTTCATTAAGCAGCAGAGCACACAGCTAGAGGGAAAGATAGAGACTTCCTATGGTCTGTGCCATTGCCTAGAAGTGCTGAACACACTGAACCAATCAATACTATGTTATGCAAGCCTGGGGCCCCTCCTATTGGAAACTTACTGATACATAGTAACGGATTAGTTCTTCATACTTCTTAATGTGACAGTCAGTGGAACTCTCTAAATATAGACATTCCTCCACCCCACAGCTTTACTAAATATTCCAGTTTACATTTTTTATCCTTACACCCGCTCTTTTCTAATACTTTAAAAATATTCCAAACTTCCATGAATCCAGGCATCTTCTTCCCTCTTCTTTTTTCAGACCTCAGAAATCCAGCAGCTGTTGCGCCAGCATCACCCCTCATTCTATAGGTATGTCCTGGTATGATTATTCATTGGCATCCCTCTCTGCTCTGGCACTATTACCTGGCACAGTGGCATCTACTAGTGAGATGTCTAGTGCTGTGGTTCATCAGCTTCAGTGTAAGATGTGAAGGAGTAAAAGCAGGAATTTTACTTTTAGTAACTACTTTTAAAACTTTTACGTTAAACTTTGAAAGAGTTTCCCTTTAAAGCAATCCAGACTTTCTGCAAATGTGCCTAGAAGTTATTTCTAACAGTTTTACCAAAGTTTGACATTAGGGGGGCAGTAATTCTGCTATGGCTACCAACAACAACTTGGCAGGAGTTCCCCTTGCTTAGAATACTTCTGCAATAGTTGTGGATGCACCAAGAAGTTATCAGTAAAGATTTCTTCATACATAACTTGCATAATAACCCTTCCAGTGTAGTTTGGGGCAAATTACTTAGAAATGTTTTTCAGAGTCCTCCATTAAGTAACATAATACATCAGCACTGGCTTAGGATACAGTATAACACAGATATATATATATATCTACAATAACACATGTATTGCTGAGAGTATAATGCCCTAGTACAAGGCTTACCCTGCCGACTTGCACACATTCTTTCCTCTAGGATTGAGTTCTTGGCCACTTCCACTGCTCATACAGCAAAGCATTAAAATCACCACAAAGAAGAAGTAAGACCCTGGTGTCCCCTTGTGTTTAACAAGCAGCCGAGTCCATTCCGTCACACATGTTCCCTCCATCCCAGTGAACTTTCCTCTCCTCATCCCCATCCGACCCAGAGAAGCCGATTGCTCAATCTGCATCCCAGACACCCTGCTCACTGCAAAGTTTCAAAGTCCCCCAGAGGCAGCTGGCAGGGGGGGAGAAGATGGGCATCTCAGCAGGGGGCATGGGGGGGAAGGCTCCAAACTTGTTATCAAGAATCCAATCCACAAGGTGACTCCTATTGCCCGCTGCTGGGACAGGGGTACAAGTTCCCAGACTCGTGGACTCCAGTGAGTGGGCGAGCAGCAGCTGAGTGGAGGCTGAGGCGCAGGGATGTGCTGAGGATGAGGAGGGACCGTCTTGTTTTTGTTCCGCAGCTCACACACAACGGAAATGGAGCTCAGTCCCTCTGACTGCCAGGCAGCTTGAAGTGATTTCTATGGCAGGAGTCAAATATCAAAGAAGAGGGACGGCACTCCTCAGGAATATCTGCTTGTCCCTTTATTTCATATGAATATTAGAGAGTCACATCAGGAATGTCACCAAAATCCAAGTATATCAATAGCAAATGTCAAGTAACAACCCTTCATCAGACTATGGATAATACAAAAATACTGAGGTAATAGGTACATAACACATACATATCTAAGTATATATACATATATGTGTAATAGAAAGAAATTACATACAATAGGTAAGGGAAATGCATAGGAAATAGCTCAGGTAATAATAACTGGTTATAGTACTAAATGTTACAATACAGAAGCAGGCCTGAGAGTAATGAATAGAATACAAGCAAACAGTATATACTGACAATGCATGGATACAACAGCAAAAAACAAATAGCATTATAATGCTAAAAGTAGTAAATGAATATAATCCAAACAAGCAGTATATACTGACTGTGTAAGCATATTTAAAGCAAAGAGCATATAATATAGGTAAAAAGCATATACTGACTGTGCAAGGATATAACAGCAGGAAACAGCAATATAATGCTAGATGGAACAATGCAATGAATATAATGCAAACAAGCAGTATACACTGTCTAGGGATATTTAAAGCAAAGAGCTTGTCTGTAATGCGGACAAACAGTATATACTGACTGCAAGGATAAAACCGAACAAATAGTAATATAATGCTTAAAGAAGTAAAATAATGCAAGCAAGGAGTATATAAAAGACTATGTAGGAATATTTAACGTAAGGAGCATGTATATAAGTTTAACCCCTTCACAGCACAGACATTTTTTGATTTTCGTTTTTACTCCATGCCTTTAAAAATCCATAACTTTTTTATTTTTTCGGTTTACAGAGCTGTATGAGGACTTAATGTTTATAGGACAAATTGTACTTTGTAATGGTACCATTTATTGTTCCATACGATGTAGTGGAAAACTAGAAAAAATTCAGAAATTTTGAGTAATGTCGATGGTTTTGATTGCTTTTTTTTATAAATTTTTATGGGAAACTGCGAAAAAACACCGGTCCAGTACTTTTAATTTTTTTTTTCCACTGCGACATTCACCGTATGGGAAAAATATTTTTCTAGCTTTTTAGACCAGGCATTTTTGGACACAGGGATACCTAATGTGTGTGTGTTTTACTTTATTTATATATTTTTATATGTGTTCTAATGAAAGTGTGTGGGGGGGGGGGGTTGGGAGGTGATTTGAATTTTTAATTCTTTCTAAATTTTTTACCAATTTTTTTTTTACTTTTTATTTTTAGACCCCTCTGGGGCTTGATCACTAATAAAATGCACTGCAATGCTTATGTATTTCAATGCAATGTAAAATTGGGGTACTTCTATTACAGACTGCCTAACTCCCAACTGTCATGGTAATGGATCGTCATCACTGGATCTCATTTCGGGGCCAGCGATCCACCCCAAAATGGCGCATTGGTCATGTGTGCCTTGATCATGTATAATACATTGGAGACCCAGCAGCTATGGCATCCTCTGGGTTAAAATAACAGGAAGCAATGTAACTAAGCACAGGTACAGGAGGTGAGATTAAAAAAGGACAGGTACTTATAAGAGCTGAGGTACTCGAGCCAGGAGCATCCAAGGAGAGGGAGAGACGACAGAGCATACCTGAGGACAGAGCAACTTGGGGTGACGGCCGAAGCATGAGGAAGATTTATCGTAGTGTAGGCTCATTGCAGATATTATTATTGAGACACCTAGTTATAATATTATACTGCTAAATATTCCTTGCTTTAAATATCTCTACATAGTCAGTGCATACTGCTTGTTTGCCTCATATACATTGTATTATATTGTTCCTTCTAACATTATATTGCTATGTTTCCTGCTGTTATATCCCTGCACAGTTAGTATATACTATTTTCTCACATTACATACATGCTTTTTACTTTAAATATTCCTATATAGTCAGTATATACTGCTTGTTTGCATTATATTCACTGAATTATATTACTTCTTTTAGCATTGCTATTTATATTGCTATTTGTTTTTTCAGTTTTTTCCTTGCACAGTCAGTATATAGTGTTTGCTCACATTACAGACATGCTCTTTGCTTTAAATATCCCTACACAGACAGTGTATATGGCTTGTTCGCATTATATTCATCGCATTACATTGTTCCTACAAGCATTATATTGCTATCTGGTTTCAGCTGTTACATCCCTGAACAGTCAGTGTATACTTTTTGCTTGTATTACATGCTCTTTGCTTTAAATATGCCTACATAGTCAGTATATACTGCTTGTTTGGATTATATTCATTGCATTACATTACTACTTTTAGCAAATACTTTTTTATGATGCTATTTGTTTTTTGCTGTTGTATCCTTGCATAGTCAGTATATACTGCTTGCTTGCATTCTATTCATTACTCTCAGGCCTGCTGTTATAACTAGTTATCTTTAGTTAATCTGCATCATTTGTTTAGATATAATGATGAGGGGTGTTTTCCTATGCATTGTCCTTAGCTATTGTGTGGTTTCTGTAATTTCTTTCAATATATGTATACTTATATGCCTTTATTTTGTATCTACCCCAGCATTTTTGTATTATGCCTAGTCTTATGAAGGGTTGTTTTACTTGAATTTTGGTGACATTTCTGATGTGACTCTGTAATATTCATATGAAATAAAAATAAACCTACAAGCAGATATTCCTTGGGAGTGTCATCCCTCTTCTTACATATTTGTCTACTTCCAGCCAGTTTTGGTGCCTGTTACTTGATTTCTATGGCAGGAGTGACAGAAGGAAATTCCAGATTTGCTACCCTGATTCTCTAGGAAGGTGGGGCATAGCAGATGTGTTCCGCACAACCCCAAACACTATGGGCAATGTGGCCTCTGTCCAGAGTTGTAGTGAAGTCGCAGTTTCTTCTGACAGAAGAGCTCTAGTAGTAAGTCTGGTTGCAGATGACCGTGCTGCAACCGGCGGCCATGAATTAAAGGCATGGGCGGCACATGGGGGTCACGGGGATGTCACCCGTGTGCGGGCCGTGCTTCCGCGGATCCTTTCATTAAATGAATAGAAGCCATGGAAGCAAGGGCCGCAAAATAGGACAGGAATAGGACCTGTCCTGAATTTTGCCCCGATATCACAGCCCCCTACTCAAACCTGTGCTAATACATGGCATGTGTATGTGGCCATAGGAAATAATGGGTCAGTGTGCTAGCTGTTAAAAATGCGTCTAAGACACTGACACAGCACATGTTCGTGTGTATGAGGCACAGGGCTAAGGCCATATATTGCAGAGAAACAGCAGAAAAAACTCCCAGCAAAATCAATGACATTTCATTTAATCTCATCCACACAGTACAGAAAAAAAGTTACATTAAAACTCCACCTTTTCAAAAACGTATGTATTTTAGAAAAACGCAGCATGTTAATTTTACTTGTGGAAAGCCGCTTTTTCCCCATAGACTTAAATGAGAGAGGGAAAAAATGATAAATGCAGTGTAAAACTCTGAGTTTTATTCTTTTTTTAATTTATTCTTTAGCTGCGTTTGGCCTAAATCTGTTGATCTAATCTGAAATGTTTAAGATGTGCTAAAAATGTTTTTTCAGGTCACTAATGGCTGTTGCCACAATCTCAGTGGTTTACAACCTAAATCTGAACTATAGTGCTTAAAGGTTTGTCCAAGCAAAAATGGACAACCCTTTTAACGTTTAACCACTTCCATACCAGATTCTTTACCCCCCTTCCAGACCAGGCACATTTTCAAGTTTTTTGTATGTGCGGTTTTGGAGGGCTATAACATTTTTATCATTTGCGTTAATCAACTAATTTCTGCGTCTTTTTTCAGTGACACATAGGGCTTTATTTTTATGTTGTTTTTATTTTTGCATGTGTTTTAATTATTTCTGATATCCGGGAAAATATAAACAAAAGAGGAGGAAAAACGTGTCTGTTTTTCACTTTTTATTTTTTTTTATTTAATAACACAAAGTGTTACTAAAAAAACTTTATAAAATAGTTTTCACTCTCCATTACGGTAATTTCTGTTTTGTATGGTGTCGGGGTAGGCACTATAACCTGTAATAAGGGCATTTTATTGGCGTATTATTTTATTTATTTTTGTTAATTATTTTATTTACATTTTTTTTTTACTTTTCTATTAATTTTTAAAAAATTTTTTTTACATTGTGTCCCCATAAGATCATAATAGACCTTTGGGGACATCTGATCACTTTTTTTGTTGTTGGGGGTGGCTGATTTCCCCTGTAACTGGGGCTGGTACATTTAGCCCCAGTTGCAGGAGGAATACAGCCTCCTGCATGTTACTTTCACATTACTATAGAGCTGATCTGGGTCCTGTAGGACCCAGCAGCTCTTGCAGACTGTGATCCTGGCGGATCACGTGACTGCGGCGGATCACGTGCTGCCGCATCAGAGGGCGGCCCCAAGATGGCGGCGCCCATAGTGCTGTATACACAGCGTCGGGACGGCAGGGAAGTTAATAAACCTTCACTGTCTTCTCTCTGGGAGCTCCGGCTGCCGTTACAGCTGGCTTCCCGTTTCAGCTAATATAAGATAAGATAATCATCTTTTTATAGATATGGAAATCAACCTCAAGTGCCTCAGGAGCAGGGCCCTTGATGCACTTGGAAATGTTCCAACTTCCATGGAATTGTCACTACCCAATGCTGCCCCCTTAGCTGCCATTGGCATTTCAGCATCTGCTGGGTTACAGTTCTCTATAGCCATAGCTGGCAAAATAGGCCCCACCCCTATTGCACCTAACAGGTTATCTCTGCATTGCTTTATTGGTTTGTGATCACAAAAGTATATTTCTGCTTTTATTAAAGGCACACAGTGCTATTATTGATATGGGAGGGGGACCCGAATGATGAAATGCCCGTCTGCTAAAACAGTGGTTACCCGTAATGGCCCCAGTCTATAATGGGACCTGTTGGGCATCCGTCGGGTTTCCTCCATGCAGGACTTTTCTCTCCGCCGATTTTTGGCAGTTTTGGAACCCATGGGGTTTTATTTTTGCCTACTTCATAGAGTTACATTTGACTGTAGTATCTTTTCTAAAATGGTGCAGTTTTTCAGTTTTGACACTGATTAGATTCATTTCTATGTATGGCTACTTGTAGAGGTTTTAGTACTGCGCTCATTGGTGAAATGGCAGAAGGTTTTTCTTTTTTTTTTTTTTTGTGAACACCTGTGACATATGAATTACAAAGTAGATTACCATTAGAAAAATAAGAGGCAGCAAGCGTTTTTTTCGCATTCAACACAGTAAACGCATTGTGATCAACATACAAAAATCTTTGTGTGAACATTCCCTAATGCATATGGGAGTTTTCCTACTCTCCCCTACAGCAGACAT
Source organism: Leptodactylus fallax (assembly GCA_947044405.1). NCBI lineage: Eukaryota > Metazoa > Chordata > Amphibia > Anura > Leptodactylidae > Leptodactylus > Leptodactylus fallax. The sequence continues at coordinate 9,285,578 of CAMRHE010000010.1, read as the reverse complement.
TGGGAAAAAGAAGGATTGGGTATGGATGATTCTGTTTCTTTTGTAGATACTGTACACCAGATCCCTGTTTTTGCCTCTCAATAAACATATAAGCTTAGCCAAGCTGAGCTTGCATGTTTATGATTAATCATAAATAGCTGTCGGATAAAGGAGCGTTCAGTTAACAGTTACAGTATTTCATGTGTAAGGCCGGCTGAGGTCGACACCCCTGATTGATATAAAACTCCTCCATCCTTTCATAAAGAAAGGCTGCAAAGTCTGTGGTGTGTATTAACTTATTTTTGCTTTAAGGACAAATAACTGTATAATACACTCTGCAGCTGCTGAAGAACCTCTTTTTCTAGGTAAAGGGAGCACTACCTGTCGGTCAGTGAAGGAATTTCCTGCATAAGTCCACATAGTGACAGATCTCTTCTGAAGTGTGGATGTAGTGCTACTCATCTTGTATAATCCTCGGATTCTGACATTAGAATGTCTTATTTATACAAAGATTATTTACAGACATAACAGTGGAAAGTTTACATTGATGTCTATTATATATCAGGAAATTAATGTGTATGCATTCTTCTCATATACAAGTAAACACAATGGTGAATATACATGAGCTTATAGTATGAAGCCTGAATGACCACACACTCTGTAAAATGCAGTCAAGAGGATGATGTGATTTTATCGCTCCATTTTCTAAAATAAAGCATTTTTACCTATAGGAGTATATTTTAAACCAGTAATTCTTCTTACAAAGCCACCTGCTTGTTTGACAAGGTTTATGAGTCAATTGGCACTTAAAGAGGGCACAGTTGGATTTTTTCTCTAGCCCCCACCATTTCCGAGCAACAAATGGAGTTAGTTTTGGTGCCTGATGTGCTATTTAAGCTCTTTAATGTCAAAAGGGCAGGAGGCGTGATTCAGACCTCCAATCAGGGGCAGCTAGTGTCAGAGCTCAGAATCACACCCCTTTGGAGATATTATTATACTACATATACTATATTTGCTTAATAACGATGACTGTGGGTGTTTTGGAATAAACCTGTCCAGTACATGCTGTCATGATATATTAGATTGGGGTTATTTGGTCTTGATTTTTATTACCATGACTCCTATAGTTATAGTGCACTTCTGTATGGTTTTTGATACCCTTATGGTATCATCAAGTATGGCCCTTTCTATATGCATCCAGCTGTATTCAATCTCTGATAATCCCCTGTGGCTTTTGTCTTGTCTCTTGGTTGCACTATGTATAAGCCCTGTAGGACACATCTCAGTGCTATATGAGTCTTGTATCTGGAGGACGGCTGTTTAAACAGCGTCCAACATTCCTTCGCCATTGTCACACCCACCCCCATGATTGGTTGAGTCCTTCGCCAAGTTCACTGGGCAGTGCCTTAGGGGGGCATATCATGTGGCTGGCCGCAGTTTCCATTCAGATCCGCACCGATCTTGGAGGTGGTCCTGTCTTGGAAGGTGTGCACACAACTGTAGGTGCTGTCCTGGGAGGTCTACTCATTCAGGATTGGATCTGATTCGTTGGAGGGTGAGGCAGAGCTCCTTTATATTGGTGGTGACGATTCAGTGTGGTTACCGCCAGCATCAGGAATGGTCGTACTGCGCCACCAATGTTTGTTTATGGTGTGATCCATCTATTTAATCAGCAGTTTTTACGGATAAATATATCGGACCCCTGAGGATTACAGAGAAACGTGTAGGGTCATGTTAGCTTATTTAGGATACAAGTTTGTTCCTTTATTGTTCAGCCTGACTATTAGCCCTTTGGATCTGTCGGTGTTGCACTAGACCAGTATCCTCTGATCAATTGGCTTATTATCTAGCTGGTACTCTATAAGTATTGGTGGAATATCACTGATCCTTTTACTTGTTTCAGGGAGATCATCATAGAGTGTGTGCTAGGGGTTTCTCATTACTCTGGTATCCCTGTTACTTTTTTCACCTTGTCACGGGTAGACTATTACTATATTAGCATTGTCCTGCATCCAGTGGATGCTGCTGCTGCCTTGCGGTATCATATTTTATCACACCTTTTAGTTGTATCTATTAAAAGTTATGTTTTATATATCTTATTCTTTTCTCCTTACTCCATTCTCGGTCACTCATTGGTAAAGTTAGGAGTAACGTATCCTTAAACAGTGACTCTACACACGGACAGATTTACCGAAACTTTCAAATAGTTAGACAGTACAATTTTAGGGGGAATGATGGAGTAATTTGCAACATTTCGATATGTATAAATTGTGTTAGACACATTCATCATGCATTTTCACCATTATTGGCACCAAACCTGGCACTCTCTTTTTTCTTTTGTGCATTGTAGGCATGGCTTAGGTTTCAAGAATGTGTTGAACATATTTATGACTTACAGCTATTTTTTAAAAAGTTGTCAAAAATTGTTATCATTTTTCTCCTGTCCCTATGTGGAGTAGAAACTTGAACAAATCTAATGACAAATTTATTGATTCATATGCCAAGCAAACAGTTCAAGCTTCACAGGTGTCGGACACAAGCAGATGACCAGGACAGGACGAAGAAAGCTCCTCAGGTAAGTAAACTTGTTTAAACCATAGTGATAATCTTTTGTTCTTTGTGTGTGTGTGTTTTATAAAATGGTCAAAGAGTATGTGGAATTATTTATTTCAATACATTTTGTGAAAGTGTGTGGGTTTTTTGACAGCTTTTCTTTACTAAGGCAGGGACTTAGTGTTAGGCAACCAAAAGACTAAAACTAACCCCCCCCCCCCCCTTGTTATTACCAATACTAAACTCACCAGGGGTCATGGGGACCCCACGTCATTTTCCCTAATTATTTATACAGATTGAAAAAATCAAGTCTCTTCTATCCACTGTTCTAGAAGTCTTGGAGTATGTTCAGATGCAAATTGCAATCTTAAGCCATGATGGCATGCTCATTTAAAAAAAAAAAAAAAAAAAAAAAAAAGGTTTTCTCCTGACAACCGTTCACAATAAGCCATACTTGTTCAATCTCTTTCTGATTGTACATGAACTTGAACATGCTAACTGAGGCCTGTAGAGTCTTACATGCAGCTCTTGTTTTTTTTTTTTGCAATTTCTCTGAGCATTGCATTGACTTATCTTGGGGTGAGTTTACTGGAATATCCAATTCTGGGAAGATTTTCAACTGTCTTGAATGTTTTCCACTTATGAATAATCTTTCTCACTGTAGAATGATGGACATCAGAGTGTTTGGAGTCATCTAATGTGTATGTCCAGTTTAAAGACAAATTAAAGACACTTGTGCTTTGTTTCCTTATATAATGTATAACCCTCAAGTACCCCTGAGAAGTCATATATTGAACATGTTATTTAAGAGTTTATCCATCTTTTAAAAAATGTAAGTGTAAATGGTATAAAACCTCTTCTTTCTCCCACGGATCCAACATTAATTCTCCCGCTGTCCTCATGGCTTTTGTTTCCAATCGCTGACCCATTATGCCAGTAGTATATAATTTTGACCACTGTAGCCACTGATTGACCCCTGTAGTCACATACTGGCCATATTTATACCTTTAATACCATCTGCATGTGTTTCAGAGTTGGAAAACAGCTTAAAGGGGTTGTTTGGGCTAAGATATTAATGACCTATTCTAAAGATGGGAGACTAATATCAGATCTTTAGGGGTCTGACACCCACCACTCTCACCGCTTAGCTGTTCTTAGCAGCTGATACACAGAGAATGGAGCAGGACACAGATAGCCCTGTACTCTGTGTAGTGACTGAACTGAGTCACTGCAGTTTAGCTCCCTTTCAAATGAATAGGAGCTTATCTGCATCACCTGATCCAGTCACTACACAGAAAACAGAGCTGTCTGCTTCCTTCTCCATTCTTTGTATATCAGCTGCTTAGGATAGCTGATCAGTGGAGGTGTTGGGTATCAGGTATCCTTAGTATAGATCATCAATATTTCTTGTTTTTTTGTGGTCAACCTATTTAATGGTACATGCGTCAGTTTGCAGAAACTATGATTATTTAGTGATACTTAAAGACAGATATTAGGAAACAGATGAGTAAAGTACAGTTTGCTGCTCATATAACAGATTATCAGGATTGTGCAGTGTATCAACCCTGCATATCCATGTAAACTTTTATATCAATGATACTTGAGGCAGAATTCACTGTATTACAATTACAAATGGCAATAATAGTCTATGCAATGAGTCAAAAAACACTTTGGCAGGCAAAAGTTAATATATTTTATATAACAGAGACTTGAATAAGAATTAAAGTAATGATTTCTTTAATGTTTAATACAATGTTATCGAGTTATTACCCTGCCAAATTTCTTGTTTTGAAGTGACAATGCCTAATTCAATTAACTTTACTCTGATAGAAAAAAAAATGGAAAGCTGAGAATCCTTGTGATGTTTGCTAAGCAACTGTAATACAATAACTTTAGAGAAAATCTAAAATTATATAAACGTCCTTTTCATGTAATACACTTATCTATAATCTATTGTACAATGTTTTACAATAACTTTAGGATATTATACAGTAATAATGGATTAAGAATATATTAAGCCATTATATAACACTTCTAAATGCCAGTTCAAGTACAAGGATAGACAAATTAAAACTGTGTGCTCAACAGGAAGGCAGAAACATGTATTATATAGTTGATAACAGTCCTAAAAAATTCAAGGGATATTTTTGTCATGCTATGAATTATAACTACAGAAGGATAGTAAGAAACTTGTCATCCTTTTGGATTTATCCTAGAGCAATTCAAAATTCTCAATACATGGAAAAATGGTGAACTAACACATGTTAACAAATGGAAATATTAACAAATATAATAAATATTACTCAGTGGCAGGTCTCTATAACATAGTCTTCATGATTTTGTTAGAGGTGCATCTCAATAAATTAGAATATCTTTGAAACGTTTATTTCTTTCAGTAATTGAATTAAAAAGTGACCTCCTATATTTTCTAGATTCTTTACACACAGAGTGTTCTATTTCAAGTGTTTTATTTCTGTAAATGTTGATTATGGATTACAGGTAACGAAAACCCAAATCTAAGAAAATTAGAATATTTAAAAAAAGTTCAGTATTGTAAATTCAGTGTGTCACCTGCCAAGGTTTCCTAAGCCTTTAAATGGTCCCTCAGTTTGGTTCAGTAGGACACACAATCATGGAAGACGCTGATTATGAACTGAATTACTGAAATGAATGAACGTTTCAAAGATATTCTAAGTTATTGAGATGCACACAAGGTTTCTGTCTTGGCATAATCTTCCTTACTCATTATAGAGCCTTTAAAACTGGAACCCTCAACTCCAGTGTGAACAGAATCTTACAAGCTTTACTATGGTTTAATACTCAAATAACCAAAATAAAACTATTTTTTTTTAAAGTGTATATTTTGAGGGAATTGAAACATCAGTACCCCTAAAAAAGCATCCAGAAAATTGGCTACTAATATATGGTAGCAATAAATGTTGTGAGCTAGACAAATATAGCATATACCAAAAACTAAAGCACACAAAAATTATTTACATGATACCATGCATCTTCATTAGTAAATATATAAAGGTTAAGATAAATTCACAAGGAGGACAAGGGTAAAAACCACATACACATGTGGACAAAATTGTTGGTACCCCTCGTTCAATGAAAGAAAAACCCACAATGGTCACAGAAATAACTTGAATCTGACAAAAGTAATAATATATAAAAATTCTATGAAAATGAACAAATGAAAGTCAGATATTGCTTTTCAACCATGCTTCAACAGAATTTTTTTAAAAAGAAAACTCCTGAAACAGGCCTGGACAGAAATGATGGTACCCTTAACTTAATATTTTGTTGCACAACCTTTTGAGGCAATCACTGCAATCAAACGATTCCTGTAACTGTCAATGAGACTTCTGCACCTCTCAACAGGTATTTTGGCCACTCCTCATGTGTAAAAATACATTCCATAGTGGTAGGATAGGAAGTACATAGAACACAACAGTTGTTTGGCTATAAATCCATACATATGGGCTACCGTAATATCAAAAATACATACCTGAAGCATTAATCACAGCCCAACATAGGGTAGGGTATATATGCAATACAATATATATATATATATATATATATATATATATATATATATATATATATCCCTAATAACACCAACATGCAGGGAAAGCCAAAATACAATAATAATATTACCCTATGCAGGCCCTATGGAAGGAACACGCATTGACGCGTGTTTCGGCAACGGCTTTGTCTGACCAACACAAGACCAACAGATTCAGAAGTGATGCATGCCTGCAGGATCAGTAGCTTTCAGCAGTGGTTAGAATGTGCACACACTTTGAGACCCCATACCTCTAACTACCACAAACATCCTGGCATGTAACTGTGGTGGGAGTTTAAACAGATTTTCTGTTGGGTTTCATGTTATAATGTACATGGAATGGTCATTACTAATGTTATCAATAGGAAAGAAATGGAATAAAACTGTACATAAGTCACAGAATTGTCTATAAACATACTGTATGGTTGTGCACTGTAGATGCAACATGTATTCCTATAGTCTGCAGTTGTAGCAAGACAGCCGAAGAAAAACAAGAAATTGCAGCAAAAAGCATACATCCCAAAAGCAATATAATTTATACCTTTATTGACAGAAATAGCACAAAGAACATGATATAGAAATAGTAAATGATATATCCATATTCATCAGTGACAGGTATCCATAGCATAATAACAAAATGTATAAATCAAATGATACCAAAATGGTACAGCCACAAGAAGTGCATCGGCTGGAGAAACCCCACACATATCGCTTCTACTTTGCGGCTTTTTGCAGCTTTAGCAAGACAGTCACTGTGCCAACTTTTACACCATGTATAGACTGTGTATTTTTGGTTGTATTACTGATCTTTAGAGCCCATAGTGATATAAAGGGAGTTCAGGTGTAAAGTCCACAATATAGACTGGTAAACAAGGATGCAATATGTCAATAATAAACTAAAGGTATTTAAACAAAAGTCAAGCTCAGAATAAATACTCCACAGCAGTGCTGAATCCTCAGTGTTCCCTTATGCAGTCTTTTCTTGGTTTTATTTTACTTGAGACTCCTTGTATCTCTGTTATTTACATGCAGTGAATCTGTGAACAAACTACATGTACCATGATGCATCACTCCCTGTGTGCCCCTCCCTTCTCCAATCTCTCCTGCAATGAAATCACAGGTAATAAATCACTCCCACATTTGAGGTCACATTATGCTGTCATGTTCCATTCAAGCCCCTTTCCCCGGGAGCAGCAAACACACATAGTGAGAGCAGGCAGATGCATCATGGGAAATGTAGTCAAAAAAAGGCTGCACATGGGAACAGTGAGGATTTAGCACTGTAGTGGATGTATTTGCCGATAATTTTTGGAAGCTAGATAACCCCTTTAAGCTTTTCTAATTTATGTTCACATTGACAAAAAAAGACATTTAAGAAATGTGTAAAATATAAAGAATGAAGCAAATGCTAGAAGAGATTCTGACTGAAATATTGCCACTCTGTGTCATTTTTCTTGTTGTATCTTGGAGGGAAGACTCTTACTGTTCAGATTCGGGAAAACTACTGTCTAACTACAGCCTCCTCCGATGATAGTAAGTTAGGCTATTTCTGGATCTGGCACTAAAATGCCAATTGACTTCTGTACTGTTCACCCAATAGTAATACTGTTGCATAATGATTGAGACTTCCACATTCTTGTTTATTGACTTTCATGTAGTATGACATTCTGTAGTGAGCTTTGTGGCAACTACATAAGAATCTCCCATCTTGTTACCCACTGGTCTTCATTATATTCTCTTATTACTGACCCTCGCTTTATTTTATTGATTATGAGGGCACCCATCCTGTCCTATGAGCTTCTCTTAGTTGTGAACGGAAGTTCAGAGGTTTGCTGTACAGCAGCCACATAAGCATGGTTGGAAACGTGTTAACTTATGTGAGAGTGTTTTGTGCAATCCTGTGACTTATGCAGAGATGGAGTAGGTGAACTGTGCAGAGAGTGAAGTAGGGTAATACTACAACCTGTACCTCAAACAGTAATCATGTCCTCTGATGATAATGAGATGACTAATGAAAAGTGATCTCAGCAGAACAGGAAGTATTGATTTATCATGGGTTTCAGTTGCAAGAGTGAAAACTGAAAGATTTCAGGATATTTTTAAACCACTTTCCGTTACCCCACTGCTTATTTATGACTTAATCGAAATGCCCCCTTTCCACTGCAAAGCCTTACTGAGAATTTATTGGATAACAGGTCTTACCATGTCATTGGGCTCTCAGTAGCACCAGAGATTATTCCTGGTCCATAACTAACCCTGGCTACTTGTGAACTAACTAAAGTAAACATCAGTAATGTTCCCAAGCATCCATGCCCCTCAGAGGTAACTTTCTTATTCTCTACAATCCTACTCTAGTATCAACATTTTCTGCATTTGTCACCAGAGAACTGCTATGTGTACATTTAGGTCATAATCCATTAAAAGATATTGGTGATGATGGATGACGTTAACAATTGGCTGCCATGCATATGGCTCTCTATTTAAATTGGAATTTTATTCTTGAGTTACTAAGTACATAGCTTTAAAGATGTTGTCCACAAATTGCAGGTGAAGAAAAACATATTCACCTGTCCCCGGCACTCCAGTGTCCGCCGCTGGTGTCCAGTCTAGTGTGTAGAGATCCTTTTTCTGCAGAAGTCCTGCGGCACACGATACTGCTGAGGCCAATCAGCGGCCACAGGGAAGGACCCAGTGACGTATGTGAGGCAGGACACACACACGGCATATTTGCAGCAGGTCAGCTGCAGCAACATTGATGGTGATAACTTGATATTATGTACAGTACCAAGGGTGCCAGTATTAAGGTTATTGTCTAATCAGACTTATGGACTTTGCAACAGGGGGGCTGCCAGGTTGCTACCTGCTACAGTGGTCACAGCGTTGGTAGCAGCTGAACAAGAAAGTAATGGACTATGAAGCAATGTACCCAGGGGCAGATTAAGGCAACAATGAAAGCGCAGACCCCCAACCCCCCATTCATGCAAAAGATCCCTGTGACAGAATAATGTTCCCTGATGGCCCTCCATGCAGGCCTCCATGCAGTTTAATGTCACATAGTGGCCCCTCCAAACAGTATAATGTTTCAGAGTGGCCCGTACACTAATGAAATGAAAAAAAAAAATCAGATACAGTGGGGGAAAAAAAAGTATTTAGTCAGCCACCAATTGTGCAAGTTCTCCCACTTAAAAAGATGAGAGAGGCCTGTAATTGTCATCATAGGTAGACCTCAACTATGAGAGACAAAATGAGAAAACATATCTAGAAAATCACATTGTCTGATTTTTTAAGAATTTATTTGCAAATTATGGTGGAAAATAAGTATTTGGTCACCTACAAGCAAGCAAGATTTCTGGCTCTCACAGACCTGTAACTTCTTCTTTAAGAGGCTCCTCTGTCCTCCACTCATTACCTGTAGTAATGGCACCTGTTTGACATTGCTATCAGTATAAAAGACACCTGTCCACAACCTCAAACAGTCACACTCCAAACTCCACTATGGTGAAGACCAAAGAGCTGTGGAAGGACACCAGAAACAAAATTGTAGACCTGCACCAGGCTGGGAAGACTGAATCTGAAATAGGCAAGCAGCTTGATGTGAAGAAATCAACTGTGGGAGCAATAATTAGAAAATGGAAGACATACAAGACCACTGATAATCTCCCTCGATCAAGGGCTCTGCGCAAGATCTCACCCCGTGGGGTCAAAATGATCACAAGAACGGTGAGAAAAAAATCCCAGAACCACATGGGTGGACCTAGTGAATGACCTGCAGAAAGCTGGGACTAACGTAACAAAGGCTACCGTCAGTAACACACTACACCGCCAGGGACTCAGATCCTGCAGTGCCAGACGTGTCCCCCTGCTTAAGCCAGTACATATCCGGGCTCGTCTGAAGTTTGCTAGAGAGCATTTGAATGTTCCAGAAGAATATTAGGAGAATGTCATATGGTCAGATGAAACAAAAGTAGAACTGTTTGGTAGAAACACAACTCGTCATGTTTGGAGGAGAGTGAATGCTGAGTTGCATCCAAAGAACACCATGCCTACTGTGAAGCATGGGGGTGGCAACATTATGCTTTGGGGCTGTTTCTCTGCAAAGGTACCAGGACGACTGATCCGTGTACATGAAAGAATGAATGGGGCCATGTATCGTGAGATTTTGAGTGCAAGCCTCCTTCCATCAGCAAGGGCATTGAAGATGAAAAGTGGCTGGATCTTTCAGCATGACAATGATCCCAAGCACCACCATGGCAACAAAGGAGTGGCTTCGTAAGAAGCATTTCAAGGTCCTGGAGTGGCCTAGCCAGTCTCCAGATCTCAACCCCATAGAAAACCTTTGGAGGGAGTTGAAAATCCGTGTTGCCCAACAACAGCCCCAAAATATCACTGCTCTAGAGGAGATCTGCATGGAGGAATGGGCCAACATACCAGCAACAGTGTGTGCCAACCTTGTGAAGACATACAGGAAATGTTTGACTTCTGTCATTGCCAACAAAGGATATATAACAAAGTATTGAGATGAACTTTTGTTATTGACCAAATACTTATTTTCCACCATAATTTGCAAATAAATTCTTTAAAAATCAGACAATGTGATTTTCTAGATATGTTTTCTCATTTTGTCTCTCATAGTTGAGGTCTACCTATGATGTCAATTACAGGCCGGCCTCATCTTTTTAAGTGGGAGAATTTGCACAATTGGTGGCTGGCTAAATACTTTTTTTCCCCACTGTTCATTGGGATGACCAAACCAGTTCTTGTTATGAATTTTGCAAAAATTTCAGGTTTGGCTGAACCAGAAATTTTTGGGGTTCCCCACCCATGAACTACTATTATACTCTGGGGTCTCTTCAGACTGAAGAGTATAATAAGCGGAGGCTCAGGGGAGGTTAGTAAACATAACAACAGTATTACCTCCTCTGGGCTCCAATGTGGTCCCTGTCCTCTTCAGACCTCTTCTGGTCTCTCCTGAATGACATCAGGGACCATTGAGGCTTGTGACTGGGGTGTCATGACGCCAACATGACCCACGTGACTGCTGAGGCCCAATCAAAGGCCTCAATGGTCCCTGACTTCATTCAAGAGGCCGAAAAAGATGAAGATCTGTGGCGAAGCCCAGGTGAGGTGAGTAACACTGTTATGTCTCCACTAATTATACTCTGGGGTCTGAAGGCCTTGCAGCTTTGGGCCCCAGGCAACCACACATTTTGCCCTTATTATAATCTGCCCCTGAGTGCACCACAGAATCAGGCAAAACACAGAGTGTGAATACAGACTAAAATCAGAGCAGACAGAATATGTGCATGGACTAAAAATTGACAGGAGTTCACAACTTTTAGCATCGGTATATACACAACAGAAAGCTGCATGCCACACATTCACAGCAGAAGCCCAGAGGCCACAGTACATTCAAACAGATAGGGATACATACATAGCAGATGTAACAAAATGCATCCAAACCTTGCAGAGAGAAGGACCTGTATCCAGACATGGCCAAAGAAAGGACATGTGTCCAAACATGGCAGACAGAAAGGTGTGCTTCCAAACATGGAAAACAGAAGGACATACAGTACAGTCCAAAAGTTTGGACACACCTTCTCATTCCAAGAGTTTTCTGTATTTTCATGACTATAAAAATTGTAGATTCACACTGAAGGCATCAAAACTATGAATTAACACATGTGGAATTATATACTTAACAAAAAAGTGTGAAACAACTGAAAATATGTCTTATATTCTAGGTTCTTCAAAGTAGCCACCTTTTGCTTTGATTACTGTTTTGCACACTCTTGGCATTCTCTTGATGAGCTTCAAGAGGTAGTCACCTGAAATGGTTTTCACTTCACAGGTGTGTCCTGTCGGGTTTAATAAGTGGGATTTCTTGCCTTATAAATGGGGTTGGGACCATCAGTTGTGTTGTTCAGAAGTCAGGTGGATACACAGCTGATAGTCCTACTGAATGGAGTGTTAGAATTTGTATTATGGCAAGAACAAAGCAGCTAAGTAAAGAAAAACGAGTGGCCATCATTACTTTAAGAAATCAAGGTCAGTCAGTCTGAAAAATTGGGAAAACTTTGAAAGTGTCCCCAAGTGCAGTGGCTAAATCCATCAAGCGCTACAAAGAAACTGGCTCACATGAGGACCGCCCCAGGAAAGGAAGACCAAGAGTCACCTCTGCTGCGGAGGATAAGTTCATCCGAGTCACCAGCCTCAGAAATCGCAGGTTAACAGCAGCTCAGATTAGAGACCAGGTCAATGCCACATAGAGATCTAGCAGCAGACACATCTCTACAACAACTGTTAAGAGGAGACTGTGTGCAGCAGGCCTTCATGGTAAAATAGCTGCTAGGAAACCACTGCTAAGGACAGGCAACAAGCAGAAGAGACTTGTTTGGGCTAAAGAACACAAGGAATGGACATTAGACCTGTGGAAATCTGTGCTTTGGTCTGATGAGTCCAAATTTGAGATCTTTGGTTCCAACCACCGAGTCTTTGTGCGACACAGAAAAGGTGAACGAATGGACTCTACATGCCTGGTTCCCACCGTGAAGCATGGAGGAGGAGGTGTGATGGTGCTTTGCTGGTGACACTGTTGGGGATTTATTCAAAATTGAAGGAATACTGAACCAGCATGGTTACCACAGCATCTTGCAGCGGCATGCTATTCCATCCGGTTTGCGTTTAGTTGGACCATCATTCATTTTTCAACAGGACAATGACCCCAAACACACCTCCAGACTGTGTAAGGGCTATTTGACCAAGAAGGAGAGTGATGGGGTGCTACGCCAGATGACCTGGCCTCCACAGTCACCAGACCTGAACCCAATCGAGATGGTTTGGGGTGAGCTGGACCGCAGAGTGAAGGCAAAACGGCCAACAAGTGCTAAGCATCTCTGGGAACTCCTTCAAGACTGTTGGAAGACCATTTCAGGTGACTACCTCTTGAAGCTCATCAAGAGAATGCCAAGAGTGTGCAAAGCAGTAATCAAAGCAAAAGGTGGCTACTTTGAAGAACCTACAATATAAGACATATTTTCAGTTGTTTCACACTTTTTTGTTAAGTATATAATTCCACATGTGTTATTTCATAGTTTTGATGCCTTCAGTGTGAATCTACAATTTTTATAGTCATGAAAATACAGAAAACTCTTGGAATGAGAAGGTGTGTCCAAACTTTTGGTCTGTACTGTATATGTCCACATGGTAGCAGAGATGCAAACATGGCACAAGAACAAACATATCCACACCAGAATACTTTATAGAAGGATACTGTATATGTGTCTACACAGCAGTACAAATGCAGACATTGTGAAGGCCCAAAGACCTATCATGCATAACAGAAGGAAGAATTGAATACATGCAGATTAAATGCGTTCACAGAATTACAGACAAGACTCCAGTATAAAACAGAAACATAACTCAGATATACTGACAGAAGGATAGCATGCATCCAAACAATAGACTATGACACAGATAACTGCAAGATTGAAAACCCAGGGTGTCAATTTCAGCTCCAAATTTGCTGCAGGCGTTTCCACTGTGAGATGTCAGCACGGTGGCTCAGTGGTTATTGGTCCTAGGTTCGAATCCGACCAAAGACAACATCTGCAAGGGGTTTGTATGTTCTCCCTGTGTTTTCTTGGGTTTCCCCCCACACTCCAAAGACATACTGATAGGGAATGTAGATTGTGAACCCTATATGGGACAGTGATTTACAACATCTGTAAAGTGATGTGTAATATTATAGGGCTATACAAGTAAGAGAAATAAATAAATACATATTAAAAGTCAGTTATGGACATCCCGCAGCAGGCCCAAGCTGTGTGGTCTTAACTGTAGACATTTTATGGGCACTATAAGTAGCATTTGGGCGCCATATGGCAATATTAAAAATGGTAAGCTACTACCTTTTCATTTACTTTTCATTCTGGACTTGTTCAGTGCTTTGGGCTTCAATTTTCAAGTATACATCATAGTAGAAACATGCTCTGGTATTTGAGAATCATTGATAAGAATAGGTAGAACCCCTTTTACACAAAAACATATCATGTCTCTTCCTTATGTACATTTATCCTTCATATGAAACAACTAATAATGAATAAATTAGACTAAATCAACTGAGCCTGAGTATTCGTAAAATTTCAAGTAAAGCCTTATCTGTCCTACCTCTACAAAGTAAAAAAAAAATTAAAGACTTTTGCCTTGACCAATTTATATTACAAGCTGCCAGGATTCATATTGCCTCCCAGTGGCGCTCCCCGTCCTTACGATTTTCTGCAGTTATGGACCGGGTTACTGATATTATGATTAATGAGAAATTGAATGCTACCCGCTTTGATATGGTGGATCAAATGCCTCATGTGCATTATGTGCTTTCCATTTAAATACTGGATTGGCCTTCCCAGTTATGGTAATGTCTGTATTCCATTTTTGTATCATTGTATTGCTGAATATTTTGCTATATTCTACCTTGAACTGTAATCCCTTGGATGCTACATTCTTGAGCTGTACATTTGATGACTGTATCCATTGTAGCATGTGATGTTTCTTCTTATATTCCTCAATAAATTTATATTTTTGAGGCTAAAAAAATAAAATCATTTATTATATACGTTTATTCCATAAAGATGATTACTAGTTGCAAAAATAAAATAAACATTTGACCCTTTTTATTGTAAAAAAGTAAGCAACCATTATCTTATCTATTATATTAATACAGTATTAAGGCCCAGTTCACATTTGCGTTCGGGGCATTCCGTACCCCTCTCCGCATGAAAAATGAGGAGAGAAAAGTCCTACAAGCAGTACTTTTCTCTCTGCATTTTTCGTGCGGAAATCGAGCGGAAACCACATGGACCCCATTATAGTCTATGGGGTCCATGGGTTTCCTAAGGTAACTGCTTTTTTATGCGGATTAGGTTTCCGTTTGGGGGGTCCCCAAGTGGATTCCCCCGAATGGAAACCTGAACGCAGATGTGAACCGGGCCTTAAACATACATGGATTCAGTATGTACTGTAACAAGGTTGACTAGTTACAAAGATAGTTGACTTGGATTTTTGTCTAAAAAAAAAATATGAAAATGAAAAATTATATAAATATTATATTATAAACCGTGTATAATCTTTAGCAGTCCACAAAATAGTTTCAGCATATTTTACTCTTAGTCTAGTTTTAAAACATATATATGTGACAGTGTAGCTCATGCACGTTTGTAGTGAGTTTAACAGACTTCATGTTACATAAAATACCTAATTTCTGGAATAGTAATAAAGGAATGGCCTGACCAGGCAGGATTCACATGACTAGGCAATGCTCCAGTGGAAAGAACAGCTGACAAAGTTATACATTAAAGAAACACTGTTACTAGAAGCAGGGAATACTATAGTGCGCCTAAAAAAATAACTGCTTTCAGTATTAGACTTTATATTCCATGAGCACGAGGTCTAGACCTTAAGGTTCACTAGTAAGCATGAAAGGTATTTATGTATCCTTATGATGATTTCGGAGATTCATGAGTACCACATGGAAGGGTTATAGTGCTCTGATTCTACACTGACTTTGTGCTTGTAGAAATATCTCAACAAATGGGGACCCCCTACTGCTATCTTCCATGGCATAGCAGCCAGTCCATTAACAAGCAATCATATGGTCACAAACCAAGAACACAGACAGTATTTAGGTGCCCCAAGGGTTAAGACTCCGGAATACCCTGTAAAATAGTAGGAATGTATTCCAGATCACATGAAGGGCTGAGTCAAGGGACCAGGAAGCCAAAATCACAAGATCTCTAACCGCAAAGTCCATTCCTTTAAACCATGGAAATGTCTTTTTGCAAAGCACCAGTGTTCTGAACATATGTAGAACAAAGTCCCAGAAGAGTAATAATTACATCCTTGCTTTGTTTATAGAAATTGTTTGCCTTAACTCTTTTTTTGGCTAAAGGTGCCTACGTCTGATTGATATTCAGCTCACCCAGGGTCACTTTGGATGGAAAAAACTTTCTATTTCATGCTGAAGCATTTTCACTATTATATAATGAAGAATAGTGTGGTGCTATTTCTGTAAATACACATTTTAATACCTTGCAAATAACCACCCTAATAAGAGAAAATGCGTATAATAGCTTAGGTTCAGTACGGTTCAGTGCTGGAGATAACAGCAAATTCAGCTTCCTGAATAGCCCAGAGAAGGCCAGAGATGGACAGATCATTTGGATGATATGAAGGACACAGAGCTGCCGTAAATCTATGATAATAAAAAAAATATTCATTGTAAGCAGTGGAAATCTGTTCCATCAGCTGGAAAATACAGCAGCCATGATGGTAAATTTATCTAGGCAGATGGTCCCCATTGTTACGTTTGTAGCATATAGTGATAGTTAGCCAAGACTCTTCTCTGGAATGGAAAGCAAGTCTTGTATTGCAACGATTATTTGGCAACAGAGATACAATTTTTCATTCGACAAAATAACAAAAAAATGAAATATGTTCATACCGTATATACAATTTAAGTAGAAAAAAAATATATGTTCAGTGGAAGACTTAAAGGGTTATTATCATTATAGACATCGGGCAATTGCCAGTGCCTGTCAATACCAATGTGGCCAACAGGCTACTGTCAGGGGTATCAGTTCAGTCACTGCACCTTTAAGGTTGCCATGTCAACCTGAGAAACTTCTGTAGTTCAGAAATTTCTTGGCTTAGCCAATTGGCGGCTGAGTTGGCATTTATAACACCCCTTTGGCTCTGCATCTTGTTTGGGTTCACGATTGCTTCATTCTGACCCTTGGCTTGCTTTTTGGATACACTATTACCTGCTGATTCTGCCTTTGACGGCCCAGTTTTGACCCTTGGCCTGCTTCTGCATATCTTTTCTTTCTTCAGATTTTGCCTTTGACGTCCTCTCCTGGTTCTGACTCATGACTGTAAAACTGTTCACCTGTTCCTGGTCTGCTCTGTAAGTCAGTAGTGGGTTTTGTTCTGATTTCAGTTTGCAGTGAGTTTATTCTTTGCCAGCCTTCTGTTGGTGACAGTTCAGACTTTCAGATTCAGCAAAGTCCATCTGACTTCGCAGATGGCACTGTTGAAGGCGTCTGGGGGTCTGTCTTGGCTCGCAGTACTGTGCAGATTAAATAGCTGTCTCTACTGCTTGCTGTTATCAGCCAGCCCCTTCTTTTGTTAGGCTTTGCTTCAAAACCATAACAGCTACTATACCTGCTCTGTCTTCTCACAAGCTGCCATCCAAGCGCCAACCTTTGTGAGTCACACAAAGTCGCCCACCAGTGATGAAGGACACACATTAAGGTACTGAGGTAGATATTGAAGACAAAGCAAATACAGCAGGTAAAAATGCTTCAGTGGAATACAGTTGAGAAATTGACAAATGGAATAATGCAAGATTACAGACTATGGTGACAAAGCATACTTCTGTTGTTATCGGGGATGCACTGCTTGCCATCAGAGAACCCACTCTCCTCTTTCTAAAGCTTGTTCACAATGCGCTCCCGCCATAACTGTGTGTACACTCTGGCCAGAGACTTAACCCTTCTCAAGACTTAACCCTCCTGGTGGTGGCCTCTCTAGGTAGGATGGGAGTTAGGGCAACTCCACTCTGGAGTTTGGTGGGATTCCTAGAAGTAGGACCCACATCTGACAGACATTTATGACATATCCTTTAATCATATCAAATGACATAAATGTCTTTAATGGAAATAGCTGAGATAACTCCTCTTACCAGTTCAGTGTTAAAGGGGTATTCCTATCTTGGACACTTATGATACATCCAGAGGATGTGTCATAAATGTCTGATAGATGGAGGTCCTACCTCTATGGCCCACACTTTTCTCCAGAATGGGATTCTCCAAACCCCTTAACCACTTGGTGATTTAGCAACGGTGACTAGAGAGTTGGCTTCACATGTGCAGCTCTCTCTATTTACTTCTGTTGGAATTCTAAAAACAACCCAGCAAGCTGTGAATATACCATAAATGTCTAAGGCTGTGGCCCCACATAGTGTAAACACTGCAATTTTGCCTCAGTGGGAATGTTGTGATAAAAAAAAACATGCCATTTTATAGTACATGAAAAGTGGATGGGATTCTGGCTAATCCTATCCATACAGTTCAGGAAAATATCCGCAACGAACATGTTGCAATTTCAAAAAACATAGCATTTTTGTAAATTGCAGCATGTCAATTATCCCTATGGAAACTCTGGCATTTTCCGTATAGGTATAAGTGAAGCAGAAAGACTTTCTGTGAAAAGCGCTGTGGAAAAAACCGCAATGTGTTTCAGCCGCTCGCTACTTGGAGCCTTAACATAAAATGGGAATGGCCCAACAGTCTGTTTTTAATGCGACTTTTGTTATCAGATACCAGGAACATTTTAGTGTCTGAATTATGGCTGCACTACTCAGATCTCACATGTTTCTACTGAACCAAACTTTCAGTAACATAGTTGATAAGGTTGGGTAAAAATCAAAAGTCCAACCTATAATCTTACCCTGTTGATCTAAAAGAAGGAAAAACACTTCCCCATGAGGCCACATATTAGTGAAAAAAAATACATTCCCAACTTGACATGTGGAAACCGGACTAAATCTTATGAATTAGCATTCTACCCCAAAAATTCGAGATCCCATGTGTTATTTTTAACTTAAGGCAGGCATCCAGTCCGCCCTTGAACTATTACTATTACAAGTTATCAGCCATCACCACATCCTGTGGCAGCAAGTTCCATAGTCTCACTGCCATTACTGTAGTGAAGCCCGTCTATAATAAATCACCATGAAACCATGGAGTGATCAATAGAGTTGCTGGAGATTTGGGTTCATTATTTTTATACCCATTAGGTACATTTTAAGTTTAACATTTGAAAAAAGGAGCCTGATTCAAATCCATCACATCCTGTCTGTCCTTTTCTTCTGAGGGCCAGTGAGCTGATTTCCTTGGATTTGCACTCCTAAAGGGGCAAGGGTGAATAGCAGTTCTCCCTCCTACACAGGGTTGCCAACCTTATGTTTTTTTCTGGACACAAAGCATCTATTACAGCCCTGTGAAGCTGGCCTAATACTGTATTCATATGTTATTATTATTATTTATTTGTATAGCACCATTAATTCCATGGTGCTTTACATTTGAGGGTTTACATACTGTACACAAAATATACAAAACAAACACAATGCTAACAGTGACCAACTGGTACAGTGGGATAGAGGGCCCTGCCCGCAAGGGCTTACAATCTATGAGGGAAGAAGGATAGAGACAGAAGGCGAGGGGAGACATTAGGTTGGAGATATATGGAGATATATGGAGGGGACAGGTTGTGGATGGCTTTGTATGTCAGCGTTAACATTTTGAACTCTATTCGCTGGGCAACGGGTAGCCAGTGAAGGGATTGACAGAGGAGAGCGGCTGATGAAGAACGGGTGGAGAGGTGTATTAAGCGAGTAGCACAGTTTAGGGTGGACTGGAGTGGGGAGAGAGTGTTTGCTGGAAGGCCATGGAGAAGGGTGTTACAGTAATCTAAGCGGGAGATTATGAGGGCATGGACTAGCAACTTTGTAGTTTCAGGGGTGAGGAAAGTCCGGATTCGATGGATGTTCTTGAGTTGGAGGCGGCTGGAGGTGTTGAGGGTTTGGATGTGCGAATTGAAGGAAAGGTCAGAGTCCAAGGTTATTCCAAGGCAATGGACCCGTGGGACTGGGGTAAGTGTGGTTCCATTAACTTTGATAGATGGGTCAGGTAGAGGGGATATGCGAGGTGGGGCGAAGATGATGAACTCAGTTTTCTCCATGTTGAGTTTGAGAAAGCGGGAGGAGAGAAAGGAGGCTACAGCTGCTAGACACTCTTGGACTCTGGACAACAGGGAGGTAATGTCTGGTCCAGAGAGATATATTTGAGTGTCATCAGCATAGCAATAGTATTGAAAACCATGAAATTCTATAAGTTGGCCAAAGCCATGGGTGTAGATGGAGAACAGGAGGGGTCCTAGGACGGAACCTTGGGGAACACCTACAGAAAGAGGGCGTGGCAAGGAGGTGGTGTGCGAGTGGGAGACGCTGACTGTGCGGTTGGTGAGGTCTCAAGCCTGACTGAGGAGATCCAGATCTGTGATGCGAAGGGATGAGAGCGTTTCTAACAAGAGGGAATGGTCGAAGGCAGAGGAGAGGTCAAGGAGGAGGAGGACATAGTAGTGACGCTTGGCTTTGGTAATTAGTAGGTTGTTTGTGACTTTGGTTAGGGCAGTTTCTGTGGTGTGGTGAGGTCTGAAGCCTGACTGTAGTCTGTCAAAGAGTAAATTGGATGAGAGGTAGGAGGATAGTTCAGAGTGGACGTGTTGTTCAAGCAATTTAGATGTGTACAGGAGCAGTGAGATTGGGCGATAGCTGGCTGGAGAGGACGGGTCGAGGGATGGTTTTTTAAGTATAGGTGTGACAGTAGCATGTTTGAAGGCAGAAGGAAAGGATCCTCTGGTTAAGGATAGGTGGACGAGGTGGGTTAGGATAGGAGTAAAGACTTCGGCGAGGTTGGAGATGAGATGTGACTGGATCGGGTCAAGCGCACAGGAGGTGAGGTGGGATTTAGAGATTAGGGTGGAGAGCTTTTCAGCAGTGATGGTGGAGAGCACCGAGCAGTTGGGTAGAGTGGTTGTTGGGGGTGTAGGGTGTAGGGTGAGACTGTCTCTGATGGTGTCAATTTTGCTTTTGATGTAAAAGGCAAAGTTATCAGCTGAGATAAGTGATGTCGGAGGGGGCACAGGAGGACGGAGAAGGGAATTGAAGGTAGTGAATAGCTGTTTGGGTTTGTGGGATAGGGCATATATTAGTGTGGTGAAGTAGACCTTCTTCTTGAATGTGAGAACTGCCTCTTTATACCTGATGAAGTCCTCCTGGGAGTGGCTTTTCTTCCAGAGACATTCTGCAACCCGTGAGGCACGTCTCGGTTTTTTAGTCAGGTCAGTGTGCCAGGGTTGCCTATTTATCGGTCAGGCTCTGGTGTTTGTGAAGGGGGCCACAGAGTCAAGGGCTGAAGTAATGGTGGTATTGTAGAAGTCATCAGCAGCATCTGCATCCTGGAGTGAGGATATGTCAGTGAGTGGTAGGAGAGAGTCTGAGTGCGTGCGGATGCCAACAGGATTAAGGTTCCTGTGGGGGCGTGTTGATTTAGGGGTTGGGGGTCTATTACAGAGGAGAGGGCAGAGATTGTCAGCAGGTTGTGGTCAGAGAGTGTGGACGGAGAGTTAGAGAGGCTGCATAGAGAGCAGAGGCAGGTGAGTATGAGGTCCAGCGTGTGCCCCTTTTTGTGGGTGGCAGAGGAGGACCATTGAGAGAGACCAAAGGAGGCAGTGAGGGACAGGAGACTGGAAGCGGAGGGGTGGTTTGTGTTAATGGTGATGTTGAAATCACCCATGATGATGATGGGGGTGTCTGTGGATAGATAGTGCATTAGCCAGGTGGTGAAATGGTCGATGAAGGTAGCTGTAGGTCCGGCCGATATATGAAGGCCAGTTGGAGGGTAAGTAAATGCGAACAGAGTGCACTTCAAAGGAGGGGAGGGTGAGAGCAGGTAGCAGTTGGATTGGGGCGAAGAAGCAATTGTCAGACAGGAGTATACTTACACCTCCACCAGGTTTATTGTTGGGGCGGGGAGTGTGTGAGAATTTTATAGGAGAGGGCAACAGGGGAGGTGGTGTCTGAGGGTGTTAGCCATGTTTCTGTGATACCGAGAAATGAAAATTCACGAGAAATGAGGAGGTCGTGGATGTGGTCAAGTTTATTGCATATGGAACAAGCGTTCCATAGTGCAACGGAGAGGGTGGGGGGAGGAACAGGAGCAAGTGAGATAGGTGTAAGGTTCCGTGCGCTGATGCCGATTGTGGAGAAGGAGCCAACAGTAGGAATTTGCTGAGGTGGTCCAGCATTGGGAGATATGTCACCATAAATAAGGAGTAGCAGGGAGAGGGACAGCAGGTATAAGCAGGAGAGTAGGGAGGTTGTGTGTTTTTGGGGCGGAAAGCTTGCAGGTTTGTGAGTAGCTGTGCAGAGAAGGTCAGATGGTGGGGTAGAATAAATGGAGAGATAAAGATTTTCTTACTGACAAGGGTGATGTGGGGTGGAAGAGACGTTTTTATAAGTATGGGAAGAACAACAGTGATTAAAGTGAGAAGCATTTCTGTTAGACAATAGTTTGTTTTGTTTTTGTGGGCTATGTTACTTTCTGTTCCCTTCTGGTCACATTGTGGCCTAATTCTGGTCTGTACACTTAGAGTTGCACTTTGAGGATGCACTGATCTGGGACAACACTGACCCATGCACTCACATTTATACTAGCTAGCAATACATTTGTATTATGAGAATCAGGTGTGAACAGGGGTGTGGAAACATGGAGATAGAATCAGAGACTGCAGGGAAAGATCAGGTGAGAAAAAGGTGGAGGACACAGTAGGGAATACAGTGACTTCAAAGCTCATATAATTACAACAAAGTGGACAGCATTAAACCAACAGAAATGCTAATAACAGCAAGCAAAGGTTTAGTTATGATTGAAGAATCAGTGTTTCAGTGTCTGAGTCCAGATGAAAGGGACATACCTGTGGATTGAAGATGGAAGACAGGGTCAGATGACAAAGAAGGATGCTGGATGACATAGTCTATTACATTCTGGCCTAATTCTGGTCTGTACACTTTAGAGTTGCACTTTGAGGATGTACTGACCTGGGTAAACACTGACCCATGCACTCATATTTTCACTGGATGCTATTAAAATCATCCGTTAATGGTTTAAAAAAAAAAAAAAAAAAAAAAAAGACAATAGTGTGCCAAAGTCTTATGATGCACTGCACCCCTCCATAGGACTACTGCATCCTCTTTATCCCTTAAATGTGTATAGAATGGTTGTGGAGCAAGGGTTAACTCCATTGAATTAGGCAACAAAGGGAACAAGTGAGCAAGAAAAGTGGACCAATGGGTTATTTGAATTGAACCATGCTGTGTCAAGTCAGGAGCCAACAATTTATTAATTGGTTTGCTCCTTCCCTGACCTGACGCAGTGCGTGAGGACGTTCTCTTCAGATAACTCATCATCCGCTTGCTCGTTCCTGTCATTCCCGTTGTCAACAGAGTTAACCCCTACTGGAGTTTACTTGACTCCTCCCAGCACAATCTGCCATGACAGGCAAATATAGCTTACGTGCCACTGTTAGCACACATGCTGGGGGTTGCCAACCATTGCCCTAGACAAATAGTACAAACTTCATTCTTGTTTAACATATAAAACCAGCATCTTAATACAAGGTTATATAATACGGCAAAAAGCCTACTCCACACAGACAGGAAATAACTACTGAGTACCTAGAACCAGCATATCATATCTCTAAACTAATCTCCTGTTACCTCCCTACACTTACATTGTTTCCTTTTATCTGCTCTTTATACAACTGCCTCCAGGATTTTTCCAGTGGATCTCATTTTCACAATACATAAGACTGTCCCCCACAATCGCAAGCTATAGGAACACCCTGAAAACTCACCTCCTTAGGAAAGCCTACAACCTTCAATAACTCTGCATCACAGCACCATATGAATAGCATCTGCCCTCGCCTACTGTCTCTATCCCCCTTCTCTTATTGATTGTAAGCCATTTTGGATAGGGCCCTATATCCCACTGTACCAGTTGGTTGCAATGTTAGTCTATTGTACTTGTTCTTGTGTATTTTGTGTTTTGTATGTAAACCCCTCTTCAAATGTAAAGTACCATGGAATTAATGGTGATCTAAAATGAATAATAATAATGATAATAAAAAATTATATTCATACTAGTTGTTCTATAACAGATAGTAATTAATTGTAAGGATGCCATATCATATATAGAAATGAAGTTAAATAATATGCCCCTCATGTATATACAGATGAAAGCAGTTCCAGAAACCCACCAAAACATCAGTTTTTATTAATATTTTTTTATCTACAAATTAGAAAACCAAAGTGAATGATATAGATATTACAAGGAATAAGTCTGAAGCTTTAAATAGTAATATGAATGTATTAGTAGCATTTAATATCAATTGTAAAATGATAAATACTGATATAAAAATCTGCTGAGGCTTCATAAAATTGTTTTCATATACACTGCAAATTTATGGATGGTTACCAACCCTGATTCTGCATTTCTACCTCAACACTCTCCAGTTCATCTCCTTCGGTGTACCCCATGTTGCAGAATCCTGTTGTCATCCTGCGTGACCATTTTACCTTATGGTCATCCATGAGTTACACAGAACAGTGACGAATTATCATATAGACAGTTTGGGCAGCTTGCCCAGGTCTCCCAGGGGGGCCATGACTGCCCAAAATGCCTATATGATAATCTATCGCTGCCAGTGTCATCACTTTTCACATTCCTTAAAGGGAGTCACCCACCCACAAGCCATCACTTTACATCACTTTGTATAGAGCATTTTACAGTGATCAACATCATACTTTTGTTTTGTATGTCACTTTTAAAGATTTTGGAGAAAATCAACTTTGAAGTGTTATGGAAATGCACTAGGTGCATGCCCTCTGCCGTGGGAGCACCACTGCTTTTGCTGCTCAAGTAGGATGGTTGATGTCATAGCAAGGGGGAAATCAACTCCTACTGCACATGGTAGCTCCGGCAAAAGATGGTAGCAAAAGGTGGTCTGAGCATCAAAAGCACTGCTCTGGCAGCTGAAGCCCCCCTCTGTCAGTGCCTGCTTCCTTTTCTCCCATACTCTTCATGTGACTACAGGCTGTGAGGAGGAGTCGGAGAGGGAGATGAGCTACAGCAATCTACAGTGAGTCTGATAGTCTGAATTGTCTCTTGTCTATAGGGATGGGACAGAGCAAACCAGGATGCTTATGGAGCTGTTGCCTGTAGGGAACACAGCCAGGCAGCATCTAGATAAACTCCCTGATCTCTGTGCAATGTTTCTGCCATGTTATACCCACTGAACCCCTTACCAGATAGGGTCCCAGAGCCACTGCTACTTTCTTTCCTACCTGCTCTACCCATAGTGCACCTGCTGCTTTATGTCCATCCCTGCCACCAAGAACCTGCACATGACAATGCCTTACTGTCTCCATGCTGCTTTGCACAGAATACCTGCCAAATACTTACTGTATACCCACCTGCCCCCATAGAGCCCCTGCCAATTATCAAAGTCAAAAAATGTAATTAAAAACACTTAAAAATATATGCGTCAGAGTCACAAAAAAAGGAGGTAGAGGTACAGATACTATTAACAATCCATACAAGGCATTATAGATATATAATCACACCAATAATTACATTAACATACAAAATGCATAAACAAAAATAAGTTGTGTAATTAATTAATACATGTAAGTAAATAAATAAATAAATAAATAAATCGAGAGTGCCCACAATGCAAGAAAATGATCAATTCATATATATAGTGCTGAATTATTCTGAGCTTAAAGGGAGTCTATCATTAGAAAAACACATTTTTAACTAATGGCACGTTGGAATAGCCTTTAAAAAGGCTATTCTATTCCTACATTCCATTCTAAGCTTCTCCCCGCCGTTTCTGATAAAATCGGTTTCTTCTGGCGTTCCCCCTGCGCTCCGAGCACCCTCCGCATCATAACTCTCCACCGCCCCTTAGCTGCTTATGTTCACTCCCCTCCTCCTCTTTGCCAGAACATCTGCCTTTTGCAGGCATTGGACTGCACATGCCCAGGCGGCCATTTTCCGGTGGTCTGCTACACGAGTGGAGAAGAAAGCGATTTTATCAGAAACAGCGGGGAGAAGCTTAGAATGAAAGGTAGGAGTACAATGGCCTTTTTAAAGGCTATTCCAACATGTCATTAGTTAAAAATGTGTTTTAATAAAATGTGTTTTAATAAAAAAAAAAGTATGTAAAGTATATTGTAAATACTAGAGAAATGTCTGCAATGAAAATCCATCAATAAAGTGCAAGTGCATGCAACTGTTCCTACAACAGCATGTAAGGGGTTTAGTAGCAATTCTGGACTTTTAAAAAATCTGATTAACTGATTATACAGCGGCATGCCAAAGTTTGGACACCCCTGGTCAAAATGTTATTGTGAACAGTTAAGCAAGTTGAAGATAAAATGATCTTAAAAAGGCATAACATTAAAGATGACACATTCCCAATGTATTTTTGTAAAAAAAAAAAAAAAATTCATATTTTACATTTTCAAAATAACAAAAAATGAAAATGGCCCAATGCAAAAGTTTGGGCACCCTGCATGGTTAGTACCTAGTACCCCTTTGGCAAGTATCTTGTCTTGTAAACGCTTTTTGTAGCCAGCCAAGAGTCTTTCAATTCTTGTTTGAGGGATTTTCATCCATTCTTCCTTGGAAAAGTCTTCCAGTTCTGTGAGATTCCTGGGTCCACTTGCATGCACTGCTCTTTTGAAGTCTAGCCACAGATTTTCAATGATATTCAGATCAGGGGACTGTGAGGGCCATGGTAAAACCTTCAGCTTGCTCCTTTTTAGGTAATCTATGGTGGATTTTGAAGTGTGTCTAGGATCATTATCCATTTGTAGAAGCCATCCTCTTTTCAATTTCAGCTTTTTTACAGATGGTGTTATGTTTACTTCAAGAATTTGCTGAAATTTAATTGAATCCATTTTTCGCTCTACCCGTGAAATGTTCCCTGTGCCATTGGCTACAACACAACCCCAAAGCATGATTGATCCACCCCCATGCTTAATGGTTGGAGAGATGTTCTTTTCCTGAAATTCTGTGCCCTTTTTTCTCCAAACATACCTTTGATCATCATGGTCAAAGAGTTCTATTTTAATCTCAGGACTTGTTTCCAAAATGCATCAGGCTTGTTTAGATGTTCTTTTGTAAACTTCTGACGCTGAATTTTATGGTGAGGACGCAGGAGAGATTTTCTTCTGATGACTCTTCCATTAAGGCCATATTTGTGCAGGTATCGCTGAACAGTAGAACAATGTACCACAACTTCAGAGTCTGATAAATCTTCCTGAAGGTCTTTTGCAGTCAAGCGGAGGTTCTGATTTACCACACTGGCAATCCTACGAGCAGCTGTCTCTGAAATTTTTCTTGGTCTTCCAGACCTTATCTTGACCTCCATTGTTCCTGTTAGCTGCCATTTCTTAATTATATTTCAAACTGAGGAAAGGGCAACTTGAAAACGCTTTGCTATCTTCTTCTAGCCTTCTCCTGCTTTGTGGGCCTCCACCATTTTCATTTTCAGGGTGCTAGGCAGCTGCTTAGAAGAACCCATGGCTGCTGTTTTTTGGCACAAGGTTAGAGGAGGCTGGGTATTTATAAAGCTGTAAAATTTGCATCACTTGGCCTTGCCTAACAATGATAGTGAACAAGCCATAACCCTAACTGGCTAATGAAGGTCTGAGACCTTGGTCAAGTTATCTGAGCACACAACTCTACAAGGGTTTCCAAACTTTGGCAAGGTGCAACTTTCCCTTTTTCACTCTAAAATTTTACTCAAACATAATAATACACTAAGATTGCTTAAAATTATAGACAAGTGTGTTCAATCTTTAACATTTTGCCTTTTAAAGATCATTTCATTTTCAACTTGCTTAACTATTCACAATAACAGTCATGCTGACCAGGGGTGCCCAAAGTTTTGCATGCCACTGTAGCTCATAAGAACAGTAAAAGATCTGTATGGTTTATTGTAACTGTAACTTGTGTTTACTGGTAACAGTAGAATTGATGCTATAACTGATCCTTTTAGAACTGACTCTTTTAAAAGTGTCGACGATATACAATTGTATTATGGTTTACACTAGAAAAGTGAACTTTATCATCATTAGAGCTGCTGATAAAACATGTAATAACATAGTTTCCAGAAATACAATGTGCATTATTTATGATTGCCTTTATGTTGGCTTCCAATGCTGTTGCTGAGACAGATATCTCAATATGATCACATATTTGCAGATGAGTACTTGTCCATCTTGTTTTCTTGGAATGTATAAAATTAGATGTTATATAAGCATCTGCTCATCATGCTCCAATAGCTTTATCATATAGAAATATGAGATGATGGGTCTACTCAGAAATATAAGTGCAATATAAGGATATTGCAGAACTCCAGGACCTAGAAAAGAGCTGATGTTGTACAGTCTGTGGCACAGCAGCATTTAGGCCTGGAGTGCTTATAATACTTTTCTGAAGTTACACACAGTGTAATATTCACCTGTTCTGATTAAAGCCATGAGACAGATTTGCTGCTGTGGTTAAAACATGACCCTGGAGTAAAATGCACCAAATCATGACACGTATTGTCACATAAGCCACTGTGATAAATCTGGCATATTTTCAGGTTGCCTGTCTAAATTTACACTGTCTAACTACTAGTAAATGCGGACTACCGTTGTTGCAGCAGGTATCACAATGTAGGAATGATCTGGAGTTTGTCATAGACAAACTATCAGCATTTTCCTCTCAGAGTGGTCCAGGTGTAGGTGGCAGCTGGCCACAGACACCGGGACCCCTCTGAGACACTGGGATCCCTCTAAGGCACCAGTGGTTAGGTACAGGCCAAGGAGTTCTTAACAGATATCAGGATGATCTGGATGAGCATACTGGTATGGAGTCAAGACAAGCCAAAATAACTGGTATCAGGAAGATTAAGATGAGCAGACAGAGGCAGAGTCAGAACAAGCTAAAGTTGGTAACAGGTATCAGGAAATCCAATACACCAGAAGACTGTAAATACACAGGACTAGACAGTGATGACCCTCACAGGATCTTTCAAAGCTTTGGACCTATATGGCTCAGGCACCGAGCTGAGGTCTGAGCAGATTTTAATAGGTAAGGGCTGCCTGGGATTGACTGGGATAGGCCCACAGGTATAGACGTTTGCCCTTCCAGTTATAGGGAGGTACGATGTACCCACATTATAGGAGGCTGAGGTGCATCAGCAACCGAGGGAAATGCAAAGCAGCATGGAGAGGTAGGAACTGCACAATATATAGCACAGGTACCCTGGCAGAAGTCTAAGGGACCCTACTGTTTCCCTGTATACCTTTGATTCTATACAGGTTGGATTCTGTGGTAAGCTCATTTAGATACCATATCATAAAGATATTGTCACCTGCAAGCATTGCTTATCGGTAGGAGTAACCAGATAACATAGTTGCACAACGAAAATCTCCATAGTTTAGAGAGCCCTAAGGACTTTGCCCTGTCATAGAGGATTCATGCAGATGACTCTGCTGTGTTTGTATGAGCTTTGAGTCAATGCAAACCATGGTCACAACTGATGGTTGTATAAAGCATATTGTAGGCATAAC
Organism: Leptodactylus fallax; assembly: GCA_947044405.1. Classification (NCBI taxonomy): domain Eukaryota; kingdom Metazoa; phylum Chordata; class Amphibia; order Anura; family Leptodactylidae; genus Leptodactylus; species Leptodactylus fallax. Next base: position 9,256,173 of record CAMRHE010000010.1, on the reverse strand, counting down.
TAATAAATAAGGTTGTATTTACATGTAGCGCAGAGAATAGGTACCATTTATGAGTGGAGACCTAAATCATTCATCCGTGTGATACCATTATGTTGCAAGTGAGCTTGGTTCTATTAAGAAGTTATCTATCAGTAATAAAGGGTAATGCAGTTATCCCTAAAGTCATAGTTATTATATAAGTCTCTGTGTGGCTTCCAGATTAGCAGACAATATCCACATTACTAATTCATGCACACACAGTAAAACATTTCCTTTGCATTTCATTAGTTTTAGAACACTAAAGTCAAATACTTTTTGTCCATTTATTTCCAGTTAATTTGCTGTATTGTCGAGAACAGCAAGACTCCATATTATTAATCTGCTGGCTGAGAAGGCCATGCAATAATTCATTATGTGCTCCCTAATGATTGTGTACACGCCGTATAATTAGTGCAATCTGTTCCATCGCACTCGGTGGTTGAAGAGATATCACCTGCTTATCGATTGCAGACCAAGGCTTTATGAGGACGATCAATATAAATATTCAGCGCGGCCTATCGGTTGTGCCGTGTTTAAAACTTGTCCCGTGTGCTTGTCAGAGCAAGACAGATGTGTCTGTAGATGCTAAATGTGGCTGTAAGGGATTTGGGAGATTGGGATAAAAGGTCAGCCTTGTGAATTGAACCAAACTGTGAAAACATTGCATGAATGACACAGCTGATGTATTTGTGTTGTCATAAGCTGAACTTTTCTATCTTTGTTCAGTTAAAAGCTGTAAAAAGAAGCTCTACATTTAATATCAAAGATATCCATATGCTCTTTCATGGGCTGTCAGTTTTGATTTAACGATCTGCCCAAGATGCTTGTGCGCTGTCATGAATACCGCTAAGAAATGGAAGCAAATGCTTTATGGCACATCTGAGGACACTGACATTCAGGGGTAAGATACATTATTCAGTTGTACTAGCTACATATAGTTTACTGAATGACTGCTAAAGTCAGAGCTAGACCTTAATATACCCAACTTTTAACTTCAGCAATAGCAGATGGAAAAATCTTTCCTTGCTTAATTCATATGAGAATATGGGAAAATGGCATGAAGAACCTAATATATCAGAAGCACGTCCCTGCCTCTTTCTGTCTTACTGCATAAGAAGATAACTCAAACCCAATAAGGAAATTATAGCTGGATTTCAGACAAGTGCCGGACTATAGAAAGTTCCTGCATTCACTATGGACTTGCAACATGTCAATTCTATCCACTGGCAACCTATCAAGACAGCAGACTGTCACACTAAGATGGTTAGAGAAAATCTTTAAACCTCTGCAAAAGTTTTATTCATAAAGGAAACTCCCATTAGGCCGAGGCCCCACATGGCGTAAATGCTGTAGTTTAGCTGCAGCGGAAAAAACGTAGCGGTTTACAGTCCGTGCAAAGATTCTAGCAAATCCCATCCACACATTGCGGGAAAATACGCGCAGTGGAAACGCTGCGATTTCCAAAACCGTTGCGATTTTGGAAATCGCAGCATGTCAATTATACCTACAGAAACACCGGCGGTTTCCCTATAGGTATAATTGAAGCAGAAAGTTTTTCCCGCAGTGCTTTTTTCCTGCAACTACTACGTGGGGCCTTAGCCTTAAAGGGTTTTTCCCATTGAAGGGAAACTTATCCTCAGCGATCAGGAGAGCAGGGGACTGAAGGTCCCCCATGCATCCTCCTTTTGAATGGAGCACTAGTGTGCTTGCATGATCTGAGCTTCTTTTGCTGCTATGGGGTTGCTGAGTCCCTTGTTCTCCTGATTGCTGAGGGACCCAGCAATCTGACACTTGTCGCCTATCCTGTGGCTAGGGGATAAGTGCCTTTAATGAGACAACTTTAAGAACCTATTCTGGCGACCACCCTCCTCAGCCATGTGCTCTCTGTGATCCACTAAAAAAATAGAGCATATCCTATATTTTCACAGATTGGCTATTAGGTTAGTTTTCAAGGACCCAATTCATCCATTGAGATGAATATGTCTGTTAAAAAACGGATGCTGCACGTATCAGTTAAACACAATAACAAAGTGAATAACACTGTGAAAGAGTGTTAGGGATCTGCTTACACTAGACAAAAGTAGCTAAAGGATTTCTTGGTCAGTTCATAAGCAAGTTTGCAGTTGCTTGCCTCTCTTTAAAGGGCTACAACTTCACCAAGGCATATTAAACTGTTACCACTGTGTTACAGAGCACATTACAGTGATAAACAACATACCTCTTATGTATGTCACATTTGCAGATTTGGAGAAAAATAACTTTGAAGTCTTATGCAAATGAGGCAGTTGGTGCACTGGGGGTGGGCCTGCAGCTCCCTGGAGTACTTCCCTTGCCATTCAGACCCCTACTATCTTCTGCCTGGATCATTCATTGGGAGCTGATCCTCCCAGTGCTATGTCATCACCTATTCTACTTGAGCAGCAAGAGCAATGCTCCGGGAGCTGTTCAAGTAGAATGGGTGCAGTGCACCAACTGCCTAATTTGCATATTCTCCAAATCTACGAAAGTAAGGCCCAGTTCACATCTGAGTTCAGGTTTCCGTTCGGGGAGTCCGCTTGGGGACCCCCCCGAATAGAAACATATACGCATAAAAAGCGGTTTACCTGGGTACCTTTTTTATGCGTATAGGTTTCCGTTCGGGGGGATCCCCAAGCGGACTCCCCCGAACAGAAACCCGAACGCAGATGTGAACCGGGCCTAACGTACATAACAGAGGCATGTTGTTTATCACTGTAATGTGCTATGTAATAAGGTAATGACAGTTAACTCCTTCCCAATATCCGCCGTACTATTACAGCGGATGCTGGGTCTTTAAAAATGGTGGTCGCTCTGCTTTAATGAACAGCGTAGACCAGGAGCTAATGCCTGCGATCAGAGTTCACTCTGCCTCAATAGTAATGTAGCGAAAGTCCCATAGACTTTCAGAAGTCAGAAGATTGCAGGTTCAAGCCTCCTAAGTGGGCTAATAAAATAGCAAAAAAAAAGTTTTAAAAAATATTAAAAAAACAAAAAAAAACCTAAAAGTTCAACTCAACCCCCTTTCAGTGGAATACATATAAAAGTAAAAAATTAATGTGAAACACATACACATTAGGTATCCCTGTGTCCAAAAACGCCCGTTCTACAAACTCATACGGTGGACGCCGTAGCATGAAAAAAAAAATCAAAAGTGCCGAACCGCAGTTTTTTCGCTGTTTAGCCTCTGATAAAAATTTGAATAAAAAGTGATCAAAGCAATAGATATTCCCCAAAATGATATAACTAAACATTATACCTGGCCCCGTAAAAAAAAGACGCCCTATGCATCCCCATACACAGAAATATTAAAAAGTTACGGGTGTCAGAATATGGTGACTTTAATAAAAAAATTTTTTGCACAGTTTTGGATTTTTGTTAAGGGGTTAAAATGTAAATAAAACTATATTAATTTGATATCTCCAGAATCGTACCGAAACATAATACCGAATACAGGTGACATGTCATTTTGGCTGCACAGTGAACGCTGTAAAAACAAAGTCCGTAAGAATGTTGCACAAATGCACTTTTTCTCCAATTCTGCCTCATACAGAATTTTGTACTCCCTTTAAAACAATTTTCAACATTATTAAAGGACTGCAGAGAAAATGTAGCTTTACACGTCAGCCATTCACTTGAAGTTCCTGAGCCCCCATGCAAAATTTGGTTTCCCCCATTTTCCATGTTATATTATTTTGTGGTATGGAAGAAGAAAAGAAAAGAAAAAAGGATGAGAAAAAGTATTAATTTTTCATCCATCTTAAAGATATATATCCATTTCTCCCTTTTAACCTTACATTTTTCAGACCCCTTGTTAACACTGAAATAAATATGGGGACTAAAAGCCATTTTGAAGTATCAATAGTCTTCCAAAAAATCTGTACCATTAGATTTTTTATTTTTTTTTATGATTTATTTCTCTCCCTGTACATATATGACTAAATGTAGATTTATTTTTACCACCAAATTCCTATGTTTACTTTCTAAAAATTGACCCCAATGTCAATGTATTTCGGGATACCTCCATAAGAGATAGCTGGTCAGCATCATACACATGACTTCTTAGGTCTGATACACACACATGCTCAAGTACGGACCCATATATTTCATGGGGCCCATACACACAGCCATTTTTACTGAATTGTATTCTATACATGGTCATGTGCAGGAGGCCTTAGGCATTTTTCATTATCTCTACAATCAGTTTTCTTCAAAAATATGAGTGTGACATATAACCTCTGAACAAGAACTGACTAAAACAATGAGAACAATTCCAAAGAAACTGTCCCTACTGCTTGATATAATTGGATATAATTCCATTGGTGTTAGGAAATGATACCTAGCTCTTTTATCTATTTTTGACTGTTAATTTTAAAGTGCTTAGTGCACGATTTCAAAAGTGTTTTATATAAGCTTCATATTGTATTTGTCTTCTCCTCTTCTCTTATTTTGTTTGAATATATTGTAAGTTCATGAACCTGAACTTCTCTTTTTCTACTGTTAACAAGGAGGCATGCTTAAGTTGTGAAAAAACTGTGCTGACAATCTATATTCGTGTTGCCAAACTTTAGAAAGTTTCATTTCCCCATTCATTTCTCTATATAAGTCTTCAATATTTTTAACCCCTTACCTACTCCAAAAGTGTCATGCAAAAAAAATATGAACCCCAGGGGTGGATTTGGCCATAACACAACCCACACAATTGTCCTGAAGATCAGGGAGGCCCAACAGCAGAGAGTTGCGTTATGGCACCCCTCCTAGAGGCTAAAGCGGAGGCGGCCCTGAACAGGAGCAGGGATGGGTGACTAAATATCATCCATTATATATTGGAATAATCAGTAATGTATAGAGGATAATATACTGTGGGGCCAGTAAAGGGGACCTTATACTGTGTGGGGGCCAATAACGGGGGATTTTTTGAACTGCAAATGGGTGGGCAGTTCAGGAAAAAAGGGAGTGCGGCCTAACAATTTTGAATATTGGGGCCCCAGAAATAATTAATCCGTCCAGAGTTAAGAATCCACTTTATGTCATATTTGTGCAGTATGAAATCTTTATGCATATCAACAAAATGGGGTATTTCTCCAAAAATTAAAAAAAAAAAAAAAGTTCACCAAAAGAAAACCCTTTTCTTCTAACTAGTCCCTATTTACTACCAAACAGGTCCAGTCTATAAAATGGAAACAGAATTTTCCTTTGTATTTTTCTGTCAACATTGCTGATTGAGGCCTTTTTTGTGGGACAAGTTGTAATCACTATTAGCACCATTCATTCAGTTCTCAATTTTTTGTGTTATGTTTTTTTACAGCTTTGACTGTGTTATAAAAATGATATGTTTAAATTATTCTATAGGTCAGTATGTAATGTAATATAAATATAAATATAAATTTGTATATAAAATCAACCAAAATACAATATACAATAAACAATGTTCCTTGTGCATTCACTTCAAAACCTGCAGAAGCTCAAAATCACTGCTACATACCCATTTGCCTAGGCAAATAGCAATAGTTATTTGTTAACTGTATCTTATTCAGAAACTGTTGTCTATGGGGCATGTTGGTACTGGGTTTGCAGCTATGATTTTTTTAGTTACCATGGGTGATTTTGTTGGCGATGCGTGAAGAATGTTGTTCATATATAACAAATTTGTATATACCATATTTTTCGGACTATAAGATGCACTTTTTTTCCCCCAAATTTGGGAGGAAAATCGAGGTGCGTCTTATAGTCCAAATGTGGGGTGTTTTGCCAGGGGGGGGCGGAGGAGCGCGGTCGCAGCATCGCCCCACTCCTGCCGCCGCTGGCTTCCTGCAGCAGGAGGAGTGGGGCGATGCTGTGGGCCTTGGGCTGAGAGGGTGTCCCGGCGGTGTGAACCTCCTGCCATAGCTACCGGGTCTCCGCTGTAATGTCTCCACTTTGATCGCGGTCATTACTACCTGTGAGCCCCCTAAAGGTACTAAAGCTGCCCCCCGGGGCCGGTCCCCACTGGCACAAAAGTGCTGGACCGCCGTTTTTTTCACTGTTTCGCCTCTGATTTGAATAAAAAGTGTTCAAAGCAATAGACATCCCCCAAAATGGTACAACTAAAAAGTATACCTGGCCCCGCAAAAAAAGATGCCCTATGCTTCCCCGTATAGCTGCAGGGCTACCTGTCAATTTGGCCTTGCAGCTGTTGCAAAACTACAATTTCAATATATTAAATATTTTACCACATTTTTTTGCTTCAAAATTTTTTTCTCTATTTTCCTCCTCTAAAACCTAGGTGCATCTTATGGTTCGGTCCGAAAAATACGGTATACTGTAGTTTTTCTTTTTGTTTTACTTCTTTAAAAAAAAAAATCGAAAAATCTTTTTCTACTAGGAGGTGTAGGGCAGTGGGTTTTTTTTACATGAAAGCTGTAGTTTGATCAAAAAGTCATATGTACTTTATAACACTTTTTAATCTAATTTTTGGGTGTGGAGAGAAGGAAACTGAAAATTGGCAAGATGGGTATTGTGATCTTTTTTTCCAGTTATGTTATTCACCATATAGGATAAATAGTTAGAGCATTTTTTGACACGGTGATACCAATTACCAGTATGTATAGTTTTTAAATGCTTTTTGATATGTAAAATGGGGAGACGGGGTGTTTTTAATTTAATTTTTTTTAATTTTTAATAACACATTTTTTAGACCACCTCTGGGTTTTGAAAATACAATCATTTGATGGTTCCTACACTATACTGCATTCTTTGTTTCAGTATATTGTCAATTTACTGCAGTTCGACCATGTACGTGGTTAAACAGTCATGATCAGTACTATCACTAACCACAGCTATTAGCTGTGGGTGTTAGTTGTATAATAGAAATGCCACCTGTCATATATGTGTTGGTCTCCTGAGTCCATGCCATATTGCCTTAGCATATATTGGGTTAAATTAATCTGTGGGACCCATACAGGAATGTTTACTAAAATGTATATTTTAACTTTGGATCTAACTTAACAAAAATAAAGATAACTATGTTATGGGCTCAATCATAATGGCACAAAGGAGAGGAGAGAGGGAACACACATGTCTTTTGCCCTGCTTTGAAGGGCGTCTACAGTCCCAAAACCACTTATATGTTTGTTGTAGGCCCAGTTACTGAGGTAGTGACCATATTTTTCTTGTGTCAAAGTCTTCCTGCTGAAAAATTAAATTTTAACATCAAATGCAAATTAGCTGTTTGGTGCCCTCACGACGGGGTCACACCGGCTGGAGCACCATTTTCTTTTGTGGTCTCTGCAAATCGTTGTTCATAGAACAAATCAGCCTTTCTATTGTGGGGGCGGCACTTGGTGCAACCACAAAAGAAAATGGGTGCTCTAGCAGGTGTGGCACACACTCCGAGCGCACCGAACATCTCATTTGTTTATAAAATTAGTTGAATTTCTTATCAGCAAGATTGCACTTTGATTTAAGAAAGGTATGTTCACTATGACCCTAGCCAGCCCTACAACAGCAAATAAGTGGTTTACAAGTGATTTTGATAACTTAAGCAAATTGTCAAAGGTGTCTCCAAACCAGGGGTGAACCTAGCCTCTTTGATGCCTGAGGCGGACTATAGAGAGGCAAAAAAAAAAACGCTGCCATCGTCGCATAATAAACATACACAAAGTTATAAAACAGTTTTTAAGAATTCTTCTTACTGTACTACTTCAGTATCAGAGATCAACAACACAGCATTAACAATGAAAATAATTAACACATCTTTTGCTTGGTGGCCCCCATTCTCTTTAATAGGAGCACCGCAGATAGCTGAGTACTGTACTTTGGCTATCTTTGGCACTCCCATCGAAGTGAATGAGAGCGTGGGTTCGTCCATCCACCAAGTGACACGCCTATACTGAATTCCCAGTGGAGGGAAAAAATACCCTGCACACGGTATTATGGCCCACAGTGGCCCCTGCACACGGTATTATGGTCCACAGTGGCCCCTGCACACGGTATTATGGTCCACAGTGGCCCCTGCACACGGTATTATGGCCCACAGTGGCCCCTGCACACGGTATTATGGCCCACAGTGGCCCCTGCACATGGTATTATGGCCCACAGTGGCCCCTGCACACGGTATAATGATCGGAGACCCAGAGGAGGTGACAAACATAAAAACCACCGTTACTCACCTCTCCTGGGCTCCGGAACACTCCCTGCTTCTTTCGGCCCTCTTCAATGCTGGCACAGACATCACGTGGGCAAGGCTGGCGTCGCAACACATAATGACGCCGGCCTGGCCAATGTAACTTCTGAGACGTCACCAAAGAGGCCTGAAGACTGCTGGGAGTCACACCATATCACAGGAGAGGTGAATAACACCGTTTTTTATGTTTGTCACCTCCCCTGGGCCTCTGATCATTATACTCTGGGGTCAGAAAAGACCGCAGAGTATAATAATAGTAGTATTTGTTGGGGTTTGTGGGCCCGCGGCCTCACTTACTGATCCTGCTCCTGCTCATGGCCTCTTCTCATGGCCTAGGTAAGTAAATAGGGCCGTTACCTGCTGGAGTTACTCCAACAAGTAACAGCCGCCGCCTACTCTTCTTGACCCGCATATAGGACGTCTGTGTCTCAGCGCTGGAGGTGCAATGATGTCATAGCATCGCCGCCTGCACCCAGAAGCAGACGTCTCCTAAGCCAGCCCAGGACAGCTCCCACTCAGCTTTTTTTTTTTTTTTTTTTTAAAGAGGCCTCTCTTGGGCTGCTTTAGGTTAAATAAATAGAGAAATTTGCGGCGCCTCACTTCACCTCATTAAAGCTGCGTCCCTGTTCCAAATCCAAACAGGCCTTCATCTTTCAGATGTTGAGAGCTAAAATTAAGATTAGAAAAAAAGTTGCCTAAAGATTATAGGTGGAGAAAGCTCTCAAGGTCTTACTCTACTCTGTGGCATTTCTATGTCCAGTCAGAACATATGGACTTATTCTGGACCTATAATCCAATACTTGTAGAAAGGGATGCCCTATACAGGTTTGGCCAGTATGCAGAAAATGTATGCAGATTGATGTATAGATTGCCTTCAAGTTTAAGGCTGTTTGGTTGTTTGCATCATTTTATTCTTTTATTTATTAAAAATTGGACATTTGTAAAGATTGAAGGGGTTTTCTGGACTTATCAATTGATAACCTATTCTGGGATCGGGGACTCTTCTGATCAGCTGCTTGAAGAAGCCACAACATTTAGATCAGTACTGTGGTCTTTTCACAAAAAAAAATAAGCACAGCCCCATACATTTTTATGCTTGGTATTGCAGTTCAGCCCATTCACTTGAATGGGACTGAGATGAGAACAGGCCATGTGACTGATAAACATGAAGTCATAATGCCTGTGATGCAAAATTGGAATGCATACAGTGCAGTTATCAGTTCAAACAGTTGATCATTGGGGGTCCCAGATGCTGGAACCCCACTGATCTTCAACTGATGACTTCTTATTCTGAGTTTAATTTATATAGCCTTCATGCATTTTGGCAAATTTACACATTGCCTAAAACATACTGGTTATTTAAAAAAACAAACAAACAAAAAAAAACCCTAGGAAATGTGAACAGATATAGTTGTTTTATACACCTTATTTTATATATATCTTCAAGTGTTAGGCATTCTATAGAATTCCCGCATTTCACACATTGCCTGTAAGGCAGGGTTCACACTACCATTGGATTCCGTTATGAAGGTGTCCATTAACAAAAAACAAAAAACGGACACCTATCATAACAGACATTAACGGACACTAACTGATGTTAATGTGTACATTTTTTTAACTGATCCAATTAATGGATCAGTTAAAAAAATGGACACATTAGCATCAGTTAGTGTCCGTTTTTTTTAACACTGTCCGGCTATCAGTTACTGTCCGTTATAAGTCCGTTACCCATAGACTTCAATGTTAAAAAAATAATGGACACTTGCTGTCCGTCAAGAATCTGTTTTTCCAAACGGACAAAAAAGTCCTACATGTAGGATTTTTTGTCCATGGAAAAAAAATGGACTTCTGTCAGATTGGGTGTAAACGGACACAATATAAAAACCCATTGCAATGAATGGAAATTTTAACGGATTTCTGACGGTTCAGCTAGTGTCCGATGCTAAAATCTTGTAACGGACAATAGTAACGGACACTACTGACAGTCACCAACGGTAGTGTGAACGCTCCCTTACATTTGTAATGTATACCCTTATCAGAGTAAGTAATGGAATTTCATACAATAAGTTCTACGGGTACTGTAATTCTCTTATAAATAGGAGTTTTAACACTGATCAAAAGGATGGTACGTTAAATTGTATTAAAAGATTCTGAAAATACTATTCATAGAGATATTATTTTAACTATAAAGAAGGGGCCGGACCGGGGACGAAGGCTGAGGGGAGGGCCCACATGACGAGTACGGCTGGACAGCAGCTATTGGTCAAGTTGGGGGTAAGGTGGGGTTAATTCAAGCGTGGCTGCAGGGGGAGTGGTTTTTAAGGGAAAGCCCGCGAAAAGTAACGGCAGTTGCCGTGAAGAAGACACAGAGGAAGAAGCTACATTACGAGTGTCTCCATTAATTTTCATGGCATCCCTTGAAGACTTGATTGTGCAGCTGCGAGAGTCGGCAGCTACACACGGAGAGGAATGGGTGCAGGCACAGCTTTCGGGCCTGCTTCAGGGGCCGGGGACACCTGCTGCTGAGGTTCCCCCCTACAACTCCCAGACGGCCACGGAGGACTAGGCCTCCGGCGCGCCTGAGTCCGGATGAAGCCCCCCGAGCCCAGCGCCGAAGACGGAGCCCCTCAAGGGACCCTCCGGTTCAGGATGCCGGCAGGTCTGCTGCCTCCCGGCAGTCCAGGGCCGGGAGGAATCCGGTTAGCGGGCGGGACTCGCGGCGGAGGCGGCAGGCCGCGCCTCCGCCATTACCAGAGTGCGACGATGGAGCGGGAGCCGGTGCGGAGGGCCGTGGATCACCTTACCTTGTGCCTTCCCTGCGCGGTGAGTCAGGATCTGGGATGCGGACCTCGGGTCTTCAGCCTGCTTCATCCAGCGATCAGGCGCTGCCTGGGTCGGCTCTCCACGTGTGCGCGGATGCACACTCCTCTCTGCTTGCGGCCCCCTCCTCGCTGGGAGGGGGGGCTGGTTTCCTCGCCGGCGATGTCCTCGGGAGATCAGCTGTTTCCTGCGCTAGATAGAATGGCCGGGCAGCGTCTGGATTCTGGAGTATCGACTGGTGGGCACACAGCACCCAGGCAGTCAGGTGAGTGTGTATCTTTGCTGTCTCCTTCTATTCCCCTGTTGCCGGTCCAGGGTGGGGGTGGGCACCCGGGAGAGGCGGGCAGGAGTATGTTTGAATTTGAGTTTGTTACTCCCGTTAGAACGCTTTAATTTGGATAGGGGGAAGAAGGACGAGTCTAAGAAAGAGGAAGAGGAGAAGCGGCGGTATAGGCTTATACCTCGCACTTTCTCCAATTGGTTACAGGCGTTCGCTATCTTGGCTAGCGTTATTGGCGAAAAGGCGCCGGAGAATTGCTCCCCCCCTGTTTTGCTACATGGATCCCATAGGGGAAGCCTATAGAGTTTACGGGGGTCAAGGGTGGTTGAGGTATGACGAACAATTTCGTCAACGGAAAGCGGTACGGCCCAGTATCCGGTGGGATCACAAGGATATTGGGCTGTGGTTACGGGTTACAGCGCCGGCTCGGGCTGGGCAGCCCTTTCAGGCAGGAGCCGGGGGGGTCCGAGGTTTCGGGGCGCTCGGCGGCTTCACAGAAGGGATTGTGCTTCTCCTTTAACGAAGGCTCATGCAAGTTCGGTGCGAAGTGCAAGTTCAAGCATGAGTGTTCTAACTGTGGAGGATCACATGGGGCATCTCGGTGTTTTAAAGGGGTTAAGTCCAAAGGGGGGGAGAGCACTGGAAAAGGGGCGGAGTCCGGTGGTAGTGGACGTGATGCGGCCGTATCTAAATGAGTACCCGGATAGAGCTGCGGCGGGGTTGTTGGCGGACGGTTTTCAGTTTGGTTTTAAGATTCCTTATGTTAAAGGGGAGTTCCCAGTGGTTCGGCGGAACTTGAGATCGGCATTACAGTATCCTTGGGTGGTAAGTGAAAAACTGGCGAAGGAGGTGGCGTTAGGGCGGATGGCGGGGCCTTTTGAGTGTCTCCCGTTGGGGCATTTAAGGGTGTCCCCGCTGGGGGTGGTACCCAAGAAGGAGCCGAATAAGTTTCGGCTCATTCATCATTTGTCCTTTCCAAAGGGGGCGTCGGTCAACGATGGTATTGACCCTGCATGTTGTTCGGTGGTTTATACTTCGTTTGATGCGGCGGTAGGTTGGGTTAGGGAATACGGGGTTGGGGCACTGTTGGCAAAGGCCGACATTGAATCGGCTTTTCGGTTGTTACCGGTACATGAGGATAGTTTGCATCTGTTGGGGTGTTATTGGGACGGGGGTTACTACGTGGATCGCTGTTTGCCCATGGGATGTTCTATCTCCTGTGCATACTTCGAGTGTTTTAGTACGTTTGTGGAAGGGGTAGTGAAAAGGGAGGCGGGGTGGTCGTCGGTCATTCACTATCTCGACGACTATTTGTGCATTGGTCCGGCGGGCTCTGGGATTTGTTCATTGTTGTTACGTACTTTGGAGGGGGGTGGCGGGGCGATTTGGCATCCCGTTGGCTGGGGAAAAGACGGAGGGGCCGAGTTCGGAGCTGACGTTTTTAGGGATTTGTATTGACTCGTTGCGGATGGAATGTCGTTTGCCGGAGGACAAACTGGTTCAGCTGCGCAACGAGGTTAGGGGTGCCTGTAGGCGAAAAAAGTTAATGCTTAGAGAACTTCAATCCCTATTAGGAAAATTAAATTTTGCATGTCGGATACTGCCCATGGGGAGGGCGTTTTGCAGGAGGCTGGCGGCAGCAACGGCGGGGGTCAAGCATCCCCGTCATTATGTGCGCCTGGGAAAGGAATTAAGGGAGGACTTGGAAATTTGGGACGAGTTTTTGGGTTGTTACAATGGGCGGTCATTTATATTAGATCAGTGGGTGGATGCGGATGTATTAGAACTATTCACGGACGCGTCAGGGAGTGTTGGTTTTGGGGCCTTCTACAAGGGACGTTGGTGCGTGGGTTCGTGGCCAGATAGTTGGAAGGCGGAAGGTTGGGTGCGGAATCTTGCCTTATTGGAACTGTTTCCCATTGTGGTGGCTTTAGAGGTATGGGGGCAGGAGTTCAGGAACAAGAAGGTGCGGTTCAACTGTGATAACCTTGGGGTCGTTCAGGCTATTAATAACATGACGGCGTCATCCCCCCCGGTGGTTTGTGTGTTGCGGAGGCTGGTGTGTTTGTGCTTGTCACTGAACGCGTGGGTGAAGGCGGTACATGTCCCAGGGGTTGACAATTGTATTGCTGACGCACTCTCTCGTTTGCAGTGGGCCAGGTTCCGGCAGTTGGCGCCAGAGGCGGAGAAGGAGGGAGAGGCGTGGTCGGTAGACCTTTGGAACCTGCCTTTCGGGCGGCACAGAGATTGATCCGAGGGTCCTTGGCGGTGGGAACCTGGGCTGCATATGAGGTAGCATGGGGCCAATGGGAAGAATGGCGGGGGGGGGAAATAAAGAAAGGGGGGGGGAGGGGTTGGTGTTTGTGTTAAAAAGAAAAGGAGAAGAGGAAGGGGGGGAGAGGAAAAAAAAAAAAAAAAAAGGGGGGGGGGGGGGGGGGGGGGGGGGGGGGGGGGGGGGGGGGGGGGGGGGGGGGCGAGGGGGGGGGGGGGGGGGGGGGGGGGGGGGGGGGGGGGGGGGGGGGGGGGGGGGGGGGGGGGGGGGGGCTGTTTTTTGGTGGGGGGGGGGGGGGGGGGGGGGGGGGGGGGGGGGGGGGTGGGTTTAAGTTTAAAATTAAATTTTTTGTTGTTCGCCTTCCTTTGGGGGGGGGGGGGGGGGGGGGGGGGGGGGGGGGGGGCGGGCGGCGGGGGGGGGGGGGGGGGGGGGGGGGAGGGGGGGGGGGGGGGGGGGGGGGGGGAAAAGAGTGAAATTAAAAGGGAAAGGGGGGGGGGGGGGGGGGGGGGGGGGGGGGGGGGGTTTTAAGGTTCTCAGATTTCTGTATTGTGGGGGGGGGGAGTGAAAAAAAAAAGGGGGCGTGGGGGGGGTTTTGGGGGGGGCCCGCCCCCCAAAGACACGGGGGCGTTTCTTTCTCCACTAAAAAAAAAGAAAAAAATTTAAAAAATATTTATATTTTTTTTTAAAAAATTTTTTTTTTTTTTTTTTTTTAAGGGATTTTTATATATACCAGAAAATTTTAAAAAGGGGGGTCAAATTAACAACAATTACTAAAAAAGTAATTATTTGCAAAAAAAATAATCTTCCCCCCCCAAAACATATTTCAACATCCCCGCCCCCCCGCCAAAAGGGCCCCCCAACACCGTTTCAGTGATTGCCCCATTAAAACAGGTGTGGGTGTTGATGAGGACAGGGTTGGAGATCAATCTGTCATGATTAAGTAAGAATGACACCACTGGACACTTTAAAAGGAGGCTGGTGCTTGCCATCATTGTTTCTCTTCTGTTAACCATGGTTATCTCTAAAGAAACATGTGCAGTCATCATTGCACTGCACAAAAATGGCCTAACTGGGAAGAGTATTGCAGCTAGAAAGATTGCACCTCAGTCAACAATCTATCGCATCATCAAGAACTTCAAGGAGAGAGGTTCCATTGGTGCCAAAAAGGCTCCAGGGCGCCCAAGAAAGACCAGCAAGCGGCAGGACCGTCTCTTAAAAGTGTTTCAGCTGCAGGATCGGGCTACCAGCAGTGCAGAGCTTGGTGAGGAATGGCAGCAGGCAGGTGTGAGTGCATCTGCATGCACTGTGAGGCGGAGACTCTTGGAGCAAGGCCTGGTCTCAAGGAGGGCAGCAAAGAAGCCACTTCTCTCCAAAAAAAACATCAGGGACAGACTGATATTCTGCAAAAGGTACAGGGAGTGGACTGCTGAGGACTGGGGTAAAGTCATTTTCTCTGATGAATCCCCTTTTCGATTGTTTGGAACATCTGGAAAACAGCTTATTCGGAGAAGAAGAGGTGAGCGCTACCACCAGTCTTGTCTCATGCCAACTGTAAAGCATCCTGGAAACCATTCATGTGTGGGGTTGCTTCTCAGCCAAGGGAATCGACTCTCTCACAGTCTTGCCTAAAAACACAGCCATGAATAAAGAATGGTACCAGAATGTCCTCCAAGAGCAACTTCTCCCAACCGTCCAAGAGCAGTTTGGCGCTCAACAATGCCTTTTCCAGCATGATGGAGCACCTTGCCATAAAGCAAAGGTGATAACTAAATGGCTAAGGGAACAAAACATAGAGATTTTGGGTCCATGGCCTGGAAACTCCCCAGATCTTAATCCCATTGAGAACTTGTGGTCAATCATCAAGAGACGGGTGGACAAATAAAAACCAACAAATACAAAAAAAATTTAAGCATTGATTTTGGAAGAATGGGCCGCCTTAAGGCAGGATTTGGCCCCGAAGTTGTTTGGGGGCCCGCCGGGGGGAATTGCAGAGGTCCTGAAGAAGAAGGGTCAACACTGCAAATATTGACTTGCTGCATTAACTCATTCTAACTGTCAATATAAGCTTCTGTTACTCATAATATGAATGCAATTATATTTCTGTATGTGATAAAAACATCTGACAAACACACATAAAAACCAGAGGGCAGCAGATCATGTGAAAATATAATATTTGTGTCATTCTCAAAACTTTTGGCCATGACTGTAGATACCAGTTTGTGGCTATATTTCGGAAGTGTTTGGTGGAGTGTGGGCGGTGCCCGGGGGATTACGGGGGTCATTCATTTCGTATCGGGGCGGCGATGGAGGCGGCGCGCAGGGGTTTGGGTGATGAGGTGGTAAGGCGGATAGGCAGATGGGAGTCGGTTCGTTTTCGGTCATACGTTCGTCCTGCCTGGCTAGTCTAGGGCGGCAGAGGCGGCTTGGTTATATTGTGTATTGTTTTCTTTCTTTTGCAGAGGGGGGATGAACTGGAATTGGTCTGGATCCTGGGCCATTCGTTTGTGTTCTGGGGGGCCTTGAGGGCGGCGGTGCGGCCGGACGGTCGGCAGTTGGGTTTTCCCCGAGAAAGGGTTACGGTAAGATGGCTTGGTCTTAGGGGGATGTGCTGGTCCAGGGTACTTCCAGAGTTTAACAGGTTTGTTAGGTTGGACAGGTCCCCGGATGTTCTAGTTCTCCATGTGGGAGGGAATGATCTGGGGGTCAGGCCTTTTCGCGAGCTAATTCGGGATATCAAATTTGATATGCTCAGGTTGTGGGCTATGTCGCCAGGTTTAGTGACGGTGTGGTCAGATATAGTTCATTGTCATGTGTGGCGGGGGGCCCGCTGTGTGGACAGCCTTAATCGGGCCAGGGTGAAGGTCAATAGGGCGGTGGCCCGGTTTTTCCAAAGGAACGGTTTTGTGGCGGTCCGTCACAGGGAGTTTGAGGCAGGGGAAGGGAACTTTTGGCGGCGAGATGGAGTACACCTCAACGCTGTGGGTACAGACATTTGGGCTCTATCGATTCAGGAAGGAATCGAAGTGGCGCTGGGGGTGTGGCGGGACGCAAAGTCTTAAGGTGTCAAGCCTTTGCGTTGGTGGCGGGGGGTCCTCGGAGTTGGGAAGGAAATGCCTGGTGGTATCGGTGGGGGGGAGCTTGGAGGCTCTGGACCCCCCTGGAGAAAATGGCATGGCTGGGAAACAATTTTGGGCTGGCCTTAGGACATTCAGGATCTTTAAAGACGGATCCTTTTATCACCTGGGGGATTGGTGATTTGGTGCCTTCGAGCTGGGCGGTACGGCTGGAGGTAATTCACAAAAAGGGGTTTTTTTTAGAAGGCCAGTGTGTTGGGCTCCGAGGACCTCCTGTGGCTTTAAAGGGAAATACGGGTCGTTGGTTTTGATATTGATGTTTTGTTTTATAAATTTACTGTATGTTAATAAAAGGCTGCTGTGGCCAATTCAACTCCACTTCTCTTGTGTCGAGTTTTCATTTTATGCAGGTAAAGGAGCATCGGTCAAGTGGAGGGACTAGACGTTACTACGTCATGTAATAATAATTGTTATTAATGACACACAGTAACAGACTAGCAGTGACAAACTGATATAATGACATCATGACTTTTAGTCAGATCAGTCAAGGTTTCTTTATGACTATACTTTAGGGTCTTTCTCCCTCATGTGGCAAAAGCAATAGAATACAACGTATGTACACTGTATAATGAAGGCTCTTGTTAAAAAAAAAAAAAATGATTCAACTTTCTGTATGGCGGCTGTTGTGCAATCCAAGCCTGACAGACTACACTTGGCCTGTACATAGACCCATCAATTTTAATAAGGCCACATCCACATCCATTTTTTCACAGGACCCTCAGCCCTTGTGAAGAAGGTAGAGCATGACTTAGTATGATCCATTTTCCCACAGAAGAATAACACATTTCAATATATACTCCAAGAACACACAAATTAACATAAATTCTTTTTTTGTCCTCCAGGGTTCCAAGAAGTACCAGAAATGATAAAAAAAAATGGTGACTATCACTCGTGCAAATAGGGTTAAAGGGAGTTTTTGGAAGAACAGTAGTTGGAACTGAAAAGAATAAGCAGTGTCAATGTGCAGCATGTACTGTTTTATCGTGATTATTAAAATTGTGGGTGACTTAGGAGCATATTCAGGATAATGCTCTCCTTAGTGCCCCCAGACAGTATAATGCCCCAGCTCAGCCCCCATACAGTGTATTACCTCACATACCCACACTGTGTAATGCCCCAGTTCAGCCCCCACACAAACCATGACTCAGAGAATGAGTGGTGCGTATGCTTCTTAGTACTCAACACTCTTAGGACTCCCCATTCCTTATTCCTTCTTTGCTCCTTATTCCTTATTCCTTCTTTGCCTGCCACACATTACGTCAAAGCAACCCCTTTGCCCAGCTCAGAGAAGGCTTGGGAAGTCCTACGGGTTGTGAGTATTGAAAAGCATACTCACTGCTCACTCCACCAATAACCAATGGCCACTTCCATCAGTAGTAACAGTGGCTCTCATTGCTTACTGGTGGGCCTGGTAATCAATGAGCCGCCGGTCTCGTGATGATGGTAATAACCATAGTTCAGAATCACAATTGCTGGCTACAGTCAACAAGAGGAGGAGGTTTAACCATTTTTGTCCCAGGGGAGTCTAGAAGATGGGACTGTGAGATAATGTCCTGCACCTTTTAGTTAATTACATAAGAAGTACAATAGGGTGAGTAGCAGCAAAAAGAGATAGAGCCTGTAGAGTAAGATAAAATCAAAAATATTTAATGCGCATGAATTGGTTATAAAAAGTTAAAATGCACAGAAAGAAAAACAAAGACGATAAAAGCAACAAAAAACTGTTACACAAAGTATTCCAAGTGAAATGAGGAGGGAATATGTGTTGGTGTGGTTAGTGATCCCTCCCATCTATCAGACCCAAGTCTCTTTTTAAATATGGAGAAAAAGTGGGTCCACTTCCTATTTTTAACTTGCCTACTATTGCTACAATTCTTGACAAAAATGTAAAAATTGTGCAACTCACAGTATGATCCTGATAAACAATACATTAAAGGGGTTTCCAGGATAAATATTTTAACCATAAGTCCCCCCCATGCCCAACCCTCCAACTTTCTAAATAACATTTATATAACGTCATCGGCAGCCGGCACACGTCACACAGAGGAGGTTTTGGCCGCTGATGACGTCCTGGGTCCGGAGCTGAAAGGAAGCAAAGGTAAGTGTAATGGGGCTGAGGGGGGCGGATCAAAGAGTAGGGGCCTCCATAGAGTGGGCGGCGGGGAACCCTGCCATCATGTAGCGCTATATAATATGGACTGTGCATGCACAATCTATATTATACTGTGTGGGGTCCACCGTGGAGCATATTATACTGTGCAGGGGCCACTGTGGAGCATTATACCATGCAGGGCCCACTGTGGAGCATATTATACCATGCAGGGTCCACTGTGGAGCATATTATACCATGCAGGGTCCACTGTGGAGCATATTATACTGTGCGGGGGTGACTATGGAGCATTATACCGTGCAGGTGCCACTGTGGAGCATATTATACTGTTCAGAGGCCACTATGGAGTATTATACCATGAGGGGGCCACTCTAGAGCATTATACCATTCAGGGGCCACTGTGGAGCATATTATACTGTGCGGGGGGGCCACTGTGGAGCATATAATGTGTGGGGGCCACTATTGAGCATTATACTGTGCAGGGGCCACTGTGGAGCATATTTTACTGTGCGGGGCCACTGTGAAGCATATTATACTGTGCAGAGGCCACTATGGAGTATTATACAGTGAGCGGGCCACTGTAGAGCATTATACCATTCAGGGGCCACTTTGGAGCATATTATACTATGCAGGGACCACGGTAGAGTATATTATACTGTAAGGGGGCCACTGTTGAGCATTATACTGTGAAGGGGCCACTGTGGAGCATATTATACTGTGCGGGGGGCCACTGTGGAGCATATACTGTGCGGGAACCACTATTGAGCATTATACTGTGCAGGGGCCACTGTGGAGTATATTTTACTGTGCAGGGCCACTATGTAGCATATTATACTGTGCAGGGGACATGGTTTATGTGTATATATTTACTAAATGCCAAAAAAAAGAATGAAGAATTCATTGTTGTCCTGAAGCTTTCTCTGTGTGACTGTAATGATGATATATGGAGGTGATTACAAGATTACAGCCAAAGGAAAAGGTTACTGAGTGAGCGAGAACAAGTGGTGTAACTAAAGTCTTGTGGTCCCCGATTCAAACTTTTGTCCGAGGCCCCTACCCCCTTCTTAGAGCAAATTCTTGGTAGTGACGATTACGGGTGCCGCAGCGATATCTCAGATACTTGAAAGGGATACAGCTGTAGTACCCACAACTGCAATTATCAATAATATGGTGAGTGAGCAGCGAATACTATGAGTATAAAGTGGCCCCCACACAGTATTATATGCTTCACAGTGGCCCCACACAGTAATATATGCTCCGCAGTGACCCCCACACAGTATTATATGCTCCATAGTGGCCCCTACACAGTATAATATGCTCCAGTGTCCCCCACACAGTATTATATGCTCCGCAGTGGCCCCCACACAGTATTATTATGCTCCACAGTGGCCCCACACAGCCGGCCCCCCCTTTTGCTCCGCTGTGGCCCCACACAGTATTATATGCTCCACGTGGCCCACACAGTATTATCTCGCTCCGCAGTGGCCCCCACACAGTATGATATGCTCCACAGTGGCCCCACACAGTATTGTATGCTCCACAGTGGCCCACACACAGTGTTATATGCTCCACAGTGGCCCACACAGTATTATCTGCTCTACAGTGGCCACCACACAGTATTATATGCTCCACAGTGGCCCACACAGTATTATCTGCTCTACAGTGGCCCCCACACAGTATTATATGCTCCACAGTGGCCACCACACAGTATTATATGCTCCACAGTGGCCACCACATGGTATTATATGCTCCGCAGTGGCCACCGCACAGTATTATATGTGCTACAGTGGCCCCACACAGTATTATCTTCTCCACAGTGGCCACCACACAGTATTATATTCTCCACAGTGGCCACCACACATTATATGCCCCCCCTAGAACCAGTGCTATTATAATAAGTATTGGCCCAGGGGGAAGTGATTAAAATAAACACTTATACTCACCTTGTCTTACCTCTCCCGTTCGGCTGTCTGCAGCATCTTCCTCGGTCCTCTTCTGCCTGACGACTGAGGTCACATGTCCCAGACATCACTGCTGGGGCCTGTGATTGGGCTGACATCATTACATCGGTGCACCCCATGTGACTGCTGCGGCCCAATCACAGGCCCCAGCAGTGACGTCGATGCCGCATGACTTCAGTCACCAGCAGGAAGAGCCCAGGAAAGGATGTTGAGTCCAGGAGAGGTGAGTATAAGTATTTTTATTTTTTTATTTTTAGTCACCTCCCCTGGGCTGGCATCAATTGGAAAGGGGCCCATTAATAGCCGGACCCCTTTCCATTAACAATATGTGTAGCGGTTGGGGAACCAGGCTTTCCCCGACCACTATCATGGAGGTTCGGGGCCCGGCCATTTCCATCTGGACGTGGGCCCCGTACGCCTCCAGACCTGATTGCAGTCACACCCCCTGTGACCGCAATCATTACACTACTGGCAAGAACTAGGAGTCTAAACATGGCTGCTAAGGGTGTAGTGGGTGGGCCAATTAGGGAAACAGAGAGGGTGAGCGTGTGAGAAAGGAAAGGGGAGTGAGTTAGCTCACAGCCCAGGAAATCATGGGAGTTGTAGAAACAGGAAGATGCCGATATAACCAAATGCAGAGGATGCCAGGAGCTCCCAGAGAACCCATAAATTGCTCAAAACACTGCTAAAGGTATTTGGGTGCACTTATTAACCTATTAATAGAACTAACAGACCTTTTTTTGAAAATTCATTTTTTGCCCGGAAAAACCCTTTAAGGATAGCATGTGACAAAATAAACCCTTCATCCATGCTAATTTTAGACTAAATAGATTTGTAAAAGGTTGTTCATCACATTTTTAATAGACTTGCTTAAACATTATATTCCATGAAAATTAGCATTTGATTTGTGATGTCTAATATACAGCATGTTACAGAATTCCCAGCACTAATCCATCAATATTTTGCACAAGGATACCATTACACTTCAACTTCCTGAAGGAACTTCTGCTGATTCAGAGCAATATTTTCTCAAACTTGACTTTTTAACAACGCTTGTCATTGCATCATTAGATGTGAAGAATTTGTCACAATCTGCTTCCTGATGAATAATGCAGAAGCAGCATAAGGAATTCTACTAGAGTTTTCTGAGTAGATGTAAAGTGCTGTTCATACACTTAGAAATTGGGTAAAGCTAGGGTCATGGAAATTCAAATGACAGCTACAGATCTTCAACTGTAAGTGTAAGGCTAGGTTTACATCTGCACCGAGTGTCCGAGAGGTGCAGAACCTTCATATAGTGCCGGGCCAAAAATGCTGCTAGCCCAACTTTTTCATTTGGCGATTTCAGTTCTAAAGTACAGACATCTGATGGACACCTGGCGAACCCCATTATAGTCGACGGGGTCTCGTCCAATGGACTACAAGGAAGGACACCCAGCTCCTAGCCTAAGATGTATTTGAAGAAATGTATCTAATGTCTCTTTTACACATTTTATTGGACACTATTATTATTATTATATAATATAAAACCATACACCATCAAAATATCACATTAGATGTTGGATGACATCCTAGGTAGTCTAGAAATCTCATATTCAAAAGAATGTGGGCTAGCAAATTATTGTTACATATTTGAGGCAGATTTTACTTCCACTGCATGTTTCCTTACTTGGTACTTACATGGTACTTTTTGGTAGCACCTCAGTCGAGTATTCCAGTGAGCCTAGGCAATATCAAAAGATCATATCACTGCATATGGCATTGTTCAGATGACCAGCTACATTGAAGCAGTACTATATATACAGTATGTGCAGTGGAAAACAAATAACCTGATATACTGTACAGAGTCAAGTCGGTACTATACAGTGGAAAAGTGACAGCTGTTGACTACAAATACTTACCATAAACGTCTGTATACGACTGACATATTATGGTGGGTCTGGAGAGGAATTTGTCTCATTTAAGAGACTGCTGTATCAGCTCCTCTAGGAATTTTAAGGAAAAGGCATACAAATTAGTTTTCCAACTTAGAAAAAGACAAAAAAACAGCACCTTCTCTTGGAAGGTAACTCCCTATAAATCAACTTCACCTGATCCTAGCCAACCAGTAAGGGCCGGTTCACATCTGCATTCGGTTTTCGTTCGGGGAGTCCCAAACGGAAACCTATATGCATAGAAAAGCGGTTTACCTAAGGAAACCTGCAGACCCCATAGACTATAATGGGGTCTGTGGTTTACGTTTGGTTTACGCACGAAACATGCGGAAACATGCGGAGAGGAAAGTGCTGCTTGCAGCACTTTTCTCTCCATTTGCTTCATGCAGAAACTGAGAGGAAACCACACGAATCCCATTATAGTCTATGGGGTCCGCAGGTTTCCTTAGGTAAACCGCTTTTCTATGCGTATAAGTTTCCGTTCGGGAGGTCCCCAAGCACTGCACTGATGTGAGGCAAGAACCTCAAAAAAGCGGTCTGTGAATGGCTAGCTTCCTTTTCGGTAGGTAATTTCTGGTTTGTCTTATATGGTGCTAGAGGTTATACATTTCCCTTATCCAACTAAGAAAACAAACAACTTATTATGTATGTATTTAGCGACATTAAATCCTACTTATGTCTTCTGAAAAGGGTTATTCCACAAAGTATCCATAGTATAGAGGATAAATAGCTGATTGGTGAAGGTGGGGGCGGGGTCTGACCTTTGAGACCCCCACTGATCCTGAGATTGGGGAGTTGAATGTAGGAGTGCCTGTGTACTATCTTGTGGCCATCTCTGGGACTCCTATTGAAAAGAATGGAGCACAGATGCACCCTGTCCTGCATGGGCACACATACACTCAGCCTAACCGCCAAGCTGAAATTACAATAGGGAGAAAACACTCCTGTATTCAGGATCAGTGGGGGTCAGACCCTCACCAATCAGCTTTTTTCCTCTATCCTATAGATAGAGTATGAATACTTTTCATTGCATAACCAATTTACTATTGACAAATCCATATAAGAATGGATAAAGGCTGCCAAATTTCTGCTAGTTATATGTAAAACGGACTGGGTAATGGAGCTCAATGTTACAAGAGTCTGCCTAAGACAGAAACCTTTAAAATTTTAATATATTTTGCTTATTTATTATGCTAAATCCATTTGCTATATAGAACAGTGAAAATTTCAAAATTGGAAACTAATAATAATAATAATAATAATAGTCCTTTAATAGTCCCACAATGGGGAAATTCAGTGTGTTACAGCAGCAAAGATAAGCAGATACAAATACAAATACAACATGTACAGGAATGTTCCAAAGTGAGAGGCATTACATTAATAGAAGACAGACAGATAGGACGTAGCAGAGGAGGGGGGGGGGGGGATTTAACAGGCAGAGAGATATTTCAGTTCTCTGTGTGTAATGATCTCCGCTTAGGTCGGTGTTGGTTGTACAGCCTAACCGCGGTGGGGAGGAAAGACTTCCGATAGCGCTCCTTCTCACACCTAGGGTGGAGCAGTCGGTCACGGACAGTACTGCTCAGCGCGATCACAGTCTCATGCATGGGATGGGACTTCTTCTTCTGCATGGAGCTCACCACGGACAGTATCCTTCTGTCACCCACCACCTGCACTGGGTCCAGTGGGCTCCCCAGGACAGAGCTGGCCTTTCTAATCAGCTTGTCAAGTTTATTTCTGTCCCTGGTTGATATACTGCTCCCCCAGCAGGCCACTCCAAAGAAGATGGCTGATGCCACTACCGAGTTGAAGAAAGTTCTAAGAAGTGCCCCCCGGATTCCAAAGGCTCTCAGTTTCCTAAGCAGGTAGAGCCTGCTGTGGCCCTTCCTGTACAGGGCCTCCATATGATCTGCCCAGTCCAGCTTATTATTAAGGAGCAAACCCAGGTACTTATAGGTGTTCACAATCTCGATGCCCGTCCCCAGGATGTCCACTGGTTTAGGAGGGCTTCTGCCTTTGCGGAAGTCCACCACCATCTCCTTGGTCTTCCCCGCGTTAATCTTCAGGTGGTTCCGGTGGCACCAGTCCACAAAGTCCTGGTTCAGTTCTCTGTACTCCCTGTCATCATCATCTGTGATGAGACCCACTATTGCAGAGTCGTCAGAATACTTCTGTAGGTAGCAGCTGGATGAGTTGCACCTAAAATCTGCAGTGTACAGTGTGAAGAGGAAAGGGGCGAGAACCGTACCCTGAGGTGCCCCCGTATTACAGATCACGGTACCTGACACACAGTCTCGGGCTCTCACGTATTGAGGTCGATTTGTGAGGTAGTCTAGGATCCAGTTGGAGAGGTGGCGGTCCACTTCAGCAAGGCCCAGCTTGTCCCTCAATAACCTGGGCTGTATGGTGTTAAAAGCACTGGAGAAGTCAAAGAACATTATTCTCACTGTGTTCCCTGGTTTCTCCAGGTGAGACAGAGCCCTGTGCAGAAGATGGATGATGGCATCATCTACCCCAATGCCCGGCCGATAAGCAAACTGGAGGGGGTCCATAGCGGGGCTCACTAGAGGGCGGAGATGTGTGAGAACCAATCTCTCCAAGATCTTCATCAGGTGGGATGTCAGTGCTACAGGTCTGTAGTCGTTGAGGTCCATAGGGTGGGGTTTCTTTGGAACTGGTACCACACAAGAAGATTTCCATAATTCAGGGACTATTTCCTGCCTCAGGCTCATATTATACATATATGTAATTATACCACATAGCTGGTCCCCGCGAGTCTTAATTAGCCTTGCACTGATGTCATCTGGCCCTGCGGCTTTCCTCGCCTTGATCTTTTTCATCTCCTTCCTCACCTGGGCCCGTGTGAAGGTCAGACTGTGGCCAGATAAAGACGGATTTCTGGATTTACTGGTCTGTTGGGAAGTGGCCGCATGGGGAGAAGTCATTGTGGTGGGGGAAGCTGAAGGACATACTGGGGTGGGAGGAGCTGGTGTGTGATCAAATCTGTTGAAGAATAGGTTTAGTTCATTAAGCCAATTAACATCTGCCTCAATCTGGCAGACAGACTGTTTATGACCCGAAATTGACTTAAGCCCCTCCCAAACCCCCTTATGTCTTTTCTTTCCATTTGCTTTTCCATTTTTTCTTTATAACTGGCTTTTCCCTGCCTGATTTGATGCCTCAGCTCCTTTTGTACTTCCCTCAACCCCTCCTTATCTCTTGTCCTGAATGCCATCTTTTTCTCCTTAAGTAGTGTTTTTATATCAGAGTTAATCCATGGTTTGTTATTGGAGAAGCACCTCACCACTTTTGTGGGTACTGTGTTGTCCACACAAAAATTAATGTAGTCTGTTTTGCGGTGTGTGTCAGTCCTTCTATATCTTCTCCATAAGAATCCTGCAGCACTTCCCATGCGGTTGTGTCAAAACAATCCCTCAGAGCCTCATCACTCTCCTCGGACCATATCCTCACTGTGCGGGTGACAGCTGGTTCTCTATGTACAAGTGGCTTGTACACAGGTCAGAGATGTACTAGGTTGTGATCCGATCTCCCCAGGGGCGGTAGGGCTGATGAGTTATATGCCTCCCTCACGTTGGCAAAGAACAAGTCCAGTGTTTTGTTGTCTCTTGTGTGGCAGGTTACATACTGTGTGAAACTGGGCAGTGTGGATGATGGAGAGGCATGGTTGAAATCACCCGACAGAAGAAAGAGGGCCTGGGGATGTTTTAACTGTAACTGGCTCAGCGTGGCTTGTAGGACCTCGCAGGCAGTGTCAGCTTTCGCAGAGGGGGGGACATATGCAGTTATCACGATGACATGTGATAGTTCCCTTGGTAGGTAGAAAGGTCTCATGCTCACAGCTAATAGTTCAATGTCCTTACAGCAAGTTTGCTCCTTAATCACAATGTGCCTAGGATTACACCATCTATTATTCACAAACATTGCCAGCCCTCCTCCTTTCTTCTTACCGCTCTCCCTTGTCCTGTCTGCCCGAAGGAGTTTAAAACCATCCAAGTTATCACATTTGTCTAAATATAATTTCAGAGTTTATTTTATACACTGACTATAGTAAATAAAACCAAATCTGATGTTAAGGTGGATGAAAAGCAACCCTAAATAACCACAGCAATATGTGCATAGAGTAGGGTTTGTATTATGGAGCTGAAAGCGCTCCGCATGGTGCCATATGGTGGCTCATTGAAGCTCCTAGGGGAGAATGCCTCAGTAACGCAGCATGCAATGATACATGTCATGATCTTTGTTTCCTCGTTTTTGTGTAAAATTGCAGACAATGATCTGTATTATAGTCATGTTCATAAACTCTACACCATATCAGCTGCGTTCAGAGCTGTAACACACAAAGTAGGATTTGAAGCAATATTGCTCAGCATTGGCTGCAGTTTTTTTATTTAATACTAAAAGTGTACATTTGGTCTTTTATTATAGTATGTTAAAATACAAATTCATATATGAAAACCCCCTTCACAATGTACAATTCATTTTATGCTCATGAGAGGGTCATTCCAGGGAAAACCTTTTAAGATTCTAAATATTAAAAACATGTGGGTGATCTGCAAGACGTATTAATATACCAAATATGTAAGAATAGAATATATATGATACAATTCATTTCAAATAGAATGTTCATTCCTGTGAGTGTCATCTGAATTAGATGAAAATGAGTCATGCCAAGAAAGTGTCATGTAAGAGAGAAGAGAACAACAATGCTTAATAGTTACATTTTGATCTCTTGCCTGTCTGTGATATGTATCTGGTGGTGTCATTTTCTAATTTAGTTTTTATGCCCTAGAACAATCCTAATCATATTGCTATATATAACTTTATTTCCATTTCTTGGGGTTAAGACAGCAGAAAAATGCATAACCAACTTTTCTGCAACCAACCATCAAATCTGTAACATCACAGCCATTCCGTAGTTCTGAAAAACTACAGCATGTGCACAAATGTGCAGCAGACAAATCTGCCACATGTAACTGGGGTTTGTTATTTTCTGACTGCATCAGAAGATATCCTATATACATACATTAAAATGGCCAATGTAGTCATCCTGGCAAATCTAACACATTTCAAACAATACACACTATGGTAGTAGGTATTGTCATAACATGTCACAGCATTATACGTTGTGTAAAATAAGATGAAGTATAAATATTATGTACATTTAGTTAATGTATATATAGATATATAGTTCAGAAGAAACCTGTATCCTTGTAATAGTATCAGTTTGTCCTGCTCTCCAGTAAACACAAGAGAAACAATTTTGCTATAGGAGTCATTTCTAGTTCATATCCTAGAATAATAAATATGTTTCTATAAAAGGCCCAGGAAGCATGACCTTGGTGAAATATTGTCTGCAGTTAATGTTACCGCAACCCCTGGTAAAAATAATCTTGGGCCTCTGAACTATTAAGGCAATAAAGACTGAGCCTTACGGAAGATGAAGGGGAATTGTTTTCTCACTCTTACTGGTTTAATATCTGTTTACATGACACTAGAAATCTATTTGCACTTGACCTCTACCTTCAGCTTATATCATGGTATTGTTGGGTTTTATTTCTCCGTGTTGTACAATTGTTTGGTCTTTGGTATTATTTTTAATCATCCCCTAGCTGTACGCGAAACTGTTCATCACAAGACTAAATGACTATACTAGCATACAAAGGATGCATAAAGTAAAGGGGTCATTTGTAAGAAAGAGACTTTTAGGGCTTCCATAGATTAAACCAGAGGTAGGCAACCTTTTTTGTTTGGCGTGCCGATTTTAATAAAAAAAAATCAAAGATGAGGTACTCAGAGTTCCGGTCAATAATTGTAAGTCTGATGACCCCTAAACTAAAGTCATATACCACAACCCATAACACAGAAGTGCTGCCACAAGATGCTTCATGACGCATGCTTTTACTGCTATTTCCTGGGACGCTCCTGTACTTTCCCATTAGAAGCAATGAAAGTCCATGTGCAGCCCCCAATTAGTGGTAAATGTATATGTCCAGGAGCACTGTATGGCAGCATCCTTATGGTGGAAACACACTATGTATCTGGATGCAGCTACACACGTGGACAAAATTGTTGGTACCCCTCGTTTAATGAAAGAAAAACCCACAATGGTCACAGAAATAACTTGAATCTGACAAAAGTAATATATAAAAATTCTATGAAAATGAACAAATGAAAGTCAGACATTGCTTTTCAATCATGCTTCAACATAATTTTTAAAAAAGAAAACTCATGAAACAGGCCTGGACAGAAATGATGGTTCCCTTAACTTAATATTTTGTTGCACAACCTTTTGAGGCAATCAAATGATTCCTGTAACTGTCAATGAGACTTCTGCACCTCTCAACAGGTATTTTGGCCCACTCCTCATGAGCAAACTGCTCCAGTTGTCTCGGGTTTGAAGGGTGCCTTTTCCAGATGGCAAGTTTCATCTCCTTCCAAAGATGCTCAATAGGATTTAGGTCAGGGCTCATAGAAGGCCACTTCAGAATAGTCCAATGTTTTCCTCTTAGCTATTCCTGGGTGTTTTTAGCTGTGTGTTTTGGGTCATCATCCTATTGCAAGACCCATGACCTGCAACTGAGACCAAGCTTTCTGACACTGGACAGCACATTTCTCTCTACAGTCATGGCCAAAAGTTTTGAGAATGACACAAATATTATATTTTCACATGATCTGCTGCCCTCTGGTTTTTATGTGTGTTTGTCAGATGTTTTTATCACATACAGAAATATAATTGCATTCATATTATGAGTAACAGAAGCTTATATTGACAGTTAGAATGAGTTAATGCAGCAAGTCAATATTTGCAGTGTTGACCCTTCTTCTTCAGGACCTCTGCAATTCTCCCTGGCATGCTCTCAATCAACTTCTGGACCAAATCCTGACTGATAGTAGTCCATTCTTGCAGAATCAATGCTTTAATTTTGTCTGAATTTGTTGGTTTTTGTTTGTCCACCCGTCTCTTGATTGACCACAAGTTCTCAATGGGATTAAGATCTGGGGAGTTTCCAGGCCATGGACCCAAAATCTCTATGTTTTGTTCCCTGAGCCATTTAGTTATCACCTTTGCTTTATGGCAAGGTGCTCCATCGTGCTGGAAAAGGCATTGTTGAGCGCCAAACTGCTCTTGGACGGTTGGGAGAAGTTGCTCTTGGAGGACATTCTGGTACCATTCTT
This sequence comes from Leptodactylus fallax, assembly GCA_947044405.1. NCBI lineage: Eukaryota > Metazoa > Chordata > Amphibia > Anura > Leptodactylidae > Leptodactylus > Leptodactylus fallax. The sequence goes on along the minus strand of CAMRHE010000010.1, from coordinate 9,226,268 downwards.
TATTCATGGCTGTGTTTTTAGGCAAGACTGTGAGAGAGCCGATTCCCTTGGCTGAGAAGCAACCCCACACATGAATGGTTTCAGGATGCTTTACAGTTGGCATGAGACAAGACTGGTGGTAGCGCTCACCTCTTCTTGTCCGAATAAGCTGTTTTCCAGATGTTCCAAACAATCGAAAAGGGGATTCATCAGAGAAAATGACTTTACCCCAGTCCTCAGCAGTCCACTCCCTGTACCTTTTGCAGAATATCAGTCTGTCCCTGATGTTTTTTCTGGAGAGAAGTGGCTTCTTTGCTGCCCTCCTTGAGACCAGGCCTTGCTCCAAGAGTCTCCGCCTCACAGTGCGTGCAGATGCACTCACACCTGCCTGCTGCCATTCCTCAGCAAGCTCTGCACTGCTGGTAGCCCGATCCCGCAGCTGAAACACTTTTAAGAGACGGTCCTGCCGCTTGCTGGTCTTTCTTGGGCGCCCTGGAGCCTTTTTGGCACCAATGGAACCTCTCTCCTTGAAGTTCTTGATGATGCGATAGATTGTTGACTGAGGTGCAATCTTTCTAGCTGCAATACTCTTCCCAGTTAGGCCATTTTTGTGCAGTGCAATGATGACTGCACATGTTTCTTTAGAGATAACCATGGTTAACAGAAGAGAAACAATGATGGCAAGCACCAGCCTCCTTTTAAAGTGTCCAGTGGTGTCATTCTTACTTAATCATGACAGCTTGATCTCCAGCCCTGTCCTCATCAACACCCACACCTGTGTTAATGGAGCAATCACTGAAACGATGTTAGGTGGTCCTTTTAAGGCAGGGCTGCAATGATGTTGAAATGTGTTTTGGGGGATAAAGTTCATTTTCTAGGCAAATATTGACTTTGCAAGTAATTGCTGTTAAGCTGATCACTCTTTATAACATTCTGGAGTATATGCAAATTGCCATTAGAAAAACTGAAGCAGTAGACTTTGTAAAAATTAATATTTGTATCATTCTCAAAACTTTTGGCCATGACTGTACACTGAGATCTGGTTAATGCAAGGCCAGAGGCATTCAACAAACACAGAAGGGAGAATCCTCCTAGATCCTTACCCCAATAACAGTTTTGCCCAGTGTAGTGCTATTAACAAAAATGGCCTACTATGTATAGAGACCTAAGTAAGAAGAGTGGATTTGTAAAGTAATAGAAAAAAAAAAAAGAGAAAGATTTGCTTTGTTTTTAGCAGGTTCTTTTGGGGAATTAGCCCAAAATATTAGAAACTACATCAATTTTCATAACGATGTTATGAAAAGATTTAAAACTAATGAATTCTACAAGTCTCCTAAGTATAATGATTTATGTGAATGTTTAACAATTAATAATGGACTGTCGCATGTTTATTGAATATAGTCCCTTGAGTCTATTAACTTTTGTAAAGTTTAATAAAACTGCTGATAAAAAGCAGTGAAAAAGTAGAATCAATAGAAGTCTCAAATTAAAAAATTTCAGGGAAAACAAACAAGCCACAAGCTAAGTAATGCTGGCCACACATTCAAGACTGTTTGTTGGGAAGGTGAATTACAACTGTCCATTCCTTACAGTAGCAGTGTATTGTATTAGTGATCAGACCCCTGGGGTTCAAGATCCGCAAAAGGGGCTATAAAAAATAAAATATACATTTTTTAAATCATCCCCTTCCTCTAAATCAGATATTAAATAAATAAAACAAAAAAACACATTAGGTATCCCTGCTTCCGAAAATTCCCATTACTAAAAATTTAAATTATCTTTTGTATGTGGTGAATGTTGCAGCGGAGGAAAAAAAAAAAAAAAAAACCAATGAGCCAAATCATAGTTTTTCTGTCTCCAAAAAAAAGTTGAAGAAGTGATAAAAACACCAGACATGCCCCAAAATAGTATACAGAATAAGTACAACTGGCCTCAAAAAAAAAAAAAAAAAAAAAAAAAAAAAAAGCCCTCCTTATAAAAAAAATTATGGGTCTCATAATATGGCGACTCAATTTTTTTTTTTTTAGATATATTATTATTATTGTTAATATATTATTGTTAATAATAATATACACATTTGGTACCAATATATTCATACTGACCTGCAAAGTACAGGTAACAGGTTACTTTGCCAGCACAGTGAACGCCGTAAAAACAAACACCTTAAAAAGTGCCATTATGAAGTACAATTTGTCCTGCAAAAATGAAGCCCTCATACAGCTCTGTGAACAGACAAAAAGTTTTGGAAGGTGGGGAGTAAAAAATTAAAATCAAGAACTGGCTGAGGCAGGAAGGGGTTGTCTAAAGATTGAAACTCTTGGTCTATCCACAAATACAGAACGTATAAATCTTTCCTTTATATTTCCCATTCCGTTTCAAGCCACTCTTGAGACACTTTGGCCAAGAAAAAAAAAAAAAAAATGCAGCCTTACATGGGGACTTAAGCCTTAGATAATATTGTTGGGACTTCAGCTCTTGTGATCATGGAGGCCCTTTGTCCCCCCCCCCCCCATGCAAATGCTGATCTATTTTTCTCTATGTGACTTCCAGAGAGAACCCAAATAAAGCACTTGGCTATCTCGGTCTCAGAATCAGAATCAGAAGAATCAGACAGACAAGAGACAATCTATACCTACAAGCTACTAAAATGCAAATCTGGTACTTTTTATAACACAACAAATAAAGGAAAATGTTTTTTTTTTTTTTTATTAAAGATAAAGCATTACATTTTCATATAAAATACTCTAACAATACATCTTTATAATAATCATTTCATCTATGGAACAGAACAGAAGAATTTATTGTTCTATTTTATGGGCACAGAATACAGGTTAATACCACAGGATACTCTATAGATGTCTGATATATAACACAAAGTCCCTCATGGATGATGTACAGTGCCTTTAAAGCATTAAAAAAATTTTTCATAAACCCTATTATCTACTGGAGTGAGTTCTACTTGTATATAAAGAGCAGTATATACTTTTAACAAAACATGTATTTCCTGAGCTGTTTGACAGGGTTCTCCACTACTCTGGCTTTGAATGTGTTGCTGGAGACCCAATGCAGTCTACTTCTAAGATAGGTTCCACAAAGGGATGTTTCTGTTTACGGAATACAGCAGCACTTCCATGTCACTGCTCTATTACCGATTTGTGAATGAACTTAACATTACCCTGCCTAGACCTTTCTTAGAAAACCAAATTATTTACTGCATGAGGTCCTGCAACAGTTTTACACATGTTGCAAGCATTCAGTTTAAAGAAAAATAGTATATTGCAGTACTTTAAAATACCAAAAGGATAAATCTTTGAATTTGGGCATCAAAATTTTTTTTGATCTTTTGGTAATGGATTTAAAATGGGGGCATCCATAGTACATTTTTTTCCTTTTAATATTGATATTTCATGATTATGTTGCTATAAGTAGCGAAATTAGATTAGCAATAAATAATTGATAAAATAAGAGAAGTTCTGAAAGCCACGACAGTGAAGAACCAAACTAGACAGTAGTTTGCTTAGGTCAACATCACCAATAACATATATAAAGGTGATGTCCAGTTTGAGAAAATAAATGTTGCGTCCTCATGTCTTTTCTAGATCTCTGCTTGCGGTCATTGACATTCACAGCACAGTAATCAAGACTCGTAACTGACTTGTAACGAGCCATGCACCTGTGTGTCCATCACATGCCCATGGACTGATTTTTTTTAATCCACCGGGAGTAAACAATGGATGACAGCAAGCAGAGATCTAGAAAACCATGAGGAATTGACGCACACAGGTATTTAGCAAAATTCTATAACTTTTCCTTGGACAAACAAGAGTATTTATTTGCTGAAGCTGAAATTACTCATAGCCCTGTGAGGACCATTTGTGCAAATGTAATTGAACTGCGCAGTGTAGAAGTTCTATTTAGTTATATTCGTCTTTGATATTCCCATGTTGCTAATATAGTGCTAACATACTCTGCACTGCTGTATACAGGTTGTCATCACTGACATCACCACTGCCTCACATGGAGCTCGCAATGTAATTTCTCTGTTATCAAAACTCATATCTGTAGAATTATTTGCTGCTAAATTTGTAACATATGCCAGGTCATTATAGAAGTATTGATGCTTTTCTTTGACCTAAATATGGAGCTGTTGCCATACCTTTCATGTGCTCACAGAATGCAGCCTTCTTCCTGTGTTACTATCATATAGGACACTTCTTTCTGTAAAATAACTGAAGTGTATGCACTATACTGAGGCACAACAGATGATATAGACATAAGCAGTATTAATGTCAACACAGCATTACTTGTAAAAGTCTAGACTTAAATCAGTAGTAACACATTTTCTAAAGGTGCTTCATATTCTATTGGTATAAACTCATCTAACTTAAGTATTACATTCAAAATCACCACCACATTAAGAGAAATTTTCGTACAAGGTAGTTTACAGTTATCATTTATGTAGACAAAGACTTAAACCTGAATAACCTGTAACTTAATAGCCAAAACCAAAACAAAGCTCTATTAATATTACATATAGTAAGTAGCACAGCAGTACAATAGTCATTTTATAATATGAAATAATTGTAACATGGTTGTAAAAGGACATATGAACTAGTGCGATCTTTCTCTTTAAGTATATTATTTATTATGCTTACTTGTATAGTGCCATCATATTCCGCAGCGCTTTACAGACACTGACACATTATAGACCATATATGTATACACACAAATAAATAGCACAAAAACTGGATCAGCTGCAGTTTTACATAAATATACTTTTATCGCACAATTTCAGATTTTATATTGACCTAAAACAGAATACATTGAACATGCTGGATATAGGTTTTTACATCATGAATACTCATATGCCTGAAATTAGAAGCCTTCACCTTAAGCTATATTTTCCATCAAGCACATATGACATATTGACTAGACTGGTTAGACCACTATCAATACTAAAAATGGCTGTGTATCATTCATGGTAAAGTCAAAAGGGAGGTACAGAAAAAGCAGAGCACACTTATTTGGGCATTTCCTTATGGCCTATTCACTACAGTATTCGGTGTGTAAACCCTTTTAAAAAGAGGACCTGTCACCTATCCTGATATATCTATTTCAGTAAACACTTGTAGCCCCTATGAAATAATCCTGGTGCATATTTTCTTATTACTCTCCGTCCCACTGCTCCTGTTAGTCCTCTAGATAATTTATGAATACAATTTTTTTTTTTTAATATTTTTTTTTTTTTTTAAATAGATGATCCAGAATCATTACCTTGCTAAAACTTTTATAGCAGGAATAACTTCTTGGATCCTGGATATTGGCCCTAGCAGCAATGAAGATCTCGCAGTTACTGTCTTTACACCAATTTCTATTCAGCTTTCTGTCTTCTGCAGTTTTTTTTTCTATTTATTAACAGGGAATTTCTTGACCTTATAGGATTTAGATATAAAGACTTAATTGAATTAAATTGTCTTCTAGACTCTGAAGAGCACTCATCATAATATAATTTTCTTGTAAATATTCAATTCCTGCAATATCTAAATCGCTTTCCAAGGGGATCGCCAGACTGGGTGCTGACAGAGTCCATGTGACTGAAATCAATGTCTAGAAAGACCCTTTGAACTACAGTGTTTCTACTGCAAATTGAGTCGAGAAATTGAAATGAATGAATACCACAATTTATAATTGAAGACCATTGGAAAAAATCTGGCATAAAAGTCACGTCTCAGTGTGTGGATAATTGTATAGAAAGCATGTCTCAGAATCTAAAGTAAAGTTTATTGAAGAAATGCTTACAACTTCCCCTTACACAATATACTATATGTTAAAGGTGTTTTCCAGTGAAATAAAAATATATTTAAAAACATGAAGTCCTTTAAATATACATATATATATATATATATATATATATATATATATATATATACATACACACACCCACACACATACGGTATATATATATTTTTATCTCACATCTCCAGTTGAGAGACATTGCCAGGGTCTCTGTTTGTTTGTTTCCTGGTGTCTTAACACATAAGACATATGTTGGGATGTCAATTCAGTCAATCACTGGCTAATGTGGGTCACTGTTGTGGCCAGCAATTGCTTTCTGGTGTCTCAACACACAGGAAATGCCTAGTGATCCCCACCTAGCCAAAGACCAGGACCCTGGCAGCTTTTGAGCTGGAGTGGCCTGGGATTGGATCAATTGTTGGTCGTTTTACATATATTTTTATTTCCCTGAAAACCCCCTTCAAAGACATAGTAACATGTACACCAATACATAAAGCCCTAAGCAACCAATTATGTTTCATCTCTTAAATAGCACTAACAGCCAGAATCTGCTTGTAAGATGCAGTTTGTCATATTTACACCCCATAAATTACATTAATCTAAAAGTTCACTCTCTAATAATACATGTGTAAGGTAGATAAGCATGACAACCCAAGGATGTCAGTTCATTAGACACAAAGGCAATATACTATAGCTCTACTATCTAAAATAATCTAAAGATCCAAAAGTGCTGACAGTTTGGCTACCCTATACCAATTACATATGATGCACTATACAACAGTATGTAATATGGTCCCCATATCAGTTTACATATATACTCTGAATAAATCTAGTTATACTTAATATTCATTAAAGGCTCCCCTTTGGTAACTCTTGAATTAAAGAATACATAGAAACCACCATATAAATCTCTGCATATACCCGAATCACACCATGGTTTTCAGTAGCAGCAAGCAGATCATATTTTCAGATGTTAACAGAATTGTCTTAATACACAAGCAAAAGTTCACCAAAGGTAAACACTATAGTTAAAAATGACATTATAAATGCTATTTTATATTTGATGTTATACAGCAACCCTTGTGTAGTACTCTTGTTTCAATGTAAATAGAGAACAGATTTGTCTATTTGGGTTAAAGATAATTTATATCACATATATATCAGTTTTGTCCATTCCACCTCAAGTTAAAAGTTCCCTTTAGAACCTAGGAGTGTAGAAAAGGTTGCCAGTTAGCAGACGTCTTTTGAACTCCCTCCAGAGAAGCTCCCGCTCTCTAGTAGCTCCTTTCATGATGCCTCGGTTCTCCTGTGCTCTTCTAGACAGGTAGGGTAGAACTTCATTGACAGGTCCATAGGGAACATATTTATATACTGGATACCCTGCTTGCCCTGTCATAGGAATAACAAAAGTATTTATTATATACACTAAATTCAAAAGCAGACAGAGTCAACCTTAGTGTCAGAGATGCAGTCAGAAAGATAAATTTAGTGTTATAGGTTGTTTTTTTTATCCATGTTTTATTATTTAATTGTTTTACAAGTCCAGCTGGAAATAGCAAAGACATAAAATGCAATAAACAAAATGTATATAGAGTAATAGAAGAAGCCAGACTGGAGGTTTTATAGAAAACTTCAGTGCCAAAATCTAAGAACATAGTGGACATCTTAGCTAGGTTGCTGTAAGTGTGTAGGTAGAATCCAACAGCTTGGAATACCATACAAACAAATATTCCTGATTCCTACCTCCATATGACTACTTCTTTTGCCCCAGTATCTCCAGAATTTTTTATATTCCAGTACATTGACACTATAAGCAATGTTGCTTTTGTAACTTTGTAAATAGTTTTTGTTTAGAGTCTCTTTAATAAAAGAAATGTTAATATACTTACCAAGAGGAAAACTTATCTGGTCGCACATGCCAAGTAACTGTCCAAAATATACTTTTTTCTCTTCAGGATAAATTCCTAGCTCATTCATTCTACAAACAAAAAAACAAATGACATGAAAACTAGTTCAAACATTGAGAAATGTATGCAGAATACACACCTTTGTGTTTCAAAATAAATTCAGATATACATGGTGTTTTAAAAGGTATTGCTAGCCTATTGTCTATCGTCAGAATTAAGACATTTTTGCTGCTTGAATTAGACAATAATGCATCTTTTGCATAAAATAAGTCAGATGATACATGCAAGTCCACCATTCTACATCCTAATGATCACAAGAAAGCTAACATTATTCCTTATTCTACTGGTGGACCTTCTGATTCATCAATCATTGGGCTACCATATAAAAATCTGTTGATGCCCATTGATGTTACATTGATGGCTATTATGGCTATTGCTGTGGATCTAGTGGACATGCTACAATTTTTTCTACAAGACATAAGAATAGTTCAATATGACATTTCAATATGAGAAATGTACAGAAAGTAAAAGAACACTGACTTTTCCAGCCAAGAAGACATTGGTGCACTTGCATGTCCATTATTCTCCTGCAAACAGGTTGGGAAAGAAATGCTTATGCACGCCAGTAATTATGCTACATTTATCATACATATACTTTCTTCTTGCTGTGACAACTCCCATCCTTTCCGTTTAACCTTGAGGTGTGGGCATGATCAAATATAATCTAATCAATGCCATGCCTTTCTAAAGGTGACCTTACACTTTAGATAGGAGGAACTCATCACACCCACCCTCAACCACACAGTGTGCAAGTGGTTTCAATAGGGAGAGTTGAGTAAGTTGCTGCCTTGCACCTTGAACAGTTGCTTATCTCCCTTTGTGGACAAAGAACTGGGAATCTCTAACCCATGACCAGATGAGGACACCCCTGTTTATTAGCAAGACCTTGTTTAGAGTTACTATACTGTAGATAAAAGGCACAACAGCGATACCCAATGAAGGTGGTCATACACATTATATAGTCAGCTAGTCCTACTGAAATGAGCAGGTTTGGCCAACATACTTCTAGTGTGCATGGTCCCCTTTAATGTACCTTTTATCTATATTAGCTTTAAACAAGGCAAGAGAAGTTATTGCTTGAGATCAGCTCATGATTTTCAATGCTTACAAAAAAACTCTTCCTTTAATAAAAGGCAGGATTAAATCTGGAAAAAGAAATCGATATAAACAAAAAAAAATGCATGAATAAACTTTATTATTCCACTCTGTGCTCTAGCCTACTTAAATCAAGCGCATTAGCATTCAGTGAAGAATAATTAAATCCACAGTGCAGAGGATTTGGAGCTGGAGTAAGCAAAGAGTAATAATTCTAGAGCCTTTGTGTTGTACCTGATGGATCAGAAATGACACATTAAGAAGAATTGTGGTTACTACATTTGTCCTACATGGTATGAGTAATGGGATTGTAAGTAGTTTCTGTCAGAGCATGAAGATAATATTAGCATAAGTCAGATGCAGTACCTTTTACACACATTCCCCAGTTCATGTGAACAGATTTAATGATATAAGATCATGAATGTTAGCTGCAGGGGAGAAAATAGACTTTACTGAAGGAAAAAAAAAATAAACCAAAAAATAAACAAAAAAAATAACTCAATTATCTATCCTAATCTACATAATCTATAAATATCTACTTCTATGTTCAACACAGATTGTCATTTATTTTTCATGATTCATAGAACATAGCGGCCATCATTTCACTTCACTGACCTGTGCTATACCTTCATGAACTGATCATGGCATCAGAATGAATGTTTTCAAGCTATGACCGGCACAATTCACTGTTACCAAAAATACTAGATTATAAGGTTTTACTAGAAGGCTCTGCTCACACAGGCACAATGGCAACAGATTTTAACTGACTAAAAAGGAAGTTTCCATTACAATCTGCTACAGGATCATTTTATTTATTTTTTTTTATCTCTTAAGTTTCTGTATTTAGTTCAATATGCTATGCTATTCTGGTCGTCAAATAGATACGGAAAGGTGGAAGAAAACACGAGTGTGACAGAGACATAAATGAACAATCAGCAACAGTCCTGTAAAAACCTTACATAGCTTTCATTTTTTTGCCAAGATTGTATACAACCATATAAAAGCCTCAATTTTCTAATAGACTGCAAACTATTCTATTATAACATAAATTGAAGTATGACAATGGGAGTATGACAACAAATATGTTCATGAACAATACTAGACCCTGCCTCACAAATTTTTCAAGTCTCATTCATTTTAATTCCAACTTTTACCAAGGCTATATTGCTCAGACTTCCTACTAGCTGCTTGCAAGAAGAATTAGTCCCATTCATGAAAGCACATGCGAGATTCTCCCAACCTGAACCCTACTCTGTACGGACTAATGGCAACAACTAGGAAATATCCCCTAGGTTTGGCTGACGACCAAACATGATCGCTTTTTAAAGTTTCAGACATTGATTTACCTATAGGAGGCACTAGTCAGTTTTTAATTCCTTCTCAGAAGGGGTATTACGTCTTCTTGGAGATAATGCCACTGAGGTCACTTCGCCTCATGATCTAATAAGTCCCTATATACCCTAAGGTGGCCTCATAGAGGCAACGTCTCCCTCAAGGAGACATAGGGCCCCCTCTGACTCACATCTATGACCTCTCATCCAGTACTCTGCTTTACACGGATGAGATGCAATAACCTCAAAACAGCTTTCTGCAAATGATCTGGGAAATAAAGCCAAGCCAGAATACCTCTATCCAAAAGGTGGAGAGACCTTTTGGATAGAGGTATTCTGGCTTCTTTATTCCCAGATCATTCCATGAGGTTTCCAGAATACCCAGGCATTGATCTAAGGGGAGCTTCCATCTAAAAGGTGGGGCATATTAGGATTGCCTTTTCCCGTTATTTGCATATTTCTTCCTTCCTGAGGAGTTATTTGGCATGCACTATATAAAGTCATTATTGGGTACTTGCAGAAAATTAAGCTGAAAAACCTGTAGAAAGAATAGTCAACAGCAGCAAAAAACACATCAGATATGTCTCAGTTACTAGAATCCTGGCTCGTCGGTTCTGCGATGGGAGAGATGCAGTGCTGGCATCAATGACCGACTGGACAATTATGTTATGAACTAGATCTCACAGTCATACACGCTAGTCAGAGTTCATTCAATAAATGCAATCCGTTAAATAAAGTACTACCTACTTTTTCAGAGTGAATTTTACTGTGTCTTCATTGTGAGAGGCTACCATCACATTTGCTTTACGATTGTGTCGGATCTCCTCCAAGACATAATCAAGGCATCTGTTGCACAAAAGGGTATAATCAAAATTCACAATAGCATCCATGATTTTCTAGGGAATTATACACCTACCAAAGAGACAGTTTCCATTCAGATACTAACTGATTTTTTCCCCATGCAGTTTAATATATTAAGTTAAGAAAATGCAATTTTTAGAGACACAATGTTCATAGAACATTATTGAAATTACAGATTGGAGCCTGCTACATTTAGGACATTAATATCATTTAGGGCATTTTTCTTGTTTCAATAGCTGACTTTTATAAATTGGCGCAATTACAATTTATGAAAGAAAATCCAATATATTCTGTTGGCATGTGTTAATGTACATTGATATTACCAAGCACAATTTATTTAAAGGGAGTCTACCACCTCTTTTAAGCATATTCAACTGTCCCTACTGTGTTAAAGATCACATCACAGCGATACCTGTTATGTATGTCCCTTTTGTAGATTTGGAAAAAAAAAACTACTTTGAATTTTTATGCAACTGAAGCAGTTGGTGCACTAGGGGTGAACCTTCAGCTCCCTGGAGCACTGCTCTTGCTGCTCAGGCCCCTACCACCTTCTGTCTGTGATACAACATGCAGTGAGAACTGATCTTCCCACTGCCATGCCACCATGTCTCCTACTTGGACAGCATCCCAGGGCTCAAGGCCCACCACCAGTGCACCAACTGCTTCATTTGTATAAGACTTTAGACTTGTTTTTCTCCAAATCTACAAATGTGACATACATAAGGTATCACTGTAATGTGATATGTAATATGTGGTGGCAATAAAATATGCTTGGGTGAGGTGGCAGACTCCCTTTAAGTAGTATATAAAAGCTACACATAAATAAATGCACCTCTGGAATTCATGTAATTTTATGTATCCTCTATATATACACTCCAATATATTTATTGGAATATGACCATAAGTCCTGATATTTATCATCACACTTTAGGCTCTATTCAGATCACATCTTTTACATCTGTTTTCAGGATGCAAAAAAAGACGCAAACTGATGGTCATCAGTTTACATAGACCTCAATGTTATAAAAATCCAGATCCATTTCGGTCAGGTTTTTTTGATGGACACAAAAGTATGGTTTACTATGGATCTTATGGATTTTTTTTTCTTTTTAAACACTGAAGTCTTTGTAAACCTATGTCTATGCATCAGTGTCTGTTTTTTGCATCCGTTTTTGGTTGTAAGAAACGTGATCTGAATAGAGCCCTATACTGTTTTCTACACTGTATGAATTGTTACTTTGCAGTATCATGTCAATTTAGTGATATACAGAGGTGTCTTTGCTTCTGGCTGGACATAGAGATATATTTACACAAAAAGTTGTAACAGCACTCTGCTAGCACCAAGAGCATTACTGCTAATTGCTACTGCATAAAATACATGGAAATTAGGTTCTTGGTAACATTTTGATCAAACCATATGAGCCCATCTGCCACGACAAGGCCACCACATATACCACAGTGTTTCCTCTCACAGGACCTGAGCCTCTGAATGTTTTAAGCGAGAGTGTAGTTCTACCATATTAAGCTCTAATTAAAATCAACTTTGGGAAGACGGGTGGCGTGCACAACCAAAACTGAGATAGTCTCACCCCCAGTTAAGGGTGGACATCTGTAATTGTAGTTCGCGTTATCACGTGATCCACGTAGACCAGCGGCCGCCCCCAAGCTTTTGTGCACCAAGGACCAGTTTCATTAAAGACAATTTTTCCGTGGACTGGCAGGTGGTGGTGCTGGGTGGGGTTTTGGGCGGGATTTGGGTTGCAGGGCCACCCCACAGTTAATAGTTCCCCCCTCCATAGGTAATAGCATTAATTATGTGGGGGGACATTACAGTAATAGTGCCCTAAGAGTACCCCACATAAGTTAAAGTTCCCTCTCCCAACATAAGTAATGCTATTACCTGCAGGGGGGGCACTATTACAGTAATAATGAGTGAATAGCACCCCTCCACACAGACACAGGTAATAGCCTGTCTCTGTTCAATGTTCTGTTGCTGTGTATATTTGTAGTGTACTTACAGAGCAGTGATAGGGTGGGCGGGACATCCTCTTGCACACAGCCTGTGCGCATCTTCTACTTTCCTCCCGGAACCTTGACCCCTATTCTATGGTACCGCTGGGGAGAAATTAGAAGTTGGCAGGCTGTATGCAAGAGGAGACCTCGACCACCCCGGCATTGCTCTATAAGTAAAATAATTATACATTCCAGAGCACTGTGGGTTTCGGTCGCCTGAGGGAACCTGCAGCCGAGTACCAAGTGATCCATGGCCTGGTACTGGGACGCGGCCCAGCAGTTGGGGTCCTCTGATGTACTGACATAGTCTGTCAGTTTGTTTGTTGGACTCAAAAAAACTCAGTAGTATTCAGTGATTTATCCTGTTGTATTACCACAGGACCATCATAAAATGCCACATGAAATACCTGCACAACTTTGGCTTTACCTAGCCAAATCAGTCATGTGCCAGGATCAGATTTACCTGATGGGACAATACATTTAACGTATAATTTAACACCAGTGAAACCTTAAAAGGGCTTTCCCATGAACAGAACCATATTTACAGCTGTAGACAATTAGAAGTTAGTGGCAGCAGTCTTCTGTATTGATCAGTTGCAGTGGACGACCATGAACGTAGGAACTTTCTACGGTCTCGAAATTGTCAGAAGTCCAGCCATAATTTCCTTTTTGTGGCTGGATTATCATCTCATGCATATTGTGTCCCTGCCTGAAAACTCCACAATAAAAAAATGCTTGTTTTCTGACAAGCTCCAGACCATAGAGTGTTCCTGCATTTATGGTCGTATTTATTGGCAACCGATCAAGATGGTTAGAGAAAAATCTCTCTGCAAATTACTTATATTTGCAAAAAAAAAAAAAAAATTTACTTTCTACAATTTTAAATATGGTTATGTTCATGTTTAATGCAACATCTATGGATCCTGTGACGGATGAGGGCAATGGACATTAAATAACAGTAGTTGGGAATCTCTGGGCAACTGCTCTGATTAGCAGTCAGCAAATGTAATTTAGATACGTTATGTAACCCTTAAAGGTTACATGAGTTTTTACCAAGTTGAAATATCTGCAGGGTCATCGGTTATCTGGCTATATAAGCCTTTATACACAGTATCCTATCAGTTTTTAAGCTGATAACAGCTCCATTATGACTGTAGCACATTTTGCATTTCTCTCTGCTCTGAGACAGTGGGCATGTAAAATACAGAGTAATCTGCCCCTCATCCATTATTACGATTACTGGTTTCTTCACATGTAATTCTGCCAGATGCAACTGTACAACAACAAACAAAACAGAGAAAAACCCAAGTGAACAAACTATAGAAGTTCCAGGGACACTGGACTCCAAATCCAGATTATGATGTAGTTAAAAATATCCCTGTATCCCCTGGTTGTTACACTTTTTTACCCCAACTGAGGTACATACATACATTTATTGTTAGATTATTAAGTCATGTCAAGTCAAGTCATGTATTTCTTGTGCCTCACATACTTAGGTATTTTACCAGTTTACTAGAGTCCATGTAGTATAGGATTAGACTTTTTCTTATTGGGATACACTTGTGAATTTATTATATCACCTATTTAGCTTTAATCTATTGTAATTCTTAAGCTATACAGTCATAGCCATAAGTGTTGGTACCCTTGAAATTTTTCGATAAAATGAAGTATTTCTCCAGAAAATTATTGCAATTAGACATGTTGTTGTTCTACACATTTATTTAATTTGTGTGTATTGGAACAACAGAAAAAAAAAAACCCTGAGGAAAAAAAAAAGGCAAATTGGATAGAATAGGACGTGAATAGTAAATTAGCACGGAGGGAAATACCTAGTGGCAGGAACTTTACAGAGGTTTATCAGGCAGAAAAGAGCAACATTTTTTAAATAAAGTGCATTACATTTTAATCCTGTATCACATGCTCTATTAAATAGGTTTTCTAGGCCTTTTTTAATTTATACAGAGAAAAGGAATGCAACCTTAGCACTCAGACCCGGACATCCAAACTTTTTTATTAAATCAGATAAAAACAGGCATAGCCAGAAGCAAACAGACAGCGATGGGCCGTTTCGCGCCCATCACTGTCTGCTTGCTCCCGGCTATGCCTGTTTTTATCTGATTTAATAAAGAAGTTTGGATGTCCGGGTCTGAATGCCATGGTTGCATTCCTTTCCACTGTATTAGGACGACGTTGTTTCTAGCGTGCCCCCGGACTATCTTTTAAAGCATCAGTAGACAGCTAAGTACTCCAGCTCTTGCTATTTATCCTTTCATACGCTTGAACACAGTACTGTAGTGCCCGCTATCTTTTTTTTCTTTTGCATTGTACTTTAATTTATGACCTATCCTTAGTATAGGTCATCAATTGAAGATCCGTGGGACCCCACTGATGAGCTGTTGGAAGGGCCAGCAGTGTTTCCACTTCACAGGTTGCATGACGTCACGTTCACAACTTACATGGCCTGACAGCAAGTAAATTGGCTGAGCTGCGATACTAAATCATAGCTACTGCACAAACGCATGCCATTGTACTTTGTGAGTACTAAAGCGCAGCCTCTTTGCTGTAGTCTCTTCAAATAGCTGAGCGGTTAAGTTTCAGGTAATGAATTATTCAGCCTGAAAATGTTGCAGAAAAGCTTTTTTTGTTACAGATTTTGCTGACGTTTTTAGAGCCAAAGCCAGGACTGGATTGAGCAGAGGGTAGAAGTACAAGTACTTACTAGATATTCCCCTGTTCCTTTTGTAGCCACTCATGACTGGCTCATAAAATGCAGCAAAATCTGGAACAAAAAAAAGCTGCGTTTCCGCAACATGGGGCCTCAGTCTAAAAGAGATAAAGTTGTCTGAAATGTTAGTGACCATTTAAGGATACATGCCCACAGAAATGAAATCTGCAAATATTTTCATGTGGATTTCACAGTGTTTGTTGCAGATTTGCCATAGATTTCACTTTATGCACTGTTTAGGGTGAAATCCATGATGAAATCTGCAGTATAATGTCTGCAAGGTGTATAAGACATTTTGAAAACGTCAACAGGGAAATTTACTATGCTAACTACGCCAGAAAACTGGCGTGGAAGTGAAGCATGGCCCCTATTTGTGACAAAGATGCGACACTTGGTTGTTTCTGCTCCCTGCTCTCAACTTTTTAAGAAGACAGACAGGAACCCCTAAGCCTGTCAGAATTACTACAGCTCATGCCAAAAAACTTACAGCTGAAAGGTGAACCACTCTCTGACTGGTGTTGATTTCCATACTGGCACACGGGACCTCACAACATGCACCAGAGGGGTGAGAGAGGGGGGCTAGGAAACATCAGATTTAATAGATTCTACCCAGTGACTTTGCTGGATCAGTAAAAGGGAGTGTCAACAGTAAATTGGTTATAAATCTAATCCCAGTACCTTATAGAGGTGATTCTACAGTTTCTAAATAGGTCTCTGTTATTCAGCTTTGGAGACCCATTTTCATGTAAATCACTATTTTATTCATATGCAAAGGAGGTGAAAGTGTCTTGCCCAGAAATCTAGAGCTGAGATCAAAACCTAGGCAAACTAAGACACAACCCCAAATTGCTTTTCACCTCATTTCCATAATAAAATAAATAAAATGGTGAATTACATGAAAATGGGGATCCAGAGCTGTACAGCAGCAACATTTGGAAACTGTAGAATCACCTCTACAAAGTACAGGGATTGTGACCAATTCACTGCTGAATCTTTACAGCATGAAAATCTGCAAGTAATGGATGATCCCTAAAGAGGTTGTCTACCATTGACTATATTGGGTCCATAATACAACCACTGCAATAAGTAGAGTGTATGGAATATCACTTTCATGCTGTTTCTACCACTTGATTTCAGTAATTGGTAGGAGTCACATAGGTCAGCTGCTCATTGGTTTGTCAGAGCATTGCAGCAATAATGTATGACATCAAAGACCCATCTGATTTACTGGGTTTCTCCACTCCATTTAACATCACCCTTTTCATAGTTAAAATCCATTTTATAAGCAGCCAAAAATTGCATACTGCATTTCATGCCAAATCATTTTGGAGCAAAAAATGCCCATGATGAAAATATAAAATAACTGCAAAAATCTCCCTATGTTGTACATTGGATACATAGGATATTGGTGATGTTTTTAAAGTACATTGTATTAGTATCTAAACTCATTTTCAGGCAGCACCTGAGATATGTAGCTCAGCCAGTCGGCAGTGTTTCTCATTTTGGCTCATAGCTAGCAGTACTGAAACCAATCCAGAAGATGTTATTACTAAACTGTAATAAGCCATTCTCTGCAGGCTGTAAAGCATATGTCCTAGACTTTCAACAGGAATGTAAAGCACGCCCTTGTTCCTGGTAAGTGGGCTTCAGATTCTTACTTTGTGTATAATAATTAGCGCAAATAGCAAATACAGCAGATTAAAGTATTATAATAGCCATATGATGTTAAATTGTAAGTGTAATTACCATATAATGTATTCCATGTTAGACATCACCTAACAACATTTTATAGAATGATTGTTTTTACCATATTATGATATTTTAGTTTTCAAATTTCCTAAACAAACACGTGTAGCTGATGGGAGTCAGCTTTGGATTTCCCTGCCAGCTCCATAGACTCTGCTATTCTCTATGGTGACTAACCACATTATTAACCCAAAGCTGGAAAGGCCTTGCTCTCTCCCCTCTGGGATCTATACACACCCAAGTTTTATTTTCCAAATCTTTCAAGCTAAAAGTTTGACACCATGGCTGGATGGATGCCACTAACTAATTCAAGCACTGTCAGCAAACTTATTTCCTCATGGAAAGCTCACAAAAAGTAAATGTCATAATTGGAGGATAAATATATAATACACGCTGTACAAAGAGAAGTGATCTAACATGCAACAAACTATAGTGGTCAAAGTAGCCTGTCTTGTCTGCAAGCTGTAGTTAAAGATACCCTGAAAAAACAAAAAAAAAAAAGTGACCAAACTTCACCAGTAGAAAGTGAGTACTAGATCTCTAAGCCACAGGACCATAGAGAATGAACACAAAAAAAAACAAACAAACACACACACACACACACACACACACACACACACACACACACACACACCCACTAAGGATAGTTTAAGGTTGAATGGCCACTAAATGTTCATTAAGCTTTGTATAAATCAATAGTACAGATTACAATAAACTTTGCAATATATCAAAATAGCTTCTGTATGATTTTACCAAGCTGTTTTTCTGCTACATCATACTCTGCTAAACTGACTTTCACTCCAAAAATTCTGCTACATCTACCTCAAGATGTACTGCAGGTCACATGGCTCAGCTTACAAAAGTCTATAAAAGTCTATGAAGAGGGGAGGGGGAGGACTGAGTAGAGTGAGAGATGTTATCAAAAACAGATGCTTACTCTGATGCTGGAGCTAAGCAGAAGCTTTCTACAACAAACATCAGTACTTCTCTATATATATCCTGCATGGTCATGGGCTCTTTCGGAGTGTGAGAGACTATGTCCAGTGTACAAAGAGAACTGTAAACTACTGGTAGCACTTTTGCACACTGGAGGCTCCAATTAATGCAAAATCTAACTCATACAATGGCCAGAAATAGTGTAACTCCTCAAGTCCACATACTGTACTTTTAATTTATGCAAACGTTTGTTTAAAGATTGGGTACACTTTAAACTTTTTGTTCTGGCTCCCAAAATAAGGAGGAGAGTAAAACATTGCCAAAACACCTATGGTGGCAGCTTATCTTTCTTGATAAAGCATTGGTCATGTTGAAATTCAACAAGCTCCACCCTTCCTTCCCTCAACCACTGCCTTAGGGACAACACCCTGCACACTAGATGGTCCGTCAGTCCCATCAAAATTGTCGGGTTTGGACATTTACTTTTAATCTGTATAGCCTGCTTAGGTTAACCACATGGTAAGTATAATGTTTTTGTACTTGTAGTTTATCTATTACAACACCTTAGACCTACATTTCAGTCTTGGATATAATAAGCATTTTAAATTTTCCAGAGCTCCTCTTTTTAGTTCAGAATATTTAATGCACTTCAAGGGATCAAGAAGGCCAGTGAGAAGGAATAATATATGCAACATAAAAAGGGAATCAGAAATTGGATGTTGTATTATGCTAATAAGTCATTTACTCATCATCCTCCCATTCAAATTAGTTTTCATACAGCTGGCTGATTAACTGAGCAGTGCGCAACTGGACGGATTCTTGGCAGATTCATATAGTCCTTTTTTCATTTATCTGGCAAAGATTTTGGCTGTATCTGTATAAAACAAAGTATATGCTTGACATTTTGAGTCTGCTGTTGCCTTAAGCTATTCTTGCAAAGAAAATTATGTGACTAAAAAATAAAAAGGGTGTTAAAAAATAATTTGACTTATTTAGTGAAGACATAAGGACTTGCATTCAAAGTCAATGTAGTATAATGAATTCCATTCAAATTGTATACAAATATTAAAAGGGTTTTTTCACCCACAACCTGCCAGAATATTCCATCAGAGCTGAAATGGGGACACAAAGATGACAAACTATACACCACATTTAGAAAAGCCAAATCAAACCTGGGAAAAGTGACACGTAAAAACTGTAAGAAGACATGGTACTACTAGACCACTGAAATGATTCAATGAAACAAATAGATTAGTCTCTGTATGTTGTGGCACCTGAAGTGGTAAATGCAGCTTTCAGGCGTACTCAGATATATTTCTAACTGAGGTAACCACTCATGAAGTTGATGGGACACATAGTGGCCCCCATGTAGCTGAAGTCCCATCTGGTGGCCCAATGGCTGTATGATGTTGCCAGTAATAAGACAAAGCTAGATTTCTACAACCACCAACTGCTGTGGTCTACAGACCACCTGGGTCACTACACATTGGTTGACAGGAAGTGCACCTGAGCGTTTCCTGTGCTGTCTGGAGACACTAGGAAATGGAGCTCAGCAAGTACCCAGTCAACCAGTGGACTGAAGCAGAGGGGGATTGTAGAGGGATGAGCAACATTTTGGTATTTTTATCTTGACCCTAATTGATACTACTTGGCTTTCTGTGGCTGTAAAACCCCTTTAGGACATATAGCACTTTCACCTGTTTTTTTTTTTTAATAATTCACTCCTATTTTTTACTTCAAAAAGAGACAAAATTAAAATTAATTGCCTAAAACAGTATAGGAGCAAAGAGACTATTATAGTTGGTCAGTATGGAAGTAAGGATTTAGACCCTTTGCTATGACAATTGAAATTTAGCTCTGGCCATCCCATTTCTATTGATCATCCTTGAGATATTTCTACACCTTGATTGGAGGCCATCTGTGGTCAATTCAGGAAGTTAGACATTATTTGGAAAAACACCCCTGTCTATATAAGGTCTCACAGCTGACAATGCAAATCAGAGCAAAACACTGCCTGTAAAGCTCAGAGACAGGATTGTGTGGATTACAAAACTTTTTCTGCTGCACTGAAGGTTCCCAAGAGCACAATGGCCTCCATTATTCCTAAATGGAAGATGCCAAGAACAACCAGGGCTCATCCTACAGCTGGCCACCCCGCCAAAATAAGTAATGAGGGGGAAATAGGGCCTTGGTATGAGATGTGACTGAGAACCCAATGGTCAGTCTAACTGAACTACAAATATCCTTTGTGCAGGTGGGAGAAACTTTCAGAAGGTCAGTCATCAGTGCAGCACACCACTAAACTGGACTTTATGGCCGAGTGGCCTGAAAAAGCCTCTCTTCAGTAAACAATACATACAAGTCCATCTGTAGTTTGAAAAATATCATCTAAAGAACAAACTGTGAGAAAGGAGATTCACTGGTCTGATGCTTCAATTCTAAGCATCATATCTGGAGAAAACCAGACACTTCTCATCCCCTGCCTAATACAATCCCTACAGTGTATGTTGGTGGCAGCGGCATGTTGCAGGGGTGTTTTTCAGCTGCTGGGCCTGAAATACAGGGTTGAGAGAAATCTAAATGGCGTAAAGTACAGATATCTTGTTAATGAAAGCTAGATCAAGAGTGCTCTGGACCTCAGACTGGGCCAAAGGTTCAACTGTCAACAAGACAGTGATCCTAAGCACACAGCTAAAACAACATAGGAGTGGCTTAGGGAACAACTCTGACTGTCCTTGAGTGGCCCAGCTGGAGCCCCAACTTGAACCCAATCAAGTTGCTTCAACTATGTCCTGAATAAAGGGTCTGAATACTGATGTTAATACAATATGTTAGTTTTTCAATTTCAAAAAATTTCCAACATTGTGTTTGCACTTTGTTAATATTGAATGCCGAATGATGGATGAAAATGATATATATTTTTTTAAGTTTAGCACAAGGCTGCAACATAAACTGTGAAAAAAGTCAAAGGGTCTGAAGATTTTCTGAACACACTGCATAAAAAGTGAACAGTAAAAGCATGTTCAAATAAGTGGATTAATTTGAGGTGGCAATGTACTGTATATTGCTAACTTGGTCTAAATACTCCTGATGTGCCACTCTTTTGCAGCTGACAAGGCACGGTCACTTGGAGTGGTCCACACCAAAATCAGGCCCCACGTTGTGGAAATGCAGTTTTTGTTGCAGATTTTGCTGCTTTTTGGAGCCAAAGCCAGGGAGTGGATTGAACAGAAGGGAGAAGTATAAGAGCTTTCTATATATTTTCCCATTTCTTTTGAAGCTTTTTGAAAAAAGTTTGCGGTGCGGTAAGTTCATAAATGTGCATTCTGAAGATGCATTTGCATAAAAATAAAAACTTCTAAACGGCGGCGAGGAACAAAACGACAAAGGTAGGGGACTAATAGCCTTTATAAAGGCTATTACGACGTGGCTTCAGTTAAAAACATGTTTCCCCAATGATATAATCTTTTAAGGCTGTGTACTAGGGAGTGTTGCATTTTTTTCTTTCAGCATTCGTGGTATACTTCAAGAGTGTCCTTTTGGCATAGGTCTGAATGGTATACATTACCATAATATACTATATAATTTACAGTATATATTTTTTTTTTTTACGCTTTACATTATAAGTACATACCACAATAATTTTTTTTTCCTTTTCAGACATATTTCAACTGTATAAATTGGGAGATTTTCCCTGCGTATACAATGAACATACTGTAAATTGTGATCAGACATTACCTTATTAATAAAGGGATCACCACAATTACAATGTATGCATGCACTCATTGCTGCAAGGCTGAGTTTCCAATACCAGTTGGACACATTTTGAGAACGATTAAATACTATAGCAGTTAGATTAATAAAATAAAGGGTTGTGTGTCCTGTGTACACTTACCTATGGTACATCTCATTAGTCTTCTCATATGTGGGATTTATTGGGTCCTCATAGCCCACCTCTGCTGCACGACTCCTCTCTTGCTGCATGTAGGCCCCCCTTACAAGTTTAGCCCCAAAATGCCATCCCTCTCGCCGAGACAGCTCTACATCAGCAGTCACATTGTCATATGCTTCCTGCAAAAAAATAATATAGCATTTTCTACCTACCATAAAATATACATCTATCCTTACACACACACATATAAAGATATATCTATTTTTATTCATGCGATTTTGACCTGAAAAACAAACAGATACAATACTATGTTTATTTTGAATGATCAATACATTTGTACCTTAACTAAAAAATTGCTGAAAATGGCTTGAAGTAATCTTTTCCATGTCCAGAACTTGTCAGTACAGCTGTGAGAAAAGGAGCTGTCACCTATTACATTTCACTTGATATTACAGTGGCAGGTTTATAAAAGCACACATCGAGCACAACAGAGTACGCTTTTGCAGATATTACTTTGAATCGCTCAGTACCTCCAGTATGTGGAAAGAAAAAATAAAATGAGGCCTTTCCTATAGAGAATAATCAATTCTTCTCTCCATCCTGTCACTGGATTTCGCTTCATTTATTGGATATTGCAACCAGACCTCTCAGGGTCTGTGCTGCAGGCTGCATGATAGCTGTGGTGTCTGCAAGGCTCCAATATTCAAAATGGATGCCTTGATGAACAGTTCCACTTTGAATGTGAGCTGGCCGCAATATCTAATAAGGAAAAATCTAGTGATTGAGTAAATTGAAGAATTGATCATCTGTTAGCGATGCCTAATTGTATCTTTCTCTACACTTTCAATTCACCTAGGGATACAAGGAGATCTAATCCCTGTATAGTACGTCTTAGAAGTTCCAGGAAAGCCTTGCTGCTCTACAGCATTGATATGCATCCTCTCACCTTTAAGTAGCACTGGTATGTGTTGAAGATAATGGGATTGTCCTTATTAAATTTACGTTGCATTTCCAATGTCAAACGGCTGATTGCGGGTTGGAAATATGTCTGCTCTGCATCAACCATCAGTCGAACACCTGTTTCTAAGGCTTTCTATGGAGAAAAAAAAAAACAAAACACTTTATTAAAGGAGCCCAAAAAGCCTTAAATACTAGGGAAGATGGACTCATCAAAACAGAAGTTTGCATACCAAGAGTAATATAGTACTAGAAAATATTACTGTACTATAATCTACACTAGAATTATCTACTTTAGAACTTTTTTTGTTTTTCAAGATACCATGTCATCAAAAGGTGTCACAGTTGCTATTAAAAATAGTAGGGCACTATTATCTTTATTAATAAGGTAGTAAAACTGCCAATACTATACATATACGGTGCAGGGCTAGAATCATTGAGCAATGTAGTCAACTGACTGAGGGGCGTGATGTCAAGATGGCTAGCTCATCTGTGGCTGCATTATTTTGATGCAAAGGCTTTTACCAACATACAATGTACGATTAGGTTATGGATGTATGCCCATATATTGTATATGATATAGTAGCAGCAGCAGCAGTAGTAGCAGTAGTAGTATGTTTTATATAGTAGAGGATGAGTTTGATTTTCATTAATGTCACTTTCACATCCAGTTGGCAAATGTCCAAAAGGAATGGCACAATATTTATGTATTGAGCACCATTAATTCCTTGGTGGTTGTACAATTAAGGGTTTATATACAGTACACAAAAGGTGCAAAACAAAATACTAACCGTGACCAACTGGTACAGTGGGAATTAGGGCTCTACTCACAAGGGCTTACAATCTATGAGAGAAGAGGGATAGAGACAGTAGGGTGAGTGTAGAAGTTGATCAGATGGTGGTGTGGTGGCAGTAGTGTTATTGGAGGTTGTAGGCCTTCCTGAAGAGGTGAGTCTTCAGGGTCTTCTTGAAGCTTGTGGGGTACAGTCTTGTGTGTCATGGTAATGAGTTCCAGAATATGGGGGATGCATGGGAGAAGTCTTGGAGACGGATGTGTGAAGAGTGGATAAGAGCAGAACGGAGTAGGAGATCTTGAGAGGATCGGAGGTTGCATGTGGGCAGGTAGCGGGAGATTAGGTCAGAGATGTACGGAGGGGACAGGTTGTGGATGGCTTTGTATGCCAGCACTAAAGAGGTTGTCCTGGGTTCCTTCTGCTGGACCCGCCGATTTGCGACGTCCATTGTCTTTCGCTGAGGCTGCCCATTGGATTTTTTTTTTTTTTTGGTAACCTCCCCACCCCCCTCGGCCTAATTAAAATTTTTTATTTTAGCCCAGACAATTGAGTTTGAGAAAGCAGGAGGAGAGGAAGTAGGCTACAGCTGCTAGACACTCTGGAACTCTGGACAAGAGAGTGGTAATGTCTGCTCCAGAGAGATATAGGAGTTTCGTTGGCATAGCAATGGTATCGAAAACAGTCAGATTCTAGGAGTTGCCAAGACTGAGGGTGTAGATATAGAACAGGATGGGTCCTAGGACAGAGCCTGGGGGGATACCTACAGAAAGCAGGCACAGTGAGGGATGAGAGAGTCAAGAGGGAGTGGTCGACTGTGTTGAAGGCAGAGGAAAGGTCATGGAGGTGGAGAACAGTAGTTCCACTTGGCTTTGGCGGTTAGCAGGTCATTCGAGACTTTGGTTAGTGCAGTTTCTGTGGAGTGATGAGGCCTGAAGCCTGACTGTAATCTGTCAAAGAATAAGTTGGACGAGAGATAGGATGATAGTCCAGAGTGGACGTGTTGTTCAAGCAGTTTTGAGGCATGGTTTCTGAAGAATAGCTGTGACAGTAGTGTGTTTAAAGGCAGAAGGGAAGGAACCTCTGGTTAGAGATAGGTTGAAGAGATAGGTTAGAGCAGGAGTGAGGGCTTAAGTGAGGTTGGGGATGAAGTGCGACTGGATCGAGTCAAGCAAGGAGGTGGTGAGTTTGGAATTTGAAATTAGGGTGGAGAGCTTTTCATTGGTGATGGTGGAGAAACAGGTTAAGGATGAACAGCACCGAACAGAGTGGTTGTGGGGGGTGTAGGTCGAGCCAGTTTCTGATGGGGTCAATTTTGTTTTCGAAATAAGAGGAAAAGTCTTGAGCTGAGATAAGTGATGTAAGAGGGGCACAGGAGGCGGGAGAAGGGAGCTGAAGGTACTGAACAGCTGTTTGGGGTTGTGAGATGGGGAAGATATGAGTGTGGTAAAATAGACCTGTTTTGCAGAGGAGAATGCATTCTTGAAGTTGAGAATTACCTCTTTATACCTGATGAAGTCTTCCAGAAACATTCTGCAACCCATGAAGCACGTCTCAGTTTTTTTTTTTGACACGACTGTGTGCCAAGGTTACCTATTGATCAGTCGAGCTCTGGTGTGTGATGGGGGCCACCAAGTAAAGGGCTTTAGTATTGGTAGTATTATAGAAAGCAGTGGTGACATCTGCGTCCTGGAGTGAGGATATGCCAGAGAGCGCAAGAAGTCAAAGAGCATGCAGATGTCAAGGCGGTTAAGGTTCCTGCAGGGGTGTGTTAATTTTGGGGTTGGTGGGGTCTGTTACAGTAGAGAGGGAGGAGAATGTTAGTAATTTGTGGTCAGAGAGAGAGGTTGGATAGAGAGCAGTGGTGGGTGAATATGAGGTCCAGTGTGTGCCCCTTTGTGTGAGTAGCAAAGGAGGACCATTGAGAGAGACCAAAGGAGGTGGTGAGGGATAGGAGATTGGAAGCAGAAGGGGTAGTGTGCGTTAATGGGGGTATTGAAATCACCTGTGATGATGGTGGGGGTGTGCCTGGATAGGAAATGCGTTAGCCAGGTGGTTGAACGGTCGAAGGCAGTGGTAGGTCCTGGTGGTCAGTATGATAGTTAATTGGAAGTTAGAGGGTGAGTAAATGTGGACAGAGTGCACTTCAAAAGGAGGAAAGGGTGACAGCAGGTAGCAGTTGGATTGGGGTGATGGAACGTTTGTCAGACAGGAGGATGCCAACATCTCCACCAGGTTTGTTGTTGGGGCTGGTAGTGTGTGAGAAATGCAGACCTGCAATAGTAGAGAGCAGCAAGGGAGGTAGTGTCTGAAGGCATTAGTCATGTTTCTGTGATCCCAAGAAAAGAAAATTCGCGAGAAATTACTTATGGAACAAGCATTCCACAGTGCACCGGAGATAGGGGTGTAAAGAAGGAGCAGGAGCAAGGACGATAGATGTAAGATTTAAGGGGTTATGTATGCTGGTGCTGATTGTGTGGAAAGAGGAAGAATATCTGACAGTAGGGATGTGTTGAGGTGGTCCAGAATTAGGAGATAAGTCGCCAGGAAGTAAGGAGAAGCAGGGAGAGGGATAGCAGGTGTAAGTAGAAGAGAGGGAAGGTTGTGAGTTTCTGGGGCGGAAAGCTTGTAGGTTTCTGAGTAGCTCTGCAGAGAAGCTCAGATGGAGAGATAAAAGATAAAAGATTTTGTTACTGACATTGGTTGTTTGGGGTGAAAGAGTCACTTATAGAAGTAGGGGAATAACAGTAATGATTAAGGTGGTAAGCATTCTTGTTTGTGACATTTTGTAGGTGGTGCATTTATAGGGATGAATATTTCGGTTGTTGTTTGAACCTGTACTTAATGCTAACCCACATTGGAAACTCATTCTAAATATGTTGGGGCCCTTCTATCTACATGCCCAAACATTGTTGGTTTATTGAAATATGAACCAAATTTCCTGGATATTTAAACGCAATAGACAAAAAGCATGACTTGTAAGGCTATGTTCACATCTCCACCAGGTGTCTGCCCACCATGGATCCATCAGAAATCACAGGACAAAAAAAAGTTCTGCGAGCCCAACTCTTTCATCCAGCGATTTCAGTTTTAATAAAATAAACACCTGATAGACCCAATTATAGTCAATGGAGTTCCTCGGCTTCTATTTGTGTCTGATTTTGAAGAACGGGAAAATGGACAACGAAACCCGAAAATAAAGTACAGGTGTGAACATAGTGCAAGTAGCTTTAAATTTCATGACAAATTTGAAACATTCTTGTACAGACACAAATAGAAGAACGTAGCATATAACATCAGAGTTACATTTTTTTCTGTCTTCTTACATCACTCTTCAGGACATCACAAACTAAGAGAAAAGGCAAGGAAGTATTCATCTGGTATATAGTGGTTTGTGAAACAATTCCAAACAAATCCTTGTTTATGCACTTTCAAGATGTAGCAGAGCAGCCATACCTATATTACAACATGTTATCTGTGCTTTTCCATAGGACAGCATGTAACCCACAATCATGGCCAAAAGTTTTGAGAATGACACAAATATTACATTTTCACATGATCTGCTGCCCTCTGGTTTTTATGTGTGTTTGTCAAATGTTTTTATCACATACAGAAATATAATTGCATTCATATTATGAGTAATAGAAGCTTATATTGACAGTTAGAATGAGTTAATGCAGCAAGTCAATATTTGCAGTGTTGACCCTTCTTCTTCAGGACCTCTGCAATTCTCCCTGGCATGCTCTCAATCAACTTCTGGACCAAATCCTGACTGATAGCAGTCCATTCTTGCAGAATCAATGCTTTAATTTTGTCTGAATTTGTTGGTTTTTGTTTGTCCACCCGTCTCTTGATGATTGACCACAAGTTCTCAATGGGATTAAGATCTGGGGAGTTTCCAGGCCATGGACCCAAAATCTCTATGTTTTGTTCCCTGAGCCATTT
This sequence comes from Leptodactylus fallax, assembly GCA_947044405.1. Classification (NCBI taxonomy): domain Eukaryota; kingdom Metazoa; phylum Chordata; class Amphibia; order Anura; family Leptodactylidae; genus Leptodactylus; species Leptodactylus fallax. The sequence continues at coordinate 9,198,234 of CAMRHE010000010.1, read as the reverse complement.
AGTTATCACCTTTGCTTTATGGCAAGGTGCTCCATCATGCTGGAAAAGGCATTGTTGAGCGCCAAACCGCTCTTGGACGGTTGGGAGAAGTTGCTCTTGGAGGACATTCTAGTACCATTCTTTATTCATGGCTGTGTTTTTAGGCAAGACTGTGAGAGAGCCGATTCCCTTGGCTGAGAAACAACCCCACACATGAATGGTTTCAGGATGCTTTACAGTTGGCATGAGACAAGACTGGTGGTAGCGCTCACCTCTTCTTCTCCGAATAAGCTGTTTTCCAGATGTTCCAAACAATCGAAAAGGGGATTCATCAGAGAAAATGACTTTACCCCAGTCCTCAGCAGTCCACTCCCTGTACCTTTTGCAGAATATCAGTCTGTCCCTGATGTTTTTTCTGGAGAGAAGTGGCTTCTTTGCTGCCCTCCTTGAGACCAGGCCTTGCTCCAAGAGTCTCCGCCTCACAGTGCGTGCAGATGCACTCACACCTGCCTGCTGCCATTCCTCAGCAAGCTCTGCACTGCTGGTAGCCCGATCCCGCAGCTGAAACACTTTTAAGAGACGGTTCTGCCGCTTGCTGGTCTTTCTTGGGCGCCCTGGAGCCTTTTTGGCACCAATGGAACCTCTCTCCTTGAAGTTCTTGATGATGCGATAGATTGTTGACTGAGGTGCAATCTTTCTAGCTGCAATACTCTTCCCAGTTAGGCCATTTTTGTGCAGTGCAATGATGACTGCACGTGTTTCTTTAGAGATAACCATGGTTAACAGAAGAGAAACAATGATGGCAAGCACCAGCCTCCTTTTAAAGTGTCCAGTGGTGTCATTCTTACTTAATCATGACAGATTGATCTCCAGCCCTGTCCTCATCAACACCCACACCTGTGTTAATGGAGCAATCACTGAAACGATGTTAGGTGGTCCTTTTAAGGCAGGGCTGCAATGATGTTGAAATGTGTTTTGGGGGATAAAGTTCATTTTCTAGGCAAATATTGACTTTGCAAGTAATTGCTGTTAAGCTGATCACTCTTTATAACATTCTGGAGTATATGCAAATTGCCATTAGAAAAACTGAAGCAGTAGACTTTGTAAAAATTAATATTTGTATCATTCTCAAAACTTTTGGCCATGACTGTACTACATTAACGTTATTACTGGTACAAATTCTAAAATCTGCACCATAATGCCCGAAGTGTGCGTATAGTACTAGCAAAACATCTACAACAATAAACAGCGCAGACCTGCGCTCAATCTCCATCACTGCGCCATCTACTCCAGTGTCAGCACTGTCACATTGTAGGTGAGGTCTTTGGTGCCATTTTATTGAAGACTTAAACAGCAATCACTCCATAATGAGACAATTAATCTCTTCTTTGTGGAGGACAAAATAAAGTACATGCATTTCATCAGTCTGTTTCTAAGACGCTAGAAATGGCTCTTCAAGTCTGCTGATAACTTTATAGCACTAACAAGAAGCAGATATTGTTTTTCCTCAAAGTTCATAAGAATGTGTTTGTTTGCATTTCACGATGAAAGATTACATTTCAGCATCAATGCATTTATTTAAATGAGTGCTTATTAAGGGATTTCAAAGACTTCCTGATATAGCTGACATTTCTAAGGGCTGTTTCTACCCTTTAAGATGTGTAAAATATAGTGGCATTGATTTACTTCACCATCTGAGCTACATTTACTGCTCATCCTGGTAAGGCTGGTTCTAAATATTTATGAGGCTCAGAGAGTCTCACCGTGCCAGCTCTTGACCAGCAAGGCTGCTTTAGATGTCGGGGTTTCCAAATATTAACTATCCTTATACAGTAGTCTTACACATAAATACATGAACTTATAAGTACCTTAGTGTTCTAAGTGGAAAGGCATAATGCTGGAGAATTTTTAGTGGAAAATAGTAAGAAGATATATTGCATTCAGGCTGCTTGTTTTAGCTCAGCTGTCTTTTTATTGGAATATAAAGTATTTGACTATAAATTATACGCATAGCTCTTAAGAATATTATCAGAGAAAACAAAAGTGGCTAAATCAATTATAACCAAAGAAAAATCATGATACAGTAATAAACAGACACACTGTTGTTCCTAAAAATCACTAGTTTTAATGTTTCTCACTGAAGCTATTCAGAACTTCAGTTTGCCATACCATGCTTTACCACATGGCTCGCTGTTCACCAGAAACTTGAATTACAGCCTCCATTCAAGTACATATAATACTGTATTAAGCAGTGCCACCTAGTGGTGCAGATATAAGGTGCAGTAGTTTAAAATGGCTGAAATGAGAGTCCATATGTTAAGCTGTCAGAAATATTACAACAGAGTTAAATCACATCAACAAAGACAAATACTTATGTAGAAAGAACTAAATGTACAAAAGCTGCAACATTCTGCTTACTTACTTACTTAGAAATCAGTCCATGGTCATGTGATGAAAACACAGGTGCACAGCTCGTTACTAGGCAGATGTCTGATTACTGTGCACCTGTGTGTTCATCACATGACCATGGACTGTACATCACATGACCATGGGCTGATTCTTATCCCATGAAAGTAAATGAAGGAGTTCTCGAAAACCATGAGGAATTGCTACAGAAAAAATGTTGGGAAATTGTGTAACTTTTCATTATACAAATAACATGGGTCTCAATATTTGTCTGAAATTTGTCAACCCCTTTAAGTGAAATTCCTACGAACCTTCTAATTTACCAGAAAAAGCAAGTTGTGTGTGAAATTTTATACTGATTTTTTTGTGCTAGAGAAATGTCAGCAGTTGCGATCAGTAGGGGGTATGAGTGTTAGGAACTGAAGGTGCACATCACCACCGCCCCTTCATTCTCGTCACTACTCTTCAGAGAGTTGAATATGGACCATATACCGTAACCAGCACTCTACTGAAAGCAAATGAGACTCAAAGGGGACAGGGCTAAGCAGAGTGCCACAGAACCTGCTTTGAAAGGATCAGCGAGGGTCTCCATGCATGAAGCCACCACTGATAACTTCTCACATGCCTTTATGTTATTATACTGTATAGTGACATAAGCTGTAAAAGACACATGCACATAATATTCAACTTCAATCATTTCCAGTTACAGTGAATAATCTACCCTTTCATTACAACCCTTTTCATGCTTTTCACAAAAATCTGAATTCTAAGAAAAAAAAAAAAAAAGTAGACATCTGGCACATTAGGAGAATATCCTCCAGCACTTTACAATCACAAATTCATGCACTTTTGCACCAAACTATAACATTTTGTTAAAAAATGCATACAAAAAAAAAAAATCTATCTATCTATCTATCTATCTATCTATCTATCTATCTATCTATCATGTTTGTGGATAAAAGTCTGACCCAAGCAAAGTTTTAGACAACTCCTCTTAAAAGCAAAGCTTCAAATCTTTTACTCCTTTAGCAGGAACCTCGAATACCCTGGAGGGTTTACAGGGGGCTCAATGACAGTGGAGCCAACAATGTCTCTTTTTTGGCTACACTGGAATTATTGCCCAGAATATTACTCCATTATGTCCATAGGTCCCATGAACGTGCTTTTCAAATGCGGGGCTGCATTGAACTTTACTATGCATAAAGGACACAAATTGGATTTAAACACAGCCCGACAAGCTATGATCTTTCTTCCTTACTTCCTTTGCAGCTTCCCTCCTCATGTCAATTGTAGTGTTGTATAGTCCAGACACCAGAAACTTAATGCAAGTTGGTGTAGCGACGCTTGGTGCCTGAGAGGTTTAGGGTCAGGTGCATATTAATATATTTATTTTCGTGTGGGGGAGGGGGACCTGTTTTACTGTGTGCAGACATTAAGGGGGGACTTAACCCTTGCAGTGCTCCACATGGAGACCAGAATGGAAGTCATTGCAACTAAAAATTTGCGACTAACCCCCCCCGCTGCGCTGCCTGTTTAAGGGAAAAAAAAAAAAAATTCACTTAGCAGAAAGTCGTGGTATGCTATACACATCTGCTAGGTGAAGATCCACCTGGTGGTGTAATAGGAAGCCAGAATGAGAGGATAAGAGAAGGAGAAGATGGGGTTAAATTTCGTGAATACTTGAGAAATTTGGATATGATTAGTGCAGAGGTGTAGTCTAAAGATACTGCATGATGTAATATTAGGTTCGGGGAGCGCTTCACTGGGCCGATAGTTTCTTGTATGTCATGGGATAGTGTTATAGTAGTTATATTCTTGTACATACAGAGCTCCTGATGGTAACAAAAATGGTCACCAATGTGACCAAGAATTTTCAAATCAAGCCAAGACTTTCATCTTGTTGCCATTTACGACTACAAATGCTGTTGCTTGAGGCTGGGGCCCCACATGGCCGAAACGCCACGGAAAAAACCTGCAGCATTTTGGAAATCGCAACATGTCAATTATACCTATGGAATCGCCGGCGGTTTCCCTATAGGTATAATTGAAGCAGAAAGTCTGCAAAGGAAACCTCTGGAAACTTCTGTGCAAAGCGCTGCGGGGAAGAACCGCAATGCATTGTCGCCGTGCTTTTTTTTTGCTGCATGACACTATGTGGGGCCTTAGCCTTAAGAAGTGTCTGTACTCACCTAGCAGGACATTTATAGTAGAGAGTCTGCTAGGAGAAAGCTGGCCCCTCAGGCTGTCCAGAAAACATGAGGCCTCACTGTTCCCGCTGCCACCTGGCTGTTTTGATACACAGCACAGAAGAAGAAGAGTCTGACGCCCAAGGTTAGGACCACATTGCAGTGACTCCATCATTGATGCTAGTGAATTGAACACTGCTCAATTTTTTTTTTTCTTTGTTATTAGAAGTTGCAGTCCCCTAGGTCACAATGCAACTCCATTCACTTACATTATTAAAGAAGTCATAGGGCGCCATGGAGATCTTTCAATGTGTGACAGAAGTTGTGGCCAAGTCTCCATTGGGGCTAGGATAAGGGTGCCCATACACGGCACAAACTGACTTGACCACACCTATATTTGATAGGCAGCAACCTCAGCAACTAGCGGTAACTACATGTAGCTGGAAAGCACTGTTTTACAGGCATCAAGTCATATATATTTATATGTGTGTGTTTAAAATTTATGTTATTACCATAAGGACGTTACTAAGGGGACACTGACTATTAATGCCAAGGGGGTACAATAATAAGATTATTATTATTATTATCTTCACGTATATATAGCGCCAACATATTACTGGTTGGGGCACACACATTGTGTGGGTCAAGTTCTGTTTTGCACTAATCTTTTTAGTTGTAACTATAGTCACGAGGGCCCTAGGAGCAGCAACAGGATGGATTCTTGAAGGGGCAGTAGAATGGGAAGTCTGTGTAGTGGGTAGAAAATAGGTTGGTGATGGGCTGAAAAAGTAAGCATCCCAAGATACGTGGGAAACAAATTCTGTAAAGACGATGGAAGAAGTCTCCATTATGGTCTGTGTTGGACAAAGAAGAAAAGTGAAAGAGAATGACTCCAAATCAGAAAAAGTGTCACTGTCCCATTAATTTTTCCAAGGCATGGCTCCCTACCGAAAAATGAAAGATATTGAAGAATGTGCTGGAAAGAGAGGCGCTATTGCACTGTGCTCACCAGTGTGTTAATTGGGATGTGATCCTTACCCTTTTTAAAACGCATATCCAGAAAACCTACCTACCGTACAGTTATACAAGTTCTAGCACTTGTTCCTAGATTCAACTGGAAAACCCCTTTAATACAAAGCAATTCCACAGACTTCATAAGTGTAGTCCCAAGACATTCCCACCTCCTCAGAATAGAAACCTGTTTCTTGCATCTTTTGTGAACCATCCACACTGTTTTAATCATTGCTATTTCCCTCCTTCATGATGTGCTATAAATTCTAAACTAACAAGTACAGAGAGAAATATACAGCGTGTCAAGCAAACTGCATAAAAATACATTCCTGACCTTTGCGAGAACATCCATTCTCTGCAACATTCGCTTCATCTGCAGGTCCTCTTCTTCTGTGAACCTGGACAAGAGGGGCTCTACCTGACCGCTCTGGAAAAAAAAAAAAAAAAGAAAAAAGAAATACAAAACACGCCTCATTACTAGAAATACGTAAAGCCCAAAACTACTGATATGGAGCCATTTACAACCATAATCATGCTTTTTACTTTGAACTTTGTGAAATATATTATTGTATTCACCACAGAGCCCTGTAAACATAAATATGTCACTGTGGAAATGGTTTGTCAGTTCAATTTATTCAGCCGCTGCAAATGTATTCAGGTGTGAATAAAAATCTGCCTAATTTATGCAAATACATCCCTAAGGACCTGCTACAAATCAACACAAAAATGAGTTTATTCTCCCTTACAACTTAACTACTTGCCCTTTATTGCATATAAAGAAACAGTATAGACAAAAGAGGAAGTTTATTTATAGTTCATTCCTTGTTGATAGGGAAGGAGCAGCTCGGAAAATAATAGAATAGCTTCCAAAAATGCAATAGGCAACATTTTTAGCAGAATAATAAGGTGTACAAGGTGCGCATTAAAAGTGTCAAATGAAAAATTAAAATGTTATCAATTTATATTTCTATTACCAGAAGAATAATAGAAGCATGCGCTATTAAATTCTACAGACATGCTATAAAAGAGGAAATCCTGCTGTAACTAGCTGGAAGGAACAGATTCAAATCACCCTGCTCTGGTACAGATGTAAAACCCATCCAATAAGACTCACGTCAGGGCAGCGGCACTATTCATGAGTGAATCATCATTATCAAGGTCAAGATATCACGAAGATAAATTACAAATATGAGGGTCAACAGGCTCTGAACATAAACACCCTCTTGTCTTCAAGCCGTCTGCTCGGAGGGAACATTTGCAGGTCTGTACCGGGCCAGATGGTGGCACAGTTTCATTACATATTGCAGAACAGAGCTGTAAACTTGTTCACTTCTTTAGCATGCAGATAATAAGCCAAAGCCTAGAATTTCACACATCGTGCAGGTGGCAAATCCCAGAAGATTTTTCCCCCTTGTATCATGCTCTAATACATTTTGTTAGAAATATGCCCAAAAAAAGGATATTGCTGTGAAGCTGTAGAACAAAACATAAGAAAGGCTGGTGTGAGAATAGCCTTCCCGACAATGATGGGAGCTCCCGCAATAAAACAGGAGCTTATAATGAGACCAACCTAAATGTAAGACAATATACTAGATTAAATAGGCTTCTGGCTTCACATAGGGAAGGGAGCTGACAAGAGTGTGTCACTGTATAAAAAAATGCCAACATGCTAATTTTATGTGCAAAACAATCTCTGCATGTAGTAAGTGTTTCACATCATCTCTATTCAGTGTTATATTTCTCACACCACAACTCTAGAACATAACACTTACAGAAGACGACACATATATACATATATTAGTACAGACAGCACAAAGTCTTCCCATGCACAGTGTGTTCATTTGGGCTTCATTGTTCCTCTTTTTTTTTACAACAGCTGAAGAAGAAAAAGCAGGAACAGACAGGATGACACTTGTTAATCTTTTCATCATACTTGTGTTTTATTATGTGGGTCAATAGGAAAGGGAAAATAAATGGAGCTGTCACAGTAAATCAATGATGATAGGCACACCATTAAGGCTGTTGCAATACATTATATTTAAAGAAAACCTTCGGCAGGGAGGCAATGTCTTTCCTACTAGTTTCCACTTCTTTCCTCCTATCTACCCAGTTGATATAAAATATAAACATTTCTGCTTACCCAGTACTCCAGGGCAGAATCAGGTCAGGTACATGCTATCAAAGTGGGGCAGATTTGCTAATACTGTGTAAGTCTTAGACCATGTAACCTTAGACTAGAGTATTTTAAAGTGCACCAGATTATTCACAGTCACTGATGTTGGATGAGAAATCTGGTGCATTTTTAGACTATCTAGTCAAACTTTAGACCACCTATGAAGCTTGTTTAGTCTGACAAAAATGCACCAAAATTTGGCACACCATGTCACCTTTCCAGATAAACCCTGCCCCCTTTTCATTAAGACCAGCCACCTGTTGTACAAGGCACAGAAATGGTCTGAAGGAGTCCAAAACAGTTAATAAAAGTGTTGTAAAGCATGTAAGACAGTTTTCAGTACAAACTATGCCGGATCTCTGCTCTAGCTACTTAAGCCATTACTTTTGCCACAAAAGGGGACAGCTCGTGAATAATAATGAACTACATTGGATAAGTGTTATGTATCAGTAGTATCAGTCAATTTATTCAGACTCAAAACATGCAGTAAAGAATCAACAGGGTTGGCCTTAGGGACTTTTTTTTTTGTACAGGTGCTCTTAAAAATGTAATATGTGAACAGCCTCCAAAGCGGTGAACCATCATTGTTTCAACCTTATTTGAATCCTGAAATAGTTTTTTTTTTTTTTTTTTTTTTTTTAAAATAAGAACATTTTGGGTATAAGAACCTTACATTATTTCTCATGTTAGGTGAACACAGTTTTTACTGTACTGTATGTCAAAAAATAAAAACAAAGATGTGCTTATAGAGGTTATCTCACACATCCGCAACCTGCAATGTACATGCATACATATACTCAGCTAATATTATGCCATTAAAGGAGTACCCGGGGTTAGGGGCTGCTTTTGATACAGATTACCTATGCTCAGGATAGGTCATAGTGTCATAGTATCATACTGGTAGGAGTGCGACATCTGGACCGGGCAGGAATCTGTTGTTCTGGACAGCCTCTGAGGGCGTGAATAGGAACAGAGCTGCAGTACCCTAGGCATGGCCACTATATAGTGGACAGAGCCTTCTGTTTCTGGTTCCAACCCTGTATAGATTCTGGCAACAGAGGCTACCTGGAACAGCTGATCAGTCTAGGGCACAGGTGCCGAACCCCCACTGATCTGACACTGACAAGCTATCCTGAGAATAGGTCATCATTATCCCCAATTCTGTACATCCTGGAGAATCCATTTAAGTAATACAAAAAGACCTTTAAAACAATTGTATTTCATTATTTTCATACCTTATGTGACAGGCAATTTCTACACCGTATTTCTGTTGCTGGAGTGTGGGAAGGAATCAGTGTCATACATGGCGCTCTTGAATAAAATCTTATGCAGCGTTAGGAGTAGGAGAATGGGTTGGAGACAAAACAGCTGAAACTGCCCTAAGCCATAGGCAAACTGAGTATGTATTTCCACCACAGCACATTTAGTAAGGTGGACTCAGAATAGGGGAAAATGCTTAAACAGTAGATGTTATAATATCTCTGAATACATAAAATATGTTAAAATACTAAATATGAATACAATTATGTGCTTTAAAAAGGGAATCTGTCAGCGCCAAAATGTTATTAAACCAGACCCATAATGCTATAATTTGTTTGTAGAATGGCTGCTTATTTTCGACAGAAAATGGCTTTTTAATCCTATGCAAGAGAGTCAAGAGTGAATCGCAGCAAAAAAAAACCTTTAGGTTACACCGACCATCATTTTCATGGGATAACCCCTTTAAGAAACAAATCTCAACCACACAGTGTGTTACTACTTAGGCTGGTCATTAAGTTTATTGTGGAAGGATGGAAGCCTTGTATATTATGTCTTAAAAGTTAAGATGCCTAGCTATGAAGTTTATGATATTCCATAAGCATAGATACAGTGAAACCTCTCCAAAAGATCACTTCTTTGAGAAGACCAACAGTTTCCCAAGATGAAAACATTCTGTGACAGATTTTAGGATTCCCTATATTTATGTATACTGGCCTCTTCTGTGTCTAGAGGGTAGGTTTAGTACATGGACCAGAAAGGCTCATGGGTTTACATTAAAGGTCTCATAGTCCCTATTATACTGGCAGAGAACCAAATAGTGTTCCTTTTGCTTCCATATGTTTTTATTTTCTGGGGTCTCCATTTTTTTTTTAATTGAATAGAATAGCACAGCAGACCGTTTTATTCCATACTTGGATGTTCAGTTAAATGAATGCATCTAAAATTCTCCCAACAGAAATCTCAGATTGACACTGCCAATGCAGTGTGAAAAGACCCTAACAATAAGTAATAAATATATACCTGTAAGTCTGGCACCAAAAGAAGCTTGGAGAGCTTGGTTCTGTTGTCAATCAAACTGTTCCAATCCAGTAGATCCATGGTCCTAAACAAGCAAATATCAAATCAGGTAACACAATGAAAGTTCCTCAAAAATACCAAGTTATGTGCAAGAAACTCTGTTCACACTGGCATCATAGCTTTGGTTTTTGTAGGGGTAATGATTAATATGACTGATCTGGTATGGTCTGTTTTGTAATGTTTCCATATTTGCATCTGTGCTCATAATACAAAAAAAAAACAAAAAAAAACAAACAAAACATTCAACCCTTTACAAGGACACCACCTCAAAGACAAGGCCCAATTCTTGAAAACGGATTTGTCTCACTTTGTGGTAATAACTTTGGGAAGCTTTAACTTACCCAAGTGATTCTGAGATAGTTTTTTGTGGCATGTTGTACTTCATGCTAGTGGTAAACTTTAGTCGATATTTTTGCATTTATTTATGAAAAATTTGTAAAAATGTGAAATGCTCTGCTTTTCAGTCAAATCACCACAGCGCTCAAATATTATATACCATGTCTCTGCTTTATGTTGGAATTACCTTTTAATTGCCTTTAAATTTATTTTAGGCATTATAAAGCTTACAAGTCTAACAGTGATTTACAAATTTACAAGAAAATATTCTGTAAGTAGCTGTCAGTAAAGTGGAATTCCCCAAAAAATGACCCGATTTTGTAAACTACACTCCTCAGAGAATTTATTAAGGGGCATAGTAAACATTTTTAACCCTTGAGCATTTCATTAATTTCGTTTCCAGAAAAGTTAAAATTTGAAATTTTTCCAGAGATACACCATTTCATGGCCCAGTATGTTGCACCCACCTTAAGTCAGCAGAAACACACATTCCAAAATCCATTAAGCCATTATTCTGGGTAAAACAGCATTTGAAAAGTTTGTCTCCAACACAAGCTGGGCATAACATATTTCACACTACTGCATATTGGAATTACACATTTCTGGAAAAGTTGCTATATTCACTTTTCACCATCATCTGAGCATTCATTTCTGGAAAATAATTAATGTAACACGTGACTTGGTCACTTTTCAGGGGATTCCACTTTATTGGCATTTCAAGGGCTCTGCAAAAAGTGATATGCGTCCACAAATGAAAATCTAAAAAAAACTGTTCTCCAAAACCAAATAGCGCTGCTTCCCTTCTGTGCCCAAACAGCAGTGTCTACCCATATATGACTAAGTGGGGTTTTTGAGATTTGAATGCGTAGCGCATGGTAAAAAGTGAATACATAAGCTATGCGGACTACATTGGTACACCAAATTTGCTACTATCTCCTAGGGTTGAAGGGAGCATTCTGGGTAGTCACATCTGTTGTTTTTTCCCCTCCTTATATCTAAATCTGTGTTGTACCCAGATATATGCTTGCACAGTTTACACATTTTCCTTCCTTTTACAGTCAGTTTTGCCATGAAGATGTTGCGATTTTTGTGATTTTCTTGTTGCATTGTTTATTTTTTTTTTGGTGATGTAGCCATGTTATTTTTGCAGGATAAGATACATGGTTTAGTACCTAAAAGTATCCACTGATTGCAGGCAAACTCCAAGAGCCTACAACACGAGATCAGCCAAGTATCTAAGAGGAGTTCCATGTCCATTCATTAATCAAGAATAGCGTATCTCAAGCATTCCCAACATGTATATGGGGATTGACATTTTTCCATTTAGCCATCTTTTTTATATGTAGACTGTCTGTGGTTTGAAGTGAAATGTACAAAGTCTCCAGAGCTAGAGAACAATACTGGAATTTGTGTTAAATTTCCAGGAACAAATTACACAATGTAGTACTCTTGTACTGTATAATTTATATAGCTAACTAATAGCTCCAATGTTCATGAAGCTAAAGCACAGTGAGGGAATGATTTGAGAGCTAAGCTACAATTACATTTTATTTTTTCCCATTAATTGACTACAGTAGTTACCCTTTTCCCTACATATGCTCAGAAAGCAGCTTAACAAGTTCATTACCAGTTAATAAAGACATCCATGCCAGTGTAGTAGCAGCTCGCCCTTGTATCAACTGGCTGAGAATATGTATTCTGACTAGTTGCTCATGACAGACAGTCAAAGATGAGTAATGTCAAGATATAACCTTTAGGCTGAGGCCACACATTGCAGAAAAGTAGGGTTTTTTTTGTTTAACCAAAGCCAAGAGTATATTTTGTTGAAGGTAGAAGTATACAAGCTTCTTTTATATTCCCTATTCCTTTTGAAGCCTTGGCTCTTGGCTTTGGCTCAAAAAAGCAAAGCAAAATCTGCAAAAAAAACAACGAAAAAAATAAACGCAGCTTTTCTGCAATGTGTGGTCTCAGCTTAAAGTAGCTCTCTAAACTCTCTGGGACTTGTTAACAGGCACAAGGCAGCCCTGACACAGCTGTATTAGGAGAAATATCACATTTTAATTATATGTATAATTCCATTTTAGCTTCACAAACTGCAGTCCATTTAGGAACCCTGCTGACTTCTACAAAAGAAACAGATGTTCTAACATATGAAAGATAAATGTCATGCCAACCGGTTTGCAGTTAGAAAAACTATAAAGCATAAAGCTACAGAGTAACCAAGTTATAATTTCTCTTCATCGATTCTGGCACACAAGAATGGATTCTTTCCAGTTCCTGTTAGTCAATGGTCCAGCCTAGGTGGTCTTCTCCATGTCAGATTGGTCTGGAAGCAACACCACAGGCATGTGCCCAGAAAACTGGGGAAGAAGTACAAGTGTATGAAAGGTAATGCCAAGTAGGCCGATCATTGCAAGCTAATTGTACTGCAATGAACAAATCACTATGAGGCCATAAAAAGGTAGCATCTAACTCTAATAATACATGCACTAGATCATACTAAATCCAAATCTACAATGAAAAAGTGGAAAAAAGTTTAACTAAGATTTCTTAATAACCTTCTTCATTTGGTGCCAACAATGCACAGAGCAATATAAGCAATTTATGACAGAAAAAGTGGAATAGTTGAATACTATACCAACACATTAGAACAGTGTGCAGTTACGTGTTTGTACACAGCAGTTCATAGCACTTGGGTGGTGAGAAGGAACATGGGGCTTATGAAACCCATTCTAGTGACCAGTGGGATTCCAGTGAGTGAGGTCAGACATGTATTATTTCCTATCCTATTATTACCGTAGATGATACACATCCTTCATGGGATAACCCTTTTAAAAATATTGCATAGTTCACAAATTATTTGCTAATATACAGTACAGACCAAAAGTTTGGACACACCTTCTCATTCCAAGAGTTTTCTGTATTTTCATGCCTATAAAAATTGTAGATTCACACTGAAGGCCTCAAAACTATGAATTAACACATGTGGAATTATATACTTAACAAAAAATTGTGAAACAACTGAAAATATGTCTTATATTCTAGGTTCTTCAAAGTAGCCACCTTTTGCTTTGATTACTGCTTTGCACACTCTTGGCATTCTCTTGATGAGCTTCAAGAGGTAGTCACCTGAAATGGTCTTCCAACAGTCTTGAAGGAGTTCCCAGAGATGTTTAGCACTTGTTGGCCCTTTTGCGTTCACTCTGCGGTCCAGCTCACCCCAAACCATCTCGATTGGGTTCAGGTCTGGTGACTGTGGAGGCCAGGTCATCTGGCATAGCACCCCATCACTCTCCTTCTTGGTCAAATAGCCCTTACACAGTCTGGAGGTGTGTTTGGGGTCATTGTCCTGTTGAAAAATAAATGATGGTCCAACTAAACGGAAACCGGATGGAATAGCATGCCGCTGCAAGATGCTGTGGTAACCATGCTGGTTCAGTATTCCTTCAATTTTGAATAAATCCCCAACAGTGTCACCAGCAAAGCACCCCCACACCATCACACCTCCTCCTCCATGCTTCACGGTGGGAACCAGGCATGTAGAGTCCATTCGTTCACCTTTTCTGCGTCGCACAAAGACACGGTGGTTGGAACCAAAGATCTCAAATTTGGACTCATCAGACCAAAGCACAGATTTCCACAGGTCTAATGTCCATTCCTTGTGTTCTTTAGCCCAAACAAGTCTCTTCTGCTTGTTGCCTGTCCTTAGCAGTGGTTTCCTAGCAGCTATTTTACCATGAAGGCCTGCTGCACACAGTCTCCTCTTAACAGTTGTTGTAGATATGTGTCTGCTGCTAGAACTCTGTGTGGCATTGACCTGGTCTCTAATCTGAGCTGCTGTTAACCTGCGATTTCTGAGGCTGGTGACTCGCATGAACTTATCCTCCGCAGCAGAGGTGGCTCTTGGTTTTCCTTTCCTGGGGCGGTCCTCATGTGAGCCAGTTTCTTTGTAGCGCTTGATGCTTTTGGCCACTGCACTTGGGGACACTTTCAAAGTTTTCCCAATTTTTCGGACTGACTGACCTTCATTTCTTAAAGTAATGATAGCCACTCGTTTTTCTTTACTTAGCTGCTTTTTTCTTGCCATAATACAAATTCTAACATTCCATTCAGTAGGACTATCAGCTGTGTATCCACCTGACTTCTGAACAACACAACTGATGGTCCCAACCCCATTTATAAGGCAAGAAATTCCACTTATTAAACCTGACAGGGCACACCTGTGAAGTGAAAACCATTTCAGGTGACTACCTCTTGAAGCTCATCAAGAGAATGCCAAGAGTGTGCAAAGCAGTAATCAAAGCAAAAAGGTGGCTACTTTGAAGAACCTAGAATATAAGACATATTTTCAGTTGTTTCACACTTTTTTGCTAAGTATATAATTCCACGTGTTAATTCATAGTTTTGATACCTTCAGTGTGAATCTACAATTTTTATAGTCATGAAAATACAGAAAACTCTTGGAATAAGAAGGTGTGTCCAAACTTTTGGTCTGTACTGTATATAAGCCAAGGTGGCATGTGACATCTGGTTCATTTGCAGTGTATGGATGTCGATCACCTACCCAGATAACTCTAATGCACACCTTAGTGGTTACTGGAAACGGCTATCATCTAACGTTATATCTACATCATGGCACATCAAAATATTGTGTGCGAGCCTGGCAGATTATTGGCATTGCTTTCTAAACTTTTTTTTTTTTTTTTTTTTTTTTTTAGGAAGGCCACTCAAATATTTAAAATTAAAAGAGGCTCTGGTGAACTCCTCTCTGATCAGAACCTGATCTTTGAGGAATTTGATAAATTTTATGAAGATCTCTATCAGGCCCCTCCTGATGAACTTACAGGAAACCCGGCTGTCTTGTACCATGCTTACCCCCCCCCCCCCCACCAAGTTGTCAGCACAAAAACGGGTAGTTTTGGACTACCCAATAGCTAAAGAAGAAATTCTCCAGGCCAACAAATCTTTACAAATTGTCCAAATCCCTGGGCCCCGACGGGTTCTCTAGTGATTATTATACGATCCCATATACAGTTACTCCCTTATTTACATACTCTATTTAATAAGATCTTTACCACTAAGAATACCCCCGATAAAAGCCAAATAACCCCTTTAAATCTAACATTGATGGCTTATCCTTAGGATGGTTCATCAATATTAGAACTGTGGTACTTCGGCAGCACGGATATTGGTATTGTTTACATACTGTGAGCCGGGCTGTTCACTCGCCGTACAAACTGCAGCGGCAAGCTTGGTTACTGCTGCACTACCCCATAGATTTCAATGGGACAACAATGCAGTACCCATACTCACTGCTACAATTTGTACGACAAGTTAGCAGCACAGCTCATCGTATGTAAACAATATTGAGAGCTGCGCTCTCTTGGTGAACTATGGGTGTCGAACCCCTGCAGATCTAATATTGATAGCCTATGCAAAGTATATGCCATCAATGTTAGAAACCAGATAACCCCTTGAAACTGAGGCCCCATGTTGCAGATACGCAGTTTTTTTGTTGCAGATTTTGCTGTGTTTTTTTGAGCCAAAGCGAGGAATTTAGCAGAAGGTAGAAATAGAAATACCTCCTATACATTTCCTTTTCCTTTTATAGCCATTATTGGAATTGACTCCAACACAAAAAAAAACAAAAAAAAAAAAAAAGCAATTGACCTGCAATGTGGGGCCTCAATCTTAATGATGCAAGTGTTTATTATTTGTTCTTAAAACCTGGAAGGGACCCTGACATACTCACTTATTATAGGCTCATATCTCTTAACCCTTTAATGATGCAGGTTAGTTTGTACGTTAATGCTTGGCTTCTTTTTTCAGATTTTCCCTCCCCATCTTCCAAAATTCTTAACTTTTTTTTATTTTTCTGTCGACATCACTATGTGAGGGCTTTTATTTACGTTTTTTTGGAGGTCCATATTACATAACATACAATTCTATCAGAATTTTTAGCATTTTGTTTTTACGACATTTACTCTGCATTAAAAATTACATTGAAGCTTTGTCCAGTGGGTCATCACGATTACGACGATACCATATTTATATTGGTTTTTATTACGTTTTACCACTTTTACAAATAAAGCATCACTTTTTGAAAATTAACAATTTTCCTGGGTTCACCGTATTCTGACGCCTATAACTTTTTTACTGTACTGTTGACGGACATATGTCAGGGCTCTTTATTTGCAGGGCAAGTTGTACTTTTTATTGGTACCAATGTTTGGTACATTTGACTTTCTGATCGCAAAAGCAAAGGGACCAAAATATATTAATTTGCGCATTGTGGTATATAATTTTTTTTTAATTTTTTTTTACAGTGTCCACCGTATAGGATAATTAACACTATTTTTCGATAGAGGGGACTTAGACAAACATGTTTGGTATCCCCACGTGCATATAGTTTTTAAAAATATTTTTTACTTTTTATTTATTTGTGTGTGTGTGTGTGTGTGTGTGTGTGTCTGCGTGCATGCGTGTTTTTTCACTTTTTTAAATGTCCCACAAGGGGACTTGAAGCTGAGATCTCAAATCCCCTACGCAATGTACTGCAATACATAATAATTGGAACTATGCATAGGCGGTCAGGAGGCCGTGGCCGGCCAGGTGTGTGTGTGTGTGTGTGTTTGTGTGTGAGATAGGTTCATGGGGTGTACGATCTTGCCCCTGGACCTTCTGGATGCCATGACCGCTATTTATTATGGCATCCAGGGGGTTAATCCACCAGACTTGGAGTATCTTATGACTCTGGCAGCTGGTCCTGGCACTCAGCTGTCTAATACAGCCAGGAGTCGTAAGTAATACTGTAGGCACAATTCCTGTTCCCGCGGCATTACAGCACCGTACTATTATGGCGGAGAGCGTTAACTAAACACTCAGTGTGATGTAATAGCATGATGGAGAGCGTTAAGGGGTTAAATACAAACTTTATACTGTTTACCAAGATTCTGGTCTCACGTTTGCAATTCATTTTTAATATTAGACCTGCAATTGGTGCCATAAACTTCCATTTGCTCACAAATAATAAAGTGAGCTTAATGAAGACTTTTGACAGAGTGGCATGGACACACTTAATGTGCACCTTCAAAATTTGGCACTTTGAAAGGGAGTTTGTGACCACTTTGCAGTCCCTCTAACAGAACTCTACAATTTGTTTGAATGGCTTTGTATCTAGCTCGCTCTCTACCCATAGAGGTACTCACCAAGGATGTCCTCTATCCCTTTTAATTTAGCTCTATACTCGATGCTTCGAATTCTGGAAAGCCTGCCCTCTTTTTCAGGTATCTAACCAGGTTCTTATGCGACCAAGGAGTTTGCTTATGCCAACGATCTGTTACCCTAAAACTGCCCTTCCTGATATAATGTGACCACAGAGAGTTCGGGAAGGTATCTAGTTTTTTACTATACTGCAAATAAATCCAAAGTGTTGCGACACCAACTTTCCGTTTAAATGGCAATCAACTTTTATAACCTACCTAAGAATTAAATTACCCTCTAATATGCATCAATTATAAGCACTGAATCTCACTCCCATCGTAGGCCATGTTCTGACCTGTAGCATGTGGCCCTTACATAGTGCGGCCTCTTCACTTGACAGATCTGCTTTAAAAATAACCCTAGTCTTATAAATCTTAATAATGTATTGACTAAGGCACAAAACATATTGAGCTCTGAAGTCTTGTTAAAGACCTTGCTGGCTTTTCTAGTTACATCACATTTAGCAATCCTTTTACTTTCAGCAAGGAGATCTTTTGTGCTTGAAGAGGACCACTAGAAAAAGCCACTTCATTCAAACAATTTTCTGAACGAAGGTTTTCTCAAGCACCAAATCTCTTAAAGGGTGCCATAATGTCATAACAATACAAGCTAGGGAAGGCATTGTGTACGATGCAGAGTAACGTGGGAACAAAGGTAGCTAATGGTTTCAAGATGACGTACAGCTGCCACAAGCTCAGACTAGTTCTTCGTTTCCTCCTGAAACTAGTTTTAACAACTTTTCTATTATTGAGAAAAAGCATATTCAGAACCCAGGAAGAGACGGATAAGACTACGTTCACACTTCTATTATTCATTTGGGGCACTTTATTTTCTTAAACAATGGATGTAAACAGGTCGTACACAGTTTTTCAATCTGTATGTATAAATAATATATCCAAATTGCGTAATGCTATAGAAGTTAGTACTTCACTCACTATTACCAAAACTACACATTAAAAGAGGTGTGTGAGTATACCGTGCCCTGCAAAGGAATTCTGGTGACAAGTCTGTTGTAAGTGTCAGTTGCATCAGTATCAGTTTTTTTTGTCCATTAAGTCTTTACAACTGATGGGAAAGTGTATCAGTTGTCATCAGGATTTTTCACAAATTTCTACTCCAAAACCATCAATTGTAATAATTTGTCATCAGTGTTTACAATAAGTTTTTACTATCACCATAAAAGTGGGGTATGCCTTGTACAGGGACAGTATCCTGTAAAGGGGACCAATAATGGGGAAATATACCATGTGTGCAGGCCTGTAAAAGAAGGTGTTATGCAATGTGAGGGCCACTACACGGGCATTATACCGGGGAGGGAGGGAGGAGGGTGGTTAGACAAACGTTTGCTATGGAGCCTGGTCTTTCCTACTTACATTCATGTGTATGGGTACTGCTTAATCCACAAACAGCTATATAGTACCCATATAGTAATTGCCATACTTTGCCCACTTTTGACTAGCTATTCTGAGTAAATGACACAGTGGAGCAGATTTATTAAGACTGGTGTATGGTATGCCAGTCTAAATAAAGGTCCCAACTGGAACAGTGGCCAAAAGATCTATGAAAAGGCATTTTATCAAGACTGGTGTATGATACGACAGTCTAAATGAATTTGCCTCCCCTGCTATTAGTTCTCCCATAAGTAATACGATTACGTGTGTGTGTTTGGGGGGGGGGGGGAGGGTTGGCTATTATTTGTGGAGGGGCTCAATTACTCTAATTGTAGCATAGTAGCGTCCCTACATGGGTAAATAGCCCCCCCACATAAGTTATACTGTTACTTATGTTGGGGGAGGGGTGGTGCTATTAGGACACTATTATATTAATGGTGCTCTCCCACAATGGTAATAGTGCCTCTCCATATGTAACACTATTACTTATATGGGCAGACTATAACCTGTGGGGGGCACTAATACTGTAATAGAGCCATAATAGCGTCCTTCCACAAGTAATAGCCCCCCCCCATAAATTATATTATTAATTAATAGCCCCCCCCATAAGTAATACTATGTGGGGGGGGAGGGGACTTTTACTGTAATAATGCCTCCCCACATACTGATCTTTGAACTGTATAGAACATCAGGGGCAGACACTGAAAGCAAAGTGTCCCTCCCTTCAAAAATAATGAAGCTACTCTATCTATAAAAACACACACACACACACACACACACACACACACACACAAACACAAACACACACACACACACACACAATGCATATACGGCATTGACTCATTAGAAACATGATGCATACACAGCACTCGAACATAAGACATGCCACATACATTTGACACATGATGCACAGGCACTTACTTATTCACTAGGGAGATTTATTATGCATGTTAAGCCAGTGTTCTGACATACAAGGCATAAAAAGATGCAATTTTTTATGCTGTTTTATGCTGTCTGGTATTACAGAAAACGGGGTTAATAATGTCAGAATACTGGCATGAGTTACATTGGGTACAGAAAGTATACAGACCCCTTTAAATTTTTCACTCTTTGTTTCATTGCAGCCATTTGCTAAAAGAACAAAAGTTCATTTTATTTTTCATTAATGTACACTCAGCGCCCCATCTTGACAGAAAAAAAAACTGAAATGTAGATATTTTTGCAAATTTATTAAAAAAGAAAAACTGAAATATCACATGGTCATAAGTATTCAGACCCTTTGCTCAGTATTGAGTAGAAGCAGCCTTTTGAGCTAGTACAGCTATGAGTCTTCTTGGGAATGATGCAACAAGTTTTTCACATCTGAATTTGGGCATTCTTTGCCATTCTTCCTTGCACATCCTCTCCAGTTCCGTCAGGTTGGATGGTGAACGTTGGTGGACAGCCATTTTCAGGTCTCTCCAGAGATGCTCAATTGGGTTGAGGTCAGGGCTCTGGCTGGGCCAGTCAAGAATGGTCACAGAGTTGTTCCGAAGCCACTCCTTTGTTATTTTAGCTGTGTGCTTAGGGTCATTGTCTTGTTGGAAGGTGAACCTTCGGCCCAGTCTGAGGTCCAGAGCACTCTGGAAGAGGTTTTCTTTCAGGATCTCTCTGTACTTTGGCCGCATTCATCTTTCCTTCAATTGCAACCAGTCGTCCTGTCCCTGCAGCTGAAAAACACCCCCATAGCATGATGCTGCCACCACCATGTTTCACTGTTGGGATTGTATTGGGCAGTTGATGAGCACTGCCTGGTTTTCTCCACACATACTGCTTATAATTAATGGCAAAAAGTTCAATCTTCGTCTCATCAGACCAGAGAATCTTATTTCTCATAGTCTGGGAGTCCTTCATGTGTTTTTTGGCAAACTCTATGCGGGCTTTCATATGTCTTGCAATGAGGAGAGGCTTCCTTCGGGCCACTCTGCAATAAAGCCCCGACTGGTGGAGGGCTGCAGTGATAGTTGACTTTGTGGAACTTTTTCCCATCTCCCTACTGCATCTCTGGAGCTCAGCCACAGTGATCTTTGGGTTCTTCTTTACCTCTCTCACCAAGGCTCTTCTCCCACGATTGCTCAGTTTGGCTGGATGGCCAGGTCTAGGAAGCGTTCTGTTTGTCCAAAACTTCTTCCATTTAAGGATTATGGAGGCCACTGTGCTCTTAGGAATCTTGAGTGCTGCAGAAATTCTTTTGTAACCTTGGCCAGATCTCTGCCTTTCCTAATCAAGTCCAATCAGTTTAATTAAACACAGCTGGACTCCAATGAAGGAGTAGAACCATCTCAAGGAGGATCAGAAGGAAATGGACAGCATGTGAGTTAAATGAGTGTCACAGCAAAGAGTCTGAATACTTATGACCATGTGATATTTCAGTTTTTCTTTTTTAATAAATTTGCAAAAATATCAACATTTCAGGGTTTTTTTTTGAAAAGATGGGGTGCTGAGTGTACATTAATGAGAAATAAAATGAACTTTTGTGCTTTTAGTTCCAAAGTGGATGGAATTTAGCACAGGATGGGGACATGAAAGGTCGTCTTTAAATCTACACCAGTCAAGTACAGGTGTAGATTTCAGATACACAGTGGGTACGGAAAGTATTCAGACCCCTTTAAATTTTTCACTCTTTTTTGCTTTTAGCAAATGACTGCAATGAAACAAAGTTCTGTATACTTTCCGTACCCACTGTGTATCTGAAATCTACACCTGTACTTGACTGGTGTAGATTTAAAGACGACCTTTCATGTCCCCACCCTGTGCTAAACTCCACCCACTTCGGAACTAAATCCCCAGCATTACCTGGCCTGCTCAGGGTGAGTTATAGCTCTACAGTGCAACCCTTAGCTGAGAAACTAATCCTGAAGCAGTGTGCTGGAGACTCGGGGGCTGCTGGGGCACACAGCCTGTATGTTCTTCCAGCTTCTGCGGTACCAAAGAGTAGGAGCCGGAGGAATAGACAGTGCCCCAGCGGCACACATGAACATGGCTTCAGGGTCTGTTCCCCAGGATTTTTATATGCAGTTCAGATTCATAGTGATGCGGGTGCTTTGTTCATCCCAGACAGTGAGCACAGCCTGTCCTGGGATGGCAGACATGACACTCAAATCACTGTATGCTGCTCCATCCCCTTTTACTTTCACTTTTTTTGCTGCGTGCTGCAGAAGAGTGGATACGTGGAAGAGTGGAAAACCGTAGGGGCCACTATGGGACATTATTCTTAAATGCGATGCCCAGAAACTAGACAGACTTCGGAGGGGCCTGTGGCAGGTGGCCTAAAGTAGTAGTAAATGCTAGTAACATGGGGGCCTGTAAAGGGGGCACTTACTGCATGGGGGCAAATAAAGGGGCAGTGCTCTGTGTGGGTGGCCAGTAAAGAGGGCATTTACTGTGTGGGGACCAATAGTGGAGACAGCAAACTGTATGGGTGCCAATAAAGAAGGCAGGGACGTTATATCATGAGGGGGCCAGTAAAGAGAGCGCAATACCATGTGGGTGCCAGTAAAGATTTTTTTTCATCTGCTGATTTCACGCGGACATTGTGACGGAATCTCTAATGGAGACTCTGGAAAAAATGTGAACATAGCCCAAGTGTATTACATTTACTTCTCATCCCCCATGGTCTACTAATACAGCAGGGGTGGGTGATACCTAGTGCAAAATGCTGCACTTTTACAGTATGATGAGGGCGCTAGCTTAAGAGTAACATACAGTTGGTGAAACAGCTGCAAACAGTGAGGTGTTTAACTTCTTACATGGCACAATCAATAGTATCTGCGACATCTAGTTTGTTACTGTCTCTATTCTCCACTGGCACCCCTCCAACACAATCGCAGAGTGCCAACGCAGTGTCATAGTCATAGGGGTCCTAGTGAAGGCCCCCCACAAGAGAGCCTGAATTTAACATACTAGATTCTGCCAGAGGCATGGTTTAATAGGTGTAATTTTATGGTATGATGATGGCACTGGCTAAGGGGTATCATACAGATGACACTCCATGAGTGATGAGAATACTAATTGCAGATATTTAACACCTGGTCATGGGGGCCTAGTGAATGTGACGCTTTTATCCTCAAGAAAATTCATGCCTCGCTGCAGAGATATGAATTTCTTTCACAGTATTCAAATGAGCAATCTGGATCACTGAGGGTAGCTTCATTGCTCCAAACTATTATACCTCACACTATTCTAATAAGCCCTTCCTTTACCCCCTCCCTTCTTTAAGTGACAGGGCCAGGTGAAATTTCAGCTTAGTGTTCCTGGGCAGTGTGAGGTATAGCATTTTGGAGCAACACAGCTGCTTTCAGTGCTCCAGGTTGATCATTTGCATATCATGAATTAAATTAATATCTCTGCAATGGAGGATGAGGAAAAAAGTGTTATAGGTGAGCCTGAATTAAGCCACACAAAGCATGAGACTGGTAGGCTAGTAGCAAAACCATACAATTTTTAGTATGGCCCATTAGCTATAATATGCTGCTGTTATATGGGGCACCATGTTAAAGGGAATGAGCCACCAAGAAATAACATTTTTAAAATCAAGTTTTAATGTTAAAACAGGTTTATAAAAAAAACCCAAAAAAAACAAACAAAAAAAACACACACACACCAAAATTTTTTAAAAAGTTATTAAAAAAAAATAAAAATCCTATAAATCCTCCAGTTCTGACTTTCAACACTAAGCCAGATAGGAAGTCTGAGCATACCGTTTTCTTTGCAGCTCCAATAGAAGTTAATAGGGTCTGCTTCAGATCAATTTCTCTATGGCTCATGGTCCATTGCCAAGAAACAAAGATTATATAGGCTTAGTTTTAGAATTGAGAGAAGTTTAGGAGATATATATTATATGTATGTGTGTGTGTGTAATATATATATATATATATATATATATATATATATATATATATATGTAAATACACACAAAATGGCAAGTGAAAACCATCACCAAAAATTCTTTAAAAATAGGTTTAATGGAAAAACGTGATTCACACAGATCCACTTTAAAGTGGTTTCCCAGGATGACCTATCCTTTACAACAGAAGTTTAGATGCAGTAACTAAAAATCAGCCCCTATACAGTGTACACAGTGGTTTGCTTCTGGCACCATACACTATGGTAGTTATGGCGACCATTTCTCTCAACGTCAGCTGATTGTGGTGATGCCGGTTTTCGATACCCTGCCAATCTGATATTGATGACCTATCCTAAGAATAGACCATTAATACTTAAATACCAGAAGTTCCCCTTTAAGGTTATTAATGTGAAATTGTATCTTTGTATACTGGTAGTCTAAAATAAATATGTTTACTAAACAAATCAGCATAAAAAGTGATACATAGATTCTATGAAGCATGCCAATATTTCTGCCAGCTGGCGCTACACTGTCATCTTAGCATTTCTCCCATAAGACTTTCTTTGAAATGCACCTGTTTGACTGTAGATGCTTTGGAAATTCAGACTTGTGTAACTGACCTTGCAGCTAAAAACTCTTACCAAAATTGCAAATTTGATTCAGGGCATATAAATGTTAGCCTCACTGAACGCTCTTTAACTTTAAAAGAATTTTATGTTTTCCCAAAGGCAAATTTGCAGAAGAGATATTTTATGTCAACCTATTAATGCTGCTCAACTATTAAAAGTGTCAAAACTATATGCAAAATACAGTAGATTTTGTAATAACTTTTTACTGTAAAAGAATGAAGCAACCAATTCTAAGGAACTTATTTAATAAAATGAAATGCACATGATGTAACCCCATAGGGACAGACTTTTATTCTCATCCTTCACCCTGCAAAACAGAATTATAGTAGGAAGAATCTCCTATTTAGGGCACAGATGACTCACACTATATGAAAGCTAATTTAATACGTAGTACATGCAAGCAACTGGAGCATACAATGCTGTGAGTGCAACGGTGCCAAATTTTTAAGGGTGTAAATTTACAGACTAGAAGAATAATTTAACTCCTTCCCACACACCCTATGTAAATGAAAAGGCTGAATTCAGTGTTCTGCTGTCATTGGCCCATTAATTTACATGCTCTCTTTGAAGACACTGCACACAGGACCATCAGCAGGATTGGAGCATTGCATTGGCACTGTAAAAGCGAACAGTCCCTTTTCTGTTTATTTAATAAAATCCTGAATATAGAGCTCCTGCTAAATGTTTAGCGTAGAAGACCTTGCTTCACACAAACAACCACCAAGGAAACCGTAAGTATCATTGATGACATAACAGGGATTACTTACAGCAGAGGAGAAAATGGCATGCCAATAGGACACCAGTGATCTCTATACAGAAGCACTGTAACAAGTATTTGATACTGCTACTCACAGGGATATGAGAGACATAATTTAGGTGGTAAATATAACGGATGAATCCAATGGAACCTTCTGTGCAAAAATGTCAAGTTCTGTATATATTTCTGGTTTCTGTCTTTTTCCCTATAGAAAAATCTACAAAATAATGAAAACATATCTATGTCCCACTTTAGCTAGTTCAGAGGAACATTTCAACTCCAAGATAGTAGACTGTCTTTAAAGGCTAATTGAAAAGATGATGACAAATAGCTAGCTTTGGAGACCTGG
The DNA here is from genome assembly GCA_947044405.1 of Leptodactylus fallax. Lineage (NCBI taxonomy): Eukaryota > Metazoa > Chordata > Amphibia > Anura > Leptodactylidae > Leptodactylus > Leptodactylus fallax. The sequence continues at coordinate 9,172,532 of CAMRHE010000010.1, read as the reverse complement.
TTATTAAACTCCTATGCATTTTACAAAGAAAAACATTTTGGCAGAAAAAAAAAATAAAATACTTTTAAAAGTTTGATGACACTTTTTTGCTCTGAGTATCGATGCGTAAAACTCACTTAAGTCATGAAAGGTTATCAGGATATCGTTCAGAATATTAAAAGGGGTTGTCCAGTTTCAACAAATAAATGTTATCGTTTTGTTATACAATGCCTCACGGTTTTCTAGATCTCTGCTTGCTGTCATTCTTAGTTTTCTTACAGTGGATAAAAATCAGTCCATGGTCATGTGGTATACAATCCACGGTCATGTGATACACACGTGTATGGTTTGTTAAAAGAAAGAAGTTCATTTACTGAGTTGTGACTAACAAGATTTTCACATGTGTCCATCAAATGACCATAGACTGTTTATTTCCAGTGGATAATAATCCAAGAACAGCAGTAAGCAGAGATCTATAAAACTGAGGAATTGATACCGAAAATATATTTAAAAACTATATTGTATTTTAACTTTTCATTATATAAACAATAACATTTATCTGCTGAAACTGTGTAAATAGTACAGAAAGTGTAATGAATATTAAACAGGTCACAATTTTTACTTGGTATCTCTGGGTTAGTTTCTTGAATATATGTAAATACTGACCTACTGAGGCAATTTTTGCATGATCAGTGACTCATTTACTAGTGAGTCACTAGTTGGAGAAAATCAATAGAGGCTGGCTATGTGATGGTGACACATAGCCGGCTGACAATACGTCTTCAGAATTCCAGATGCTTTCAGAATCTGAGATGTGTCTACTTTGTTTGCCCATTATACAAGAGTTCAAAGGGTGGCATATTATACCTTGAAGATAGTTTGCTAAAGGCATGAAATAATTAGGAGCAACATCCATGGAGAGCATGAGTCAAGAAATTTTACACTGAATATGAACGTGTTATAAAACACAGGTACTTAATGGTGTGAAATAATGGCGGACATTTCCCATTTTACAACTGAGGGATAAAATACAACAAGGATATATGGCACATTGTACATTTGGCGGATATAAAAAGTACAATTTAATCAGTGAAGCATACCCTGATAGTCCGAGATTCTCACCCGTGAACCAGTTATGAATCTCATCTTTTGTAGCAATTCCAAGTTTTGCCAAGCTCTCCTGTGAAGGAACACAAATCTGATTTATCTGCTTGTACAGCTTCCTACATTGGATCAAAAGACAGAATCACAGCAAAGATAATGTAAAAGACTGGAGGGAGAAGTATGGCACGCTCTGATCTAGTTAGAAAATATACTTTAAAAGGACATTTTATATTTCAGGACAAAACTTGTAAACGTTCACAACTGGATTTAACCATTTTAGAATACAGCATAGTTATTGAGGAGACACCCAAATAATAAAATCTCTGCTGTTGATCTTCACAATGTTGAAAATTTGTTGCAGCAGTATTTTGTCATTCAGAGTCACTCCTACTACTCTAAGCTAAGAATCAAAGTTATTTTAAAGCCTACAGACAACCATCTTTGATGAACCAACTGCCTATTCTGTATGCAAGGATACCTCCCTCGTGTCCATCTCTAAGCCATGTGTATACCCTTATATAGTCACACAATTATATTTCTGTCCTGATTTGGATCTAATAGAAAGACAGCCCACAAGCAGCTTTGGAAAGGCTGTAAATGGCCTTAGGATAGCATACATGTGAATAAGCAAATATTTAAAATAAACTTTTTGAAGTAATATCATTTCAGCAAACTAAAGATTATGTACAGTATTATGAAGAGGTATACACCTTTACAATATAATCTATCAATTCTCAAGATCTAAGCTTGTAACTAGAATGCAGTAAGAACCTTCATTGTTTATTTCTAGGATACAAACTGTGTCCTGGTTATGTAAAGGGCTGACTACAGTACAGCTATCACAGCTTTGTCTTCTTTCCTCCTTTACATAAATCATAAAAGTTCCTATTAATTTAAAGCAACCAGATATCTTGTTGGTAACTGCAAGAAGTTAAGCCATTTAAAGAGGTTGTCCAGGCAAATTTTTTTATTTTAAAATATGCTGGGGGAAAAAAAAAACATCATACTCACCTGTTCCCGATGCTCCGGTGTCCTCCCAGCGCGGTCCAGTCCTTCTGCTTCAGCGTCTTCTCATGAGTCTCTTCCTGAGTTCTGCTGAAGCCGCTGATTGGCCTCAGCGTTCACGTGACCACTGAGGCCAATCAGTGACCTCAGGAAGAGACCTGTGATGTCACAGGTAGTGTCATTGCATGATCTTCGCTGAGGCCGCTGATTGGCCTCATCGGCCACGTGTGGCTGGGACTTTCACCACACGTCAACACTGGACCGAGAAGACCAGACTGCGCTGGGAGGCACCGGAGAACCCAGGAAAGGGGAGTATGATTTTTTTTTTCCACCTCCCCCAACCTATTTAAAAAATAAATTTTATGTCCATTTTTGCTTGGACAACCCCTTTAAGTACCTTTATTTGCTGAAACCATAATGTTCCTTCAAGGCGTTGTCCAGCAGAAAAAAAATATTTCCATTGTGTCTAAAATGTAAAACGATTGGACTTGCTTATGTACAGTACTTTACTGCTTAAAGTTCCAATGATTTACTGCTGTCAACCCTAGTCCCAAATCCTGGCACCTCTACTTCCAGGTTCATTGCAACACAGGAAAGAATTTTCTGTGTCAGCATGTGACCAGTGTGGTATGTGAAAGGGCCGGCATTTCAATATCTAAATTTCAGTATCTGGCTTAGCTGTTGAAATAAGGCAGCCATACACAGCAAAGGCCAGGAAGCAATGCAGGAAGCACTGTGTCAAGTCACTGCTGTAGGTGTTGGTAATGGGGCTGACAGTGGGAGATAAGTGGACCTTTGAGCAATAAAGCAGGTTAGTAACCCAATTATTTCACATTTTAGACACAATGGAAATTATTGGTTTCTACAGCACAACAGGTCTAAAAACTTGTAGCGTCTGTTCTGAAAGACATGCTTGTAAAAACTTTTACGGAAAGAAAAAAAAAAAAAAAAATCTGTTTTCCTAATTGTAAGTAAGCGAAAAGTCACTTCCTTGAACATCTTAGAACTTAAGAAGAGTGAAATCAACTAATCAGTGTAATTGACTTTCCTGGAAAGATTCAATCACTGTGAAAAGTAACTTTCTCATTACCATCTTATTAAAAATTTATTTGTGTTGCTGTTCTGCAGGCTTGTAGGTGTCCATGTGAACCTCCTGCCCGATTTGATCTTTTTGCTCTATAATTACTTCAGAAGAAACAGCGAAAATAACCTCTTAACCACGCAATTTAACACTGACGGACGTGACATGTCCCATTTCACCATGTCTAGCAGGAAAATGCTATTAGAACAGCACAGAGAACCAAATTCTTATATACATGGCAAGACACAATTATCTTGTGACAGACATCTACAATGGAAGACTTAAAGTAGTACATAACCTTTCAACAAACTTCACATAGATCAATAGTACAGCATGTGTACTATAGTGTACTTTGCACTTTAACAGATTCCACTTGTTTGCAGTTCTTTCTGAGCTGGTGGTTAAGACTAGATGCCAAGATGTCCCCCATATACTGTACTGCAAATAGAAAGTAGTGGAGAGTCTAATCTAAAACGCTTTCACTCAGAAGCAGCAGCAGGAACATATCGTATATTATGGTGAAGTACATAAATAAAGCACTTGGGGAAAGATATAAACTTCCTATTCATCTCTGGGAGACACTCTGTGCCTGTGCTGTTCTTCTCTCACTCAGCTTTTGCTTACTTCTCCCCCTCCCCTCTCCATAGCCTTTTGGAGACTATTGTTTGCTCAAATCTCAAATGGCTGTTGCCAACAGTTCTGTCTTGCTGCAAGTCATATTCAGAAAATATGTTTTGTTTTTTTTAAATTAATTTCAGTTTAGCATGGAATGAGGAAGAAAAGACCCAAATATGTGGAGAAAATTTCTCTCTGACAAGTTATCTTCCAAAGTTTCTTATATTCACTTGCACTATTGGTTTATGGAGTTTGTTGAAAAGTTAGCCTCCATTTAAGTGGTTTTCTGTGACTTTAAAACTGATGGACTATTCTTAGCATTTAATTCCTGGCATACAGACTGACCAGCTGAATCTCCTTCACTGTTTATGACCCAGAGCTCCATCCATTTTGCAGAGTATATCCCCAGAATTGCAGCTCAATCGCATCCACTTGAATAAAACTAAAAAAGTGAGCTGCAGTACCAGGCACAGCCACCACAAAATAAATGGAATTGTGACTGGTTTAGGGGATGCACACTCACCATGGCATCTTCAACAAATTGATAGGTGGGGGTGCCAAAAAAAAGATCTCCCCATGTTCACTATAACATCAGAGTAGCTGAAAACCCTTTTAAATCATTTTTTGAGCATTTCCATCCACATTAGGGTACATGAACTTCAATATTTAGATAAAAAAGGTCACTATCTTACTTTTAACTTCTCCACTTCGAGTTCAATTTCAACAGCAGCTAGTCCAGCTTTGCCTTGATCTGCTGCTAGCTGGTGGAAAAACCTCCGCCATTTTACAAGCACTTCAGAAAACTGCAACTGAAGAAGAACAGTGAAGATGGGTAAAAAACACATTCCAACACAGCCAGAGATGTACCATCTCATCCATTTTATTTACCTCCTACTCTCCACGAAAAAGCTGCACAGAGTATATTAATGGCTTTAATATGTTTTAACATGATAAAGGGAGAGATATAATAAGGATGAAGAACAATGCTAACATTAAGGGAAGGCAATAGAGATGATACCAAATTAAAGAGCTAATATAGGACAAATTATATCTAAATGGAAATGGTAAATTACTTTGATTGCTACTCGGTATGCCGGCTTCATTCATTCTCACAATGAGTGAACACTGCAGCTTGTCTATGGAAACAAAGCTCGGCAAGTATGTACTGCATAGTTGTTTCTTCATTAAAAAGTGTCACTAGTATAAAGGATGGCCCTTCAGGAAATATTCTCAGATATGATAGGGATAACTGGATCAGTGGCTTAAATATACACTGATCAGTCATAAATAAAAAGTAATGTTAATAATACAGATTACCTTGTTACAATGTCCCCTTTCGAGGGGTGAGATATATTAAGCAGAAGTGGACAGACAGTTCTAGCAGTTTGAAAGAATGGGGGAGATTTATGAAAACTGGCGTATTCAACTCCAGTATACACATATCCTGCACTGGAGTAGGGTGCGCCTCAAACTAGGTGGCTACGTGCCCTCCACCAGGCTATGCACCTGCACCGACAAGCTGGCATAAATTGGAGCAAATGATAATAAATCTAGTGAAACATCCATGCCATGCCCCCTTCCAAGGAAAAAAAAATAATAAAAATTTGCACAAATTTTTGTGCAATAAACAGATTTACGCTAAAACTATGCAACTTTTTTTTTCATGCCATATGCTCCAGAAAACTGGCATACAATGCTTAATAAAATTTGCTTCAGTGTGTAGCAACAGTGTCATGTGCGGCCAAGGCTTATTGATCATCTGGACTGATTCTACAGAAGCGCTACTATAGCACAAATTGCTGAAAAAGTAAGTGCTGGCTACGATGTAGGTGTCCATACACAGTGCATCACAGTTTTATTGCCACGTAGCTGCAAACTGCCCAGAGTACCACTGCAGTCTACCAGTGAATTTCTGTGCAATGGGCTCTCCATAAGCCTCATGACTTGACTTCTAGGAATCTCTCCTCCAATAGGTGGCACAAGAGGCACAGTTTTCTTTTTTTCCAACTTGGAAAACTGATTTGCATGCCTTTTCCTACAATGAGCATGTGAGCATTAGAACCAGATCATTGAACAAAGTTGGCTTGGTTGTATACCCCTGGCAACAGGGTTCCCTAATAGAAGTGGGCTCTTCCAGCAGGGTAATGCACCCTTGTCACACTGAAAAATCTGTTCAGGAATTGTACGAGGAACAAGGAGCCGTCTTCACCTCCATATTCCTGAGCATCTGTAGAATGTGCTGAAAAAACAGGTCTTATTCAAGAAGGCCCCACCTCAATTTACAGGATGTGCTCCTTATGTGCTTGGTGCCAGATACAACAGGAAATCATTGGAGATCTTATGGAAGTCCTGCCTTGACAAGTCATAGTTGTTTTGGCAGCATGAGAAGGGTCTACACAATATTCAGCATAAAGGGATGTGCCATTCAATCATGGTTTTCCTTTAGTTCTGTTCCCCACAGCAGCCAGAATAGAGTTCTCCTCAAAATGGTATTCACACTGTGTACCCCTTTCTACTTCAACAAGAATGGGTGCCTTCCACTCTCCCCCAGCAGCCCAGAACTATCCAAACATCTTGCCCAGTTATCACTGCACGTCCTGCTCACTTTCCCAGTGTGGCGCACAGCAGACGTCTTCCTCCCTACTAGTCATGGCATCCCCTACAATTATGCTATGTGCTTTCTCTGCTCAACAGGAGGTATGGAGGTTAGTGTGGTCAGTATTAGAATTCGGCACAGGATAGTATCACAAGTTATCAAATGTACGAGGAGGAAAACTTGGTCACAAGGGACAATTTCTAGTCACCATGGCGACACTGTTTTTCGCAGCCCTAATAGATATTTCTATTTATACTTTATCGAGAGGTTTCATATTTGTATCATAACACAGTGGGTGAAGATAATGCAGTAGTGCTGTAAGTACTTCTAGGAGGTGAAAAAGGCACAACCAGGTGATAAGTTTTACATTTTTGTCTCCTTGGTATTCATTTGCGGCAATATTTTACTTTACTGAATAATGCCACTCTGTATAGGGTGTGTTTTCACAATCAGAATTTTTAATGCAGTTTTTAAAGCCAAAACTAGGTGTGAACCACTCTTTGTTTTGGCTTCAAAAACGTTTAATGATATAAACCCAAATCCGAGTGCTTCAGCAATGTCATGGCCTTTTGTATGTTGGCTATACAAATAAATAGGTAGGAGATTTTTATAAGAGGGACTTTTACCACAGAACCATTGAAATGTATTTTATCACCAAAACATCTTAAAAGTATATGTATGCACTTTTGGAGGGTTTTTTTTTTTTTTTTTTACTACCTTGTATTGATAACCAAGACTAATTAATAAGAAACTGCCTACATTTTATTTTAAATCTTCTACTACTTTAAATCCAACATTCCTATTTAGACCTATGTAACTCTTTGGTGATTTACTACAAACATACTGTGTGTGTTCTGATCATGCAGTCACTCTCTTTCCCTCTATCTCCTACTTCTTGCTAAAGCTACTGAATATATATGTTTGGTACATGGTTGAAGAAAAAGGTATACAATTACATATATCATTTTTTGTGAAATTATTGAGCACAGCGTGCTGAGCTTCATTTGACAGTCTTTATTACTACAATAATAATTTAATACTTGAAAAAGGGTTCAGAATCTAAAAGCTATAAAAGGGGCTTGCAGTATTATAATATCCCATCAAAATCAACTGTCCCTCTTAAAACGCAGAGTGCACAAGTTAGCATCTACCAGTTCAGCAATAAGAAAAATTGTAGCAAACATTGGAAATATCAGTATTCATAAAGGTTACAATATGGATATTGACAATGGGGGAGATTTTTTTATGCCTTGTATGCTGGTTTTCTGCTCAAAAATTTTGCAACTTTTTCCTTTTCTACACTTCCTCACCACTTTCCTAAAAGTGAGCATGACAAAAATCATGGCCAGGGCAGCCCTGCAAAATTTACGTTCATTTATGCCAGCTAGGTGGTGTAAAATGATGCTTGAAATCTGCACCAGCTATGAGTTAGTGTAGATGTGAAGGGCAGGCGTGTCATGAATGAGGCACATCCTCTTTCGGTGCAGGAGATTTGAAGACTGGTGTTGAAAACATCTGTCTACATAAATCTCCCCCAACGTGTTGTATTTACGGGATTTTGCGGCTTTGGTTCTAACAGGACATTATGTTTTCATACGTGTATGGAAACACCAAGTATAAAACCGTCCCATCGCCTGTCTGTACACACGCATACTAACCATTCTCTTTATGAGTGCCTGCCGAGGGATTTAGAAAAATGCAAGTATAACACACATCACAGTTAAGATGGAGCTGAGCAGTGATGAAGCGGTAACAGACCTCGCAATTAACTGTTGTGGTTTTCCTTTGTGTCTCTTAAATTAGCAAGGTCTAAAGTGGCATTGACTTATATAGCAGACATTAGCCACCATTGCTAGTCACTTAAATTACAAATTCAATAGAATGGTCAATAAAGCACAACATTACACGTTTTTTTTCCTCTTTTCTTTTGTATGGTCTACAGCTCAGAGCGAATAGAAACACAGTAGTAAATCTCCTTTATCTTCTATACGATTATAAAATAATCCTTATTTATGTAATTAACTGACCAGAGCAAAACTTAATAGGATTTAACCATCATCAATTATCTCATCTATGGATGTAGCAATGTCAGCATGACTGCAAAAATAAGATACTGCAGGACTGAATTTGTGTCATTAAATTTCTTTCTTCGTACATTGTGATATTTACTGGCTTAACATGGCAATACACATATGGCTGCTGGTTGAACAGTCTTAGACAACTATCTCCACCTAAACAAGCATGATAGGCAAACAAGCACGTTTATGGTAATGAGTATAGTATGAGGGGAAAGCTCTCCAAATTCAATACGCTTTACATAGGTAAAATAGCAAACAGTAATATAATGAGAGATAGACTGCGTTTCAGCGAGAGTCAAGGAGATACACAGGATTTTTAAAGGGATATTCCAAAGCACTGGTCATAGCGCCCAGCTCATTGCACTTGGCAAACAAGACAAAAGTCAAGTGAACTGAAGAGACATCACAGGAACAAGCTGCTTGATAAACTTAGGAGCCATGTTCTCAATAAGCATTTGTAGCTAGTGAGTAGGGCAGATTAGGACCTGGGAGCTGCTTCATTTAAGCCAAGCAATAAAGGAGCACACCAAATAAACATTAATGAGACACACACGGCAGCCTGATATACAGGGCCACACAGTATCCAAGCAATCTGTATTAAACTGCACTGAAAGTTTACGTTGTCTACATCCCTGATGGTCTATGGCAGTGAAACGGTTACAGTCTTCATACCAGGTGGTCTATGGCAGTAAAAATGTTTGTATCTACATCCCAGGCGAATTAGGGCAGAGAAAGTGTTAATGATGGTCCACAGTAGTGGAGGTTTATGTCGAAACCCTGGCAGCCTAGAGAAATATAGGAGTTTATGGCAGCTTTCCTGGTGGTCTAGCACAGTTAGGAGGTTAATTCCGTATCTCTTGTGGCAGTAAAGGGTCTCTGGTGATCTAGGATAAAGAAATGGTTAAAGTCCCCGAGGTCTTGGCCATACTTAGGGTCCAGTGGGTTATCAGCCCTTCAGGCTCCAGAGTTCTGGCTTTACCAGGAGGCTGGACACTGGTAATTCAGTTTACTGTTTCATCCTTGCAACGATCATAGGGAAGGGATAGAGAGAACTGTACAGCTGTAACTATATAGCTACATCTCTCTCTCTATCCTTCCAGAGTCCTCTGTCCAATCAAAAATTGGAGAGCTCAGAAAGTCTGCGAGAGAGCAGACTTTTCCTAAGAAGGGGTAGCTGAGGGGGTGCTGATGGGTGGTTACTGGGAAACTAAACCCCCCATTCGCAACAAGTGCACACCCTAAGTGTATTAGATTACCAGAAACTGTGGTCTTCCTAACGCAGTCAGCTTTATTGCAGAAAATCCATCCTCAGAACTTCCACCTGTAGTAAAGAAAAAAAAAAAAAAAAAAAGCACAACATAGGATTATTTCAGGACATTCAGATGCTTATAGAGCTCCTGTATCAAAGTCACAATACTTAAGACATTTTTTTTTTTTCGGAAGTGTTAATAGATAATTTGTGAACACTAATATACACTAAGGCGCCACGTAGGGGAAACGCAGCATTTTTGTTGTAGATTTTGCTGCGGCTTTAAAACAGAAGGAAAAAGTGTAAGTGTGGTAACCAGGGGCAACGGGTAGTGTAGTGTCACTTGGCTCGAGGGGTAGTCCCGGTGTAGTCCCTGATTCTCCACTCCCTTTCACTCATCTGTGTTACCCAGGTGCAGTGTGCAGGAACATCAACCACACAGAGTTAGGATAACCAGGTAAAGTCTTTACTTAGTGCAAAAGTCAGTTTACAACAATACAGTGCTTCAGCAGCTTGTCAAGTAGTGCAAAATCTTATGCAGTTCAAGGCACGTTCAAGTATGTGATTCACCAATGCACCAAGTCTATAATTCCCCTTAAGGCAGATGTTGGGGGCAGTAGTTGGACGGTTGCCAATAGCAACGACAGAGTTGAGAGTCTATTAGGAGATTGAAAATAGAAGAAAAACAGAGTTCCAGCCCTTGTGGGTTACAACAAGCGTGAGGCTTCGTGGTTTGGCTCGCCACGGGAAAATGGACTTACGGTTTTGCACAGAGTCCTTGGGGGTGCGGTAGCTGAGTGACTCATTAAAGGCTATCAGTTTGCAGGGAGGCCCAGAAGAAGTAGTGTAATCCTCTCTGTCTGCAGAAGGAAACATTTGGAAGGCAGGTAGAAGGTTTTGGAAGAGATAATCCTCAGCTTGCGGGGCTAGAGTAGATACTTGGCTGGACAGACCCTTGGTGGAGTGCAGGCACTTCAGTACGGTTGCCCTGGCGGGATACAGCTTCCTGGCCCAAGGTACAACTGGAAACCAGACCTCAACTGAGACCTGGAAGGGACCTGCAGCTTCTGGATTGAAGAAGAATGCTCAGAAAGGATGATGAGAGCAGTAGTAGTAGTTTTGGGGCCTGTACAGGCCTGAGAGCAGAGTACAGGATGTGTCCTCCTTGGACTCTAGGTCCACACACTGAACAACAGGGGGAGGGCGAGCCCCTCCCTAGGGGTGGAGAAGACTGGTGATTGGTGGAACCAACTTAAGGTAGCAATGTACAATATCACATGTGAAATTCTTAAGGAGGAAATGCAGTATTAACCATTTAGTACATGTAATACACAATATACTTCAGAACCCAGAAAATGACAGAGAAACATAGGGGAAGTGCTGTTGGCAGCGCCCAGGTGGAAGTCCATGGCCACAGGAGCAGGAGGGCCCTAGATTAACCCTCAGTGGCCGCTCTGGGTCACTGCACAAGCGCTTGTTTTAAGTTTTCCATTCCTTTTCAAGCCACTCCTGACTGGCTAAAAAAAAACAAAAAAAAAAAAAAACGCTACATTTCCGCAACGTGGGGTGGGGCCTTAGTCACGTTTACAGTCACTGCAAAGTGGATGGGATTCCAACAAATTCCATCCACACATTGCAAAAAAAATATGCGCCGTGGAAATCGCAGCATATCAGTTATACCTATGGAAACTCTGGCAGTTTCCCTATAGATATAACAGAAGCAGAAAGACTTTATGAAATGTGCTGTGGGAAAACCGCTTTGCATTGCCACCGCGGTTTTTCCTGCAGCGCTTTTCTCACTCAGAAGATTGGATTTTAAAGATGGCCTTTCACCACCCATTTTTTTGCATCATTTCATGGTTCCGCCCCACTGATTCCAATGCAGCTGGATTTTTCCCAGCCCCAGCTGTTCCTGAGCAATAGGTGCTGTTAGTTTTGGTGAGTTCGTTTTTAATAGCTCTTATTGAAAATACCACTTTCTCTTGAAACGAAAAGAAAATGATAACGTGAAATAGTAATATAACATTAATTAGCTAAAAAACTACTTCACCTCTACCTAAAAGACTAAAGTAACAAATAAAAATCTTCTAGATCTTCTCGTTATGGAAGATGTTACTTTTATAAGGTCATAAAAGGTAATAGGTTTCCATAAGAAGCAAACTGGCTTAAAGCCTTCTTCATAATAGGACTACCTGAGTTCTGAGCCTTCATTGTAACGCCAGGAAAAAAAAAAACAAATGTAAGCATTAATTGCTTAGAGAATAAATGGCAACATAATGTATCCAAACTCCTTGCAGAGATGTTATTTAGCTACGCACTGTGCGCTCTCATTTCAGCTGGAAAACGCATCGCAGAACAAATAAATACCAGCTGGAATTCAAAATCAAGCAAGCCTGTCCATTCAGCCACAGAGTGTACCAGATTACAAAGGAACATTACATGTAAATAAATTACAGCACTCTCATTGGAAAGTGACAAGGAAGGGTTTCAGCAAGACAGCACTCCTTGAGCAGCTTCAAACACCATTTATTCATTTATTATCTTCCAAGGTCACTGAAAGAACTAAAAAAAAAAAAAAAAAAAAAAAAAAAGAGCAATTTATATACTTTTCATTATATATAACTAGATGTAAAATTAATGTAAATAAATAATTTCTAATAATTTCTAAGTTTACTTATGTTGTCTCTGCTTGTTTTATTTTTTTTTTAATACAGAAGTCCCAAAATGCTTATTTTAACCCTGACATATATTATAATACAGAATAAGTGGCTTGTGCAGGGTATTGGAAGAATGACTTCTGTAGCTGGGAGATTCTGGAAGTGGTTATGCAAAAGCCCCTTTTAACATGTTCTGGAAGACTTTCGGAAACATCATATGTCCCATACTCTGGAAAAGAATGTAAAGAATCACTCCAGCAAAAATACTTTTTTCCCCCATCTCTGCACCCATCTTCCATGTATACTGCACTCATAACCCTGCAATCCAGCTTCTCCTAAACTAACAATCTATCAGTACAGCATCACATGACAGATAAAGACTTTACGCTGCAGTGTACCAATTATAGTTTGCAAATCAGAAATAACAGCTTTCGCTAAGACTGGATTAAGTGGGATGTGACACCTCCTGTTCATTGACGTGCCACTTGTCGCAAACTGAGAAGGACAGAATCCTTGAAGTGAGAGACCACCATGGTTTATCACTCCACTACTCGCCTAGGTCAAGATGTCAGCATTGTTCAACGTTGCATCGTCTTTTTGGGAGAATGGCACATAGTGATCCATTCTGTACTGCAAGTTAAAATGGACAATCCATCCCAAGCCTAGGGTGGCAAACAGTGTCATCACAAACCTTCGGAAGGCGTTTTCGTGACACTGGGTTATGAGCCAGAAATTAAACTACAGGTATTCCATTGACCTCACGCCACTTATTTCAAAGTCTATCATGGTGCACAGCAAGACAGTAACGGTATTTGGATTGAGGAACCAATGGTATGGCCATTTCTCCAAAACATCCCAGGAGCCTTTTTCAAAAGAAGTGTGCCTGGTCACATATTGCTCATGGTACTTTGGGCAGCCTGAATGATCTAGGACATGCTACCATAGCCTGGAGAATCTCTGGACTTGTTTCCCATCGAGCACATCTGGGACATTATTGGTTGGCAATTGGAAAGGGAGCTGCCAGCAGTTAATCTTAATGATTTGCATGCCTAAGTGCATTCGCTGTAGCATAACAACCATTAATAACCTCATTGATTGCATGTCAGGGCGTGTAAGTGAGTGTATTTCTTATACTCAATAAATACAGAGAGAGGTTTTGAATATTTTACTTCAGAAGGGGTACTGTGCGTCCTTAGGAGAGGTTTCCTCTATGAGGTCACCTTACAGTGTACATGGGCTTACTAGACCAAATATACCTCACTAAGAAATTTGGGAAAGTAATATGCAAATAAGCTCTCCTTGATGGGGGGGGGGAAATGAACTTGAACTTGCACTAGTGCCACCCTTTGGAAGTTGGCTCCCTATAAGATCAATGCCCATTTTCTTGAAACCTAGTGGCATAATGTGGGAACAAAACCAAGCCAGAATATCTCCTCCTGCTGAAAGCTATTGGTTATTGGCACTCTTCAGTGCGAAGCAAGGCACTGGCTGGCTGACTAGCTGAGAGGACATAGATGTTAGTCATAAGGGGTACTGTGTCTCCTTAAAGGGGTTTTCCCCATGAACATAACCATATTTAATTGTGTAGACAAAAGTTAAATGTTTTGGCAAATGATCTTAGTGGTGAGAGTCTTTTGTCTTGATAGTTTGCCAATGGATATGACCATGAATGCAAGAACATTCAATAGTGTAGCACTTTTCAGACTTTATTTCCTTATTCCTTACACAGAAACAGGTAGGGACAGTGTATGCAGAAGAAGATAACCAGAACACACGAAATCATGGCTGGGTTTCAGAGCATGGGAAGTTACTGCATTCATGGTTGTATCTATTAGCAAATGACCAGGAGAAAAGATTGTCAGCACAAGAAAATTAGTGAAAATCTTTAAAACTCTGCAAAATGGATGTGCCATCAGCAGAAACTCTGAGATCATGTCCTAGAGGGGCTTTGTGACTAGGTAGAGAAATGGGAATTTACACAGTTGCAGTAGTGTGTAAATTAAAAAGCTTAATATAAGGAGGAGCTAGAAATTTTACATTTGGCCCAGAAAAACCCTTTATCTACAAATTCAAATATGGTCATATTCATGGGAAAACACCAAGGGGAGGTCACCTCGCGGGATATAGGTGGCCGGTTCCATCTTTCAAGACACTTGTATCACACATTTATTATCCAATTTAGATCATCATCAGTGTTCCACCCGAACCTGTGCATTAAAACAATGGCACACAAGGTCCTGGGCAAAGGTGCAAGGCAACATATGGATAAGCAGAAAAGAATGAACACAAAGTCACTTTTATGATAGTCATCTCCAGTGTACAGAGGTTCCAGCAGTGGGTTTTATTAGGTGTTGCTTACTTTCACACCAACTGTTCTTCTGAAACAACAGGCAGCCTGTCTGGAAGCTCTCTTAGAACCATCTTCTAAGTGTTGGTTCTGATAGCTTTAGCCTTGCATATTGAGCTTGCAGTACTTCTGAGACTGCAAATAGTGGATGGTGCCAGGAGTCAGACCCTCTGATCTACCATTGATGACCTATCCTACAGGTCATTAAATAGTAAAGTTGTGGACATCCCTTTTAAAAACAGGACAGGATGCAGTTGCCACTGAGTGCCTCTTAGTAGCAAGTGCAGGAAACCAGCATGTTAGGTCTTAAATGATATATTAATTTAGAGCATTCAGTAGTATGTTAGAAAAACAGCCCTGACCACTATGATGATACATCAGAACTAAATTTTAGACCTAAACAATAAGATGGTGTTCACTTTGAGTATTTCTGTACTTGAATTTCCAAATCTTTGTAACCAAAACCATATTAGAATAAAAGTTTAAGATTTACTTTAAGGGGATGGGGATTACCAATGTTAACAATACTAATTTAGGTCCTGTCTGTGTCTGATTAGCATGCTAAAAATGTGGCCATGTAAGATTAGCACATAAACAACTGCATCTCTTTCTTTTCATATCACACTGAACATATTTATGTAGCAAGACTTGTATACCCACCTGAAGCTTCAATGCATTTTAGAAAGGTCTCCATGTGATGGTCACACTTTGCTTCATCAGCATAAAAATAGGTTCGGGCACTGATGACACCACCACGTCTGTCACCAAAACCAGGCTGTACTTGATATTTTTTCTCTCGCTGCACTGTACCTTGAAAATATAAAACATTGTACATTGACCATGACATGTATAACTAGATATTGTTTGCTTTTACATTAGAGGTTGTCTTAGATCAGAAAAATGGGCCATTTGTTTATAGGAAGTCTGTCAGTAGGAAAAGCGGTATCAGACTAATGACAGTACCTTTTAGGGCTACTACTACACTTTCCAAAGTTGCCTTTCTTATTCTGCCATGCAGCTTCCATTTCATAAAATCAGCATTTTCTTATGCAAATAAGCTGAAAAGGGCTTTAATGGCGTGACTTTCCTGCCATGGCTGGTTATATAGAGCAGAGTGTGAAGCCCCAGTAGAAGAAGAAGTGCCCCTAAAGACCTTTTCAGCTAATTTGCATAATAAAATGCTGATTTTCATGAAAATCCACCAATGCCTCTGTGCTGCAAGAGTAGGGGATTGTTTTTTTTTGTTTGTTTGTTTTTTACATTGTTAACCAGTAGATCTTGGAAATTCCTTTAAAAATCTAGATAATCCTCTCAGAATCGGTTATGTCATACACAGCAGCACAGTTGCCCGGTGGTTAGAACCATTGCCTTGAAGCACTGGGTTCCTGGGTTTGACTGCATAGAGTTTGTATGTTCTCCTTGTGTGTGGCTTTCCTCCAGGTACTCCATAAACATACTGAGAGGTTAATTTGTCATTTAGATTATGAACCCAATGGGGGCAGGGACTGATGTGAGTGATGACCATCTCTGTACAGTGCTGCGGTATATAAATAAAATTAATAATGTACTTACAACTGTATCTGTCAAAGCCCTATATACAAGCTATATCATTTTATATTTTATTACTTGCTTCAGGTAACACAAAATGATTCTTCCTGAATAGCTTAGCTTTTTTATTGACATAGGCAAGATTTGACCACACTGCTCCTGAATTCTGCATTATTTTGTTCAATCCTTGAGTTATATCAGAAGGCAGTGGTGAAGCGTAGCTAGCATGAGAACACGTCTGAACGGGGCTATATAAATAACTTGTGCAGGTCTTAAATGATGCATGCCTATGCGTAGTTTGCATTACAGTCTAAAACAGTCTCACTGTACAGTACCATCTACTAAAGAGAAAAAAAAACCCCAGGGTCATAAAGTGACATAGAATAAACCTATAAAAAGTCATAATCAGCAAGGTTATTGGTTTTGGCTGCATTACAAAAATGTCAAAAGGCCCTACACAGTTTCATTTATTATTGTGTCCACAAATGTGATTAAGAGCCATACATTCATTCCTGCCCTTGCAAAAATAAAAAAAAAATAAAAATACTCTGCAGGTTCCCCTGGTGCCTGGCTGAGACAGGTCAGAAATGGGTGATTTATTAAGGCTGGACTTTATGGCTTCCCATGACATTGCACTTACTGAAGCTAACTTTTTGCAGCAATATCTTTATCAAACCTTGCTGGCCCGTGTCATAATTTACTGACAATATGTCATCGTGTACAGAAGTGTATAGCTTAGCTTTCTATTCTTATGTAAAACGATTCAAAGAGTGGATTATATTACAGAAAGAAATATCATTATATAGTATATGGTTACAAGCTTCATTACTTAGAATCTATTTAAGCAGTAGCCTGTATTTTCTAATAGATTCTTAAACTCCTAAGGGGTTAAGATGAGATTCTGGCCTTTACAATAATTACTTACTATTCTGAAACGCATAGTCTGATCAATAACTATCTCATTTTCCTTCCATGGCCGAAGTATATAACATGTAACTAATGCATTTAAAAGGCAGCAAAGTTATACATGTCTATTCAAGTCAATATTCCAGCATGCATTCATTAAAAGGCCCTTCTGCACAGCCAACTTTCACAAAATAATAATAAAAAAAAAAAACTACGTAAATTATGACTTCTAAGGGTTGTGTGTGGCAAACAAATTAACGAAATTGTATATAATTCCCCAAATGATTGCAGAATTAGGCCTCATGCATATTGTAAATCTGATATGCACCGAGCCTGCACAGCAGCGCATGAGCCCCTATGGGCCAGCATATAGAGTCTTTGTAGAATACCTTATCCTTCCCTAAAATCAATGCTTCTAGGGAAGTAAATATCTTTGTAATACAACAGATTATACAATGCAATCCAAAATTAACCACTTCAGGACCAGGCTATTTTCCCTGGTTCCTGACAGACACATTTCTGTTTTTCCGTACGTGTGGTTTTGGGGGCTAACACTTTTTTTTTTCTTTAGGAATATATAAATAATTTTTACCTTTTCAGTGACATAAGACACGTATGTACAAAGTGCTACTTTATTATAAAAAAAAATTCTATAATAATAATAAATAAATACTCCAAAGGCGAGACGCATTGTTGCATTTCTGGTGGTGGGGCTAGAACCTGTGACCTGGACATGGCAATCTTGTTTTCTATTTTTGAACTGGATGCATAAAGAGGTACAGTAAAGTCCTATAGAATGGATGCTACAGTGCCTTGCGAAAGTATTTGGCCCCCTTGAACTTTTCAACCTTTTGCCACATTTCAGGCTTCAAACAAAGAAATAAAATTTTAATTTTTTTGGCGAAGAATCAGCAACAAGTGGGACACAATTGTGAAGTGGAACAAAATTTATTGGTTATTTTAAACTTTTGTAAAAAATAAAAAACTGAAAAGCAGTTCTGCGCTATGCTGTTCCTGTAACTCCTATAGAGGTGAACGGTCGCTACAGTGTAGTACATTTAGCTATGCTGTTTCCATAGTTCCCATTCACCTCTATTGGAGTTATGGGAATAGTGTAGAACAGGATTGCTTGGTTGTTCCAGAAAGTCCCACCTTAAAGGTTTGGACTTGAAAGCAGGGATTCCCATCTCAGCAGCGATTTGCCAAGATTGGAATAACGCTTTAAAAATAGAGAGAAGGCAGAGTATAGCAGAATATAATTTCTCTGTAATCCTCACCTTCACCACATAATCCACATTATATTTGCCATTACACTAAAACTAGTATTTAGCAGCTTTTAAATGATGCTCAACATTTTAGGAACATTAGGACTTAATAATGAGAACTGTGTTTTATCTTGTTCTTCTGGGATAAGTACAACACACAATAGTAGAAAGTACTCAAAACACACACACTAATATATATATTGTGAGAGTGTATATATGTATGTATGTATGTATGTATGAATATATATATATATATATATATATATATATATAAATTATTGTAAGCTCTCGTGAGCAAGGCACTCCCTATTGTTTGATATGTTCATTTTTATCACATTGTAATGTCAAATACTATCTGTTCATGAACCCTCTGATTTGTAAAGTGCTGCGGAATATGTTGGAGCTATATAAATAAAGATATTATATACAATATATTTACACACACTAAGTATATATAAAAACATTTATGGCTAAGGCAGAGGGCAAAAGTACCATTAAAACACTGTCACCAGTTTTATCTTCTGCCAACAAATCTTGCTCATGATAGCTTCAGAAATGTTCAGTAAATATGGGACCTTGAAAATCATGAGGCCACTGTATATCACGAAATGGTGTTAACACTTAAGTATGAGCCCTGCGACCAATGAAGAGTGGTTTGGAGAACACACAAATGAGCCATATAGTAGACAGATGAGCAGGAACTGTCATCTGAACTTTGCTTTACTAGAAAAAGAGTCCTTAGAGGCAAGATGCACACGGCCAAGCATCACTTCAAGGAGGATTTAGTCAATTCTGTTATTAATAAAATGCTCATCCACCACCTCTCTTAACTACTAATTACAGTCATAACCTTTTCAGAAAAACTGATGCATGCAAATAAAGTGACAGAAATCACACAGTATTAAGCAAGTACAGTACTATTTTATATGCACAGCCACATTAGAAGGTTATTTATGTATTAAGTAATAATGCTATGTGAATGTCACATTATTATGACCACATCCTACTTTCGACATCAGCAGTGTGTAGCCCATGAAGGAAGTGACACGGCATTGACTGGTTTGGTGGGTATAAAAATTGTGCAATAGGCTGCCTGAATACATGTCACTTACAGTTTTCTTGGGTCAAAGTGGCGATTTATCAGAGTTGCAAAAAGGGATGATTATTAGCTTGCAGGCCAAGGGTGGCAGTATTTCTGAAACAGCGCAGTTTTTGAACTGTTCACTTGCCTCGGTGGTGAAAGTATTGTGAATGAACAAATGACATCCAATGGGAATATTGTGGAGAACGACATGCACCACTGTGAGTGGTGGACGTCAGCTATGAATGTGTGCAAGGCCAACCAACAATCTACAGTGGAGCAGCTCACCGTGAAAATGAACCAGAGACTATATGACGTGTCAAACAACAGTACAGCTAATTCTATTGTGCAGGGGCTCCAAAGCAGGCGGATGGTGACTGCACCATGTGCTGCAACAGGTAGTATCGGAAACGGACCACCGCCGATTGGCTGCCTTCTCCAGGGGGTCAAATTTTCTGCTTCATCAAACGGATGGACATTGGCATTTCAGACGACAAACATCAGAGAAGAAACATCCTGCAACCATTGCTGGAAGAATACAAGTTGGTGGTAGCAGTTTTATCGTCTGGGGAATCTTTTCATGGCATTCTCTCTTTTCACACATCAATGTGGAAGGCACTCTGTACGTAATCTGCAAGGATGTATTCATACCCGAATCAGTTCACTAATACATGCTGTTTGTCTTTCTTGGGGCAGGCGGAATCTTCCAGAAAGACAACATGACACGTCACACAGCTAGAAATGTCCAACAGTCTTAGAATACCTAGGGCCAGGTGAGATTCCATGACCACTCCCTCCTCTAACAGACCCAATACACAAACCCTAGGCTCCGCCTGCAGTTGTAGACTATAGACTCTGGTAATGAGGGCTAATACCCTCCCTCCAATATGAGCCAATAGAACTACATTCCTAGAACATATAGGCATATAGTTACATATAAAGTAGATGGGCCTCTTCATAACCACATCTGCGTGTAACCCAATCCAGAAGAGAAAGCTAGGGGTTCAATAAACTATGTAATAGATACAAACAGGACAATCTCTGCGCCTCACATAAGGGACAGTTTCAGGGTGAGCACCAGGATATCATTCCATTGCTCTTTTGAGAGGCCAAACCTCTGCCTCTCAAGAATACCTGACATGCAGAGGGGACTTAGCTAAATGGATGGACAGTAGGTCACGATATACAGTGAAGGAAATAAGTATTCCTTGCTGATTTTGTAAGTTTGCCCACTGACAAAGACATGAAAAGTCTATAATTTTAAGGGTAGGTTAATTTTAACAGTGAGAGATAGAATATCAAAAATAAAATCCAGAAAATCACATTGAATAAATTTTATAAATGTATTTGCATTTTGCAGAGAGAAATAAGTATTTGATCCCTCTGGCAAACAAGACTTAATACTTGGTGGCAAAACCCTTGTTGGCAAGCACAGCAGACGCTTTTTGTAGTTGATGATTAGGCTTGCGCACGTCAGGAGGAATTTTGGTCAACTCCTCTTTGCAGATCATCTCTAAATCATTAAGATTTTGAGGCTGTCGCTTGGCAACTCGGAGCTTCAGTTCCCTCCATAAGTTTTCTATGAGATTAAGGTCTGGAGACTGGCTAGGCCACTCCATGACCTTAATGTGCTTCTTTTTGAGCCACTCCTTTGTTGCCTTGGCTGTATGTTTTGGGTCATTGTCCTGCTGGAAAACCCAGCCACGACCCACTTTTAATGTCCTGGCGGAAGTAAGGAGGTTGTCACTCAGGACTTTACGGTACATGGTTCCATCCATTCTCCCATTGATGCGGTGAAGTAGTCCTGTGGCCTTAGCAGAGAAACATGCCCAAAACATGTTTCCACCTCCATGCTTGACAGTGGGGACGGTATTCTTTGGGTCATAGGCAGCATTTCTCTATCTCCAAATACGGAGAGTTGAGTTAATGCCAAAGAGCTCAATTTTTGTCTCATCTGACCACAGCACCTTCTCCCATTCACTCACAGAATCATCCAGGTGTTCATTGGCAAACTTCAGATGGGCCTGCACGATTTTAATCCATTACGGCGTAATGCATTACGCAATGGTTTTCTTGGTGACTGTGGTCCCAGCTATCTTGAGATCATTAACAAGTTCCCCCCCCGTGTAGTTTTAGGCTGATCTCTCACCTTCCTCATGATCAAGGATACTCCACGAGGTGAGATTTTGCATGGAGCCCCAGATCGATGTCGATTGACAGTCATTTTGCACCAATTGTTGTCTCCTTCTCACGCAGGGTCTTACTTATGGTTTTGTAGCCCATTCCAGCCTTGTGTAGGTCTATGATCTTGCCCCTGACATCCTTAGAAAGCTCTTTGGTCTTGCCCATGTTGTAGAGGTTAGAGTCTGACTGATTCATTGAGTCTGTGGACAGGAGTCTTTTATACAGGTGACAATGTAAGAGAACTGTCTTTAATGCAGGTAACGAGTTGATTAGGAGCGTCTAACTGGTCTGTAGGAGCCAGAACTCTTAATGGTTGGTAGGGGATCAAATACTTATTTCTCTCCGCAAAATACAAATAAATTTATACAATGTGATTTTCTGGATTTTATTTTTGATATTCTCTTACTGTTAAAATTAACCTACCCTTAAAACTATAGCCTGTTCATGCCTTTGTCAGTAGGCAAACTTACAAAACCAGCAAGGGATCAAATACTTCTTTCCTTCACTGTATAATGGAAATGAGTCCTTTGGTGGCGTCAGCCGACAATATGGAATCTAAGGTAGCATGAACTAAAAGACAAAACAAACCACATCATCAAACTACAAAGAGTGATCTATACTAAACGTAAGGCACTACACAAATATGATGTCATATGAAGGACTTTGCTGGACACCCTGGGTCTCTCCTCTGCAGCTCTATCGCTGGATAGAATGTTTCCTCCAGGTCTAGCACTGCTGTCTCATAGCTAGGGAACATGCTTCCATGTGTGATATGTAGGTTTCCCTTGGTAGCATCCCCGGACCAATCAATAATCTCCCTTCAAGCAATTGCTTAATACATGGAATGCACAGCCGGAGGGGATGGGACTATCAGTGGGCCTCTTTTTTGTTCCATCAGGGAAACTATACTCTATACTTACCTCTCTACCTCTGATGAGCTAGATAGTAAATACTCTAGCAGAAACGCTGCGTCAGGTAGCCTTAAGTAGGTAATCTTAAGTTATTGCTGGCCTGTTGTGAGTTGCAATAACTCCTATTGATTGCGCGCTCACAGATATTAGCCTTTAGTGGATCCTGGGTCTCTTATAAGTAACAACCATTTAGCATATATAGGTGCACTCTCAGTTAAACCATTGGTATTTATGCATACCCTAATATCAATGCACTTTTAGGTTGGTCTATAGGAGCAACTCAGGAGTAAATATAATCGGAGTTCTTCATATGACTTTCCTAACATTTATAAGTTAGGACACAGTGGTGTTATCTGGTCATTGTTTAGTTATGCTTTGACCTGTAACACTAATGTGCATATGCAGCCGTCTCTTGCATTTATTTATAGAGCCATACACTCTTTTCTATGGGATGCTGGATTCTAAAAAAAAAACAAAACAAAAAAAAACAAAACACAGAATTCTAATAGTGATTGATGAATGCTACAGAGGGCCCTCTCTTAGTCCAGCACTCAGTCATTTTAGTGCTCACTATTTTATCCAGTTTTGTGATAATAGCTCCATTGCCATTTTTGGAAAATGTCCAAATGTTGGAAGAGCATGACCTAGACTTCCAAGTACTTCCCTAGTTCTGCACAAAGAAAAATAATAATGAACAACTAAAACATAACTTTTAATAATATAGGTATATATATATATATATATATATATATATAGCTTATAAAACAAGCCACCAATACTTGGTAGATGCCCAAAGTATAAAACTATGTCTAAACACGGTAATCAAGATCCAGTCAATATATATTATATAAGGGTGGTGATGTCCAATCTTATGCATCCAGTACAATATTCACTATTGTGGACTCCCAATACCAATCTCCTATACATCATTACAACCGTGTTCCTATATTGCGGCTAAAAAACATGGTATTTATATCCTGGCTAACCGACTCTACTCTTTCATAGATCACTACCCCAGTTGATACTACTACTAAGTGCCAAATATCTAGGAACCACAGTTAATAGTATATCTAAAAAAAAACTTGCGCTGACTTCACAGCGTCTATATTGTATGGTATTATGAACGAGTATGAATCACCTCATTACCACCTAAATATTCTCACTGCCTCCCAATAGCCTTTATATATAGTCAGCGCAAGTTGTTTTTGAGATATACTATTAGCTGTAGTTCCTAGATATTTGGCACTTAGTAGTAGTATCAACTGGGGTAGTGATCTATGAAAGAGTAGAGTGCGTTAGCGGCGGATATAAATACCATGTTTTTTAGCCCCAATAGAGGAACATGGTTGTTAATGATGTATAGGAGATTGGTATTGGGAGTCCACAATAGTGAATAGGGTACTGGATGCATAAATATATACAGTACAGGCCAAAAGTTTGGGGACACCTTCTCATTCCAAGAGTTTTCTGTATTTTCATGACTATAAAAATTGTAGAGTCACACTGAAGGCATCAAAACTATGAATTAACACATGTGGAATTATATACTTAACAAAAAAGTGTGAAACAACTGAAAATATGTCTTATATTCTAGGTTCTTCAAAGTAGCCACCTTTTGCTTTGATTACTGCTTTGCACACTCTTGGCATTCTCTTGATGAGCTTCAAGAGGTAGTCACCTGAAATGGTCTTCCAACAGTCTTGAAGGAGTTCCCAGAGATGCTTAGCACTTGTTGGCCCTTTTGCCTTCACTCTGCGGTCCAGCTCACCCCAAACCATCTCGATTGGGTTCAGGTCTGGTGACTGTGGATGCCAGGTCATCTGGCGTAGCACCCCATCACTCTCCTTCTTGGTCAAATAGCCCTTACACAGTCTGGAGGTGTGTTTGGGGTCATTGTCCTGTTGAAAAATAAATGATGGTCCAACTAAACGCAAACCGGATGGAATAGCATGCCGCTGCAAGATGCTGTGGTAACCATGCTGGTTCAGTATTCCTTCAATTTTGAATAAATCCCCAACAGTGTCACCAGCAAAGCACCCCCACACCATCACACCTCCTCCTCCATGCTTCACGGTGGGAACCAGGCATGTAGAGTCCATTCGTTCACCTTTTCTGCGTCGCACAAAGACACGGTAGTTGGAACCAAAGATCTCAAATTTGGACTCATCAGACCAAAGCACAGATTTCCACAGGTCTAATGTCCATTCCTTGTGTTCTTTAGTCCAAACAAGTCTCTTCTGCTTGTTGCCTGTCCTTAGCAGTGGTTTCCTAGCAGCTATTTTACCATGAAGGCCTGCTGCACACAGTCTCCTCTTAACAGTTGTTGTAGATATGTGTCTGCTGCTAGAACTCTGTGTGGCATTGACCTGGTCTCTAATCTGAGCTGCTGTTAACCTGCAATTTCTGAGGCTGGTGACTCGGATGAACTTATCCTCCGCAGCAGAGGTGACTCTTGGTCTTCCTTCTCTGGGGTGGTCCTCGTGTGAGCCAGTTTCTTTGTAGCGCTTGATGGTTTTGGCCACTGCACTGCACTGGTTTTGGCCACTGCACTGCACTTTCAAAGTTTTCCCAATTTTTCGGACTGACTGACCTTCATTTCTTAAAGTAATGATGGCCACTCGTTTTTCTTTACTTAGCTGCTTTTTTCTTGCCATAATACAAATTCTAACACTCCATTCAGTAGGTCCATCAGCTGTGTATCCACCTGACTTCTGAACACCACAACTGATGATCCCAACCCCATTTATAAGGCAAGAAATCCCACTTATTAAACCTGACAGGGCACACCTGTGAAGTGAAAACCATTTCAGGTGACTACCTCTTGAAGCTCATCAAGAGAATGCCAAGAGTGTGCAAAGCAGTAATCAAAGCAAAAGGTGGCTACTTTGAAGAACCTAGAATATAAGACATATTTTCAGTTGTTTCACACTTTTTTGTTAAGTATATAATTCCATATGTGTTAATTCATAGTTTTGATGCCTTCAGTGTGAATCTACAATTTTTATAGTCATGAAAATACAGAAAACTCTTGGAATGAGAAGGTGTGTCCAAACTTTTGGTCTTTACTGTATATATATGTATATCTATATATATATATCTATATATATATAGATATATATATCTATATATATATATCTATATATATATATATTAAAAGTTATGTTTTAGTTCATTATTTTTATTTGC
This sequence comes from Leptodactylus fallax, assembly GCA_947044405.1. Classification (NCBI taxonomy): domain Eukaryota; kingdom Metazoa; phylum Chordata; class Amphibia; order Anura; family Leptodactylidae; genus Leptodactylus; species Leptodactylus fallax. The sequence goes on along the minus strand of CAMRHE010000010.1, from coordinate 9,146,740 downwards.
GCATATTTAGATGGTTGAACAACAAATTAATATACCATTTATTAGGTCTTTTGTTTACTTCCCTAGTTCCCTCTAATTCCCCAGACTTGAACCTAATTGTGGATCTGTGGGACCACCTCGATGATCATGTTTGCTCTATGAGTCATTCCCACACACCCTCCTGCAAGAATGACAGGGCCCCAATAGTTTTTACAGATGGGTGCCATGGTGTTACAGTACCAGCTCCAATATTTGATTATTATTTTATTTGTTAAATCTATGGTTTATTGATTTATTTTACATGGAGATTATTATTTATGGTGGTATGATCGTTATCCCCAGTGGTTCTTACCTGGTTAAGGTCACTCTTGGGTCAGCTATGACCAAATTCCATGAGCAGGTTTCTGAAGATTTTTGAGAGTCTGCCTAGCAGCAGGATCGCCAGTTGATTGGACCGTTGACTTCAGTGGTGGGAAAATTCAGGTTTAAACTGAGCATCTGGAAGCAGTTTGGGGTCTTCGCCCCCTGAATCTAGATGGAGCAGCACTCGCCCTCCCTAAAGGATTTCACATGGACTGTCACGATGCCTTATTGGTGAGGTTTTTAGTCCCCAAGTTAATGACTGGTTTTAAAACTGGTTTGATTCATTTTGGTTGTTCTTAATTTATTGATTTGAATTATTGATTAATTATTTTTTATTATTAACTGGATTGGTAAACCCTTAATAAAGGCATCGCGGCCAAATTTATTCCAAAAGTAAAGTGTGTATGTCTATTTAATTCTTAATGGTTTATTATAATGGGAGCAATTGGACCACCATGTGATGCACTGCAGACAGCATGGCTCCAGATACCTGAGCCTGTCTAGCTGTTGTCCACGCTGTCCAGGGTAGTTACTCTGGATATTATATAATAATGCGACTCGACTCTGTACACATCTTACAAGTAGTAGAAGAAGCACTATAGCAGAGGTAGCGATGAGAGGAACTCTTGGCCTGTGCTTTCACCTACTTATCACAGTTACAGGTTAGGAATGCTTTAACTCTGTAGGCAATGCAAATGCTAGATGCACTTAGAAATTGGATATTCATTTTGGATATATTTTCTTCACCAGTTGACCGTTTTTCTGGAATCAATTAAAGGGATTTCCTACATGTATAGCGTATTCCCAAGATTTTCCATAAATGTCTGATAGGTGAGGATTCCACAGATCAGGAGATCAGTGTCTCATAACCTATAGGAAGCTCAATGAGAGTTAAAGAAAACACTAGAGCAATGTTAGTTTTTTGCATTGAACAAAAGGCCATTCATGTACCTTTCCAACATACTAGAACCTACAAAGTCTCCCAATATAAAAACATGGAACACACTGCAAAGCTAGCCTTAAAATATATCACTAGTAGAGATGAGCGAATCGATTCTGCACAAGTGGAATTCGATCCGAATTTCAGGAAATCTTCGATTCACCATGATTCCGGATTTCCTGATGCTTCGCGGTAACCAATATTTAGTAAGGACCTTTGTGACATCAGACGGTCACATGATGTTCTCTAGTGATGTGATTGAGTAGGTGTGTCTTTGCTTGTCAGCAGATCCTTCCACATGATTAAAACTTGTCCGTGCTGGAGAGAGAGAGAGACATGACCGTGGCATCCAAGGGCTTCCGCCATTTTGCCGCCCACCCCGGCTCTCTGAAGATCGGAAATAGCGGTTTATTCGCCACAAAGTAATTCGGATAGAAGCAAATTTTTTGGGAACTTCGAATAGAACTGCCAAATCGAACTTTGGAGAAATTCGCTCATCTCTAATCACTAGCATTAATACCATTTATTATGTCAGCAAAACTAAGCCCAGGTCAAGCAACCATGAAACAAGGACATAAGAAGCATCATGCTTATAAGAGCACCCAGAAAGGCAATAAATGCTACTTGTGTAGGTTGCCCACTGTTGGTAGAGGACTATATGGAAAGGCATTTTACTACGGCAAGGCCCTGAGGACATTTTCACAATGGCAATGCTGCCTCTATTTAATGGTCATCTGTTGGAACTGGAGAGATACCTTCACTAGCCCAAGATATATAAAAAGTGTTGTACTTGTGGGTTTCTGTTACAGTATTGCTTCTGTGGTAGAAGCTTGTGCAAATTTGTATGTACCAATGTCAGATACTGACTGAAAAATGTTACTCTGTCCACCTGGTACTGCAATGTTAGGAACTCACTACATACTTCCAATCCATCAGGAAATGATTACTATTCAATATTAAAGTAGTACTCCCACAAAAAATATTCTCTGTACTGTTAGAAAGATCAATCATTTAAGGTATAGTGAAGTTAATCTTACTAGTGGCTGTATTTCTGAGTTATCCACTCCCTTCTGATCCTCAGGTGTATCATGCGACCGACATTCTGACCCTACAACTGATACAGGATATCTTTGTTGTGGATAGGAAGTCAGTTTCTCTTCATTCAACCAACTTTGAACGCGATTAAGAATGAATAGCTGGCATAGATGTCAGTGAACATTTGCACCAGTAACCTGGTGTAAATGATCTTGAATGTATCGCAACTCACGCCATTTTCACAAAAGTGGCTTGGGAGGCGCAAAAAATATTTAAAGTGTCAAAATCACAGTTTGACTTTTTAAAAAAAAAAACACAAAACAAAACAAAAAAAAAAATAAAAATAATATCCCCCACTGTGTCCACTGGAGAGTTTTATTGCTGGACATACGACACATTCGTGGCTAGCTCAGGTAAGATTACTGTAATTTACATCATATACCTTTATAACAGATCAGAAAATACATTTTTTCTAGGGCTTTAAATCTGGATTTTCAGTCTTCTAAATTTAACATTATTAGATTTGATCACATTTTCCATAGCCTGTTCTTCATATATACTGTGCTGCCCAACAGTATACTTGCAGCTCAGTAGATGCTGTCAGCGGGTAGAGACAACGTCCAGGAAAGTCTAGAGTAGAATAGCCAGTGCACAGTGACATTCCCTGGTAGGCAGCGGTATATTTAAACCATCACAACGTCTGGCAATTTCCCTCCATATCCATTAGCCTTGCATTTTTATGAGCCCTAATTTAAATCTACTGACAGGAAATGGTTATTGTTTTTTCAACTGGGAAAATGCAGCCTTTTACAGGGCTTACTGCGAATCACTCCCATGGTGATAAACTGCGGTGATGGATGAATACCTCTCCCTTGTTACGCCACAAACTTATAGTCTAAAGATGATGTATACAGCCAGCAGCAACTAAACCAAATATCACTACTCTACTGCAAACAAAACCAAGCAGGGGTGCATGCGGACTGACTTGGAGTGCTGTTGATTTCCACAAGTACTGTATGGAGCACGTTCAGCAATGCTGGTGCCATCTTCAATAATACACCTAGTAATTATTAATTACAATAATGAACAAAACAGTAGCGGATCATATGCATACAAGCAAATACTGGTATAGGAGTCAAAGCCTGCAGGGCGTTTGCTGGTCTACAAAACTAGTAGGCTAGGGCTAGGTAGAGACTTTTGTGACGCTATTGATCGATTTTAGTCAAGTTTCAGCTGCAGTCCAAAGAAATATATTGGCCAAGATTTATCATGCATTGTATGCCAGTTTTCTGCAATTGCAACTTTTTTTTTAGTTTTAACTCAACACCGCCTTTTCCCAAACAGAAGGAAGGGGAAATCTGGTGTAAATGATGGAGGAAATTTCCCCCTAGATGCACTGCCAGGCGAAGGATGCATCTCAATTATGAGGTGGCGTGTGCCTCTTCATATATGCCGGCTCTGGGGCTAAGATGGGTGTTGGTAACAAAGTTATTACAAAGTTTTATAGATTAACCTGTACTATTTATTTATGCAAAGTGATTTATAACTGGAAGTACACTGTAAAACTAAATAAGAGTTTAGTTATTTATGTTCTCAAGAAAGCAAGGTGGCAGCCATGTGAAACCACCTTTATTGCTCCTGATGAGGCGTGCCAGCCAGTTTTACTAGAATCTAGAACAGCAGCTATACTTAGGGTGTATTCACACTACATTTGCAGTATCGAGTGGGCATGTTCATCAAGAAAGCTCCTGGCACATATGTCAAACATATCCATAAGGCCCCTTTCACCCAGCGGATGCTAAAATTGTTACGTTGAACTACCGAAGCAATGAACCACATAAGCAAATTCTCCACTCATTGTATGGTAACATCAGGTGATAACCCATTTGTGAGCTGTAATAGAAGCCATAGGGGTTGCCAGCCACAACTCAAAGAAACAGGAAAGTCCCAACTAAAACATTAACAGAATTTTAAATGTAGGTGTTAAAGAGGTAGCCTGGTAATAAGTTACCCCCTACCCACTGGTTCCAACCAGCATAGGAAAGGAGGCCCCATTCCCATGGTTTGAAAGGAATGGTGGTGGCACATGTGCGCTGTTCCTCCATTCATCTGCATCGGACTGCCAAAGAGAAGCACAGAACAGCACTCTCCTCTCCGACGGTCCCATTAAATAGAATAGACAACTATGGCTCCATTACCATTCACAGAACGTAAGCGCTTGCGAGCAGGGCCCTCATTCCTATTACCTGATATGTTTATTTTTTTGACACATTGTAAATGTCTCATATTGTCTGTTCATACGTCCTCTGATTTGTAAAGTGCTGCGGAATATGTTGGCGCTATATAAAGTTACTATTTTTATTATTAATGGAAAATTTGCTTATGCAATGTGACAAACACCATTCTTGCTCACTGTACTAAAGAGTTTATTCACCATGTACAGTACTTGTTATTACCAAGATACTGATTTAAATGCCAGCTAAGCTTTGGGGTATCAGGTATTTGAGACACTTATATTAAAATGGGGAATGCCAGCAATCCTGACAGTAGATTGCATAGCTCATGAAATAATTTTCTAGAATTTTTTTCTTACAACATTGAATGTTACAATTTCTCTGTTATTCCTTTTGGGAATAACAGGATACAATCATGCCTCTTTTTAAAAGGGCTTTACACATCACAAGTCTGCCACTGTAGAACCAATGTTGACCATCCTAGTGACAAGGGGAATGAAAAGTAAAGAGGAGGATTTTTTACTCCAAAATTGTAATTTCATTGCTGTATATCAGAGTATACAGGTACTTACTAAGACTCCATACATACAACTGTATGCTTTGTCAGTGTGCTAGCAGTGTTTTTAACTGCTAGCAAACTGGTCCATTCTTTTATTATGGCCCCATACACACAACCGTGCATTATTAACTGCCCATGAAGGGGGCTTCAGCCTGGGGCAAAATTCAGGACAGGTCCTAATGCTGTCTGGTTTGGCCCAGGCTCATTTAGTTGAATTGTATAAGTCTAAGTCTGTGGAGGGCATGGCTGGCATACGGGTATCAGTTTTATCATCCGTACATGCACACTTATATGCATGTAGCCTAAAGCAGACACTTCAGGAGAGCATCTTCAAGCAGCATCGTGCAGAGTATGTATGGTGGTACATATTAAGAGAATGGAACTAGTATTTATAATAAACTTTTATAGTCAGTTACTATGGCATAGAACAGCCAAATACACTTAACTTGTGAACCATACGGCTACCATACGTAACATTTCACTGAGCCGCATGGATTTTATTACATCTGCAGTCACTAATACCTGGAAGCAGCTGAAACTGGACAGCGCGGGACATGTGTAACTGGAGATCAGAATGTGTTTACATGTGAGACCCCAGCCTAACTGGAAAAGTCAGAACATCCTCTGCAGTACAGTGATAGAAACTGAAGCCAGTGTGTGGTCAGCATACCACAGTCAGCATGACCCTTTGCAGTCTGGCCAGGACCAGTCTGATTCTACTTTTTTGGCACAAATTCCCCATATTCCAAACTCTATTAACAAAAGATACCAGAATACATCTTACCAAGGTTTTCTTTTTCAACTTCAGCAGTACTAGATCTAGAAGACAAAAGAAAAGTCACAAATAAATGAAAAACAACAACATAAAACCAAGTAAACAATGATGGGAGTTTGGATTAATAACCACACGTGTAACTGACAGCCATTATGTGTTTGCAGTTTTGGGGGTACTTGTTGAGAGTACAAGAAAATCAGTCATTAGTTATTTTAAAAAATTTTTGCATTTAAACACATTAAATATCCTATTGCAACAAAGGGTTTGTCCTTTTTATTATTATTTAATACTGCTGCTTGTAATGCTATAAACTTAAACCAATACTCTGCCTCTATGTCTACTACTGTTTCCAGCACTGGCAGCTTCATTCCTCTGTATACAGGTCTCTGTGCCCGGTGATCGCTGCAGCAAATCACAGGCCTCAGCAGTCACCACGTCACAAATGGCACTTACAGCAGCCACGTGCTAAGGCCTGCGATTGGCTACAGCGCTCCCCTCGCATGTCACAGGTAATGTCAGGCTGGGGACCTATATACAGATGAACAAAGCTGCCATCACTGGGAACGTAGGCTCGGGGAGTAGAAAAAAATGGTTTGTTAGGTTTACGGCCATACGAGCAGCAGTATTAAATAATGTTAAAATAAATAAATAAATGAAGTAGACAGCTCCTTTAACTTACAGGCATGTTATAGTGCCATCCGTTTACACATTCTCCCTTATACAGTGTCCACCTTAATACATGTGCTTATGTGGACATGCATGCCCAGTCTCTCTACTTGATTGGACTCAGAAGTAATGTGGTGGGCTCTCTGCTCTAGTGACCTGGCTTCCACAGAATCTGCAGCATCTTCTCTGTTAGAGGAGAGGCTAAGAAAGTACCATAGCAGAGAGGATGCTGCATAGGATCTTACTAGTGATAAAGGGTGGATGTACATACCGCAGAATACCAGGGGATCTGTAGGACTAGTCTGTATGTGGCTGGGTAAGACATCAGCAATACAGTACCATGTACACTGCATCCCCTCCATACTCACATGGCAGCGTAGAAACTGACACATGAGGTATTAAAAATGATAAAATCTCTTTCTTAGGTTGATAACCTTACATTATTGAATTATTTGCCAGGTTCCCTTTAAAAAGAAAAAAATATATATATAGAAATATAAAAATATAGACAGGTTTGCACTAAGAAGTTGTGACTGTTTGCTTTCCTGATTTGCTGAAGAATGGCAGAGTTCATTAAAAAAATTAAATAAAAAAAAATAAATGAATGAATATCTATCTATCTAATAAATAATATATTTAGAGAATCTATTGTAAAGAAATCAAATAATGTCCTTATGACGACACTCTGGGCAGATAATATAATTTTCTTTTGCAGTACATTACTCTGAAAGTATCTGACGCAGAAGAAAACGTTCAATGTGGAAATATTCAGCCCATTACCCTGCTATTACATCACAGCTTTTTCTAAAACCAACCAGTTCTACAAACTAGCCTACAGCATGCGTCTAAGAGCTGCTGTATGAACACTCCTGCTACACAAACATTGAATCAGCTGCTATTATCAAATGTCAATGCTGAGGTTACAGGCAGAACATGTACTAGATTTCAGCACGATGGAAAGACACACAGTATCAGATGACCATAGGACTCCAACATTACTGACGTAAATGTAGTCATGAGTCTCAATGTGGTTAAGCAACAGAATCCTCCTCCAGCTCCTCCAATGACATGTAGGGGTGTGAGAGGGGTGTGAATGGTACGCATTCACATCAATGTTATGTAATGCCTCTGGCACAAAGACAAAACAGGTTATATAACTCTCTAATGCAGAATAATCATTTCATGGTCACCACCAGGAAAAGATTTAGCAACAAACACACAAAGCATGAAACCCCTTTGCAGTTTTCTGTAACAAATAAGTAATACTTCTTAGATTCTGCGCACGGGGATAGAAAATCTATATGGTATATTATGCTCAAGATATCACAGTATCTTTATGGACTGGTTTACATAATACAATTCTGGACAAAATCTAAATTGTAACTTATGACTGTGCAAAGAGTGCCATTAACATGCCAAGCATTTCCTTAGAAAATAAGAAACAATAGGCAATTTATTTCTATGCTTATGTATATGAACAATTCCTGTTCACGTGGAGTTGTAGTACAGTCTATGATAAAATAATGAGTCCTGAACTTTCTGAAGATCAGACAATCCATGGTTATGTGATAGACACACAGGTGAACAGCTTGTTACCAGAATGAATGACAGCAAGAAGAGAAGATCTATAATCCATGAGTAACTGATACAAAAAATAATTGAAATTGAAATATTGTATACATTTTTATTGTACAAACAAGTTTTGTCTCTCAAGATCTAAAAACCTTCTTTTACAAAGAGCACCACCCGGCCCACAGGTTATGTGCTGTATTGCATCACTGTTTCATTAATTTAACTGGAGCCAAACTGCAATACCAGACAACCCATGAAAAGGTGTGGTGCTGTTACTAGACAAAAGCAGACATATTTTTCAAAACCTTTATAATCCCTCTAACATGTATAGCTGTCTCTAGCAAGAAATGGTATTACTACATACTACAGGGAAATCTTCAGACTCCATAGCAATAGCATGCCACTGCATAATTCCTTTAAATAGATTATGAGAGAGACTGGAGTTTCTCATTGTTGTAGATAACCCACGTGACCAAATAACTCAGAGCTGTGGCATCGGAGTCATGAAGTCAGAATCAGGACCTATTTTGGTTGGAGTTAGAAAAAAAAAATTACTGACGACAAAATAAAACGATGATATTATACAATTATCAATATCGTATAATTACACGTATAGTTTATTACATATTTACTTTCATAGGAATTTAATATCTAGCTTTTTAATGAATTACAGGATTTTACTGCTTTTGACTGACCGTGGCTGAAGGAATCAGAGCAGAAGTTGGAGTCTTAGTTGGAAAAAGTAAAAAAAATAAAGGAGTCGGTGGTTTGGCCTACTAATTCCATGCCCTGAAACTACTAACACATGTGGATGGCTACTGATCAAACAGCACTGCCCATGACGTGACTACTGCACTGTGATCACCTTCAATGGCAAATGTTTGGTTGGCAGTTTCAGCTCTACTTTGCCACTGGTCTCCGGTGCTAGATTAGGAGAATTTTTAAAGTGGTGGTTTATGCAGTTTCATAAACTGCATAAATATGGTGAGTGCACTACCTGCCGTGTTCTCTATCTTGAGTGCCCTCCTTGAACCACTGCTAGTTATAGAGCGAGGGTTAGGGGAGAGCTCCTGCCACTCCAACATCACTATCCCATGTTGTTCTGCCAGTGGGAAGCAATGTTACAAGTAGGACATCTATTCCTCCCTGTGCTGCACCTTCTAAGAGTCCTTAGCCAGTACTGGGCAGAACACCCACCTTTTAAATGAGCACCGCTTTCTATATAACCATTTCTTGACTGTATACTATGAAGGGTTGCTCCTCATTGACAGCTGCCTCTCCTCAAGTCAACTGCACACTAATTAAACCCATTGCACACAAGATCTATTGCTATACCAGACTCATGTTTTATGATATATTAAACATAACAATATACCCTTCTGCATGGTCAGTGCCATCCTTTTGCTCATACTTTTCTGCCGGTGTTACTCCATGTTTTGTATTATATGAGGAAGACATTCGCCCAGAAAACCCCTTCAACAGTAAGTAACCCCATATTATATCTCACTAACCCAGGGTAGTATGGTACATCACATTACAGTAACACTTAGGCTATGTGAACATGAACATACATTGAGTGGGTTTCAACATTCTGAAATGAGCTCAGATGCTAATGACAAGTGCCGAGTAGCTGGCTGTTAAAGTACTACAAGTAGTATCATCTTGGTATCAGGAACAATGATTGTACATTTGGTATTGGTATCGAAGTCCAAATTATGGTATTGTGACAACTGTGATAGAATTACATGTAATCTCCACTGAATCACAAGATCCAGCTGCAGAGAAATTTCAGATAGAAAGGAATAACTAAATAAGGTGACGCTAGCTGTATTATAGATGGGGGATCAGGTACATAATGAAAGAAAAGAAAAGAAAAAAAAAGTGTAGATTTAAAATAACATCCAGTTGTCCAATGTTTTTGCACAATATTCAGTTCTGCCTTTTGTAGTTAAAAAAAAAAGTAAAAGATTTAGAGTTTAACCAAACTAGTGTGAACAGTTAGCGTCAGCAGAACAAGCCCCTCCGCACTCATTAGTGCTGGTTACAGGGAGCAGATAGGATATGCATCTAGTAATTCCCATTGATTTATTTGGATGCTCGAGATACTCGCTTTATCAAGTGTGACAAGAACTTGTTAGAATGAATTCTTAACATTGTTAAGAGATAAACAAGAGAAAACATCTATGGGAATGCTAGCCTTATGAGACTGCATCTGTCATTGCGGTTTTTGGATTGTCAGTTCATTGTGTAAATATCCTCACGAAGCAGATGTCACAACATTTAGCTGTTTCTCGGGGAGCAAGTTGGACAGCTAAAAGCCTTTATAATTAAAAGGGAACTGTATATAAGAGTGCATTACATCTGCTACCATGGCTTTACCCATGAGCGTACTAGAGGAGATAAAACAAGACTCTTACATGCAGCAGAAGTACAATAAAATGACAATGACTTGTTGGTTTTCAGAAGGGTTATTAGGCAAAGATCCCATTGAAATTTAGATTTCATACATCTTGATGCTGTAAACGCATTGTAGGCTAATCCATAATGCACAGAGTAAATGTGCTGCGCGTCTAGGTGACAAGTATAAATTAGTTTTCTTGCAAATTAGTTGTTTGTCACAGGTACCCTGGTAAAAGCTGTAAAAGTCCACAGCTTACAGTTATTTTTGAGTCTATCCATCCTCCCTAGGAGAAACAGGGGCTATTCCCAGACCAACAGGGCTGTCTAACACCTGTCTCTTACAGCTTGTTAAACTGTCTGCAGTGCTCTATGCTGCCGAGTAGAGACATAAAAACAGTAGCAAAGGTGTAGATAAGGATTTCTGTCTTATCAAATTGGAAAAGAACACAGCCTGGAATAATACAACCAGACGGGATTTAGGAAGCAGTCAATTCAGCAGGTGTGAAGATTAAATGACAAAGATATGAGGATCTCCTGTTCTAGCTATTAATGGGTGGGCATGAAAGATGTTCAAACCAGTGTGATAGGCTTTAGATACTACACGAGCATATAAAACTATCACAGTACATAAAAATAGCTTCCAAACATAATATACAATGTTAAATAAGCAAATAAATCTATTAAAAAAAAACCCTGCAAAATTACACTGGTGCTTCCGATAAATCAAAAATACTACGTAAAAAAAAACCCAAAAAAAAAAAAAAACACCAAAATTACTAAAATTAATAATAAAAAAAAATTCAGAGTTGTATAAGAAAAATTGCATACAGCTGTCCCCATGCCTAAGAATTTAAGTAGCTATTCGTTCATGCCTCTGGAATGAAAATTGAAGCTTAAAGAAATTGGAATTTTTAATCTTTAAGGCAAATGGATTTTGCTAGACAACTTGACTGGAAATCAGGACTAGGTGTTCATGTCCTTGACAATGACACTGTGCTAATATCGGTCCCTGTGCAGTAAAATCTCCTTTTCTGGGTACTAAACAGACTCAATCTAAAATATTAAGTTGTTTGCCAAAAATGTTGATTTTGAAGCATAAAAGTGTAATCTCCTGTAAGGACATTTTATAAAGTTACAGCTTCCTAAAAATAATAAAAAAAAAAAAAAAAAAAAAAAAACACAGTTACAATATAAAATACATTAAACATTTTCAGTGAAGTGTTTCTTTTGTCACCAATAGCACTGAATATCTGGATATGAACAGTTTCCAGGATCATAAACTTATCTGGCTACCACAAGTGCTATGTATAGAATTTTTTTTTCTTACTGAAACTGCCAAGTAATCATTTGGTTACACTAAAATTTTAACTTGTATAGTAGTTACAGGTTTGGCATTAAGAAGAAAAACAACAGACATTAAACATTACCAGACCAGTAACTAATGCTAAAAAAGATCAAGAACAATTCTCACAGTCAATTGACTGGGAATGTGATGCCAATGTCCTATAAATGCTCTCTAAAGCATTATCTGTGCAGCCTGAAATGCTAACCAAGGGACTGAACAAGAGCTCCAAGACAAAAATTGCAACTCAAAGCAGAACATGAAAAACTCCACGAGAAATAAGTCAAGATGGGACGGTAGAAGGCCTAGTTAGTCAATTAATCATATAACCAACAAATGTTGTACATTAACTTCAATAACTATTCCACCTGACTCCTCCATACACATGTATGCTTGGTTTGGCTAAGCGCGCACATTTTCTCAGTGGGGAAATGAAGGTATATCGCTGCCAGACTCCTCTTGTGGCAGCTTTTCCCCCAATGAGAAAACAAGTCTATGGCATGCTGAAACCCAAAACACCGTTCCTTCTATTCCTTGAGAACATCTGTTGGCACACTCCTCATCCACATCAGTTAGCTGGTTCTGAAATACACAAAAGAATTGTGTGCCTCAAATATGAGCACCCGGATAAGGCTCTACACATAAAAAAAAAATAAAACAGCTACAAACCATGAAAAAAAGGATAAAACACATCGGGAGACATTTATTTACTAACTTATCTACGCGTTTCCTGGTGTAGATGGATGTAAAAAAAAGTTGACCCAAAAAGTTTACTATGATTCATACCAAAAAGCTGGTGACAGTTGTACCAATAATCCATGCCTGACTGGCACAGATTTCAATTTTGGCACATTGGAGCCCATATAAATTAAGCTAGAGCCTCTTATTAATTCAGGCGCAGTTAGCGCCTGCAGGGGAAATTAATTAAGACTGCTATACAGAACACCAGTCTTAATAAAATCATCCCATGAGGGTGTTCACACTACCACTGTTAACGTCCGTTGCTGTCTTCCGTCATAGGATGACAGCAACGGACATTAAACTGTTGCATAGAATGGTCACAGACTGATTCTGTGTCTGTTCCCATTGACACTAATGTAAGCAATCTTCCACCATGTTTGTTTACCTTTGTAATGGAAGATAAAGTCCTACGTGCACAACAGAAGACAGCAACAGACACTAACAACGGTAGTGTGAATGCCCCCTTACAGAGGTAGTGTCCTTTTGCCATTTATGGCTATATCCATACACATATGCAATATATACGTATATATGAATACACAATAAATGTCTTATAGACCCCCAACATTCTCAAGAACAAGGCCCCCTTTCACGGCATAAATGCCAAGGTAGAAATATCCCTTTAAATCAAAGTTAAATACAAGACAAATTCCTTTAAAATATGGTAATCTAAATCTCTGGTAAATGCCAAGGAGGCATTCAGCAAATTCCAAGCCTGGACAACCTATTGAATAAAATTTCCTCTACAGACTGTACATTGCAAGGCATACTGCAAGACATACAGCGAAGCATTCCCTATCAGATACTGTTGTGCCCCTCACTAATTTCTTTAATACCTTTAATCTGAACTCTGACTAAAAGAAACAAAGACAGCAAGCATTTATCACTTTTTACAGCTGGTTTTGGCTTCTTCAGTGAGGCTCAGCAGGTATCCATCAGCTTTGAGCCACTTTGGCTCATCCTACAATCTATTTTTTTTTTTTATTTTAAAGGAGGATATAAGGATTTGAGAGCCCATCCGTGCTATGAGGCTGTATCATCTGTACATTAATCATTCAGAGTAAAGTGAAATAAGTGCCAGGAGGAAAACTCTAGCTGGGCACATTCGGCTGGCAGCTGTATCCAAGCCCCGTTGTACGCTCAAAAGCACAGTGCACCTTTATATTTATCAGCTCAGCACTCATGATACAAGAAGAGACAGGTTACGTGCGGAGACTGGAACAAACGTGGATTTACATACTAGCTTCACATTCCCCTTGCCATCCTAATCACGTTCTTCACAGCTTCCTAGTTCTGCAAAAAAAATATGTATGGACGCGCATTTTAATTTCCTCGCTGCTCTCCTGATCACTGTCCTATGGTGTGTACTTATAACTCAGCACTGTTCAGTTTGACAAATGGTCCTGTTCTCCAGCTGTCGGAAATGAGTTCAAACATGTAAAATTCAATAGCTCAGAGGAAGAGGGGAGAGGAAAATAGGGCAGCGGGTGGTATATAGATGCAGACATCAAATGCACACATGTCATACTATACACTGGACTGCATACAATAAGGAATATCCTTGAACCATTAAAATACTTATATACTATACCTTGACGGCTAATCCGAAAAACACTGGGACTGAGTTTGAGAGCTATGCCATGCTTTTACTAAATGAAATGGAAAAAGAAAAAAAAACAAACAGAAAAAAAAAAAAACTTCCAATAATGTACAATCCTAAAGTTATTGAATTCTATAAGGCCTAGGTTCCTTCACTTTTTCCATTTTCCTGTTCTGGATCAGACATAGGACTAAAATAGATCCTGTCGGGTTTCCATTTTGATGTGTGCTTTGCCTTACAAAATAGAGAAGCATGCTGTGTTATTTTAGCCACGATTTTTGATGGATTCTGTAACTGAATCGTAACAGAGCTTCCAACGCAGATGTGAACATATATACACATTAGACTAATAGATCCTTAGACTAATGCTGGTCATATACATAAAATATCTAACAGGCAAACAAGTAGCTCCCTCTTTTGACTCTCAAATGACCATTTTCAGACATGCAGTGCAAAGGCTGAGACTTGTAATAATTCCTGCAGAAACATCCGATGTTGGGGATTTTTTTTTTTTTTTAACTTAATGGAACCAAAAGGAGCAGATTCAATATTTTTCTTAAAAAGATCATCAATAAGAAAATGGAGAAACCTCAAAAAAATAAAAAAGGTATTCATTCAAGGGAGTCACTGCCCATACACAGACATTTTAGGAAAGCAATTTAGATTGCATAAAGGCACCGCTATGGTATGAGGTTATGACGTCTCAGAGGGTGATCCACTTTCTCAAACAGAATAATATCCAGACTCTGATACTAGACGGACATGGAAATTTATTTGAGACGTATTTCTGTTAAGCACCGAGGTCAAGCGGAGTTTCATTTACATTTCCACTCCACTGCACGGCGTACCGATTTAAACATTAACACTTACCATATGAAAATTCACGTGGCTTTCTAAAACCTGCCGGTAGCAAACGTGAAATAGATTTAAATCCAATTTGTACCTGACTGATGAAACAGGCCAGAGGTTAGAGAACCTTGCTACATGGGTAATAAATGATTTCAATCCCAGGAATACCAAGACTAAAATGCAATGAAGATTTCATTCTTAATATGTTGCTACAGTAACAACACAGAAGAAGCAAAATATAATTTACACCAGAAAATTAAACATTTACAAACTAGGGAGAATTGAAAACTATTCAACAAGGGCATTATGGAAGATTACTACATATACAAATATACCCTTGAAATACAATATGCTCTCCTGCTTCTCTACAGAACAAACAGTTTAGTTTGCATTTACATAGAACAATGCGTTTACAGTATCTTTGGTATATTTAGACCCTAACAGCTAGCAAGCTTTGTGCCCATCAGCTCCAATCAAATATACAATAGTAAAGTTAAAGGGGGAATTGCAATTCCATAAATTTCAGTGGAGCACCCAGGGGAGGTGAGCAAACATACAAAATACTGCATTCTACAGTACATGCATAGTGAATGGGATTCTGGCTAATCCCATCCACCAAATCTGCAGAGGAAAAGCTCAGTTTTCAAAAAGGCCTTAATTTTTGAAAATTGCAGCATGTCAATTATACCTGCGGAAATGTTGGAGTTTTCCATATAGGTATTGTAAGAGCAGAAAGTCCTCAGCGGAAAACTATTCGAAAACGCAATGAAAACCGGTGGACAAAACACAATCCGTTTAGCTACGTGGGGCCTTACTCACCTTCCCTGGGCTCCACTTAGAAAGCGAGGGTCTGAAGAGACCCTCACTTTCTGTCAACTTCTGTGCCCCACAATAGTAATCTACTGTATCGGCAGATAATGATACAGTTTAAGGGGTACTTCCATCTTAAGGATCCTATCTATACTGCTAATTTATGTACACTCTGGAATTTTCCTAAATACATTGCTTTAGAAGTGCTTCTTTATTTACCGATTACATTATTCCTCCCCATTGTTTACAGAGTATAAAAGCAGTTTCGGTTTGGACTATCAGAACAGAGGAGTTGTGCTACTGCTATATTTCTTCAAAGAGGTTGCCCGGGCAAAAAATTTATTTTGAAATAGGACGGGGGGAGGTGTCCTCCCCAGCGCGGTCCGGTCCTGCAGCTCCGGCGTCTTCTAGTGACATCATATATCCGGCCAATCAGTGGCCTCAGCAGTCACGTGTAGTGGGTACTTCAGCAGGAAGATAACGGACCGTCAGGACCGGACTGTGCTGGGAGGCACTGAAGCACCAAGGACAGGCGAGTATGATTTTTTTTGTCGTCTGTTTTTTTTTTTTTTTCACTTACACTGGCCTATTTAATAAAATAAAAATTTTGCCCGGACAACTCCTTTAAGATTGCCTAGATGGATACAATTGTAAAATGACCACAGTAGTTACCGTAACATTATACACCTTAATGGGATATACCTCAAATTCTACATCCCTTGTCTCCAACCATTGCAGGCTTATTTTTGGGAAGTGCCTTAGCAAAATAAAGATGCCAACTTGTAAGAGTATGTTCACCAAGAGTCTTTAGCAGAAATGAGAAAATTGTTTTTGACGCAGTTTATTACACAATGCGATTTTTGGCGCTGTACAATATGTTGGCGCTATACAAGTGAGGGATATAAATAAAAACAAACATTATAGTAGTATGTGAATGGTACTCTGCACTAGGCTTAAGCTTTATTTCCTTTAAGGCACACATTTACAGTCTTCAGACACATCCTGCCAATTGAGACAAAATGAATTGATGGTTTCATTTGTACGTCGAGTCATAAATAGTCATTTCTATAGCTTGGCAATAAAATGTTATTTATAAGAGGTTTACAAAAAGCTAGCAGCGATGGCCAATATGCTGACAGAATTCTACTTTACATCTGTGCATCTTGTTTACTTGTTCCTTAATTGTCTCCCTTTCCAGATGTCTGCCTGTTTACTTAACTATATACAAGGTATAGCATATGGATTATCGCATAATGTATCAACTATTGATCCTACAGTCTAAACACTGGTTAATTTTTTTTTTTAATTTCTAGTATGCAGGATTGACAAAAATACTGATCACACTGGCAAACAAAGCATACCAAACAAAAGGGCCTTCGCTGAAGGTAAACCACACACGTTGTAGTAGAGAAAGCTAAAGAACATAATATCTTTAGGAGAAGCTGTTAGTACACTGTTAGTCCACGTGAGGCACACAAGCATAGGATTTTGTGTTGTGGACTTGCAGGCTGGAAAATCCACCGTATTAAATGGTAAAAGCAAAGTGGATAAAATTGAAAAAACCTCATTCACACTTTGCACAGAAATGCTGCAGCATAAATTGACCAGCAATGCAGGTTTTCCATATGCAGCGTATCAATTTATCCTTCCATTTGCAATTCAAAGGGTGAAATCATTCCCGAGGTGACCGAAATCTTCCGCAAAAAGCACAAATGTTTCTTGTGTTTTTTGCTGCAGTAGAATTAGGACAAACCTTTTTGCAGCAATACAGGATAGAGAATAACTTGTACACGTCCTGAATGGAGCAGTGATTAGGCAGCACGTGCATCACTAGATTTATTTCAATGGGAGCGTTGGAGATAAGCGAGTACATTTCAAGGATTCCCACTGAAACAGATGTAACAGTGTCCACGCTGACCGATCACCACTGCAGTCAAGAGCCGGTCGAACAAAACTCATTCTCCTGATCGGTGGAGGTCCAAGCAGTCACACCCCCACAGATCTGCAAATGATCCTCTATGCTGTGGATAGGGGATAACTTGCCCATATTGGAAAACCACTTTTTCCCTGCTAAAAGTCAAATTTTTCTGTTATTAAAAAAAGAACATTCTCCATTTGAAATTGAATCCATGTGTATTGTAATGTTATTGTGAATTATGTGCTTTCACCTGGAGCACTGACCTCCTTTCTCACAGTGCAAGTCTATTAGAGTCTTGATCTGATTCCCATAGACTTGCATTGATAGCTTGACCTCCTGTTCATACAGGAAACACCATGAGATACATAGGAGCAGAGAGAATGTCAGAGCACATAACTTCACAATAAAGCTGTCAGTAAGTTATTCAATTATATTGTACTATAAACAAGCTCATTTTCAAGAGGACAAAAAAAATAAATATTGGAGTGCTTCTTTTAGTTGTGTTCACACGGACCTCTGTCACAGATTTCATAAAAAAAATCCTGGATATAACAAACCCTTGCTATTTTTTTTTCCAGTAAAATGACAGACACCATGACAGAAACCTGATGGATCCTATATTACAAGTGACTAGAGTCCATCGGGTGCTATCATGTCCATCATGTGACCCATCTCGTGATTGAATTCTGTTTTTCTGTTCCTACACAATGGAACAGAAAAACAGGATGCCCAACGCAGATGTGAAAAAAGTATTACATATTTGTCACACGAAGGACCGATTCACATTAAAAAAATGTTTGTCTTCGTGCGTGCTGTTGTCAGCACACAGATCATTAACATTATAGTGAATAAGGCCTTTTTTTTTTTTTTTTTTTTTTTTTTTAATATCCCTCAAAACAGATGTGAGAAAGCAGCCTAAATGGTTTCAATTTGAATTCTGTTTGAAAGGCATGGGGTCATACCAATATTGTAGACAGGAATGGTAGGCTTTAAATTTAAATGGAATGAAAACTACCAACATTATATGTGGAGATCTAGTCCTGAATTTTGTTAGAATTTGCACTTGAATGTGTAACCAGTATGCAGAAATGGGAGGTTTCCATGCAGAGCCAGGTAAGGCTGTGGAGTTGGAATCAGAGTCCAGAAGTTGGAGTCATGACCAATATTGGGTGGAAATGAAGTCAGAAAAAAAAAAACTAACCGACTCCAGCTTCAAAATAAATTGATTAATTATATTACACAGTTATTAATATTGTATGTACTTTCATAGGAATTCAATCACTAGCTTTTTAAAGGGAGTCTAATATGTCCAGCAAGAATATTCAACTGTGTCCACCATGTTGAAGTAGGCAGTGGATGGTAGAAGTCTGAGTGCAGGAGCAGTGCTCCAGGAAGCTGAAGACCTGCACTCAATGCACCAACTGCCTTCTTTGCCTAAGACTTCAATATTGTTTTCCTCCAAATCTACAAAAGAGACATACATAACAAAAATATGTTATCAGTTTATTGTGGTGGTAGCAGCTGAATGTGCTAGGGGGAAGTAGCAGACTCCCTTTAATGAATCAGAGGATCTTTACTGCTTCCGACTGGCCATGGCTGTCAACTATTTATAAAGGAGTCGGAGCAGGAGTCAGGCTGTGGAAAAATAGAGGATTTGGAGGTTTGGCTACTCTGCCCTGGAGATGGGACAAGGCATTTTGGTGCCCCAGGCAGTTTAGGTAAACTAAAGAATTGAATCTTGTGACTGTAGTGCACTGACCAATGTGTGCAGCAGATATAGTACATTATATGACAATATCTTAAACAACTTCTTGATATAGAATTTCTAGTTCCTTGACATTTCTGATAGCTGGAAATTTTCTTGCCTTATTTGCATTATCTTTATGCGTTTTATACTAAAATATTGCACATGTAAAAAAAAAAAAACTAAATAGTGACTGACATTTACATCTTAGAGCTTTAGCTACTGCGTTCTCGGAGATTATATTCAGCTTCTAATCCTGACGAAAAACTTGGCCCGTGTCATTACATACATTTGTTTTGGCATTTACAAGACACTTGGTAAGAACATCTTGTTCAGTACATTGTTTCCAATGACCCTGCCCAATACAAGGCAGATACGAAGTCACTAACAGACTGGAAATGACCGACGAACAATAGGGCTCTATTTACATTGCTGTTGGTCAGTTCTGTTCTGCTCTTCCATAGTAGCAGAATAATTAAACAGTAGTGTTCAGTCCAGTGGTGCCCAACACTCCCCACTGACTACAATAGCGTTTGTTCTGGTTTCTGCCATGGCACCCTTCCTACTGCATGATTTTTATAGTACTTTCAACGCAACAGAAAGTAACAGAGTTGTAATTGCATATGTGAAGCCAGCTTAAAACTGCAAGTCAGTACAGACTGAGCCCCTAAAGTTTTGTATCATCAAGCTATTGACACTATATTGCTGTATGGTGCGCTTGCATGCATCAGCCGTTCTCCCCTAAAACTGCATACACATGACTATACCTCCACAACACAGCATGTAATTGAACACCATGTTAACGTGTTACTGATGGCCATTCCCAGCAGTACAAACATTGGGTCGGAGGGTGCTCCTCATTTACGATGAGGCACAATTATAAAAATTTATTAGCACTCACTCAATTTCTTTCTTTTCTGCTTCCTCTTGGGTAAGATCTTCTTCCACACCGTAGTCCAAGACAGATCCCACACCAAAAGCTCTATTGCGTCTTATGAGTGGCTTAATAGATTCCTGGTCTTCTCCAGCAACAAACTGCCCATAGAAAGTCATCTTCATCATGGATTCAAAGAGGTTCTGTCCAAGAAGTTTTCTTGATAACTGGAGCAGCTTTAAAGAGAGAAAAAAAGAAGATCAAAAAATATATGCAACATCTTACTCATGCTCGAGCTCTTGTTCTCGAACATAAGCCACTGTCAGAGCTGTCTTGTAGCAGGTGATTTCACACACCCTAGCCTGGCTGAGTGTGCATATGTTATGAGGAATAGCTATTGTATGTGTATGGGGAACTTCAGTCATGTATACAGCACTACTTACTGCACCAAAACCTCGGGGAAAAAAAAAAAAACCCACACACACACACACACACACACACACACACACACACACACACACACACGCCATGTGAACAAATTCTACCTCAAAATCAGCCTCCCATACATTTCAATGGGAGGCAGAGGCAAATTTTTTTCTGATGGCTGAAGCAGCCTGCACATTCTTCAGGTGGATTCTGCCTGAAACTCCTATTGGAACGAAAGAGGCAGATTTTGGAGATTTTCAGAATCATCATTAAAATCAGCTTCCTAAGTCTGCTTCAAATTCCTGAAGCAGAAATTTTCTGCCTGACAAATTCAGCGTCAAACTTCTCAGTGTGAACCATCCCTAAGGGTCCATGCAGACAATTGACTGCCTTGTGAACAACCATTATGCGGTCTGAACCTAAACCTGAACCTGGTTTAGGACCAGGCTACACAATGGTAAAAATGAAGAAATATCATAGACAATGCACGTGAATGTGGCGAATCCACAGAAGAGCTTCAATGACGAAGGGGAAAAAATGATGCTAATGTGAACTTACTCTAACCCCAGTGGTAAGTGATTAAGTTTCTTACAAAGCAGATTTAACAGAATACGCTGCTTTATATACAGACAGTATATTCCAGGGACAATCCACATTCCTATTAATGAAACCACATAATGAATTTCCATTATTTTTCATGCTGTTTAGCCAAAAAGTGTGGAGTTGTTCCTGTAATATACTACCATTACACGGGGCAGTAAAACAGATCCATTTTAGGCAGGGCGACTTTGTTTTCTCCTTGTGAATCCTTACCTCCGTTGCAGAGCTATGACAATATGCAAAAGAGCTCTTGAAGCAATGAAGATGTTGTGATTGCTCCAAGGAGGTAAGTGGCTACACCCTTGCTGCTCCAAAGAGCTCATTTGCATATTGACAAAATTAGTGATACATTGAGGCACCAATTCACAAGGGTAAAACACTGCTTGATTCAGGGGACCCTAACTTTATCTGTCTGCATTACCGAGGTCATATATGCTGGGTCGGTCACAGTCTCCTTTGCGCTTTATCATTATATAATAAACGTTCTCCAATTTTCTAATCTACTTTGTATTTCACCGTATTGTGGCTTTCAAGAGCTCTGCTTGCTCTCAGTGAATGGGAATACTATTCATACACAGAGGCTGAAAACCTGCCCTGATCATGTCCTGCTGAAAGACGAGAAAGGTCCCAGGGAAAAGAATTATAGCTCCCTGAACAAGTCTACCAGGTGTACACCACCTTGAAAAGTCAATATAAGCCAAGGGTAAGGGAAGGAGAAGGAAAATAGATAAAGGAAAGTGTAATGTGTGTATATGTTTTTAAAACATAAGTTATTTGTGACATTAATATCATATGACCTCTTAATAATGCAAGAACAAAATGCTTAAAAGTGTGTGGCAAAGAAAATTAGGAATTTGTAGGAGTTATTGAGGGGCAAAGAGCATATGGTGGAGATTGGCCTCTCTCCACTATAGCAAGCACTGTTGTAAATTGTATATAGATGAAAAATAGCCAGTATGAGTTATATTATCCTATTATACCACAATGAAAAAGAAACCGCTATCCTCCAACTGTTGAAGGAAAATGAACTCCCAATTTAAATGTGCTATGAGCCTAGGAGGGCTCAAGGGGAAAAGTAATGGAAATTTGAATAAGGCCAGGGCCCCACATTGCAAAATTGCAGCCTTTTTTCACTACCTGCAAAGTGGATGGGAACCTGGATAATCTCATCCACACATTGCAGAAAAAAAATCTACAGAGGAAATGCTGTGATGTCAAAAACACCAGCGTTTTTGCAAATCGAAGCATGTCAATTATACCTACGGAAATGCTGGCGTTTTCTGTAGAGGTATAATAGAAGTAGAAAGTCCGCAGAGGAATACCGTGCGGACTTCCTGTGAAAAACACTGTAGAAAAAAAACGCAATGCGTTTCCGCCACAGTTTTTTCCAAAGCGGCTCACTATGTGGGGCCTTAGCCTAAAATGAATAGTGAGTGAACAGGCAACAAGTCCAATTATTTATCAAGGATAACTTCCAAAAGTTATAGGACTTGTTAATCCCTCTAGGGCTGAGTGAGTCCATCCTATAGATCCAGCTACTCTCCTCTTGTAGGGGCATGTTATCCAAGTTGCCTCTTATAAATCTTACTGCAATAGTTTAAATTGTGTTTCTGTGCAAAAGGTTGAGCAACGGGGGAAGCGTATTTTGGCCCTCCCAGCATCAACCTCCAATTTCTTATCATTTTTAATGTTCAGGATATGCTCCCTGATCCGTTCTTTCACTGCTCGATGAGTCTTGCCCATATAATGTTAATTGCAAGGGCATCTCAGGACAAACTGCATCTGCAGTAGTGCAGGTAATATGTTTCTGTATTCGGACATCTTGACCTGACCCATCCTGAAAAAAAATTTTTGTTCACCAAAAGCTGACAGACAGCGCAGGTAGCACGTTAAATACTGCTGGGTTTTTTTTTGTGTGTGTGTCCGAGTTTTCCCCTGAAGGCCCTCCCTAACATGATTGGCGATAGTATTACCCTTTCTATAGCTGAGCGAAGCTCTCAAGTAGATTTATTTACTCAAATCAGTATCCAGGGTCAGTGCATGCCAATGGCTGTTCATTATAGTCATCATCATATCCTTCCAATGACCGTGTAATGTTGTGATGAACCTTAATTTAGCCTTGGGTTCCCTCCCTCTCTATTTCGGTTGCACAAAGGTGAATCTGTCCATCCTGACAGCTTGATTGTACGTTTGCTTGATGACATGTCCTGAATGGCTCTTTTCTTTAAGACGTATTTTTAGCTCTGACGATCTTTTCTTGTAATACTCCAATGTTGGGCAATTCCTGCGGAGGAGCATGAACTCACTTCTTGAGATTGCTCTAATAGTTCTGGAAAGATGGGCCCTATGCACATCCAGAAGGCTGTTAGTGACAGTCCGCTTATGATATAGATCCATTTTGTATGTTGCCATTAGAGTCGATTTTAATCATTAGTTCCAGAGAGGAATCGGGTGGCTACTCTAAGGCGAGCTTGATGTTGTATTCATTCTGATTCAAAAATGTAATTCTGATCCCTTCCAGATAAGTATGACATCATCAATATAACATCTCCACATTGTAAAGTGTTTGGTGCATCTTGATAATGAATCACTAATGAGGACTGTTTCCTTTCACCATCTGAGGAACAGGTTAGCAAAGGTGGGCACACATGCTGTCCCCATTGCTGTATGCCGTGTCTTAAGGAAGAATGGCCAGCATATGTGAAGTATTTCTGAGCAAGTATGAATGTCAAAATCTTCAATACGAAAACTCTCCTGATGGGATAATATTTCTGATCTTGTGAAAAGAAGTATTCAGCAGCTGCAGAGCCTCGATTATGTCCTATGCTAGTGTAAAAGCTCTCCACATCGCACGTGACTAACAACTTGCCTTTTTTCAGAATACCATGTTGCAGTTCCTGGAGCATCTGCACAGTATCTTTCACATATGAAGGCAGCTGATAAACATAGCCTCAACTCACGGTCCAGCCACTGGTTACACTTCTTGGTCAGACACCAAAAGGCGTTCGGGAGGAACATCCGGATTTTTATAAGTTTTTGGTACCATATTGAAAAATGCTATTCTGGAGTACCCGACCAAGAGAAATTCATATTCCTTCTGTGTAATAGTCTTGACTTTTAAAAAAAAAAACCCTCCCAAATTGGGAGTTCATACTCCCACAGGAACTGCTCAGTAGGGTTACTCCATAAAGGTCTATAATATGACCGGTCATGTAACAGACATCACACTTCCCTGATATAAATCTCAGATGGCCAAATAATGTTACCCCCGTTATCTGCCTACTTATAGACCATGTCACCCCAAGTCTTAAGTTCTTGGAAAGCGCGCAATTTTTCTGTAGTCAAGTTAGGTGTTAAATCTTGCTCAGATAAGGAATGAATATCGACTGTGACAAGGTCAGCAAAGGCCTTAACCAATAGACGTAAATCAAGGGATGGCATCTTGGTTGATCTGGGCTTGAGTGTGTGTCTGGAGTCAGGGGTCACATTATATAATGTGTGGAGATATTAGCACTGCCAGAGGTTGAGGCCTACAATCCTAATTCCTCCAGTATAGACACCACCTATTTCTCTTTGGCAGAAGATAGGAGAAAAGGGTTCAGACAATCTTGTTGTGTATAGATCAATTTATGCCCAAAGAGATGTTGGTCTTTTATGACCTCAAATTTATTAAGCATTGAGTTTATACAGAAATTAAGATATTTTGTCAAGAGACTAATCTGTGATTCTAATAATACAGGTTGGTAGAGATTAACGAATTGTAGTGTCTGTCAGGTCAATCTGGGACATTAAACCACCCACAGGTCCTTATAGACCTGGGGTTTAGCGTCCCAGATCGCCCTGCTGTAATGCAATCCGCAGGCGCATTAAAAATAAAAAACCTTTATAACTTACCTAGATAAGGGTCCGATCGACGCTGTTTGGTGAGAACGGTCCGGCTTATTCATGAGGCACGCCTCCCAGCGCCTGCGCTGTTCTTCAGTGAAGCCAAAGATGGACACCCCGGCTTCAGTGCGTAATTGCGGGGCATGCACACTGAAGCCAATGAGTACTCCTCTGGCTTCATTGAAGAACTGCGCAGGTGCGGGGAGTACAACGGCAGGGTGAGTATAAAACTTTTTTATTTTTAATGCGGCCATGGATTGCGTTATAAGAGGGTGATTTGGGACACTAAACCCCAGGTCCATATGGACATGTGGGTGGTTTAATAATAATAGTCCTTTAATAGTCCCACAATGGGGAAATTCAGTGTGTTACAGCAGCAAAGATAAGCAGATACAAATACAAATACAACATGTACAGGAATGTTCCAAGGAGAGAGGCATTACATTTATAGCAGACAGACAGATAGGACGTAGCAGAGGAGGGAGGGGGGGGGGGATTTAACAGGCAGAGAGATATTTCAGTTCTCTGTGTGTAATGATCTCCGCTTAGGTCGGTGTTGGTTGTACAGCCTAACCGCGGTGGGGAGGAAAGACTTCCGATAGCGCTCCTTCTCACACCTAGGGTGGAGCAGTCGGTCACTGACAGTACTGCTCAGCGCGATCACAGTCTCATGCATGGGATGGGACTTCTTCTTCTGCATGGAGCTCACCACAGACAGTATCCTTCTGTCACCCACCACCTGCACTGGGTCCAGTGGGCTCCCCAGGACAGAGCTGGCCCTTCTAATCAGCTTGTCAAGTTTATTTCTGTCCCTGGTTGATATACTGCTCCCCCAGCAGGCCACTCCAAAGAAGATGGCTGATGCCACTACCGAGTTGAAGAAAGTTCTAAGAAGTGCCCCCCGGATTCCAAAGGCTCTCAGTTTCCTAAGCAGGTAGAGCCTGCTGTGGCCCTTCCTGTACAGGGCCTCCATATGATCTGCCCAGTCCAGCTTATTATTAAGGAGCAAACCCAGGTACTTATAGGTGTTCACAATCTCGATGCCCGTCCCCAGGATGTCCACTGGATTTGGAGGGCATCTGCCTTTGCGGAGGCCCACCACCATCTCCTTGGTCTTCCCCGCGTTAATCTTCAGGTGGTTCCGGTGGCACCAGTCCACAAAATCCTGGTTCAGTTCTCTGTACTCCCTGTCATCATCAACTGTGATGAGACCCACTATTGCAGAGTCGTCAGAATACTTCTGTAGGTAGCAGCTGGATGAGTTGCACCTAAAATCTGCAGTGTACAGTGTGAAGAGGAAAGGGGCGAGAACCGTACCCTGAGGTGCCCCCGTATTACAGATCACGGTACCTGACACACAGTCTTGGGCTCTCACGTATTGAGGTCGATTTGTGAGGTAGTCTAGGATCCAGTTGGAGAGGTGGTGGTCCACTCCAGCAAGGCCCAGCTTGTCCCTCAATAACCTGGGCTGTATGGTGTTAAAAGCACTGGAGAAGTCAAAGAACATTATTCTCACTGTGTTCCCTGGTTTCTCCAGGTGAGACAGAGCCCTGTGCAGAAGATGGATGATGGCATCATCTACCCCAATGCCCGGCCGATAAGCAAACTGGAGGGGGTCCATAGCGGGGCTCACTAGAGGGCGGAGATGTGTGAGAACCAATCTCTCCAAGATCTTCATCAGGTGGGATGTCAGTGCTACAGGTCTGTAGTCGTTGAGGTCCATAGGGTGGGGTTTCTTTGGAACTGGTACCACACAAGAAGATTTCCATAATTCAGGGACTATTTCCTGCCTCAGGCTCATATTATACATATATGTAATTATACCACACAGCTGGTCCCCGCAAGTCTTAATTAGCCTTGCACTGATGTCATCTGGCCCTGCGGCTTTCCTCGCCTTGATCTTTTTCATCTCCTTCCTCACCTGGGCCCGTGTGAAGGTCAGACTGTGGCCAGATAAAGACGGATTTCTGGATTTACTGGTCTGTTGGGAAGTGGCCGCATGGGGAGAAGTCATTGTGGTGGGGAAAGCTGAAGGACATACTGGGGTGGGAGGAGCTGGTGTGTGATCAAATCTGTTGAAGAATAGGTTTAGTTCATTAAGCCAATTAACATCTGCCTCAATCTGGCAGACAGACTGTTTATGACCCGAAATTGACTTAAGCCCCTCCCAGACCCCCCTTATGTCTTTTCTTTCCATTTGCTTTTCCATTTTTTCTTTATAACTAGCTTTTCCCTGCCTGATTTGATGCCTCAGCTCCTTTTGTACTTCCCTCAACCCCTCCTTATCTCTTGTCCTGAATGCCATCTTTTTCTCCTTAAGTAGTGTTTTTATATCAGAGTTAATCCATGGTTTGTTGTTGGAGAAGCACCTCACCACTTTTGTGGGTACTGTGTTGTCCACACAAAAATTAATGTAGTCTGTTATGCAGTGTGTGAGTCCTTCTATATCTTCTCCATAAGAATCCTGCAGCACTTCCCATGCGGTTGTGTCAAAACAATCCCTCAGAGCCTCATCACTCTCCTCGGACCATATCCTCACTGTGCGGGTGACAGCTGGTTCTCTACGTACAAGTGGCTTGTACACATGGTCGGAGATGTACTAGGTTGTGATCCGATCTCCCCAGGGGCGGTAGGGCTGATGAGTTATATGCCTCCCTCACGTTGGCAAAGAACAAGTCCAGTGTTTTGTTGTCTCTTGTGTGGCAGGTTACATACTGTGTGAAACTGGGCAGTGTGGATGATGGAGAGGCATGGTTGAAATCACCCGACAGAAGAAAGAGGGCCTGGGGATGTTTTAACTGTAACTGGCTCAGCGTGGCTTGTAGGACCTCGCAGGCAGTGTCAGCTTTCGCAGAGGGGGGGACATATGCAGCTATCACGATGACATGTGATAGTTCCCTTGGTAGGTAGAAAGGTCTCATGCCCACAGCTAATAGTTCAATGTCCTTACAGCAAGTTTGCTCCTTAATCACAATGTGCCTAGGATTACACCATCTATTATTCACAAACATTGCCAGCCCTCCTCCTTTCCTCTTACCGCTCTCCCTTGTCCTGTCTGCCCGAAGGAGTTTAAAACCATCCAAGGAGACCAGAGGGTCAGGAGTAACTTCAGTGAGCCAAGTCTCTGTAAGTAGCATCATGCTGCACGCCCGAAACTCCTGATGATGCCTGGTGAGAGCTGTTAGTTCATCCATCTTGTTTGCAAGAGATCTCACATTGCCCATGATGATGGAGGGAACAGCTGGTCGGTAACGCCTCTTTTTAATCCTCTGACGAGTTCCTGCTCTGCATCCCCTCACCCGCTTTTTCTTTCTCCAAATCTCACGGGGGATGTGTGACCAGATGGTATGCCATCCTGCTGTGTCTCTGAGCTGCAGAATTTCCTCTCTTGTATAGACAAAGGAATTGTCTGCATACACAAAAGATCCCATTTTCAAGCAGAACAAAAGACAGATAAAAAACAAAAAAAAAAGTATCACAAGGGTCCAAGTCTTTGTGTGTGTTTCTTCATAGTGCAAAAGTCCTTAGTGTTCCAAATTACCCTGACAGATTCCCTTTAAGGGGCCCATTGGTTTTTTTTTTTTTGGGTGTTTTTCTTTTTAAAAAGGCCATTACTTGCTGGAGTAATGCCTATTTACTTACCAAACCCAGTTTCTGCTCACGGCCACCTACACTTTCCCTTCTTCTCACTCACAGCAGAGGTATTCCTCTTGCATTTGCATCATATTTGAAACAGTAAATCAGGACATGTCTCTATAGTGATCTGATACATGTATAGTGTCCCCTGCTTGTACTTATTAATACATACCGGGTAACTTAGAGATAATCTTTTCAGAACGTACCTTTCCATCTGCCACACTAGACCGCATCCCCTGGCAAATACACTTACTACTAGCATTAGAGGTTTGGAGGACAGCTGTTTCTTTTTCAGTGTGGTATAATAGGAATTTATAACTCATACTGGCTATTCTCTTTCTTCTATATATAATGTGCTACAGTGTATTAAAGGGGTTTACCAGGCAAAAAGTGTTTTTTTAAAAAATGTCTGTTAGTGCTATTAATGGGTTAATAAATGCACCCATATACCTGTAGCTGTGTTTTGAGTGATTTCTGGGAGCTCCTGGTATCTTCTGCATTTGTTTACATGGTTCAGCTTCCTGCTATGTAACTTCCACGCTAACACCTCTCACCTTACTCCCCCCTCTCTCTCCCTCCCAGTCTGTCTAGCTATCCCACCCACTACTAGCCCTTCCCTACCTACTCAGCCCAACCCCATTATATACTTACCTCTCTTCCTTCCATGGCTTCTTGCTGCGCGATGGCCCCTCCTTCTTTACTGATACTGCAGACGCACACTCTTCTCCCAGTGCTGCTCTGTAGTGACTATCCACCTCTACTGCGCATGCGTGGGAGCTGCGCAGTAGAGGTGGATTATTGGCATCAGTGCACAGAGCAGCACTGGGAGAAGCAGCAGCAGTCAGAAAAGAAGGAGGAGCCGTCCCGCAGGAAGAAGCCATGGAAGGTAAGTATGATGGGGGGGAAATAATCAGAAAATGTGACCGCCCCACGGATATGGGTAAATATACATTTTTGATTAATTATGTTATTTAGAAAATAGGAGGGGGGGGGGGGGTTTAGATTAGTGTAGGGATTTCCATTTATCCCAAACAACCCCTTTAAGTTTATTACAGCAGAGAGTAGCCAATTTAAACTATGCTCTATTTGTCCCTCAATAATTCCTACGGTCAGTGTGTTTGGGCTTAATAGGGGACACCTGTCATGAATCCCCAATTACACACTTTTAAGCATTTTATATTTACATTATTAAGAGTTGTTTTGATATTAATATCAAAAATAAAAGTTATGTTTTAAAACATATATAGACATTAAACTCTCCTTCACCAACCTCTTTTCCTTCTCATTCCCCAGGACAGGTAGATTATATAGATCTGACTGGGATGGGTTGTTGACAGCGCTAAGTATGATTCCATTCACACCCTGCCCGCAGAGGTATTGAGAATATTGGAAACTGAAGCATAAACTAAGAAGCATGACTTTACTTTGTATAATAAAACCCTTATAGAACATTCCATATTAAATGGTGTGTCACATTTATTTTACTTTACAGAAAACAATAACTTTTCATGATTATTCTTTACACTGGAGTAGTGGGGGGGGGGGGGGCACATATCTCTCCAGGTTATTGGATGGAGGCGCAGGATATTCTCATATCATTGCTCCCTGCAGATACTATACTTGACTGTTGGACCTCCTCAGACACTGGATGATGGCATTAGCAGCACACTAGAGGCACCATGGGCATCTTACCTGCTGGTTGCGGTCAACAAGGGGGTCAACAGAGCAGAGCCAGAACACCATCAGACTCCTGAGCAGCTCCCATGTGGCTTTACTCTTATAAGCTTCCTGGGTGTTCTCAAAATTCATAGTGACAGCAGGGCAAGGCTTGTGGAGAAGGTTCTCACTTCTCTCCATGTGATCTACCTGGGAGCCCAGAGGACATGGCTTCCCCTGTGCTCCATCCTCTACTGCCTGCTCCTTTGCCTTTGCGGCTGCTGTGGATCTCATCCGCACTGACAGTGTGAACGGGCACCTGAGGCTGGCCACTAGCCTCACAGCAGGGGTCATCTTGCTGCACGCCATATGTGATGCTGTCTGTAGAGCTGAGGACACGTGAAGCCTGTGTACGGAGGATACTGGAAGGGTGTGATAGGAAGCTCCAGTCATTGTAGCTGTGATAAGCCCCTCCTCTTGCCCACACACCCCCGCACTCTCATTGGTTCCCGCCTTGCTATGTAGCAGCTGGAGCAGCGTGAAGTATGCAGCACATGTATACACAAGTGTGAGGCATCCTACTCCTCCTCCTCGTCCTCCTCCTCCTCATGGCTAGGGGCAGCCACCACTGCCCTCTCCCTCCTGCATGTGCACCATGGGCAACCCACTCTATGCTCAGATCCAAAGAGCAGGAACAATAAACCAACTAAGTGCAGTGCACCGGTACCCATCTGCTGCGTTCACATGTACCAAAACTGCATTAACAGGCATCACAACTAAACACAATGGGGGCAATAGTAGCAGCTTGCTGTCAGATGGACACTATCCTGTGCTCAGTCAGCCCAGTGGATGTCTGTTGGGGTATGTTCACACTATAGCCCCTTGCTGACGACCGTGGGCGAGATCAGTGTGCTATCTGTGTTTTTCCAGATAGCACACTGACCCATTCATTTTCATGGGCCGATGCACACGATAGCATGTGGGCTGTGAGTCCACACCGCAAAATATAGAGCAGGTCCTATTCTTTTCAGTGTTGGCGGCACGGACTCACCCATAGAAGCCTATGAGAGACTAAAAACCAAGGACAGCACGCGGATGTACTCAGTCAGCGACGTTTTAACCAACTGGTGGGCCCAGTGCAAAAGTTTCATAAGTGGGCCCCCCCATCACCACCACTTAAACATACCTGACCCACCCAAATTAAAATGGCCCCCACATAGTAGTCCCACCTTATAAATAATAGCTCCTGTTCACAGGTAACTGCCCCCTTATCAATAATATTTATAAGGCGGTCATTATTTATATGCAGGGACTATTTATGAGCTGTGACTATTATTCAAAAGGGGGAGGAGGGGCTAAGATTCCTTGCTTATAAATAATAATGCCCCCTTATAAATAATAATCCCTAATAATCCCTGTTTATAAATAATAATCCCTTTTTATAAATAATAATCCTTTCTTATAAATAATAATGCCCCCTTGTAAATAAGGATCCCTGCCCCCTTATCAGTAGTTAGTAAATAGTTCCCTCTTATAAATAATAGTCCACCTTTATAATTAATAGCACTACCTTATAGTTCCTCCTTTTAAATAATAGTCCCCATTTATAACTAAAAGCCCCCCCTCCCCGTTATAAATAATTATTAATTACAAAGAAGGTACCTATCATTTATACAGGGAAACTATTTATAAGGAAGAACTATTATGAGGAGGAAACTTATTTTTAAGGAGGGCTTTTTTTTAAGGGGGAACTACTGTATTGTTTATAAGAGGAAAACTTTTATTTTTAAGGGGGCTATTATTTATAATATTTCCCATTCTAATAATATTCTTCCCTTATAAATAATAGTTCCTCCCTTATAATATCCCTCATTAAAAATAATAGTTCCCACACTATAGATAATACCCCCTTATAAATAATGTGTCCATGCTCAGCAGTAATTGCCCCCTTTGTCTTTAAAAACAAAAAAAACAAATCTTATACTCACCTTACCATGATCCCCCTAACATCTTCTGCTGTTCGGGTCCGGGCTCAGGTTGCAGGATGATGTCATCACCTGTGCCGGGACGTCCTGCACAGACATCACTGTAAGTCTTCTATGACAGAGCAAGGACTTTACAGTTCCCTGCTCTGTCATAGGCTTCAACCGTATAGGCGTGAGTGCAGCTCTCACGGGCAGAAAGTCTTGTACCTGGATCCGGGGGCCCCCGTAACCATAGGGCCCGGTGCAAGTGCACCGTTTGCCCTATGGTTAAAGTGGCCCTGTACTCTGTGTGTCATCTGTGTGCCGTCCGTATTTGCGGACAAGCTAGGGACATCGTTAGATGTCTCCTGTGTTATTTTTTTTTTTGTGGATCTGCAAACTCGGATCACACACTGATGACACTGTCTGTTGTTGCAGACATACAGCTCTGATGCTGAAGACACATTGATGACACACGGTCAGCAAAAAACAAACACTGATTACTAGTTTGCGGACCACAAAATACACATGGTCGTCTGCAACTAGGCTTAATGCCAATTGTCCTGTACTACCGTTGTTAATGTCCGTTGCCGTCTTCTCTCATAGGATGATGGCAACGGACATTAAACTGTTGCAGAGAACGGGCACAGACTGATTCTCGGGGGCTCCGTCTGTGTCTATTGCCATTGATGCTAATGTAAACAACATAATAGATGTTGTCTTCCATCATGTTTGTTTTACTTTTGTAATGGAAGACAAAGTCCTGTATGCATAACAGTTTGTTCTATCAGAAAAGTAAAAAACTTGATGGAAGAAAGCGTCCATCGTTGTTTTTCACATAGGGGTGAAGGCAGATGGACACCCGATGGGAGGGCTCCATCTGCATCTGTTTTTTATGCTAAGGCCAAATGTTGCAAGCAGCAGCCAAAAAGCAATGTGGGAAAAACCGTGGCCAAGGCGCTTTTCACAGAAAGTCCGCAGAGTTTTCCTCTGCAGACTTTCTGCTTCAATTATACCTATATGGCAAACGCCGGCATTTCCGTAAGTATAATTGACATGCTGCACCTATATGGACAGCACAGTGGCTCAGTGCCTTGCAGCTCTGGAGTCCTGGGTTAGAATCCTTCAAAGGACAACATCTGCAAGGAGTTTGCATGGGTTTCCTTTGGGTACTCCAGTTTCCTCCCATGCTTCAAAGATATACTGATAGGGAATATAGATTGTGAGCCCTATATGGGACATTGACTGTGAATGTCTGTAAAGTGCTGCAGAATATGATGGCACTATATAAGTAAGCATAATAATGCTGCTATTTACAGAAATGCAATGGTTTTTGAAATCGCAGCTTGTCCGCTGCAGATATTTTTGTGCACTGTGTGGATGGGATTAGCCAGTATCTCATCCACTTTGCAATTACTGTAAAATGCCGCATTTTTTGCCACGGCGGGTCCACTACTGGTAGATGAGAGCAATGGACATTAACAATGGTAGTGTGAATCCACCCTTTGATCCACAGCTGCCATAGCTGTCTGCCTGAACAAGGATAGACCAATCTCACTGTAAAGGGACTGCATCAAAGGTAAGTACCAGATGAGGAACTGCGCACATCCAGGTAAGCTCGTTGACCAAACGTTTTTATTCCAAAACATAAAATGTAAGCACACAATGCGTTTCGGGGAATCTACCACTTTATCAAGTGTGTAGACCACTGCAGTCACAGAGCAGAGACTCCACCGCTGCCAGTCTGTGTCTACCTGGAACAATGAGATGCTGGGGAGTGAGGAAACGCGTTGTGTGCTTACATTTTATGTTTTGGAATAAAAATGTTTGGTCAATGAGCTTACCTGGATGTGCACAGTTCCTCAGTTGGTCCTTACCTTTGATGCTTTCCCACACCTAACCTCAAGTGTTCGTAGGCTCCTGCAGCAATCCTTGGGTGTCTTCTGGATAATTGCTTATTGTGCGATTTTTCACAATCTCACTAGGTGAGAGGCTATTAATATTTTTGGTTATTCCCCCTCACCAAATGTTATTACACTACACACTGCTCAGTGCATCTGTTTTTATCTCTTGTTCAAGTTATTCTACTGGAAAGGGACTGTCTCTGTCCCTAGTAACCAAGCCTTTGTGCTACCTACCTATCCAATGGTGTCCCCAGCCAGAACCTTACCCTAATGCAAGAAAGTCCCTAAAATGCCCCTAAAAAGAGTGACCGTCCTGACATGGGGCACTTATGAGTATCTTGGCAGAACATGTGATCATAGTATAGACATCAGGACAGATAGTCACTATGAAGTGTCAAACCACTGGTTATTTAAAGCGTATAGGGAGTACAGCCTCACAGTAGACAGATAAGCGGTGCCTGACCATCCCTCATCAAAAGGTAGAGCTGAGAAATGGCACCTGATTGAGGTAACCAATTAAGAACTTAAATTACCTTTAACCCCTTCCTGCTGCAGTAATTTTTCATTTTTGGATTTTCATTTTGTATAAGCTGCCTTTCAAAAGCCATAACTTTTTTATATTTCATTCAGAGCTGTATGAGGGCTTATGTTCGTACTGTAGAGTGGTACCATTTACAGACATGTCAACTCACCTACTGTATGTAATGCTATAGAGTCCCCCTTGCCCCCCATATACTGTTACTATAATTATATTTACACATCAGTAGTGCAGCACATGGGACCTCTTCAGGCATCTTCTATTCTGCTCCAAGGGCAATCATAGAGAAAGTTCCGGGAGCAGAATAGAAAATTAAAGTTGTGATTTTATTCATAATTGAAAGTGCCAGTACTGTGTACAAGTTATTATTTTCATAATAATTGAGTAACAAATTTTTGGTTTCACCCTTTCCAGCACCCATGATACTCTGGGCAATGAAGAGGATGATAGAGAGACCTTGGCTGTATTGCGCATCTGACTCAGAGCAGCCTAGACCAGTTATGGCGAACCTTTTAGAGACAGAGTGCCCAAACTGCAACCCAAAACCCACTAAATTATTGCAAAGTGCCAACATGGCAATTTAACCTTAATACTGTGCGGATCCGCAAAATACAGTTGTGTGAATGGGGCTTTAGAGAGCTTTCAATGATACGAAACATTGTACTGAAAGGTAGACGTTTGCATTTGGCATAGTTTTGAACAATTAATGTTCACTATTTACATCGCACAGGATTTGTTTTATAGTGACCGTGCAATGTTATTACAGCCTGTACTAATATCACATGTCTGTTATAGAACAGATACTGTGTGACATAAATAGTGAAGGGCACCCACACAGTCCAATCTGACCCACAGACAGTCCAATTTGCAACACAGAGGCTCCCACAAAGTAAAATTTGCTCCACAGTGATCCCTACACAGTATAATCTGTTCCACAGGTGGGTGCCCACAGAGAGGGATCTGAGTGCCACAGGTTCACCACCACAGGCCTAGACCATTTTCTTTTAGCTCTGAACCTGTCAGACATCATACCTCTCCAAAAAGGCATAGTTGCATCCTCATGTGCTCCACCCCAAGGCACTCATAGATAAGAAGGTGCTGAAGCACCTAACGCAGGGATCCGCATTTTCCTTA
This sequence comes from Leptodactylus fallax, assembly GCA_947044405.1. Taxonomy (NCBI): domain Eukaryota; kingdom Metazoa; phylum Chordata; class Amphibia; order Anura; family Leptodactylidae; genus Leptodactylus; species Leptodactylus fallax. The sequence continues at coordinate 9,110,596 of CAMRHE010000010.1, read as the reverse complement.
GAAGCTTGGCTCTTCACCTTTGAAGGATACCTTAGGAACAATGTTCAGGATTCATCATGATCACTATGTTGCAGGCCTCTGTCTCTCCCAATGACCCATCATGTGGAAATAACTTTATGGCAAATGGAGGCAGACAAACATCTTTTTGGACATGGTCAGAGCACTTAGGGGACACGTGCTGCAAGAGCTTAACAGCAATCTCAACCCTGCCACCACAAGAGCAAATCTACAGGAGGATTACAACCACCACAGCCATACTTCTGACCATTGTTATGCACCACCTCTTGCCTCCATGTCGTATGGTCCACCCCCAGCTTCTACATCCTATGGTCACAAGCATGGCTAGATCATGTATGGGACCCCGCCTGCTTCCATGTCCTATGGCTGTTACCATTCAGCCCCTCCTGCTACGGCAGAGCTTCCTACCATCATGCTAAACAGCCAACTTCATCTGTGCACATGCATCCTCCTTCTTGGAATTGAATTTCCTTTACTCCTGGATGTGTAAATTTATGCTTTAGGTTTTTTTTTTTGTATTATTGTGTTTGTTGTACAAGTTTTACTGCAACTTTAAGGTGAACTTTTGTTTATTTTAATACAAAAAAAACAAACAAACATTTTGCTTCATATTTCCTTGTGTCATCTACTATTTAGCTTTTAGTGTTCTAGCTGTGTCAATTTATTTTTGAAATTTAAGATAAACATAATGGGGCAGTCTTAATAAAGGCCTGACTGGTGCAGGGCGTGATTTGCTTATGGTGTAGAGGGATAAATAGAATCCACCCAGTGGGAATAACTAAAATATTTGTGATTAACAATGAATTTCGAGAAAGAAAGTTAAAAAAATAAATAAATAAAAATCTGGTATAGATTTTATTGATGGAGGAATGCCAGGCCAAGGATGAACTTAGTGTTGGATGATTCTGCATCATCTAAAATCAGGCACAAACTTGAACACTGAATGAAGTTCACTCTGATGTTCCCCATGATGCCAGTTAATCCCATGATGCTTCGTATTAGAACCACTTTACACTGGGAAGGGGGGGGGGGGGGAATCCACACACAAGGAGACTATTGCAAAGTTGTCCAAGTTTTTAATTTGCACGTAAATCTTGCAAAATTAGATATTAATTGCATTCTTCCCACAATCCAGGTTTTCTATGCGCTAGTGTCCAGAGCAACTAAAGAGGAAGGGAACTGTTTCACATCTGGATCATTGATGGCCTCATGAATCAAAGACAGAAAATGTGGAGCAATACACAGGTTTTGATCAATCTGGATGGAAGAGTGAAAGAGGGTCCCATTCTGGGGCAGCCTGAAGTGGCTCGCAGCTTACAAGTCAGAGCAAAAAGTAAACAGACGTGGCACTAATGGCTCCATACATCAAAGCAGCCTACTATCATGTGCAGGACAGAAGGAAACTTTCTTAGAGTACCAAGAGACTTTATAGTACCTAAAATTTGTAGATCAGAAAGTAGAGGATCTCCGTACTTCTGGAATTGAAGTCATCCATATTATACCAGTACAACATTTTTTCAGCAATAGTTTTGTTTGTTTGAACACACACAACCATTTATGAGGTGTGTTATTGCAAATTAGGATCACTAGATGCTTCTAAAAGCTACAGAGTCACATTGTGCATTTGAGGGTTTACATAGCATTGTACTGGTTTTGTGTGTTAACAGTGACCAACTGGTACAGTGGGATAGCGGGCCCTGTCCATAAGGGCTTACAATCTATGAGGGAAGGGGACGAGAGTAGATGTTGTTCAGATGGTGGCAGTAGTGCTAGGCCTTCCTGAAGGTGTGAGTCTTCAGGGTCCTCTTGAGTCATGTGATTGTGGGGGACAGTTTATGTGTTGTGGTAGCAAGTTCCAGAGTATGGGTGATGCGCGGGAGAAATTTTGGAGGCGGTTGTGTGAAGAGTGAAAAAAAAATGCAGAGCAGAAGGTCTTCAGAGGAGAGCAAGTTACAGTAGTGGGAGATTGGGTCAGAGATGTATGGAGGGGAAAGGCTGTGGCTGGCTTTGTGTGAGGGTTAACATTTTAAACTATGGGCAAAGGGAAGCCAGTGAAGGGTTTGGCAGAGGCTAATGAAAAATGGAGGAATAGGTGGATTAAGCAGTGGCAGAGTAGGAAATTGCTTCCAGGCAGAGTGTGATGATTATTTCCCCAAGCTGTATGAACAGCTGTCATCCTAAAATATAGAAGTTGCCCCTTAACTGTACTTTATAGATCACTCAATGTACCATTTTAGATTGCTTGTAGTGACATAGTGGACTGAAGGGGGCAAGAGCATTTCCTGGGAAGGCATGGAGAAGGGTATTACAGTAGTTGGCAGGAGATGCTTAGGGCTTGGATGCAAGCTTGAAGGATAGGGAAGAATTTAAGATTGCCCCCAGGCAACAGACTTGAAGTACTGGAGTAAGTGTGGCACCATTAACTTTGATATATGGGTCAGGTAGGGGGGCTGTGTAAGATGGGGAGAAGATGATGAGGTCCATTTTCTCCATGTTGAGAGGAAGGAGTCTGACTGCCAGACACCTGGGAACTCTGATCGACAAAGTGGTAATCTCTGGGACAGGGAGATATATTTGAGTGTTTTGGTGTAACGTGGTATTGAAAATATTGGGATTCTATGAATTGGCAAGTCCGAGAGAGTAGATGGAAAACAGGACAGATCGACACCTACAGAAAGAGGATGTGGTGAGGAGCTTGTGTGTGAATGGGAGACGCTGAATGCAAGGTTGTTGAGGTATAAACAGCTTCACACATAGGGGAGGCATAATGGAATGCCGAACAACTTGCAGCTAGAAATGGCCACACAGGTCAAGTTACCCTGGAATATTTAAGGCAGGGGGACTGGGGTGACCAAAGGCAAAGATAATAACGGGAAGCACTATGGAGGGAAAAGGATGTTAACGGTATAGAACAATACCAACAAACTTCAAACAAGGGTGCACACACTGGGGAGAAATGGAGTGCGACAGACCCTATAATGCACAAGGCATAGTGGGGACATGGGGACCACCGCCATGGCCAACCCCCTACACGATAATAGGGAAAATGTTAAATACCATAGACATCTAGAGGGAAAGTTAGTGAGTCCAGGAACTGCCCTGAAACAGTAATACAAAAGCACCAGCATAGTGAATATTAAAGGCACAATTGGGAAACTAAGGCCATGAGAGGCAATTTGGCGAAACTAAGGCCTAAACCCTGAGACTACAGAAATAATAGTATAGAAATCAATGGCCATACTGAGAATCCTGTAAATAAGGCAAGTGCCCAGATACTTATCAAGTGGGCCTGGGAGCCTCAGCAGGATGTGGAGGTCGAGGATGGTTCGACAGCTGTTTACATTTCAGGTGCTAAGCACGTAAAGGTCTCTGGGGTAGTGAATTAGTCAGTTCAGATTCATCCACCTGTAGTCCTTCACACCACAGAATGTGGAGACCCTCTTTCAGGGACCAAATGATGTAATCCTTAGTGTTGAGGGTACACGTAATATTGACGAGAAAGCCCCATCGGTAGTGTATCTGAGCTTTCTGAAGGGTGAGAGGAACCATGAGCACATGGTCTGCGATGATCCAGGGTAGCTGGTTCCATGCCTGGGAAAGGCTGGAGGTTACGGGCTGCCGACAGTATGTAATCACGAAGTTCCAGATTGTTCTCAGGGACATTATTCATAAGTTGTACTTTCGAGTTCTTAGGTTGTCCTAGGGCTCTGTGTATGCAGCCCATGGGGAGCAGAGTGGGGTCAACCTGTGGAAGCAGAGAACAAAGTTGTGATCGTTTCACTCAAGGTGGTCACCGATTCAGGCACGCCTAATACAAATGTTATCTATCCTAACAGTGCATAGTAGCATGTCGCAGCTTTAGCAGGGAATGGAGCTTTGAGCCCAGCAAGTATTCAGACATGGCCCCAAGGACATTCACTGCCTAGGTGGGAGGCAGTATAAAAGTAGCAAGTCTAAAACAGTCACCCACAAGACAATAGAAGTGTTGGGGTAACTGCAGCACACAATAGTCAGGCTCAGGGAGCACTGCAGGAGGGGGAAGCTAGGAACAGCAGGTCCACAGGAGAGACAGGCTAGGAGGGTCCACAATGGAGGATGGAGGGAGGCAAAGGAGTATTAGGAAGGTACCTTGTGGCACTCTGGTAGCAGAACAGTCGCAGGACTTCGTGTGGAGTAGGAGGAAGATACAGGAGTCCTCACGGAGGTGCCAGGAGGAACAGCAGGCAAAGCAGTCTGGCTGGACCGCTGCGGTATGGAGAAGATGTTGGCCGATCCACATGTTGAAGTGGCTTGCTAGGTCTTTGTCTTGGAGTGCAGGTTCTGGCAGGCTTTCCGACCCCATCGAGTAAGGTCCGTGGGATCAGCGATGCAGGGACAGCAAAGTAGAGATGTAGAACCCAGGTGGGGACCCCAAAAACCAGCGATCTAGAGAGAGCAGGAGCCGAGCATCAGTGTAGGGGAAGAACAACAATGGTTAAGTAGAATAGCATTCTAGTTTGTGACATTATTTAACTATAGTAATCATAAGGTGACTTATGTGTGAAATTTTTGAGCAGTTACCTTCAGTTACCTACTACTTGCTAGTAAGTTCATTACATAGTCTGTGTTACAGGTAAGAAGAGGGGTGTAGATACTAGAGATGAGTGAAGTATTCAAAAATTAAATTCGGCAACCTCAACGAATTTTGCGATATGATTCTATTCATTCCGAATTAATTTGCGGTGAATAAACAGCTATTTCCTGTCTGCAGAGAGCCGGGGTGGGCGGCAAAATGGCGGAAGCCCTTGGATGCCGTGATCATGTCTCTCTCTCCAGCACAGACTTTTATTCATGTGGAAGGACATGCCTACCCAATCACATCACTAGAAAATATCATGTAACCATCTGATGTCACAGAGGTTCTTACTAAATATTCGTTACCGCGAAGCATCAGGAAATACGGATTCCATGTGAATTGAATATTTCCTGAAATTCGGATCAAATTCCACTTCTGCAGCTTCAATACGCTCATCACTAGTAAATACTTATGGGCTAATGGAACTGGCCCCCCCAGTTTATTGTCCACCTCATCTGCCCCCACAGTTTAATGTCTTCCTCCTGGTAATAAACAAAATGTAGTTAGAGACTTCAAAGCCCAAGAGGTAGCAGTCATATCTTATTTATTTATCACTGATCCGGTGTTAGTGATGAACAGACTCATATCTGAACAACATGAAACGTAGAGACGTGTGAACGTTTTTGGCCTTTAAGACCTTCCTCAGACTCTACAATACATAATAGTAAAGTACAGTATTCAGTTGTGATAAATTATGCTAAATATTTAAAGCATATATACAGTATCCAGTAACAATATTAAATATGAAATTCATATGGCTGTTGCTTCTCATTGACTGTCACCGCCAAGGAATCTTCCAACAAACAGTGAATATGGGTCAACGTCTGGTTGCAATGGTGTACCACAAGGTGTTAAGGAAAATAGCAGAAAAGAACCTCAACTAAAGTTAATACAATAAACTGCTAGGGGATGTAAATAGCCTATAATAAGGAGATGAGTAGAATAGGTCAAATCAGGAAGGACCAAAGGAGAAAAACAGAAAAATATATAAAAAAAAACAAAAAAAAAAAATACAACTAAGGGGTGACAACTAGGTAGGGAGAGAAAAAAAAAAAAAAAATTTAGACAAGACTACAGTATAAATATAATTTTTTTTTTTTGGGGGAAACACATTGATAGTATATATACTGTTACATTCCCCCCCTTTTTTTGATAATTGTCTATATGAGTTATACTGATTTCTTTGAGCTGAGCAAAGAGATTATATAGAATCGCATGCCTGGCTATCTAACCAAATGTGGGTATCTTTGTACATATATGTCATTCATGCATCTATACATCTACAGGTTCAGCTCACTCTTAGGTTATGTAAAACTCCTTAATTTTAGTTGACGTTCTTTTCTGCTATTTTCCTTAAGGCATTCTGGTAGACCAGTACAAGCGGACATTGACCCATGTTTACACTGTTTAGTGGAAGATTCCTTGACGGTAACAGCCAATGAGGAGCAACAGCCATATGAATTTCATTATGTTACTATACACTATATATGCTTTAAATATTTTGTATAATTTATCACAACTGAGTACTGTACTTTACTATTATGTAATGAAGAGTCTGAGGAAAGTCTTAAAGGCCGAAAACAGTCTCTACATTTCATGTTGTTCAGATACCTCTTGGAGTCTGTTCATCACTAACACTGGATCAGCGATAAACAAGATATGAATGCTACCTTTTGGAGTCTGAAGTCTCTATAGCTATGTATTTGACAGGTTGGGACCCTACTTTACTCCTGAATCTCAAAGATTGAGTGCTAAACCACACTCCCTTACAAGCAAACGTTAAAATACACTGATATTCACCCCTCCTCACTCCCCTGCTGCTCTGTCTGCAGTCTCTGCTCCCAGAGTCTTCAGGGAACTGCAGGCACAATGTGAGTGACATCACACCTATAGCTCCTGGGGTCAGAGCACACAGGGCAGGGCACAGACTAGTGAGGCTAGAGCTGTCTGCAGATGGCTCCTGCTTCACAGTTGTATTCAACTCATCTACATCCTCTGGACACAGATCAGTTGAAACCAGGACATACCTCCCACTGACCCTGAATCCAGGTCAGTTGAGAGGTATGTGTTAGGAGCTCAGATGCAGGTACAGGGTTCAGAGTAGTCAGAATAGAGAGAAGTAGCAGAACTGAACCTAACAGCCACTAGCAGAAAAACCATAACCAAAGTGCAAAATACCCAGTATGAGCCAAAGCTAATCTCAGGACATTGTCACCAGAGCTAGTGGTGGAGGTGGACTTGGCAACCCCAGACCAGAGTTGACAGCACAGAGGAATGAACCACAAATTAATTAACCACAAGCAGAAGCCAAAGAGCAGAATCACAAGCAACTCACCAGATGAAGAGTAAACGACAGCAGGGTCAGCAGCAGAAATAGAGAAGTACAGGAGCAAGTGATGGAAGGAGAGGTCAAGGTACATAGCCAAAGTCAAAATGCCAGAGGGTAAGTTCAGCAGAGTCAGAATCCAAAAGAGAAGGCCAGGTACACAGTCCAAAGATCAGAGCCAGAGAAACACAAACAGCAATCAGGACCAGGCAGCACCAGGTATGGGAACCAAAACCAGGGTGAAACCAATAGCCAGCATGGAACAGAGAAATGGATGGGATTATAAAGACCCAGACTGGCCCATAAATTAAAGCACAATTTCTTAAAGGGGAAATCGTTTCTGTGGACCCGGCAGTCTTAAAGGGGCCAAAGCAGACATCACAACCCTAACAGTATGGTGACAGAGTTATGCTGGGGGCAGTAGTGCCTTAGTTTCTTAGGACAGATGGGGAAACATAGCATACCTGTGGGATAAAGATGAAAGACAAGATCAGGTTGATGATGGGATACTTGTTACATTCAGTCAGTGCATGCATGAAAGTTGCACTTACAGAGATGTTTCACAGAACTGACCAAAATCTGATATCTTAGGAGATGTTCCTGTCTCATAAGAATTAAAGTAGAAGTATTGAAATTTTCAACCTAAATTGAGATAATTGCTTAAAAATACATTTAATTATGGTAACTAATATCCAAAGATGAGTCAATGTACAGTAGTAATATAGGAATATTTAGTTATAAGTAAGTATACTGAAATTCTGGGTTCACAAATACATAAATTTTAGCAGGGGCATAGCTATGGGGGGCAGAGGTAGCAATTGCTATCGATCCCTGGAGCCTCAGAAGTCCCAAAGACCACTTTACAACATAAAAACACACCAGTATTATAGATAGCACATGTGGAGCCCTGTTATATAGTACATTGGGGCCCATGAGTTTCAAGTTACTCCTCTGATCTTTGGATGTCTGATAGCAATATTTTTTTCAAAACTCATAACTATGACCACAACAGCGGCAGCAGCAGCACAGCTAGTGATTAAACAGGGCTTTCCATTAGGAGAAATAGCAAGGTTGAGATATATATAAGGGAATAACTTTCTTTCTGTTCCCCAAATTGTTGAATACAGCAGCTCTGGTCCCTATCTGGTTCATATTACCAGGAGGTACATCTGACTGGGAGCCAATGTATAGTATGGGCACCTAAATATTATAATACTAATATAATGAAATACTATATAACTAACATTCAACTATCAACTTGAGGTTAGGATCTATTGATGCCATAGTGCCCACTAGTGTTCAAACACTGACGTTTACTTCCATACTATATCAGCAAAACCAATGCTGTTATACTAAAACAATATTTTCTTATTGATGTAAAGAACTTTCATATTTATGTTATTTTGAACCTTAGGATTTTTTGTGCATCTCATTTTCCATAATAGAGCCCTTTATTGTGACTCTAAATCTTTAAACCTTTGATAAATTCTAGTTAACTGTAGTGAAGTGGAGCAGAGTTTCATTGTGGCAGAAGGGTAACAAGATGCACAACTTTCATGGTGGCCTTTAACATCAAACTTGTTCATGACATGGTCACAAAAGGGAGACAACTCTCTCTGCTATATACAGGTGAAACACAGGTATTTCAAGTGGAAGTGTTGATTCAGTCTTAGGTTAAGGCCTTACATTGCGGAAAAGCTGCTTTTATTGTTGCAGATTTTGCATTAGTTTTTTTGAGCCAAAGCCAGTAGTGGATTGAGCAGAAGGGAGAAGTATAAGGGCTTCCTTTATATTTCCTATTCCTTTTGTAGCTAGTCCTAGGCTTGGCTCAAAAAAACACAGCAAAATCTGCAATACAAAAAGCAGTTTTTCTTTAACTTGGGGCCTTAACCTTAAACCTTTCACGCTCTACGCCATACTATTACATTGCACTGAGCGTATATACTTAACGCTCATCGCCGTAATAGTACGGAGCTGTAATGTCGTGGGCATAGAAGCTGTGTGGACCAGCCGTCAGAGTCGGAAGATACTCTGGCGGATTAACCCCCTGAATCCCGTGATCTATAAAGATCACCAACCCCCCCATCATCCCTTGGACCCCCTGCAATAAGACCGTGGGTTCTGAAGGGATACCATAGCAGCCAGGAGGCTGGGCCACGGCCTCCTGTCTGCCTATGCACAGTTCCGACAGGAACTAATGTGCGTTGTTCGGGAATACCAAGTATTGCAGGACATTGCAATAAAAAAAACAAAAAAAAACACATAGTTTAAAATACACACTAATAAATAAACAATAAAAAGTTTACAAAAACACCTTTATATTTAAAAAAAATACATAATGTAAACAAAAATAAATAAACAAACATGTTAGATATCCCTATGTGTGTATTTTTCCCGTAAGGTGAACGCTGTCAAAAAAATACCGCAGTGCACAAATTAATATGTTTTGGTCACTTTGCTTCCCCCAAAAGATAAAAATAAAAAGTTATCAAAAAGTCATATGTATCAAACATTGGTACCAACAAAAAGTACAACTTACCCTGACACATCTCCTTCAACAGTACCGTAAAAAAAAGTTATAGGTGTCAGAATACAGTGATCCCAGGAAAATTGTTCATTTTAAAAAAGTCGGGGATGGAAAATATAAAAAAAAAGTCATCAAGCATTAATGTACAAACTTCCCTGTGTCCTTAAAGGGTTAAAGAGGTCGTGATCGTGACCACTGAGGTCAATCAGCGTCCTAAGGAAAGGACACGGTCATCACAGGTAGTGACATCCTATGTCCTTTGCTGAGGCCGCTGATTGGCTTCAGCGGTGATGTGTGCTGGGGACCTGCGGAAGCAGGACCGGACCTCACTGGGAGAAAAACGGAGCATCGGGGTCAGGTGAGTATATATAATATATTTATCTATCTATATATATATTTTTTTACCTTCCCTGGCCTAAAATAAAAAAAATATATATATTTTGGACAACACCTTTAACATGTTCAGTGAAGATGAGAAGGGGTATTGCTTGAAGAGTACCAAGATTATTAAAGTATTGTATTTGATTAGGGATTTGTTCTGCTCACTTGACTGCTATAAATGATGTCCCAAATTGTTACTGTGGATGAAACTTGGGTCCATCACTTTTATCATGAAACTAAAAGGCAATGCTGCATCTCCACCTTCAAAAAATTATGTGTCATGTTTAAAAAAAGAATTCACAAAAAAACTAAATGTTATGTGCCATTTTTTCTGCAGGAAGGTAATGGCAACCATTTTATGTGACGTGGATGATGTTATCATGAAAAATTACCTGGAAAAGGGTAAAACTGTCACAGGAACTTCAGTTAGCTGCAAGCATCTATCAAAGATAAGTGTGGAAGATTGAGAAAAGACATGTTTCTCCTTCAAGACAAAGCTCTCAGCCTCACCTCCAAAATTGTTATGTCCACCATCACTGTTGCAGGGTTCAAACTACTACTGAAACACTCACTCTACTCTATAAGTCTTACTTCTGAAAATGAAAAAAAAAAACCTAAGTGGCAAAATATTTGCATCCGATACTGTAGGGTTATCAGCTCTTAATGCTTGACTGGCAGACCATATAAACTTGTTTCAAAGGGTATAAAAGTACTGGAGAAGATCTGGAAAAAGTGTTTTGACAATGGAGGGGACAGTGTTGAGGTGTGATTGGTGACTAAATGTCTGAATGTGATACCGTAGAACAGAGTTTCTCAACGTTTTCAAGCTAAGTATCCCCTAGTGAGAAAAGTGTTAAAATAAGGCTTTGCATGAAGCCTCTGTCTACAGTTATGTAATGGCCCATCAGTGCTCCTACATATAGAATAATGGCCCTCTCAGTACCCCCACATGTAGTATAATGGCCCTCACACTCAGTCGAATAGCCCCTTAAGTGCCCCACATGTAATATAATGGACCCACAGTGCCTCCACTTGTAATATAATGGCCCCAAATATAATGGCCCACACATATAGTGTAATGGCCCCCACACTGCCTCCACATGTAATAGCCACCACAGTACCCCTACAATAAAATGACTCCCACAGTTCCCGCACACTAAGAGATGGCTAAGGAGCAAGAGGTAAGCTGCATTCATTACTTACCACTCTGCTCCATTCTTCATCTGAATGCTTGTGGGTGCCATCCTTACTTTTCAAGTGCAATGAGCTCTTCTGATGGAGGCACCGATTGCAGTTAAAGGTGCCCTGGGGAGTGAGTGGTAAGCTGCCTTCAGTACTCACCACTCTGCTCCATAGTTCCTTTCTGCTCAGGGCGCCAAGTGTTGATGTTACAGCCGAGTGGATTTTACCTGTGGATTTTATTTTAGGGGTCCAAAACTGAACAAAATATACCCCTGAGGGCCAAGTAAGAGCTTGAGGCTGGATTTGCACCTCAGGCTTTATGATGCAAGAAAATCCTGGCTCCCCTGCAGTTGTACCCAACATGATGTTGCAGGTAAAACTGAAGTATTACTTGTAACATTGTGCATTGTGGGCATTGTTTGAGTCACATGTGGTTCCCTCTTGCATACAGCAATATTGTGTGCATAAACCTTTTTTCAACTAAGTAAAATGGGAGGCACATACTGGTTCCATATAGGCATACCGTTTATAATTGTGCAGGTGCCATAATATGGATCAATACCACACAGGTCTGTATTACAGTTGGGTACATGAGGCCTTGCTGTTGCTGCTCACAAGTTTGTGCTCAAGAGGCAAATACCAGATCTTTTTCTTACATTAAAATTTAATGTTAAATTAGGATCACCTGGTCTAGATGCATACAGAAGGAGGCTAAATGCAGTGTGGCCTACCCTGCTAACTTCTTAAAGTGACATTCCATTTCCGCAACTCTTTATTCCCCTGCAATATGTGGATGAGATTAATGAAATCGTATTCACTTTGGTACTTTTAAACACAGCATTTCCGCACCAGCCTAAAAAGCTGCATTCCACAACGTGGTGCCTTAGCCTAAGTCTACTTGCACACCTCTGACTACAGACTTAGACTCTGCCACACGAAGCAATTAGCATCTGAAATAGCAACAAATGCTTGTGTTTTTTACTGCTTTTCCATTGTGTTCTAAAAACCATAAGCCTATAGGAAACACGCAGCATTTCTTCAGGCAAAATTAACATGATACGTTTCTCAAAAATGCATGTGTTTTTCTGCATCTTTTTTTCCTGCAATGTGTGGATGTGATCGATTAAAATCTCATTCACTGCAACAGTCAAAAAAGCTGTGTTTCCTCAAAGTAGGGCCTCAGCCTAAAGCTGCAGTCACACTAGTTGGGTGACCGTTCAGGGATTCCATCCCCCATTCCACTTAAAATATGTGCAAGCAGGACTTTTCTCTGTGCCGATTTTGGGCGGAAACCCTCTGGACTCCATTATAGTCTATGGCAGGGGTCGTCAAATCCTGGCACGCATGCCAAGAGCGGCACGCGAGGCTTATTTCCCTGGTACGGGCAGCCCGAGTCCTCACCCAGCAGTTTCGATCGGACCAAACATGGCCGAAACGAAACTGCTATTATTATACTGTGGGGTCTCTTCAGACCCCAGAATATACTAAGCGGAGCCCCCGGGGAGGTGATCAATCATAAAAAACAATGTTAACCTTCCCAGCTGCTCTATGCTCTTCGGGCGCTTCTGCCTGACGTAAGAAACCGCTGACAGGGCCTCAGGGGTCACGTCCGACATCATTATGCATAATGATGTGACGTGACCCCTGAGACCCAATCAGCGGTCGCTGACGTCAGGGAGAAGCGCCCGAAGAGAACAGAGCCGCTGCAGAGTGCAGAAAAAAGCGAGTAACATTGTTTTTTATGTTTGTCAGCTCTCTTGGCCCTCCACTTATTATACTCTGGGGTCTGAAGAGACCCCACAGTATAATAATAGCTAGTGAGTGGTGACAATTGGAATATTATAAAAGTTAGAATATTATACCATGTGCAGGAGCCACTATGGAGGATAATACTGTGTGCTGGGGCCACTATGGGCCATAATACCGTGTGCAGGGGCCACTATAGAGCATAATACTGTTTGCAGGGGCCACTATAGAGCATAATACCGTGTGCAGGGGCCACTATGGGGAATAATACTGTGTGCAGTGGCCACTATGGAGGATAATACTGTGTGCAGGGGCCACTATGGAGGATAATACTGTGTGCAGGGGCCACTATGGAGGATAATACCGTGTGCAGGGGCCGCTATGGGGCATAATACCATGTGCAGGGGCCGTTATGGGGCATAATACCGTGTACAGGGGCCATTATAGGACATAATACCGTGTGCAGGGGCTGCTATGTGACATAATACCGTGTGCAGGGGTCGTCAGACTTACAATTATTGATCGGCACCTCAACTTTGATTTTTTTAATCGAAATCGGCACGCCGAACAAAAAAGGTTGCCTACCCCTGGTCTATGGGGTCTGTGGTTTCCATGGGTAACACTTTTTAAGCAGACAGGGTTTCCGTTTGTCGAGTCCCCCAGCAGACCTAACGATCGAAACCTGAACGCTAGAGTGAACCTAGTGTTAGACACATTACCATGGTTGTTTTCTGTATATTGTCTGCAATGACAGATCCATAATTCATTTCCAAGGCCCCATAGACAAGTTTGAAGTTTTTACAGTGTCTGGATTGTAGAAACCATCCACAGAATATGGACTGTATATGTAGCACAGACTGCATAGTATGGAATCATACATGTCTTTTTGAAGATTCCTGATTACGATGCAATGTAGGCATGTTTTTTTGCGGAATACAGATCTGCAGACAGACAGACAGCAAAAAATATTATGGTAGTGTGCATGTAGCCTAAGTGTGTTTTTTGAATAACCTGTAACATTTGGTTGCAGAGTTTTTTAAGAAAAAAATGCAGAGAAAAATGTGATGTTTTTTATTCGATTTTTGTGGTTTTACTGTAAAACTTTCACAATTAAATATCAGAACACGCCATGTCAATGAAGTATTTTTGCTGATTTGTGTCATATATACAGTATGGTATATTAGTTAGAACACATACCTTGAATACAATTAAAAGTTTTTCGTTTTATAGATTCTGTATATAAATTTTCATTTTTTATAATAGAAGAATGCCACTTTGTTTTATGACATACTAAAATGTTTTTCATGTTATAGAAGTTTCTGGTATAACAAAGTTAAGTAATGCATGCACAGCTTTTAATAGAGAACCTACATCAATTATAGAGTATCTGATTTGCATACTAATTTCCATCTGTCCATTTTAAATATGTTAAATAGCCCTACAAGAGGAACGTGTAATAAAAATGTTCATGAAGAAAGTACTGCCAGTTTATATCAATCACAAAGGAATACGCACTGGTAAATAATCAGAGTGAGTTATGGATTATTTGCTCAACAGATTTTATGTTCATTATTTCGTATTCTTAATCAAAAACTATTGCCTTGTTGAAATTCACAAGATATCAATACATAGCTTGCTGTTTTACCTGCCATTAATAACCATTATCAAAACTATTGCACGTTGACATAATCTTCTTATGATAACATTCTTCAAGCACACTACATAATGAGTAAGAAAAAAAAAAATCACAGTTTGATGATAAAAAGTGTAGTTTGAATGACTGTAGTGGGGAGTACATTATGCAAGTGAAAGGCCTCTAGGGATCTTGTACCATATTCATTCATTTGTAGAAGCAGCATAGACAATGATGTATAATAATTTTACCGTATTTAAATCTGATATAATATAATATTATTAAAATATAAATAATAACGTGATAATAATGTAACTGCTAAAGATGAAGACAACCCCTGTATGCAACAATGTGTTCTGAAACAACAGCAATTTGGGGAAATTTTTGCTGGTCATGCATTTGCCGTTCAGTGACCACATGCTGTCCATTCAGATAAATGGGCCTAGACCACCATGTCCTTATGTTCTGATAGGCCATATGGAAAGGGGTTGTCTTATACTTCATGCACATGCAGCAGAAAGAAATATTCTCAGATTTTTTGTCTGTGCATTGGAAAACCTAACCAAGGAAGTTCCTAGGTCTGTTATTGGTTTCTGCCTAGTAGGCCATGTTAATGGTGTAGCCTAATATGTTATGTTATGGTCTGTATCAAAGAAATAATATAATACTTTGTAATACTACAAATCATTATATACAATAAGAGATCAAAGGATCGCTACTTCAAGTCACTTAAGAGGCCAAAAATATAAAAATTGTTATATTTAATTATATTTCTTTTTAACTTATCTTTAAAGTGTAACTAAGCTTTTAAAAGACTTTTTTTGGCAGCATTTATGCCATTAATACATTTTGTAATAAACTTTGGCTCCTTTCTGTGAAATCCTGCATCATTCTTTTCCCTTGCTTCTGTATTGAGAACTGTACCCTGCTTCTCACTCTGTACAGTGTGCAGGCTTTATTAATAACACAAATTCTGTCAGAAAATGTTCGAAAGATTAGTTACACTTGAAATCTCTAATAAAATTTCAATAAGAATAATCTCTTCCCCTCAAAAATGAACATTTTTTTCAATAAAAATATATATACTTTTTAACCACTTCCATACCAGGCACATTTTCAAGTTTTATGTATGTGTGGTTTTGGAGGGCTATAACATTTTTATCATTTGCGTTATTCAACTAATTTCTGCGTCTTTTTTTGGTGACACATAGGGCTTTATTTTTATGTTGTTTTTATTTTTGCATGTGTGTTAATTTTTTTTAATATCTGGGAAAATAAAAACAAGGAGGGAAAGCGGGTCTGTTTTTCACTTTTCATTTTTTTTTATTTAATAACACAAAGTGCTACTAAAAAACTTTATGAAATAGTTTTTCCTCTCTGTTACGGTAATTTTTATTTTTTATGATGTCGTCGGGGGTGGGGCTATAACCTGTAATAAGGGCGTTTTATTGGCGTATTATTTTATTTATTTTTTTCATAATTTTATTTACATTTTTTTTTACTTTTCTATACTTTTTTTTTTTTTTTTTACATTGTGTCCCCATAAAGTCATAATAGACCTTTGGGGACATCTGATGCCTTTTTTTTTTTTTTTTTCAGGAGGCTGACTTCCCCTGTAACTGGGGCTGGTACATTTAGCCCCAGTTGCAGGAGAAATGCAGCCTCCTACACGTTGCTTTCACATAACTATAGAGCTGATCTGGGTCCTGTAGGACCCAGCAGCACTAACAGACGCTGATCCCGGCGGATCACATGACTGCCGGGTCGGAGGGGATCCGCAAGATGGCGGTGCCCATAGCGCTGTATACACAGCGATCGGGAAGGCAGGGACGGTAATAAACCTTCCCTGTCTTCTCTCTGGGAGCTCTGGCTGAAGTTACAGCCGGCTCCCTGTTTCAGCAGCTGCACGATTTTGTGCAGTTGCTGAATTCCTTCTGGACGTATATAGTCTATGGGCGGTACGGAAGCGCTTAAAGAATGGATTACCATATGAAATATGCATTTGGTACCTTTTTAATTGTAACAGTCCGTTGAAAATCATCCTACAAAATAAGTCTTCATACAGATACAGTGATGGAAAAAAGAAAGAACAATTATGGGTTTTGGAATGCAATGATACAAATATAGCCTTTCGTTTTAAACAATTTGTACATGTACAGGTATTTATTGCCTTATTCAAACTGACCTGTAGAATAAATTAAACATTTTACAAAGTAAACAGACAGAAACAAAGCACAAGAAACTGCAATTGATGATATATATATATATATATATATATATATATATATATATATTTTTTTTTTTTTTTTTTTCACATTTCCTCCCACAAAACTTAACCCGTGGGTTATATCTATCAAACAATGGTGCTATTGATAAAATTTAACTTGCCCTTGCAAAAACCAAGGCCAAACAGGTCTGGTAAGCCTTGTTGTTAAAGCGTAATCTTAATATGATACATAAAATAATTTACATAATACAAAATAATTTTAAATGTAATTTTAAATACACTGATGGGTAAAAGGGTAATAATGTTTTGAACTTTTGACTTTCAGGCTCCATATCTCACCATCCACTACAGCTTGGAATGTGAGACTACCGTCATATTATAGACAATCATCTTGGTTATCTCAAACATAAATTTGACTTGCAACTATTTAGCATATGATTAATTATGCAGATTCTTGTCATGTAACTGCATTGTTACTCTTTTGCTCCTGGTGGTGGAATCTTTTTCTTCTTGTATACTACAAATTACAACCTGTTTTTACATTCCCTAATGGCTCAGTGTTTTCTTGGGTTGATTCCCAAGCAAAAGTTCACTGGTTCAAATTGAGGATCAGCCATGAAGAAAATTTCCCAAGAAAAGAGAAACAGCATCATCCAATTCATTGATAGCAGTCTCTCCCTCAAGAAAATTGCCAAACTGTATCATGTGAGTGCCATGACAGTTGGAAAAATACGAAATGAAGTCTGTCTCTTCATTCAAAAGGTAAGAGATGAACGTCCGGGCAAAATATTGGAGTCAACAAGTCGGCTCATCAAAAGGTCCATCAGTTCTGATGCGACAAACACAGCAGTGGATGTGGCTTGTATGCTTTGTAATAGTGAGATCACAGACGTCCATGCAAGCACCACGCACGTTAAAACAAGTGTGGAGTGGTGGCTCGAAAAAAGGTGAAAAGTCTTGATTTCGATAGCGTCATAAGAAGTGTCGGCTCAAGTTTGCAAAAAAGTACGAAAAGTGGACAGTAGAACATTGGGAATAGGTGATTTGGAGCGATGAGATGAAAGTCAGTAGACTGGTTTTTGATGGGTACAAATGGGTCAGGAAAGGAGAAAGGGGGCTAATGGATCAAGAAATTGAAGGAACTGTCAACTTTAGTGGAAGAAGCCTGATGATATGGGGTTGGTTCATAGCCAAAGGCATTGGATATTTGACCAGGATCAATGTTAGTCTCAATGTTGAACTACAGTGCCTTGCGAAAGTATTCGGCCCCCTTGAACTTTTCAAACTTTTTGTCACATTTCAGGCTTCAAACATAAAGATATAAAATTTTAATTTTTGGGGGAAGAATCAACAACAAGTGGGACACAATTGTGAAGTGGAACAAAATTTATTGGTTATTTTAAACTTTTGTAAAAAATAAAAAACTGAAAAGCAGGGTGTGCAATATTATTCAGCCCCTTTACTTTCAGTGCAGCAAACTCACTCCAGAAGTTCAGTGAGGATCTCTGAATGATCCAATGTTGTCCTAAATGACTGATGATGATAAATATAATCCACCTGTGTGTAATCAAGTCTCCGTATAAATGCACCTGCTCTGTGATAGTCTCAGGGTTCTGTTTAAAGCGTAGAGAGCATCATGAAGACCAAGGAACACACCAGGCAGGTCCGTGATACTGTTGTGGAGAAGTTTAAAGCCGGATTTGGATACAAAAAGATTTCCCAAACTTTAAACATCCCAAGGAGCACTGTGCAAGCGATCATATTGAAATGGAAGGAGTATCAGACCACTGCAAATCTACCAAGACCCGGCCGTCCCTCTAAACTTTCATCTCAAACAAGGAGAAGACTGATCAGAGATGCAGCCAAGAGGCCCATGATCACTCTGGATGAACTGCAGAGATCTACAGCTGAGGTGGGAGAGTCTGTCCATAGGACAACAATCAGTCTTACACTGCACAAATCTGGCCTTTATGGCAGAGTGGCAAGAAGAAAGCCATTTCTCAAAGATATCCATAAAATGTCTGGTTTAAAGTTTGCCACAAGCCACCTGGGAGACACACCAAACATGTGGAAGAAGGTGCTCTGGTCAGATGAAACCAAAATCGAACTTTTTGGCCACAATGCAAAACGATATGTTTGGCGTAAAAGCAACACAGCTCATCACCCTGAACACACCATCCCCACTGTCAAACATGGTGGTGGCAGCATCATGGTTTGGGCCTGCTTTTCTTCAGCAGGGACAGGGAAGATGGTTAAAATTGATGGGAAGATGGATGGAGCCAAATACAGGACCATTCTGGAAGAAAACCTGTTGGAGTCTGCAAAAGACCTGAGACTGGGACGGAGAGATTAGCAAATAAATGGTTCAATGACAATGAAGTAGAGGTGCTGGATTGGACCCCACAGTCCCCAGACCCTTAACCCAATCAAACACTTGTGGGCAGAGTTGAAGAAAAGCTGTATTCGTACCCAAGTGAGTCGACCAGTATATATCAACATTGGGAATGTATAGAAGAGACCTGGGATTGGATTTCTGTTGAGACATGCTTGAATGTGATCAAGAGCATGTCCAGAACTATTTAGGCAGTTTTGAAAGCCAAAGGTGGATATACAAAATACTAACAAAATAATAAAAACTATTAAAATTTTGATTTTTAGGAGCAAAACAGTAACAATGCAGTTATATGACAAGAATCTGCATAAACTTATATGCTAAATAGTTGCCAGCTAAATTTATGTATGAGATAGCCAAGATGATTGTCTATAAAATGATGGCAGTCTCACGTTGGAAGCTGTATTGGATGGTGAGATATGGAGCCTGAAACTCAAAGTTTAAAGCATTGTGACCCTTTTGCTCGTCAGTGTATGTTTTTAAATGTACTTGTATTTATTCCACATACTTTCACCAATAGATGTGACTCTACATATCATTCAAAAATGGATACAAGCTTGGTTGATAGAAGGATCGATTAAAAATGAGACATAACTTTTAGCTAGAACCTGCTTGTTTAGTTTTCAGAAATGTTTACACACATGAATTTATAGTACCTAATCATTTTATTTACTACATGTTTTAGGACAAATATTTGCATTTACCTTTGATAAATACTTCATAAGGTAAGTATGTAAATTCTATCAGCCTGCCAGGGAAAAAATAACAAACCCTTGGATTCTATAGAAAATTGAATATAGTGTTAAAAAGTAATTATCTCAGAAGAGAATTAAAGTTTTCTTTTGTGCATAAAATATAAGCAATTAAAAAGTCCCTTCCCAGAAAAAAAAACATTTATAAACAAAGCTAAGTAGAATTAATTTCTTAGCAAATCATATATACAGGAGTAAGACACAATCTGTTTGTTATCATTTCATTAGTGTGCTTTATGATTCAAAACTTTTTATACTACAATACTTTAAATGTTTTTCAAGTAGGATTATTGATGAAAAATCCATCCTGTAATTTAATTGTTTATATTGCCATTAATTCCCAAATCATCAAATCAATCATCTTCTGAATGTTGTTACTGTGTCTAGCTCCTAACTCCATATGCAAACGAAACAATTAATATTACATAAATGGAAATGTACATCTGTTCTTTCTATAACATAAATATTAGTGTTTGTCAAATTACTCATATGGATCAGTTGTCTTGTCTGTTGGGCGATAAACAGGATAATTATTATTTACGCTAGAGTGCACTCTCTGTATTTCAGTTTATATTTACAATGCCTTCGGAAAGTCTTCAGACCCTTTTTCACATTTTTTTATGTTGTGGTCTTGTGCCAAAATAAATAAATTAATGTTTTCCCCCATCATTCTGTACTCAATACCCAATGCTAACAAAGTGAAAACAATGTTGGAAATCTTTGCTAATATATTGAAAATTAAAAACTAAAATATTGCATTCAAGTAAATATTCAGACCCTATTCAGACAAGCTGGAAGGGGAAAGTGAGTGGTCAGCGATTTTCAAGACTCTCCTTAGATGTACCATTGGGTACAAGTCAGGACTCTTGCTGTGCCACTCCTGGAAAATATCAGAGTTGTGCCTAAGCTACTTCTGTGTTGTCTTGGCTGTGTACATAAGATCATTGTCTTATTGGCTAGCCTGAGGTTCAGAGCACTCTGGATCGGCTTTTTATTAAGAATATCTCTGTTCTTAGCTCCATTATCTTTCCCTCAACCCTGTTTCCCAGGCCCAGCAACTAATAGTCAACACCACAGCAAGATGCTGCCACCACCATGCTGCACTCTGGAGATAGTATTGGGCAGGTGAAGAGCAGAGCTTGGTTTCCATCAGACATGTTTACAATTGAGGTAAAAGTTAAATTTTGGTTCATCAGACCAGAGAATCTTGTTTCTCACAGTTTGAGAGTCCTTTAGGTAATTTTTTTTTTTACAAACTCCAGATGGACTTTCATGTGTTGTTTACTGAGGAGAGGTGATAAAGCCCAGATTGGTGGAGTGCTGCACTGATGATTGAAGTTCTAGAAGTTTCTCCCATCTGCACATAGGATCTTTCAGTGCAGCATAATTTTTTGTACCTTTCTCCAGATCTATGTCTCCTCACAGTCCTGTTTCTAAACTCTACAGGTAGTTATTTCCCCCCCGGGGTTGGTTTCAGCTCTGATATGCATTGTCAGTTGTGATCCCTTATATACAGGTGCATCTCAATAAATTAAATATCTTTGAAACGTTCATTCATTTCAGTAATTCAGTAATACAATTCATAATCAGCGTCTTCCATGGTTGTGTGTCCTACTGAACCAGACTGAGGGACCATTTAAAGGCTTAGGAAACCTTTGCAGGTGATACACTGAACTTTTTCATAATATTAAAATTTTCTTAGATTTGGGTTTTCATTACCTGTAAACATTAATCAACATTTACAGAAATAAAACACTTGAAATAGAACACTCTGTGTGTAAAGAATCTAGAAAATATAAGAGGTCACTTTTAATTTAATTACTGAAAGAAACAAACGTTTCAAAGATATTCTAATTTATTGAGATGCACCTGTAGCTAGGTAGGGGTGTGCCTTTCCAAATCATGAACAAACAACTGAATTTACTACAGGTGTAGAAACATCAAAAATGATCAATGAAAATGGGAAGCCACAGAACTAAATTTCAACTGTCATTTCAAAAACCTGAAAACTTATGTCAATGCAAAATTTTAGTTTTCCTTTTTAATAGATTTGGAAAAAATTCTCAAATTCTGTTTTCACATTCTCATTATGGGGTACTGAGTGTAGATAGATTGGGGAAATGTATTATTATTTTTTTAATTCTACTACAAGGCCTCAACATAACAAAATGTGAAAAAGGTGTAAGGGTATGAAGACTTTCCAAATGCATTGTATATTAAATTGAATCCAAAACTCAGTGTATAGCAATGACTATACACAGAAGCCTGATGGTACAAACTACCTTCTGTTATAGTCATGCTTGAAGAATCACCAAGAAACGGGCAATGTTGAGGACTGTAGATGCAATGATCAAGTCCGTCTGGGATTACATGACAGAAGGGTGTAAGCAAGCCTACATCCACAGAAGATATGTGGATGCTTCTCCAAGATGTTGGGAACAACCTCCCTGCCGGGTTCCTTCAAAATCTGTGTACCAGTGTATCTAGAAGAAATGATGTTGTTTTTAAAGCAAAGGTTGGTCATACCTTCAATGCATAACTTGATGTTCCTGAGCTCCTATTCAAAATCTGAAATGATGCCCCTTAATACCACGTGACATTTAGAATAGTGGTATGTTTTATGTGGCAGTGGGTCCTTTAGGGTCCCCTCAGGTTCCAGGGCTGGGTAGAGAGTCCTACCTCTTCACCCCCTTTAGCTTCATTACTCCATAGCTACGCCCCTGCCTAAAACCCTTGCACAGTAATACACACGTGGACAAAATTGTTGGTACCCCTCGTTTAATGAAAGAAAAACCCACAATGGTGACAGAAATAACTTGAATCTGACAAAAGTAATAATATATAAAAATTCTATGAAAATAAACAAATGAAAGTCAGACATTGCCTTTCAACCATGCTTCAACAGAATTTTTTTTTAAAAAGAAAACTCATGAAACAGGCCTGGACAGAAATGATGGTACCCCTGAAAATAATGTGACCAAAGGGACATGTTAAATCAAGGTGTGTCCACTAATTAGCATCACAGGTGTCTACAATCTTGTAATTAGTCAATGGGCCTGTATATAGGACTACAGATGCTCACTGTGCTGTTTGGTGACATGGTGAGTACCACTCTCAACATGGACCAGAGGAAGCGAAGGAAAGAGTTGTCTCAGGAGCTTAGAAAGAAAATGATTAAAATATGTTAAAGGCAAAGGTTATAAGACCATCTCCAAGCAGCTTGGTGTTCCTGTGACTACAGTTGCACATATTATTCAGAAATTTAAGATACATGGGACTGTAGCCAACCTCCCTGGACGTGGCCGCAGGAGGAAGATTGATGACAAATCAAAGAGCAGGATAATACAAATGGTAACAAAAGAGTCCAGAAAAACTTCTAAAGAGATTAAAGGTGAACTTCAAGCTCAAGGAACATCAGTGTCAGATCGCACCATCCGTCATTGTTTCAGCAAAAGTGGACTTCATGGGAGACGACCAAGGAGGACACCATTGTTGAAAACAAATCATAAAAAAGCCAGACTGGAATTTGCCAAACTACATGTTGACAAGCCACAAAGCTTCTGGAAGAATGTCCTATGGACAGATGAGACAAAAATCAAAATTTTTGGCAAGGCACATCAGCTCTATGTTCACAGACGGAAAAATGAAGCATATCTTGAAAAGAACACTGTCCCTACTGTGAAACATGGAGAAGGCTCTGTTATGTTCTGGGGCTGCTTTGCTGCATCTGGCAGAGGGTGTCTTGAATCTGTGCAGTGTACAATGAAATCTCAAGACTATCAAGACCAATAGCTCGGTCCCTGTCCGCGGACCGGTGGTTGGGGACTCCTGCCCTAGGGGTCTTGAACCCCAGGGGGTCTGATTACTAATGGAATGCATTACAATGCTAATGCCTTGCAAAAAAACAGCTCTTCTATTGCAGGCTACATAGAGTAGCCTGCAATAGAAACTAATGAAAGAAAGGCCTGGGAGCCTTAACAAGCTGTAATAGTAATGGGACGCTGGTCCCAGAAAAATTGCAGCACCCATGCACCTCCAGTAAAATAGCGCCTCGGTCAGCTTTGAGCGGCCACCATATTTAAACACCCAACATCCGCCGTACTATTACGGCGGATGTCGGAAAAGGGTTAACTTCCGGCAAAAAGAAAAACAAAATCCTGCTCATCCGAGCTCTAACTATACAGTCCAGTCCTAACTATACATGTGGCTTGCTTCAACCACACGAACAGAAACAAAAATAGCAGACTCGTCTCTCCACACTCCAGTACTCCAGGACAGGCCCAGACGCCTTCTCTCACTCCCTGGATCTGCCCTGAATGCCTGTACTGCAGCCTCTTATGGACCAGTAATGAGCCCAGGTCTCACACCTTGGCTGAGGCCTACTCAATAACAGCACTGGACCACACACATATGTAAGAAACCTGGGGGAGATATATCGAACCTCCAACACTCACAATGTTTAACACATTTGTGAATGATGACCAAATTTGGTTCCTTCCAAGAAATTTTAGAGCTAATTTTACAGTTCTTGGTCTCTGATGGAATAATTCCTCTTGAAACAGAAACATTTTTTTTCAGAAGAAACCACATAGATGTTTCCTGGCTTCATCCAATTGTTAAAAAAGCTCAGTACCAACCCCACCAGTTGAAGCAGAACAGTTTTCGGTATTCGCCCCTTTTCACGTAAGATCAATAAGAACAGAACAATTTGAGAGTAATCCCAGATAAACTAAGACTAGTAGTTGTCAAACATGAAAAAATTCTTGCGGGCTTTTACGCCACCTGGTTGAGGTCAATTTAAAATTGCAGAAACCTCTGGATTCTGTAAGCCTCCTGGAGAAGTGATATACTCCAGTAAAGCCAGTTCTTGGTGTTGAAACAGACAATCCTTCAATTTAGTGTTGATCCAGAAATGCTGCAGCACAGAACGTACATGTGGATGATGGTACAGAGATTAGATTAGAATATCCTCCAGTTATACAAATACATATTGCTTGAGAAATCCTGAGATTGAGTAGCTTTGTAGAGCAGTGAGTGGGAGAAGTTTCTTGAGACATGCTTGAAAATAAATAGAATCCCACCAAGATCTGGTAGGTTGACAATTAATGGTGAATGCTGTTTGAGCCATGGAATTCCAGAAGCACTGAAGCACCTAGAATAAGTTAAAACTAAAAATTAAATAAAGAACTTTGGACAAGACTTCTATATGGTTTCAAAAAAGTCCATGTAGAATTGAGGAGACATTTGCGGGTAAATTTAGTTGTATCCAGAGGGTTAATGATGAAAGCTTCAGCTGTCTGATCAAGGAGTCAATAAAATTTTCTGCCGCTCTGGAATTCAGAATCCCTTGGCAAGAATTATGATGAAATCCATTGAACAGAAATACAGGGATCAGGAAATTGTCAGTAGCAGAGGGTAGTATAAAGTCCAATCCCTAGAGCACATTGAGTGGAGATGGCTCTATTTACCACAATACAGACAAGCTACCTGGGCCTTTTTCATTTAATGGTCAAGGCTATATGCTTCAGTTGCATGGGTTCCATGAACCTCTCCTTTGGTGAAGACTTGAAAGCAGAGACGACATTTGGTAATGTCTGATGCCAATCCTTCTCTTTGCATCTATCTTTAAAACTGAAGTTTGCCCTAGTTGTAAGAGAGGCCAACTTGTCGCTTCAAGCAAGTTTAATCTTTATGCAGGGAATCAAGCTAACACAGGGCCTTCCTTGACTTTCTAAGCCAGCTCCAAGGTAATGATACAGAATTCTATGACCTTTGATTTAATTGCAGAAGACCATCAGCAGTGAAGTGCACATGACCAGTCTCTGCTCTATATAAAGTCTTCTTGTTCTTAATTGTGGCTATTTGGAGTGGGCACTTTAAGATTAAGAGGATTGTTTTACATTCAGGAAACAACGGAGACATTGTTGCTATAAATCGTCTTTTGTCTACGTCTGATACTGTTAGTATTTAGATTCAATTTTAAATTTTAATATATGGCTAAAAGCAAAGTATTTGGAGGATGTCAATCATCTTACACCAGATGTTTTAGTTCCAAATGCAGACCAAGTTGATTGCCCCAATTCTAGTCTAAACTAATCTAGTCTAGATCTTAATTTTTGATAACATTAAGATCTCTGTTTAATGAAAGCGTGGGCTTAATATTCAGCCACATGGAGAGATTGGGTAATGTTCTGAAGTCATATTAATGTCAGTGGCTTTCAGTCTGACTTGGATTTGACTTTCTTTTGGTTAAAGAGGAGCCGTGATTGGCTGCTGCTGATGGAGCAAGGTACAGAGCAGCAACTGTTCAACTGCTGGTCAGGATCATAAAAGAGCAACAATCCAAATTCCCTTTAATCACCATTGTATATTTGTGTGGATTAGTCACCCAGCTTGAGCAGGGTGACTAATGAGATCTTGACAGCCTAAAAGTGAACCTCCATCCCAGTTTCGGATCTCCGGAAGACTTAAACAAGTTTTCTTCAAGAGTTGCCCTATCTTTACTGCCAACCATCTTTCCTTCAATCCTGCCCAGTTTTCTAGTCCCTGTCAATAAAAAGCTTCCCCTCAGCATGATGCTGCCAATACCATGCTTTTTCTATGGAAATTGTGTTTTGGAGGTGATTGGAGGAGGTCAATTTGAACCACACTCAGGATTGCCAAAGAGATTGATATTATTTTCATTTGACCAGAGAAACTTCTTCCATGTGTTTGTGTAATCTGCCACATGCTGTTTGGCAGCTCCAAGCAAGTTTTCTTTCATTTTTCATTAGGCAATAGTTTAATTGCGGCTGCTCTTTTATGAAGCCCCGCTCTCTTTGGAGTATATGGCTGATAGAGTTCCTAAGGACAGATAAATACATCTTCATTGTGGATCTTTGGAGCGCCTTCAGTGTTAACACTGGTGTCCTTGTTGAATTTCAGATATACTTCTCTGCAAAGTTGTTTGTTACCTTTTTGTAGACCCCCTTAATCTTCATGTTGCTTAGTGGTGTTGCAGACTCAGGGGCATATCAGAACATTTGTATTTATACTAATATCATGTGACAAATTATGTGACACTTTGATCTGTCACTGCTAATATGTGACTTCTGTAGTAGACTAGTTGGACCACTACTTATTTAGGGATTTCATAGCACAAGATGGGAGGGGGAATACTTTTGCAAGGTACTGTACCTCCTCATAGAAATTTCAATAGCAATTAGTGTGAAAAGACGGATCCTTCATAAACCCATGCTGATACAGAGTTATACGTTTATGTTCCTTGAGATACTTTAAGATGGCATGTCTTTGAAAATTATCAGAGTACCCACAAACGTAAAAATGTTCTACAGCTTCTCTGCCCACTTTTTGAATATTGGCACTACAGTACCTTGCAAAAGTATTCGGCCCCCTTGAACTTTTCAACCTTTTGCTACATTTCAGGCTTCAAACATAAGGATATAAAATTTAAATTTTTTGGTGAAGAATCAACAACAAGTGGGACACAATTGTGAAGTGGAACGAAATTTATTGGATATTTTAAACTTTTGTAAAAAATAAAAAACTGAAAAGTGGGGTGTGCCAAATTATTCGGCCCCCTTAAGTTAATACTTTGTAGCGCCACCTTTTGCTGCGATTATAGCTGCAAGTCACTTGGGGTATGTCTCTATCAGTTTTGCACATCGAGAGACTGAAATTCTTGCCCATTCTTCCTTGGAAAACAGCTCGAGCTCAGTGAGGTTGGATGGAGAGCGTTTGTGAACAGCAGTTTTCACCTCTTTCCACAGATTCTCGATTGGATTCAGGTCGGGACTTTGACTTGGCCATTCTAACACCTGGATACGTTTATTTGTGAACCATTCTATTGTAGATTTTGCTTTATGTTTGGGATCATTGTCTTGTTGGAAGATAAATCTCCATCCCAATCTCAGGTCTTTTGCAGACTCCAACAGGTTTTCTTCCAGAATGGTCCTGTATTTGGCTCCATCCATCTTCCCATCAATTTTAACCATCTTCCTGTCCCTGCTGAAGAAAAGCAGGCCCAAACCATGATGCTGCCACCACCATGTTTGACAGTGGGGATGGTGTGTTCAGGGTGATGAGCTGTGTTGCTTTTACGCCAAACATATCGTTTTGCATTGTGGCCAAAAAGTTCGATTTTGGTTTCATCTGACCAGAGCACCTTCTTCCACATGTTTGGTGTGTCTCCCAGGTGGCTTGTGGCAAACTTTAAACCAGACTTTTTATGGATATATTTGAGAACTGGCTTTCTTCTTGCCACTCTTCCATAAAGGCCAGATTTGTGCAGTGTAAGACTGATTGTTGTCCTATGGACAGACTCTCCCACCTCACCTGTAGATCTCTGCAGTTCATCCAGAGTGATCATGGGCCTCTTGGTTGCATCTCTGATCAGTCTTCTCCTTGTTTGAGATGAAAGTTTAGAGGGACGGCCGGGTCTTGGTAGATTTGCAGTGGTCTGATACTCCTTCCATTTCAATATGATCGCTTGCACAGTGCTCCTTGGGATGTTTAAAGTTTGGGAAATCTTTTTGTATCCAAATCCGGCTTTAAACTTCTCCACAACAATATCACGGACCTGCCTGGTGTGTTCCTTGGTCTTCATGATGCTCTCTGCGCTTTAAACAGAATCCTGAGACTATCACAGAGCAGGTACATTTATACGGAGACTTGATTACACACAGGTGGATTATATTTATCATCATCAGTCATTTACGACAACATTGGATCATTCAGAGATTCTCACTGAACTTCTGGAGTGAGTTTGCTGCACTGAAAGTAAAGGGGCCGAATAATATTGCACGCCCCACTTTTCAGTTTTTTATTTTTTACAAAAGTTTAAAATAACCAATAAATTTCGTTCCACTTCACAATTGTGTCCCACTTGTTGATTCTTCACCAAAATATAAAAATTTTATATCTTTATGTTTGAAGCCTGAAATGTGGAAAAAGGTTGAAAAGTTCAAGGGGGCCGAATACTTTTGCAAGGCACTGTACATTAACTATGTGTCTGTTCTATGGAACAATTCATCATAAGATAGTCCTTAAATATTAGAAATAATAATTACTTAATTCCTTTAAAACACAGGGGTTTATGCTATCTTGTCCTGGCTACTTGTTGCTTCATTCTTATCAGCCTCTTTTTCCTACAATGCACCCCTCACTACCATAATTTTCAGTTTTAACCTTTTGGTATTTATCTTCTTTTCTGATTTTTTTTCAGTTTTTTTTTACATGATTTTTTCTTTTATTTTTGTTTAGTGCTCCTTTACTGCCTTTTTGTGATTAACTGATTTTTTTCTGCTATGTATAACCTTCGTTTTTTATATTTTTATTTATCAAACATATTGGGAAGAAAAATCATGTGGTTATCAGGGGATAGAATATAGTCAACAAAGCTGGTATTTTTACCAATCTACTGTGGTGTATAGAGACAGTGGTGTACCGGTACCGGTGTAGCAGCCGTAGTGGCTGCTGCAGGGCCTGGGACCTTAGGTGGCCTGGCACGCCCCTGATGCTTTTTTCTTTTTTTAATAGGCCGTTACCTCCTGGAGTAACCCCAGCAGGTACTGGGCCCTATTAAGTTACCGATCCCCGCTCCTGCTCACGGCCGCCTGCGCTTCCCCTTCTGCATCCCATATAATTTTGCTGGGGCCCCCTGGAGGGAAGAAAGGGAAGCAAAGACAGAAGTGAGCAGGAGCAGGGATAGGTAAGGTGGGTAACACTGGTTTTTATGTTTGCCACCTCCCCTGGGTCTCCGATCATTATACTCTGGGGTCTGAAAAATAAAAAAAAAGTTTGTGGGTGGTCGACTATGAGACATTACACTGTGTGGAGGGGCCACTATGGGGCATAATACTATGTGGAGGGGCTACTATGGGGCCTAATACTGTCTGGAGGAGCCACTGTGGGACATAATACTGTGTGCAGGGGCCACTGTGGGACATAATACTGTGTGGCGGGGCTGCTATGGGGCATAATACTGTGTGGAGGGGCCGCTATGGGACGTTATACTGTGTGGAGGGGCTGTTATGGGACATTATACTGTCTGGAGGCCGCTTTAGGACATTATAGTGTGTGTAAATGGGGCGTTATACTGTGTGAGGGCCAGGAAAGGGGGTGCTATGCCGTGGGGGAGGTTGGTGGGGGGGCGCAGTCTTTTCCCCTGTATAGAGATATTTAGATATAGGTTAGACTTAGTGATGAAGAATGCCTCAATGACAGGGTGAAGAAAAGGTGGAAGAGTTGGCAAAATTTGTATAGATTGGAAAGCTGGATAAAGGTATTCTAGACGCAAACAATTCAACATTGAATAGAAAAAAGGCCAGTCTGCTGTACTGTATCTACATAAATGTTTTTGCAGCTTCAATGAAGAGAATGATTAGAGGAAACATTAAGAAATTGCTAAATGAATTAAGTAAAATGCACTGGTAGTATTGTAGCTTTGTCTTTGAGTCAGTTGAAGCATTCAGTGGCTTGCTTTAAAAGATGAAGTCTTCCATGATTATGCACTAGTCACCCATATAGCATACTATTTCCACTTAACAAGCAATGGAAAAAGACTTTATTTTTAGTACAAATACTCTAGATATTTTGGATCCTTCTTTGATTAGGCTTCCTTATCCATTAGCAATTAATCACGTTTATTTCTTATGCAACTAAGAAGATATCATGCACTTAAAACCTTTTAGAAACCTCTTCCAATGGCTAAATCTACAGATAGTAGGAAATGTTCTTCTCTTTTTAATTAGAATGTGTAACCAGAATATGACTTATTTTTAAACCAAGAATTTAAGAATTTTGATCTTTTTTTTTATTTTTCCACATCATTATCTGTATTTTAAAAAAGTACTATAGCATGCAATTTTCAGGTCACTCATTGTAATATAAACACTTGTCAATTTTGTAGAGGTTTTCTTTGCAGCAATCACTTCATTTACATCACAGACAAGACAGTTAGCATTACAATAGAAGATAACAGCTCTATACATAACACCAGATAACAAACATCATGGCATCTTGTAGTGACCATAGATGATGTCACAGATTATCTAATCCAATTCCCTGTACAGAGCATACCTAGAAAACTCTCCCATACATCTCAATGAGTTGGCTCCAGACTATTTCTGCCTATGGCCGCCACTATGCTATAAAGCATATCAACTAAATGCTGTTAACAGAGCAGAGGAAAAGCTCTGTCATGAAATCAAAACAGATTAGACAAATCTTGTTTTTATAAAGAAATAAAAAATTGGAAACACTTAGAGATATGTTAAACATGACCTTTCACCTCCTATCACAAGTTCCATGGGCATAACTAGAAGCAACTGGGCCCTATAGCAATTTTTTTCAATGGGTCCCCTCCCCCTTTCCTGGCCTCCTTTACCAACCCTTACAAAGTATGACGCTGCCTTTACTTGCCCCCACGTGGTGTAACGCTCTCTTTACTGGCCCCCTCATGGTACAATGCTGCCTTTACTGGCCCACACATAGTATATTACCCCATTTACTGGCCATTTAACATCCCCTTTTCTGGCCGCACATGGTCTAAATCTCCCCACACTGTATACTGCCTCCTTATTGGCTCCCATATAGTTTGCTCCGTTACTGGCCTGCCACAGTAAATGCCCCTGTTACTGGCCTACATATAATAAGTGCTAGAGACTTTAGGCCGCCACCTGCCGCAGGCCCCTCTAAAGTTTGTCACATTCCTAGATAATCCCTTTAAGAATAATTTTCCATAGTGCACAAAGTAATGTCCCACTGTTGCCCGTACACACAGTATAATTTCCCACAGTGGCCTCTCCACACAGTATAATGTCCCAAATTGGCGTCTCCACATAGCATAATGCCCTATATTGGTCCCTCCATAATGTCCCACAGTGGCTCTTCCACATAGCATAATCTCCCATATTGGCCCTTCCACACAGTATAATGTCCCACAGTGGCCCTTTCACACAGTATAATGTCCCATAGCGGTCCCTTCACACACTATAATGTCCTACAGTGGCCACTTCACACAGTATAGTATCGACTAGTGCCCCCAATGTTATTCATTACAAACTTTCCAAAAATTTTGGGTTCACCACCCACAAATTATTATTATACTTTGGGGTATATATTTAATCACCTCCTCTGGGCCTCCACTCATTATACTCTAGGGTCTGAAGAGATCCCAGTGTATAATAATAGCAGTTATGTTTTGGATGTGTTTGGTTCCAGATGAATCTCGTGAGTTTCGTTCTACAAATACTCTTAGTGCCACAGCCCTGCTTACTGACCCCCGTTCCTGACCACAGCTTCCTCTGCTTCCTCTTCTGCCTCCATGAGGCCCCCTGTGCCACGCTGAAAATTGTCAGCACCATCCTGATGCTGTACAGTGTCAGCAACGTGATATGGGATGCACGGGTCCCCCTGGAGACCTGAAGGAGAAGACAAGGGAAACTGTTCCCTGCTGGATTACGGCCTATTTTTAAAAAATAAAAAGCAGCAGGAAGCTAACTCCTTTAGTGATTCTGGTGAAGATGTTTTTTTTTTTTCTCTAGCATCCACTAGCAACCTTTAGCAATCTTTTCTGTTAGTTTCAGCACCCAATATGCTAAGTAGGCTTTCTAGTGTCTAATAGTGTCTAATTAGCATATAGGGTCCTGAAGCAAACAGCACAGATTGCTTAGGAACAGTGGGGGCTTTGCAAAAAATTGTAACTGCACTAAAATCAGTGAAGCAGCACCTATTGAAGGATGCAAAGAATTGGAGTTGGTGGAGGTGGTGAAACATCCTCTTTAACAAAATAATTAACATTACTTATTACATTACTTATAGCAGGTAGAAGGATGACAAGGTATAGGGGAGGGGTTGGAGAAGTAGGGAAGGTAGAAGGATATAGCTCAGTCTTGTTATATTATCAATCTGTTTTGTTAGCATATTTGGAATTCTTTCAACAGTCCCTTTTGTCAGTAAATTTTTACCTCACTGTTGATTATTACGTTGGCATTAGAGTTTACCACCACCAAAACTGCTTTGAAAACATGAATAGTTGATGAAATTCATGTGCAGACCATTCTTTTTATTGGCCCTATAGCCTTACATGTCTGAGACAAGGAAGCAAATGAGAAAAAAGTACTACATGCATGAGAAAACAAACTGACATGTAAATGGCTCCATTGGCTATAATTAGTCAATGTGCTTTACTTTTTTTTTCATGGACAGCACCGATCTGAAAGAGGATTCAAGAATGGGTAATCCCAAGTGCCTGTTTGGCCATAGTGTCTCCAACAATAAAGAGATTCCCGCATAAACATTTTGCAAACTTATAAAGAGTGAAATACCAAAGATCTAATAATTTGTAGTACAGTTTGTGATGATTAAAGGGGTATTCCCAGCTCATGGATCCTATCTATACTGCTAGCTTATGTAAATTGAAGAGTTTTCCTAAATATATTGCTTTAGCAATGCTGCTTTGTTTTCCTGCTGTGTGAAATTATTCCTCCCATTATCTACACAGCATTTCCATAGAGTGTCCTGTGTGATAAGACAGGACAGATGATGTCACTCACTGCTCTCACTGTTATCTACAGCTCTTCCATTCAGCTAATTGCAGTTTGCTGATAAAGCTGTATCTGTTATCTCTCTATGTAAACAAACAAATAACACTGAGTCCATTCTCTAGAAGCATATGAATATTATTTAATCAGCATTTATATTAGATTTCTAGTAATCATAATAAGTATTGTGATACTTCATAGTGTCCTGTTCAGAAGGCTGGGTGAGGCGGCTTTTTGACTGATAAGGAATACAGGAAGTAAGAAGAGACAGCAGACAAAGCTGCTGAAACAGGGAAATGGGAATATCCCTTTAAAGCGCACCTCCAATTATAAAAACTTTTCATAAATTAACAGTTTATGTGAATACAAGAAACTTTGTAATATATGTTTTTAAGGGGCTGCTACTTCTGATGCCACCCCTGCCACCACTTGTGTCACTCTCTCTACCTCATAGATTGTAAGTTCTTGCGAGCAGAGCCCTCAGTCCCATTGTGTGAATTGACTATTACTCTGTAATGTATCTTTTTGTCTGTACTTGAACCCTACAAATTGTAAAGTGCTGCAGAATATGTTGGCGCTATTTAAATAAAATGTATTATTATATATTATTATTATTATTATTAAGGCTTCTTTCCTACTCCTTATCTCCGTATCAGTCTGTTTGTTTACATAGAATCTATATCTGTACAAGCTCACACACAGAACTGTAGAGTGGAGGTGGAAGCTGGTTTTATTGCATTATTCTGTGCACTGTTAGGGAATGTTCACACAGTTTTTTGCAGGCTGATTTTGAGGCGGAATCCACTTAAAAATCTGCCTCAAAAAACACCTCCAATTCATTTCAGTGTTACTCAGTAGAAGTTTTTTTCCTCTAGCGACATGACCATGACCTTCGGTTACATCCCCACATTGCGGAAACACAGCATTTTTTTGTTACATATCTTCCTGCGGGTTTTTGAGCCAAAGTCCAGAGTGAATTTAACATTTAAGTGCTTCCTTTATATTTCCATTACTATTCAAGCCACTCCTGACTTTGGCTCAAAAAAATGCAGCAAAATCTGCAACAAAAAAACGCTTCATTTCTGCAACGTGGGGCCTCAGCCTTCAGGCAGATTCCGCCTTGAAAAACTAATTGAAATCAATGGGAGGTAGAAAAAAACGCAATGTGGTTTTTAATGCGGTTATGGTATGTTTTTTGCAAAAAATGCATCAAAAACCACTAGCATTTTCTAGGCTAAGGACCCATGTAGCGAAGCGCAGCAAAAAAACACTGCAGTAAAAACCACTGTGTTTTTTTCCGCAGCATTTTCATTTTCTATTATATTATACCATTACTGAAAACACAGGCACTTCCACAGGTGTAATTGATATGCTGCAATTTTCAAAAACATAAACGGTTTTGAAAACACAGCTTTTCCACTGTGGATTTTTTTCTGCAATGTGTGGATGGGATTAGCCAGAATCCCATCCACTTTGCAGGTAGTGTAAAATACAGCGTTTTTGCAAAAACCCTGCATTTTTACAACGTGGGGCTTCAGCCTTAAAGTGAGATTTCAAGATCCATACAGTGTGCTGCAGCAAAAAAAAAAAATGTAAAAAAAACGACAAAAACCAAGACAAAAAAAACTGTCAAAAACCTTGTCATGTAATAAAAAGCATTCAAAAAATGTTTCCTTAATTGCTGAAGCAGATTTTTTCAGCCTGCAAAAACTCTGTGTGAGTAGCAGAGTATAGTAACTGCAGTTAATTGTGTGTACAGCAGTCTTCTCCTCCCCTCTCCCGTCTTCTTAGACTAATATGTAAAAAGTAACTCAGCTTGATAAATGGAGAAGGAAACAAATTTCTTAAATAAGATATATTAGAAAGTATCTTATATTGACTTTTATAATTCATTTATTAAAAGTTTTTTTTTTTATAATTGGAGGTACGCATTAACACAAGCAGATATGCACAATGTTATTTTGTAAGGAAGAAGGACAGAGACAAGTGAGCCCTAATCTCACCCCAGCCACTGTCCCTTCCTATTGCCTCAGTTACCCTAAACGGTAAAAGGACAACCTGAAGACGAGCTCTATACTGAGTAAGTGACCACACAGAACACAGACAAAACAAACGACAAAAAGAGAGGTCAGGAAGCCAAGGGTTCAGTAACAGACGAGCAATGCAGTACAGAATCAAAATCCAAGAGAATAGTCACAAGGCAAGCCAAAGGTCAGAGAATCAGGTAACAAAGCAACAAGAGATATAACAAAGAGAGCAGGCAAAGGCAATAACCGGCGACCATGTGAGGGCTGACAACCTGTTTATAGAAAGTCTGGGCAAGCCCCAGACTGGATTGGTAGACAGGCTGTCAATCACACAGGCAAGACTGAGATTAACTATATGCTGTCCAGAGAGAAATGCTCAGAACACGGGTGTGGCTGTAAATCCATTACATTGTCTAGGACCATGTTCAGCCTGAGCAACAAGAAACCTACACAAGGAACCAAACTGAACACGCCTCCTTCGCCGCAGCGTGCAAGCGGAGGGTGGCGCAGAGACCCGAACAGGCAGAGACGTTACACTTGCAACTAAGTTTGCTGATGAAAGGATTTATTCATTTTTTTCCCTACTTTAGCATATTACAAATTCTTAAGATCTCTAGATGATGAAATTGTACAAAAATATTAATTCCCTTTATTTTATTGGAGTAGTCTTCATAGAAGGAAATAATTTGATCTGATGAAATAGGGGAAGCTCTTTTTCATGTTCGCAGAAATGCCTTATTTAGAGAAATTTATGTAAATCTGATTTATTACTGTAATGATGGGAAAGGTCTGAAAAGCGACATAGTTTATTATGACTGTACAGTGGGGATAAAAGTATTTAGTCAGCCACCAATTGTGCAAGTTCTCCCACTTAAAAAGATGAGAGAAGCCTGTAATTGACATCATAGGTAGACCTCAACTATGAGAGACAAAATGAGAAAACATATCTAGAAAATCACATTGTCTGATTTTTAAAGAATTTATTTGCAAATTATGGTGGAAAATAAGTATTTGGTCACCTACAAACAAGCAAGATTTCTGTCTCTCACAGACCTGTAACTTCTTCTTTAAGAGGCTCCTCTGTCCTCCACTCATTACCTGAAGTAATGGTTCCTGTTTGACATTGTTATCAGTATAAAAGACACCTGTCCACAACCTCAAACAGTCACACTCCAAACTCCACTATGATGAAGACCAAAGAGCTGTGGAAGGACACCAGAAACAAAATTGTAGACCTGCATCAGGCTGGGAAGACTGAATCTGCAATAGGCAAGCAGCTTGGTGTGAAGAAATCAACTGTGGGAGCAATAATTAGAAAATGGAAGACATACAAGACCACTGATAATCTCCCTCGATCAGGGGCTCCACGCAAGGTCTCACCCCGTGGGGTCAAAATGATCACAAGAATAGTGAGCAAAAATCCCAGAACCATACGGGGGGACCTAGTGAATGACCTGCAGAAAAGTGGGACTAATATAACAAAGACTACCGTCAGTAACACACTACGCCGCCAGTGACTCAGATCCTGCAGTGCCAGACGTGTCCCCCTGCTTAAGCCAGTACATATCCGGGCCTGTTTGAAGTTTGCTAGAGATCATTTGGATTTCCAGAAGAGTATTGGGAGAATGTCATATGGTCAGATGAAACCATATTAGAACTGTCTGGTAGAAACACAACTTGTCGTGTTTGGAGGAGAGTGAATGCTGAGTTGCATCCAAAGAACACCATACCTACTGTGAAGCATGGGGGTGGCAACATCATGCTTTGGGGCTGTTTCTCTGCAAAGGGACCAGGACGACTGATCCGTGTACATGAAAGAATGAATGGGGACATGCATCGTGAGATTTTGAGTGCAAACCTCCTTCCATCAGCAAGGGCATTGAAGATGAAACTGGGCTGGGTCTCTCAGCATGACAATGATCCCAAGCACACCGCCAGGGCAACGAAGTAGTGGCTTCGTAAGAAGCATTTCAAGGTCCTGGAGTGGCCTAGCCAGTCTCCAGATCTCAACCCCATAGAAATCCTTTAGTTGAAAGTCCGTGTTGCCCAGTGACAGCCCCAAAACATCACTGCTCTAGAGGAGATCTGCATGGAGGAATGGGCCAACATACCAGCAACAGTGTGTGCCAACCTTGTGAAGACTTACAGAAAACGTTTGACCTCTGTCATTGCCAACAAAGGATATATAACAAGTATTGAGATGAACTTTTGTTATTGATCAAATACTTATTTTCCACTATAATTTGGAAATAAATTCTTTACAAATCAGACAATGTGATTTTCTGGATTTGTTTTCTCATTTTGTCTCTCATATTCGAGGTCTACCTATGATGTCAATTACAGGCCTCTCTCATCTTTTTAAGTGGGAGAACTTGCCCAATTGGTGGCTGACTAGATAC
The DNA here is from genome assembly GCA_947044405.1 of Leptodactylus fallax. Classification (NCBI taxonomy): domain Eukaryota; kingdom Metazoa; phylum Chordata; class Amphibia; order Anura; family Leptodactylidae; genus Leptodactylus; species Leptodactylus fallax. The sequence continues at coordinate 9,072,827 of CAMRHE010000010.1, read as the reverse complement.
TTTTTTTTCCCCACTGTATATGTTTTCATCATGTTGTAATCCTTTATCAACCCATGAAGAGATATCAAAGTCTGGTATCAAGGATTCTAGGTTTTGAACTGGTATTTTTTGGTGGACAGATTTACTAAGCAAAATGCGCCAGAATTCTGTTGTAATTTGCCCTAAAAACTTCTGACATGCCTTACACTGCAATTATCAAGTGTTTTAGATGCTTTTCAGGCAATTTTATTACCTGTAAGAAGAAGGGGTGTTGCCTAAAAACACTACTATGACTATAGAAAGGTATCAAAACGTTCTCCAAGACCAACTTCTTGCAACAATCCAGGAATGATTTGGTGGTAAAAAAAATGCTTATTCCAGCACGATGGAGTACCATATCACAAGTGATAAATAAGTGTCCCAGTGAACAAAACTAGGAAACTCCCCAGATCTCAATCCCATTGAGAACCTTTGTTCAATACTCAAAAAGTGGATGATAAACCCCAAGCACTTATTAGACAAGAATGGGTTGCCATCAGTCAGGATCTGGCACAGAAGCTGATATCCAGCATGTTAGTGTAAATTACAAAAGTCATGAAAAATAAGTCTAAACACTGTAAATATTGAGTCTTTGCATAAACAATGTATTTTTTATATAAAAGTTTATGAAAAGCTTATAAGGGTAAGTTCACACAGATGTATTTGGTGCTGATTTTGCCTGGATTCTACCTCAAAATCAGCGCAAGATTCAACCATAGAACGAGCTGAAAAAAGCTGAAGTTCTGATTTGGGTTTACACTTGGCAAACCTGGAGAGTTGGAAAGTGAAGAGAAATCTGAGGTGGATATACTCCTCAAATTTCTCTTGACTTTCCGCCATGTGAACCCACCCTAACTGTACTTTAGCATAGAAACTTCTGACTAAAAAAATCCTAATTGTAGTATGGCATAGAACCTTCTGACTAAAAAATCTAAAAACACTGAAGCAGCAAAGTGTTGGCCACGATTGCAATGTATATGTGCTTTATAATCTAAATGAATGCCCTTTTGAGAGTATATCATAATATGGCTTAATTACAGCTTGAAAAATGGAGGTAGACTCTCTTTAACAGGTCATATCATCCATTTCCTTTTTGCTATTGAGCCTACATTTCTGCTTTTGCAACTCAGAGATTAATTTTCTTTTTTAAACTTTAATCTTAATTAGGTATAATGAATATAAAGACTATACATGCTCATGTTTTGCTTCATGCATAATTTTCCACTGAAAATAACTATAAAGTAACATATTACAGATCCCTGCATGATAATACAAAATATGTATATCTATCATATGCAAATAAGAGTTTCTCAATGCATTACACAAATCAATGTAATGTCTGACTCCTGAGCATTATGTTTGAATTACAAATACTGCATTACAAAAGAAAATATATTTAGCATTACGTTAGAATTATAGCTTATGTCTGGCAAAGAATTTATTTTGCCTTCTTTGACTTCTTCAAGCATAGTCACTCATGCTGGAAAATTTTCTGCCTTTTGAATATCTTTCTCGCTATTGTTATTATGCTTTATCCTTCATAGTTTAGTGTCTTTCATTTCGCTATCTATAATTAAATTCCTGTGTGTCCACAGTCTTCCTTTGTCACTGTATCTCTAAATCCTGTATAGCAGTTGCCACTGTCATTTTTTTTGTTTTTTCTAGGACCTTTTTCTGATGAAGGATATTGAAGAATAGAAACCTGTAGAAAAATGGCTTTAAAAATGAGCTGGAGAGAAAAGACAAAAACTGTAGCTGCACAGCTATCCAAAAAGGTCTGGTAATATATTAACTTATAACTAACACTGGCATGCAAATCAATATCAGGTAATATTTATATATTACTGTACATTCAATTACATACAAAAATGATTAGCCCCTAATATTTTATTGTAAACTTGAATTTCAAAATTGAAGAAAGCATGTACAAAGTAACCTACATTTATTACAATAGGCAACCTCATATTAGAGTACATAGCCATCATGGAGGGAAATCTCTTGCTTGGGATTCTCCTCTTTTAGGCCAGGGCCCCGCATTTCAAAAATGACGCTATTTGGCTGCAGTGGAAATGCCGCAATAACCGCAGTGTTTTACAAAAGAAATGCTGCATTTTTAAAAACTGTTGCGTTTTTGGAAATCACAGCATGTCAAATATACTGTGAGTATGTGAGCCAGAGGGCGCTGTTGAGCGACCCAGGCCCAGCCCTGAAAAGGCTCTCAGCCACGCCTTTGAGGGGGGGGCGTGTAACTCCAGTAGTCTGGAGTATCCTGCAGGGAGCAGGAGATGGTGGACCCACCTGGACAGATAGACGGTCTGTGCCAGAAGTGCTCGGGTCTACAGGGGACTGTTGCTGGAGCTGAGCAATAGTCAGGACCAGCGAGGACAGAGAGAGAGGCTCTGTCCAAGAGGGCTGGATCCAGAGAGGACTTACAGAGACTAAGTCAAGCTCTTATTTCCCCCCAGAGGCTAGTTAGGGACTCAAGGAGTCAGTTAGTGCCCTAACTGTGGCCTAGGTGTTTGTTGTTTTTGTTATGTTGCAGTTAAGCTGAATAAAGCCACGTTTTATTTTACACTTGGACCGTCTGAAAGCTATCTTTCCGGCGCCCAGTACCACGAACCACCGCTGTCCGGACCAGGACAAGCCACCATTTTGAGTGTAATTCCCCTAAGCTGTCACATATGGTGGAGAATCGCGCGCATAAAGAGATCCACGCAAGTCCTGGAAGACAAGTGGTCGGTGACTGCAGTACTGCAAAGTGTGCATTGTGGCCTACAGCTGGAAGAAATCTGTGATTTCAACTGAAGAAACCCAGGAGGGGTGAGTGAATTGCAACATAGCAATGTGTATAGAAGCTGGATATTGCAAACAAGTGTATGTTAAAGGATATGGTGCCATGTTAATGTTTTCTGTGGAAGACAGAAGAAATTGCTGGTTGTTGTAGTGCCACATAAACAGTCTATGTGAAAGGCTATGGTGCCATGTTGGTGTTTTCTGTGGAAGACAGAAGAAAATGCTGGTTGTTGTAGTGCCACATAAGTTAACTGTTTGAATACATGTAACTGCAGAAGATAGCAAAAAGTTGCTGCCGGTTGCTGTGGAATATTGTGTAATCTTGTTAGTAAACCATGGGCAAGAAAAAGAGAATTTCAGCTTGTAAAAAAACAGAGAAGTTATGCACAGGTTCATTAGTGCAGCAGTCTGAATGCAGAGAGACACAAAACCTGGAACAGATCATGTGGAATGCAAGTAAAGATAATGTGTTGCATGAGAGTGACTCAGTTTTTCTAAAGCACCTCTGTTCTATGAAAGAATATGTCACTGCTGACTGTATGTCTATGACTATGTCTCATACTGGAGTGCATCAGAGCGCCAAAGATGAAAATATTATGGTGCAGCAGCTTCAAGATGAGATTAAAACCATGAGGTTCATTTATGAAGATGAAATATCTGATTGGAAATGGCAACTTGAGGTATCAGAAAAAGAGAACCTTAAGTTAAAGAAAGAGCTTGAAACTGTAAAGAGTTCATATCCTAGTCATTGTGAAAATGTGGTACTGGGTTTGCCTGGAATGGACTGTGTCACTGAGAAGGAGTTTGCTGATATGAAATGTGCTCTAGCTAATAAAGTTGTACAGAGTGTAGAGCAAAAGCAAGTGCTTGAGAAGCAATTGCAGGATTTAAAGGAGCAGCATGTCCAAGACTCCAGTGCCAAAGAGTGTATCATTGAAAAATTAAGAGATGATCTTGAAACTGCTAAACGTGAGAGAAGTGAATTTTTGCAGTGTCAGTCAGAATGTCTGGATGACCAAGTGAGGAAGTGTGAAAAGCTTTCGGCGGCATTAATTGACAAAGAAGATGAAATTGCAGAGCTGAGGAAGCATGTCTCTGACCAAGAGAGTGATTTAGAATCTGTAGTGCAGACATTGCAGTCAGAGCAAAACTTGCATGAACTAAAGCTGCTTCGCCTAAATAGTGAAGTCAATGAATGGCGGAGCAGAGCTGGAGTTCTGGAACAAAGAGAAAGGGAACTCAAAGCTAGAATATGTAGCCTGGAGAGGGCGCTGTCAGGATCTTGTGAAGATAAAGAGAAATTGTCTGTTTTGGTGCAAAATAAAGACAAAGAGTTGATGGAGATGTCGTCTGTCCATGCTCAGAAGGTGCAAGCCTTACAGGAGAGTCACAAAAAAGTAGAGACTCAACTTCAAGGGCTGCAACTAAAAGTCACAGAAGGGGACAGGTTTCAAGCAGAACTGCTAGACAAGGCAAACGGTCTGCAGGTGGAATTGGATGATGTCACAGGGCTTCTTTCTCAAGCAGACAGCAAGATTATCAAACTTTTCGAAGATTTTTCTACACTAGAATCTCAGCTTCAGGACACTCAGGAACTTTTGCAAGAAGAAACCCGTCAGAAGCTTGGCCTTAGTACAAAACTAAAACAAATGGAAGATGAGAAAAGTGGTTTCCTTGAGCAACTAAAGGAAAAGTTGCAAAAGGAGCTAGAAGTTACAAATCAACGGTTTGAGGAGAAGGTTGCTGCTTATGACAAACTTGAGAAGACGAAAATTAGACTGCAGCAGGAACTAGAAGATGTAGGTGTAGATCGTGATCATCAACATCGGATTGTGTCAAATTTGAAAAGGAAGCAGGAAAAGTTTGATCAGCTGCTTGGTGAAGAGAAGACTCTTTCTGCTAGATATGCAGAAGAACGTGACCGTGCTGAAGCAGAGGCTTGTGGAAAAGAGACCAAAGCTCTTGCCTTGGCTCGCTCCCTAGAAGAGGCCCTTGAATTGAAGGCTGAGTTAGAGAGGCTCAACAAGCAACTGCACACTGAAATGGAGGATTTGGTTAGCTCCAAGGATGAAGTTGAGAAAAACCTGGAATCTGTGCAGATATTGTATGAGCACAAAGCTAATGCTTATGAGATGCTGGAAAAGGCCAAGAGAGAATTGGACCTCCAGACAGAAGACATGAGGATTCAGTTTGAAGGAAACCTGTCTAATTTATCTGCTGAGATTGTAGATCTAAAAATGCTTGTTGCTAAATTAAGGGTGCGAGTGAACAAGCAGGAGGAAGTCAAGAAACAGCTGGAGTTTCAGATGAATCAAGTGAAGCGTGAATCAGAAATAAAGTTGGAAGAGCGCACTTCTCAGATTGAACAGTTAAAAACCGAAGTGGAATCTAAAAAGAAGAATTGGATTGATTGCAGCAGTCTTTATCCAATATGGAACAGTCGGCATCTGCACTATCTTCAAAGCTGGCAGCACTAGAAGATGAGAGAGACTCGCTGCAGAGCCTGTTAACCTCTAAAGAATCAGAGCTGTTATCCCTGAAAAATGTGATTCAAGAAATAGAGTCTTTATTCAACCAAGAGCAAGATAAGAGAGCCACTGAGATACGGGACTTGAATGAAAGACTTGACAAAAAGTCTGCAGATGAGCAGAAGCTTTATCAGAAGATGTTGGAGGATCAATCCAATATAATTCAGGGAACAGTGGGGGAAGCAGAAAAGATTATCCAGGATGCTGACCTGACAAATGTTAGAAGAACATTGCAGAATGTCCTAGAATTAGGAGGCGTAGTGGATAAAGAGATGGCATCTACATCTGCTGCCATAGAAGATGTCAGGAAGATTGAGGAAGTTCAGCAAGTTGCAATAGTAAAAACTGAGATGGAGGCTGTGCAGAAAAATGTGGCAGTGAAGAAAGTTCCGGAACTGGAATCAGAGATTTGTGCGCTACAGAAGGCGGTAGAATTGAAGAAAGCTGCCAGCATAGAGGCAGAGAAAGCAGAACCATTAAGGCAGCCAGAACATGTAACCCAAAAGCATCTAGGTACTGACAGAAAAAATTGTGATGGTGAAAACTTGGTATCCCAGTCCACCGGTGTTAGCACAGGGAATGAAAATAACTTGAAGAATGTTGAGATGACGATATCACCAGCTCCTGTACTGTCAGAAAAGGGTTGGCACAAAAATTCTTGCAATCTATCACAGTAACATGCCTCCAAAAAGTTATGTGTATGAGAGAGAGGAAGTAAGACTAAGAGTGTGGAAGTGGTCCTTCTGCTGCCGTACAGGTGCGGACGCATTATACAGAAACCATTCCAATATATGATGTGGCAGTTGTTAAAGACATACCAGAAAATGTAGTTCAGCGTGAGCTATTTTGTGAGGCTGTACGGTATGGCCCTCGTGCAGAAGGAGAAGATATTGCAGTGCAAAGATTGTGTATCTCAAACAAAGAGGAGAGCAAGCAGCCTATGTCTCCTAAACTTCTAAGCCTTGATGGTGATGGCAAAGTTTGCTTTGGAATGAAGGTTATGGAAAAAGTACCCGTGAAACAATTATACTCTAAAGACATTGATGTGCATGAAGTACGTGTTAGTTGGTCTCTGAGCTCCTGTGGATTCATGATAGGTAAAGATGAAGATTCTTACGGCTATTTACTAAAGGGATCAAGGTCATGCAATGGGATGGCTGAAGACTATGGCGAGAAATGTGATGAAAATGATGTGATCCCTTGTATGGCGAATTTTGAAGGTGATGAAGGAGAACTTGCCTTTGTACAGAATGGCCAGGATCTTGGCGTAGCATTTAAAGTGCTGAAAAAATGGAAAACTCAACTGAGCGGAATTTGGAAGAAGAGACCGCCAGATGGGGACTTTAAAGTGATGAGAAAACTGAGAACTCGACGGAGCAGTATTTGGAAGAAAAGACCGCCTGACTGGGAATTCTGGAGAGACACTGAACAAGCATATTTGGTTGAAGAGGGACTTCGTCATAGGATGTCTCGTCCCATTGTAGCTCACCCCATGGGTAGTGAGCTGAGGGGGAGGGTATGTGAGTATGTGAGCCAGAGGGCGCTGTTGAGCGACCCAGGCCCAGCCCTGAAAAGGCTCTCAGCCACGCCTTTGAGGGGGGGCGTGTAACTCCAGTAGTCTGGAGTATCCTGCAGGGAGCAGGAGATGGTGGACCCACCTGGACAGATAGACGGTCTGTGCCAGAAGTGCTCGGGTCTACAGGGGACTGTTGCTGGAGCTGAGCAATAGTCAGGACCATCGAGGACAGAGAGAGAGGCTCTGTCCAAGAGGGCTGGATCCAGAGAGGACTCACAGAGACTAAGTCAAGCTCTTATTGCCCCCCAGAGGCTAGTTAGGGACTCAAGGAGTCAGTTAGTGCCCTAACTGTGGCCTAGGTGTTTGTTGTTTTTGTTATGTTGCAGTTAAGCTGAATAAAGCCACGTTTTATTTTACACTTGGACCGTCTGAAAGCTATCTTTCCGGCGCCCAGTACCACGAGCCACCGCTGTCCGGACCAGGACAAGCCGCCATTTTGAGTGTAATTCCCCTAAGCTGTCACAATACCTACGGAAACACTGTGAAAAGCACAGTCTGTTCCGCAACCAAAAAGCGTCTCGCTATGTGGGGCCTTAGCCTAAAACACAGGATTTAGCTCTGAGGGAATAATATAGAAATGGGTTCCCACTTCCAGTGACTATTGCTCCTTTATTACTTCTCCATATAAAATCTACAATAATAGAAAAGACAAATTCTTACAATTTTTACTGTCCGATTCAGCCCCTCAGGACCCCTTGTACTTCTAGAATTTTTCTTGTAGATCACCTGCCATACAACTGACACTTGATCTATTCAGGCCACAAATCACTACCGATGTATGTGTTGATGTAATGTCGATACAATTTTAACAAAAAAGGGTTTTGCAAGATTTCTTCACTTCATCATTGCATTGCATGGTCATGCTTGGTGTAAATCTCCAAGATAACCCCTAGTTTGAATTCTGCTTATCCCAGATAACCCCTATCAGGCTAAGGCCCCTTGTAGCCGAAAAGCTTTTTTGTTGCAGATTTTACTGCGGTTTTTTGAACCAAAGCCAAGAGTGGATTAAACAGAAGCGAGAAGTACTTCCTATGTATTTCATAACTATTGTAGCCACTACTAGGTTTGGCTCAAAAAAGTGCAGCAAAATCTGCAACAAAAATAAAAATTGGTCTTTACAAAATGTAAACTTTTTAATAAACATTAGGAGAGGCTTATTAAGCAAAATGCACCAGAATTCTGGTGTAATTTGCACCAAAAGACTGTCTAACATGTTGTCTAATGCTAGGTTCACACGTGCGCCCGTTCTCCGCCTGGGGATTCCATAGCGGCCCTTGCACATGTTATTATGTCCCACAGCCATAGCGGTCTCTGCAGATGGTATTATGTCTCATAGCTTCCCCTGCACACGGTATTATGTCTCATAGCGGCCCCTGCACATGGTATTATGTATCATATCCGCCCCTGCACACGGTATTATGTCCCATAGCGGCCCCTGCACTCTGCATTATGTCTCATAGCGGCCCCTGCACACAGTATTATGTCCCATAGAACATATATATTTTTTGTACACACAATTTTTTTCTTCTCCACATTGATAATTATGACAAATTATTTCCAGGTTTTTTTTGGTAATGTGTCTACCCAGTGAACAATGCAAAATAAAATACAAATAGCACAAAAATACAAAGGCTTAGGAACATGGACAGTTCAGTAAGCTGTAATAATTCTTATTTACTGTATGTCATTTAATCTGATTTGTGTTATGTTGGTTATGTAGTTCTGAAAAAGACATGGATAACTGTCAATTATATTTCCTGACACCTTCACAAGCCATTTCCTACAATAGGTGTAAATGGAATTGCTTCTGCAGCATCTACATCCAACTATCCTAATGTTAAATGCTCTCAAGGAACAAGGCTGCATTAAATTCATAACCAATTGTACAGTGATTCTTCATGGCACTGCCTAGTTACAGCTCTGTGTAAGTGATCGCCTAGTTTCATGCCTGGGGTGATTATTGAATGCAAAGCCTGAATTGCAATGTTGTTTGCAGCTTTGTTTTTTTTTAAAGAAGCAGGCTTGGGTCGATAAGCATTATTTCAACAAACAAGCTTGTTGTTTTGGATTGTCTAGATCTTTGCTAAAATTCCAATATCAGTAATACGAAGTATGTAAGGGGATCAGACTTTGGCCCTTGAGCAGTTTGTTAAACATGGAGACCCCACTTGAGGATGGTGCGATGACTCTACCGTGAGTTTTATTTAGCAGATTAACAGAAATAGAACACTATTCAGTGTTGAGGGAATGAGCTTGGTCACAAATTATACATTACATAACCCACTGTATGCCCATGAATTTAGGGCACATATGGACATTGCCCATTGATTGCAATAAACCGTGTTATACCACTAGCTGTGCTGCCAAGCATCCTTCTTGCATATCCTGTTGTCTGACTACACTGCTGGCTTATTTTTAAATTGTCTGAATCATGATCACTAAATTCCTCTCTTTTGAAGTTGCGGTTAACACAGAATTGCGAATACAGTATTTGGATATGTATTTTACATTTGAAAACACTAAACTGCAGTTTCTATGATCTGGACCACCTTGTGAGACACCACTTCTAACTGCATTTGGATCTATTCAGGGATTAAATCCAATCTTCAATAATTTGTGTCAGCTCTGTATGTGGCACTGTGTGAAAGACCTTGCCAAAATCCATGTAAGCAATATCCATGGCTCCACCTTTGTCCTACACTTTTATGACATAGTCAAATAAATCAATAAGTTGGAGTGAAGGAGTTGGATGCCATTTGGACCCATTGCCTTGTTAAATATGTACCAATGTACTATTAGTTAGTGATGTTTGTGCAAAGGGCAAAGATTATCTTGACTGGTCTCCTCACCAGACAAGCAGAGAATTAGGGTAACTGAATAGAGTGCATCTGAGGCTGTGTATGTGTGAGGCTAAATGGTTGTCTATCTGAAATGTCTAGAAGAATTTTGTTTGTTGTCACTTTTTATATTGTGATTTGGGTAAAAAATGGCATCAGGAAAAGGACACACGCGTGTCCTTAAATTTAAAGAATAGGATGACATTTTATCTAATTTTGGTCTTTTTAAAAATGTTGTATCATTTAATGTTTCTTTTCAGAGCATTAAATATCTTTTCTTCTTATCTACTTAATTTACTTAATTTTACTGTATAAGATTTAACACTTCAAAAGGATAATAAAGGGCATAAACTAGTCATGCAATTTTTCTACAGCTCAAGAAAAAAATAAAGTAAAATATTTAAATATTAATACCCATATCTGCATCAATAAATAAATGACTGCACATCATCAGCAGGATTTAGACACAGGACAGTCTAAAATATTTAGATACCAGCTATTTCTAGATAGATAATTGTTGCATTTTACCTCTGTTTGTAAAGAAACGGTCATTAAATTGTCTTTGGTTCAAAGTAATAGTTACAAGGGATTTTAAAATTTTAACATTTTCTGATAACAAATGAGCAAAATTATTAACAGATATTTATATAGCAAAAAGTAACAGTATATGTTCATAGACTGGGAAATCATGTGCGGGCATAGTAGCTAACCAAGCTAAAAAAATGATCATTTAGTTGTGTGTGAAATAAGCTACCATTTTAGCCCCCACAGAAAGAGAAGTTTAGTGGTTAATGACAGTTATTTGTCATTGGCACTTTTGGTCTCAGTGATGTAAGTTACAAAATGATTTTAACCAGTGATACTTTGCTCCTGAGCTTGTTTTTCTTATCTGGAATATACAGTACAGACCAAAAGTTTGGACACACCTTCTCATTCCAAGAGTTTTCTGTATTTTCATGACTATAAAAATTGTAGATTCACACTGAAGGCATCAAAACTAAGAATTAACACATGTGGAATTATATACTTAACAAAAAATTGTGAAACAACTGAAAATATGTCTTATATTCTAGGTTCTTCAAAGTAGCCACCTTTTGCTTTGATTACTGCTTTGCACACTCTTGGCATTCTCTTGATGAGCTTCAAGAGGTAGTCACTTGAAATGGTTTTCACTTCACAGGTGTGCCCTGTCAGGTTTAATAAGTGGGATTTATTGCCTTATAAATGGGGTTGGGACCATCAGTTGTGTTGTTCAGAAGTCAGGTGGATACACAGCTGATAGTCCTACTGAATGGAGTGTTAGAATTTGTATTATGGCAAGAAAAAAGCAGCTAAGTAAAGAAAAACTAGTGGCCATCATTACTTTAAGAAATGAAGGTCAGTCAGTCCAAAAAATTGGGAAAACTTTGAAAGTCTCCCCAAGTGCAGTGTCCAAAACCATCAAGCGCTACAAAGAAACTGGCTCACATGAGGACCGCCCCAGTAAAGGAACACCAAGAGTCACCTCTGCTGCGGAGGATAAGTTCATCCGAGTCACCAGCCTCAGAAATCGCAGGTTAACAGCAGCTCAGATTAGAGACCAGGTCAATGCCACACAGAGTTCTAGCAGCAGACACATCTCTACAACAACTGTTAAGAGGAGACTGTGTGCAGCAGGCCTTCATGGCAAAATAGCTGCTAGGAAACCACTGCTAAGGACAGGCAACAAGCAGAAGAGACTTGTTTGGGCTAAAGAACACAAAGAATGGACATTAGACCTGTGGAAATCTGTGCTTTGGTCTGATGAGTCCAAATTTGAGATCTTTGGTTCCAACCACCATGTCTTTGTGCGACGCAGAAAAAGGTGAACGAATAGACTCTACATGCCTGGTTCCCACCGTGAAGCATGGAGGAGGAGGTGTGATGGTGTGGGGGTGCTTTGCTGGTGACACTGTTGGGGATTTATTCAAAATTGAAGGAATACTGAACCAGCATGGTTACCACAGCATCTTGCAGCGGCATGCTATTCCATCCGGTTTGCGTTTAGTTGGACCATCATTTATTTTTCAACAGGACAATGGCCCCAAACACACCTCCAGACTGTGTAAGGGCTATTTGACCAAGAAGGAGAGTGATGGGGTGCTACGCCAGATGACCTGGCCTCCACAGTCACCAGACCTGAACCCAATCGAGATGGTTTGGGGTGAGTTGGACCGCAGAGTGAAGCCAAAAGGGCCAACAAGTGCTAAGCATCTCTGGGAACTCCTTCAAGACTGTTGGAAGACCATTTCAGGTGACTACATCTTGAAGCTCATCAAGAGAATGCCAAGAGTGTGCAAAGCAGTAATCAAAGCAAAAGGTGGCTACTTTGAAGAACCTAGAATATAAGACATATTTTCAGTTGTTTCACACTTTTTTGTTAAGTATATAATTCCACATGTGTTAATTCATAGTTTTGATGCCTTCAGTGTGAATCTACAATTTTTATACTCATGAAAATACAGAAAACTGTTGGAATGAGAAGGTGTGTCCAAACTTTTGGTCTGTACTGTAGGTCCAGGATTTAGGAGTGATTGAAGATCCTGTGTTGGAAGATCGATCCCATAATCCATTCCACATACTATCAACTTGAAACGGGAGCCCCAGGTGGGTCAGACAATAATGACAAGAGAATTGCCAGGGAGCAGAGGGAGTGCGTTGATCTGAGAAAAAAGGCCAGCTTGAAAGTGTTAGGTTAGATTCATACTACCAAGTTTCACATGCAAAATTTGGTCTGTGTGTACGCTGGATTTACTGGCCTGAACAATGTTGGGAATGTTTTGTTTTACATTATATCATATAAGTATTTGTAGTGATTGATATTAAAAATATTAGAAAATGGGTTAAGAATCAATAATCAATAAAATTGTATCTTTGTTTCAGTATGTATCTACCACTTGCAGAGAATATATTCAGTATTTTGTAGAAGCTGACTAATTAAAATGTTCCTTAGCTTATGCACATGGACAAAATTGTTGGTACCCCTCGTTTAATGAAAGAAAAACCCACAATGGTCACAGAAATAACTTGAATCTGACAAAAGTAATAATATATAAAAATTCTATGAAAATGAACAAATGAACGTCAGACATTGCTTTTCAACCATGCTTCAACAGAATTTTTTAAAAAAGAAACAGGCCTGGACAGAAATGATGGTACCCTTAACTTAACTTAATATTTTGTTGCACAACCTTTTGAGGCAATCACTGCAATCAAACGATTCCTGTAACTGTCAATGAGACTTTTGCACCTCTCAACAGGTATTTTGGCCCACTCCTCATGAGCAAAATGCTCCAGTTATCTCGGGTTTGAAGGGTGCCTTTTCCAGACGGCATGTTTCAGCTCCTTCCAAAGATACTCAATAGGATTTAGGTCAGGGCTCATAGAAGGCCACTTCAGAATAGTCCAATGTTTTTCTCTTAGCCATTCTTGGGTGTTTTTAGCTGTGTGTTTTGTGTCACTATCCTGTTGCAAGACCCATGGCCTGCGTCTGAGACCAAGCTTTCTGACACCGGGCAGCACATTTCTCTCTAGAATCCCTTGATAATCTTGAGATTTCATTGTACCCTGCACAGATTCAAGACACCCTCTGCCAGATGCAGCAAAACAGCCCCAGAACATAACAGAGCCTCCTCCATGTTTCACAGTAGGGACAGTGTTCTTTTCAAGATATGCTTCATTTTTCCGTCTGTGTACATAGAGCTGATGTGTCTTGCCAAAAATTTCGATTTTTGTTTCATCTGTCCATAGGACATTCTCCCAGAAGCTTTGTGGCTTGTCAACATGTAGTTTGGCAAATTCCAGTTTTGTCAGATTCAAATTATTTCTGTGACCATTGTGGGTTTTTCTTTCATTAAACAAGGGGTACCAATAATTTTGTCCACGTGTGTAGATGCTCTTTCTATGCTCTATAGTCAAGGTCTTTTGATAAGATGTCCGTCTACTCCCTTATCAGGGTGATAAGAGTTAGATGTCATTAAAAATGTTTTATGGCACTTTCAAGGTCCTCTGCCCGGATGAGCTCATCCTCATTAACAGATGCCTATTAAAATCCAAGATGGCGGATACCAGAAGTGCACGTGCTGGTCATGCCGAACACCCATTTATTCTTGACCAATTGTATTACATGTTTTATATGATGTCAGCATATGTTTTTGTATATTGTGAAAAAGCCAACCCATAAAATCATGTGACCAGTAAGGTATAAAAATCAGTGTCTATTAGAAGTCTGGGGGCAGACACACTATAGCTTGTATGCTATGTGTGCGCGTGTTCCTATTTGTTAACAAATAAAACTAATCTTATTTTGTTTTAGACGATCAGTGATGTCATGATTTGATAAGGATTTTTAATTTTCCCCACAAGATCATGCCGGAAGAGGGACTCCTAGCATAATAATTATCTATGCTGCTAGAAGTCCCTATAGTATGGGACAGCATGTCGCTGGGAGGTAGGAGCTCCTAGCAGAATAGATAGTGTAAGTATGTGAGACAGAGGGCGCTGTTGAGCGACCCAGGCCAGGCCAGAAAAGGCTCTCAGCCACGCCTTTGGGTGGTGGCACGTAACTCCAGGAGGGCTGGAGTGTCCTGCAGGAAGCAGGAAGTGGTGGACCAGCTAGGACAGAGAGAGAGGCTCTGTCCCAGAAGGGCTGGGGTCCACAGGTGTGGACCAGCTAGGACAGAGAGAGAGAGAGAGGCTCTGTCCCAGAAGGGCTGGGGTCCAGAGGAGTGGACCAGCTAGGACAGAGAGATAGGCTCTGTCCCAGAAGGGCTGGTGTCTACAGAGGACTGTTGCTGGAGCTGAGCAACAGTCAGGACAGTTAGGGGCTCAAGGAGTGAGTTAGGCCCTAACTGTGGCATAGTTTTTTTGTTGTTTTGTTATGTTGCAGTTAAGCTGAATAAAGCCACGTTTATTTTACACTTGGACCGTCTGAAAGCTATCTTTCCGGCGCCCAGTACCATGAACCACCGCTGTCCAGACCAGGAAAAGCCTCCATTTTGAGTTTAATTCCCCCAAGCTGTCACATATGGTGGAGAATCGCGCGCATAAAGAGATCCACGCAAGTCCTGGAAGACAAGTGGTTTGTGAAGTGTGCATTGTGGCCTACAGCTGGAAGAAATCTGTGATTTCAACTGAAGAAACCCAGGAGGGGGTGAGTGAATTGCAACATAGCAAGGTGTTTGTAAAACCTGGTGAAAGTAAAACTCTGGAAGAGGAATCCAGGGAATGGACTTTGTGTATACTGTGGCACAGAAGTCTGTGAAGTGTTTGCTGATGGCAAGAAAGTGAGCAATGTGTATAGAAGCTGGATATTGCAAACAGTCTATGTGAAAGGCTATGGTGCCATGTTGGTGTTTTCTGTGGAAGACAGAAGAAAATGCTGGTTATTGTAGTGCCACATAAGTTAACTGTTTGAATACATGTGACTGCAGAAGATAGCAAAAAGTTGCTGCCGGTTGAACCCAAGGTTGCTGTGGAATATTGTGTAATCTTGTTAGTAAACCATGGGCAAGAAAAAGAGAATTTCAGCTTGTAAAAAAACAGAGAAGTTATGAACAGGCTTATTAGTGCAGCAGTCTGAATGCAGAGAGACACAAAACCCGGAGCAGATTAGGTGGAATGCAAGTAAAGATAATGTGTTGCATGAGAGTGACTCAGTTTTTCTAAAGCACCTCTGTTCTATGAAAGAATATGTCCCTGCTGACTGTATGTCTATGACTATGACTATGTCTCATAGTGGAGTGCATCAAAGCGCCAAAGATGAAAATATTATGGTGCAGCAGCTTCAAAATGAGAATAAAACCATCAGGTTCATGTATGAAGATGAAATATCTGATTGTAAACGGCAATTTGAGGTATTAGAAAAAGAGCACCTTAAGTTGAACCTGAAGTTAAAGAAAGATCTTGATTCTATGAGGAGTTCATATCCTAGGCATAGTGAAAATGTGGTACTGGGTTTGCCTGGAATGGACTGTGTCACTAAGAAGGAGTTTGCAGAAATGAAATGTGCTCTATCTAATGAAGTTATACAGAGTGTAGAGCAAAAACAAGTGCTTGAGAAGCAATTGCAGGATTTAAAGGAGCAGCATGTCCAAGACTCCAGTGCCAAAGAGTGTATCATTGAAAAATTAAGAGATGACCTTGAAACTGCTAAACGTGAGAGAAGTGAATTTTTGCAGTATTAGTCAGAGTGTCTGGATGACCAAGTGAGGAAGTGTGAAAAACTTTCTGCTGCATTAATTGACAAAGAAAATGAAATTGCAGAGCTGAGGAAGCATGTCTCTGACCCAGAGAGTGATTTAGAATCTGTAGTGCAGACATTGCAGTCAGAGCAAAACTTGCATGCACTAAAGCAGGTTCGCCTAAATAGTGAAATCCATGAATGGCGAAGCAGAGCTGGAGTTCTGGAACAAAGAGAAAGGGAACTCAAAGCTAGAATATGCAGCCTGGAGAGGGCGCTCTCAGGATCTTGTTAAGATAATGAGAAATTGTCGGTTTTGGTGCAAAATAAAGACAAAGAATTGATGGAGATGTCGTCTGTCCATGCTCAGAAAGTGCAAGCTTTACAGGAGAGTCATAAAAAAGTAGAGACTCAACTTCAAGAGATGCAACTAAAAGTCATAGTAGGGGACAGGTTCCAAGCAGAACTGCTAGACAAGGCAAACGGTCTGCAGGTGGAATTGGATAATGTCACAGGGCTTCTTTCTCAAGCAGACAGCAAGTTTATCAAACTTTTCAAAGATTTTTCTACACTAGAATCTCAGCTTCAGGACACTCAGGAACTTTTGCAAGAAGAAACCCATCAGAAGCTTGACCTTAGTACAAAACTAAAACAAATGGAAGATGAGAAAAATGGTTTCCTTGAGCAACTAGAGGAAGAGGAGATAGCAAAAAGAGATTTGACAAAGCAGATTTCAACACTACAGGCTCAGGCGACTGATATGGAGAAAAAAATGGAGGATAGTATTGGGTCCTTGGACTCTGTTGAAGAACTAAAGGAAAAGTTGCAAAAGGAGCTAGAAGCTACAAATCAACGGTTTGAGAAGGTTGCTGCTTATGACAAACTTGAGAAGATGAAAATTAGACTGCAGCAGGAACTAGAAAATGTAGGTGTAGATCTTGATCATCAACGTCGGATGGTGTCAAATTTGGAAAGGAAGCAGAAAAAGTTTGATCAGCTGCTTGGTGAAGAGAAGGCTCTTTCTGCTAGATATGCAGAAGAACGTGACCGTGCTGAAGCAGAGGCTTGTGGAAAAGAGACCAAAGCTCTTGCCTTGGCTCGCTCCCTAGAAGAGGCCCTTGAATTGAAGGCCAAGTTAGAGAGGCTCAACAAGCAACTGCACACTGAAATGGAGGATTTGGTTAGCTCCAAGGATGAAGTTGAGAGAAACCTGGAATCTGTTCAGATATTGTATGAGCACAAAGCTAATGCTTATGATAAGCTAGAAAAAGCCAAGAGGGGATTGGACCTCCAGACAGAAGAAATGAGGATTCAGTTTGAAGGAAACCTGTCTAATTTATCTGCTGAGATTGTAGATCTAAAAATGCTTGTTGCTAAATTAAAGGTGCAAGTGAACAAGCAGGAGGAAATCAAGAAACAGCTGGCGTTTCAGATGGATCAAGTGAAGCGTGAATCAGAAGTAAAGTTGGAAGAGCGCACTTCTCAGATTGAACAGTTAAAAACCGAAGTGGAATCTAAAAAAGAAGAATGGGATCGATTGCAGCAGTCTTTATCCAATACGGAACAGTCGGCATCTGCACTATCTTCAAAGCTGGCAGCACTAGAAGATGAGAGAGACTTGCTGCAGAGCCTGTTAACCTCTAAAGAATCAGAGCTGTTATCCCTGAAAAATGTGATTCAAGAAATAGAGTCTTTATTAAACCAAGAGCAAGATAAGAGAGCCACTGAGATACGGGACTTGAATGAAAGACTTGACAAAAAGTCTGCAGATGAGCAGAAGCTTTATCAGAAGATGTTGGAGGATCAATCCAATATAATTCAGGGAACAGTGGGGGAAGCAGAAAAGATTATCCAGGATGCTGACCTGACAAATGTTAGAAGAACATTGCAGAATATCCTAGAATTAGGAGGCGTAGTGGATAAAGAGATGGCATCTACATCTGCTGCCATAGAAGATGTCAGGAAGATTGAGGAAGTTCTGCAAGTTGCAATAGTAAAAACTGAGATGGAGGCTGTGCAGAAAAATGTGGCAGTGAAGAAAGTTCCGGAACTGGAATCAGAGATTTGTGCGCTACAGAAGGCGGTAGAATTGAAGAAATCTGCCAGCATAGAGGCAGAGAAAGCAGAACCATTAAGGCAGCCAGAACATATAACCCAAAAGCATCTGGGTACTGACAGAAAAAACTGTGATGGTGAAAACTTGGTATCCCAGTCCTCCGGTGTTAGCACAAGGAATGAAAATAACTTGAAGAATGTTGAGATGACGATATCACCAGCTCCTGTACTGTCAGAAAAGGGTTGGCCCGAAAATTCTTGCAATCTATCACAGTATCGTAACATGCCTCCAGAAAGTTATGTGTATGAGAGAGAGGAAGTAAGACTAGAGTGTGGAAGTGGTCCTTCTGCTGCCGTACAGGTGCGGACGCATTATACAGAAACCATTCCAATATATGATGTGGCAGTTGTTAAAGACATACCAGAAAATGTAGTTCAGCGTGAGCTATTTTGTGAGGCTGTACGGTATGGCCCTTGTGCAGAAGGAGAAGATATTGCAGTGCAGAGATTGTGTATCTCAAACAAAGAGGAGAGCAAGCAGCCTATGTCTCCTAAACTTCTAAGCCTTGATGGTGATGGCAAAGTTTGCTTTGAGATGAAGGTTATGAAAAAAGTTCCTGTGATACAGTTATACTCTAAAGACATTGATGTGCATGAAGTACGTGTTAGTTGGTCTCTGAGCTGCTGTGAATTCATGATAGGTGAAGATGAATATTCTTACGGCTATTCACTAAAGGAATCAAAGTCATGCAATGGGATGGCTGAAGACCATGATGAGAAATGGGATGAAAATGATGTGATCCCCTGTGGAAGAAGAGACCGCCAGATTGGGACTTCTGGAGAGACACTGGACAGGCATACTTGGTTGAAGAGGGACTTCATCATAGGATGTCTCGTCCCATTGTAGCTCACCCCATGGGTAGTGAGCAGAGGGGGAGGGTATGTAAGTATGTGAGCCAGAGGGCGCTGTTGAGCGACCCAGGCCAGGCCAGAAAAGGCTCTCAGCCACGCCTTTGGGTGGTGGCACGTAACTCCAGGAGGGCTGGAGTGTCCTGCAGGAAGTGGTGGACCAGCTAGGACAGAGAGAGAGGGCTCTATCCCAGAAGGGCTGGGGTCCACAGGTGTGGACCAGCTAGGACAGAGAGAGAGGCTCTGTCCCAGAAGGGCTGGCGTCCACAGAGGACTGTTGCTGGAGCTGAGCAACAGTCAGGACAGTTAGGGGCTCAAGGAGTGAGTTAGGCCCTAACTGTGGCATAGGTTTTTTGTTGTTTTGTTATGTTGCAGTTAAGCTGAATAAAGCCACGTTTATTTTACACTTGGACCGTCTGAAAGCTATCTTTCCGGTGCCCAGTACCATGAACCACCGCTGTCCAGACTAGGAAAAGCCGCCATTTTGAGTTTAATTCCACCAAGCTGTCACAATAGGTAGACACCAAAAGAGTTCCTCTCTCAAGATATCTAGTTTTGGGGAGTATAAGAGCTTTCTATTTGATGTGTGAGAATGGCTAAATAGGGTCAAGTAAGAAAGGACAGCACTAGTAGCAATCATAGACCTGCCAAGTGGTGTAAACATTTGACATGGGGCCCCCATCCCTGGCAACCGCCCCCCCTGCACAAACCGCATTCCTGCACACACTATTATGCCCCATAGTGGCCCCTGCACACACTATTATGTGCCATAGTGGCCCTTGCACACACTGTTATGCCCCATAGTGGCCCCTGCACACACTATTATGCCCCATAGTGGCTCCTGCACACAGTATTATGCGCCATAGTGGCCCCTTCACACAGTGCTATGCCCCATAGTGGCCCCTTCACACAGTATTATGCCCCATAGTGGCCCCTGCACACAGTATTATGCCCCATAGTGGCCTCTGCACACAGTATTATGCCCCATAGTGGCCCCTGCACACAGTATTATGCACCATAGTGACCCCTGCACACAGTATTATGCCCCATAGTGGCCCCTGCACACAGTATTATGCACCATAGTGACCCCTGCACACAGTATTATGCCCCATAGTGGCCCCTGCACACAGTATTAAGCCTCATAGTGGCCCTTTCACACAGCATTATGCCCCATTGTGGACCACCCATGAACAATTATTATACTCTATATATGATCGGAGACCCAGGGGAAGATACAAACATAAAAAAAGAATGTTACTTACCTCTCCTGGGCTCCGACACACTCTCAGCTACTTTCGGCCTTCTTCAAAGTTAGACCAGACATCACGTGAGCCAGGCATGTGTCTCATGTGGGACGTCACGAAGGAAGCCCAAAGACTGCTGGAGCGCAGGAGAGGTAAGTAACATTGTTTTTATGTTCCTTCACCTCCCCTGGGCCTCCGACCATTATACTCTGAGGTCTTTATAATGATAGCAGTGTTTGTGGGGTAGGCAGACCCGTGGCCTCACTTACCGATCCCCGTTCCTGCTCACAGCACCTCCGCTTCCGCAGAATGGCAAGCGCAGATGGCCATGAGCAGGAGCGGGGATCGGTAAGTAAATAGGGCCTGTTACCTGACTACACCTCATGAATTGAGGTTCTATATGGTCTATTATATAGGAGATAAACCGACTGGTGTAACTCTAGCACAAATCGTGGGCATTCCCTAGTTACGTTCCTGATGATTTTGTGTATCTTTTTATCTATAGGGAGTACATTTGCATTCCCAGGCATTTAATATCTTTAACATCAGACTGATGCTTAATTGGTTTATGTACTTCATACATCTACCATTCGGTTTTTGTAACTCATATACTAACCTTCTGGCCGGAGTTTGCATGTTGTCATGTTTCCCTAGCAATTAATCCTGCCCATGTAGTGATGTCACTTGAGGGTGGGTCTGGGCGGCACTGCATCCATCTCACTGGGGACACCCAGGTTGTGATGCAGATGGGCGTGACCAATGGGGTTGTACCGCATCACAGCACTGGGCGTCCATGGAGGTGTGGCCTGGTCTTTATATACCTGACTTCAGTCAGTAGACGGACCACTGTCATACACAAAGTACCAGTGCCTACCTTCTGGGCACTGGGAACTGTGTTTTTTTACCGTATAGCTGCTCTTTCCACCTGCTTGTGGACCATCTATTTAGGGGCTCTAGGCTAGATATCATTCTGACATATTGCAGCAAGGGGTAACACCATTCTGGGGGTATATTTGATAGCACCTATGGATAGTTACAGAGCGTCCATGCAATTAAGCTACCATTTGCCAGGGGCTTTCTTGTCTTACATGAGATAAAATCTCAGCCAGAACAGGCAGACCTGCTGTCCTGTATGAAAAACCATATGATCGGGGATAATTATGCCCAAAATTTATACTTCCCCATACCATCATCACAGGTTATACACTAGGATATGTAACTTCTAGTGTGGCACAACTACTTGATGGTGGCTACAGGAACTTCCAGTTGGGGTTAGGGAATTTGATTATTCATCACTCTGACATATAAAAGTGTTTACTGGTATAATTGACTGCTGTCTTGTACTTTACCCACATTAAAGCCACTTTGGTCTATAATCCCCAGACATAGGCTTCATTTAGTATTCAGGAGCTCTAAATGATGGTGTATTAATGGTGGAAAGGGCTTCAGTGTTACCTGTTATGTCACCCCAGGTCTGACATACTATATACACCCGCACAGGGTCGTTACAGGTATTATATCCTTGTCCTGATGAACCTAGTTGGGAAAATAAGTTGAGGATTTTGATTACTTGGAACCAGGTTTTGATAAGGGCCATCACGTATGGATTCCACATTAGAAAGGGAATGTCATTCACATAAACCCCTCCTGGTGGATTAAAATACCTAGTTTACTTTATGAGCGCATAACAGACGTATTGTGTTTGTCCAGTCTATCATTTTTTTTTGTTGTATTGGAGCCTCGTTTCAACGTAGAGATACTATAAGTTACGTTTTAATTCCTAGGAATTACTCCCTTCAGTGCATACTTTATAATTTGAGTAAACAATCCCACAATGACAAGAAAGTAACTATTATGCTAGGAGTCTCCTGGCATGATGTTCAGGCTGGTAAATCTGGTGCAGATATGGATGAAGTTACATGGGTGAAACTTGGTTGTGTGAATCTAGCCTTAAAGGGGTTGGCCACTTTTAGCACTGGTTTACCCACAGATATCCACAGAATTCAGACAATCTGGTAAAATTGTGGAGAGATATATTACAGCTAAAGATAAAGTAAACTCACCTGTGAAATTACAAGGTCGATGCTAAACCCAGTGAAAGGTTACTGAAACAAAGCAAATAATAGAGGCAAGTGCAAGTGGAAAAGAAAAAGAAGGAACTGGAAGCCAATTCCAAAAGTCAACTCCACCAAATAGTTTGTAGGAGGCATCATAACCCTGGATGCATAGCAGCACATTGTCCTATGATGGCAGAGCCAATGGAATGGGATGTGGCATGATAATGCTCCTTATTTGCATACCCTGTTTGCAGTACTGTACAATACATAGCGGGGGACCTCAGATGTGCAAGGAGACAATGGAAAGACTGTAACTGTACTCCTGGAATTAGCAAACTAGTAACCCTTTTCAGAGGTAATCTTTCCCATGTGTTGTGTGTACCTGCAAAATGCTCATGTGGATATTAAAGACTAACTCATGGCTCAAGTGACCAAAAACACTGAATGTGGAACTGTGTCACATAAAGGGGGTATTGTAAAAGACTTTTAAAGCAAGCAATCATAATAGGACCTGGCTTTCCTTTGTTTTTTGAAGCTGTGGTGTAAAGCAACATCTCCCACCAATGAGTCTCCTGTGTGTGAACCTGTGAGTAATGATTTGTACCCATTTTGGTAGGAGATAAAGGTAAGCCCCTAGAGTCTGATCTAACATTGCCAGGCACAGAAGACCTACCTGGTACACAGAGGTGGTTCCTATGAGAAACATATTAACTAAGTGTATTGCTCGTTTGTAGAGATGGGCGAACCTCATGGGATTTGTTTCAACAAATATTTGTGAAGTTTGGCCCTCTGGTTTGGATATAACTGGAAATGTTATTATTATACTCTGCGGTCTAATACGTAGAGGGTCAGGTAAAACGAGAAAAAATAATAAACTGTTATACTCACCCTGTCTCACCTCTCCTGGTTTCCCCACATCCTCTTCAGGCCTCTTCTGTTTTCTAGCTGATGTCATACGCCCCAGGGTCACTGCTAAGGCCCAATCACAGACTTCAGCAGTGACACTGAGGTGTGTGACGTCAGCCAGAGGCTGGAAGAGGCCTGAAAAATATGCCAAGGGACTGCCAGGCTTCCAGGAGAAGTGAGACAAGGTGAGTATAACTGTTTGTTATTTGTTCTCACTTCCCCTGGGCCTCTACTTATTTTAATTTGGGGTGTGAGGAAATGCTGGAGTATAATAGTGTTTTGTGGGTTATGATCCCCGAAAGTTTTGTATTTGGGCAAACCCGAAGCTTTTGGAAATGTTGGGTTGAGTCTTGTTCTAAATGAATGCATTTGGTCATCTCTACTTGTGAGCTGTTTCATATTTGCCCTAAAGTAACAAAGAAATCTTGACTAACCAAGGTACACCATTCATGTCCAAGGTCATGAAAAAGTTATATAGTTATAAAATACTAAAGAATAAACAGTTAAGAACTGTATACTAGCCACAAACTGTATACTAGCCACAAACCTTAAAGGTAGTGTTGAAAATGTTTTTTGAAAAAGATGGCAAAATTGGGATTGTCATTCTCTTTGTTTGCTTTGTCTGGGCAGAATGTTGCTGGATAATTGGTATATGATTAGGTTCATCAGTCATAGAGGTCCAGTTCTAGCATCCTCGCACAGTACAGGCAGAATGGAACAGGACATGTCACACACACCCAAGAACAGTTTGCCCATTCAGAGCGGTATACAAGCTGTGATGCCACCTCCGATCTTACAGTGCCACAGAATATGGATCAGTCCCACATTCGTGTGAGAACATCTACAAAAGTTAGAATCCTTTTTACCACCCATTTTATGAAATAAGCATTTCGTATAATGCAAATGGTAAATCACATTCAATTGAATCATTTCATGATTCATACTCAATGTAATCACCCCAATATTATTGCAAACATTATCCCATAAGCACCCTTCAAAACCATTTATATCCCTTATCCATTGCCCTTGATTTGGGCAAACCATATCACTAAAAAGTGCCATACACAAAATCTGATACACCCAGATCAGTGATTTATTAACCAGATCAGAAGTGTTCATAAGATCCCTTTTTCCTTGAATTTTCAAACTTGTATTTAACTTGATAACGTCTACACAACCCCTAACCCAAACCATGTTCTCTTCTTAACTCCTCAAAAGGAATTAATTGACTACTCCAAAATAATTGTTTATCATAATAAATACCATGTGTCTTCCATCCATGTGAGTCTGGGAAAGATTTAAGCTCCTTGATGAATGGGTTGCTCCATAAATGCGTACAAGTAGATCCTGAATCCCCATGATCTTTTTCATCCTATTCCACTACTTAACAAATAGAACACACATAGGCAGACCCTTATATGGTCTCCCAAGAAACTGGCCACTTTCCAAAAATCAAAGACTGTAAAAGGGTCATCAACATTAACCAGTAGTATAAAGCAGCATTTTGTCTCCCCTTGGCCTCTGCCAAACCCAAATGCATTCCTATCCCTTCTAATTCTCAGTTCCATAAAAATCGCAAACACCAGGTGGACACGGGAAAGGCGGCAACCCTGACAGGTTCCTCTTGGTAATGAAAAAGGAACAATAAGCTCCCCATTAATATTTAACAAAGCCCTCACATGAGCATGTATCAACTTTACATGTTTCAATACTACACAGTGACCCATGGGAATGGCTAAAACAGGAAAAGACATTTTTACTCACATACAGTATATATATACAGTGGGTATGGAAAGTATTCAGACCCCTTTAAATTTTTCACTCTTTGTTTCATTGCAGCCATTTGCTAAAAGCAAAAAAGTTCATTTTCTTTCTCATTAATGTACACTCAGCACCCCATCTTGACAGAAAAAAAAAACAGAAATGTAGATATTTTTGCAAATTTATTAAAAAAGAAAAACTAAAATAGCACATGGTCATACTGTAAGTATTCAGACCCTTTGCTCAGTATTGAGTAGAAGCACCCTTTTGAGCTAGTACAGCCGTGAGTTTTCTTGGGAATGATGCAACAAGTTTTTCACATCTGGACCTGTGGATCCTGTGCCATTCTTCCTTGCAGATCCTCTCCAGTTCCGTCAGGTTGGATGATGAACGTTGGTGGACAGCCATTTTCAGGTCTCTCCAGAGATGCTCAATTGGGTTGAGGTCAGGGCTCTGGCTCGGCCAGTCAAGAATGGTCACAGAGTTGTTCCGAAGCTACTCCTTTATTATTTTAGCTGTGTGCTTAGGGTCATTGTCTTGTTGGAAGGTGAACCTTCGGCTCAGTCTGAGGTTCAGAGCACTCTGGAAGAGGTTTTCTTTCAGGATATCTCTGTACTTTGGCCGCATTCATCTTTCCTTCAATTGCAACCAGTCGTCCTGTCCCTGCAGCTGAAAAACACCCCCATAGCATGATGCTGCCACCACCATGTTTCACTATTGGAATTGTATTGGGCAGGTGATGAGCACTGCTTGGTTTTCTCCACACATACTGCTTAGAATTAAAGGCAAAAAGTTCAATCTTCGTCTCATCAGACCAGAGAATCTTATTTCTCATAGTCTGGGAGTCCTTCATGTGTTTTTTGGCAAACTCTATGCGGGCTTTCATATGTCTTGCACTGAGGAGAGGCTTCCTTTGGGCCACTCTGCCATAAAGCCCCGACTGGTGGAGGTCTGCAGTGATAGTTGACTTTGTGGAACTTTTTCCCATCTCCCTACTGCATCTCTGGAGCTCAGCCACAGTGATCTTTGGGTTCTTCTTTACCTCTCTCACCAAGGCTCTTCTCCCACGATTGCTCAGTTTGGCTGGACGGTCAGGTCTAGGAAGAGTTCTGATCGTCCAAAACTTCTTCCATTTAAGGATTATGGAGGCCACTGTGCTCTTAGGAACTTTGAGTGCTGCAGAAATTCTTTTGTAACCTTGGCCAGATCTCTGCCTTGCCACAATTCTGTCTCTGAGCTCCTTGGGCAGTTCCTTTGACCTCATGATTCTCATTAGCTCTGACATGCACTGTGAGCTGTGAGGTCTTATATAGACAGGTGTGTGCCTTTCCTAATCAAGTCCAATCAGTTTAATTAAACACAGCTGGACTCCGATGAAGGAGTAAAACCATCTCAAGGAGCATCAGAAGGAAATGGACAGAATGTGAGTTAAATATGAGTGTCACAGCAAAGGGTCTGAATACTTATGACCATGTGATATTTCAGTTTTTCTTTTTTAATAAATTTGCAAAAATATCTACATTTCTGTTTTTTTCTGTCAAGATGGGGTGTTGAGTGTACATTAATGAGGAATAAAATGAACTTTTTTGCTTTTAGCAAATGGCTGCAAAGAAACAAAGAGTGAAAAATTTAAAGGGGTCTGAATACTTTCAGTACCACTTTGCTGTCATCAGCTAGAGGAGGGGCGTAACTAGAAAAGACTGGATCCCATACCAAACTTTTGACTTGAGGGCCCCTCCTTTCCTGGCCCCCATACAGTATAACGCCCCATTTACACACACTATAATGTCCCAAAGAGGCCTCCAGACAGTATAATGTCACATAGCATCCCCGACACACAGTAAAATGTCTCATAGTGGCCCCTGCACACAGTATAATGTCCCATAGCGGCCCCTGCACACAGTATAATGTCCCATAGTGGCCCCTGCACACAGTATATTGTCACATAACGGCCCCTCCACATAGTATAATGTCACATAGTGGACCCTCCACACAGTATAATGTTCCATAGTGGACCCTGCACACAGTATATTGTTCCATAGTGGTCTCTCCATACAGTATAATGTGCCACAATGGCCCTTCCACAGAGTATAATGTGAAATAGCAGCCTGTCCACACAATATAATGTCCCACAGTGGCCCCTCCACACAGTATTATGTCCCATAGTGGCCCCTCCACACAGTATTATGTCTCATAGTGGCCCCTCCACACTGTAATATGTCCCATAGTGGACCACCCACAAACTATTATTATACTCTGGGGTCTTTTCAGACCCCAGAGTATAATGATCGGAGGGTCAGGGAAGGTGACAAACATAAAAAACAATGGTACTCATCTCTCCTGGGCTCCATCACAACTCCCTGCTGTTTTTGGCCTTCTTCAATGATGTCACAGACTTGGATTACGCAGGTGTCATTATGCATTGTGACACCGGCCTGGCCCATGTGACATCTGTGGCGTCACTAAAGAGGCCCAAAGCAGGGAGTGCGCCAGAGCCCAGGAGAGGTGACTAACACTGGTATTTATGTTTGTCACCTCCCCTGGGCCTCCGATCATTATACTCCAAAGTCTGAAGATATATACCCAAGTGACCCAGACAACGGAGTAAAGAAATGCAATTTCTGTTGGAGACTCCAGCGCAGTGTCTGACGAAAATTGGTGGAGAAAAAGCCCTGAACAAAGGCCATCTTCAGTTTAAAAATGACGGCTGTGTGTAACCGCTGTTTTAGCAGTCCGCCTCTTTGTTGTCCAGGTCACCTGACAGCCCCAAACAATGGCGAGCCTATGCTAGTGTGAACCTAATGTCAGGACCCTTGAATGGAATGACTGGACCTATTTTCTGCAAGATGGTGAGCTGGTATATACATTTATTCCTTTGTCTATATTTTTCCAAAATGGATGCCTACCCTATACCCGGGGTGGAGAAATTGATGTAAAGGTTACAAAAATATACTCAATAAACCCATGACTGGGACCCTTACAAAGTGAAGAGTCTTCTTCCAACCATGGAATTGTTAAAATTATTAAAGAGGATCTGTCAGCTCACAGAACATGTCTGTTTTATTACATATATGTATTCACCATAATATAACATCTATTGTTAGAACTCTTTATCATACCATTCCTCTGTTATTCTGCAAATACAAATTCTGCAGTTTGCAAGATTTTCTCCAAGTAAAGAAATGAGACCAGACAGAAGAAGACCTTGTATTTTATTTTAACATTGAAATGAATTAGGATGGATAAAAAAAAAAACAATCCATGCAGTAATAAGGCCAACTTTAATGTCCATTGTTCTGATCCTTTGATAGATCAAAGCAACAGACATGCATGCTTTATTCATCCTAGAAATGTAAAGCTTTATTGATAACATTGGTGTTACCAGGTTGGCAGTGTGTCTCTACTCACCCTTGCACAATTCAGTCATCCCTGACATACCCCTTTGACAAGGAATTCATCAATTCCAAACAGGAATTGCAAAGGAATGGCACAATGGAGTGGGAAATAAAAGCATTTACTAAAACAGGTAACATACAAGCAACATTCTGCTCCTGCATCTGAGATCGCATTTACCCCCTTAGATCCAACAGTCAATAGCGTCAACAGCAGTAGAAAAAGATGACATTTCAGTGTATTACATTAGTTATCAATAGACTGTGTGTACCTATTGTACTGGAGCTAAAAAATCAATATTTAATTGAAAATGAAAATTGACTGATTACAGCCCTAGTGGTTGGCTGGATTATGTTTGCAGTCTACTCCAGTCTCTTTCAGTTCCACTTCAATGGTAGGAGCAGGAAACAAATTGGTGCAATACAAATATTGTGGCATGAAAAGGTTGAAGCTACCATGGCATCTATGCCTAGAGGGCTCAGAAGCACTATACGTGACAGGGCAGATTAAAAATCAGCCCTGGCACACAAACCTCCCTCCCCATAGTGAAAATTGGTGGTTTGCAATACAGTGAATATTTTTTACTAGGTCATTCACCTCATCCCTGCGTTGTGTATTCAAAACACATCATCAACACACAAGGAAAATAAAAGTTGAACATAGAAACACCTAAACACACTGGCAGGAACAACCATGCAATCAGGAGCATAAATAGTAAAGACTGGGCCCCACCCCAAACGTATGACTTGGGCCCCCCACCTCCACCCCCGAACATCATAGTGCCCCCTTCCTGGCCCCCACACGCTTAAATGCTCCTTTTGCTGACCTGGTATACCGACCCATTTACACACAGTATAATGTCCCACAGTGGCTCTTCCACACACTATTATGTTCCATAGTGGCCTCCATACAATATAATGTCCCATAGTGGCCCCTTCACACAGTATTATGTCCCATAGTGGCCTCCATACAATCTAATGTCCCATAGTGGCCCCTCCACAGTATAATGTCCCATTGTGGGCTCCATACAATATAATGTCCCACAGTGGCCCCTCACTCAGTATAATGTTCCATAGTGGCCTCCACACAGTATAATGTCCCACAACGGCCCCTTCACACAGTATAATGTCCCACAGTTGCCCCTCCACACAGTATAATATCCCATAGTGGCCCCTCCACACAGTATAATGTCCCACAGTGACCCATTTACAAAGCATAATGTGCCATAGTGGCCCCACACAGTATAATGTCCCACAGTGGCCCCATCACAGAGTATAATGTCCCACAGTGGACCATACGGTGTTTGTGCACATATTGCAAAAAATTTGGGCTTAGCAAAACCCAAAATTTTGGGTGTTTACCACCCATGAACTATTATTATACTCTGGGGTCTTCTTTAATGAGCGGAGGCCCAGATGAGGTGATCAAAATTGTTATTTATCTCTCCTGGGCTTTGGTGCCAGTTTTCGGGCCTCTTCAATGGCATCACAGACCGCTGAGACCTGAAAGTGAGCAGTCTGTGATGTCATTGAAGATATTCGAAAACCAAGAGGACAGGTGAGTAACACTTTTTTATGTTTGATCACCTACCCTGGGCCTCTGCTCATTATAGAGTATAATAATAGCAGCTTCATTTCGGATGTGTTTGGTCTGAATGAAACCACCAGGTTCACATAACAAATACTCTTGCTACAGCTCTACTTACTGATCCCCGCTCCTGCCCACAGCTGTCTCCACTTCACCTTCAGCCCTCCAGGGCACCCCATGCGTTGCATATCATGTCACTGTCAGCGTTGTCCTAATGGTGTTCAGCATCAGCAATGTGATATGGACGCCCTGGAGGGCTGAAGCAGAACACAGCAGAAATCTACTGGCAGTATTATCTGACCACTCAGATGCCATGGTACAATGAAAAAGTAATTTTGTGGGAGGGGGCTTCTTCTGGAAACCAAACAGGATGAGACAACAGGAGCTGTTTGGTTGCAGTGGCAGCTGGGAGCCTTTTGTAGCCATATAGGCCTGCAATTGTAAAGTAACTAATATGCCCTGCTTAACGCTTTAAAAATGCGTGGTAGTTTGGTCGTTAAGATTCTGCAACTCTTTTTCATATTTTCCATCTCTGCCTTCCAAAATTAATTACTTTTTTTATTCTTATTTTGACATAGGGATATAAGGGTTTATTCCGTTTGTGTGTTGAGTTGTACTGATAATTGGCACCATGTTGGGGTATATATAATGTTTTAATTAGCTTTTTGGGGGTTCCTGGGAAAAAAAAAACTACAATTCTGTCATTTTTTTTTGTATTTTGTTTTTATGGCATTCATTATGCATTAAAATTGACATGCCAATTTTGTTCAGTAAGTCGATTATGGAGATAACATATTTATGTTGGTTTTAATATGTTTTACCATTTTTATTAAATAAAATGCTATTGTGCAAAAATAAATGATTTCTGTGAAGTCATGGAGTAATTACAACACTATTCTTGTAATAGAGGGGCATACAGGTAGCTGCAAATCTAAGTATTGCTTGTGGGAGGAGAGAGGACTCATGGGAACTGTAGTCCTTAACATTGGTAATCCCACCAACAGCAAGCCTTTGCAGCATGAATACAACTGTACAGCACAGAACTGGGTAAAATATTAAAAAAATTAAAAATAGCTGCTTCTGACCTGTGATGAAATCATGTGGTGAACATTCAGATACATATATGTACTTCTCTGTATTTGTATAAGCTCACATAAAAATAAAATTAGATACATTACTGTACATATTTATAGTTCATCAAAATGTGTTTGCGATTATTAGAAATTAGTTTCTAGACACTTTCCTTCATTGGTTGTGCAAATTAAGTGCTTTGTAAAATTCTTAGACAACAGTAACACATAGATACTTTCAGATATTTTAATGACACTCCTGTGGTATATATCAGATGTACTGTAGAAGATAGCCCCAGGGTAGAATGTGCTTATCAAAAATCTTTTCAAGCAGATAATACACCTAAAGCAGACAAAGACCTCTTTGAGTGTGATAGAAATAAAGTTTGACCACTATGAATGTCTTTACATTGAACAAAAAAAAATATAAAGGAAGTACCATGTCATGTATTAACCATGAATCTATTATATTGCAGCAATATAGCATTGTTTTTTGTCTTTGTTCTTAGTTACAGTAATCTCATATATTTTAAACCAAGCATTTTGTGCACCTTGTTTAATGTTAATAATGTTACGTGTGTGTTTCAATATCCTTATTGGATTCATACTGTTACTTCTAGAACCTGCACTTATCCTGTGATTCTTCTAAGTTTCCTCTCATAAGTGACTTTCCTAGCTTTAATGGGGGAATGTGTGGCAGTCGTAGATGTACATGGGGGAAAAAAAACAAACAACCTGTGAAGGTTAAATGGAAAGAACTAGAGGTGAACAAACCAGTTCAGAACCAGTTTTGATAGAAATTTATAAAAGTATGTAACACAAGGTAAAGAAGCAGAGAAGGAGAATCACATGATCACTGTGATCTTGGCAGGCTTATGGAATCACCTGACAGCTTCTCAGCCAATCATGAGTGGTGGGTGGAGAGGTTACAATGCTAATGTCATATCAGCATATAGGATACTGGCAGGAAGCAAAAGAGCCATTTATTATACAACAGGAAAGGGAACACCTGAGGCCAACTGGGTACACATATGAGTGACAGTTGCAATGGTCTCCCTAAATGCTGCGCTAAGCTGGGTATAAAGCCTATCCTGCTAATATTCCAATTTTATTTCCCTTTTGGAGGCATGGAAAAATTCCCCCATTTTGGCTTTAAAGTGTGGGTCTAACAGCACTGCAATCCATTACTCATTCCTCTGCTTGATGCAAATAATAGCAGTGGAGCATAGAGCCTGCCATGGTTGGCCAGCATGGTCGTCATCATCATCATCATTATCATCTTGAAAGAAATAAGGGTCTGCCTCCTCCCATGCTGTGATATATCAAGGGCCACCTTTGCATCCAAAGGATAGTCTTCTTCCTCTTCCTCCTCCTTCTCTTCTAATCTAGGACTCTCGGTTCGTCCACCATTATGACTTTGACCCAAATCCTCATCCTTTTCCATCAACCCAGAATGATGACGTGGACTAAGAGGCGGAAGCAGTTGTTCCTGCTGACAAATTTAGTGGCTTCTTCTTTGGGGGCTTGAGAAGCTGACACGTTTCCCTCATGAGCCTCCAGTGATGTATCTCGAAATAACATATTATCCCTGGTCAGCTGCATGCAGTAATCGTTCACCTTCTGTTGCCCACACAGATGCTCCAGCCTGTTTAAGGCAGAGTTCCAACATCGCAGAAAAGATGCTGCAAAGGCAGACTGTTTTGTAGCTGAAAATCGATCAGGGTGTTTTTTGAGACACTTTTATGTCCACGAGGACCACTTCTATTAAGTCACTCTACAGGTTAATAAAGCGGTGAGCCACCAGATTAAGCACATGCGCCATACAGGGACAATGTGTTACTCAACCTAACTTCAGTGCAGCAACAATATTGTTGCCTTAGTCACTACCAATGCTGCCCAGTTGGAGATGGTGAGGAGTCATCCAGTGGGATATTTGCTGTAGCATACAGTGAAGCAGCTCCTTCACTGCGTGGCTCCTCTGATCCAGGATCATTAATTGTAAAACCGCATGGCGATATAAAACTGGGAAAGCTTTCCAAGGAAAATAATGGTAGCTAGGTGTCCTCCTTCAAGGTTGAGCGAATTCAGTTGGTGAAACGCAGTGAAATCCATTAACTTGTGCGGTAGCAACTGCACCACCAGCAGCTTGGCCAGATGTGAGTTAAGTTGCAGAACTGCAAGATAACTGGGCATATGTTGCTGTTTCCTGGACTCACATTTCCTTATGGATGACTGATGTTGGTGTGGAAGAGGAGGAGAAGTAGAAGAAACCGTTAGTGATGATGATCTATTAAACTGGCAGGCAATCCGAGTACGCTGAAAGTCTGCCGTATTCTTTCTTCAAATTCTGTAGATGCCACTGTTGGCATAATAACAACAAAATAAAACAAAAAACACCATTGCTTCTTCCAGTACCAACGCAAAGCTGGTGCAGCATTCTGCTGCCATAAAGGGATAATTTTTGTTAGCTTTTTTCTGGAAAGCTACTCTTTCTTCCTGACTTTTCCACCAGACACACTGCTACAAATTATTCTCCAAAATAACAAACCTGTTGCACTTACAAGTCCCCAAAATGGGCTCATTTTTGTATAAAATCATTGCTTTTTCCAATATAACAGTTTGTATCCACTGTCTGCCATCTATTTTCCTATACACATACATGTTACTGTTAGGCTGAGGCCCCAAGTTGTGGAAACTCAGCTTTTTTTGTTGCAGATCTTGCTGCTGTTTTATGAGCCAAAGTCAATAATAGCTACATAAGGAATGAGAAATATATAGGCAGTATTTATACTTCTCCCTTCTTCTCAATCCTCTCCTGTCTGGTTCAAAAAACTGCAGCATAATCTGCAACAAAAAAAGCTGCATTTCATCAAGGTGGGACCTCAGCCTTACTTTGACATTACCTGTTCTGTGTTTGTTTTAGAGAGCTAGAAATGTTCTACAGAGTTCTAGGAGCCCTGACAGTGTCATATACATGTTGTAAGCCAATTTAACTAATTAAATCTTCAGTGTGGATGGGCTAAATGCTATGTGGTAAATACTGTGTGGAGGGGCCGCTATGGAACATTATACTGTGTGGAGGGTCCACTATATGACATTATACTGTGTGGATTGGCCATTATGGAACATAATACTGTGTGCAGGGGACTCTATGCGACATACTGTGAGGAGGGGGCCGCTATAGGACATTATACTGTGTGGAGGCCACTTTGGGACATTATAGTGTGTGTAAATGGAACGTTATACTGTGTGGGGGCCAGAAAAGGGAGCGCCATGCCTGGGAGGTTTGCTATGGGGCCCTGTCTTTGCTAGTTACGCCCCCGATTGGCGCTGGGACCCAGACATTTACCATTGTCCAGATCGCAGCACCAAAAGAGTTGTACCAAACACTAACATAACACATACACAAAGTTATCGATAAAGTTTACATTTGACCCTGTCCTGTCCATACCTGATCTTTATAGAGTAAAATATGCCGACCACCTGTTGTTTGGTTTCCACTTTTAGCAACTAATATAAATTTATTTGATTTATTTATTTATTTATATAAAACATACACTTTAAATCAAAATTGCATGAAGGTGTCTGTTCGTATACAGTACCAAGTGGCATTTTGACAATGATACAGGTCTCTACTTTCAGAAAATATATAGGTATGTGGGGGTTAGTATAATTTTATAACATTGTAATGTAGGTTT
Source organism: Leptodactylus fallax (assembly GCA_947044405.1). Taxonomy (NCBI): domain Eukaryota; kingdom Metazoa; phylum Chordata; class Amphibia; order Anura; family Leptodactylidae; genus Leptodactylus; species Leptodactylus fallax. The sequence goes on along the minus strand of CAMRHE010000010.1, from coordinate 9,038,196 downwards.
TATTTGTCCATCTCAAAACTGTGAAAACTGCCCTGGCTACCAGAGGTGCAAAATATCCAGAAACCCCTGGCAGCGAAAGAGTTAATGTTTGTTTTTTGTTCTGCTCACCAATACACAGTGTGATGAAGTGTTAATCTGAAAAAATATTAAAGGGGTTGTCCAGGATAAAATGATTTTTCTAAACTAAGCTAAACACCCTCCCTCCGCCTACCTTCTAACTTATTTTACAAAAAAATCTTTATTTACCTAGATTGCCGAGGCAGTCGTGTAACTGCCCCAGGCACATTCTCAGATTTTCCGGTCATGTTCCGTTTTCCCTTTTCCGGAAACGGAATGTCACCTATACTAAACCCCCCCCCCCGCCACCCCATCATACTTACCTGTCTTCCAAGTCCGGATCTTCTAGGCATGGGAGATCACTTCCTTCTCAACATGTAATACTATGATGTCTTTCTGCACTATCAACCATGTCTCTTTAACTGGCACAGATCCCATTCTCTACAGAGATATATTCCTCATAACCCAAGACTTCCTCTTCTAACTCTTTTTCATGAGTTGGATGAGATCTGGCAGTATTTTTTGGATGTAGAGGAGGTAGAGGTGGAAGACATGAGTGTTGGTGGACATAGTAGTGGCAGGGGGTGTGCTACTGATAGTCGTGCTGGTAGGGGCACCAGGGGGAAATCTCTTAGGAATGTTGCGGGCATAGATGAATCTCATTGTCATAATGAGTCAGAATAATGTTGGGAAGATGATGAAATTACTGAATCCGATGATTATTCTATTACAGATAAGATCTGGCAACCGGGTCAGGGTGAGAGGGTGACATCACAGGAAGAGGGTGATGGCAGCTGCAGTAGTAAGAATTCAACCCGACGTGCAGCTCCAACATCCTAAACATCTACCTGGGGAAGATCTAAGGCAAGCTTGGGGGGTGGTGACACGGGCAGACATGTTTCCACTGCTGCTGGTTTTGGCAGTAACAGCTACTATCTCCCTTATGGGAATTTTTTTGCACATTACCAAATGACAAATCAATGGGAAGGTGCAAGATCTGCAAGCAGATAATTAGCCATAGGAACTAGGTCTCGCCATGCTCACATGAAATGGCGTCACTGGATCATTTGGCAAAATAGAATTGCCAGTGTCGCCAAGTGACCAAGGCCATTCTATTCCTACTTCCCATGATCTTCTATGTAGGAAGGCAACATCCACACCTAGGACATGTTCATCATCATTATCATTCATTATTATCTCTACAGTATCTGTTTCTTCTCCTCCTCCTCCATGGCCCACTGCTATGCCACTTGTGTTTCGCCAACTGATGGCAGTGGACAGTCTCAATGGAGAATTCCTCGCCACCATTATTTCTCGGGGAAAGTTGTCCGTGCTTGATATCACAATGTGGGCCTCTCCTTGTAAATGTCCCTGTAGGGAAAGGTGCACACCACCATCAATACTTGGAGCAGCACTTATGGGCAGGGACAATACATAGCTGTCATGGGCCACTGGTGCAATGCTTTGGGTGTCTAGCTCTCTAAGGCAAAAAAAGTTATGTCAAAGTGAAAGTGACATGTATGTCTATGGAAAAATGCATGATAATCAGTGGATGCAAACTCTGAGTTTAACCATACACTGCACTGCCACTCGCTTTTACGCATTTTGGCTCAGTGGCTAGCACTGATACCTTGCAGTGCTGTATTTCTAGGTTCAAATCTGGCCAAGGACAGCATCTGCAAGGAGTTTGTATGTTCTCTCCGTGTTTGCGTGGGTTTCCTCTGGGTACTCCAGTTTCCTCCTACTCTCCAAATACATACTGATAGGAAATTTAGATTGTGAGCCCTATATGGAACAGTCATAATGTCTGTAAAGCATTGCGGAATATGATAGCACTATATAAGTAGGCAAAATAAATATATAAAGCATTTAAAATACTCCAAAAATTACTGTATTATTAAGGTGAAAGGTGCTTAGACACACATGGCTGTTATACGCTGCTCAAAAAAATAAAGAGAACACTAAAATACCACATCCTAGATATCAATTAATTAAATATTCCAGTTGCAAATCTTTATTCATTACATAGTGTAATGTGTTGAGAACAATAAAACATAAAACTGATCAATGTAAATGTAATTAATATCCCATGGAGGTCTGGATTTGGAATGATACTCAAAATCAAAGTGGAAAATTAAATTACAGGCAGAGCCAACTTTAGTGGAAATTTCTCAAGACAAGGAAATGAGGCTCAGTAGTGTGTGTGGCATCCATGTGCCTGTATGACCTTCCTACAATGCCTGGGTATTTCCTGATGAGGTGGCAGATGTTCTCCTGAGGGATCTCCTCCCATACCTGGATTAGTTTTTTTATGCCAAGACTGTGGCACCAACAGTGTGGTGTAGTGGAATGTGATGGACCAGGCCTCATCATATGTCTGGCTGAGTGGTGGCAGTGGTGGTAGCTGTGGCAACATGTGTGGCAGTAAAGCAGGGTATAACATGATGGACCAGGCCACAGGACATGACTGGTTGAGTGGTGGTAGGCAGATGTGGCAATATGTGCGGCAGTGCGATGGACATAATATGATGGACCAGGCCACAGGTAATGCCCGCCTGAGTGGTGGCAGTGGTGCTAGCTGTGGCGACATGTGTGGCAGTGCGACAGAACATAATATGATAGACCAGGTTGCAGGACATGTCTCGCTGAGTGGTGGCACTGGTGGTAGCTGTGGTAACATGTGTGGCAGTGCGGCAAGGCATAATATGATGGACTAGGCTGTAGGGCATGTCTGACTGAGTGGTGGCAGTGGCATATTTAGATCACACACAAAAAAAAGCTTAAATAACAAAGATTATTTTTTTAGATTACAAAAGGCAACAATACTGTGTAAATATCCACACTTGCACTACAAAAAAAAAGATGCTTAAGTAATGAATATTTTTTCAAATTAACAACACTCTGTCACACTGTGTATTTGGTAACCAGAGCTGAAAAAAAACTCCATGAAATTACAAGAGTTTTTTTTTCAGATTAGTGCAGGCTAGACTGTACAGTCATGGCCAAAAGTTTTGAGAATGATACAAATATTAATTTTTACAAAGTCTACTGCTTCAGTTTTTCTAATGACAATTTGCATATACTCCAGAATGTTATAAAGAGTGATCAGCTTAACAGCAATTATTTGCAAAGTCAATATTTGCCTAGAAAATGAACTTTATCCCCCAAAACACATTTCAACATCATTGCAGCCCTGCCTTAAAAGGACCACCTAACATCGTTTCAGTGATTGCTCCATTAACACAGGTGTGGGTGTTGATGAGGACAGGGCTGGAGATCAATCTGTCATGATTAAGTAAGAATGACACCACTGGACACTTTAAAAGGAGGCTGGTGCTTGCCATCATTGTTTCTCTTCTGTTAACCATGGTTATCTCTAAAGAAACACGTGCAGTCATCATTGCACTGCACAAAAATGGCCTAACTGGGAAGAGTATTGCAGCTAGAAAGATTGCACCTCAGGCAACAATCTATCGCATCATCAAGAACTTCAAGGAGAGAGGTTCCATTGGTGCCAAAAAGGCTCCAGGGCGCCCAAGAAAGACCAGCAAGCGGCAGAACCGTCTCTTAAAAGTGTTTAAGCTGCGGGATCGGGCTACCAGCAGAGCAGAGCTTGCTGAGGAATGGCAGCAGGCAGGTGTGAGTGCATCTGCACGCACTGTGAGGCGGAGACTCTTGGAGCAAGGCCTGGTCTCAAGGAGGGCAGCAAAGAAGCCACTTCTCTCCAGAAAAAACATCAGGGACAGACTGATATTCTGCAAAAGGTACAGGGAGTGGACTGCTGAGGACTGGGGTAAAGTCATTTTCTCTGATGAATCCCCTTTTCGATTGTTTGGAATATCTGGAAAACAGCTTATTCGGAGAAGAAGAGGTGAGCGCTACCACCAGTCTTGTCTCATGCCAACTGTAAAGCATCCTGAAACCATTCATGTGTGGGGTTGCTTCTCAGCCAAGGGAATTGGCTCTCTCACAGTTTTGCCTAAAAACACAGCCATGAATAAAGAATGGTACCAGAATGTCCTCCAAGAGCAACTTCTCCCAACCGTCCAAGAGCAGTTTGGCGCTCAACAATGCCTTTTCCAGCATGATGGAGCACCTTGCCATAAAGCAAAGGTGATAACTAAATGGCTCAGGGAACAAAACATAGAGATTTTGGGTCCATGGCCTGGAAACTCCCCAGATCTTAATCCCATTGAGAACTTGTGGTCAATCATCAAGAGACGGGTGGACAAACAAAAACCAACAAATTCAGACAAAATTAAAGCATTGATTCTGCAAGAATGGACTGCTATCAGTCAGGATTTGGTCCAGAAGTTGATTGAGAGCATGCCAGGGAGAATTGCAGAGGTCCTGAAGAAGAAGGGTCAACACTGCAAATATTGACTTGCTGCATTAACTCATTCTAACTGTCAATATAAGCTTCTGTTACTCATAATATGAATGCAATTATATTTCTGTATGTGATAAAAACATCTGACAAACACACATAAAAACCAGAGGGCAGCAGATCATGTGAAAATATAATATTTGTGTCATTCTCAAAACTTTTGGCCATGACTGTATATTGGGTGAACAACAAAAAACAGTTTATATATAGCAGAGTTTTATTTTTTAGATTTGCGCTGGCTGAATCAGCACTTTGCTGTTAGAACAGCAGTATGTATTTAATGAAAAAAATGTAAACTCTTGCCCAAAAATCATTTAGGCTCAGGCCCCACGTTGCAGAAATGCAGCTTTTTTGTTGCAGATTTTGCTGCGTTTTTTGAGCCAAAAAATGATTACAAAAGTTATTGGAAATATATAGGAAGCTCTTAAACTTATACCTTCTGCTCAATCCACTCCCTAGTTTTGGCTCATAAAACCTCAGCAAAATCTGCAACAAAAAAAGCTGTGTTTCTGTAACATGGGGTCTCAGCCTATAACATTTTTCAGTAGCAGGATTGTCTTGTCTGTAAAAAGTATATTTAAAGAATGTATACAGTATATAGATGAAACTTCTCTATTGCACAACAAACTAAATTAGATTATTGCCAATGAAGGTATCTGTGTAAGCAGCAGCAGCAGTACAGATTTTCCGTCACTCCTATCCTTTGTCTATTGATTTTTAGCACTAATCTGCTTGCGTAATTGTTTGATTCTCATAGTTCCCTAACTATTTCTTGGATTCCTATTGCTTTTTCAGAACTGTGCTCTGTATGATGCATGGAGATGGATTATAGATATATTTGTATGTCCACCATTACAGCAACTGAAGGCTGATCATGAGTGTACAGCCTTATATAGTCCATATGACATCAGCACTGTAAGGTCCACCTACCACTGTCTATTGGCTGAGAGGCTGTCAGGTGGTGCTACAACATGACAGTCTGAGTCAAACACACTGTGTTTCGTGGATAAACAAGTTCACTTAGCAAGGTCATGTTTGTACATCCAAGATGAGTTACCATTTGTTCAGTTTCTTTAAAAACTAAACAATTTGGAATATTCTGGACGAACTTGAGGAAGCAGTTCATTCATCTCTGCTCCCAAGTGTTGTTCTCAAGCTCATAGAATCCTTCCCATTCTACAATATATTCTACCTTTTTTAGCTGGCAGGCCAGGCACGCTTATATTAGTGAGTCACAAACTTTTCTTTAAATCTTGTAATTGTCCCTCATTGGTTCTGTATCTGCTGCCATTAAGGAACAATTTTTGGAGGCTTTTTTTTTTTTTTAAGTCAATACTTTACCACTTCACTTTTAAAGGGGTAGGCATGCTGACAGTGTGCCACAAATTTGTCTTCAAGTTCTATAGCTGCCAGTGTTACTTGGTACTGCAACTCTGTTGGAATAATAAGAAAATAAAACAAGCACCACCATTGCTTTTTCCAATACCAATGCAAGGTTGGTGTGGCATTCTTCTCCCATGAAGGATTAATTTTTGTTGTTTTTTTTTGTTTTTTTTTTTAACCACTTCTGTACCGGGCCAATTTCTGCTCCAGTATCAGACACATTTTCGGGTTTTTTGTATGTGCAGTTTTGAGGGCTGTAACATTTTTATCATATACGTTATTCAACTAATTTCTTTTTTCGGAGACACATAGGGCTTTATTTTTATGTTGTTTTTATTTTTGCATGTGTTTTAATTTTTTTTATATATGGGAAAATATAAACAAAAGAGGAGGGAAAACGTGTCTGTTTTTCACTTCATTTTTTTTTAATTTAATAACACAAAGTGCTACTAAAAAACTTTATAAAATAGTTTTTCCTCTCCATTACAGTAATTTTTATTCTTAATTTTTTCTTATGGTGTCATCGGGGGTGGGGCTATAACCTGTAATAAGGGCATTTTATTGGCATATTATTATTTTTTTTTTATTATTTTATTTACATTTTATTTTATTTTTTTACTTTTTTTATTCTTTTTTTTTTATGTTCCCATAAGGTCATAATAGACCTTTGGGCACATCTAATTACTTTTTTTTTTTTTTTTTTTTTTTTGGGGAGGCTGATTTCCCCTGTAACTGGGGTTGGTACATTTAGCCCCAGTTGCAGAAGGAATACTGCCTCCTGCTCGTTACTATAGAGCTGATCTGGGTCCTGTAGGACCCAGCATCTCTTACAGACGCTGATCCCGATGGATCACATGACCGCCGGGTCAGAGGGCAGCTGCAAGATGGTGGCGCCCATAGCTGTGTACTGTATACACAGCGCTCAGGAAGGCAGGGAAGGTAATAAACCTTCCCTGCCTTCTCTCTGGGAGCTCCGGCTGAAGTTACAACCGGCTCTCCGTTTCAGCAACTGCACGATTTTGTGCAGCTGCTGAGTTCTGCTTGAACGTACCGGTACATCCTTGCAGAACAAAGCAACCACCTTCCAGACGTATATAGTCTATGGGCGGTACGGAAGTGGTTAAACCAATTCTTCATTACTTTACAACTAGGCTCACAGCCACAAATTTATCTTCAAAACAACACGTCTGTAGCACTTACAAATCATCAAAACAAGCTAATTTATCTACAAAACCATTGTTTTTGCAATATAACTGTTTGTGGATCTAAAAAACCACAGGCAAGCACCTTCCACAACCCCAAAAAAGGTTACTTTTTGGAGCATTTGAAGTGTTAAAATGCATAAAAGAGAGTGACAGCGCAATGTGTGGTTAAATTTGGACTTTGCATCCACTGCTTACCATCCGTATTATCCATACATGTCACTTTCAATTTGACATAATTTCAGCTGTGTTTGCCTTAGAAAGCTAGGAATTAGATAAATAGATAGGAGAGTGTTTTACACTATTTTTTAAGGCTTGTAAGGTATGGTTCGTATTATACTTGTTCGACCTGAAACAAATCTACCAACCAAGCTTCTCAAAACCAAACCAAAACAAATGCTGATCAGAAAGCATGTTAAGTTTCGCTCATTTAGTTGGCAAGAATGATGAATCTTGTCCCAAATTATTACTTTGGATAAAACTATACTCTACAACTTCGATTCTAAAACCAAAAGGCAAATCATGCTGCATCCTCACCTCCAAAAAATGTCCAAGTTGTTTCTGCAGGAAATGTAATGAGAACCATTTTTTGGGATATGGTTGGTTTTATCATGGAGGATTACTCAGAGAAGGGTAGAGCTATCACAGGGGAATACTACAGTAACTTCATCTGTGAGAAGCTACCAAGGAGAAGATGTGTACAAAATTGAGAAACGGAGTCCTTTTTCACAATGTTCCCAGCTACACTTACAAAATTACCATATCTGCCATTGCTGCTGCAGGGTTCAAAAGAATGGGACATGCACAATACAACACCAATTCCAATAAAGTTGGGACGTTGCGTAAAACATAAGTAAAAACAGAATATGATGATTTGCAAATCCTTTTCAACCTGTATTCAATTGAATATACTACAAAGATATTTAATGTTCACAGTTTAACAGATAAACTTTATTGTTTTTTTGTAAATATTCACTCATTTTGAATTTGATGCCGGCAACACGTTCCAAAAAAAACTGGAACGGGGCAACAAAAGACTGGGGAAGTTGAGGAATGATCAAAAAACCCCTGTTTGGAGCATTCCAGAGGTGAACAGGTTAATTGGAAACATGTGAGTGTCATGATTGGGTATAAAGGGAGCATCCCCAAAAGGCTCAGTTGTTCACAAGCAAGGATGGGGCAAGGTTCACCACTTTGTGAACAACTGAGTGAGCAAATAGTCCAATAGTTTAAGAACAATGTTTCTCAACGTACAATTGCAAGGAATTTAGGGATTTCATCATCTACAGTCCATAATATCATCAAAAGATTCAGAGAATCTGGACAAATCTCTGTAAGTAAGCGGCAAGGCTGAAAACCAACATTGAATGCCCGTGATCTTCGATCCCTCAGGCGGAACTGCATTAAAAAACAACATCATTCTGTAATGGATATTACTGTTACATGGGCTCAGGAACACTTCAGAAAACCATTGTCAGTGAACACAGTTGGTCGCTACATCTACAAGTGCAAGTTAAAACTCTACCATGCAAAGCGAAAGCCATATATCAACAACACCCAGAAATGCCGCCATCGTCTCTGGGCTCGAGCTCATCTGAGATAGACTGACGCAAAGTGGAAAAGTGTCCTGTGATCTGACGAGTCCAAATTTCAAATTGTTTTTAGAAATCATGGACGCCGTGTCCTCCAGGCCAAAGAGGAAAAGGACTGTCCGGACTGTTATCAGCGAAAAGTTCAAAAGCCGGCATCTCTTATGGTATGGGGGTGTGTTAGTCCCCATGGCATGGGTAACTTGAACATCTGTGAAGGCACCATTAATGCTGAAAGGTACATACTGGTTTTGAAGCAACATATGCTGCCATCCAAGCAACGTCTTTTTCAGGGACGTCCCTGCTTATTTCAGCAAGATAATGGCAAGCCACATTCTGCTCGTGTTACAACAGCGTGGCTTCATAGTAAAAGAGTGCGGGTACTAGACTGGCCTGCCTGCTGCCCAGACTTGTCTCCCATTGAAAATATGTGGCACATTATGAAGCGCAAAATATGACAACAAGACAACATACGACAACTGTTGAGAAACTCAAGTTGTACATCAAGTAAGAATGGGAAAGAATTCCACCAACAAAGCTTCAACAATTCGTGTCTTCAGTTCCCAGACACTGATTGAGTGTTGTTAAAAGAAAAGGTGATGTAAACATGCCCCTGTCCCAGTCTTTTGTTGCACCTGTCCCAACTTTTTTGGAATGTGTTGCAGGCATCAAATTCAAAATGAGTGAATGTTTGCAAAAAAACAATCAAGTTTATCTGTTAAAATGTAAACATTAAATATCTTGTCTTTGTAGTGTATTCAATTGAATATAGGTTGAAAAGGATTTGCAAATCATCGTATTCTGTTATTATTTGTTTTACACAACGTCACAACTTCATTGGAATTGGGGTTGTACTTGCAGATCTTTCATTTTTTTTTCCTGAAAATTAAAGAAAATCTGAATGGCAAAAGATTTGCACCTGATTCTGTATTGATATCAGTTGTTGATGAATGCATGGAAAATGAGATGAAACACAATATTTCAGTCTGATGTAGTATGATGGTATTAAGGCACATCCACAGTATGTATTTTGTTCAGATATTTTTGCCATCGGTATGTGCCATAGAAATGGATGGTATCTGTGAGCTTACTCAATGTTTTTATCTATACCCTTTTAATATATTTACAAAATGTTCTCTTTGCTTTTTCTTTTTAATGTTTCTTTTTAAAGGTATACTTATTCAGGCTGAATGCAGAAAAACTGATGTGTAAAACTCACATTGTGAGCAAAGCTTTTTACCTTTATAGTTTTACCATCTCTTAGCATCAGACGGCAGGAAAATAAAAATTATGTTAGCCATGGAAACCATTTACAAGATTTGCTGGATGTGTTAGGCATTTACCCCTAAGAATTAACAGTGGCTATCCCTCTAGGCAGCAACTGCAGCATTCCTTTGTTAGCATTTTATGAAGGGGATAGCTTATTCAGTGCAATAACTGTTGTAATGATGTCTAATATAGATTTAATACAGTTAATTTTACTAAGGAACTTTATTAGTTGCATGTTTATTGAGTAGTATATTCTTCCATAATGGTTTTGTTGCACCAATTTTAATCTGACTTTCTACTTTCCGGGATTCACAGTCTATCTTTTTATTAGGATTCCAACATTTGGATTTACATAGATTTTTGAATAGAATGATTTTGTAATCTTTTCAAGTGGTTTTTCGATAAATATAACATTCGTCTCGGATTTTATAAACTGTAATAAAAGCCGGTTTATTTTCCTTAGGCTAATCCTTTTAATATTTGTGTTTGGGATTTAACAGTTGGGCTGTGAATTTGATTTGAATGGTTTTTTTTGTTGTTGCCATTGTGTTGTGTTTACCTAGAAGTTTAGCCTCCAGAAACATATAAGCTACAGAAAGCAAGTAATACAGTAACAGAATAAAATAAACTATCACTGAAAAGATCAGATTTAAAATTGGATTCCCATTGCTGCTGGTCCTGGCTGTAAAATGCCTTGTGAATGTGAACGATCAAATTACTGTATGCAATAGATCTGTACATATTAGCTCTTTAATTGTAGCATACTGTATTTGTATGCACCTGCCTGGTTCCTGTCGCTAGTGGGAGGCATATTATTATGGGGTCAGATAACTTTAAAAATAGCAAGTGAATATATTGATTTAGTTTCTTATAATAATATATTGATTTCTTATCAATTTAATGCATAGATTTATGTATTGGGTTACGACTTTATTGTCATTATGCCTGCAATGTATTGGATTACTGGCCCCATAGTCTACTACATCATGTAGTAGACTATGTCCATCATTTCTAATTTCTAAGACATTGCCATTTGCCTGCCAGTAAGTGTTTATGCCTGTAGCAGAAAAATCTCTATATTATATTTTCATTACTTATGTACTGCAGGCTGTGTATAAGTGTGCACTCATTCTTGTTCGCAGCACAAAACTCTTGTCAATGAGCTACAACTACGATCCTGTCAGATGCCTTCAAAGAATCTATTTTTACAGAAACTAACTTGTATTGTAGGTTTAATATTGTAGATTATTTCAAATAATCTAGGACTTTGCAAAAGACTGATGTTAAATGTTAATTCTCCTCAATCCCTCAATTCCGGGTTACTGGTGTTCATGGGGGTATTCTGAACGCCTTCTCACCCATAATTCTTCCTAACCAATTACTCCCGTTAATTAATTTAAAGGGGGTGTCTGGCTTATTTTGCTATGGTTTAAAAGTGTCGCTGATGGGCCCAATAACATAAAAAAACTTTAGTCACTTCACTCCAATCCTCCCGGCTGCCATAAGCAGTGATGTCCCATTTGATGCTGCCAATCACAGACCTCAGTCGTGAACTCTTCAGAAACAACTTTAATGCTCAAAGGCAACAGTGCTAAACAGAGCAGTCAATAGAAATAGATTTCTGCCATGCTTGTCAGGGAAGGAATCAGGCGATACCTTTTAGAGGCTGAGTATATTTATAAGTAAGCTTTCAGGAGTACTAGCTAGCTCCCTTCATCAGACATGGTGTGATACAAGAACTGAAAATTCACAGATTTTTATACACATGGTTTTCAAAGCATTTTAGAGTCCTTAAAAAAAATGCAATCTAAGTAGAGAAGTTATTTACATCAGGTCAAAAAAACAGTCTGGAAACTTGTGGTGCATGACGGAGGGATCAGTAATTCTTGCTGTTATCTGTTTGCTATCAGGAGGTGATTTGTGTCCCTCACAGTTCATACATAGTGTGACTTGAAGCTGGCATGAATATTGAGTTCAGCTCATGGTTCATACATAGTGTGACATGAAGCTGGCATGAATATTAAGTCCAAATTGCAGAGTTTGAAATTTTTGTATAAATTTATACTCCCATTCTTTTCTTTTCTCCTGCGTCTTAAAATGTCCCATTAAAACCACAACCCGCAAATCTTCAATAGAGTGGTTTTCTCCGGAGAAATGTGCGGCCACTGGGAGATCTGTTCTGCTGTTATTAATATTGGATCTGTGTGAGTTCATTCGTTGACTGAGTCTCTGCCCTGTTTCCCCCACATAGAGGCCTGTGGTGGGGCATTGCACACACATTATGAGGTACACCACATTGGAAGACCTACAGGAAAATGTCCCCCTAATTCTGTGCACCTGTTGTGACTGTGGGATAGGTACACTGTCAGTGGTGTGGATGTGCTTGCAGGTCATGCACCTTTTATGTAGGCAAGGTGAGGTGCCATTTTCAGTTGGGGCCATCAGGGCACTCCGGACCACAATACGCCTCAGGTTTGGTGGTTGTCGAAAGGAAAGGAGAGGGGGGACTGGAAATATGTCCTTGAGTCTGTTGTCCCTATGTAGCACAGGTTGGAGCTCCTTGGCAATCCTTCGTAGGATCTCCAGCTGTGGGTTGTAGGTGACTACTAGGGGCACTCTGGCATCTTTCTGGGTCTCTCTATATGTGAGCAGACTGTCTCTGTTAATGGCTGCCGCTTTGTTCAATTGGTTGTCTGTTACTTTTGGTTTGTATCCCAATCTGAGAAATTTCATCCTCAGATCCAGGAGGTGCTTGTCTAGGTCTGTTTTGTTGGAGCAAATACTATTGTATCGTATAGCCTGGCTGTAGATTATAGATTGTCTTGTGTGCTTGGGGTGGAAGCTGTCGTTTCTCAGGTAGGCCGTTCTGTCTGTGGGTTTGTGGTATATTGATGTGAGTAGCCGGTGGTCTTTAATGTATATTGTGGTATCCAGAAAGTGAATTTCACTCCCTGAATAGCTAAGTTTAAGGTTGATGGTCGGGTGAAAGTCATTGAAGTCATTATGGAATTGAAGTAGGGCCTCCTCACCTGCAGTCCAGATGACAAGGATATCATCGATATAACGAAGGTAAATCATAGGTTTGGTGGCGCATGTTGATAAATATGTTCCTTCCATTACTGCCATAAAGAGATTTGCATATTGGGGTGCACATCTGGTCCCCATTGAAGTTCCCATTCGCTTCCAATGTGGTGTACCTCATAATGTGTGTGCAATGCCCCACCACAGGCCTCTATGTGGGGGAAACAGGGCAGAGACTCAGTCAACGAATGAACTCACACAGATCCAATATTAATAACAGCAGAACAGATCTCCCAGTGGCCGCACATTTCTCCGGAGAAAACCACTCTATTGAAGATTTGCGGGTTGTGGTTTTAATGGGACATTTTAAGACGCAGGAGAAAAGAAAAGAATGGGAGTATAAATTTATGCAAAAATTTCAAACTCTGCAATTTGGACTTAATATTCATGCCAGCTTCATGTATGAACCATGAACTGAACTCAATATTCATGCCAGCTTCAAATCACACTATGTATGAACTGTGAGGGACACAAATCACCTCCTGATAGCAAACAGATAACAGCAAGAATTACTGATCCCTCTGTCACGCACCACAAGTTTCCAGACTGTTTTTTTGACCTGATGTAAATAACTTCTCTACTTAGATTGCATTTTTTTTAAGGACTCTAAAATGCTTTGAAAACCATGTGTATAAAAATCTGTGAATTTTCAGTTCTTGTATCACACCATGTCTGATGAAGGGAGCTAGCTAGTACTCCTGAAAGCTTACTTATAAATATACTCAGTTAGCCTCTAAAAGGTATCGCCTGATTTCTTCACTCTTCCACTACTTTCAATGGCTAACACGGTACAACATTATACTACTGTCAGGGAAGGTTCAGAGCCTCTGCAGAAGCATGGCAGTATATCTAAGAAGACGTATTTTGATGTAACATTGTACTTTATTATCATCTGCTGGAAGTGGAAGTAGGCAATTTCTGTTCAGAGCCCAGCTCAGAGTAACAGCAACACCAATGAAAGCAAATTAAAACAAAAAGTGTATTTTATTATGCTAGAAACAGGGAGGGTGAAGAAGTAGCAGTCGCTAATTGGCTCTGAAGGCTGAGGTGTCCCAAAGACCTCAATACATAACTGATGGTAAATAGGGGCTCACACATTTTGTATCAGGGCCCAGGAATTCCTAGTTTTGCCTCTAGCTACAATTGCTATAATTACTCTAAACAGCTATTAACCCACTACAGCTCTTAATGAGCCCTGCTCGGGGTTTGAGGACAGTGGGTTACAGTTCATCCTGAGCAGGACACGTTCAGGGACATTGTAACTTTAAATGGCTCTAACTCCGGAACCAGGGGGGCTAAAGCTGTGATATTGGACTTATTTTAAAGCACACATAGATTTAGAGATATCACAGATTAAAGTAGAGGTGCATATAATCGCACTTTCACTTTAACCAGTGTGCAGGGAGAGGAGAAAATGATTTTTTTTATTCTTCTGTCCCTGTCACTTCAGATAACAGCAGGGGAAGGAATACCATGAACTTTTGTTCATGACATCACCCCCCTATTATCAATCAGAAGCATACTTGCCATTTAATCCCTTGTATGCTGCAGTCAATGCTGACCGCAGCACCTAAGTTGTTTTACAATTAGACTATTTCCCCCTTGTTAATAAAAAATAAATAAAAAACGCACAGTTGGCATGACCACATCCATACCAACCCTAAAATAAAATAAATTATTCTATATGATAAATTCCATAAACCTTAAAATTCAGATGCCAGAATTGATGTTTTCTGATCATCTCATCTCTTAAAAACAAAAAGTAATAAAAACTGATCAAAAAGTCATATGTACCCACAAAATATAAGGTTTTGTAAAGCTACATTGAAATAAAATGTGAAAAATTATGAAAGCAGGAATTCAGAGAGGGATGAAATGTTATTGGTTTAAGGTTCAAATGTGTTAGATCACTAAAGTGTTAAAATGCACATAAGGCACTGGAGTTATGTACCAGGAATATTTAGTGGAGCCATAAATTCAAAATCTGTAATAAAAAAGTGACAATTTCGGGAGAGTTTTTGTAAATTTAGGCTGAAGCCCTAAGTTGTGAAAACGCTGCGCCTTACAGTACCTGTCCGCCATGGTTATTTCCGCAGCATTTTTTTAGCTGCGCTTCTTACGTGAGGCCTTAGCCTTAATGTGATTGTTAGGGGGTTATTAGCCTTTCAGTACTTCTGGTATGATAAAGGTTCACTTCTGTACCAGCTTTTTGAAGAAAGTTGAGAGAAATTGCAGCATCCAGGTACTGTAAAACTGATAAAGACCGAAGATGTTTCTACACTAGCTTGAATATTTATGCATTTAGTTATATCTCTTTGATTCAAGTTATTCAATGCTGTAAATTTGAGAGAAGAAAAAGTTTGGGGGGGATAATATTTTTTATAGGCACAGTAAATGTCCTTAAAGATGTATGTTTGTATTCAATGAATGAAATAGGATAGAACAATACAATGTCAGGCAGCTCACCTTTATTTCACACCTTTTTTTTAACCTTTTCAACTCTCAGTGAGAATCAAATTCTGAAATTAGTTGCATATTTTTGCATAATATTCACAGCCACTTCAACAGCTATTTCTCTGGGGGAACTTTTTCGTGCAGGGCTGCTACTTTTTTTAATCTTGCACATTACTAAAATCTCTTGCAAGTGCATTTTTATATAGGCACCATCTAACAGCGATTATATAAACACATTATAGATACCAGTTTTTTTCTGTGACATTGAAACTAAATTAATCATCTTCAGAAACATGAACACAGAATTAGCATTATGACACAGAGAAGTAATATCTTTTTTAGAACCTCCAAGAGCTTAACTGAAATAATTGGACTTGAAATTGCTTGCAAGGAGATGATAAAGATTTGTGTCACAAACTTAAACACCTCCCTATCACAGCCACACAAAGGACAAAGCTTTTACTAGCCTAGAATATAGTATGATAATAAATGAGTTCATTGACAGTGAAAGCTCTGAATGTAAAACATACAGGGAGTCTGAGTTAAAGGGAGGACTTCATTGATTACCATATCAATAATTTTAGGGAGGTAAATTAGTGAAGTTTTAAATGGCCATATATTCTTATAGGCTAGTTAGAACTTTTAACACCACATCTATCTTACTGCTGCTAAAGTTGTGAAGGACAATCTAATCGTATAAGGTGCTCAGAGGAGAATAACATGATCCTTTCTTACAGAAATGGTTATGGTTGTACAGATTCCTGAAAAACACAGTATTCATATGTCTTCTATATAGTGATAGGGTCCTCATAGAACATTGTGTATGTAAATAAGTATATGCTCAAAACTCATAAGAATGACATCTGTGTCTTGCTTTACTTTTCCTCTTGGCTGGGTGTCTATAGTATGATGTGAGATGACCAGCTTTTTAAAGAAACATGATTTTGTCATGAGATGTCCATTCTACATGTGTCTGTCTGGCTAAACAGTGGTTGTGTTGTGAATTCCAGCTAAATATGGGAGAACCTCACAATATTTGTTTCATCCTGTGTTCAAAAGAAGAGATCTCCCGGTTTGGTTTATTCTGAAATTGTTTGGATAGAACTGGAAGGGACTCTGTCTCTGCCTGCTCAAGCACTTTTTTGTGACATCATTCACCTGGGATCACCACGGACACCATGAGGGAGCCTAAAGAGGTAATGGAAGGTAAGTTAAATAAATGTTTTTTTTTGTCACCTCCCCTGAGACTCCAGCTATTATACTCTGGGGTCTGGTGGATCACTTTGACCGAACCCAAGACGAAACAAATCATCTGAGGTTCACCCAACTTTATTGCATTGTAACTGAAAAGCCTTGTCAATTAAAAAGTTGCGTGAGCATTATCTGTTTCAACTGCCTGCTGGTCTCCTGTGCCTTTACAAATAACATCAAAGGCACCCAGAAACACCACCACATGTGCCAGGAAGTGCCCCAAGGGACCCTTCACCTTCAATTCAGTGTGAGCCTCTCATCAGTGTGCTGCCTCAGAGCCTGCAAGAGGATCTGATACCAATATTCACTAAGACCAGAGTAGCCACTATTTTGGGCCTTTCCTGATTGTACCATTTTCTGTTGAGCCTGGATTGTTGTATATAAATACTGTAAAACATAGTATAGCAGAATATTTCTAACAGTAATTTGTTGTGAAATTGGGAATAAAAAGTTGCCTGCATTAAATGTTTGGAACAGTTAAATATCAAAACATTTCATTTTTCTCTAAGTTCTAAGCAAAAACAACATGTAGATTTGCATTTTGCTATTATTGTGCATGATGGCAACAGTATATCATTACAATCTTATACTGTATGTAAAAGAACATTATCATAAATAATATTTTCTTTTTCAGTTTTACTAACCTTATTTTCCAACTCTTTTGTCTTAGCAGAGACAAAATGATTAGAAGTGGGAGGAAAAGGAGAACTGTAGGTTAAAAGCTATGATACTATTAACTGAATATGCAGCGAGAGGAATTACAATATGTTTAATTTTATTCTTACCATCATAATGCAAGTCAAAATAAGTAATAATTTTAGTAATAAAAAATGATGATGTATAGATAATAGAAAATTAGGATTTTCATAAAATGGATGTTTAGTCTGGTGGTCAGTCATATCCACCAGAGTGGGCAAGAGTGTAAACAGCGTAGAAGCAGATAATATAAAATGATAAAAAAATAGTAACCCTTTGGAAACTAAACTCCTTTGAGACATTTATCAAGGGGTCTAGAAAGCGTTGTGACCAAACAGATGTTTCAGAAAATGAATGTTCAGCAGATGGTACAAAGTGAAAATTGCAGTATGTCCACAGATGTGGTAAATCAGAGGTGTTTTACAAAATATTCAGTATTACCTTATTTTTGGCTTCCTCGCTAACCCCATATTCAGCATACAGTAAGGCCACAAAATATCATATTCCCTGCTATAGCTATGGGTATCGTTAACAAATGATAACGTGGATTTTTGTCTAACAAATGCTAAATTAGTCCAGGCCATTTTGCATCACTTTTTTTAGGAATAATTGGAAAGGTTTAAATAGCCATTTGTAAATATAATTTGCTGAAAAGCTTTTATTATGTTTTTTTTTTTTTTGGGGGGGGGGGGGTGTCAGAGTCTTTGCTTATTGCGTTTGTTTTAATAGTGTACACCAAGAAATATTAATGATATATAGAGGTAGCCATCAGCAAGCAAACTGATGAGTCGCATTCCTGCCTAAATTATGTCCTTGAGGGGAAGGGGGAGGGGGAAGCAAGAGAAGAAGTCACTCTGCAGGAGTGCTATTACACATGAAGTAGCACTCCTGCAGTTCTTTTGGTGATGGCTATACACCAATCCAAAATGTGTAGTTTAGGAGTGTGGCGTTCACTGTGTGTGTTAAAAAATGTGATAATTTTATAGGTAATAACAGATGCGGCATTCCTAATTATGTGATTTTTTTGTTTGTTTTTTTAATGTAATAAAGCATTTTTAATGGGGACAGAATGATTTTGTCCCTTTTCTTTTACGCTAAATATTTTGCACATTTTATTGATTTTTTTTTGCACTTCTTACTAGGTGTTCAATCTTTGCATTGCAATGTATTATACAGTTGTAGGTGATGGTCACAGTAGTAACAAAGGAATAGGATTTGAAAGGGTTCTTTACTGAAATTTGGAAAAGGAATAACAACTCTTTGAACAGTTGATAAAACTGTAAACTGATAAAGTAACTACCCTGTACTACCGGTTTGCAGCCATTTATTTGATACAATTGGAGTTTCCCTCCTCCTTGTACAAGGCATGGAGCAACACTATTGGGGTGTCTTCTACTATTTTTCTACTATATTCTTCTATAATCTAAACAGGTTCTGGTACACCATTGCACACTCTCCCCATTTTAAGCTCCACTCTAGGCTCTTTGTGGCTCTGTTGTCCAGTGTCTCAGCTGGTTCCTGACTTGCATGGATATTTTGTGAGTCTTAATCCTTTGCAAGCCAAGTGAAATGTGCGCATCAACAGCCAGGAGATACACTCCATGTTACATATTTTTACACTGACAGTCTATTAATTCCTAATAGGCTTCCATGTATGGTAGACCTGAAGACCATTGTTAGGCCTCTAACTGTCATAACAATCTATCAACACTTTATTAATGTGTCACACATTAATAAAGCTCTGGAGGTGACAGGCTGGCAAGTGCAGTACAGTTTGGGTCCACAAAGAAATTGAGGGATTTGAAGCATTGTTCAGTGATTAAATTCCTTACAAAGAAAGAAAAGAAGCCTAAATAAATCCATGAAAGGATGACTGCTGTAAATGGTGATGATGCACCTTCCTACTACCAAGTAAAGTTTTGGGCTAAGCAGTTTAAATGGAGTAGGAAATCAATCGAAGGCTCACCTGTCGAAGTATCTTCAGGGGAAATATACCAGAAAGTAGGGGCCATGATATAGGATGATTGTCAGGTCAAAATAAGTGTTATAGCTTATGAATTGGCATGGTTTCCAGAATCATTCATGATGTTTTGATGATGTCAATGGTCAGTTCCTGGTGGGTGCCATGAATGAAAAAATATGTTACCAGCAATTTAGCCAAGAGAATTGACATGCTTAGAAAAAATCCAGGAGACTTAATGTTACAGGTGATGAAACATGGGTCAACTAGCATGATCCTGAGACCAAACAAGAGTCAATGCAATTGAAGCACAAGGGTTCACCAACTCCAAAGAAATTTTGTGTGCAGCAGTCAGTAAGAATGCGCCAGATCACAAGTCTCGCTAATCACAGGCTACTATTAGGGAATGTGGCTTCATGGAGCTTAACCATCCACCCTACAGTCCAGACCTGGCTCTCATTGATTACATTTTATTTCGTAACCTGAAGAAATTTCTGCATGGGCAGTGTTTTTCTGATGATAATGCAGTCAAAGAGGCAGTAACAGGGTTCCTGCAGCAGCAAGAAGTCTGCTTCTATTCTGAGGGCACCCAATCTCTGGAGGCAAATTGGAAATAGGGTATCGAAGTCGACAGGGATTACATGGAAAAGTAGGTAGATAACTTATTGAATATCCTTTATAAAAATGTGCTCAGTTCAGTGCACGAACAGCTTTTTAATAATATATAACATAACCTGTGTTAGAGGGCATGAAAGGTTTTCTTTAAATAACATCTAACTGGGTTTATGAATAATATAGAAACAAGACATATTGACAGTTTTCATTTTACATTTGGATGTTTCATGACTGTATGTACAATGCAGTATTTGTAGTTTAACAGCAGCAAATACTGGTTTTCTGTAGTATTACATTTTTCTATGCAGTAATACAGAAAACTAAAAAGAAGAAACTAAACAAAACTACTGAAGAAACCCTCCATCGATCTATCCCAGTAGTGAACCTAGCCTCTTTGCTGCCTGAGGCGGACTATAGAAAGACGCCCCCCCCCCCCAAAAAAAAAAAAAAAAAATTGAGCTTACATGCTACTAGCTTCACATGCTGCTGTCATTGCACAATAAACATACACAATACACAAAGTTATAAAACATTTTTTAAGAATTCTTCTTACTGTATTACTTCAGTATCAAAGATCAATAACACAGCATTAACAATAAAAATAACTTCACACATCTTCTGCTTGGTGGATGGACGAGCCCACGTGGCCCACATTCTCTTTAATAGGAATGCCGCAGATAGCTGAGTACTATACTTTGGCACTCCCATCGAAGTGAATGAGAGCGTGGGTTCATCAATCCACCAAGCGACACGCCTATATTCAGCCCAGTGGGTGTCTCAGCAGACAGACCCCCATCAATAAGGTATTTATCCTCTATCATTTAGGTGAATACAGGGCAGTAACATTTTGTGACTTACAGGTGATGTCTCTGACTAATCGGTCACATTTCCCTTCTCTTCCCTTTGGACCGCCATGGCCACTTCTTCCAGCTGTGACTTGTCTCTGTAAAGTTTGCAACACAGACATCTTTGGCTCCTCACTTTTCCAGGCACCCGACCCACATTGTCCTCACCTACACAAAGCCCCCATCCTGCTGCTACCCCAATTATAAAATATATGATATTAACCCCCCATAATGAATAATACTCCCAAGTGCATCTTTAAATTAATAATGTCCGTGTGTACCCTCTTAAATAGTGCCCCTTATCAATGCCTCATGTGTTTCCTAATTAAAAGGTTTTCCAGGTCATTAATAAAATAATCAGTGGGGCTCAAAAACCCTGGACCTCCACTGATCAGCTGTTTGAATGAACCGTGGTACCTGTGTAAGCACCGTGATCCCTTCTCTGTTTACATAGTGTCATTGTAAGGGAATTGCCAGTTGAGCAATTCCCCAGTGCTGCTGCAGAACCCTGGAGGGAGGGGCACAACAAGACAGTGAGCCCTAAAGCTGAACCCCCCCCACTGGCCCTGGCTAACTTGCCTGATCTGTCCTAGGCAACAGCCAGCAACTGGTCGACAATCCCTTCTTAATATAAGTGACAACACAGGGCAAACAACAAGAAAGGGAGGTCAGCTAGCCAAGGGGTCGGTAACAGTTGAGCAATGCAGTACAGAATCACAATCCAAGAGAATAGTCAAAGTCAAAGCCAGAGGTCAGGAATAGAAATACACGTAATAGCAGAAAAGGAGCTAGCAGGGACAAAGTCACAAAACAGAATCTCAATAGCCAGCACTCATGTGCGCACTGATGACCTGTTTATAGCAAGTAAGGACCTGCCCCAGACCTGATTAGAAGACAGGCTGTCAATCACACAGGCAAGGATAATATTAACTGTTAGAGGAGCAGAGAAAAGCAAGGTGCAGGAGACGGGTGTGGCTGAAATTCAGTTACATAGGACAGTGTTCAGACTGAACATCAAGAACCTTAAGCAAGGAATCAAACTGAATACGCCTCCTGCGCCACAGCATGCGAGCGGAGGGTGGCGCAGAGACCCGAACAGGCAGAGACGTTACAGTACCCCCCTTTTATGAGGGGCACTCACCAGACAAACCAGTTTTAGAAGGCTTCAGTATTTTCTCTGCCTTGAATTCTAGATCCCCCTGAACAACAACAGGTGCTGGTGTACCAGGCAAAATCAAAAATAGGGTTATGGAGGTTCAACCAGGGGAGCCATAATACCATGTGCTGGGGCAGCTGTGGAACATTAAAGTGTGTGTAAATGGGGCGTTATACTGTGTGGGGACCAGGAAAGGGGTTGCTATACTGTGGGGGGCCCCAAGTCAAACTTTTGCTGGGGGCTCCAGTCTTTTTTTTTTTATAGCCCATTTCAGACCCCAGAGTATAATGATCGGAGACCCAGGGGAGGAGACAAACATAAAAACCAGTGTTACTTACCTCTCCTGTGCTCCGGAGCACTCCCCGTTGCTTTCAGCCCTCTTCAATGTCGGCACAGACATCATGTGGGCGTCGGGACGCATAATGATGCTGGCCTGGCCCACGTGACATCTGGGATATCACCAAAGAGGCCCAAAGACTACTGGGAGTCACTCCGTATCACACAGAGGTGAGTAACACTGGTTTTAATGTTTGTCACCTCCCCTGAGTCTCCGATCATTATATTCTGGGGTATGAA
This sequence comes from Leptodactylus fallax, assembly GCA_947044405.1. Classification (NCBI taxonomy): domain Eukaryota; kingdom Metazoa; phylum Chordata; class Amphibia; order Anura; family Leptodactylidae; genus Leptodactylus; species Leptodactylus fallax. The sequence goes on along the minus strand of CAMRHE010000010.1, from coordinate 9,015,675 downwards.
AAGACCCCAGAGTTTAATAATAGTAGTATTTGGAGCCGCCGCCTTCTCTTCTTGACCCCCGCATAGGACGTCCACGTCTCAGAGCAGGAGGCGTGATGATGTCATAGCATCGCCGCCTGCGCCGAGAAGCAAATGTCTTCTAAGCCAGCCCAGGACAGGTCCCGCTCAGCTTTTCTTTTTTTTTTTTTTTTTAAGCGGCCTGTCTTGGGCTGGTTAAGGTTAAATAAATAGTAAAAATGCCGCCCCTCCAAGTAGTGGTGGATAGTTCCGGCTGAGGCAGCCGCCTCACTTCGCCTCATAAGAGGTGCCCACCTGATCTATCCTGTGCTGCTAACTACTGATCCATCTCTAATCTCCCCTTCATCTCCAAAATCTTGGAACACTTGGTCTATATTTTGCTTAATCTGCTATATTTCCGCTAACTCTCTTCTTGACCCCACACAATCTGGCTACCATACTCTACTGAAAAGGTCTTTACAAAAGTCTCCAATTATCACCTGAGAGCTAAATCTAAAGGCAGCTATTTTCTTCTCATTCTTCTGGATCTTTCATCAGCATTTGTCACCGTAGATTACCAACTCCTCCTCACTATGCTGTGCTCTGTCGGCCTCAAGGACACTGCTCTTTCTTGGTTCTCCTCCTATTTCTCAGACCGCACTTTCAGTTTCATTTGAGGGCTCTATCACTTCCCCTCTTCCTTTCGCAAAACTCTACTGGTCTGTGCCAGTTACTGTACTGGCTGCCTATTCACTATAGAATACAATATAAACAGGGTCGGACTGGGGTGCCTAGGGCCCACCAGTGGGATTGATTCTAGGGGCCCACCCTACTGCCATATGAAATATCGCCCATCCAGTTTTTGGCATCATGCACATTTAAAGTGCATTTTCGCGCACAATACAGTGTGCAAAACAGAACTGTATTGTCCTTTGCACTACATCAAAGTGAGTTTTCTCTTAATCAATGCAAATATCACTTTTAGCTAAGCCTTAGTTTACTGTCTTTGAATAGAAAAATGTATTTTATTTTATATATGGGTATGTATGGTGCATATCTGAGATCTGTGTGATGCAGATCTTAAATACATTCAGGCATGAGACCTAGCACACAAACTATATTACGTTCTACACACATACACGGAAAAGCAAACCAAAATTATTTTATTGCACAACCAAATAAATAATATTTAAATAAATAATATAAAATTAAACATTAACTTATCCTCCATCACAGACATTAACTTCTCCTTCATCACAGATAGAGTTCAACAAACATTACAGACACAATAGCGCAGATAGCAAAGTGACAGACATCAAAGTAGAAAACTGATGGACCCCATTACAGTCAAAGGGGTTCCTGTCCCTGTTAGGATTTCCATTTTCTTTTTCTATAAATGTAGTTTTAATGTATCAGACACACGATACAAATAACTAACCTTAAATAGAGCAGTATTAATATAATAAGACACACAAAAAAAAACATTTTACACAACCAGGTTACAGCAGTAGTTTCTGAAGAACAGAAGATGAGTTTGCAAATCGATCAACAATGTCCTCATAATCTAAAGACATGGAAATCTCCCTCTCAATGTTCATTAAAATGAGAGATTCTAAAAGTTCTTGTCCAATCAATGACCTCAACCGATTTTTTACAATTTTTTTTTTTAAACATTCTTTCACAGTAAAGGTGCAGGCCAGAGTAAGGAGCGCCTTATATGCCACAAAAAGATTTGTATATGCAGCAGAATGCAAGTTGTGATCATATAAAAGTCTATAGCAGCAGGTCAGGCAGTTTTCACAAGCTACATGTTTTCCATCATTCATGTCATCCCTCACCATCACTATCAACATCAGATTCCATAATATCTATTGCAGAAGGGAATGGTTTTTTCAAAGTGGCGTAGTTCTCTTGGAAGCCATTTTTGGCAAGGAGGCTGGGAAGGTGAAGAAAAAAAAACCCATACTAACCTGTCCCCAATGCTCCAGTGTCTCCCACCACGGTCTGGTCCTGCTCCTCCCGGGTCTTGTTTAGGAGGAAGTCCTCGCCTCATGTGACCCCTGAGGCCAATTAGCGGCATCAGCGGCCTAAGTAAAGTAACCAGGACGTCACCTGGGAGCAGCAGGACCGGACTGCGGTGGGAGACACCGGAGCACCGGGGACAGGTGAGAGTTTTGTTTTGGTTTTTTTTCACCTTCCCCAGCCTCCTTGCCAAAAACAGGTTATTCTAGACAACCCCTTTAACACTAACAATTTTTCTGTCTATGTACTATCTGTAAAAAAAACATCATTCTTGTGCTGTCCATTTTTTACACTTATATTACTACAGATGTGGAGCGATGCAGGAGTGATATTTTGTGCCTGCATTGCCCCCTCCCCCCTTGCAGGAGCTGCTTGTAAATGCAAATGAATTACCAGGCAGTGCCTGCTTTGAATGCATGAGACGCCTGTCAATTCATATAAATAGCTTCTCCCGACCCCAATGTGATTGTGTTACTCCTGGTCACATTGATAGGAATAACAACAATCACACAGCTAGTCCAGGGACTCTTCTGTAGCTTAGGAGTCCCTTCATTAGCTCATTCTGGGGCACAAACCTTTGAGATGAGACAGAATTCTTTCTCATCTCCAGATCCCCTGCACCAGAATAGAAGCCAGTTACTATTTTACCAAAGACAGATGAAAGAAGACAGCTGTAGGTGAGTATAATTTTTTTTTATTATGCTGTGTTTTTCTCTTTCAGGTTATGATGATCCATTGGATTATGTCGGATTCATTGGACTCCATCGATGATCATCATTTTTGTTTGTTTTTTTAATTATTTAATAAAATTGTCAAAGAGGGTTGTCTGGGGGAGTTTTTATTTCAATAAAAAAAATTTCTCTCATGGCTCTTAATTTTTTTAAATACTTTCTTACCCCCCTTAGTAATGGCGACTGTCTGATAGATAGCATCCATTACTAAGGCGTGGCTTTGTGTCAGCTGGTGAATATTCTACAACTAACCCTCCAATTATTACCCCGATACCTAACACCAAAAAGAGTTGAGTATTGTCCAATACCCGGCTGTCTAAAGAGACAGCCAGGGATTGGGGCCATCGCAGGTTGGTATTATTAGACTGGGAAGGGGCAAACACCGTGGCCCTTCCCACCCTTGTAATGTCAGGCTACTGCTTGTTATATCTGTCTGGTTCAGAAATATTGGGGGGACCCTATGCTGCTTTATAATTGGAAAAAAAACGACATAGGGTCCCCCCAATTTCTCATAACCAGCCGGATATAACAAGCAGCAGCAGCCTGACATTACAAGGGTGGGAAGGGCCACTGTTTTTGGGCCTTCCCAGCCTAATAATACCAGACTGCGACCGCCCCAATCCCCAGTAGTCTCTTTAGACAGCTGGGTATTGGATGATACCCAGCTCTTCCCGGCACCCCTGATGGTGTTGGGTACCGGGGTAATAATTGGAGGGTTAGTGCTAGAATATTCACCATCTAACACTAAGCCACACCTTAGTAATGGATGCTGTCTAACAGACAGTCGCCATTACTAAGGGGGTAAGAAAGTAGTTAAAAAAATCAAGAGACATGAGAGAAATTATTTTTATTGAAATAAAAACTCCCCCAGACAACCCTCTTTGACCATTTTATTAAAAAATTAAACAAAAACGATGATCATTGATGGAGTCCAACGAATCCGATGTAATCCAAGTGATCCATCATAACCTGAAAGATAAAAAAAAAACACAAAAGATCCCAGCAGTATGAAAAATTTAAAAAAATATTGTGACCTTCAGCTGTCTTCCTTCTTATTTGGTAAATTTAATGAACACTGGCTTCTATTCTGGTGCAGGGGACCTGTAGTTGAGACAGAATCTTGACTCATCTGTGAGACAGAATTCTGTCTCATCCTAAAGGTAGGTGTGCCAGAATGAGCTAGTGAAGGGACTCCTAAGTTACATAAGAGTCCCTGCACTAGCTATGTGACCTGAGTTACTCCTGCTCACATTTAAAGTAAGCGATTGAAGTGAAATACTGTCAATGTGCCTTGGAGTAAACCAATCACAATGAAGTGTAATAATATTGATCCAGAGTGGGGGCAGCTGACAAGCTAAATGCTGTCTTAGTACCTTGTAAATAAGGGTAGTACAAGGGTACTACCCAGCTTTCCAAGATACTGACACGCCTCAACACTGGATCAATATTTTAAACACTTCAATTCACTGCAGAGAGGAAACGGAATTGGGTGCTATATTATCTTATTTTATATCAGTAGGACACAGTCTAGTTGGGGCTTTAAAGGGGTTTTCCAAGGCTGAGTAATTGATGACCTATGCAATCATCAATTAAAAATTGGAAAGGGATCAGCACCTGTTCACGTGACGTGCGTGCTGCAGCCTCTTCAGTATTTACCAAGCACAGCTCCATAGTGACTGTGCTTGGTATCACAGCTCAGCCCATTCACTTTAATGGGACTGAGCTGTGATCAGGCCATGTGATCAATGAATATAATGTCACATGTCCTGTGAAGTAGAAGCAGCACTCAGAGAGGGCCACTGCCTCTTTAACCAGCTGAACCACAGGGGGACAAGGTGTCAGACCCCCAACAGATCTCCAATTGATGACATTTCTAAGGATAGGTCAGCAATAAAAAAAAAAAAAAAGGAAAGCCCTGGAAAACCCCTTTAAGCTAAGCCCCACATGGCGTCCCGCAGCAAAAAAGCTCTGCTGGAAAAACCACAACAGCAACGCATTGCAGTTCTTCCTGCAGCGCTTTTGATAGAAAGTTCACAGAGGTTTCCTCTGTGAACTTTCTGCTTCCATTATACCTATAGGGAAACCGCCGGCATTTCCGTAGGTATAATTGACATGCTGCGATTTCCAAAACCACAACGGTTTTGGAAATCGCCGCATGTCTGCAACACGTATATTAACGCAAAGTGGGGATAGGAATTACTAGAATCCCATCCACTTTGCTGTGACTGTAAAACGCCGCTTTTTTTTCCACGGCGTTTACGCCGCAGGTGAACCGCGGCGTGTACACCACGTGGGGCCCCAGCCTTAAGGACAGAGAAGTGCCCCGACTATGGCTCTTGAAATGTGGTGACACAAGTCCCCACTGACCTACACTTCCTGCACCTGAATCCCTTACATGCTCCAGGATTATTACGAGGCCAGGGTCACCTAACTACTACCACTGTATCCATAGCACAGACCATAATGAATCCCGGTTCCCGGTCCTGAGAATGGGGTTGTTTTTCTCCCCACAGTGAATTTAGTCTGACTGAATCCAGGTTGAATGTAGCCGTGCCCTGCTGGATAGGAAGCATCCATGCCCTCTTTTACTTTAATGGGAGTAACTGAGATAGCCGAAGTCCTGTACTTCACTATCTCAGGCACTTCCATTCAAGTTAATAGGTGCACGGTCGCCCCCCGTCCAGCTGGGCACAGCTACATTCAGCCTGGATTCAGTTAGAAGAAAAACACCCCGATTCTGAGGGCTCGATCCTATGGATAACAGATAACTATTCTTCATGGCATAACCCCTTTAAAAAGGTTATCCACCTTCTAATATTCTAGGCTACACTCACACGACAGAGCCCAGCACAGTGTACACCCTAAGAAAATCTGTTTTCAAGGATCCCTCATTGACACGAGTCTATTGAGAGATCCATAAAATCACCAAAAATAGCCGGTTCTATTTCTTTCTTGGATCATTCACACAGACCGTTAAAACAATGGTCGTGCGAATAGATCCACTAAAATCTATCGGACCGTTTGCTACTAATACAACAGCCAGCACACAGCCTTGGAATCCTGTTGTGTGAATGAGCCCTTAGATCTGTGGAAGTCTGACAACCTGGATCCCTGCAGATCAGCTGCACCAGGACAGCGTGACTCCCAGTAATGATTACATACCAGGAGCCACACTGCTCACTCACTGTACAAAGTGCAGCTGCGGCTTTTGGTACTGTAGTGCTGCCTCATAGACTTCAATGGGACAGTGCTGCAGTACCTAAAGCCACCACTACACTTTATAGGGCTAGTGAGCAGCGTGGCTCCTGGTATGGTAACATTACTGAGAGCCATGTTATTCCAATGCAGCTGATCTTCAGGGGGTCCTGCGTGTTGGTACCCTGCAGGTGGTATAACAATATTAGAATGTGGATAATCCCTTTAAAGGGGTTGTCCAGGCAAAAATGTATTTTTTAATTAGAGTGGGAGAGGTGAGGAAAAAAACGAAAAAAAAAAAACACATTCACCTGTCCCCGATGCTCGTGTGTCCCCAGTCCTGCAGCTCTGTTGGCGCATGTCCCCACCACACATGACTGCTAAGGCCAATACGCAGCCACGGCGAAGGGACGTCACTATCTGTGACGTCCCTGGGTCCCTTCTGTAGGCCGCTGATTGACTTAAGTAGTCACGTGACCGCCGAGGCCAATTGTCGGCCTCAGCGGAAGGGAGCCGGGACGTCACCGCCAGAAGACAGCCAAGTAGCAGGATCGGACTGCACTGGGAGGACACTGCAGCATCGAAGACAGGTGAGTAGGGTATTTTTTTGTTGTTTTTCACCTCCCCTGGCATAAATAAAAATAAATAAATAAATAAAAATTAACAACATATTGACAAAATTATATTGTATTGGGGGTTGGTTAAAAAGGTTATATCTGCCATATAAATAAATAAGCCGTGTTAAATCAGCCCCATAGTATATACACTGTATGAATAGGATGCATGACATTAAATAGGATGCATGACATTTTTTATTTTAACATCATGCATCCTATTTGTACAGTGTAAATACTATTTATTTATTTTTCTTCACTTATATAGCACCATCATATTCCGCAGCGCTTTACAGACATTGTCACTGTCCCATATAGGGCTCACAATCTACATATGACTGACAATGTGTGTAAAGTGCTGTGGAATATGATGGCGCTATACAAGTAAGCAGAATAAATAAATAAATGGGGCTGATATAACACAGCTTGTGTGCTAAAAAAAAAGTGATGTACAAGCCATTAAAAAAGTAACAATTATTTTGCGCAAGTGAAAATTTTTGCAAAAAAAATAGACTTTTTGAGTTTTTCACCACTTTTCTGGCCCTGTCATTTTTATAATCATTTACTTCAGTTTTCTAGTGTTAATGATCCCAGAGATCTACATCAGCAAGGAGCTGGTGTGGAGTTCTGTTTAGGTGCACGGACTCCAGAAGACATGACTAATTTATGTGCGCACCTCATTATAAATTAGGCGCAAAACTCCAGCAGGTGGAAAACATTGTTTTTGATGAATAAGCCGTGACTCCCGTCATGTGGATCATCGTGTCGCCTCTGTAACCCCTTCACTCATGTTAGTGAATGGAGTCGCATTACAACCTGAGGGTCCCAACGCGACTCCATGCACTATCGTGTGAAAGAGTCCCAAGGCGACATGGCGATCTTTGGTTGCATGACGGAAGTTGTAGTGTAGCCATAGCCTTATGCTAGGTTCAAATCCGCAGCAAGCTCTCTGTCATACAGGTCCGCCATGGGACCCGAATGACTGAGAGGCGGACTGTTAACATGGCGGTTACACACAGACACCGGCAGACCCCACTGACTATAATGAGGTCCGCCGGTGTCCGCCATATTCAAACTGAAAGTGACGGACAGAAAAGTCCTCAGCGGTTTCTGCAACTTAGGTATTGTCATGCTGGAGTCCTAGAGCAGGCACCAGTATAACAATACAGTGGGATATTCGTTTTTTGTGGGGGGGACTACAACTCTCAACAGATCCAGAGCATCTGGAGCTGCTGGGGGTTGTAGTTCTCAGAGGGGTCAGTGAAGCTGGAAGATTTGGGGGCAAAATAGGGGGGAAAGTTGTTTTGTGTGTGTGGTAACTAGTACTTACCTTCACACTGTTGTTCTGGGCTCCTCTGCTGAATCCCGCCGCCGCGCACAGCGTTATGACGTCATTGATGCGTGCAGCAATGCGCTGCAATTTGATTGGCTCCAGCAGCTGTCAATCAGGATGCAGGCTTCAGGAGGCGGGCCCATGACAAGGTAGGGACAGTCTCCCGCCGCTGCGCTCCGCCGGCAGCGACCATCTTTATGGCCCCTGACCATTACTAATCCACATTTTGTCAATGTAATTGCATTGGTCAGGGGCCTGATCGGGCCCCTGACCATCCAGATCGGGCCCCTGACCAATGCATTTACATTGGTAAAATGTGGAAAAAATTAAAACCATAATTTTGGTGGGCTCGGGGCCCACCGGGGGATTCACCGGTCCCCCCGGTGGGCCAGTCCAACCCTGGGCATCATTAAGCGTCATGACGCTGGCCTACTCCACATAACTAATGTACCGACATTGAAGAGGGCCAAAAGCAGCGGGGAGTGTGCCAGAGCTCGGGAGTGGTAATTAACTTTGGTTTTTATGTTTGTCACCTGCCCTGGGTCTCTGATCATTATACTCTGGGGTCTGAAAAGTCCCGAGAGTACAATAATTGTTCATGGGTGGTCCACTATGGGGCATAATACTGTGTGCAGTGGCCACTGTAGGACATAATACTGTGTGCAGCGGAAACTAGGGGGCATAATACTGCATGCAGGGTCCACTATGGGGCATAATACTGTGTGCAGGGGCCACTGTGGGACATAATACTGTGTTCAGGGGCCACTATGGGGCTTAATTCTATGTGCAGGGGCCACAATGGTGCATAATACTGTGTGCAGGGGCCACAATGGGGCATAATAATGTCCGTTCAGGGGCCACTATGGGGGGGCATAATAGTAGTGTGTAAAGGGGCCACAATGGGGCATAATACTGTGTGCGGGGCCCCTATGGGGCATAATAGTCTGTGTGCTGGGGCCACGATGGGGCATAATTCTGTGTGCAGTGGCCGCTGTGGGACATTATACTGTGTGGAGGGGCCACTATGAAAAATTATACTGTGTAGTAGGGCTGCTGACGGGACATTATACTGGGTGCAGGGGTCACTGTCAGACATTATACTGTGTGGAGGGGCCGCTATGGGATATTATACTGTCTGGAAGCCACTTTGGGACATTATAGTGTGTATAAATGGGGCGTTATACTGTGTGGAGGCCAGGAAAGGAGATGCCATGCCGTGGTGGGGGCCACAAGTCAAAAGTTTGCTGGGGGTCCCAGTCTTTGCTACTTACGCCACTGTCTGCACTAATGTAACATCAATACATGCATTTATTATTAGGAGTTGCACAATGGGGAGGTATAAACTGCTGTTTGGGCACAGGCGGGCACATAATGGAAGGAGCGCTATTTGGTTTTTGGAGCACAGATTTGGACGGTTTGGTTTTTGGACGCCATTGCACTTTTGCAGAGCTGAAATGCCAGTAAAGTGAAATTCCCTGACATGTGACCCCATTTTGGAAACTGCATCCCTGAAGGAATTTATCCAGGGGTACAGTGAGCATTTTTAACCCCCAAGTGTTGCTATAATTTATTATCCATAAATGAATACACAGCTGATTGTGAAAGGTGAAAATGACAATTTTCCAGGAATATGTAATTTCAGTGCATAATATGTTGTGCCCGGCTTGTATCAGAGATGAATGCTCCAAAAGCTGTTGTGCCCGGGATACCCACTTAACAGTTTTTGGAGTGTGTGTCTCTCCAGACATAAGCTGGGCACAACATATCGGGCACTGAAATGGCGTATCTATGGAAAAATTTAATTTTTAACTTTTCATTATCAGCTGCACATTCATTTCTGGAAATTAAAAGAATGCAACACTTAAGAGTTAATAATGCTCGTTACCCCACTTGATAAATCCCTTGAGGGGTGCAGTTCCCAAAATGGGGTGACATGTCTGCGGGTTCCACTTTACTGGCAATTCAGGGGCTCTGCAAAAGTGGCATGGTGTCCAAAAACCAAACTATGCTCCAAAAACCAAATAGCTCTCCTTCCCTTCTGTGCCTGGCTGTGCCTAAACAGCAGTTTATACCCACATATGGCATTAAGTACGTTATCCTGGGTACACCAGTGTCATACATGTGGGCATAAACTGCCATTTGGGCACAGAGCAGGGGGCAGATGTGAAGTCACACTATGTGCTTTTGGAGCGCATATTTAGATTGTTGGTTTTTGGACACCATGTCACATTTGCAGAGACCCTAAAATTGCCCCTACAAAATTGGGTCACTTCTTGGGGAATTCCAGTTTACTGGCACCTCCAGGGCTCAGCAAAAACAACATGGTGTCCAGAAAGTCCCTCTAAATCTACACTACAAAAGCTAAAAAAAGCACAGTGCTCCTTCCCTTCTGAGCCCTGCTGTGTGCCCAAGCAGCAGTTTACTCCCACATATACAACTTCTTTGCACCCGGGATAGCCCACTTAATAGTTTTAGGAGTGCATGTCTCTGATGCCACAAAGTGGCTACAATGTATTGGGCACTGAAACTGGATATTTCTTTAAAAACCACAGTTTTCACTTTGTACATTAATTTTTGGGAAGCATTTTTAGGCTCAAAATGATAATACCCCTTGATACATTCTTTGAGGGGGTGTAGTTTTCTAAAATGGGGTCACTTTTGGGGGTTTCCATTGTATTGGTACTTTAGGGGCTCTGCAAATGCGACATGGAACCCGAAAACTATTCCAGCAAAATCTGCCCTCCAAAAGCCAAATAGCGCTCTTTTCATTTTGAGCCCCGCCATGTACCCAAACAGCAGATTACAACCACATATGGGGCATTTCTGTATTCAGCAGAAATTGTGTAACAAACTTTGGGGTGCTTTTTCTCCTTTGTCATCTTGTGAAAATGAAAATTTGGGGCTAAATTGACGGTTTATTGGAGAAAAAAAGTAATTTTTCATTTGTCCCAATGTTAATAAAATCTGTGAAACAGCTGTGGGGTCAAAATACTCACTATACCCCTTGACATGTTCTGTGAGGGGTGTAGTTTCCAAAATGGGGTCACTTTTGGGGGTTTCCACTGTATTGGTACCTTGGGGGCTCTGCAAATGCGACATGGCACCTGAAAACTATTCCAGCAAAATCTGCCCTCCAAAAGTCAAATAGCGCTCTTTCCATTCCAAGCCCCGCCATGTACCCATACAGCAGATTACAACCACATATGGGGTATTGCCGTATTCAGGAGCAATTGTTTAACAAACTGTGGGGTGCTTGTTCTCCTTTTAACCCCTTGTGAAGATGAAAACTTTGGGGATAAAGTGACGTTTTAGTAATTTTTCATTTATACATCCCAATGTTAGTAAAATCTGTGAAACGGCTGAGGGGTCAGCTCACTAACCCCTTGATGAATTCTGTGAGGGGTGTAGTTTCCAAAATGGGGTGACTTTTGGAGGATTTCCATTGTATTGGTACAACTAGGCGGCCGCCGCCGCCCCCCGGCCGCCCCCCATGTGGGGTATTTCTGTGCTTGGGAGAAATTGCCTAACAAACTGTGAGATGCATTTTCTCCTTTAACCCTTTGTGAATGTGTTAATTTCAGGGCTAAATTAAGGGATTAGTGGAAAAAAATGAAATGTCTAAATTTCACCTCCATATTGTTTTAATTCCTGTGAAATGCTTAAAGGGTTAACAAACTTCCCAAATGCTATTTTGAATTATTTGAGAGGTGCAGTTTTGAAAATGGGGTGATTTATGGGGGTTTCTAATATATAGGCCTTTATAATCCCTTTCAGAACTGAAGTGGTCCCTAAAAAATTAGTTTGGGAAATTTTCTTGTAAATCTGGAAAATCGCTGTTACATTTGTAAGCCTTCTAGCATCCAAAATAAATTACAGGACGATTAAAAGATAATGCCAATATAAAGCAGAGATATGGTAGATAATATGTATTCATGTATTTGTGTGGTATGACTATCTGTCTGAAAAGCAGAGCATTTCCACATTTTGCGAGCATATCAAAAATTGCGATTTTTTTTTTCAAAATTTCCATCAAACTTCCTATTTTTTTTTTTATAAGTAAATACAAAAATATTCATTAGTCTTTACCACTAACATGAAGTACAATGTGCCACGAAAAAATAATCTCAAAATCACTTGTGTAAGTTAAAGCGTCTCAAAGTTATTGCCATATAAAGTGACACATGTCAGTTTTGAAAAATGAGGCCTGGTCATGAAGGCACTTTTGGGCTCTGTCTTGAAGTGGTTAAAATAGAAATATTTGATGCTATTAACGCCTTAAGAACATGGTCCCATTTTTCAAAACCAACATGTGTTTCTTTACGTGACAACTTTGAGATGCTTTTTTTTACCCAAGTGATTATCAGCTTGCACTTATATTGCACATTATGTTAGGGGTAAACTTTTAAAATTAAAATAATATGGAGATGAAATTCAGATAAAAAAAAATGAAAATAAAATTAGCACATTCACAAAGGGTTAAAGGAGAAAATCCATCTCACAGATTGCTATACAATTTCTCTCAAGCACAGAAATACCCCACATGTGGGTGTAAACTTATATTTGGGAACATGGCAGTGCATGGAAGGGAGAGAGAGAGACACTAAGTGTTTGAAAAGCAGATTTTGCTGGAATAGTTGTCAGGTGCCATGTCTCATTTGTAGAGTCCATAGAGTACCAATACAATGGAAACCCACCAAAAGTGACCCCATTTTGGGAACTACACCCCTGACAGAATTTATCAAGGGGTATGTTGAGCAGATTTTATTAACATTGGGATATGTAAATGAAAAATTACTAAAATGTTACTTTATCCCCAAGTTTTCATCTTCACAAGGGGTTAAAGAAGAAAAACCTCCCCACAGTTTGTTAAACAATTGCTCATGAACATGGCAATACGCCATATGTGGTCGTAATCTGCTGTATGGGTACATGGCGGGGCTTGGACTGGAAAGAGCGCTATTTGGCTTTTGGAGGGCGTATTTTGCTGGAATAGTTTTCAGGTGCCATGTCGCAATTGCAGAGCCCTTAGATTACCAATACAATGGAAACCCCCCAAAAGTGACCCCATTTTAGAAACTACACCCCTCACAGAACATATCAAAAGGTATAGTGAGCATTTTGACACTACAGCTGTTTCACAGATTTTATTAACATTGGGACATGAAAATGAAAAATTACTTTTTCAATTTAGCCCCAAATTTCTTTATTTTCACAAGAGGATAAAACGCTAACACCCCATATGTGGTTGTAAACTGTTGTATGTATATGGTGGGGCTCAGAATGGAAAGAGTGCAATTTGGCTTTTGGAGAGCAGATTTTGCTGGAATAGTTTTCGGGTGCCATTTCATATTTGGAAACTACACCCCTTATAAAATTTATCAAGGGGTATAGAGGGTATTTTGACCTCACAGCTGTTTCACAGATTTTATTATCATTGGGACGTAAAAAAATAAAAAATAATTTTTTTCCCAACAAACTGTCCATTTAGCCCCAAATTTTTAATTTTTACAAGGGGTTAAAGAAGAAAAGCACACCACAGTGTGTTAAACAATTTCTCCGAAAAACATGAATGCCCCATATGTGGTCATAAACGGCTGTTTGGGTACATGGTGGGGCTCAGAATGGAAAGAGTGCTATTTGGCTTTTGAAAGGCAGATTTTGCTGGAATAGTTTTCAGGTACCATGTTGCATTTGCAGAGCCCTTAAATTACCAGTACAATGGAAGGCCCCCAAAAGTGACCCCATTTTAGAAACTACACCCCTCAAGGAATTTCTCAAGGGGTATTATCATTTTGAGCCCAAGAGTGCTTCCCGAAAATGAATGTACAAAGTGAAAATTGTTATAGAAATATGCTATTTCAGTGCCAATATGTTGTGCCCACTTTGTGTTATCAGAGACATGCACTCCTAAAACTATTAAGTGGGCTATCCCGGGTACAAAAAAGTTGTATATGCGGGTGTAAACTGCTGCTTGGGCACACAGCAGGGCTCAAGAGGGAAGGAGCACTGCACTTTTTAGATTTTGGAGTACATATTTAGAGAGACTTTCTGGACACCATGTTGTTTTTGCAGAGCCCTGGATGTGCCAGTAAATTGGAATTCCTCAAGAAGTGACCCCATTTTGTAGGGGCAATCTTAGGGTCTCTGCACATGTGACATGGTGTCCAAAAACCAACAATCAAAATCTACGCTCCTTTATATCTCTGCCCTGCCATGTGCCCCAACGCCAGTTTATGCCCACGTGTATGACACTGTTGTACCCAGAATAACATACTTAATGTCATATGTGCATATAAACTGCTGTTTGGGCACAGCTGCGCACAGAAGAGAAGGAGGGCTATTTTGGTTTTTGGAGCCCAGTTTTGTTTTTGGACGTCATGCCACTTTTGCAGAGCCCCTGAATTGCAAGTAAAGTGGAATCTGCAGACAGTTGAGTTCACTCAAGGGATTTATCAAGTGGCACAGCGAGCATTTTTAACTCTTGAATGTTGCATTCATTTAATTTCCAGAAATCAATTCTCCTGAACACAGTAATACCCTATATGTGGTCGCAAACTGCTGTATCGGTACATGGTGGAACGGGATGAGATGGGATGAGATGTGGGATGAGATGTACTTTTTATTGGTACTATTTTTTGGGTACACATGACTTTTTATTCTGTATTAGGCGAGATGGTGAAAAATCATTTTTTCCAGTGGGTCTTCGTGTTTTTTTTTTTTTTCACATTCACTAAAGGGTTTAAGTAGTGTTTTAATTTTATTGTGCAGGTTCTTGTGGGCATGGCAATACAAATATGTTTTTTTTTTTTTTTTTTAAGTTTTTTACCTAAAGAATGATATTATACTTATGAAGTTTTTTTTTATGCTTTTTTTGTCCCACTAGAAGATTTGAACCAGTGATCTTCTGACCGCTGGTTCATTAATATACACTGAAATACACATGCATAAAAGCGCATTGTAAATGTTTGTTGTTGTTGTTGTTGTTGTGTCAGGTAGACCCAGAGTAAAGGATCTGGCCTTGTGCTGACATGGCAGTGTGGGGAGGGTTATCGCAGGGAGGGGGAAGCCACTTAGATCCCACAGTCATGATTGAGGAGAGAGGAAAGCATACCCCTATTGGAACCATTTTGCTCTCTCCAGAGACAATAAGCGAAATGTATTTATGATCATTTTTGTATGGGGCATGGAACATTTAACATTGGAACTGCGTAAGTGGTCCAGAGTGGGTGAAGTGAAAAACTTGAAGTCACTACACCAAACCAGATGTTCATATGTGAGGAGAGTCAGCGGTTGCTCTAAGGTATGAAGAAATTAAATAGAGTTGTCATTAGGAGTATAAGAATTTACAATGCGCATGGGTTTCTATCTGCATAAAAAAGTGGTTACCGGTGGACCCCATAGAATATAATGGGGTCTGTGCGGTTTCTGCATGGTTGCCACACGAAAAATGCGGAGAGAAAAGTCCTGCAGGCAGCACTATTGGATCTATCTATCTATCTATCTATCTATCTATCTATCTATCTAATTTCTATGGTTTCTAGACACGACACATGTGGTAGTTATATTGCAAAAAGCAATGGTTTCATAGAAAAATTACCCATTTTGATGACATAAGTGCTACAGGCTTGTTGCAAATTTGTGGCTGTGAACCTAATTCAAAGTAGTGAAAAATTGCCGTTCAAAAAAGATGTGAATTAAAAATGGATTGGGTTTTTTATGTCAACACTGTAGAACCAACAGTGTGGTATAGTGGAATGTGATGGACAAAGCTACAGGACATGTCTGGCTGAGTGGTGGCAGCTGTGGCAACATGAGTGGCAGTACGGCATGAAATGATATGAGGCAGCAGGACATGTCTGGCTATTTGGTGGCAGTCATGGTAGCTGTGGCAACATGACTGGCATTATGGCAAGCAGAGGTGTAGCTAGGGGTTCAGCACAGGGGGCGAACATGTCCAAGTGGGCCCCCAACTTAGATCTACCAATATTATCACTATACGATGACCGTATAGTGGTAGATATTGGATGTACACAGGGCTCTGCAGACCATTTAGGTGAATAGAGTGCAGTAACATTAAGTGACTTACAGCTGATTGTGGAGCATTATACTGTGTGGGGGCCACTGTGGAGCATTGTATACTATGTGGAACATAGTATACAATGCTCTGGCAGCCCTGTAATGATGATATACGAAAGTGATTACAATATTAGAGCGAAAGGACAAGGTTATTGTGTGAGTGAGTGAGAGCTAGGAGTCTAAAGATGGCTGATGAGGGTGTAGTGGGCAGGCTAGATAGGGAAACAGGCAGGGGGAGTAAGTGCGAGAGGAAGGGGGAATGAGTGATAAAGGGAGGGGGGTGAGTCAGCTTTGAGTGCAGCCCAAGGAATCATGGGAGTTGTAGGAGAGTCACAGAACAGGAAGATGCAATGTAAACAAATGCAGAGGATGCCAGGAGCTCCCAGAGAACCCAGAAATCACTCAAAACACTCCTAAAGGTATTTGGGTGCACTTATTAATCTTAATTATGATATTATAATAATAAGAAGCTTATCATTAGTCTTTATATGGAAGAAAGTATCTCTTCCTCCTCCTCCAATGGATCTGCTTTCAAAATACCACCAAACCTGAGGCGTATTATTGTCCGGAGTGCCCTGAAGGCCCCAACTGAAAATGGCACCTCACCTTGCCTGCAAAACAGGTGCATGACCTGCAGGCACATCCACACCGCTGACAGTGTACCTGTCCCACAGTCACAACAGGTGCACAGAATTAGGGGGACATTTTCCTGCAGGTCTTCCAATGTGGTGTATCTCATAATGTGTGTGCAATGTCCCACCACATGCCTTTATGTGGTGGAAACAGGACAGAGACTTAGTCAGTGCATGAACTCACACAGATTCACCATTAATAACAGCAGAACATACCTCCCAGTGGCTGCACATTTCTCCGGAGAAGACCACTCTATTGAAGATTTGCGGGTTGTGGTTTTAATCGGACATTTTAAGACGCAGAGGGAGAGAAAGGAATGGGAATATAAGTTACAAAGTAGATGAGGTTGGATGAAGACATCAGTCCATCAAGTCCAACCTATAACCCTACAGTCCCCTACAGTGTTGATCCAGAGGAAGGCAAAAAAAACCATGAGGCTTATGCCAATTGCCCCATTTCATGGGAAAAAATTCCTTCCCGACTCCAATCTGGCAATCAGTATAAAACCCTGCACCACTATCATTCCCTCTACATCTGTTACCCTCCCCCCCAGTCCCTAGTTCAAACACTCCTCCAACCGTCTAGCCATCTTCTCCCCCAGCATAGCTGCACCCTCCCCATTGAGATGCAGCCCATCCCTACCATAGAACCTGTAGCCCACAGCAAAGTCGGCACAGTTCTCCAGGAACCCAAACCCCTCCTTCCTACACCAGCTCTTGAGCCACTTGTTTACCTCCCTAATCTCCCGCTGCCTTTCCTGTGTGGCTCGAGGTACAGGTAGTATTTCTGAAAATACTATCTTGGAGGTCCTTGCCTTCAGCTTTCTCCCTAGATCCCTGAAATCATTTTTAAGGACCTTCCACCTACCGCTAGATTTGTCATTTGTGCCAACGTGCACCATGACCGCTGGATCCACACCAGCCCCACCCAGTAATCTATCAACCCAATCCACGATGTGTCGAACTCGCCAGGAAGGTAACACACCGTACGACGATCCCAGTCTTTGTGACAGATTGCCCTGTCTGTTCCCCTAATAATTGAATCCTCCACTACCAGCACCTGTCTAGGCTTCTCTGCACTCCTATCCCCCTTCTTACTGGAGCAGACATTCCCCTGGCGGTCAGAGGAAGTGTCTTGCTGCAGCAGTGTTACCCCTGTACTAACATCCCCCTCATCTGCCAATTTAGCAAATTTGTTGGGGTGTGCCAGTTCAGGACTAACCTCCATGGCACTCTTCCCTCTATCCCGCTGCTTTCTAACTGTCACCCAGCTAGCTGCCTCATGTTGCTGCACCTCCATGCTACCATCCCCCTCTGCACTTACCCAACAAGTTCCTGCTCTGTGAGCAACAAACTCCTTTCCAAGTTATCAATGGATCTCAGTCTTGCAATTTGCTCATTTAGATCCATGATCTGGGCTTCCAAATGTGCAACGTGCTTACATCTTGAACAGCAGTATGCCCCCTCAAGCGGCTGCTCAAGCAGAGAATACATGCTGCAAGATGTACACTGGACTGCATTGGCAAGCATGGAGCACATCTTACTTGATGGGGATGTTTTTTTTTGTAAAGTCCCTGAATCTAAAGTCACTTAATGTTAAGTCACACTTAGATCAAACACACTTGGAATCAAACCACACTCGCCAGCTCACACACTCGCTTTATACTTAGCTTTTAAAGCTGTTCCAAGTTGCAGACCAAGCTGCTGCTGATTCCTCTGATTGCAAAGGGAATGCACCCAGCAAACAGCAGCAATTTATCCCCTCTTAATTAGGTAACAAGCTAAAGCTGGTTACCTGTGTATCACACTGGAGACTTTCCCCTAAACAAAAAATAAACTTATATGATTATAAAAGTAACAGTACCCCTCTATACACCCCTGAACACAGTATAGTTAATAGTTAATACAGTAGCTACTTGTATAATCTGTAGTACTTTTAAATCTTGCTATGCAATGTACAATAAAAGTTATGGACTCAAATGCACACACTAACCACGTATACTTGTCACTTAATCTTAAGTCACACTTAGATCAAACACACTTGGAATCAAACCATACTCGCCAGCTCACACACTCGCAAAATGCAAAAATTTAAAACTCTGCAATTTGGACTTAATATTCATGCCAATTTCATGTCCCACTATGTATGAACTGTGAGGGTCACAAATCACCACCTGATTGCAAACAGATAACAGCAAGACCTTTCTTGACCTGTTGTAAATAACTTCTCTGCTTATATTGCATTTTGTTATTCTGAGATCTTTTAAAGATCCATGTCTTGTGTGTGTATAAAGAGTGTGTGAATTTTCAGTTTCTTGTATAACACAATGTCTGAAGAAGAGAGCTAGTACTCTCGAAAGCTCACTATCAAATATACTCAGTTAGCCTTTAAAAGGTATCGCCTGATTTCTTCACTCTTCCACTACTTTCTATGGCTAACACGGTACAACATTATACTCACTGTATGCAAGACACACTTGTCTCTGTACTCCAAAGCTGGTTGCCACCATACATGATAAATAAGCTTATCTTGAGATCAGCAGAACTGTTGATATCTCCCCCCAAACTCCAAGTCTGTCCTTATCGACTATGCAGTCTTGTTTGCAGAACATTCCACCCTCTTGTGCTTTCTGTATATAGAATATAGTGCAAGTTATGTTTTAACCCTTACAGTCTCATCAGACCACGGGACATGGTTACAGTAATCCATGTCCTTAGGCTGCTTGTCTTCAGAAAACTGTTTGTTGGTTTTCTTGTACATCGTCTTTAGAAGAGGCTTCTTTCTGGGACAACAGCCATGCAGACCAATTTGATGCAGTGTGTGGTATATGGTCCAAGCACTGACAGGCTGATCCCCCACCCCTTTAACCTGGCAGCACTAATACATCTATTTTGCAAAGACAAGCTCTGGATATGATGCTGAGCACGGGCACTCAACATCTTTGGCTGACTATGGCGAGGTCTGTTCAGAGTGGAACCTGTCTTGTTAAATTGCTGTAAAGTCTTGGCCACCAGCTCAGTTTCAGGGTTCTGGTAATCTTCTTATACCCTCAGCCATCTTTATGAAGAGCAACAATTCTTTTTTTCAGATCCTCAGAGAGCTCTTTGCCATGAGGTGTTGAACTTCCAGTGACCAGTAAAAGAAAGTGTGAGAGCAATAACACCAAATTTATTTGTTCTCCATTCACACCTGAAACCTTGTAACACTAACCAGTCACATGACACCGGGGAGGGAAAATGGCTAATTGGGCAGAATTTGCCCATTTTCACTTAGGGATGTACTCATTTTTATTGCCAGGGGTTTAGACATTAATGGCTGTGTACTGAGTGATTTTGATGGCCCACCAAATTTACACTGTTATACAAGCTGTGCATTGACTACTTTAGATTGTATCAAAGTGTCATATCTTCAGCGTTGTCCCATGAAAATATATAATGAAATAATTACAAAAATGTGAGGGGTGTACTCAGTTTTGTGAGATACTGTATATTTATTGACTAAAACATTTTAGCATTTATGCTTTTTTTTAGCAATTAAATTGAACTGGCTACCCTGGTCATTTACACCAATTAGTGCATTTACTAACAGCGGGAGGTCCTTGGAGTATGACAGTCAGAATTCCAGGAATAGTAACTACTGATTTTAGTACAGTTATTATTCAGCTGGGCACTGTACTTTTTGCCTGTGATGTTCTTTTGGGATTTATCTATCATTAACTTATGTATCCTAAGCCCCTCAATTCTCTTTTTAATACTACTGGCTCAACTAAATCTACACTAAATTGCTTTTTTGTGTTTTCTTTTGGTTTTAAGTACATTAATTATTACTGAAATAAGCCAGTTTTTTTCTTCCGTTATTGGAGAGAACTACATTGAAATTAATAGATTATGCACATTAATGATGTCACTATTTGTCTTGAATAATGTTTGCTCTTGACAGTGCAAACTAAACCTGTAAAGGCAGTTGGTACATTTATTTTACACAGGTTTTTCTTTTATATATTATAAATATATACTGTGGAATTACAGTGTCTGTAATCTGATAGACTGCTGCTTATTGACATGCATATGTACACCTGAAGTGGTCACTACTGGCAGAGCTTATACAGGCTCAATGAATGGTAAAATATTATACTGATATTATATATGCTTTTTGGGCACTATAATTGTTAATATATGTTCGCTATGGCTAGTAAATTATGGCCTCCATAGTATGTGATCTAGTATTGTTTGAGTACAGTAAATAGAAAAAATATGTCTGTTAGAAATAATATACAGGTGTATCTCAATAAATTAGAATATTTTGAAACATTCATTCATTTCAGTAATTCAGTAATATAATTCATAATCAACATCTTCCATGATTGTGTGTCCTACTGAACCAGACTGAGGGACCATTTAAAGGCTTAGGAAACCTTGGCAGGTGACACACTGAATTTACAATACTGAACTTTTTCACAATATTCTAATTTTCTTAGATTTGGGTTTTCATTACCTGTAATCCATAATCAACATTTACAGAAATAAAACACTTGAATTAGAACACTCTGTGTGTAAAGAATCTAGAAAATATAGGAGGTCACTATCTTAATTTAATTACTGAAATAAATAAACGTTTCAAAGATATTCTAATTTATTGAGATGCACCTGTAAATGCATACTATTGTACTGTATTGTACTATTGTACTGTAAATGCATACTATTATGGCAAAAGTTGGGTGTTTAAATATGGCGGCTGCACTGGAGCTGGAGCGGCAGGCATAGCCACTGGGTCTCCAATTCAAAGATTATAGATATTGTGATAATTTGGGGGAATTAAACTCAAAATGGCGGCTGACTCCTGGTCCGGACAACGATGGTTCGTGGTACTGGGCGCCGGAAAGATAGCTTTCAGACGGTCCAAGTGTAAATAAAAGCGGCTTTATTCAGCTTAACTGCAACACAGCAAAACAACAAAAAAACCTATGCCACAGTTAGGGCCTAACTCACTCCTTGAGCCCCTAACTGTCCTGACTGTTACTCAGCTCTAGCAACAGTCCTCTGTGGACGCCAGCCCTCTGGGACAGAGCCTATCTCTCTGTCCTAGCTGGTCCTCTCCTGTGGACGCCAGCCCTCTGGGACAGAGCCTCTCTCTCTCTGTCCTAGCTGGTCCACTTCTGTGGACGCCAGCCCTCTGGGACAGAGCCTCTCTCTCTGTCCTAGCTGGTCCACTACTTCCTGCAGGACACTCCAGCCCTCCTGGAGTTACGTGCCACCACCCAAAGGCGTGGCTGAGAGCCTTTTCTGGTCTGGCCTGGGTCGCTCAACAGCGCCCTCTGGCTCACATACTTACATACCCTCCCCCTCAGCTCACTACCCATGGGGTGAGCTACAATGGGACGAGAAATCCTATGATGAAGTCCCTCTTCAACCAAGTATGCCTGTCCAGTGTCTCTCCAGAAGTCCCAATCTGGCGGTCTCTTCTTCCAGATTCCGGTTAGTTGACACTTCCGGTTTCTCATCACTTTTCTCATCACTTTAACTGCTACGCCAAGATCCTGGCCATTCTGTGCAAGTTTTTCTTCATCACCTTCACAATTCGCTATACAGGGGATCACATCATTTTCATCACATTTCTCGCCATAGTCTTCAGCCATCCCATTGCATGACTTTGATCCCTTTAGTGAATAGCCGTAAAAATCTTCATCTTCACCTATCATGAATTCACAGGAGCTCAGAGACCAACTAACACGTACTTCATGCACATCAATGTCTTTAGAGTATAACTGTATCACGGGAACTTTTTCCGTAAGCTTCATCTCAAAGCAAACTTTGCCATCACCATCAAGGCTTAGAAGTTTAGGAGACATAGGCTTCTTGCTCTCCTCTTTGTTTGAGATACACAAGCTCTGTACTGCAATATCTTCTTCTTCTGCACGAGGGCCATACCGTACGCCCTCACATAATAGATCACGCTGAACTACATTTTCTGGCATGTCTTTAACAACTGTCACATCATTGGTGACATGTAACCATCTCTTACTTCCTGACTCCCCCTTCACAGACAACATGGAGTCATTATTCACCGTTTGTCCACCAGACATTTGGCTAGAGACAGGCACAGCAACACCTTTATCCACAATGGCTTCAGACACTTTAGCTGTTGGGACAACATATGCGTGGTCAGTCTTCTTACGGACTCTTGTTCCACACTTTTGAGGACCCTTCACCTTATTTACCATCTCACAGCCCTCTAGGCTTTGGACCTCATTGGTTTGAGGCTGGACCCACTCTGTCACAGGCAGTGTGTGACCAATCACAGTTTCTTCTTCTGTTGGACCTTCTTTGGCCTCCTCACATATTGCAGGAAGTCCACCTTTAGCAGCATCTTCCTGGGGTACTATACCCTCTACTTGACGTTTTACCGAGTCACGTGGTTTCATCATAATCTGATCATTGGTATCAACATCAGTGGACAGGTCACTCATGTCTGTCTGACTCAATGATTCTCCTTTCTCTGCCTCTATGCTGGCAGCTTTATCCAATTCTAACGCCTTCTGTAGCGCACAAATCTCTGATTCCAGCTCCAGAACTTTCTTCACTGTGACATTTTTCTGTGCCGCTTCCATCTCAGTCTTTACTAGTGCACCTTGCACCTTTAGTTTAGCAACAAGCATTTTTAGATCTACAATCTCAGTAGATGAATTAGACAGGTTTCCCTCAAACTGAATCTTCATGTCTTCTATCTGGAGGTCCAATTCTCTCTTGGCCTTTTCCAGCTTGTCATAAGCATTAGCTTTGTTCTCATACAATATCTGCACAGATTCCAGGTTTTTCTCAACTTCATCCTTGGAGCTAACCAAATTCTCCCTTTCAGTGCACAGTTGCTTGTTGAGACTCTCTAACTCGGCCTTCAATTCAAGGGTCTCTGCTTCAGCACGGTCACGTTCTTCTGCATATCTAGCAGAAAGAGTCTTCTCTTCACCATGCAGTTGATCAAACTTTTTCTGCTTCCTTTCCAAATTTGACACCATCCGACGTTGATGATCAAGGTCTACACCTACATCTTCTAGTTCCTGCTGCAGTCTAATTTTCATCCTCTCAAGTTTGTCATAAGCATAAGCAGCAACCTTCTCCTCAAACCGTTGATTTGTAGCTTCTAGCTCCTTTTGCAACCTTTCCTTTAGTTCTTCAACAGAGTCCAAGGACCCAATACTATCTTCCATTTTTTTCTTCATATCAGTCGCCTGAGCCTGTAGTTCTGCTTGAAACCTGTCCCCTTCTGTGACTTTTAGTTGCATCACTTGAAGTTGAGTCTCTACTTTTTTATGACTCTCCTGTAAGGCTTGCACTTTCTGAGCATGGACAGACGACATTTCCATCAAATCTTTGTCTTTATTTTGCACCAAAACAGACAACTTCTCATTATCTTCACAAGATCCTGACAGCGCCCTCTCCAGGCTACATATTCTAGCTTTGAGCTCACTTTCTCTTTGTTCCAGAACTCCAGCTTTACTTCGCCATTCGTGGATTTCACCATTTAGGCGAACCTGATGCAAGTTTTGCTCTGACTGCAATGTCTGCACCACAGATTCTAAATCACTCTTTCGGTCAGACACATGCTTCCTCAGCTCGGCAATTTCATTTTCTTTGTCAGATAAGGCAACCGAAAGTTCTTCACACATCCTAACTTGGTCATCCAGACATTCTGACTGACTCTGCAAAAATTCACTTCTCTCACATTTAGCAGTTTCAAGGTCATCTCTTAATTTTTCAATGACACTCTCTTTGGCAATGGAGTCTTGAACATGCTGCTCCTTTAAATCCTGCAATTGCTTTTCAAGCACTTGCTTTTGCTCTACACTCTGTACAACTTCATTAGATAGAGCACATTTCATATCAGCAAACTCCTTCTTAGTGACACAGTCCATTCCAGGCAAACCCAGTACCACATTTTCACTATGCCTAGGATATAACCTCTTCATAGAGTTAAGCTCTGCCTTCAACTTAAGGTTCTCTCTTTCTGATACCAAAAGTTGCCATTTCCAATCAGATATTTCATTCTCATACATGAACCTGATGGTTTTATTCTCATCTTGAAGCTGCTGCACTACAATACTTTCATCTTTGGTGCTTCCATGCACTCCATTATGAGACACACACTCAGCAGGGACATATTCCATCATAGAACAGAGGTGCTTTAGAAAAATTGAGTCACCATCATGCAACCCTTTATCTTTACTTGCACTCAACATGATCTGTTCCGGGTTTTGTGTCTCTCTGCATTCAGATTGCTGCACTAATAAACCTGTGCATAACTTCTCAGCTTTTTTACAAGCTGAAATTCTCTTTTTCTTTCCCATGGTTTACTAACAAAATTACACAATATTCCACAGCAACCTTGGGTTCAACCGGCAGCAACTTTTTGCTATCTTCTGCAGTCACCTGTATTCAAACAGTTAACTTATGTGGCACTACAACAACCAGCATTTTCTTCTGTCTTCCACAGAAAACATCAACATGGCACCATAACCTTTCACATATACTTGTTTGCAATATCCAGCTTCTATACAACCGGCAGCAACTTCTTGCTATCTTCTGCAGTCACCTGTATTCACACAGTTAACTTATGTGGCACTACAACAACCAGCATTTTCTTCTGTCTTCCACAGAAAACATCAACATGGCACCATAGCCTTTCACATAGACTGTTTGCAATATCCATCTTCTATACACATTGCATACTTTCTTGCCATCAGCAAAACATTTCACAGACTTCTATGCCACAGTATACACAAAGTCCATTCCCTGGATTCCTCATCCAGAGTTTTTACTTTCACCAGTTTTTTTTCACACACATTGCTATGCTGCAATTCACTCACCCCTTTCTGGGCTTCTCAGTTGAAATCACCGATTTCTTCCAGCTGTAGGCCACAATGCACACTTAGCAGTACTGCAGTCACCATTCACTTGTCTTCCAGGACTTGCATGAATCTCTTTATGCGCGCGGTCTCCACCATATGTGATAATTTGGGGGAATTAAACTCAAAATGGCGGCTGACTCCTGGTCCGGACAGCGGTGGTTCGTGGTACTGGGCGCCGGAAAGATAGCTTTCAGACGGTCCAAGTGTAAATAAAAGCGGCTTTATTCAGCTTAACTGCAACACAGCAAAACAACAAAAAAACCTATGCCACAGTTAGGGCCTAACTCACTCCTTGAGCCCCTAACTGTCCTGACTGTTACTCAGCTCTAGCAACAGTCCTCTGTGGATGCCAGCCCTCTGGGACAGAGCCTATCTCTCTGTCCTAGCTGGTCCACTCCTGTGGACGCCAGCCCTCTGGGACAGAGCCTCTCTCTCTGTCCTAGCTGGTCCACTTCTGTGGACGCCAGCCCTCTGGGACAGAGCCTCTCTCTCTGTCCTAGCTGGTCCACTACTTCCTGCTTCCTGCAGGACACTCCAGCCCTCCTGGAGTTACGTGCCACCACCCAAAGGCGTGGCTGAGAGCCTTTTCTGGTCTGGCCTGGGTCGCTCAACAGCGCCCTCTGGCTCACATACTTACAATATGTTAAACCCTTGTGGGTGCTCCCTGTCTGTCATTTTTCAATTACTGTACTGCTGAGGCCCTGCTCAGCAAACATAATTTCCTGTAACCTGGTCTGTCATGTTTTATTCCATACTGTGCTGACACCAATGTTGACACCAATGTTACCACCACTGCCACCACTCAGCCAGACATCTCCTGCAGCCAGGTCCATCATGTTCTATTTCTTACTGCTGGTGCAACTGAAAAATAGTATTAACTCCCTGCAAAAAAATTACAAAACCCACAAAAATCAAAGCAAAGCAAAAAGCCATTGATTCTTCTAATACCATAGCCATATTGGTGAAGCATTTTCCACCATAAAGGGATTATTTTTGGTATTTTTTTTTTAAAGCTGTATCCTTTTGAACCAGGCACTCTGCCACAAATTTTTCTTCAAAATAACATCAAACCTGTTGCATTTGCAAGTCCACTAAACGGAATAATAGTGGAAGTTCTATTATTATATTCAGGATCCTCTTCAGACCCCAGAGTATAATAAATGAAGGCCCTGAGGAGGTGCAGAAACCTAATAAACACTTATAGTCACCTTCCTTCATCTCTCCTTGTATCTCTAGCAACGTCCCATGTGGTCCTCTTTTGTTTTTTTGTTGTGGCCTTCTGGGTGACCTCAAGGGGCCGGGGGGGCTGCTGAGGTTTGTGATTGGGCCTCATAGGTCATGGAAACTATGCTGATGACATGATGTTTATGTTGCCTTTGACATCACTCAGGAAGCTAGAAGAGTCTGGAAGACGACTGAAGAGCACCCCAAGGGTGCACTGGACACCATAAGAGATCCCAGAGTATAACAGTGATTTGTGGGTGACAAACCCCAAAACTTTTGGGTTTGTGTCAAACCTGCAACTTTTGTTAAACTCAAGTAGAATCCGGTTCATTCTTAATTGGTTTGGTAATCTCTAGTGTGTATGAAAAAACATAGGTAGACATCTTACCCTGAAAATGGCAAATTCTTGGAGCTTTTTAATTTTAAAAGTCATAAAAAACTGTGAACATGTGAAAACTGTGCAGTGATTTATCAAATAAACTGTTTATTTCCACTTCCTACCATTCATTTTCGCATAGACATTTTATCCTTCTCTGCATTCCAGTTTTCACAACTTTTTAAATTTTATTTCAATGTAGCTTTACAAGTCCTTGTATTTTGTGGCTACAAATGACATTTTGATAAGTTTTTATTACTTTTTGTTTTTGAGAGATGAGATGATCAGAAAATATAAATTCTGGCATCAGAATTTTAATATTTATAGTATTAATTTACTAATTTTATTTTAGGGGTTGTTATGGGTGTGCCAATACCAGTTGTGTTTTTTTACTTATTTTTTTTTATTAATAAGTGAAAAAAAATTGAATGTTTTTATTTTTTTCTATAAAACCACTTAGGTGCTGCAGTCTGCCTTGACTACAGCATCTAAGGGGGTAAATGGAAAATATGCTCTTTGATTGATGATGGGAGATGATGTCATGAACAAAAGTCCATGGTACCCCTTTCCCTGGGGTTATATAAAGTTGGAGAGACAGGAAAATGAAAAATAATTCTCCTCTTCCTCTATCTTCACGTGTTCCCATGCATACTGGTTGAAGTGAAAGCTGCTAGGTGTTATCAAGGTATTGTGAACAAGTTTTATCTTGGGGTCTACTGTGGATACCAGCATTGTCTTAGTTTAAAGCCAAGGCTCTTGGCTTTAACCTTTTCCCAACATCTGCCGTACTATTATGGCAAAAGTTGGGTTTTTAAATATGGCGGCTGCACTGGAGCTGAGCGGCAGGCATAGCCACTGGGTCTCCAATTGCATGTATTAACCCTTTATGGCTCCTAAAGTAAAAAAAAAAAAAAAAAAAGTGCCCTACCAGTAGTGCCCCACCAGTTCTTCTACCAGTATGGCTTCCACGTGGCAAGATCACAAGAGCCGTCTGGTCCTCATGACAGCTGGGAGCCTTGTGAAGGCTTCCAGGCCTGTCTTAACTATATGCTTATTGAGGCTTGCCTGTGGTAGGCTTGCCTTTTTTTTTTTTTTTTTTAAAGTTAAAACAAAATTTTTTTTTATAAATTTTGTATCCCTGGAATTGTACAGGGTGGGTCATAAGTATGAATACAACCAGATAAAATGGAAGTGGTTGCTGATATCACCTTACTGTTTGTGGCATATTAGTACATGGGAGGGGGGGGAAACATTTGAGGCCGGGTAACGCCCATGGCGGCCATCTGCAAAGCCGCCGTTTTGGATTCAACTTTACTTTTTTCAATGGGAAGGGGGTCATGTGACACATCAAACACATGGAGAATTGAACAAGTAAAATAATGGTGTGCTCATTTTTAACGTAGCTTTATTCATTATCGAGTTATTGACACATTTCTTATTGTTACAGTCATTGACATGTCGCAGAGGTTAACCAACGAGGAGCGGACAGACATTGTGTTGATGTCTGGTGAACGCAGTACCCGGGTCATTGCAGCAGACTTGACAGTAAGAAACCCTACGAGACCACCCATCTCCCATGACACAGTTAGCAAACTGCTCGTCAAATTTCGTGCAACTGGTTCGGTGTTGGATAAGTCCAAATCTGGATTTATGAAAACTGTCACCAGTGACGAAACATCGGTGGCTGTCCTGGCACCATTTACCAAGAGCCCACAGCGTTGCACTCGACGTATGTCCCTGGAGTGTGGCATCAGTCGAACGTCCATTCGACCCTTACAAGATCCAGCTGCTACAACATCTCATCCTCGGTGACTGACTCATATTTTTCTCTGATTTTTCTAAATGGTTGATGCAAATGACAGTTCCACTGTTCCAAATTATTGTGTACAACAGAGTTTCTAAACAGTTTATAGGTTGTAAAGAAATGAAAATTGTAATTTGTTGAATCTGCAGCATTAAGAGATCACATTTACTGAAATCAAAAGCTATTTCAATCAAAAACATTTTAACAAGTTACATGTTAACATATGACCTCTTCTTTGATATCTCCTTCACAATTCTTGCATCCATTGATTTATGTCGCTCTCCTATTGAAATGAATGGGGCTGTAATGCTCATTCTGCATCCACTGCTACATTCTAACTGGGGGTAAAACACCCCTATTCTTAGGATTGATTGGGATCTCAGTGGTTTGTCCTCTACGGATCAGCTATTTATCCCTTATCCATAGGATATCATTTTCATGGCATACCCCTTTAACATGACACTTTAGCATCAATACATTGACACATTCTGTGGTTCAAGCATTTTGGAATGTGTGGTTTAGACTGTCATCAAAGGTCTTAATAGAGGGGTTCAGCATGCACAGAGAAATAGTCAAAGGCAAATTCACTGAGATCAACAGAGCATTACACAACAGAAGTGGTATGAATAGACAAGTCACAGACGACGCAGTGGCTGCACTTGGGAGCACGGCAATGAAGTGTCAATAGATAACACTTCCAGACCTGAACTGACAAAGTGGCACGCAGGCACTCCTATATTATATAGAGTGGCGATACCATTGCATAGCCCTAGCATAAGGCCATATTGATGGCAGGGTCGAAACTGCAGACCATGTCACATAACTCTGTCTGCAGTACAACACCCTACCCAAAAGTTCTGTTTCCCCAAAGTTGCCTAAGGACAGATGAGACCTCATCAGCATATACAAAGACTGAATAATATAAACCATTTGCATGCACATAAACATATATTATACAGATCCATTAATGTGCAATAAACAGGTGCTTTATCTAATGCAACATATAACATTATTATAATAAAGTCAAAGTTGTCCAGATCCACATCTAGCTACTACTTCAAGGGAAACTCTCACTCTACGGTTCGTTTCAAAACCTTATATTTGCATAACACGCTGAGAAACCACTGATATTGTCCAGTTAATGACACCTTGAATTCTAGATCTCCGTTTCCTATCCTCAATTTTATTGTGTACTTTAGTATATTTTACTCAAACTATCTTATATAAAAAGTCTATAGAAAATAAGTGAGTGGTTGAGTTGGCAGAGAAACTACTATCTCATTTAATATCAATTACTAATTGATATGGCTTGTTTTATATTAATGTAAGTACTTACATATTTAGCTATATGACTACTTCATCAATAAAAAGCTGATTACCTTTTTAATCCACAGTATAATAACTCTAAATTACGATGTTTGCCTAAAGACCAGTTTTGAAATAGAAAAATGTAAGATCATTTATTTTGTAAAAGAGGTAGCTGTGCACAGTACTATAAAGTATTATATTCCCAAGTTTTATTTCATCCCAACTTATTTTTTATTTATTTGTTTTCAGCAGTATGAGCCCATCAAAACTCTGTGTATCCCATTTAGGCTAGGTTCACATCTGCGCTGGGTCAGACCACTTAAGCACCGGTGGATCCCATTGATTATAATGTGGTCTGCCAGGTGTCCCCCAGGTGTCCGCCATTTTCTTACTGAAAGCAGCGGAGAGAATAGTCCTCCATGCAGGACTTCTCTCTCTGCTGATTTCTGTCAATTTCTGCGGCAGATGGGAAATTAGCCTAGGACTACACACTATGATAGGAGTATATACTCTACATACTGTATTATCAAATAGTGTTTATTAAGGTTTTTCAAAGTAAAAGAAAAACTTACAAAGCAAGATACAACCCTCCCTCCAACCTATGTTTCACCCAGGTGGTCCATTGGAAAAGATGGCTCCAGAGATAGCAAGTCCAGAGGTGATCTTCAGAGGCCTACAGTACCTCAACATCCAGGAAACCAGATATCCATATAGACAGATCCACGACGGAGACAGAGAGGGGTCCTCCCTTCCTTCCGATCCCCTACAGCATAGACAAGAAAGGGAAAAACAACCAAGGGGGCAGTGTCCCATGGATATCACATCAGTTCATAGTTACATAGTCACAGTCAGGAGAGCTAGCATCTAAGCTGATCCACCCCCCAAAAATGGTACCAACATATAGAAGGCCCTATCTATTAGTAACGTTTTAGGGGCAAGTCCTGAAGTATCAAGCCATGGGCCCAGAGATCCCTCTTTTTTGATACACATACTTCTCCAGTCTAAGCATCATATTTACATTTAAATTCAGTTAATCTGAGAGTATCAGTATCTTTCCAGTGGGAGGCCACCAATTTATGGCCCTGAATCGTCAAATGCTGACTCTTTGGTACAGAAAGTGTGGTCACGTAACCCAACATTCATATAATTGGGTCCATAGCAGTATCACAGTGATAGATATTTCCAATGAAGCAGTTTAATGTCTGCCAAAAGTTCTACAGTCTCGGGCAGCTCCACATGACATGAATAAGGTCTGCTCCCTTCTCCATGCATCTATAACATTTGGAGTTTGCCGTATAACCCATTTTATGCAGTAAGTGTGGCGTTTTATAAACTCTATGTAGGAGACCAACCTAACCTATGTATCTCACTGACCAACACCTTTGGTACAGCTTCCAGGATACCCGTCCATAGATTGCATCTCACACCCATCGATTCAGCAGTGTCAATGGTCGAGACTTGAGGGTGGCCTCCATAAGACATACATAGTGGATTGATATACTACCCCAGTACCTCCCTGCTTAGCCACCAAATCCACCAATAAGGCTGTTTTCTCCCCTGCACAAGTGGAGTGCAACGTCACTGCACCTCAAGGGCATGTCTCAGCTGCAGATTCTGATAAAATCTATGAGTAGGGATTTCTAGTTCTTGCTCTAACTCCAAAAAGGATTTGAACTGTCCATCCTGAAACAGCAGACATAAAGTGTGCAGCTCAGAATTCTACCAAAACTTGAAGCCAGGAAGCTTAGCGAGTTCATCATAACTAGGGTTCTTCCAAATAGGGTATAGGTGGTATATCTCTGCATAGCCATCACCTCTTTTGTTTTCTCCCACACCTTATGAATGAGTTGGAAGGAGGGATAACAGATCCCTAGCTCACCCAGTCTTCCCATCTGTATTGGCACTCTTAGATTTAGTTTAGGGCAAAAATATGGACAATGTCTAAAAGATTTTGAGTGGTATGGGCCTTGTTGTTTTCCTAATAGCAACCACTGATGGTTTGCAGATGGTATTTTCAGAGTAAAGTACCAAAAATAAACATAAGTGTGGCCAGACAAATCTGAGGCTAGGACTTGCAGACTTCATGCAAGACAACAGGAATATGTAGGGCAGGTAGCAAATTGACATAACCTAGCATGTCAACCCAGCTGTGCAGATAGAGTATGGTCATCTGAATCAAAAGTTGTTTTCCCTTTCTGATTTGGTGCCTCTATTGTCAAGATATCACTGTATTTGTCAATATACAAATGAGCTCTTTGGAGCAACTGCAACATTCTAATTTCTCCAAAGAGCTAATTTGTATATTGACAAAAACAGCTATATTTTGCTAATAGAGGCATCAATTCAGGGAAAAACACTGTAAGATTCAAGTGACCACCAACCTATCTGTGGGGCTAGGTTCTGAAGTCAGAAGACTATTGGGATCACATCTCAAATTGCAAGTGATAAGCACCTTCACAAAGGAACAGGAACCAAGGAATTTTCTTGCTTTGGCATCAGGTGATAGTTTTGAACAGGTTTAAATAAACAGAGTTGTTCCACTTCCACCAGTTAACATACACCTGACCCTTTAAGATATTCATGTGCTTCTATGGACAACCCATTGGTGGTAAGTGTGGTATCAATAAGTGTTAGCTGTGTAAGAAGTTGAGGATATGCAGCCCCTTTTGCTGAACTTTTTTTTTTTGGGTTTTCCAGTCTTGTACTGGGTAAACAGCCTGAACAGTGGATGTAGTCATTTGACCTATTGTCTGTGCATATGCCATTGCTGGTTCACTACAACTAGAAATAGTAATAAACATTTGTAATGTCAGAATGGTTTCTAGCAGTAGTTGTGAAAGAAGTTTTTTTCTGTGAGGTAGTCACTGGTCACTTCATATGCCATGTTTTCCAGGACTGCAATGTATTGTTCTGTACATTTGCCATGTTACTGCCCCTACTGGAAGAATTTATTTTGTTCAGCAACTATATAAACCTTAGGAATCTAAAACAATTTCAGTTGTGCAATAGCATTAATAGGCAGGATTTGTCAACTGCTAAATGCAATGGGTAAAATACTTGTGACCTTTTGCACTTGTGGCCCCAGGAAGGTCAGCACCAGTGATTGCAAGCATCCTAATGCATGCAGTAAAACCTAGGCTCATATGGGACTGTGTGTGGGAGGATTTAGTGGAAAAAGTGTCATCTTTGTCCCCAGTTACAGTATGTTGTATACAGATGTGTAGCTAGTGCTTCAGCACGGGAAGGGAGGGGGGCAAACATGTCCAAGTGGGCCCCCAGCTCAAGTATACCAATACTATCACTATATGGTGACAGTATATTGGTAGATAGCGGCTCTACAAAAGTCTGTGAAGATCATTTAAGTAAATACAGTACAGAAACAATGTAATCGCTCACATTTCTCATCTCTTATATCTAGACTGCCATGACCACTTCTTCCTGCTGTGACTTGTCTCTGTAAAGTATGCAGAAAATACCTGTACATATTTGGCTCCTCCCTTTTCCAGGCATTTGACCCACATTGTCCTCACCTGCATGGTCCCCTTCCCACTAATATAACCTCCCCCCAGAATAAATAATATTAGGCTCTCCTAAATTTTTTATAGGAGGGATCTTGAGTAGCACCTATCTATCTATCTATCTATCTATCTATCTATCTATCTATCTATCTATCTATCTATCCATCCATCCATCCATGTGAAGGGATATTTATCATTGCCCTTCCACTATCTAAACTTAGTTATCTTATATCACTAGAGCACAATACTATATCGTTTTAAGAATTATAGCCTGCAATTTTTTAATATTTATGAATAAAGGTTTTATTTTTACATATCTGGAACCTTATCTACACTTCCAGTGATTTTTGTAGATAGTCAGTGAAACTTAGAAGTGGAAGGGTTGAAGACTATGGACAGTATCATGGAGATTTTGTAATACAATAAATAGCTATATCATTTACTACACAGTGATATTTTCTAAACCACAGATGGTACATATTGTACTTCCTAAACAAACAATTGTAGATACTGTAAATTCTTGGCAGAATTTTGGCTTACAAATGGTGATGTATGAAAAGTTAAATGATAGATGTGATCAGAGCCTTTGTAGAACCCACTATTATGTCCATAAACACTGTGGCAGTGTGACTGCTTGAGTGGCATATTCATGCCACTAGAGTTACAATAAAACATACAGTATGTTTTACTCTGGGAAAGCAGTGTGCCTCTGGAAAGTTGGGTGTTTCATTTGATCTGCAGAAAAGTGGATTGTTAATGAGGGTTAATAAGCAGCCTGGTGGGAAGGGTGGGAAGTAAGTTGCCAAGCATTCTCATAAGGCTCCCTGTCTGGAGGAATACAGGCTGTGTGCTAGGGCCTTTGGGAGCCAGAACCATGTTAGTGGAGATACTGGGTAGTAGGCCCAGGGTCTCATAGTGAGAGACACTGAATGTGTAGTCAGTAGCCAAGGATTTATTTTTGTACTGTGATGTACATGTTGTTTGTTGGAGTGTGAAGTTATTGGAAATTTCTGATATGCCAACCATCTTGATGCAGAGATGGCGATCCTATGAGCTAAGATAACCCCCGAGTTGTCCCAATACATACATATTTGGGAATGATAAAAGTAGACTAATCATACAACTGCATGTATGCAATGTGTCTCTTGTATAGCATAAGCTGAAATGATCTGCTTTGTAGTTCTAACATTTCCTTCAACAGATTAAAAGATTTTCATTTTACTAATACATAATAACCTTTAAGAAACTGGCTTAAATGGTATTTTACATATGAATAAGTTCTTACATATCAATTAACATATTAATTAGGTATTACAATGTTTTCATTTTTTAATACGGTTGCATTGAATATTAGATTATACTACTTATATAAATTTGTAATGTCTTAATATTCAGTATCAATCAAATAAAAGTGAATGCCTATCAGTTTTCTTTTTTGTTTTTTTTTACTCTAAGTAGATCAAAATTATTTTCTTATTCATTTATTAATATGTTTACAGCGATCAGTGCTTAATATGTCTGATACAGAGCCCAAAAATACCATGCAGTAACCTATCATTAACCACATCTGGCGTAATAGTATGGCGGATATCGGGTATTTAAATATGGCGGCCTCTTAAGAGTTGAGCAGCCGCCATGTCTGTGCTGTATTATACAGCACAGACCCAGGGCTAATGCCTGCAGTCAGTGCCCCCACTGATTGTGGGTATTAAGTCCCCCGGATCCTCAGTCCCCGGGGAGGATCGCCGATGCCCAGAACAAGATCCAGGGTAGTGATCCGTTGCCCTAACAGCCGGGAGCCTATTGAAGGTTCCCAGGCTTGTCTGGCATTTACTTCTATTGCAGGCTGCTCTATGCAGTCTGTAATAGAAATGTCAATATTTTGCAATGCATTGCAATGCATTGCATTAGTGATCAGACCCTCTGGGGTTCAGGACCACTAGAGGGTATAATAATTACAGTATTATAAAAAAAAAAAAATGAAAAAAAATTAAAAAGTATTAAAAATTCAAATCACCCCCCTTTCAGTAGAATACATATGAAAGTAAAAAATTAGTGTGAAAGACATACACATTAGGGATCTTTGTATCTGAAAATACCCAGTCTACAAACTTCTAAAAATATTTTTCCTGTATGGTGAACACCGTAACAGTAGAAATGTAAAAATCAACAGTGTCGAACCACCATTTTTCGTCTCTGATAAAAATTTTAATAAAAAGTGATCAAAGCAATAGATATTCCCCAAAATGGTATCGCTAAAAAGTACATTTGGCCCTGCAAAAAACATGCCCTATGTATGCCTGTACACAGCAATATAAAAAAGTTATGGGTATCAGAATATGGAGACTTTAAGAAAACTTTTTTTGTAAAGTTTTGTATTTTTGTTAAGGGGTTAAACTATAAATAAAACTATATAAATTTGGTATCCCTGGAATCGTACCAAAACACAGAATACAGATGACAAGTCATTTTGGCTGAGAAGTGAACACCGTAAAAACGAAGCCTGCAAGAATGTCGCACAAATGCACTTTTTCTCTAGTTTCACCCCATTCTGAATTTTTTTCCAGCTTCCCAGTACATTGTACAGAATAATAAATGGCACCATTATGAAGAACCATTTGTCCTGCAAACGTTAAGCCCTCATATGGCTCTGTGGAGATAAAAATAAAAAAGTTATGAGGTTTGGAAGGCGGGGAGTCAAAAACAAAAATTGAAAAATGTCACCAGTGGAAAGGGATTAAGATGTACCCCAATTATAAAACAATTTTTGATAAATGAATAGTGTAAGTTATTATAAGAATAATGTGTAATATATATTATTAAAGAATATTATTATCTCTTATTATCTATTCTCAATAATAGACCCTGTAGTCAATCTGTCAGCATCACCCGCAGATTGAGTTACAACTCACATAGAAGTCTAGGGAGAGTAAAGGGGGAGGAGGAAGTTGCTGGAGGGAGAGAGGAAGATACACATACACTCACTTCTATATAGTAAGTGATTTATTGCCTCATTCTCTACAGTGGTAAACTTCTATTTTAGATATAACTTGGCCCGTGCATGAGGTTGCCAATCTTTCTCCTCTTTGGCTATAGGTTCTATCCAGGAGCATTGCTACAGAGGGTCAGAGGTAGCAGTCGCTACTTGGCCTTTACTCCTGAGGGGTCCCAAAGGTCCTTTTGCCACAGAAAATAAACAACTATTCTAAATGACACATGGCAAGTAGGGTCAGGTTTTACATTTAGGGCCAGAAGCTTCAAGTTACGTCTTCTATTCATGTTCTGTTAGTGATAACAGATTGAAGGGAGGGAATAGGAAAGCAGCTTCATTAAAAGAGAAAGAAGCATTTTTCTTTAATAAGAAGCTTTACAAAATTACTAACATTCATTAATTCACTATCATTTTACTAATACTAACATTCACTTGTACTGTTCATTTATGGAAAGTTTTTTTTTATAATTAGAGTTATACTAGAGTATAGTTCTTCATAAACTGTATGCAATATTAAGAAATAGGCAGTTTGCGCTGCAGCTCCCCCTAAAGGCAAAAAATAAATATATTTTAACTCCATGCCTATCCAAATCACATGGCTATGATTCACATGCTTAAATGTCAGTATTTTCCTTTGCACATGTCTTTGTGATATTTTTATCTATACAGAGAATATTCATATCCTACAAAGCATGACTCACAGTGTGTCCTACCTCCTAATGTATTAGAGCTATATGAGTAAAAATGAGTTTGTGACTTTTTGCTCTTTTCTTCCTGGGCACATGAATTGTTGATCTATGATTCATTTCTTGAAGAGGTTTTTTGCATATAAATGAAATTATGTCTATGTTTATGAAATGCTGCAAATACAAAAAAATAAAGAATGAGAACATGTTATGGGAAGACCATGGAGATGGGTTAATGATCTATTAGAAACTGTAACTATACAGATTTTATGACTTTTCACTTTCTTCAGTCACATTAAATTAAGTTTACTGTTTTCGTATTTGCTGCCACAGCGATTAGGAAAATCATTCATTATTTAAAAGAACATATTACTTTGAAGGAATAAATTCCCAAAATGGTTATATATTATTCACGTGTAAGGAAATAAAATAGAAAAACACAGAAATGTGAAAACATTATATAAATTCTTCTTATTAAAATCTGCAAAATTAGTATGGTAAAATTCCATTAATCTAGTATTTTATCCAATAATCTAGAAAGTCTAATAATACAGCATTTATTTGTAGCATTTAATTGCAATATAATGTGGAATTGCACAAGATCAGAGGCAGAAAAATGAGAAGTGAGCACAAGTGAGGAAATTCTACTGATTATAAAACACAGTAATATTGGGATATTTTGTTTTTCTTGTGCATTTTTAATTGCTCTCCTGAAGGATTCTTTATGCTTAAAAATAGTTTTTTATAGCCTCTGAATACTTTCCAATAATCCAGCATATCTAAACCTGCAACTATTAGATCCCATTAATGCCAGAATTTGGGCTTTTAACCTGACTTTTTTCTTCTGTCTAGACAACTTACCAAAAAATCACGAACAGCCAATAGTTTATTAAAAATTAATTTTAAAGGTGATTTGTACTAATTCAGATGTTATATGAATACATATGCAACACGTACTGTGAACTGTAAGGTGATGATATTATAGTCACACGTGGCATCAATTTGTTTGCCAGGTATAACTGTTACCTTTGGAACTGCTATAACTCTGGTCATGCAGGCTGCTAGAACAAATGTAGAAGTCTCAGTGCTAACACTCTTATCTCATTGCTTTATATTCATGAAGTTTGTGTCAAAGCATTCTAACGCTGACGCTGAGACCCAATCACAGGTCTTAGTGGTCCCCTGATGCCACTAATATCACCCAGGAGGCTGGAAGAGTCCAGAAGATGCCATGTCAGAGCCTTGGGAAGGTGAGCATTGCCTGTTTATAATTTTTCTACACCTCCTCTCTGGAGATTCTGATTATTATACTCTGAAGAGACCCCAGAGTATAATAGCTATCCAAAAATCCCAAAAAATCTCAGGTTCAACCAAACCCTAAATTTTTAGAACATTGATTAGAACATTGATAACTAACCCAGTTTGTAACAAGCCAGTTCGTTCATACCTACTTCTTATGAATGTTTGCTCTGCAGTACATTAGTTGACTTCCAGCAGATAAAGCATGCAAATGTTATATTATACTCAAAGGTAATTGAGTTTATTCTGGATCACATGGTACTATGCTATTTATGCTGTGCCTATCTATAAAGCCAGAAAAAGGCAGTACTAGGGTTAGACAACATGTTTTCAGGTTCAGAATTAACATGAGGGACTTTGACATTGTAATGTTTACCTTTATATTTTCCTTTAAATATGTTAAAACTAAAAGATGAATTAACAATATAGGAAAATCAACATGGCTTCACATACCAGTTTCAGTGTTCTAAGGGTGCCAATGTATGCTTTGGTAATTATTATGATTTCTTTTCAAGTGCCATTAATTACCTAGCACGTTATGTATGATAAGTATTCATAATACAAAAAACAAATGCAATAAACAGGAATTTAGGGTGGGTCAACCTACCGTTATTTAATGTCCACTTCTCTAATCCATCATATCCTATGATGGATCATAGCAATGGACTGTATAATGGTAGTGTGGACATACCCTTAGTCATTTGCTGGTGGTACAAAGGGAGAAAGGACCCTTAACCCTTGTCCGGCTGAGTAGGTACAATTGTACCTATTCCTCTGCAGCCTGTCAATGTTGTAAAATTATGCAGCCTGACGAAGGTTAACGCTACCAAGAACTTCTAGGTGTATGGAGCCTTAGGTCGATAATAAGAGCTGAGAAACAAGGATGTCATCATGATAAGCATGATAAAAAGTGAAAGGAAACAATCTAAACTTTCTAATATATGTTACCTTAAAATGCTTTATTTAGAATAGTCAGTAGTTCTCTAAATAGAGAGGATTCTCTTCCGGTAACGTCATAGCAGCTAGTCTCCACCCACCAGTTCAGGGGAAACTGCCAACTGCAAACGCAGCTTGCAAAGTGGAAAATTGCTAGAAAAGAACGGAGAGTATGTGATATAATGGTAAGAAATAGTGTTACTCCTCATGTACACACACAACAGTTTATGATGAAAATTTACCAGAAATCACAGATAAGCTGTAAGAATAGTATATGAAATGCAATTTTAATAACTCCCCCTCCTTGTCTGTTCATTTCTGTTTGAATCCATGGCATTTTTTTCGTGGAACAAGCCTGATGACAAGAAAGCAGTTCTTTATTAGTGCATTGTGAGAAAACAAATAAACAGTTACAAACATGAACCATAATGCAAAGCAAATGAGAAACATAAAGTTCTCTCATGTAAATTGCTATTCAGAGTATTAAGCACCTGGTGTTTGATTAAATTCAGATCATGATTGCTAATCCGGTAAAGCACTCTCAAGGTGACTTCAATAATTCACAGTCAGTATGGCACAATGATGCTACTGGATGCTGCGGTAATCGTTGTGTGCATGCAGCTAATTAGAATCTAATCTTTAGGGATGATCAAGGCTAACGAGCTGCAAAAGTTGAAGTCTGTTTTTTTCGATTGCTATCAGCCATTCCGGTTACCAGGTTTCTATTGCAGTTTGTTATACATATTTGTTTACACTGGTATATCTGTGTTTTTTGGTTGATAATAGAGGTCAAACATTGTAGCGCTCACTCATATCTATGCATAATATGTTAGATTGCTCTAGCATGCACACATATTTTGGAGATGTTTTCATGCTTGCAAGGTAAACAGAAATATTAGTGCCTATCTACAAAGTGATTGTAATGTTCATCCTGGGATTTGAACTTAGAACCCTTGCATCCCAGCAGATGAGCTATTCCCCTGAGCTATTTGGCAGCTGCTGAAATGCTTTTTAGGTTGCTGTTCATTCTGTTGTGTCCGATTTTCTTCCTCTCCATGCTGTGAATTAATGAACAATTACCTGCATCCAAGTCTATATATATATATATATATATATATATATATATATATATGGCAAAATCAGCCAGAAGAGGATGCTGAAGTGTTTGTTTATATAGGGATACAAGTGCATACCTTTATAATAAACACCTGAACTCTGAGCATCCACATCTAGAGGATCCAATTCTCATTTAAAAGGTGGCTCTCATAAGTAGTTCATTTTCATTAAGAAAATGGGGTCTACAATGACATCCTACTAGTTATGGTGAATTGACCAATCATAATTCTCAGTATCTTGATGTTACATGTGTACCTGTGGACTTGAAATTTAAATGATACATAACATAACTAGACTGGTCCCAATCTATAACTAAAGCTATATTAACACAACAGTGAATAATGGCCGTGTGACGTCCGTTTTTTTTTAATGGACGTCATACAGCAGTATTAAATTCAATGTGTGTGAATGGGAGCTAGTCACATGACTGTTATTTTGATTCTCTGTTTTAATAGACCGTCAAAATATAGGAATGTATGGAGGACCAGTGAAAATGACCAACCGTTTTCCTCCTTGGTCATGTGAATGTAGCCTAACTGTATCATCCAAGAGGAATTCCATGGAGAATTAACAATGTGGTATAACTATAATGGAAATCTTACACAAACATAGGACATTACAGATATGAAGCATAAATGGAGCACCACTCACTGTTCCTGTAAAACCACTTCATTATTCCAGCTTTTTAAAACATAGTTGGAGCAGGGGTGTCCAATTGCACCCTCTATCACACAGAAGACAAAACCTGTTTTGGGTCTCTGCATGAACATCTGTGTTTTAAAAAGCTGAAAAGCTGGTTTTGAGGCATCAGCAATGGTGCAGTGCAGGCGCATCCACTGAGAGCTCTGTGGCCACTAGTGCTAGTCTACTGAAAACCACGTCCCTGCTCTATTCTGATATGCCCATAAAACAAAGCAACGCTGCTCCCGGATACCCTGAGCATCCAGGACTTTGTGAGCTATGAAAAAAAAAATGGCTTTGCGGCGCAGAGGGTGCAATTGGACACCCGCGCATTGCTTTAAAAACCCATTCAAATGAATGGGTTTTTAAGTAATGCGTCACTAACCTGTCGCTATCCGGTGCCTATCCAGTTTCCCGAAAGTTTCACTCAGATTGGCAGCGGATAGACTCAAGAGCAAGTGTGAACCCACCCTTACTAAGCAAGACCTTGACTTCATAGCTGGATGACTTGAACAAGTTCAACAACATGCTCTAGAAGTGGTGAACACAGATATTGTATAGTTGACCACTAGGACAACCAGCAACTGAACAGACAGCTACTACCTTAGAAGACTGTGTGGTGACTTTGGAGCAGTCATGGATCTGGTGGTGGTAGGATCACTGAACATTAAGGAGCTTCACAGCTCAGAAAAGAGGTTGTGAATCTTCTAGAAAGTAAGCACATTCACATTGCATTTATATAGGAAACACCACTATGCTCTCACAAACCTTAAAAATGGTTGATTCCTTGGTTCACTCACTCCTACCATGGCTACACTCCTGATGCAAGATCTAGAGGTACTAGCATACTGATCTTTCTCTCCGTATCTTGGGAGCATCTAGAGACTCCCCACACCTGCTGAATGCAATTAATTCCTTAGTATTTGATTCTGCCCTCCACAGAGACTGATTGCTCACATTACAGTGATCCCTATACCTGTTAAAGACCACACTTTATACTCTAACCATTTCAATACTAAATGATGACATTGATGGCTAAGATGCTCTCTACCTGATTAAGGCCCCTAATGAGATAAATAGTCCACCCAGATAAAGCAGGGTTCATGCTCAATAGAAAGGCAAGAGATAACACAACAAAAGCTGCCCACCTGGCACACCATGCTCATACGAATCAGAGGCCTCTCATGCTTCTTTCCACTGATGCTGAGAAGGTTTTTGATTGAGTAAACTGGCTCTTCATAGAGGAGAGCCTCTGCCATGTAGGCCTTTGTGATCACATGTTGAGCTGGATTTTATCTCTTTATTCGGAACTCAGCGGCAAAGGTCCAGGTCAATGGAATCCTGGCACTAAACCTGGCAATAAAGTATGTCACCCGGCAGGGATGATCTTTATCCTTCCTCATATTTGTGTTGACCTTAAATCATTTCTTCTTCAGTCCTCCCAGACAAATCAGCCAACCGAGGTAAAAATAGCTCTGTACCTCTTGTTTTTTTTTTTTTTTAAATCTAAAACTCACTAATATCCCTACTCAATATGTAAGAGGCCTTTCATGTACCGTATTTTTCGGACTATAAGACGCATCCGACCATAAGACGTACCTAGGTTTTAGAGGAGGAAAATAGGGAAAAAAAATTTTGAAGCAAAAAAAGTGGTAAAATATTTAATATTTGGGAGTTGTAGTTTTGCAACAGCTGCAAGGTCACATTGACAGGTGGCCCTGTGGCTGTACGGGGATGCATAGGGCATCTTTTTTTGCGGGGCCAGGTGTACTTTTTAGTTACACCATTTTTGGGAATGTCTATTGCTTTGATCACTTTTTATTCAAATCAAAGGAGAAACAGCGAAAAAAACGGCGGTCCAGCACTTTTGATTTTTTTTTTTTTCCACTATGACATTTACCCTACGGGAAAAATATTTTTATAAGTTTGTAGTCCGGGCATTTTTGGACACAGGGATACTTAATGTGTATGTGTTTCACAGTAATTTTCCACTTTTATATGTATTCTAGGGAAGGGGGGTGATTCAGAACTTTTATTTATTTATTTTACTATTTTATTAGCTCCCCTAGGGGGCTTTAACCTGCAATCATTTCATTGCAAGTCCCTTAGACTGCAATCAAGTGTATTGCAATCTATGGGAGATTCTGTACATTGTAATATTCCTATGACAAGCCTGGGAGCCTTCATTAGGCTCCCAGCTGTCACAAGAACAGGATGACGTCAATCATCAGCGCCTGCGAACAGAAGAAGAAGGAGGACGCTCTTCGTGGGACTGGGTGAGTAACAAACTACTGTGTGGGGGACACTGTGAAGCATATACTACTGTATGGGGGACACTGTGAAGCATATAGTATTGTATGGGGGACACTAAAGCATCTAATACTGTATGGGGCACAATGTGAAGCATTTACTATTGTATGGGGGACACTGCGAAGCATATATTACTGTATGGGAGACACTGAAGCATCTAATACTGTGTGGGGGACACTGAAGCATCTAATACTGTGTGGGGGACACTGAAGCATATAATAATGTGCAGGGGCCTCTGTGAAGCATATAATACTGAGTGGGGGACACTGTGGAACATATAATACTGTGTGGGGGCCACTGTGGAGCGCATTGTACTGTCTGGGGGCCACTTCGGAGCGCATTGTACTGTGTGGGGGCCCTTCACTATTTATATCACACAGTATCTGTTTTATAGCAGACATGTGATATTACAGGCTGTAATAACATTGCACTGTCAATATAAAACAGATCCTGGTTAATTTAAGGTTAAATTGCCATCTTGGCACTTTGCG
This sequence comes from Leptodactylus fallax, assembly GCA_947044405.1. Taxonomy (NCBI): domain Eukaryota; kingdom Metazoa; phylum Chordata; class Amphibia; order Anura; family Leptodactylidae; genus Leptodactylus; species Leptodactylus fallax. Next base: position 8,971,431 of record CAMRHE010000010.1, on the reverse strand, counting down.
ATAATTTAGTGGGTTTTGGGTTGCAGTTTGGGCACTCGGTCTCTAAAAGGTTCGCCATCACTGCTCTAGGCTCTCCACCTTCAAAATAAATTTTTCCAAATCTGAGGCCATGAATTACATTACCAGGTTCACTAATTTTTACGTTGTTTCAGTCATATTCATTCTTCTGGTCCACTCAAGCTCTCTTGTGTTTGTTATTTGGGAACAAACATACCGACTGACAAAAATATTTACAGGCTGAACTTCCCCTTTTTCTTGTTGATGGCTGATGAGTGCAAATTTGCCTCCAGTATTTTCTGATAACGTGATGCATTCATGTGTTCTTCAACTTTGACCAAGTTTCCTGTGCCTTTGAAGCTCACACATCCCCACATCATCATTGATCCACCTCAGTGCTTTACAGTAGGAATGGTGTTCCTTTCATCATAGCCCTTGTTGACACCTCTCCAAATGTGACGTTTATGGTTTTGAGTGGCACACAGAAATGGCTCCATCAGCAGATAAGGATCTACCGCTCCTGACTTCATGGCAAGCGCTTCATCTGCAGCACTTACTAAAATCACTGCCATTGTCATTCTTATCCAATCTGACACTGCTGGAGTCCTTTTGCACTGGAGCGGGACTGTTGCGCCTCATTCTATCAGTGGTGTATATCGTACTCTTGGACCCTCTGGACCAACCACTGCCCCTTCAGGAGTAAGTAGAAGACAGACCTTGGGATAATTTTAACCACAGAACAGAGGGAGTGTATATTCCAACTCAAACACAAAGTGTTCATTAGCTTCTGCTTCCAGGAAGCTGGCTATAAGCTGCTAACACAATAGTATTGTGTGCTGTTCCTACATGCACTCATCCTGGAAATTGACTTGGATTGCTGGAGGTGTAGAGAGAAAGAGAAACCATACTCAATATCTTTTGGTCCTTTTGGGGTGACCTGCAGCAGATTATCCAACTGACGGGTATTACCCATGTTTGGATCCATGCTGCTCCTATTCCATAATTGCGAAATTCCATTTAGGGTGTACAAACACTACTCAGATTTCATATATTGGCGACATGGGCATGCATTTCTGTCTGTGGAATCAGAATTACTCAACCTATGAGGCCCCCTGGATTTCAAAGATCAATGATGTGATGCACATGAAAAGCTTGACCACTTCTATCAATGATTCTTATGAAAAATTCTACAAAACTTATTACTGGATGGAATTTTAAGCCACAGTTGGTTACCACAATCTTCTGGGCTTGATCTCTTAACTTTTCACAACTCAGTGATCCTCCCTCTATTAGGTAGACTCCCTAGTGTTCCCCCTACCACACTACACCTCACCAGACCTGACCACTCCACCACCTGCTTATTTTTTATTTCTCCCTTGCTCTTCTCCTCCTCCTTTTCTTCCACATATTCTCTTACCTTTAATATTTCTGCTTCATCTACTCTTTCTTATGTTGATTTGGTAAATTGGCGGTAAATTGCACCACTGGAATATGTTTTTGATGTTATGTGTTTTTTCCCCCACTGTAGCAGGGTGCTTTCCGGTTTTCTCAACACATCTTTGTATGTTAAAATGTTAAACATTAAAGAAAGAATTTATAAAAAAAATACTGCTTTGTTTATGCTTAATATTACCCCTGCGCCAGAATAGGAACTTGCATAAATTTCTATTATAATTATAATTCAATCGAGAAAACTGGCATTAATTATAATGAATCCGCCTTTCCGCAGCTGTTTTTTCTGTGTGGATGAAATTAACCAATATCTCATTAACTTTGCTGGTACAGTAAAAGTATTTTTTCTGCAGACAGAAATGCTGTTGAAACGCAACGTGTTGCAGAAAAACAGCTTTTTTTTGTTGCAGATTTTGCTGCATTTTTTTTGAGCCAAAGCCAGGAGTGGATTGAGCAGGAGGGAGAACTATAAGAGAAGTATATTTTCCACTCCTTATGTAGCCACTCCTGGGTTAGGCTCAAAAACTAAAGCAAAACTGCGGAAACACAGTGAAAAAAAATGCTGCATTTTACAGTACCAGCACATTGCGGAAAAAAGCTGCAGAGAAGCTGCGTTTTCAAAAACATGTGCGTTTTTGAAAGATGCAGAATGTTAATTTCAGTTGTGGAATTGTTTTCCTTAATACAAGAAAAAACTCAAGAAAAAAAATGCAGAAAAATCTCATTGAAAAAAGCAATGCATTTTCAGACTGGGGCACTAAGTGGCGCAAATGCCACAGTTTGACCGCGGTGGAATCGCCACGGAAAAAAACATCATTTTACAGTCACAACAAAGTGGATGAGATTCTAGGGAAGCATGAGTATGGTAACCACACACACTGAGGCAATATAAGTTATGGCTATGATACTGCTGCACTTTTGGTACTACAGATAAGACATCAGATTGCATAAACCATCAGATTGCCCCTTCACAGGATTTGCATTACATCTAATGGCATAGAAGTATCCTCCCTATATAGAGATCAAAAACAATACTGGAAACTTCTCATTTCCCACTCAAGACCCATTCCCCAAGTGGTCTTGATAGGTTCCTTCAATGAACCCTCACTGGATACATTAAGCCTCTATTTAGCTTTCTAAAGGATTTTATGTGTATATTAGGTGCATGGGATGTCTCTTGATTAATTGAAATTGATCATGTTACAAGTTCAAGAATGCCTTCTTTATTACAGGCATCAGTGTAGTGCCTTCTTGAGGGTTTAAGCAAGAGGTTATTGTCCTGATCTTCGTCTGCAACTTTACCATGGACCCTAACAATAGGATAATGTGGCAGAAAGATAAACACATTACCCTTAGTTGCTTGAGAGTGAAAGACATCACCTGTTCTTGGAATGAACTTCGCATAGTAATGGTGTCCATAAATGCCTTCCAGCCTAGCTGATAGCTGTCTGTTCAGGTATACTGTTGGTTGGATTCCCTGCCAGTTTAGGGAACTTTTCATCTAGGCCCTTGGTGGTTCTGACTTCTGTTGCACACAGATAAGATTTTAACTGAATAGGTCCTAGATGGTCCAGGAAATGCCTCTCTGGAAAAACTGAGCTTAGTTACCTTCAAGATTTTTGATAAATCCTCTAAACTAACAGGATATATATTGTGAATTACTCAATTTTCTATTATATCTCAGGTGCTGTACGGTTGCAGAGTATTGTGAAGTACTCAATTTATATTATACCTCAGGTACTGGATGGTTGCAGAGGAAATTATTGATTTCACCCAGACTATAAGCAAGTCTGGACCTCAGATGAGGCTCAGAGTCTGATGCAAATGACTCTGGGGGACACCAGAAGATTAAAGTAATGCCAAAAAAACATTGACAAGGACAGTCATTTACATTCCAGTCTGGTCTGGTCTCTTGTGTGCCCTGAATCAACATTCTCTTGGAACATGCTTATGGAGGGTTGCCTGAAATGGAAGCTCACTTACCTTGGTTCTAAGAACCCTAAAAGACACTACAAAGGACCACAAAAACTTTTATATTTTAGATCCTCTTCTACATGTAGGTTGGTCCTTAGAGACCACTTGGCTATGACCATATGTACTCTGGGGCAACAGCTAGACAAATCCTTGATATCAAGGGTACTGTATTTAATATATATCAACTAAGAGTATCACCTAAAAGTGGTATCTCTATTCCTTTTCTAGGCAGTCTCCAGGTCCTCTGACTGAATTGCCTAGAGGAGTCTTGCAACTTTCTTTTCATTGAAGAAATTTAGCTTTTTACCATTTTCTTACTCTGAAGATTTAAAAGGCTTCATATTAATAACCTCTAGAAACAAATCTGGATGTATCCTGCTGATGATCAGCAGTACTTTGTTAAGTAGACATCAAAGCTGACAATCTATTATCCATTAGGAAGGTCCTCCTCAGCTACCTAGAGGTGGTGCTTGTATTTCTTTCTGGGCAGTCCCTTTATGTTCTAACCAGATTCCCATAATATAATAATAATAATAATAATAATAATAATAATAATAATAGTCCTTTAATAGTCCCACAATGGGGAAATTCAGTGTGTTACAGCAGCAAAGATAAGCAGATACAAATACAAATACAACATGTACAGGAATGTTCCAAGGTAAGAGGCATTACTTTGATAGCCGACAGACATATAGGAAGTAGCGGGGGGGGGGGTGGGGATTTAACAGGCAGAGAGATATTTCAGTTCTCTGTGTGTAATGATCTCCGCTTAGGTCGGTGTTGGTTGTACAGCCTAACCGCGGTGGGGAGGAAAGACTTCCGATAGCGCTCCTTCTCACACCTAGGGTGGAGCAGTCGGTCACGGACAGTACTGCTCAGCGCGATCACAGTCTCATGCATGGGATGGGACTTCTTCTTCTGCATGGAGCTCACCATGGACAGTATCCTTCTGTCACCCACCACCTGCACTGGGTCCAGTGGGCTCCCCAGGACAGAGCTGGCCTTTCTAATCAGCTTGTCAAGTTTATTTCTGTCCCTGGTTGATATACTGCTCCCCCAGCAGGCCACTCCAAAGAAGATGGCTGATGCCACTACCGAGTTGAAGAAAGTTCTAAGAAGTGCCCCCCGGATTCCAAAGGCTCTCAGTTTCCTAAGCAGGTAGAGCCTGCTGTGGCCCTTCCTGTACAGGGCCTCCATATGATCTGCCCAGTCCAGCTTATTATTAAGGAGCAAACCCAGGTACTTATAGGTGTTCACAATCTCGATGTCCGTCCCCAGGATGTCCACTGGTTTAGGAGGGCTTCTGCCTTTACGGAAGTCCACCACCATCTCCTTGGTCTTCCCCGCGTTAATCTTCAGGTGGTTCCGGTGGCACCAGTCCACAAAATCCTGGTTCAGTTCTCTGTACTCCCTATCATCATCATCTGTGATGAGACCCACTGTTGCAGAGTCGTCAGAATACTTCTGTAGGTAGCAGCTGGATGAGTTGCACCTAAAATCTGCAGTGTACAGTGTGAAGAGGAAAGGGGCGAGAACCATACCCTGAGGTGCCCCCCGTATTACAGATCACGGTACCTGACACACAGTCTTGGGCTCTCACGTATTGAGGTCGATTTGTGAGGTAGTCTAGGATCCAGTTGGAGAGGTGGTGGTCCACTCCAGCAAGGCCCAGCTTGTCCCTCAATAACCTGGGCTGTATGGTGTTAAAAGCACTGGAGAAATCAAAGAACAGTATTCTCACTGTGTTCCCTGGTTTCTCCAGGTGAGACAGAGCCCTGTGCAGAAGATGGATGATGGCATCATCTACCCCAATGCCCGGCCGATAAGCAAACTGGAGGGGGTCCATAGCGGGGCTCACTAGAGGGCGGAGATGTGTGAGAACCAATCTCTCCAAGATCTTCATCAGGTGGGATGTCAGTGCTACAGGTCTGTAGTCATTGAGGTCCATAGGGTGGGGTTTCTTTGGAACTGGTACCACACAAGAAGATTTCCATAATTCAGGGACTATTTCCTGCCTCAGGCTCATATTATACATATATGTAATTATACCACACAGCTGGTCCCCACAAGTCTTAATTAGCCTTGCACTGATGTCATCTGGCCCTGCGGCTTTCCTCGCCTTGATCTTTTTCATCTCCTTCCTCACCTGGGCCCGTGTGAAGGTCAGACTGTGGGCAGATAAAGACGGATTTCTGGATTTACTGGTCTGTTGGGAAGTGGCCGCATGGGGAGAAGTCATTGTGGTGGGGGGAGCTGAAGGACATACTGGGGTGGGAGGAGCTGGTGTGTGATCAAATCTGTTGAAGAATAGGTTTAGTTCATTAAGCCAATTAACATCTGCCTCAATCTGGCAGACAGACTGTTTATGACCCGAAATTCACTTAAGCCCCTCCCAGACCCCCCTTATGTCTTTTCTTTCCATTTGCTTTTCCATTTTTTCTTTATAACTGGCTTTTCCTTGCCTGATTAGATGCCTCAGCTCCTTTTGTACTTCCCTCAACCCCTCCTTATCTCTTGTCCTGAATGCCATCTTTTTCTCCTTAAGTAGTGTTTTTATATCAGAGTTAATCCATGGTTTGTTATTGGAGAAGCACCTCACCACTTTTGTGGGTACTGTGTTGTCCACACAAAAATTAATGTAGTCCATTATGCAGTGTGTGAGTCCTTCTATGTCTTCTCCATAAGAATCCTGCAGAACTTCCCATGCAGTTGTGTCAAAACAATCCCTCAGAGCCTCATCACTCTCCTCGGACCATATCCTCACTGTGCGGGTGACAGCTGGTTCTCTACGTACAAGTGGCTTGTACACAGGTCGGAGATGTACTAGGTTGTGATCCGATCTCCCCAGGGGCGGTAGGGCTGATGAGCTATATGCCTCCCTCGCGTTGGCAAAGAACAAGTCCAGTGTTTTGTTGTCTCTTGTGTGGCAGGTTACATACTGTGTGAAAATGGGCAGTGTGGATGATGGAGAGGCATGGTTGAAATCACCCGACACAAGAAAGAGGGCCTGGGGATGTTTTAACTGTAGAAGGCTCAGCGTGGCTTGTAGGACCTCGCAGGCAGTGTCAGCTTTCGCAGAGGGGGGGACATATGCAGCTATCACGATGACATGCGATAGCTCCCTTGGTAGGTAGAAAGGTCTCATGCTCACAGCTAATAGTTCAATGTCCTCACAGCAAGTTTGCTCCTTAATCACAATGTGCCTAGGGTTACACCATCTATTATTCACAAACATTGCCAGCCCTCCTCCTTTCCTCTTACTGCTCTCCCTTGTCCTGTCTGCCCGAAGGAGTTTAAAACCATCCAAGGAGACCAGAGGGTCAGGAGTAACTTCAGTGAGCCAAGTCTCTGTAAGTAGCATCATGCTGCACGCCCGAAACTCCTGATGATTCCTGGTGAGCGCTGTTAGTTTATCCATCTTGTTTGCAAGAGATCTCACATTGTCCATGATGATGGAGGGAACAGCTGGTCAGTAACGCCTCTTTTTAATCCTCTGAAGAGTACCAGCTCTGCATCGCCTCACCCGCTTTTTCTTTCTCCAAAGCTCGCGGGGGATGTGTGACCAGATGGTATGCCGTCCTGCTGTGTCTCTAAGCTGCAGAATTTCCTCTCTTGTATAGACAAAGGAATTGTCTGCATACACAAAAGATCCCATTTTCAAGCAGAACAAAAAGACAGATAAAAGCAAAAAAAAAGTATCACAAGGGTCCAAGTCTTTGTGTGTGTTTCTTCATAGTGCAAAGTCCTTAAGTAGAGAGGTAAAAAACGAGACAAAGAAAGAAAGATAAGCTAGAGAGTCTCAGAGCTGCTGTAGCAGGCAGCCACTCCAGTGGCGCCATCTTGGGGAAAAAAAAAAAAAAAAAAAAACATAACAAGCTTTGCTGTAACCACTTAAAAGTCCCTTGGCCCTCAAGAGGCGATGCATATGTCTAGGCAGTTTCCTGGTGCTGTGATTGTATTGCCTGGACAAGCTTAGCTGTAACATCCACTTAGAAGACCTTAAGGCCCCAAGAAGTGGTGCGTCTTTCTGGACAGTTTCCTGGTGCTGTGATTGGATTACATGGACAAGCTTAGCTGTAACATCCACTTTGAAGACCTTTGGCCTCCATGAAGTGTTGTGTCTTTCTTTGCAGTTTCCTGATACTGTGATTGAATTGCCTGGATAAGCTTAGCTGTAACATCCAGTTGGAAGAACCTCGGTTCCACAGAGGTGGTATATAGCTCTATGCAGCCTGTAATAGAAGCTGTGCTATTTTACAACTTCGATTCACCCCCCTTTTCCCTAGAAAACATATAAAAGTACTTAAAGTTAAACACAAACACATTAAGCTTCCCTGTGTCCGAAAATGACTAGTCTTCAAACTTATAAAAATGTTTTTCCCATACAGTGAACATTGTAGCGGGTAAAAAAAATAAAAAAGCCAAACTGCCATTATTTCGCTGTTTTGCCTCTCATAAAAAAGATACAATTTTTTTTTTTTCAATTTTTCTCCAATTCCCTCCCATTCTGAAGGTTTGTTTTTTTTGCAGTTTCCCAGTACATAAAATTAATATAAAATGGTACCATTACAAAGTGCAGTTTGTCCCACAAAAATTAAGTGCTCATACGGCCCTGTGAACAGAAAAAAAGTCTCAAATCAAAATCGAAAAATGGATATAGCAGGAAGGGGTTAAGATATAGAAAATAAAAAGGAAAAGAAAATTGATCCACTCTTCACAGACATGGATCATACCATGCGCAGATGAGGAGGGTGGGGTGCTGTTCATGAAAAGCACAGACTGCGGATGTAGACGTGTGAATAAGGCCTAACGTTAGTTGGGCTGTTTCTTTGCAAACAGCACAATGGCAAGATTGTAATAATAGTCAACAGGTTCTGGGGCAGATTTGAAATTCCACAGAAAGAATTGCCATACGGTAGATTTAAAATTTACATCACATGTCAATTATTTGCAGAATTATTTTTGCAGCTTGCAGATTTTATTAAAATACACTTTTCTGCAGACTGCAGATTTTCCAAGCATAAAATCCACAACATTTTCAATAGGAGTCCATGTACTTACAGGAGTTTTCCGGGCAAAAAATAATTTTTCAAAAAGGTCTGTTAGTGCTATTAATGGGTTAATAAATGCCACCAAATACCTTTAGCATTGTTTTGAGTGATTTCTGGGGTTCTCAGTGAGCTCATTGCATCTTCAGCATTTGTTTACATACCAAACTTCCTTTCTGTCTTTACTAAAAGTTCCATGATCCCTCACTTCTCCTGCCTCTCCACTGACTGACCTATATATATATATATATATATATATATATATATATATATATATCTAGATCTGTCCTTGCAGCTGATACAAGGAGTCTAAAGATGGCTTCTGAGGGTGTAGTGGGCGAGCTAGCTAAGGAAACAGGAAGGGGGGGAGAAAGGGAGGGGTTCAGTCAGTGGAAAGGGAGGAGAAGCGAGGGATCATGGAACTTGTAGTAAAGACAGAAAGGAAGTTAGTTATGTAAACAAATGCTGAAGATGCAATGAGCTCACTGAGAACCCCAGAAATCACTCAAAACAATGCTAAAGGTATTTGGTGGCATTTATTAACCCATTAATAGCACTAACAAACCTTTTTTGAAAAATGATTATATATATATATATATATATATATATATATATATATATATACAGTGGGAAAAAAAAAAGATGAGAGAGGCCTGTAATTGACATCATAGGTAGACCTCAACTATGAGAGACAAAATGAGAAAACAAATCCAGAAAATCACATTATCTGATTTTTTAAAAATTTATTTGCAAATTATGGTGGAAAATAAGTATTTGGTCACCTACAAACAAGCAAGATTTCTGGCGCTTACAGACCTGTAACTTCTTCTTTAAGAGGCTCCTCTGTCTTCCACTCATTACCTGTAGTAATGGCACCTGTTTGAAATTGTTATCAGTATAAAAGACACCTGTCCACAACCTAAAACAGTCACACGCCAAACTCCACTATGGTGAAGACCAAAGAGCTGTGGAAGGACACCAGAAACAAAATTGTAGACCTGCACCAGGCTGGGAAGACTGAATCCGCAATAGGCAAGCAGCTTGGTGTGAAGAAATCAACTGTGGGAGCAATAATTAGAAAATGGAAGACATACAAGACCACTGATAATCTCCCTCGATCAGGGGCTCCACGAAAGATCTCACCCCGTGGGGGTCAAAATGATCACAAGAACAGTGAGCAAAAATCCCAGAACCACATGGGGGGACCTAGTAAATGACCTGCAGAATGCTGGGACTAACGTAACAAAGGCTACCATCAGTAACACACTATGCCACCAGGGACTCAGATCCAGTGCAGTGCCAGACGAAGTTTGCTAGAGAGCATTTGGATGTTCCAGAAGAATATTGGGAGAATGTCATGTGGTCAGATGAAACCAAAGTAGAACTGTATGGTAGAAACACAACTCGTTGTGTTTGGAGGAGAGTGAATGCTGAGTTGTATCCAGTGGTGAACCTAGCCTCTTTGCTGCCTGAGGCGGACTATAGAAAGACGCCCCCCCCACCCCAAAAAAAAAAACAAAAAACTGAGTTTCCATGCTACTAGTTTAACACACTGTTATCGTCGCATAATATACACAATACACAAAGTTATAAAACAGTTTTTAAGAATTCTTCTTCCTGTATTACTTCAGTATCAGATCAACAACACGGCATTAACAATGAAAGTAACTTCACACATCTTCTGCTTGGTGGATGGACGAGCCCATGTGGCCCCCATTCTCTATAATAGGAGCCCCGCAGATAGCTGAGTACTGGACTTCGGCTATCTTTGGCACTCCCATTGAAGTGAATGAGAGCCACGCGGGTTCGTCCATCCAGCAAGTGACACACCTATATATATGGCTGCGGTCAGGCTGGATTCCCACCTAGTGGGGGGAAAAACCCAATTCTCAGGCTCAGTGGGGGTCTCAGAAGACAGACCCCCATCACTCAGGTATTTATCCTCTATCATTTAGGTGAATACAGTGCAGTAACATTCTGTGACTTACAGGTGACGTCTCTGACTAATCGGTCACATTTCCCTTCTCTTCCCTCTGGACCTCCATGACCACTTCTTCCAGCTGTGACTTGTCTCTGTAAAGGTTGCAACACAGACATCTTTGGCTCCTCACTTTTCCAGGCATCCAACCCACATTGTCCTCACCTACACAAAGTCCCCATCCTGCTGCTACCCCCAATTATATAATATATGATATAACCCCCCATAATGAATAATACTCCCAAGTGCATCTTTATATTAATAATGTCCGTGTGTACCCTGTATAAATAGTGCCCCTTATTAATAATACCCCAGGTGTTAACTAATTAAAAGGTTTTCCAGGTCATTAATAAACTAATCAGTGGGGTTCAAAAACCCAGGACCCCCACTGATCAGCTGTTTGAATGGTACCTGTGTAAGCGTCGTGACCGCTTCTCTGTTTACATAGTGTAATTCATCTCATAGTGGCCATGTCATGTAACTACAGCCTCGTCCTGTACATGTCTACAGTATGTGACAAGGCTACAATTACATCACACGGTCACTATAAACAGAGAGCGTATAATATAAACAGGTGCCATAGCCCATGTTTATAGCGCCCCATTTACACACACTATAAAGTTCCACAGCAGCCCCTGCACACAGTATTACACAGTGTTATGGCCCGCAGCGGCCCCTGCACACTGTATTATGCCTCTCAGCGGCCCCTGCACACGGTATTATGCTCCATAGTGGCCCCTGCTCACGGTATTATGCCCCGCATTGGCCACTGCACACGGTATTATGTTCCGCAGCAACTCCTGCACACAGTTTTATGCCCCATATTGGCCCCTGCACTGGTATTATGCCCCATATTGGCCCCTGCACTGGTATTATGCTCCATAGTGGCCCCTGCACTGGTATTATGCTCCAGAGTGGCCCCTGCACAGGGTATTATGCTCCATAGTGGCCCCTGCACTGGTATTATCCTCCATAGTGGCCCTTGCACTGGTATTATGCTCCATAGTGGCTCTTGCACTGGTATTATGCTCCATAGTGGCCCCTGCACTTGTATTATGCTCTATAGTGGCCCCTGCACTCGGTATTATGCTCTATAGTGGCCCCTGCACTTGTATTATGCTCCAGAGTGGCCCCTGCACAGGGTATTATGCTCTACAGTGGTCCCTGCACAGGGTATTATGCCCCATAGTGGCCGACCCATGAACTATTATTATACTCTGGGGTCTTTTCAGACCCCAGAGTATAATGATTGGAGACCCAGGGGGAGAATACAAACATAAAATTCAGAGTTACTTACCTATCCTGGACACCGGTGCACTGCTTGCAGCTTTCGGCCCTGTTTAATTGCGCACACACGTCACGTGATCAGGCCGGCGACGCGACCTGATGACGTCACCAGAGGCCTCAAGCCTGCTCGGAGTTACATCGGATCGCAGGAGGTGAGTAACACTGTTTTTTATGTTCCCTCACCAACCCTAGGCCTCCGATTATTATACTCCGGGGTCTGAATAGACCCCGGAGTATAATAATAGTAGTATTTGCGGCCCGCGGCCCAACTTACCGATGCCCGCGGCCACTCACAGCAGCATCCGCTTCCCTTTCTGCGTCCCATAGCAGAAGGGGAAGCGGGGGCGGCCACGAGCAGACGTGGGGTAGGTAAATAAATAGGCCCTGACCTGCTGGGGATACTCCAACAGGTTACGGCCTATTTATATATATATAAAAAAAGCTATACTCACCTGCGATGCCTTGATGCAGCCGCTGCCTCCTCCTCTTCTTGTCCGCAACGTCTGTGTCTCAGCGTAGGCGGCGTGATGACGTCATTGTATCGCTGCCTGCGCTGAGATGCGACGTCTTGTAAACCAGCCCAGGACAGGCCGCGCTCAGCTCTGTTTTTTTTTTTTTTTTTTTTAAAGCGGCCTGTCCTGGGCTGGTTTACATTAAATAGTAAAAATGCCGCCCCCCGGACAGTGCCGCCTGAGGCGGCCGCCTCACTTCGCCTCATTAGCGGTGCGCCCCTGGTTGTATCCAATGAATACCATAAATACTGTGAAGCATGGGGGTGGCAACATCATGCTTTGGGCGATTTCTCTGCAAAGGGACCAGGACAACTGATCCGTGTACATGAAAGAATGAATGGGGCCATGTATCGTGAGATTTTGAGTGCAAACCTCCTTCCATTAGCAAGGGCATTGAAGATGAAACATGGCTGGGTCTTTCAGCATGACAATGATCCCAAGCACACTGCCAGGGCAACGAAGGAGTGGCTTCGTAAGAAGCATTTCAAAGTCCTGGAGTGGCCTAGCCAGTCTCCAGATCTCAACCCCATAGAAAACCTTTGGAGGGAGTTGAAAGTCCGTGTTGCCCAGCGACATCCCCAAAACATCACTGCTCTAGAGCAGATCTGCATGGAGGAATGGTCCAACATACCAGTAACAGTGTATGCCAACCTTGTGAAGACTTACAGAAAACGTTTGACCTCTGTCACTGCCAACAAAGGATATATAACAAAGTATTGAGATGAACTTTTGTTATTAACCAAATACTTATTTTCCACCATAATTTGTAAATAAATTCTTTAAAAATCAGACAATGTGATTTTTCCGGATTTGCTTTCTCATTTTCTCTACCATAGTTGAGGTCTACCTGTGATGTCAATTACAGGCCTCTCTCATCTTTTTAAGCGGGAGAACTTGCACAATTGGTGGCTGACTAAATACTTTTTTTCCCCACTGTACAGTATATATATATATATATATATATATATATATATATAATTTATAAGTGCCATGTATATATAGTGTGTGATTATTTTTATATATATACAGTATATATATATATATATATATATATATATATATATATACACACATATATATATATATATATATATATATATATATATATATAAAATCTTGCGCAAAACAATTTCTGCTACATCGTGTGAATATGGTCTGAACAGGGTGGTAACGCCTCAGCCTGACGTATTTATTATAACTCGCGCCACTTTCTTGTTGTGAGTTGTAATGGAAATCTATGACAATTCATTTATTTTTTTTTTATTTTAATTATTATGCTTACGTATATATCGCCATCATATTCTGCAGCTCTTTACAGACATTGACACTGTCCCATATAGGGCTCACAATCTACATCCCCTATCAGTATATCTTTGGAGTGTGGGGAGGAAACCAGAGTACCCGGAGGAAACCCACGCAAACACGAGGAGAACATACAAACTCCTTGCAGATGTTGTCCTTAGCAGAATTCGAACCCAGGACTCCATTGCTGCAAGGCTGCAGTGCTAATTGACATACTGTAGATCTAAATTCGGACATATTGCTGCATGCCTGATGTATGAGTAAATAGTTACTATAGTTAGGGCCTCCATACAGCAACTCCATTCTAGCTGTTTCAGTACTGTACTGACTAGAATGGAGTTGCTGCAGGTAGGTTCATGGTCTTGGTGTATTTTGCAGTTACTATAGGTAGGTCCTCCTTACAGCAACTCCATTCTAGCTGTCTCACTACTGTACTGACTAGAATGTAGTTGCTGCAGGTAGGTTCATGGTATTGGTGTACTCTGTAGTTACTATCAGTAGGTTCATGGTCTCAGTGCTTTCTGTGAAAGTCAGCATAGGATCTAGGTCTAACAATAAACCCCGCACAGCAAATAGGCAGCAGCCCCCCAATGTCCAGATCACAACAGCATAAAGGTGGCAGTGCCCCAGGGACTGGGGCCTCCTCCCACCCCCACAGCACACAGGGGGCAGCACCCCTCCTCCCAATGCATAGGTGGCAGCAGCACCCCATGGATACCTGCCCCTCACCCTTAGATGCCAGAAGCTCCCCAAAGACTCATGCCCCTCCCTGGATGCCAGCAGCACCCCAGGGACCGCTGCTTCCCCATTACATGCCAGAAGCACCCTCATGGACCTCTGCCCCCCATAGATGCCAGAGACTCCCCAAGGACCCCTGCCCCCCATAGATGCCAGAAACTCCCCAAGGACTCCTGCCCCCCCTTAGATTCCTACAGCACACCACGGATCCCTGCTCCTCCCCCTTTAGATGCCAGAAGCTTCCCAAGGACCCCTGCTCCCTCTTAGATACCAGAAGCACCCCACGGATTCCTGCCCCCCCCTTAGATGCCAGAAGCTCCCCAAGTACCCCTGCCCCACCCTTAGATACCAGCAGCACCCCACTGATCCCTGCCCCCCATTTAGATGCCAGCAGCTCCCCCACAGACCCCTGACCCCCCTTAGATACCAGAAGCTCCTCAAGGACCCCTTCCCCCCCATAGATGCCAGAAACTTCCCAAGGACCCCTGCCCCCCTTAGATTCCTGCAGCACACCACGGATCCCTTCTCCCCCCCCCCCTTAGATGCCAGAAGCTTCTCAAGGACCCCTGCCCCCCCTTAGATACCAGAAGCACCCCACGGATTCCTGCCTTCCCTCGACTCATCTCTCGACTAATACTGCGAGCTATTGCGCATACGCGGGCCAGGAGACATCTTCGTGACCACAATCGCTCGGGAAGTCTATTGCGCATGCCCGAGTTGCGCGCGTCGCTGATGACGTCACATGACAGGAGGAGGCAGGAGGGAAGATAAGTAAGGTGGGGAGGGGTGTAGTGAAGGGAGGGGACTGGAAGTGAGGGAACGGGAGGAAAGGGGAGGAGAGAGAGTGGGGGATATAGTATTTGACCCCCATCTCCGGAAGCGGAGAAACGGATCGTCACAGAATACTAAGAAGATGTGCCTGGGGCACGTGACAGCCCCAGCGATAATGGTAAGTATTAATTTTTGCTAATTAAAGTAATTTATAAAGTAGATGAGTGGGGGGTGTTTAGTTTAATGTTAAATTTTTGTATTATCCCGGACTACCCCTTTAAGCTCTTTCAAAAGTGATGGGTCATTGATGAAGTCAGCTGTTCTTGTTTTATGTTTTCTCATCATGCAAATCCTACAATTAAAAAAATGCAAAATATAAACCCATTAATGTATTTTAATAATTTTAAAATATTCTGCTATTAAAATTGAGGAAGATTCATTCACACTAGTGAAAAGTATAGGCCAGTTTACCTTGTTTGAGATTCTCTCTTGCATCCTGCCCTGGATCATAATGTAATGTGACTGATCTTCCCTTCAGACACGCATTTCTATTAACCTGAAAGCTCTCAAAAAGGCCACTCACATAGAGTGTTATCTAAATGTAAATTATTTGGTATTCTAAAATACATTTATATTCAGTCGCCAAGAGACAACCTAGTAATAATTCGATCAAGTCAAGTTTTTGGATAAAACAATGTTATATATACTCCAGATTTACAGGTAAAGACTGCAAAGTCAGCAAATAACTTTTCAGATTTTATCATAGTGAGACCAGCAAAATTATCAAATATGGTTTGTGAAAGCAAAATTTTGTTTGAAAAATTCAATTCTCTTTTGTGACGTGGATGGAATTGTATCATAACCAATAAAAGCATATGTCCATAAACATAATAATCAGGAGGATAACAAATGTGCTTCTGTGTACCAGATAAACATAAATACCTAAAGAAAATGTATACTATATATGTAACACAGAGTTACCCCTAGGAATAGAAAATAAATGCAAAAATAAAAATAACCTTTTTAGTTTTTCTCGTAACATGTCATCTTTCAGTCCTCAGTGCCTTCAAAGTGATTGTCCTGTAGGCGTGTCATTTTAGTTGGCATTTGCATTATCTCTCAGCTCTCTGTTTAATCTATATACCGGGGAAATCTCCCAGTGCATATATTAAATGGAATCTTAGACCCTCATTCACCTAATGGAGGATAAGAAAAACCTTACATTTGAGAGATATCCATCAGAAGCTCCACTTTTTTGCTGTATAGAATAGTGTGATATACCTTTTTCTTACATGAGTGCTTTGGGTGAGTGGGTGTATGCACTCATTTTTATGTCTTGGTTTAACATGTGCATTACTTGCATACATTAACATCTTAAGTTTTTAACTTGAAAAGGCATTGTCAATTCAACAAATGTCCCAGAAATGAAAAATACAGGAAATTTTGAGAAACTTTGTTGTATATCTTAACAGAGACCAATGCCTTCTTCTGCTCCTATCGGACTGTTTTCCTGCTCCCCTATTTCTGCTAAAATGACTTTCTCTGTGAAAATCTGTGCTCTATCCCTCTTGAGACAAATGACAGGTCACAAGACTCCTATGACTTATCTCTATATAAATCTATGGAGGGAACATAAGAGTTAATGAGAAAGAAGACGGGCTTAAATGGGTGAACCATCATGAACCAGATTCGACCCAAATATTACAAATTGTCCATTTTGTAACAAAACTGAACAAATGCAGATTAGCTTCGAACAAACAAAAATGGCGGGGCTACGAGAAAATGACCACTTGCAAAATACAGTATACTTGGGTGAATTCTTACTCACACGTTGACCCATAAGGTAATATTATTTGGGGACTTTGCTTCTTATAAATACATGGAAATTTATTGAAGTCTTCATGAAAAAATAAATACAGGAAAAACTTACAGAATAATAGAAATATCAATGTCTATTATTCTTACATCATTGAAGAAGTTCATAGTTAGCTTTCATTAATGTATGGAGGTTATCAGCCTGGAAACTTTATTTGTCTTGGATGTTCATCTCTGTGTGGTGATCATCTGTGGGATGGTCATCTTCGCACAACATGTCTCAAAACAACAGAGAGACAGACAGGCCAGACAGACCCAGGTATGTATGTCTAGCAATCATTTATATTCATTGGAGGGGGTGTACCTTAGAATTTACAAACTCTTGCCACTGTATATGGATAACACTAAAATAACTTATCTTATGCCAGAGATGTAGCGAGCGATGGGGGCAGAGGGGGCGGCTGCCCCGGGCCCACTGAATTTTTGGGGGGCCCACCCCGGGGCCGCCATTAATACAGCCTTTATTTCTAACTAGAGCGGTGTCTGCAGACACCGATCTAGTTATAATGCTTCCTGATGCTTAACTGTCTTGTAAACCGCAAGCTAATACAGGCCTGCGGTTTACAAGACGCCGAGACCACAGACCGATGTGCGGCGCGATGACGTCACAACATCGCGCCGCCCGCGCTCAGACACAGACGTCCTGTGTGTGGACAGGGAGGAAGCAGCGGCGGCTCCATTCATCAGCATCGCAGGTGAGTATGACTTTTTTTTGTGGGTATATTAATAGTATAAGGGGTAGATAGGAGGGGGAAATATAACTATAAAGGGAGGATTCATTAGGGGGCATTATGACGATGGGGGGGTCCTTTATATAAGGGTTATTGGGGGGTATTATTAATACAAGGGGGAGGTTATTTATATAAGGAGCCATTAGGGGGCATCATTTATATAAGGGGTCATTATGAACATAAGGGGGTGGTCATTAATATAAGGGGTCATTAGAGGTGCAGTATTTATGTCAGGGGGAATCAGGGGCATAATATGAGGGTCAATTTAATTGAATGAAAGTGGCACTTGGGCTTTATTAAGACTAAGGCCCCACGTAGCGGGCTGCAGCAAAAACCATGGCGGTAACATTGTGGTTTTTCCCGCAGCGCTTTTCACAGAAGGTCTGCAGAGGTTTCCTCTGTGGACTTTCTGTTTTCAATACACCTATATGGAAACCGCCAGTGTTTCTGTAGGTATAATTGACATGCTGCGATTTCCAAAACTGCAACAGTTTTGGAAATCGCAGTGCGTCTGCTGCACATATTTTTCCGTAATGTGTGGATGGGATTTGCTAGAATGCCACAGTTTTTTTTTTGTGGGTTTTCACCACATGGGGCCCCATCCTATCCCCACTTTGCAGTAAAATATGCGCAGCGGAAACGCTGCGATTTCCAAAACAGTCGCAGTTTTGGAAATCGGAGCATGTCAGTTATACCTACGGAAACACCGGCGGTTTCCCTATAGATATAATTGAAGCAGAAAGTCCGCAGAGGAAACCTCTGTGAACTTTCTGTGCAAAGTGCTGCAGGAAAAACCGCGATGCGTCGCCGCCGTGGTTTTTCCCACAGCTGTTTTTTGCTACGGGATGCTACATGGGGCCTTGGCCTTAAGGAGTTTTCCAGCTCATTTTTATTGATGCTCTATCCTCAGAATAAATCATCAATAAGAGATAAGTGATTCCCCACTGATCAGCTGTATGAAGGGGCTATGGCGCCTGTTTATATCACACGCTGTCTGTTTATAGTGACCGTGTGATATAATTCCAGCCTTGTCACATAGATGTGTATAGGACGAGGCTGTAGTTACATTACATGGCCGCTATGAGATGAACGACACTATGTAAACAGAGAAAGGGTCATGGCGCAAACAGCTGATCCTGGGGGTCCCGGGAATTGGAACCCCAATAATTTTTTTTTCCCTTGTTTTTTTTTCCCTTTTCAATTGGGAAATACCTGGGACATTATTAATAAGGGGAACTATTTAAAGGGGGTGCACAGGGAAGTTATTAACTTAAAGATGCACTTAGGGGTATTATTCATTATGGGGGGTTATATTATATATTATATAATTGGGGTAGCAGCAGGATGGGTGTGCAGGTGAGGACAATGTGGGTCAGGTGCCTGGAAAAGTGAGGAGCCAAAGACTGGAAGAAGTGGTCATGGCCGTTCGGATGAAAGAGAAGGGAAATGTGAAGGATTAGTCAGAGACGTCACCGGTAAGTCACAAAATGTTACTGCCCTGTATTCACCTAAATTGTTTGCAGAGCCCTGTGTAGAGCTGCTATATACCACTATACGCACACCGTATACTCATAGTATCGGTATACGAACATGTCCAAGTTGGGGGCCCACTTGGACATGTTCGCCCCTGATGCTGAACCCCTAGCTACGCCTCTGTCTTGTACCCTTGACACACCCATGTATTCTAAGATAGAAGTGTTTTGTCAGCAGAATAGAAATAACCCTTACATGCTATGAATATTGTTATCTAATAATATTTAACACCACCGCTGTATGTTTGACCAGGAAATATAGAGGAGACATGTGTGCAATGACTTGGACACTGTGATTTTGTAGCAACACCTGACAGCCTCTTAGCCAATTGCAGGTGAACTTTACAATGCTGATGTCATATGGAGTATAAAAGCTTGTACACTTCTACACTTGATCAGCCTTTAGTTGCTGTAAATGATGGACATGCAAATAAATCTGTGATCCATCTCACTGCATCATAGGCTAACTTGTCTGTTGTGCAATAAAGCAATTTCTCTATACACATTCTTTGAAAATACTTTTTTACTGACAAGACAATGCAGTTAAAAATGTTTTCTTAACATCCTTTTTTGGGAAAGAGTTTACATTTTTTTTTATTAAATTCATACTGCTGTTCTAACAGCAAAGAGCTGATTTCGCCTGCGCAAATCTTAAAAAAAATAACTCCGTTATACAAGCGGTTCCTTGTTGTTCACCCTATATACAATCTAGTCTTCACTAATCCTAAAAAAAACCTCTTGTAATTTCAAGGTTGTTTTTTCCAATCTGGTAGCCAAATAGTCAAACACACAGTGTGACTTGAGTTTGCCTTCCGACTCCTTCTGGTCCACCCAGACAGTTTCCCTCTACTTGGCTGTAAGTGGGAGGGCTCCTATTATGTTGACCGCTGTCTTCCCATGGGCTGTAACATCTCCTGTGCCTATTTTGAATGTTTTACCACTTTTATAGAATGGGTCGTCAAGGAGCACTCACAGTTGCATATCTTGATAATTTTTTATGTATAGGTCTGCCCAATTCATTGGTGTGCTTGGTCCTTTTGTCCACTCTGGAGCAGGTAACATGGTGCTTTGGCATCCCCTTGGCACTAGACAAGGCGGAGGGCCCGACTACTGTTCTCAAATTCTTTGGAATCAAGATTGACTCGGTTGCCATGAAATGTAGGCTCCCCATGGACAAGCTGCTGGACCTGCGCGCGTCCATGTCTCAGATACAGATTGCTAAAAATGTGACCCTATGGCAACTGCAGTCTATTCTGGGAAAACTGAATTTCGCCTGCAGAATTATCCCAATGGGCCGTATTTTCTGCAGGCGCCTGGCTCAGGCCACAGCAGGGGCTAGGATCAATATTCATTGATTAAGCGTTTCTGTTTATGCGCAATATATATATATATATATATATATATATATATATATATATATATACACACACAATAGTGCAGCCTCTGCTAATACAAAAAATTATCTCTGTTATTTCAGTGTATTTTGGTAAGTGCACCCAATATACAGTCTAGCCTGTACTAAGCTTAAAAAACATCTTGTAATTTAGTCAGCCACCAATTGTGCAAGTTCTCCCACTTAAAAAAATGAGAGAGGCCTGTAATTGACATCATACTGTAGGTAGACCTCAACTATGAGAGACAAAATGAGAAAACATAGCTAGAAAATCACATTGTCTGATTTTTTTAAGAATTTATTTGCAAATTATGGTGGAAAATAAGTATTTGGTCACCTACAAACAAGCAAGATTTCTGGCTCTCACAAACCTGTAACTTCTTCTTTAAGAGGCTCCTCTGTCCTCCACTCATTACCTGTAGTAATGGCACCTGTTTGAAATTGTTATCAGTATAAAAGACACCTGTCCACAACCTCAAACAGTCACACTTCAAACTCCACTATGGTGAAGACCAAAGAGCTGTGGAAGGACACCAGAAACAAAATTGTAGACCTGCACCAGGCTGAGAAGACTGAATCTGCAATAGGCAAGCAGCTTGGTGTGAAGAAATCAACTGTGGGATCAATAATTAGAAAATGGAAGACATACAAGACCACTGATAATCTCCCTCGATCAGGGGCTCCACGCAAGATCTCACCCTGTGGAGTCAAAATGATCACAAGAACGGTGAGCAAAAATCCCAGAACCACATGGGGGGACCTAGTGAATGACCTGCAGAAAGCTGGGACTAACGTAACAAAGGCTACTGTCAGTAACACACTACACCGCCAGGGACTCAGAACCTGCAGTGCCAGACGTGTCCCCCTGCTTAAGCCAGTACATATCTGGGCCCATCTGAAGTTTGCTAGAGAGCATTTGGATGTTCCAGAAGAGTATTGGGAGAATGTCATATGGTCAGATGAAACCAAAGTACAACTGTTTGGTAGAAACACAACTCGTTGTGTTTGGAGAAGAGTGAATGCTGAGTTGTATCCAAAGAACACCATACCTACTTTGAAGCATGGGGGTGTCAACATCATGCTTTGGGGCTGTTTCTCTGCAAAAGGACCAGGACGACTGATCCATGTACATGAAAGAATGAATGGGGCCATGTATCGTGAGATTTTGAGTGCAAACCTCCTTCCATCAGCAAGGGCATTGAAGATGAAACGTGGCTGGGTCTTTCAGCATGACAATGATCCCAAGCACACTGCCAGGGCAATGAAGGAGTGGCTTCGTAAGAAGCATTTCAAGGTCCTGGAGTGGCCTAGCCAGTCTCCAGATCTCAACCCCATAGAAAATCTTTGGAGGGAGTTGAAAGTCCATGTTGCCCAGCGACAGCCCCAAAACATCACTGCTCTAGAGGAGATCTGCATGAAGGAATGGGCCAACATACCAGCAACAGTGTGTGCCAACCTTGTGAAGACTTACAGAAAACGTTTGACCTCTGTCATTGCCAACAAAGGATATATAACAAAGTATTGAGATGAACTTTTGTTATTGACCAAATACTTATTTTCCACCATAATTTGCAAATAAATGTGATTTTCTGGATTTGTTTTCTCATTTTGTCTCTCATAGTTGAGGTCTACCTATGATGTCAATTACAGGCCTCTCTCATCTTTTTAAATGGGAGAACTTGCACAATTGGTGGCTGACTAAATACTTTTTCTCCCCACTGTATATATATATATATATATATATATATATATACAGTACAGACCAAAAGTTTGGACACACCTTCTCATTCCAAGAGTTTTCTGTATTTTCATGACTATAAAAATTGTAGATTCACACTGAAGGCATCAAAACTATGAATTAACACATGTGGAATTATATACTTAACAAAAAAGTGTGAAACAACTGAAAATATGTCTTATATTCTAGGTTCTTCAAAGTAGCCACCTTTTGCTTTGATTACTGCTTTGCACACTCTTAGCATTCTCTTGATGAGCTTCAAGAGGTAGTCACCTGAAATGGTTTTCACTTCACAGGTGTGCCCTGTCAAGTTTAATAAGTGGGATTTCTTGCCTTATAAATGGGGTTGGGACCATCAGATGTGTTGTTCAGAAGTCAGTTTGATACACAGCTGATAGTCCTACTGAATGGAGTATTAGAATTTGTATTATGGCAAGAAAAAAGCAGCTAAGTAAAGAAAAACGAGTGGCCATCATTACTTTAAGAAATGAAGGTCAGTCCGAAAAATTGGGAAAACTTTGAAAGTGTCCCCAAGTGCAGTGGCCAAAACCATCAAGTGCTACAAAGAAACTGGCTCACAAGAGGACCGCCCCAGGAAAGGAAGACCAAGAGTCACCTCTGCTGCAGAGGATAACTTCATCCATGTCACCAGACTCAGAAATCACAGGTTAACTGCAGCTCAGATTAGAGACCAGGTCAATGCCACACAGAGTTCTAGCAGCAGACACATCTCTACAACAACTGTTAAGAGGAGACTGTGTGCAGCAGGCCTTCATGGTAAAATAGCTGCTAGGAAACCACTGCTAAGGACAGGCAACAAGCAGAAGGCATGCTATTCCATCTGGTTTGCGTTTAGTTGGACCATCATTTATTTTTCAACAGGACAATGAACCCAAACACACCTCCAGACTGTATAAGGGCTATTTGACCAAGAAGGAGAGTGATGGGGTGCTACGCCAGATGACCTGGCCTCCACAGTCACCAGACCTGAACTCAATCGAGATGGTTTGGGGTGAGCTGGACCGCAGAGTGAAGGCAAAAGGGCCAACAAGTGCTAAGCAACTCTGGGAACTCCTTCAAGACTGTTGGAAGACCATTTCAGGTGACTACCTCTTGAAGCTCATCAAGAG
This sequence comes from Leptodactylus fallax, assembly GCA_947044405.1. Lineage (NCBI taxonomy): Eukaryota > Metazoa > Chordata > Amphibia > Anura > Leptodactylidae > Leptodactylus > Leptodactylus fallax. Next base: position 8,947,973 of record CAMRHE010000010.1, on the reverse strand, counting down.
AATGCTAAGAGTGTGCAAAGCAGTAATCAAAGCAAAAGGTGGCTACTTTGAAGAACCTAGAATATAAGACATATTTTCAGTTGTTTCACACTTTTTTGTTAAGTATATAATTCCACATGTGTTAATTCATAGTTTTGATGCCTTCAGTGTGAATCTACAATTTTTATAGTCATGAAAATACAGAAAACTCTTGGAATGAGAAGGTGTGTCCAAACTTTTGGTCTATACTGTATATATACTGTATATACACAGTAGTGCAGCCACTACTGATCTAAAAAACAGAATCTTCGTTATTTCAGCATTTTTTTTTTGGTTAATAATTAAGCACATGAAGAAACACTCATGCATGTACTAATAATAATGCCAGTGTATGCATGGACCCATGGGCCTGTCATGGTTGTTGTTCTTGGCCAGCATGGTGGTCATCATCATCATCTTGAAACAGATAAGGGTCAGCCTCCTCCCTTGGCTGTGCCTGTGACATCTTAAGAGCCCCCTCTGCATCCAAGGGAGAGTCTTCCACCTCTTCCTCTTCTTTCATTCTAAGAGTTCCAGTCTGCTTCTAGTTTTGGTGTCAACGCCTGTAGCCACAGGATTGTTGTACTTCCTGAGAATGAATATTAAGTTTTTGATTATTTAGCTGGCTCATCTCAGTCACAGGAGGATATTGCATCCGAGAGCGATGTGATCTTGAGGGTGGTGGCAGTGGTGGTAATAAGGAAGAAGGTGGTGGCAGTGGTTATAGCAACTATTCCAGCCATTGCAGCAACTGCATGAGGTCATCTCCCGCATGGGAATACTTTTGTACATTACCAATCAATGAATCAATGGCGATATGCAAGATCTGCAAGCAGAAACTTTGCCATGGCTGTGCTGGAACAAATGTAGGAACAACAGCTCTACATACTCACATGAAAAGGCATCACTCTCTAATTTAGAAAAAGATTCTTGACAGTGGCAGTGTCAATGGCAGGAGAAGTCAGCAATGTTGTACTTTTACTCCTTCCTGTGATCTTCCTTGTACGCAGGCCATATTTACACCCAGCACATGGCCATCTTCGTTATCATCATCATCACCAACAGTTTCTCCTACTCCTCCTCATCCATGCTAATGTCAGTCATCCCTAAGGGAATGTGTGGCCAGGAGACAGCAATATGCGTCCAGTCATCTGGCAGTTGTGCAACTAAACTTGCGCATGGTCAAGCTGCTGGCCGTGCCGTTGTGTTTCGCCAGAGGTTGGCATCCGCTCATCTTCAATGGAGGATACCTAGATGCCATTATTTCTCTAGGAAAGCTGTCCCTGCTTTATATTGCTATGTGCGAGAGAAAATCTGCCTTTCCTTGTATACATCAGTCTGGGGAAACGTGCACACGATCGTCAACACGTGGAGTAGTAATTATGGACAAGGACAATACATGGCTTTCATGACCCACTGAGCCAATGTTTTAAATGGCAGTGGCCATAGTAAAGAAACACAAGGCCAGGTGCTAGTTCTAACCAATTTTGCAGGCCCAGTTCCAACAGCATGCAGGGCCCATACACCCCTTCTGGATCCTCCTCTCTGGATTGTTTCCCACCACCATCTTCACTAGGGCAAGCTGTTACTTCCACTCCTCTTCCTCCTCTTCCACTTCTTGTTCATGGGTGTAATGTGAAGTGCTGCCATGCAGTTTTGCAATTAATGAGCCTGGACCTGAGGAATCACACAATGGAGGAGCTGATTCACTCTAAACTGCAGCAAGTATCGCTCTGGATGGCTACTTGTCAACTCCAACTGGGCAATGTTGTCAGAAAAATGGCACCAATGTTGTTGCTGCACTGCAGAAAGGACGAATAACACATTGTCCCTGTATGGCGCATGTCCTTAATCTGGTGGTTCGCCACTTTATTAACCTGTATAGTGGTTTAAAAGAGGTGATCCTCATGGCCAGAAATATCTCTGCATGTTTCAGCTGTTCTTACGTTGCAAAAAAAGGGCCCTGATGTTAAAGCAGGAAAGACTCAGGCAGCCAGTAATGCAGTTGAACAAGATAATACTTTACTTCAGCAACTGGAGAAGGTACAACAAGCAGCTTCCAAATGGGGGTAGTAGTCTCTCAGTGTCCAATTCCCCAGCCTTGGTCTTAGGAGAGTGCCCAGAGATGATAAAGGCTCTAAGGCTGACTCCACTCCAGCTACAACTCCTCTCATGTGCTACTCCCAGCTATGGATATTGGGGACTGTAGTGCAGGGTAGTCCTGATAGGGATCTAGTTACCTTTTGCTAAGGTCCCGTGTCAACTCCTCCTGTCAGCGCACTCCACTGCTCCTCCTGGCACATAGTCCAAAGTCCTGATAGCCAAACTCCCTTCTCAGGCTGTCTCTGGATGAGCCTAGGGCAACGTTTTCTCCTCCTATAAGCTGTATGGACGGCTGCTGAAGTCAAATCTCAGTGCTGGTGCTGTTCTCTCTGCAGACTGCAAGAACTCAACTGTCCACACACTAGACAGGAACTGAACTGACTGAGACTTAAACGGTCGTCAAGGAGATAAAGTCTCCTTCAAACCCACCCAGCGGCCTGTGCTTGGCCACAGCTGTACCAAGGGGAAGGTTTGAACACTGGGGGAACCACAGGGAAAAAGCAACAAGGGAAAAGCTGCGAACAATATATACAAATGACACTTAATATAGAGGACGGGACATACAAACATAACCCAATAGATGAGCAATATATACAAATGACACTTAACATAGAGGGCAAGACATACCAACATAACCCAGAGGCACAATAGACAAACACTTAAAGCAGTAGCACTCTGGGATGCTGCACTATCAGTTCAGAATTTAGAGAGACCACTGTAACTGTCAGTCGCACGTGCACCCAGATGGCCTATTCCCGCTACCAGTCCTCCTCACTTAGCCAGCAGTCTTCCTCGTCTGCCAGTGCCACAAATGTCAGGAGGAGTATCTGGAAATCCCAGTACAGTATCTGGAAGAAGGTAAACCAAATTATTTTCAGTTTGCAGCGCAAACCAGAGTCATCACAGGCAACTGACACACACCCACTGACTACATCTAGAGTGCACCCATAGTCCAGCAGTTAACTCTGACCCCATGGAATTCTGAGTCAATAGGTTAGAGCAGTGGAAGGAGCTGGCCCAGTAATTTTACAAGATGTATTTGCCCTATTAAGTTAAAGGGGGATATTCCTATTTGGAGAGCTCTCTTTTAAAGGGAGCCTGTCACCAGAACCCAGTTTATCAACCTATCCCCCCAGATAGATATGCTACAGTAGGGTCACCTGAGCAAATGAGCTATTTGGAGCAACAAGGATGTTGTCATTGCTCCAAATAGTTAAGCAGCAGTACTCTAATTCCTCCAAAGAACTCATTTCTCATGGCACCGATTTTGCAAAGGGAAAACAGTTTGATTCAGGTGACCCTATCCTATTTATCTGCAGGGCTGGTTTGATATAGTAACATAGTAGCATAGTAAATGAAGCTGGATGAAGACACAGGTCCATCAAGGCCTAAAACCCTTCTGTGTTATCTAAAGGAAGGCAAAAAACCTCATGATGCTAATTGCTCCATGTCAAGTGAAAAAATTCAGTTTAAATCCTTTAAACACCTTTACCACTATACCAAAAATCTAAAACTCATAACCTGTAATATTTTTCCATTCTCAAAAGGCATCCAGGCCCTTTTTGATCTTGCACAATGAATTCACCATCACAATATTTTGTGATGCTTTACTGCTTTCACAGTAATTTCTGTCTATGTTGCTTGTGAAATGTTCTTTTCTATAGGCGTAATGATGTCCCCTTGTCACTGTCACAGGCCTAGATGTAGAAAGATAATTAGACAGGTCTTTGTACTGTACCTTCATGTATTTGTACATTGTGATTAGATCTCCTTGTAGCCATCTTTTTTCTAAACTGAAGAAGCTCAAATTTGTTAATCTGTCTCTGTATTCCAATCCACTCACTCCCACTTCCCTGCTTATTTTGCACGTCCTTCTCTGCATTCTCTCTAGTTCAGTTATGTCCTTCTTGTACACTAGGGTAAAAAAAAATTCCACACCATAGTCTATTAGTGTCCATACTAGTCATTTGCATAGAGGAATAACTATGTTCTTGTCATGAGAATCTATATCTCTTTTGATACATTACATATTTTTTTTTCCTTGGCAGCAGCTGCCTGGCACTGGTCACTAATGGTAAGCTTAATATTAATATTAATAATATTTCAGTGACAGTCTTACTCAGTAATTTACTATTATGTACATAATCATGCTTTTTATTTGTTTGACCAAAATGCATAACCTCACGTTTGTCTGCATTAAACTTAATTTGCCAAGTTTCCGCCTATGCTTCCAGCTTCTAAAGATCTCTGTAAGGGTCTTGCCAGACGTAGCAATACCCTCATACTATTTCAGGGGTCTGGAAGGAAGGACAGAGACAAGTGTGCCCTAATCTCACCCCAGCCACTGTCCCTTCCTATTGCCTCAGTTTACCCTAAAAGGTAAAAGGACAACTCGAAGACGAGCCCTATACTGAGTAAAACGACACACAGAACAAGACACACAACAGAGGAGAATGGTAAACAAGCCAGGGGTCACAACTAGAGAAGCAAACGTGGTACCAAATCGAAATCCAAGAGAGTAGTCACAAGGCAAGCCAAAGGTCAGAGATAATAGCAAGGTCAAAATCAAAGGTACAATGAAAGCAGGCAAAGTCAGTGCAATAACCGGCAACTGGCTGTGAAAGTGGCATCCCGTATATAGAAAGTCTGGGCCCAGCCCCAGACCTGATAGGTACACAGGCTGTCAATCACACAGGCAAGGAAAAGATTAACTCTGTGTGGTCCAGAGAGAAACAATGCTCAGAACATGGGTGTGGCTGGAAATCCTTTACACAGCAAGGAAACTAGGACCGCATTCAGACTAAACATCCAGAATCCTAAGCAAAGAATCAAACTGAGGACGCCTCCTACGCTCCAGCATGCGAGCAAGCAGAGAGTGGAGCAGAGACCTGAACAGGCAGAGACATAACAATCTCCCTGTAATATTCTATCCTCCTCAGTTTTGATTACTTTATAGAGTTTAGTATCATCTGCAAATATGGAAACCCTGCTCTGTAAATCCTCTACCAGGTCATTAATAAACATATTTACCCCTTAAGGACTGGGCCATTTTTCGTTTTTGCATTTTCGTTTTTCCCTCTCCACATTCCAAGAACCATAACTTTTTCATTTTTCAGTTCAGAGACTCACATGATGGCTTATTGTTTGTGAAACAAATTGTACTTTGTAATGTGACTATTCAATATGCTGTGAAATGTACTGGGAAACTAGAAAAAAATTCACAATGAGGTGAAATTGGAGTAAAAATGCATTTGCCCCAATTTCATATGGGTTTCATTTTTACGGCGTTCACTGTGTGGTAAAAATGACATGTTACCTGTATTCTGCAGGTCAGTACGATCACGGCAATACCAAATTTATATAGTATTTTCAATGTTATGATACCTTTTTAAAAATGAAAAACTTTGCAAAATAGAAAAGATCACTTTTTTATTATCACTTATTGCTGCTGTTAGCGGCGGGTCCTGGCTGTATGGAGCCCTCTCCATACATCCCCATGTGATCAATGACGTACAGGTATGTCATTGGTCGTTAAGGGGTTAAAAAGTAGAAGACCCAATACTAACCCATGTGGTGACTGTGACCCAATATGAATATTTTTCATTAACAAGTACCCTCTGTCCGTTTTTGACCAATCAGTTTTTTTTTCACCTTCCCCCTTCTTCATTCTGAGCATGTGCAGAGGGAAAAACAGATTGCAAAACGGACACAAACTGATTGCTATCAGTTTGTAATCAGTATGCTATCAGCATGTAATCCGTTTTATATAGACCTCAATGTTAAAAAAAAAAAAACGGATTGGTTGCTGTCCGTCTGGAATCCTTATTTTCAGTACGGAGAGAAAGTACTGCAAGTTCTACTTTTTGCTCCGCACGAAAAAGCGGAAACCAGACGAAAAGGGCACATGTGGAGACATGCGGATTGCTTTGAAAACCCATTGAAATCAATGGGTTGTCATCCAGATCGCATGAAATGAGTTTTTGAAGATTTCAAATACTGATTGCGAATGGAATGGCCGAACGCAGATGTGAACTGGGCCATAAAAGCATTGGGCCATAGAAGCATTTAAAAGCATTTTAAAATGCCTAGTATTTTCCTAGGGTATAAGTCCTGATATGTCCTTAAAGTTTAACCAGATGTGTGCATGTCCAGGTACTTTTAGTTAGATTAGCAAGAATATATTTCTCATATAAAGACCTTTGAAACATTCCCCTACAAGCAAGTTCCCTTTCATACTGGGCACATTTTGCCTTCCAGGTATCTAGGGTATGTTTTGAGGGACTTGTTTGATATGCTGAATATGTCTACCTTATGGCTGCATTGCTTGCATTGCTCTGCTCTTTTGCTGGGTGACATGTTCTTTGATATTCCACTATATGATCACCTTGGCGGCTTTCTAGTAGAAGATTGGGTTCTCATTACATTTCCTATTATTATACTCATTTTCGTGCTTCCAACATTTATGGGTTACAGAAATGAATTGTCCTTAGCCAGAAACGAGGGGAAAGGATACACATAATCGGTGCATCTCACATGAATATCAGTCATAGAAAGAGTAACCGGGGAGTAGTCAGGGAAGACTAAATATTATTTGTCAGGTATGTGCATGCAATGTAGCAACGCAGCCCCCCAAAATATATGATAAATATAGGACCAGGATCTATGGGTATAGAAGTAATGCAGGTACTCTCTACTGTCTGGGTACTGATAGCACATCTGTAAGGAGACAGATGCTAATGGCTAAAGAATTGTTTTTGGTGGTCTTGACCTCTGAATGTCATGACAGTCTACCGTCTGCAGCTGGTGCACTGTTTGAAAGTCACCAGAAAATATTTTATATGGTGCTGGATCTGAGAGCAATCTTGATTGGATGGCTTGAAAAAATGGTTATCATTGTTGGAGCCATAATTATTGTAAACACTAATCTTGTCCGCAGGGTTGTCCAGGAGAGCACGAAGCAGCCTCCTTTCAGAGTACACCAATTGTAATTTGGTTGTAACTAAAATATATGCTTTCTGATAAGGAGCATTACTCTACCTTTTCTATTGTTGGAGGCAGAGCCCAGCATCCATCTCCTGCAAGTAGGTTTGTTGTAAGATGGCAATGTCTAAGTCAGATAAGATTTATGGGCTATATCACTCATACCCTAATATCCATTTATGAAGGTGATGGAAGGTTATGAAGATTATTTGCAACGTAAACAGGCTCCTTTTACTCCATAAATGCTCAATAGTCCTTCAGCACCTTTAAAAATCGTGAGTCAGACCATGGCCTTCATGAATGGCTATTAGGGAATGAGCAGTTGTAGCCCATGAATCTTTTACCACCCACAGTTCAAGAACATAGAATATTAGGCGGTGTTTTATAACAAACTCTGAGCAACAGGAAAAGAATCATATCTTTTGTCTCCTACGGGAGAATCTAGACAATTTTTGGGATTTCACTTTAATCTACTTCAAGAAACCCATTAGTAGAAAGAATGAAGACTCTCAACTATATTCCAATGGTAGTTATATATTGATGTCACTCCTCAGTAGTAAAAAAACATCTCATCCATTAGGTGGGATAGGCAGATGTTGAGGATGTAGAAAATGGGCAACACAAAAGGGCTAAATGCTTATAATTCTTGAAGAGGGAAGTGGTGGTAATAGAGAGGGCCTTGTAATTGGGCAATCGGTATGCAAAGAGATTTACTGATAATGTACTTTGGTGCATCAGTGGGAGCTAAAGTTAGGACATTGACAGATGAAAGCAGGTTCACCCATTATGATATCGGCTTTAGGTGTCTGTTTTTCCAAATGTTTTTAAACAGCGTGGTTTCAACTAACAGATGTGTGGATTATGACATCTAGATAAGATATCTGAAGAACTGCAGGTCCATTTGTGTCAGTGAAGTTCTATGCAGATTGTGCTGAAGGCCTTATCTTTCCTGGAATTCTGCTGACTTGTCCGAGAACCTTAGCACTGTAGCCTCCTCAATATGTAGCAGAGCTTTTAGACAGTGGTAAGCAATATGAATGGCTTTTTAGGAAGAATCAAATTATATGGGTATCATTTGCCTAGGCTGCTCTCTGTTGTTATTAAGACTGTGCATTTTGTTTTTTTTTGACTCTCAGAACCCAATGAATGTGCTCTCTCGACTTTGTAAGGACTCTTGCTAAGAGAAATTTTGCAGGCCATTTGTTGAGACCTCGCATCTGATTTCTCGAGGTCGTCATCAGCAAGGTCCTCCCTTTCAGAGGCTACTTGACTCTGCACCATCTTGCCCCATTGCTTGGTCAGAGACATGTGCGACTTATGCTAGGTTCACACTAGTGCTGGCTCTCCGTCATTCAGGTCTGTAGGAGGACCCAAATGACGGAGAGTTGGACTGCTAAAAGAGAGGTTACACATGGAGTCCAGCTGACCCCATTGACTAGAAGTCCTAGGTGCATGACTTTTTTTTCTCTGCCGATTTACAGTGGTCTCTGTGATATAGTCTCCAATAGAGACTCACACGCAGATGTGAACCCACGTGTAAAGTTCACAATTCCCCGCAGCAAGTTGTTGATGGTTTGAGCCATGGAATACAGAGAGGTTTGGTATATATTCTTGGTGGTATGTAGTGCCCCCATTTCCCATGTCATTACATATTGGAGCAGGAAGTAGAGCAAAGAGTTTAAAAAAAGTTGTGATGCTAAGTGAGCATATGTGTTTTGCAGGATGAGCTATAGTTTCAATCGGTACCATTTTGGGGTATATATAACTTTTTTTATCACTTTTTATTCCATTTTTAAGGACAATATGATAAAAATGCAGGCATGTTTTTTTTTCCTTATGGTGTTCATCATACAGTATAAATAATTTTTACAAGTGAATCAATGCCAAATATGCCTACTTTTCTCAATTTTGTATGTATTGAAACCATTTTTTTATCTATTTTATCTTAATTCTTTTGACATTTTATTTAGTTCCAGTAGGGGACTTTAACACCAGGAAACAATTGTTTAATCTATTACAATGCTAATGTTGACATTAGATTCTACCTCTGGCCTAATATCTTGATTTCAATGTGTAGTATGTAAATGTTTCAACAAGGACTTGTCACCACTTCCTAAGAAATGACCAAGATCCTGGCTAAACGATCCCTCATGAACTACTCATTGTTGGAATCTGTTATGTTGCCAGGGATTTTCCAACACGTTCAATCTCTTCAAGGGACACATAAAAGAATAAAAAAACATGATTTGCAAAGAAATATGTCTTCACATCTATTATATTACAATAAATAACAACCAAAACTTTATTTACAAATGTATCTCAAAGTCCATACTGCATTCTGCCTGCTAGATTAGAAATGTCACATTTATGCCTTTGGAAAATTGGTATACATACCTATAAAATCCGTCTGGTGTTAAAACAAACCCCTCATACCAAAGGGGATGAAAAGACTCTAAAAATAGTGCATGGTTCATACAGTGGTCCCCCATTATCATAACATGGCATATTTTTCATCCTTAGATGACAGTTTGTAATATCACTTGTGATGGAACCAGAAATAAAAGGGCTTACTCCTGTCAGCTTGTGACATGGAGGTAGTGAAGGAGTCACTGAGCAATAATTAAATGTTTCTGCAACCCATAATTGAAATCCATAAGTCAAGAACATTCTGTTTTATCACAAGAGCACAAAGAATGATCATCAATGCATCCAACATTCGATATGTTTTTTACTAAATGCATAAAAACTGACATGACCCAAGATCACATTCCTCCTTCAGCATATAGTTTTATATTTGTCTTGCTTATTTGAAGTAAATGCATACATGTCTTATATTTTATTACCATTAAGTATTACTTCTAAATCTATAGGTTTATATAATATATTTATTATGATTACTGCCATTTATACAGCAGACATTACAATAATTAAATTAGCTCACTCTTGCCCCTATTGTTTTCCTCTATTTTGCCGTATGCATCAGATTACATATTAAATGAGTCTGAATGCCAAAATGATCAGTCTTGTTAAGGTATCTATTCAAAGAAAGTTTAAAATGTTGACATCAAAGTTAGCGCTCCACACATATATAGTTCATGCCTTGATCCTTTTTTGAACAAAGGCACCACATCAGATGTCTAAAACCCAACACTGTCTTGTGAAATAACAAAGACTCTTTTGAAGGTTAAAAATAGAGGTACTCATATAAAAGAAGTCAGAGTTTGTGTCATGTGCCTTAACCTTCTTTATAAACTATTATGGACATCAGGCAATGCTAATTAACCAAACAACGGTGATGAGGCATCTTAGCTCAATAAGGAAGCCTGCAATTTCCTTTTCATCTTAGTCCCCCTGTATTCAGACAGCCCTAACTTTTTTTTTTTTTTTACTAATGCAGAGGTATGGCATGATTTTTATTCTTCAATGTTCATTATTCAACTTTTGTTTTCCAGAGACAGATGTATGTATATACATTTACATGTTGCCTATATTCTGCAGGTCTTTAACATTATTGCAATACCTATTATTTATTTATTTTTATTTTACTACTTTGATTTAATAACATAGTTTTAGGCTGAGGCCCCACTTTGCTGAAACGCAGTTTTTTTTGGTGCAGATTTTGCTGCGTTTTTTTGAGCCAAAGCCAAGAATGGCTACAAAAGGAATGAGAAATATATAGGAAGTTTCTTATACGCCTACCTTCTGCTCAATCCACTCCTGGCTTTGGCTCTAAAAACCACAACAAAATCTGCAACAAAAAAAGCTGCATTTCCTCAATGTGGGGCCTTAGCCTTAAATGGACAAATAGTTTTTGATTTCATTTTCTATACTTTTGATACTTATCTATACTTATATGCATATTTTGTAAACATTGTATCCTTGTGCCCAAGAAATGTGTGCCCCGTTCCCAATCTGTGATTGCATTAAAGGAGCTGCCAATGAATCAGGCAGGTGTGTGACTCATTTGCTTTAACTCTTTACTGTGATTACTAAGGGTTGAATAACCAGAGTCAAATTTCTGTATCCTAGACACAGGGCTACAGGGGGTACAGGTTATCTTTCACTGTTGGGACTTCCGCTGGTGAATTACACTACAGTGAACTTAGTGTTATTAGTTCACAAAGTTTCTGTGCTAAAAAGCCCTTCAAACATTACACTTTATATTTGTTTATCTGTCATGTATTTAATAATAGTCCTTTAATAGTCCCACAGTGGGGAAATTCAGTGTGTTACAGCAGCAAAGATAAGATAAGATAAGCAGATACAAATACAACATGTACAGGAATGTACCAAGGTGAGAGGCATTACATTAATAGCAGACAGATAGATAGGACGTGGCAGAGGGGGGGGGGGGGGATATAACAGGCAGAGAGATATTTCAGTTCTCTGTGTGTAATGATCTCCGCTTAGGTCGGTGTTGGTTGTACAGCCTAACCGCGGTGGGGAGGAAAGACTTCCGATAGCGCTCCTTCTCACACCTAGGGTGGAGCAGTCGGTCACTGACAGTACTACCCAGCGCTATCACAGTCTCATGCATGGGATGGGACTTCTTCTTCTGCATGGAGCTCACCACGGACAGTATCCTTCTGTTACCCACCACCTGCACTGGGTCCAGTGGGCTCCCCAGGACAGAGCTGGCCCTTCTAATCAGCTTGTCAAGTTTATTTCTGTCCCTGGTTGATATACTGCTCCCCCAGCAGGCCACTCCAAAGAAGATGGCTGATGCCACTACTGAGTTGAAGAAAGTCCTAAGAAGTGCCCCCCGGATTCCAAAGGCTCTCAGCTTCCTAAGCAGGTAGAGCCTGCTGTGGCCCTTCCTGTACAGGGCCTCCATATGATCTGCCCAGTCCAGCTTATTATTAAGGAGCAAACCCAGGTACTTATAGGTGTTCACAATCTCGATGCCCGTCCCCAGGATGTCCACTGGTTTTGGAGGGCATCTGCCTTTACGGAAGTCCACCACCATCTCCTTGGTCTTCCCCGCGTTAATCTTCAGGTGGTTCTGGTGGCACCAGTCCACAAAAAACCTGTTCAGTTCTCTGTACTCCTTGTCATCATCGTCTGTGATGAGGCCTACTACTGCAGAGTCGTCAGAATACTTCTGTAGGTAGCAGCTGGATGAGTTGCACCTAAAATCTGCAGTGTACAGTGTGAAGAGGAAAGGGGCGAGAACCGTACCCTGAGGTGCCCCCGTATTACAGATCACGGTACCTGACACACAGTCTTGGGCTCTCACGTATTGAGGTCGATTTGTGAGGTAGTCTAGGATCCAGTTGGAGAGGTGGTGGTCCACTCCAGCAAGGCCCAGCTTGTCTCTCAGTAACCTGGGCTGTATGGTGTTAAAAGCACTGGAGAAATCAAAGAACATTATTCTCACTGTGTTCCCTGGTTTCTCCAGGTGAGACAGAGCCCTGTGCAGAAGGTGGATGATGGCATCATCTACCCCAATGCCCGGTTGATAAGCAAACTGGAGAGGGTCCATAGCGGGGCTCACTAGAGGGCGAAGATGTGTGAGAACCAATCTCTCCAAGATCTTCATCAGGTGGGATGTCAGTGCTACAGGTCTGTAGTCGTTGAGGTCCATAGGGTGAGGTTTCTTTGGAACTGGTACCACACAAGAAGATTTCCATAATTCAGGGACTATTTCCTGCCTCAGGCTCATATTATACATATATGTAATTATACCACACAGCTGGTCCCCACAAGTCTTAATTAGCCTTGCACTGATGTCATCTGGCCCTGCGGCTTTCCTCGCCTTGATCTTTTTCATCTCCTTCCTCACCTGGGCCTGTGTGAAGGTCAGACTGTGGTCAGATAAAGACAGATTTCTGGATTTACTGGTCTGTTGGGAAGTAGCCACATGGGGTGAATGGGGTGAAGTCATTGTGGTGAGGGGAGCTGAAGGACATTCTGGGGTGGGAGGAGCTGGTGTGTGATCAAATCTGTTGAAGAATAGGTTTAGTTCATTAAGCCAGTTAACATCTGCCTCAATCTGGCAGACCGACTGTTTATGACCCGAAATTGACTTAAGCCCCTCCCAGACCCCCCTTATGTCTTTTCTTTCCATTTGCCTTTCCATTTTTTCTTTATAACTGGCTTTTCCTTGCCTGATTAGATGCCTCAGCTCCTTTTGTACTTCCCTCAACCCCTCCTTATCTCTTGTCCTGAATGCCATCTTTTTCTCCTTAAGTAGTGTTTTTATATCAGAGTTAATCCATGGTTTGTTATTGGAGAAGCACCTCACCACTTTTGTGGGTACTGTGTTGTCCACACAAAAATTAATGTAGTCCGTTATGCAGTGTGTGAGTCCTTCTATATCTTCTCCATACGAATCCTGCAAAACTTCCCATGCGGTTGTGTCAAAACAATCCCTCAGAGCCTCATCACTCTCCTCGGACCATATCCTCACTGTGCGGGTGACAGCTGGTTCTCTACGTACAAGTGGCTTGTACACAGGTCGGAGATGTACTAGGTTGTGATCCGATCTTCCCAGGGGCGGTAGGGCTGATGAGTTATATGCCTCCCTCACGTTGGCAAATAACAAGTCCAGTGTTTTGTTGTCTCTTGTGTGGCAGGTTACATACTGTGTGAAACTGGGAAGTGTGGATGATGGAGAGGCATGGTTGAAATCGCCAGACACAAGAAGGAGGGCCTGGGGGTGTTGTGACTGTAAATGGCTCAGCGTGGCTTGTAGGACCTCGCAGGCAGTGTCAGCTTTCGCAAGGGGGGGACATATGCAGCTATCACGATGACATGCGATAGTTCCCTTGGTAGATAGAAAGGTCTCATGCTCACAGCTAATAGTTCAATGTCCTTACAGCAAGTTTGCTCCTTAATCACAATGTGCCTAGGATTGCACCATCTATTATTCACAAACATTGCCAGCCCCCCTCCTTTCCTCTTACCGCTCTCCCTTGTCCTGTCTGCCCGAAGGAGTTTAAAACCATCCAAGGAGACCAGAGAGTCAGGAGTAACTTCAGTGAGCCAAGTCTCTGTAATTAGATCATGCTGCACACCCGAAACTCCTGATGGTGCCTGGTGAGCGCTGTTAGTTCATCCATCTTGTTTGCAAGAGATCTCACATTGCCCATAATGATGGAGGGAACAGTTGGTCGGTAACGCCTCTTTTTAATCCTCTGAAGAGTTCCTGCTCTGCAGCCCCTCCCCCCGCTTTTTCTTTCTCCAGAGTTCTTGGGGGATGGGTGGGCAAATGGCATGCAGCCCTGTTGTTGTGACTCTAAGCTGCAGTAATTTCTCTCTTGTGTAGACAAAAGAAATGCCTGCAGACACAAGAGTCCCCATTTCAGCAGGACAAAAAGACAGATAAAAAACAAACAAAACAAAAAAAAAAAAAGTATCACAAAGGTCCAATTCCAAGTCTTTGTTTCTTCATTTCTTCATAGTGTAAAGTCCATTAAGTAGAGAGATAAAAAACAGACAGAGAAAGAAAAAAATAAGAGAGAGAGAGTCTCAGAGCTGCCTAACAGGCAGCCACTTCAGAGGAGCCATCTTGGGAAAAAGATGCATCTTTCTGCATCTTCTGAAATTTTTTACACCACCAAATCTTAAAGAGATATGTATTAAATTACTAACATTTATAAAGGAGAACAAAGAGCCCTGGCACACCTATAGCCTTTCATTGAAGCTTTACAATCACAAGATAAAATTGTTCAGAGGTGGTGAAAAAGGTAAATAATCTGTATATCTAGAAAAAAATTTTCATTGTGCTCACTCACATCTCCAGCCTGGTTCCATAATTGTCCTGGTGCACCTGGTTAGCTTGCAAGGTAAGGTAAACAAGGCTTTCAATGTAGGTGATTAAAAAAGAGTTTTGCACTCCCATGCATAAGATCCAAACTTTATTTATAAATTTCATGAAACATGTTGCCATTCATTAAAAATGGTTAAAGAGGGTTTCCAGGACTTTTCAATTGATAGAAAAATAAATAGAACCAAATAAATAAGTGTTACGTGCCTAGATCAATCTATTCAATAAGTCAGGAGAGCTGTTCCCTAACAAAGGACATATTAAAAATATTTATTTAATCTTTATTCATTTCTGATTAAAAAAACAGTAACACCTCAACTGGGATAAAAACTGGAAGTCAAGGGATGGATCGATAGGGCACAACACTCTTGTCCCTCAATCTCTATTTCCCCCTGTGTTTAAGGATCATACATGCCCACATTGCCAGCGGTGTCTTTACACCATCTATATTCAATATATGGCCACTGAACCAATGATCCTATTAATCTGGAATAATTTAGCGTCCACACACTGCTATTAAAATCATCAATAGAGCAGAGGTGCTGCACTTGAAAGGCCACCAGTATGTCTTGCCTGCAAACCTCAGACTGCGTGGCTATTGTTGGCTCTTTCATTCAGAGCGGCTCACCCCTAATGAGGACAGCCAGATTACCGCCCCCACAGTGGCATAGTGACACACGTGTTTCTAATGTCGGTACCAACAGAGTACCGACGTAGTCATCAGAGGCTTGTGTCTTCAGATATAGAGCAGTGGTAAGTATGTTATAGTATCATTCAGCAAAGGCCGATGGGGGAGCAGGGAGGTGTCCTGGGAAAGGCATAAAACTTTATGGTGTCAGACCGCAAAAGATCAGCTCTTTAAAGCAGGAGCAGTGCTCCCTAAGTGCTGCTTCTGCTTCACAGTCTGTGTGACGTCCCGTTCATTGATCACATGACCTGATTGCAGCTAAATCCCAATCAAATTAATGGGATGAACTGTGATACCAAGCACAGCTGTTGTACAAATGTACAGTGCTGTGCGTGAGTGTTACTGAAGAGGCTGCAGTGCCCACATGAGCGATATAGCCTCTCCAAACAGTTGATCGGCTGGGGGCCTGTGTGTCAGACCCCTGCCGATCTATAATTGATGACCTATTCTAGATCATCAATTAATTACACCTGGAAAACACATCTAGTTTCAATGGTATTTATTGAATGAAACAAAGTATATTGCAAGTATACAATACATCAGTTAATAAGGTAGTAAAAGATATTAGGTACATATAACATTGGTCACTGTCATCATATGTAGGCAGGAGAAGATGTGCAAGTATTACTAATGAAACATTTAAACATAGTGCAAGAATACTATACACAACACTTATAAAGGATTAAACAATGGGAGGTTAATTGTGCAATAAAAAATGTTTGCAGCAAAAAATTAACCAAGGGAGGAAAAAAGGGATTGCTATGCTTACTATAGCAAGGGCCTCTTTCTAACGGAAGGGGGTTGCCAAAATCATATCAAGTCATCCGAGAATTGTAATTGTACACAGTATGACAAACCAGGGATGTTGGCTCTATGGTCCAAGGAGAACAGACATTATCGAAGTGTGTCTGAGTATCAGATATGATAGCATTTCGGAAAACACCTTTAAGGAAGTGAACAGTGTATGGATCAGCACACCAAGTCCTTCCTGAAGTGAGAAAAATCCTCCTGGTGCACAGACAAACAGGGTTGGCACCCAGAGATAAAGTTGACTGTACAAATGTAGGGTATCCAGCATTTGACGATAAAGTCCAATTGCTTTATTTAGGACCCATAGAAAAGATAAAATCCAAGTAGCCTATATTTTTGTGTGTTAACACTTTAGTCATAAAGTCATGTCTAAGAGATTGTTACATGCTCGAAACATGCAGACTACTTGGATTTTAACTTTTATATATGTCCTAAATAAAGTTATTGGCTTTTATTCCTGCGTGCTGGATGCCCTTCATTCCTTCATTAAGGCCACAAATTGCAGAAAAGATGCTTTTTTGTTGCAGGTCTTGATGCGTTTTTTTGAGCTAAAGATAAGAGTGGATTGAGAAGAAGGGAGAAGTCTCTATTCTCTTGTCTCCCTCTCTCTACATACTACTTTAAGTTTTCAAGCCCTGATAAGGACTAGTAAAGTTTCTTGAGCAATGCTTCTGTTATCTCTATGTATGATTTTTGAAATCACAGCATTTCCGCAGTGGATATTTTTTGCAGGTACTGTAAAATAGCGCGTTTTTTGCCACAGTGTTTCCACTGTGGCCAAATCGTGCCGTTTTCGCTACGTGGGGACCCGGCCTTAAGTTTCCTAGTTGTACACTCAATATACATCAGATTACCAATTGCAAATTTACTGCTTATACCTCGTATTTTGAGTTGCAGCATCTAAATGCATTAATTTTTACGAAGCATCCTACCCAAGGTTTGAAAAGAAGTCGTATAAAAACCTTTAACCACACATAATGTACTATTACATCAGTGTGTCGCTAAGGTGGTATGGAGAGGGCTCAGGATCTGTTGGCTGTTAACTGTTTGAAACAGCAGAACTGCCATATTGGGACCAATAAAATAAACAAAACGTCTTACATTTCCTAAATTGGTATTAATAGATACTACAATTTTCCCAGTTAAAAAAGTGATGGGTATCACAATATGGAAAGAAAGAAATTTAAACATTTCACAGTTTAGAATACTTGTAAAGGTATCAAGTGTAACAAAACCTATATAATTTTGGTACCATATGGTGAACGCCATAAAAAAGAAACTTGTAAGAAATTGGCACAATTGTGTTTTTTACCATTTTAACTCCATACTGATTTTTTTTAGCTTTCTAGTACATTGTATAGAATTTTAAATAGTGCAATTAATCGCTCAAAAAATAAGCCCCGTATGAGTCTATAAACGGGAAAAAAATAAAAAATTATAAATTTTGGAAGGTAGAGAGGAAAAAACACATATACAAAACAGAAAAACAGTTCTTAAAGGGATTGTCAAGGGATTTCTATTTTGCTTACTTCCTCCATCGTTATTTCATGCTAGACATGATGATTGGAGCCAGCACCCGGTTCCCCAGTTGCTCTTTCCTTCCTCTCCTGTTTTTTTTTTTAAACTCTTTATTTTTGTTTTTCATAGAACAAATGTCAGTGCATCGGTCTCTTTTCAATAATCAAGTATACAATAACATCCTTGTAAAAACAATGAAATAATACAGTTGGAAATCTGTGAGGAGGAGAAAGGGAAGAAGGGGGGTAGGGCGGGGGGGGCAAACGGTTGTATAGGGAATAACCTTTGGGTTTGAAAAGATAAAAGAATACAGAGTCATGAGTGGTGAAGCAGCCATCTTGTCAGCTGTACCCAATACCAGTTGTGTCCTAAGGTTGGCTATTGAGAGTTCCTGAGACTCTGCAGACAAATCCAAGGTGACCATGTCTTCAAAAAATAATGATGAAACCTCTCAGACCAGTTCTTAAAATCTGCAGAGTTGGTTGACCTTAAGTATTAGAGATGGACGAACTTATTTGGGTTCAAGCAGAATATTCAAAATTGTTTGGCTTTTAACAAAACCAAATACTTTGCGATTTGTCTAGGACAGCTAAAATGGCTGTGGTGACAAACATTGTCAGTGGTAGGTGAATGCTTTATAGTGCTGCTGTCACAGCCAGTATATAAGATGCTGTGGGCAGGAAGAAGAGACATTTTATGATAATCAAGCTAGGGATGGGAGTGTTATTCATCAATTCATGATCCAAAGCAATGACTCCATTTTCTTCTGCAATACAGCAATAAAACTTTCAAATATATAGAGAGAATCATAGAAGCAAAAGAAAATAACAAAGTTTAGTCAGATTTAATCAATTACAGGCAGATAATGAGATAAATCATAAGAATAAGCAAGTAAAAATATCTGTGTTGTGAGCCTGTGACTGCAGAACAGACACTAGACATTAGAGATGGATGAACCTCTGAAGATTTGTTTAGTTTCAGAATTGGGTCCAAGATTCATTTTGGGTTGAACAAGTTTGGTACGGACCACACCTTAAAATGACTTAAAACATAGTTTAGAACACTGTCATGGCTCATAGGAACCTATCTATCCAATTTCTAGCTCTCTAAGGCAAACACAGAAGTTATGTCAAAGTGAAATGTATGTCTATGTAAAAATGAATGGTAAGCAGTGGAGTTTAACCATGCGTTACAATGCCACTCACTTTTATGTATTTTACCATTTAAAACACTTAAAAAATGGCACTTTTTTGGGGAAAAAAGGTGCTTGGTTTTGCAGAAAAATTGACTTGTAAGTGCTGTATGCTTGTTATTTGGGAGACAAATTTATAGCTGAGCCACTTGACAAGGATGAAGAATTTGCTTTTCAAAAACAAAAAAAAACCAACAAAAAGTATCCCTATATGAAAGCAGAATGGCACACCAACATTGCGTTGGTATTTGAAGAAGCAATGGTGGGGTTGTTTATTTTATTTTATTTTTATAATGCCAACAGCATGGCACTGGTACGTGGCACTGCCAGTTATATAATTTCAAGAAAAATTTGGGACACACATCAGTGTGCCTGGCCTGCCAGCTGAAGCTAAAGCTAGGATATCTTCTGAAATGGAATGGATTCTTACCCTGAAAATAACACTTGGGAGGCAGGAAAGAGCCTGGATTATCCTGCCAGTTATCCTTTTATAGGACCAAATTTCACATCAACATCATATTGGGGGAATGAAAATTTACAAAATGTTAAGAAAAAATTGGAGCAAACTATCATCATGTGCCTGGCCTTGCTGCTGAAAAACCTGGACTATATTCAAAAATTGATCATCATAACTAAAGTAGAAGCTGTTCTTCTTCTCACTGAGCAGTTATCCATTCCATTGTGTCTGGTTTTCTGCATGTAGTAATCATATACTGATGCTCAAATTGATGCTCCAGCATATGCAACATTGCCACTGCAGGAGGCAGATGGTCCCGCCTGATGTTGAAACTGTGCCTGCATTGCTCCCAGGAGGAGATGTCAGTAAGCAGTACTAGAAAGCACCAGGACATGCTGCATTTCTAGGCTGTGTCCTCAAAACATTGACTTAGTGGGCTATGACAGCTGTCAGGATTCTCTATTCAACTGCTGCATCTTTAACGTTACCAGGACAACCTGGGAAGCTCTTGCAGTTCCAGAGGCTTCCTGGCTTGTTCCAGTTAGTAGCTGAGGAGGCCTATATAAGACCAAGCCCTCCTGACTCATGTGCGGACTATTAGTTTCCAACTCAGTTTGGCTTGTGACTTTGCATTGACTACTCCTATACTGACCTCTGTCTGCGTCCTTTTGATTCCTCTCTGTCTAACGATTTAGTTGTGGCGTTCCCGATTGGATTTGACTTTGGCTCGTTTTCTGGACCTTACTTCGTCTCATGATTTGGTTTCTCATTGCCCTTTTCAGCTGCTGACCCGTGATTAGATGACCATTCTGAGATCTCTGCTCCTGTGAGAAAGTGTGTAGATTTGGAGCTTGGTTTCTGCTGCAGTACTTCTATTTGTAGTACACTTATCTATTTAGGTGACAATTCCAGTCTTCAGATTCAGCTAAAGTCCATCTCTTCTTGTGAGGAGCTCTGGTGAAGGCGTCTGGGGCTGGTCTTGGATTGCAGAGGTGTGTTACGTTTAGGTAGCATTTTCTACTGCTCGCAGTTGTCAGCCCATTTCTGCTGCTGCTCTCCTAAAGCCTGTACTTTACTAACCTTGTTATTGTGGCCTTACATCTGAATCCTAACAACAGCTATGTATTGTCCCTGCTCAAATGTCCAAAAGTACTACTCCATGTATTTACGGTGGCATGCACCTTTCCCCACATGAACATTTGCAAGGAGAGGCCAACATGGCTATATCAAGCACGGACAACTTTTCTTGAGACTGATTAGGTATTCTGCACTGAGATTGTCATTATTTATTGAAATGCAGTGGATTCCACTAAGTGACACAGCAGTGACTGCACCACCAGTAAGTTGGCCAGATGGGAGTTAAAGTTGCAGACCAGCCAGATGACTGGGTGCAGATTGCTGTTTACTGGACACACATTCCTGTATGTATGATGATTGATGTTGGCATGGAGCAGGAAGAGGAACAGCAGATAGAGATGATAATGAATGATAATGAAGATGACCATGTGCTAGGTGTGGATGTGGCCTGTCTACAAAGACGATTATGAGAAGAAGAAATAGAATGATCTTGTTCACTTGGTGACACTGGCAATTCCATTTTGTCAAATGGCGACTTAATTTCATGTAAGTATGGAAAGACCTAGTTCCTGCACGAGTGTCTTCAAGCCCATGGCTAATTTTCTGCTTGCAGATTTTACACCTTGCCATTGATTTGTCATTTGCTAATGTACAAAAAAAATACAGGAGAGGACCCCAAATAGCTGCTGCTGCCAAAACCAGCAACGGTGGAAACTCGAGTGTGCCTTAGATCTTTGTCAGGCAGGTCTTATTGTTGTTGGAGCTGAATGCCAGGTGAAATTCTTACTATTGCAGCTGCCACCACCTTCTTCCTTAGAAGTACCAAGCTGCCAGGTCTTATATGTAATAGAATCATCATTGGATCTACTAATGTCATCATCTTTCCCGCTTTTTTGTAAATCATCATGGCAATAGGATTTCTCTATGCCCTCACAATTTCTAATAGATTTCCCTCTAGTGCCCTTACCAGCACTGTCACCAGTAGCACAGCCCCTGCTACTACTACCTCCACCAACACTTATGTCTTCTACCTCTACCTCCCCTGCATTAAAAAACACTGTCTGTTATCATTCAACTCATCACAAAGAGGAAGAAGAGAAAGTTTGTAGGCTAAGAAGAATATCTCTCTCAGCAAATACCACATGACTACTAGAGAATGGAATCTGTGTCAGTGAAGATAAAGAAGAAGACATGGTTGACAGTACAGAAAGACAGCATGGTAAGTCACATGTTGAGGAGGAACACACAAAACCCTCATTTAATATTTGTGGTTCACTGTTTTCAAAAATGTCTTTATTCTCATTAAGTACAACACTTGTCAGGGCTACCAAGACCAGAGGTAGTGTTGTTAAGCCTGTTACTATCCACACTCTTATTGTTAGTATTTTCACAAGTGTTTCCTCCTCCTCTTCCTTTTGCCTGTCCCCACCCTGATTTTTTTTTCCTGTTTCTCCTGCTTAGTTTAATTATAGTGATTAGCAACAACTCTGACACTGTGTGTATGTCTTTTTTTAATTTTTGTTGTTTTTTTTTTTTTTTTTTTACAAACAGGCATTTCAGTAAACATCTGCTTTCTATACGATTTTTTTTTAATTAGTGCAGGCTAGACTGTATCTAGGTTGAACATAACAAAAAAAAATGCTTAAATAACGGAGATTCTTTTTATTAGATTAGCAGAGGAGGCAACACTGTATATATGCACAGCAAAAACAAACACTTAAGAAATTATTTGAATATTTTTTTCAGATTAACAACACTCCGTTACATTGTGTTAAGCAGAGCAGAAAAAAAACATTAATTAACAAGAGGTTTTTTTTTAAATTAGCACAGGCTAGACTGTATATTGGGTGAAAACAAAAAAAAACACTTAAATAGCAGTTTTTCTTTTTTTCAGATTTGCGCATGCGGGAATCAACACTTTGTTGTTAATACAGCAGTTGCTTATTTAATGAAAAAATGTGAACTCTTGCCCAAAAAAAGCCCTCAACAAAATATTTTTCATTAACAGGGTTGTTTTGTCAGTAAGAAGTATGTTTAATGATAGGGTTAACTGTTCTGTTTGTGTGTCTGTAATTCTGTATTAGAGCAGGAATGCAGCAGTTTTCTAGTGGCCAAACACTGATTCCGCCTGTGATAATCTGAAAAATCTCCATTTCTTAAGGGGCTTTTTTGGTTACCTAATATACAAACAAACTTCCGTTCTAAAGGCAAAACAGTGGTGCAGCTTGTACTAATCTGAAAAATCTCTTTTAAAGGGAATCTGTCAGGTCAATCTGGGACACTAAGCCACCCACAGGTCCTTATAGACCTGGGTTTTAGTGTCCCAATTCGCCCTGTTGTAATGCAATCTGCAGGCGCATTAAAAATAAAAAACCTTTATACTTACCTAGAAAAGAGTCCAATGTACGCTGTTTGCCAAAAACAGTCCGGCTTATTCATGAGCTTCTTTGTTGGCATGCCTCCCGACGCCTGCACTGTTCTTCAGTGAAGCCAAAGATGGACACCCCGGGTTCACTGCACAATTGCCGGATGTATGGGGCATGTGCACTGAAGTCGAGGTGTACTCCTCTGGCTTCAGTGAAGAACTGCGCAGGCAAGGGGAGTACAGCGGCAGGGTGAGTATAAAGCTTTTTTATTTTTAATGCGGCCATGGATTGTGTTATAACAGGGTGATTTGGGACACTAAAACCCAGATCCATATGGACGTGTGGGTGGTTTAGTGTCCCAAATTGTCCTGTCAGATTCCCTTTAAAGGGGGTTTTTATGATTACCCAATATAAACAATCAGTGTCAGAATTGTTGCCAACCACTATTCCCCTTACGTCCGACAGCAGCACAATATGGGGGGTATCTCTGCCCCTGTGTGTTGTTTAGGACAGGTGGAACCTTTAATTAGCACCAAAAAGGTGCCTCCTACTAGCCCTATAAGAGGGCACAAGAGACCTCCCTCCACTGTGTTTTTTACTGTCCTGTGTGGAACAGGTGGACGGAGGTCTCTTGTGACCTCCCGTTGCTAGGGGTTTTAGTTACTCCTGGCTTACCTTCTTGGGGTACCTCGGTCCCAAAGAAAAAACCTCCGGTCCTTCGGGCCTTCGCACCGCAGCGCAGCGTTATCCGGCATCCATCTGCAGGCAGCGCGATCCCGGAAGTAAGCGGGGAACCTCCGCGGCCGGAACTTTTCTCCGGTTCCGTGTTCCCAGGGGAAGGAAGCCTTTGCGCACCACCGCGCCCTACTTCCGGTTTTCTCGGAAAAAGTGCGGTAAGTTTGGAAATTTAAAATTTAAAGGCAAAATATAGAATTGATTTTTGCTGCTTGTATTTTGAGCCTCTGGCTTAGACTTATGCTCCTCTATGTTCCAGTATGGCGTTTGACTTGTTTTGGTGCTGTATAAATGTTTCTTTGTTGGCTTCCTCCCCTCGCTGCTGGATTACATTTAAAAGGTCTGAATGCAGTCCTTTATTTGTTGAGTGAGTGGTTTCTAGCTCCTCTGCTGCGGGTTGCGGTGGCTGGTTTTTTTCTGACGGTTTTTTTCTCTCTTCAAGTGACCGATTCAAAAAAAAAAAAAAAGAGGTACCCCTTGGGTTTTTATGCGATGCTTGGCGATCTTCCCTGTTTCAGTGTCACGTGGCTGTTTGATGTTTCAGATGTCATCTTCTGCAGCACGTAATGGCGATGCGCTTAGGAGGAAAAATTCCTCTAAACTTGAAACACCTAATGTGTTTGGATTGCAATACCCCTTTACCTGACGGCTATGATTTTACCCGCTGTCACCAGTGTCGCGGACCCTGCCGGAAGTACCTTCTATAAGAGGTTGTTACTTGGGTAAAGGACTTTATGAGGAGTCTCTTAAAGGAGATTCGTTCTTCCATCGCCCAGATTGCCAAGAGACCGCAGATTGAGACACGATCTTCCTTACGGATCTCTGATGAAGATTATCAGATAGTGGACGTGACACTCTCATCTGACGATTCCACTGAAGATCCCAGCAGGCCGTGCTTCCACTCGAAAAATTAAGCTGGCTGCTGAAGTCCATCCGGTCTAAGGATCGTGATGTTGACGGGGAAGCCTCTGTGTCCACCTATAGAGGGCCTAGGGTCTTCCAAGTGGACCAGACATTACAAAAATTAATGTCCTGAGAGTGGAGAAGTCCTGAAAAACCTCTTGTGGTTCCTAGGAGGTTCAGCGCTTTATTCCCAGTTGCTCAATGGGATCAATGGGGTCCTCCTCCCAAGGTGGATACGGCGGTGGCTAAACTGTCCTGCCGCACTAAGGTACCATCAGATGATGGAGCAAATCTGCACGACGCCATGGCAGGCGCTTCGAACAATACCTTCAAGAAGGCTTATTCAGCTGCCTCGCCCAAGACCGCTGTGCGGTTGCGTCCTGTGAAGTGTCAGCCAAATTATGTACTGACCTGGTCCACCTCAAAAGTGACCGACTCTGGAGTCTCCAGAGACGAGCTGCTAGGGTTTCTAGGCTCAGTTTCCCTGGCAGCTGAATATTTAATGGAAGCCTCCCACCATCAATTAAGGCTGGCGGCCAAATCCCTGGCACTTACCAAGAACACTGCAGCAGGAAGACCTCTATGGTTAAAACCTTGGAGAGCTGTGTTCCCCTCAAAGTATAATTTGTGCGCATTACCCTTTGAGCCGGGTAGAGTCTTTGGCTGTGCCCTAGACGAGATCCTAGAGGGCTTGGCTGACAAGAAGGGTAAACCTTTACCCCAGGCCTTCAGAGGTAGGTCTAGCTCTGGCCGTGGTAGAGGCTATCCGCCTCGTCGTGGAAGGCAGTCCAGAGAGGCTCTAGTTATTCCTCTAGAGGCGCCGGCCGGAGATTCCGAAGTCTGATGATAAAAAAAGTCAAGCCTAGCTTTTGACATCAGAAGCAGTTTTCCTGTGGCCGAGATTCCTGTCGGAGGTCGTGTCTCCCACTTTCTCAACTGTGGGCAGGAAAAAATTCGAGACCCATGGGTCCGGTAGGTAATCCAAAGAGGTTATGCAATGAAGTTCCTCCGTCCTCCTCAGGATCGGTTTGTGTTAACTCGCAGCCTCCCTGGAATGCTTCATCCGAGAGTACATTCACAAGGGAGCCCTGGTGGAAGTCCCTTCTCTAGAAGAAGGATCCAGTGTCTATTCTCCCGTCTTCCTGATGCCAAAACCGGCAGACAAGTGGAGAATGATCATAGACTTAAGGTACCTCAACCGCTTCATCAAAAAGAAGCGCTTCCATAGGAAAACCATAAAGTCTGTCACCACCTTTCTCCTCTAAGGCGATGTTTTTTGTGACTTTGGATATAAAAGATGCCTATTTGCATATTTCTATTTACCTCCACACAGAAGGTTTTTTTCTAAGGATTGCCGTAGTAGTTTCCGGCCACAGGAAGCACTTTCAATTCACAGCACTACCCTTCGGGATCTCCTCTGCTTCCCACACCTTTACAAAGGTAGTGGCCCCCATAACGGCCACCCTCAGGCTTCAGGGGATATTCTTGGTGCCTTATCTAGACGACTGGTTGATAAAGGCCCAGTCAGAGTCTGTTCTGCTCCAGTACCTACAGACAGCCTTCAGAGTCTGTGATGGCTTATAAATTGGGAGAAGTCAAAAACGATCCCTTCAACTCGAAGGAAGTTCCTCTGAGAAAACTACTTCCTAGATTGAGTCCGCCTGCAAATCTCCTTGACACCAGCAAGGAAGGAGAAGCTGGTTGCGGCAGTCCGGCACCTCTTCAAAAAGCCGATAGCCTTCATCAGAACATTGATGAAGATCCTGGGCTTGATGTCTTCCGCAGTGGAGGCAGTCCCATGGGCCTTGTGGCACTTACGTCCCCTCCAGAAGGAGTTACTAGAGGCTTGGGATCGCTCCCTTCTTACATTCAGCAAGAAGATTCGACTCTCCCCCAGGACCCGTCTTTTTCCCTCAAGTGGTGGTTGCACCTGAAAGACGGAAGGTCCACGGTCCAACCTTCTTGGACCCTGTTGACTACAGAGGCATCCCTCTCGGGATGGGGAGCCCATTGGACGAAAACTCCATAAAGGAAGTCTGGAGCGCTCCTGAAAAAAGGACCTCGTCCAACTGGAAGGAGCTCAGAGCCGTATATCGTGCCTTACTCTATTGCTTGCCTCTTCCCAGGGAAGAGCAGTCAAAATCCGGTCAGACAACATGACCACAGTGCTGTACGTGAACAGACAGGGAGGCACCAGATCACCAACCCTCCTTAGGGAGGCAGATCTGATATTTACATGGGCAGAGAAAAATCTAACCCATTTATCCGCAGTTCACATCAAGGGCTCCCTGAACATAGTAGCGGATCGGTTGAGTCAGGGTTATGCCGTATCAGGAGAATGGTCACTCAATCCAGAAGTCTTTCATCAGATTACCCTGAACAGTGGTCTTCCAGAAATAGACCTCATGGCAACCCGACTCAACGCCAAGGTGGAGAAGTTCTGTTCCCTTTACCAGGAGGACAATCCCTTGGCAGTGGATGCCCTGTCCATCCCTTGGAGGTCCAGGCTGGCATACATCTTCCCTCCAATTCCAATAATACCAAAGGTATTAATGAAAATCAGACAGGACCAAGTCTCTGTGATAGCCATCATTCCATTCTGGCCAAAAAGAGCTTGGTTTTTCCCAACTCATGGAGATGAGTCGAGGGATATATTGGAGGCTTCCCCCCCATCCAGAACCTGGTTTCCCAAGGATCTCTGAAGTGCCAGGATCTCTGGAGATTCAACCTGACAGCCTGGAGGTTGAGCAGTCCCTACAGCAGGATAGAGGACTGTCAGAGGCCGTCCTGAAGACCCTTTATTCTGCAAGAGCAGAATCTACCAATAAGAACTACCAGAGGACAGCCAAGATTTTCATGGAGTGGTGCTCCAAGAAGGGTATTAATAATCTAGAACCTTCAACGGCTGATATTTTCTTCAGGACGGTTTGGATAAGGGCCTTGCCCCTGCCACTTTGAAAGTGCAGATTGCGGCCCTCTCCGCTCATTTGAACAGACGTCTGTCTCAGGATCCTCTGGTTGCAAGGTTCCTTAAAGGGGCAATGAGGCTAAAGCCCTCAGTATCATCCCCAGTGGGACCTTGCGGTAGTCATTACAGGCCTGTGCGGTCCTCCATTTGGACCCTTGGAGACTACGGGGATAAAATATTTAGCCTACAAACCACTTTTTTGTTGGCTATTATATCTGCCAAAGAGTAGGGGTACTCCAGGCCCTCTCTTCTAGAGAACCGTACATTTTGTTTTTGCAGATAGGGTGCACCTTAGGTTTGCCTGGGTTTATCCCTAAGGTCCCCTCATACTATAATAGCAATCAGCTAATTTCGTTACCTGTGTTTTTCCCCTCTCCAACCTCTGAGGAGGAAGAAAAGCTCAACACCTTAGATGTGGTAAGGTGTCTGTGGATTTACCTATTCCACACTCAACCGCTTAAGAAGGCCGAAAGCCTACTAATTGATATGCAGTGTAAAAACAGAGGCCTCAAGGCTTCCAAGCCTACTCTATCCACATGGATCAAGGAGACAATTAAGTCTTCCTTTCTTATTCAGGAGTTATTCCCTCCAGTCTTTCTACGGCCACTCGACCGGGGTTGTCGACTTCTTTGGCTGAGTATCGGTCCTTACCATTGGACCAGATTTGTGCGGCTGCATCATAGTCATCTCAGTTGACCTTTTGTTAAACATTATCATTGGACATCCGCAGTTTCCAGACAACTGCATTTGGTCAGTCAGTCCTTGATGTTGTAAGGCGAGGAAACCCTCCCTAGGGGAATTACTTGCTATCTCCCCATATTCTGCTGCTGTCGGACGTAAGGGGAATCGTTGATTGTAATGTCAATCTGTATTCCCTTAGTCCAGACAGCAGCCCTCCCTACAAGGCTCCCTCCCTAGAAGCTTGTTTCCTGTTACTTTATAATTTACACAGTGGAGGGAGGTCTCTTGTGCCCTCTTATAGGGCTAGTAGGAGGCACCTTTTTGGTGCTAATTAAAGGTTCCACCTGTCCTAAACAACACACAGGGGCAGAGATACCCCCCATATTGTGCTGCTGTCTGGACTAAGGGAATACAGATTGACATTACAATCAACGATTATAATTAAGCAGTAAAAAAAAAAAAAAAAAAAGGGGGGAAAAAAAAGGGGGGGGGGGAGAAAAAAGGGGGGGGGGGGGAAAAAAAATAAAGGAATAAAAAAAAAAAAATAGGTGGGGGAGACAAAACAACTTTTTCTCTTGAAGACCCCCGCGAGAGGCGCCAGAGTTTTTTTATTTTTTAAAAAAAAAGGGGGGGAAAAAAAAATTTTTTTTTTGTGTTTTTCTTTTTTTTTTTTTTTTTTATAAAAGAGTTTTCCAAATTTTTTAGTTTTTTCCAAGCAAAAGCCGATTCTTCTCGGACAAACAAAAATGGCTGCCACCACACGTTTCAGCAGGAAATACAGAAGACACTTATGTATAAGTTACTGTGTGAAGTTCTAGCATCACGTGACATCAGCTGACAGCCTCTTGATGTAATATACACTATATAAGATTCTGTAAGCTGAGTAAGTCATTAAAGTAATGGTGGGGATACTGTAGGGTCTATGTTTAATTTAATTGCATCATACAGAGCACTAAGTTCTCAAAAACTTACAATTGCAATCAATAGTTAGGAATAGGAGAAGAAATTACTCAGATATAAGCAATTATAGGAGAATTAGTAATAGAAATCATAGATAGGAGTGAGGGAGTAGATCTGTACTGCTGTATACAGAGCGTTTAAACATTCTTTTCACTGATAGTCAGTCCTGCAGCTCTTGCTTAAATTTTAAGTTTGTTTTTTCATTATACAACTGCTGTTCTAACAGCAAAGCACTTATTCTGCTTGTGCAAGTCTAACAAACTATACATTGTTTTTTTTGTTCATCCAATATAGTCTAACAGCCTGCGCCAATCTGAAAAAAAAAACTACCTCCTGTTACTTAATGTTATTTAATTCTCTGCTCACCAACACGCAGAGTGACAGTGCTTAATCTGAAAAGATATTTTCTTCTTGAGTATTTTTTGGTTGCTGCTCAAACTCATGCATACAATATTGCAAAATGTGCAATTTTTTAAAATCTGTTATTAAAGCCTTTTTTTGGTTTAAAGCTTTAAAGCTGACTTTTGAAGTACTGTACTGCTTATGCTTCATGATACTCCTAAACAGCTACCACCACTGCCACCACTCAGCCAGACATGTCCTGAGTCCTGCCACACATGTCACAGCTACCACCACTGCCATGATTCTGATAAACATAGTATGAAATAAATCAAAACTTAAACAAAAATTTTGATTTCACATCTGATCCCATAAAACAGGGGTCGGCAACCCCCGGCACGCGTGGCAAGAGTGGCACGCAAGGCATATTTCCCTGACACGGCAGCCCGAGTCCACACTCAGCCGTTTCGATCGGACCAAACACGGTCGAAACAAAACTGCTATTATTACACTCGGGGGTCTCTTCAGAGCCTCAGGAGAAGTGATGAAACATAAAAAAACAATGTACTTACCATTCCTGTGCTCCGCAGCAGCTGTGTTCTCTTCGGGCGCTTCTGCCTGAAGTCAGCGACAGCTGACAGGACCTCTGGGGTCACGTCCGGCGTCATTACGCAAAATGACGCGATGTGACCCCTGAGACCCCATCAGCGGTTGCTGACTACAGGCAGAAGCGCCCGAAGAGAACACAGCAGCTGCGGAGCGCAGGAATGGTGAGTACATTTTTTTTTTTTTATGTTTGTCACCTCTCTTGGCCCTCCACTTATTATACCCCATAGTATAATAATAGCTAGTGAGTGCCGACAATTGGAATATTATAAAAGTTGAAACATTATACTGTGTGCAGGGGCCACTATGGAACATAATACTGTGTGCAGGGGCCGCTATGGGACATAATACCGTGTGCAGGGGCTGCTATGGGACATAATACCATGGGCAGGGGCCGCTAAAGTCTGACTTTAGTTTAGGGGTCGTCAGACTTACAATTATTGACCGGCACTCCGAGGACCTTATCTTTGATTTTTTTATTAAAATCGGCACGCCGAACAAAAAAGGTTGCCTACCCCTGCCATAAAAGAATTCATTTTTGGTGGCTTTTTTTTTTTTTAAAAAAAGCTAATTCTTAATTTTTTTTTCAAGTGGCTCACAAAGATGGGCATGCGCAAGGCACAACAGCAAGGACTTTTAGAAAGTCTAATATCACTGGAATCTCCGGGCATATGCAAAGAAGATGCACTTAGTTTCCAGGTATTATAACTATCACAGCAACACATGTGTGAGATAAAAAGGGCATGCGCAAAGTGGTTATTGGCAAGGATTGTATAACCACTAATGTACAACCCGATTGTTCTAGATGTCAGCAAGACCATTGCATATAAATTACTGTCAATACTTATAGAAGATTGCAACATTAATAGTGAAAATTAGGTATTGTGACAATTGGGGGGATAGTTTAGCATCAAAGGTAACAGCTTCCTGGACTTCAACAGCATATCAGGTATTGGCAATCCAAAATAAATGGCTTTATTCAGCTAGCAAGTGATAACAGGAACAAAACAAAAAACAGCCTAGCCCACACACAGGGCAATACCTCACTACTTGAACCCTGACTCACTTCTGAGGGCAAGCTTTACTGAGGTTTCTTCTTAGTGGTCTGGCTTACACTGAGCTTATCTAAGTCCGTTGTGGAACCCTGTTCTCTTGGGACGGACCACCTGTCTGTCTCTAACTGGTCCAAAGTTACCTGCTCTCTGCAGGTCACCAGCAGCACTCTCCTGCCGTCTGCACTTCCTCTGGCGTGACACCCCCCCCCCCATGGGTGTGTTTGAGGACCTTTTTAACCCTGGCTTTGGGTCGCTCACCAGCGCCCTCTAGGTTCACATTCTCACAGTATTCAAAAAGGCTATCATATATACAGTACATACCACATTATAGCATCCAAAATGATAAAAGGTAAGGCTACAACAATGCTGGAATAAATATCCTAAATATAATGTAATAAGCATATCAGTAGAAAAGAAAAAAAGGGTGCAAAAACAGGTGTATGGAATAAGATCTCACAGAAATGCTGAAAAATTGAGCCCCTTGTTCAAACCAGTCGGGGTGAAAGTATCCAGTTTTCCAATCCACTACACCTACTGCAACAGTAATTTATTTAGGTCACCCCTTCTCAGTCCCAGTTTAATGTGGCAGATAAACCCAAAACTTCAAAGCTTGAATGTCACCATTGTGACAAAAACGTACATGTCAAGATAATAGGGTATTGATTTGATTATTGATGGTGCTAATATGCTGTGAGATCTGTCTTCTTAGGAGTCGTTCACTCCACCGCTGATGACCATGCAGGACTTTTGTGTCCATGACAAATAACGGTTTCATAATGGACATCAAACGTTTGTTATTTTTTTAAATTAGTCTATGGGTAACAGACAGTAACGGACGGGCATCTGTTATACTGTCCTTTATTACTGTCTGTTTTTTTTCTGCGCTTGCTCAAAAAGCAGAAACAAAAAAAACAAAAAAACAAAAACAAAAAAAAAACGGATAGCATAAAAACAGACACTAAGGCCCGGTTCACATCTGCGCATGGGTTTCAGTTCGGAGAGTCCGCTTGGGGACCCCCTGAATGGAAACCTAACCGCATAAAAAAGCGGTTACCATAGGAAACTGGCGGACCCCATAAACTATAATGGGGTCCGTGTGGTTTCCGGTCGGTTTCCACATAAATTATGCAGAGAGAAAAGTGCTGCAAGGTAAAAATCTACAGAATTTACAATTGCCACAAGCAACAGAACCCTTCAAAGTAGTCTGCAATCATGTGCTACTTTTCTTAGGTGCCTGTCTCTGGTAGTGACTGTACAGTCATGGCCAAAAGTTTTGAGAATGACACAAATATTCTATTTTCACATGATCTGCTGCCCTCTGGTTTTTATGTGTGTTTGTCAGATGTTTTTATCACATACAGAAATATAATTGCATTCATATTATGAGTAACAGAAGCTTATATTGACAGTTAGAATGAGTTAATGCAGCAAGTCAATATTTGCAGTGTTTACCCTTCTTCTTCAGGACCTCTGCAATTCTCCCTGGCATGCTCTCAATCAACTTCTGGACCAAATCCTGACTGATAGCAGTCCATTCTTGCAGAATCAATGCTTTAATTTTGTCTGAATTTGTTGGTTTTTGTTTGTCCACCCGTCTCTTGATGATTGACCACAAGTTCTCAATGGGATTAAGATCTGGGGAGTTTCCAGGCCATGGACCCAAAATCTCTATGTTTTGTTCCCTGAACCATTTAGTTATCACCTTTGCTTTATGGCAAGGTGCTCCATCATGCTGGAAAAGGCATTGTTGAGCGCCAAACTGCTCTTGGACAGTTGGGAGAAGTTGCTCTTGGAGGACATTCTGGTACCATTCTTTATTCATGGCTGTGTTTTTAGGCAAGACTGTGAGAGAGCCGATTCCCTTGGCTGAGAAGCAATCCCACACATGAATGGTTTCAGGATGCTTTACAGTTGGCATGAGACAAGACTGGTGGTAGCGCTCACCTCTTCTTCTCCGAATAAGCTGTTTTCCAGATGTTCCAAACAATCGAAAAGGGGATTCATCAGAGAAAATGACTTTACCCCAGTCCTCAGCAGTCCACTCCCTGTACCTTTTGCAGAATATCACTCTGTCCCTGATGTTTTTTCTGGAGAGAAGTGACTTCTTTGCTGCCCTCCTTGAGACCAGGCCTTGCTCCAAGAGTTTCCGCCTCACAGTGCGTGCAGATGCACTCACACCTGCCTGCTGCCATTCCTCAGCAAGCTCTGCACTGCTGGTAGCCCGATCCCGCAGCTGAAACACTTTTAAGAGACGGTCCTGCCGCTTGCTGGTCTTTCTTGGGCGCCCTGGAGCCTTTTTGGCACCAATGGAACCTCTCTCCTTGAAGTTCTTGATGATGCGATAGATTGTTGACTGAGGTGCAATCTTTCTAGCTGCAATACTCTTCCCAGTTAGGCCATTTTTGTGCAGTGCAATGATGACTGCACATGTTTCTTTAGAGATAACCATGGTTAACAGAAGAGAAACAATGATGGCAAGCACCAGCGTCCTTTTAAAGTGTCCAGTGGTGTCATTCTTACTTAATCATGACAGATTGATCTCCAGCCCTGTCCTCATCAACACCCACACCTGTGTTAATGGAGCAATCACTGAAACGATGTTAGGTGGTCTTTTTAAGGCAGGGCTGCAATGATGTTGAAATGTGTTTTGGGGGATAAAGTTCATTTTCTAGGCAAATATTGACTTTGCAAGTAATTGCTGTTAAGCTGATCACTCTTTATAACATTCTGGAGTATATGCAAATTGCCATTAGAAAAACTGAAGCAGTAGACTTTGTAAAAATTAATATTTGTATCATTCTCAAAACTTTTGGCCATGACTGTATACCAGAATCTCTGATCTTATGTCCTCGTCTATATGTAATACTAGGTCTTAAGGATAGTACATCCTTTAGATCTGTATCGCCTACTAACAGAGGCCAATATTTTACCAAAATGTCATCTGTTTATAACATGTGTCAAAAGTATCAATACATCTCACTACTGGTGGATTAGAAGATGTAATTTTTCGATGAGTCAAATGGTCAGAATGATCAATAGTCTTTGTGAAGGATCTTTTTAGGATATTGACATGCTCGAAAACAATTGTATAGTACCTCACATTCATTAAGAAAATCATGTTCATTTGAGCAATTAGGTATTCCCCTTTTAAGAGGTAATGGATGGAAACTTTCCCAATGTAAGAGTGTATTGTTGGATGTACAGTAGGTTTCCTATAAATATTCGTGGAGATGCTGCCATCAGGTTCAAGGGTAATCCTTAAATCTAAAAAAGTAATTATTGTTTCGTGTATTTCAAAAGTGAATTTTATACCAATATCATTATCATTTAGAACTGAAACAAAATTCTGGAACAACGATCTGTCACCTTCCCATAAAATTATAACATCATCAATATATATGTCTCCCATAAGGAGATACAGTGGGAAAAAAAAGTATTTAGTCAGCCACCAATTGTGCAAGTTCTCCCACTTAAAAAGATGAGGCGGCCTGTAATTGACAGCATAGGTAGACCTCAACTATGAGAGACAAAATGAGAAAACAAATCCAGAAAATTACATTGTCTGATTTTTAACCCCTTAAAGACCCGTCCATTTTTTGTTTTTGCATTTTCGTTTTTCCCTCCCCACATTTCAAGAGCCATAGCTTTTTCATTTCTCAGTTCACAGAGTCACATGATGGCTTATTGTTTGCAAAACAAATTGTACTTTGTAATGGCACCATTCAATATGCTGTGCAATGTACTGGGAAGCTGAAAAAAATTCAGAATGAGGTGCACTTGGAGAAAAACTGCATTTGCACCAATTTCAGATGGGTTAAATTGTTACAGCATTCACTGTTTGGTAAAAAAGACATGTTACCTGTATTCTGCAGGTCAGTACAAACACGATGATACCAAATTTATATAGTATTTGTAATGTTTTGATACCTTTTAAAAAATTAAAAACTTTGCAAAACAGAAAAAAATTTTTTATAGGAGGCAAAGTGTTGAAAAAAGTGCTATTTGGCCATTTTGATTTTTTTTCGCCGCTATGCCGTTCACCGTATGGGATAAATATTTTCATATTTTAATAGTTCAGGCATTTTGGAGCGCGGGGATACCTAATGTGTTTATGTTTACTTTTGTTTATTTACTTTTATATCTGATCTAGGGAAAAGGGGGTGATTTGAACTTTTGAGTTTTTTAAATTTTTTTTATACTTTTAAAAACTTTTTTTTTCCCCACTTTTACTTGCATGATCAGACCCCTAGGGACCTTAAAACCTAGGGGGTCTGATCGCTCATACTATTCACTGCGATACTACTGTATTGCAGTGAATAGCAAAATGCCTTGACCTCTATTAGACGCTGCCTCTGGCAGCATATAATAGAGCTAATGTACTGACAAGCCTGGGAGATTTCAATAGGCTCCTGGCTGTCATGGCAACCGATCGCCACCCTCTGATGACGTTCTGGAGGGCAGCGATCGATAAAAAATGGCGGCGCCCAGGGCGCCTGCACAATTTAGACGCCACAGCACCGATCGCTGCTGTTAGTGGCGGGTCCTGGCTGTATTATACAGCTGGCATCCGCCCTGTATGGAGAGAGCTCAGCTCCTGAGCTCTCTCCATACATTGTCATGCAACTCAAGACATACTATTACGCCCTGGGTTGCTAAGGAGTTAAAGAATTTATTTGCAAATTATGTTGGAAAATAAGTATTTGGTCACCTACAAACAAGCAAGATTTCTGTCCGAACTGTAACTTCTTCTTTAAGAGGCTCCTCTGTCCTCCACTCATTACCTGTAGTAATGGCACCTGTTTGAAATTGTTATCAGTATAAAAGACACCTGTCCACAACCTCAAACAGTCACACTCCAAACTCCACTATGGTGAAGACCAAAGAGCTGTGGAAGGACACCAGAAACAAAATTGTAGACCTGCACCAGGCTGGGAAGACTGAATCTGCAATAGGCAAGCAGCTTGGTGTGAAGAAATCAACTGTGGGAGCAATAATTAGAAAATGGAAGACATACAAGACCACTGATAATATCCCTCGATCAGGGCATCCACGCAAGATCTCACCCCGTGGGGTCAAAATGATCACAAGAACGGTGAGCAAAAATCCCAGAAACCAGACGGGGGAACCTAGTGAATGACCTGCAGAAAGCTGGGACTAACGTAACAAAGGCTACCGTCAGTAAAGCTACGCCACCAGGGACTCAGAACCTGCAGTGCCAGACGTGTCCCCCTGCTTAAGCCAGTACATATCCGGGCCTGTCTGAAGTTTGCTAGAGAACATTTGGATGTTCCAGAAGAGTATTGGGAGAATGTCATATGGTCAGATGAAACCAAAGTACAACTGTTTGGTAGAAACACAAGTCGTCGTGTTTGGAGGAGAGCGAATGCTGAGTTGCATCCAAAGAACACCATACCTACTGTGAAGCATGTGGGTGGCAACATCATGCTTTGGGGCTGTTTCTCTGCAAAGGGACCAGGACAACTGATCCGTGTACATGAAAGAAGGAATGGGGATATGTATTGTGAGATTTTGTGTGCAAACCTCCTTCCATCAGCAAGGGCATTGAAGATGAAACGTGGCTGGGTCTTTCAGCATGACAATGATCCCAAGCACACCGCCAGGGCAACGAAGGATTGGCTTCGTAAGAAGCATTTCAAGATCCTGGAGTGGCTTAGCCAGTCTCCAGATCTCAACCCCATAGAAAACCTTTGGAGAGAGTTGAAAGTCCGTGTTGCCCAGCGACAGCCCCAAAACATCACTGCTCTAGAGGAGATCTGCACGGAAGAATGGGCCAACATACCAGCAACAGTGTGTGCCAACCTTGTGAAGACTTTCAGAAAATGTTTGACCCCTGTCATTGCCAAAAAAGGATATATAACAAAGTATTGAGATGAACTTTTGTTATTGACCAAATATTTATTTTCCACCATAATTTGCAAATAAATTCTTTAAAAATCAGACAATGTGATTTTCTGGAATTGTTTTCTCATTCTGTCTCTCATAGTTGAGGTCTACCTATGATGTCAATTACAGGCCTCTCTCATCTTTTTAAGTGGGAGAACTTACACAATTGGTGGCTGACTAAATACTTTTTTCCCTACTGTATAGTTGGTATAGAATGACACATCAAAAAAGTGCTCCCACCACCCTAAAAAAAGTTAAGCGTAAGTCGGTGCACACAACGTACTCATCGCAACCTTTCCTTTGATGATAAAAAGTGCCATCAAACAATTGTGTATAAGTAGGAACTGTAATAGCTCCAAAACAAAAGAATTATGAGATTTAAACAGAGTACTTTTAATGTTAAGAAAATGTTTCACTGTTTTTATCCCCAATTCATGAGAATATTAGTGTACAGGGATTCTACATCTAAACTTGCAATCAATGTACTCTCAAAGACTGAACTACTGCTGTTTCCACCATCTAATAGATCTGTCCCTGATATCTCCATTGCAGTCTCTGTCCTTACCATAACCCCTAGGCAGTATGACTGCTGCCTCGGAGTTTTGTTTGACTCAGACCTTTCCTTCACCCCCCATATCAAATCACTCGCATGCTCATGTCATCTCCACCTCAAAAACATCTCCAGAATCCGCCCTTTCCTTACCACAAATACACTAAAGACACTTATTGTTGCCCTGATTCACTCTCGCCTTGACTACTGTAACTCCTTACTAATCGGTCTTCCCCTTACTAAACTCTCCCCTCTACAATCTATTCTGAATGCGGCAGCCAGGCTCATCTATCAGTCTAGACGCTATAGCGATACCTCCAGTCTGTGTCGATCACTACATTGGCTGCCTATTCAATACAGAATACAATATAAACTTATCACCCTCATTCACAAGGCTCTCCATAATGCTGCACATCCCTACATTTCCTCCCTCATCTCTGTCTATCGCCCAACCCGTACTCTCTGTTCACTCAATGACCTAAGACTAACATCCTCTATTATCAGAACCTCCCACGCTTGTATACAAGACTTCTTCCGAGTTGCACCACTTCTCTGGAATGCTCTATCCCGGACTATTAGATTAACCCCCAATTTCCACAGCTTCAAGTGTAAACTAAAGACATATCTTTTCAGACAGGCCTATCACAACTCCTAATGTAAACCCTTCTGTAGTTAGAATCCCTAAAACATACCCTCTTCTGTTCACGCTCCCGCATTACCTCACAGGATATGATGCAGTATCAGACTAACTTTATATGTCCAGGCACCATCTGCACGTTAAAGGACATGACTGATGACGGCTCATACAGCTTTATACATGTGTAATGACAGTAACCCCTATTACAGAATTGTCTGACCATTGTACAAACAATGATACGTCTGTTGCCGCCCCTGCTACCTCCTGTGTCACTCCCTCTACCTCATAGATTGTAAGCTCTTGCGAGCATGGCCCTCAGTCCCAGTGTGTGAATTGAATATTTCTTTGTAATGTATCTTTTTTGTCAGTACTTGAACCCTACAAATTGTACAGTGCTGCGGAATATGTTGGCACTATATAAATAAAATTTATTATTATTAATATTATTATTAATGTATCAGGTGAAATGTGGATCCTATTGAGCCTGGCAGCAGTATCTTTTGTATCAGGAATATATGATGGAAGGGCTGAAACAAAAGGCGAAAGGATGTGATCAACGTATGTACTAATGCCCTGAGTAAGTCAGTTACTACCAGAGACAATAGGCCTACCAGGAATTGGTTGTTGAATTTTATGTACCTTGGGCAAGGCATAAAATGTTGCCAAGGTGGGTGCTAGGTTGAAAAGAACCTTGAATCCATCCTGTCTAATCCAAGACAATGATAATCCCTTCCATAAAATTGTCCTAAATTCCTCTAAATATGTACTTGAATGGTTAGTTTTCAAGATCACCTAAATCGCATCATCCTGTAATAACCTCATAGCCATATCAACATAATCCTGTCTGTTCATAATAACAACATTGCCTCCCCCTATCAGAAGGTTTGGAAACTAGTCATCCCATTTATTCAGTTCTTCTAATGCCCTATGCTGATAAAAGGTAAGATTAGAATATTGTTTGTTTTTCTTAGGCAATGCTTTTATTTCAGTGCAGACACTATTTACAAAAACTTCAATATTATGATATTGTGAAAATGGAGGGGTTACTTTTTGAACTTGGTTTCATATTAAAGAAGGAAGGCAATAGGGTTCCCCTTCCAGTATCGACT
The DNA here is from genome assembly GCA_947044405.1 of Leptodactylus fallax. Taxonomy (NCBI): domain Eukaryota; kingdom Metazoa; phylum Chordata; class Amphibia; order Anura; family Leptodactylidae; genus Leptodactylus; species Leptodactylus fallax. The sequence goes on along the minus strand of CAMRHE010000010.1, from coordinate 8,908,549 downwards.
ACCCTTGAACCTAGTATTACATATAGACAAGGACATAATATCAAAGAGACTCTGGTACATAGTCTGTACCAAAGACAGGCCACAAATATGCAGCCCAGTGTACGTGTCCTAAATTATATGTAGGAAAAAACTATGCAACAACTAAGAAGATGGATCTCACAGCATATTAGCACCATCAATAATCAAATCAATTATATCTACATGTATGTTTTTGTCACAATGGTGACATTCAAGCTTTGAAGTTTTGGGGTATCTGCCACATTAAATTGGGACTAAGAAGGGATGATCTAAACAAATTACTGTTACAGTAGTCGAGGTGGATTGAAAATGTGGGTACTCTCAGCCTGACTGGTTTGAGCGAGGGGTTCAGTTTTTCTGTGAGATCATATTCCATAAACCTGTTTATGTACCCTGCTGCTTAGTTCGGTGATTTTAGACTGAGTCTTTGCTGTTGTGCCTTGCGCATGCCAGGATTTTTCGGGCATGCGCATTTGTCATCTTTTTTATTATGGAAAACTAAGTCCAATATACTGTATATATGAATGTGCTTGCACATTATACACCATCAACGCATGGAGCAGCAATTATTGGTAGGAACAATACGTAGCTCTCCTGGCCCCCTGGCTCAATGTTTTGAGCGTCAGCAGCAACAGGCTAGATACATGGCAAGACCAGATGCTTTTTAGTACTGACTTCACCTTTCAATGTAGGAACAATTTCAACACTTAGCAGGACCCCTCCCTTATTTCATGACTGTAAGGTGATGCGAATATTGAGTGGCACTGTGGCACACAGGGTCGGACTGGCCCACCGGGGAACTGGTGAATCCCCCAGTGGGCCCCGAGCCCTGACTATATTTAGTCCTTATTTTGCCAATGCAAAGGTCAGGGGTCCGATCGGGACGGTCAGGGGCCCGATTAGGCCCCTGACCATCCCAATCGGGCCCCTGACCAATGGACAGTGGCGTAAGGATTGTGGTCGCAGGGGGTGCGACTGCGACCGGAGGGGTACGGGGCCCATGGCCAGGGCCCCGCACTACCATGATAGTGGTCGGGGAACCAGGCTTTCCCCGACTGCTATACCTATTGTTAATGTAAAGGGTATGCCAGCCCAGGGAAAGTGACAAAAAATTAAAAAAAAATACTCACCTGTCCTGGGCTCAGCATTGTCTCTGGCCCATTTCATAGGCCATGACATAGGCACGCCGGCGTAATGATGTCATCACGTTCGATGTGACCACAGAGGTCCAATCAAAGGCCCCAGCAGTGACGCCTGGGGCACAGACGTGGAGACCAGGGGACCAAGGAAGATGGGAAAGACAGCAGGACGGAGCGAGGATGCCCCGGAGAGGTAAGACAAGGTGAGTATAACTGTTTGTTATTTTTAATCACTTCTCCTGGGCCTCTACTTATTATATTCTGGGGTCTGAAGAGACCCCAAAGTATAATAATAGAACCGACTCAGGGGGGGAGGAAACTGTGGGCATATAATACTGTGTGGGGACCACTGTTGGCATATAATACTGTGTGGGGGCCACTGTGAGCATAAAATACTGTGTGGGGGTGCACTGTAAGCATATAATACTGTGTGGGGGCCACTGTTGGCATATAATACTGTGTGGGGGCCACTGTGAGCATATAATACTGTGTGGGAGCCACTGTTGGCATATAATACTGTGTGGGGGCCACTGTAAGCATATAATACTGTGTGGGGGCCACTGTGAGCATATAATACTGTGTGGGGTCAACTGCGGAACATATAATGCTGTGTGGGGGCCACTGCTGGCATATAATACTGTGTGGGGGCCACTGTGAGCATATAATACTGTGTGGGGGCCATTGTGAGCATATAATACTGTGTGTGGGCCACTGTGGAGCATATAATGCTGTGTGGGGGCCACTGCGGAGCATGTTATACTGTCCCAGTATTGTTTACATGTCGGCGCTGCGCTGCTCACTCACCGTAATCTTGATAACTGCAGTTGTGGGTACTAAAGCTGTATCCCTTTCAAGTATCTGAGATATCGCTGCAGCACCCGTAACCATCACTATCAAGAATTCTCTCTAGGGAGGGGGTAGGGGGTCCCGGACAAAAGTTTGCACCGGGCCCACAAGACCTTAGAAGCTCTGTCCACTGTATATTAGCCGGGCACCTTCATTGCATCTCAGCACTTATTGAAGTCAGTGGGAGCTGAGCTGCAGTGACGACACTGGGCAACTATACAGTGGGTGGAGCTTTCTGCTTCCGGCCCTGTGTTGAGTACAGAACGGGCGCCGGAAGTGATGCTGTACAGCTGATGGTGCCATGTGTCAGCCCCCTACCGTTCAGGTATTTATGGCCTATCCTGAGCATAGGCCATAAAAAAGATTAACCCTGGACAATCCCTTTACTATGTATCACACAGGATGTTAGCCCCTATCACTTCACCCACACAATATAATGGCCCCATCACTGTTCCCCATACAGTATGGGGGACCAGTGAAGAGGCCACTGTATGGGGGAGACCAGTGAAGTGGCCATAAAAAAATTTGACCCAGACAACCCCTTAAAAGAGGTGATCTATTAACTGGAGTAACCACTGAGGCGGCCGCCAGGGAGATGTAAAAATAAAAAAAAAATTCAAAAAAGTATACTCACCTGTCCCCAACACCATGTTGTCCCCTGCCTGTGTCTGTTCTGTCTCATAGCTGCGCCTCATTTCTGGAAATCCTGTACCGAATTGGTGTTAGCGGTTACATGAGGTGCAGAACTCCCAGCAGGAAGGCACAGGCACAAGACTGAATGGACACTGGCAGCGAACAATGAGGTTCCGGGACAGGTGAGTATGCTTTTTTATTTATTTTTTATTTTACACCTCCCGCCCGGGACTTGGGTTGTGCCAATTCCTGGATATCCTCTTCAAAGTATTTATCCATCTTTCTAATACTGATGGCCTGTGCTTAGGATAGGCCATCAATATTACCTCTGCGATGTAATGATGATCTACAGGTAATGGTAACAATTCTAGGCGCCATGCTGTTCACTTGCCATACAGGGCGTAGCAGTAGGTTTAGGTAGTGCAGTGGTGCACATGTTATGGCAGGTGAGCAGCATGACTCCTGACATGTTATTACCTTTAGCCACCCTGTCTCTGTACAGCTGATCTGCATGGGTCCTGATGGTGGGCCCCTAGAAGCAATTCCATTGGTGGGCCCTAGACATTCCAGTCCGACACTGGTGGCACATGCTGGAGTGTCAGTTTCAACAGCAGTATACAATGAATGATTACTGTATGCAGGAAATCTAAAAAATGGAATAGGTAGGTCCCCTAAATAATGGTAATGGAGAGTTAGTTGGATCAAGACAAAACAGAGCTACTTAATGGGTGCTTTAGCTCTGTGTATACAGAAGAATAGGCAGTTGTTGATGTAGATGTAACCAGTGCTGGTAATATCTCAACCAATATACTAAACTGGATAAACATAGAAATGGTCCAAGCTAAGTTATTCTCATGGCCATTTCCATCTCCTTTCCATTTCCAAGATATTCTAACATTTTCAGCTGGAAGGTCATGCACACTGATATTTTATTTGTGAAATTATGTAAATTGTCACACTTTGGTGTCACATATGCTCCCATAGTGGGATAACTGACAAGCTAATCCAAGTTCTTAATTTCTTTTCTGGCTCCCAAGTGCTATTCTCATTTTCATAGAATCCTTTTCATTTCAGAAGATATTCTAGATTTTTTAATCTGGCAAGTCAGGCATGCTGATAGTGTGCCACAAATTTTAGTTGAAATTCTAGAAATTGTCTCTCCGCCAACATGATGCTGATGTGACATGTACCCTCATACAAGGATAACTGACAGGATAGGCTAGGTTCTTTTCTGGCTCTCAAGTGCTGTTCTCGTGATCATAGAATCCCTTCCATTTCAGAGTATATTCTAGCTTTTTTCAACTTGCAGGTCAGACACCTTGATAGTGTGTTACAAATTTGAAATTCTGTAATTGTCACTCATTGGTGCTGCATCTAGCCCTCAGTTTAAGGGGGCTAGGTCTGGCTGTAGGGATCTCCATTTCTCAACCAGAGTCCTCATCAACAGATCAGTGCCTGAGACCTTGATGCTGTGTAAAGCTATATTCACATGACAGAGAATAATGGACATCACACACCAGCATTAAATTCAATTAAAGTGAATGAGGTCTATTCGCATGTCTGTTATTTTGACAGTCTGATGTAATGGACTGTCAAACTATAGGTCATGCCCTATTTTTGCTCATTTTTACAGATCCCTCCACACACTGTAATGTATGGGAGATCTGTGAAAACAGCCACCCCTCAGTTGCTAGATGACCATGAAAAATGGTCGTTTTTCATGGCTATTTTGGACTTCAGGCGTGTGAATGTAGCTTGAAATGGACCACAATAGCTAGAGGAATTTAGACCTAGAAGTTGCTTTTGCAAATGAAACCATCTCCAAATTTTTCATTGGAAATGTAAGCTCCATCCAGTGGTTCAAGAGGATAGCTTGGTAGATCGATACCACCAACAGTTTTCCTTCTAGAGAAAAGGGTGTGTGCAATTTGTGGTCTCTTGTAATTCCAAAGAAATTTGGAGAATAGGCTCTTAGGCTCTTGATTCTGTTGAAGAAAGCTACGGTGAGGTAAATATGTGGCCGTTTTATCGTATATATAATATATTAGGCATAATGTACATCTGTAGTAGGTTTTATCTTTCCAGCCAGAAGATGAATGACAAATCATATTTTATCAGGAGCTGTTTGACCAGTGTGAGCAATGGAGTATAGTTAAGGGTGTAGAGATCAGAGAGTTCTTTGGTAAAATAAACCCCTAGGTATTTAATTGCTTTTGTTGCCCAGGAAAAGAAGGTAATTATATGAACTGCTTCTTCTTCCCCTCTTCTCCTCTTTTCACAGGTAGTTACTTGTGCTATGGGGACTGGCTTTACTATAGTGAGCTAGCCTTATAGTAGAGGTGACTACAAGTCAAAATTTGAGAGGAGGGAAGACCCCGAGCAACTCAGGGGCCAGGTGGTAGGTTAGATCACATGAAACAAGGTTGGGACCAGCACAGAACCCCAAGGACCAGCATAAAAAAAACCTAGAGGAAGTAAGAAAACCACAAGTTCCTAGACTTTTAAGGGGTTAATGTGCAAATTTGCAAACACTGCAACAAGAGCCACCACACATTAAAAACCCTGCTGTGATAACCAAGTTTTTCCTGGATTTGAATGAGGTAAAACATTAGGGGAAAGGAGGTTGATTTTCTTCTAGAAATCAAATTACAACCTCTTTTAAAATTGTATTTATCATCCTGGTTCAGAAGTGGAAGGTATTTGAGAAAAAATTATTTTAACTTTCCCAAAATTAGTACCGTTAGGAGTAAAAAACGTGATACTCAGCTCATCACTCTTCTTTCTATGTCAAATAAACTTAAACTTGAACAGGCTGTTTTGGTCATGATATACAGAGGGGAATTCATCATTCCCTCTATGCCAGTTTCCTGGCGCAGAGGGATGATATTGAGGTGCATGTTTGGTGCAAGGTACTTGCTCCAAACGTACACCTGAAGCCCTGATTCGTGCCTCATTCGCCACTTTCTGCATTGGCTGTATTTATTAAAACTCACACAAGTTTCCTGCCAGTAGTATAATGTTGTACCGTGTTAGCCATATAAAGTAGTGGAAGAGTGAATAAATCAGGTGATACCTTTTAGACTATCAAATATACTCAGTTAGCCTCTAAAAGGTATCACCTGATTTCTTCACTCTTCCGCAGGTTTCCTGCTGTGAGTTAGAATGGAAATTTATGCCATATAGTAGTAGAAACAAACTGCAGCACTCAAAGGATTCTTATACAAAGTGATCTAATATTTAATTAATATCCAAGATCAAAATGTGATACAAAATTAATTTTAATATTCAACAAGTATGAGAGTTCCCAGTATTCTATAAGATAAGCAGCGGGAAATAATCCCCCATAACCATCTGGCTAAGAGCTTACGGAAATGCAATGGTGACTAAGTTCTGGTGTACATACACTATGGTATAAATTCTCATTATATTTGGCTAGCATTGTGCCTTTTTGTTATCCATGGTCAGATATTGACTAGTTATACATAAACTTGTTATATTTGAGCTCGACTTGGGAATAATATATAAGTATAACATACTGGAGTATATGATTTTCCCACATACCACATATTTCAGGATATTGCCTTTGGATACCTTGTTTTTTATATATGTAATAGATAACTATGGGAGATACTTTATGTATAGATCTGTAGATCATTATGTATACATATATGTCTCACTTATAAGGAACCTTATGTGACCCACTTCATATGACTGTAATTATTGTTTCTTCTCTTATGATGTTTGTTGTATTCTGACATCTGTCATTAATTCATTACAAAGAGTCTGAAGAAGCCCTTATGGGCTGAAATATCACTAATTACAACCTCTGTGGATCACATATTATTGTAACCTTGACTTGACAAAGGCTCAGTGGAGCTGAAACGTCGCTTACATATGGAATAAACTTCACCCGTTTTGTTTGACAGAAGCTCCTAGTCTGGTGGTTATGGAGGATTGTTTCCAGCTGTTTATTTTTTGAAATACTTGGAGCTTTAATACTTCTTGAATATTGATATGAAGAACTTTGATCTTGGATATTAAATCATTTTGCATAAGAATCCTTTTGGAGTGCCGCATTTGTTTCTACTACTATATAACGGGTTGGGACCCCACTACAAGCACCTAGGACTACACAGTTTGAGTACTGCATACACCTATTTTGCAGAAATCTATGCCAGTTCCTACTTGGCATAGATTTCCATCCTGGCGTTAGGACACAGCCTCATAAACCTCTTGGTCTCTGCGTCAGTTGGGCTGTTTATTAAGACTGACATATGATACTCCAGTTTTGCCCCACAGTATTCTTCCATAGGGATCACTTGTGTTGTGTGTATCAGGTGACAGCTGGGTGCCTTAAGAATGGTGTTACCCAACTGATGTTTCCAGTACTGTAAAGTGGCACTCTATTGCCACCAAAACTGCTGCTCCACTACTGCACAGGTCTTCAAAAGTTAATCCTGGATTTAGAAAATGAACTAGTGAAGTTTAATATAATAAAGAAATAAAGATATGGACATTACATTGTGACCCAAACGTTATGCTATAGCGTATTTTGTGATCACAAATAAGATTTGGTTTAGAAAAAAAAAACATGTTATGTGCCTCAACCTTCTTTCTATACCATTATGGACATCATGCAGCTTTAATTAACCAAGTAATATGGTGCTTAATATACTTTCTTAGCCTTGTTTTGAGATATTGTCCTCATACACCTCAAAAAGTGCCAACAATATGTAAAAAATGAAAATGGTTTATAGAATTGCTGAATTTCATTCAGTATTCTGTTGGAATAGCAAAAGGAAGCTTGTGTTTCTAAAGCCAAATCATTTCATATTATAAATAATTTATGACAGTTTATTATATAATTTATAAGGATAGCCAAATTAGTTATTTTGAGTTCTCCTTTGAAATAAAATGTTCCTTATAGTTGTGTGTAACTACATTATCTATGTGCCATTATTTTATCAGAGTCTGCAAAAGTCAAGAGTTACAACTATAGAAACAACTCAAGAATATGTCACATTGTCTCATAAGTTTTGAATGGTTGATTTCCAGGAATCTCCTACAATAAGCTGAACATGTCTATACCAGCATACAGTCTAGGGGAAATTGCTTTGCCCACTGACTTATAAACAAACTGCGGTGCTAAGCATACAGTAAGTGCTAAATTGCCGAGACTATGACATTTTCAAAAGTTAATGCCATGAAAACCTAATACCATAAAAACCTACATAATTTATGTCCTTCCCTCTAACGCTTAAGTACTTTCAAACAATCATGTCAGAATATTGTATGCCTCAATACCTTTTTCTGCTTCTTTTGTTCTACAGAACGAATTCATGGATGTAGAAAAAAAATGCAGGTTGAACATTACACAGTAATCTCCTTTGTGTTTTGGAAGCACAATATTTTTCTTTTCAGTTTCTCTGATCAATTTCTTTTTCCTGCACTAATAAAACAGAAAAGCTCAACTTGCGAATAACATAATCTAACTTTATGACATTGATTTAATGTAAGTGCCGACGTCTGTGGGTTTAAAAAGTATAATATGGTTCAAGGCAACTCTACATTTCATGTATTCATACAAAGAATTCCCCCCCCCCCCAAAAAAAAAAAAGAAATAACCAGTACTGAATTATAAATGAACAATGCAACATTTTATAATATTTAAGAAAACTCAACAAATGGTAAAAAAGTCAAAAAGTAAAATGTCCAGGAACGAAAATATTTCTGGATACTGCAAAAACTAAATAAACTGTATATATACAGTACAGACCAAAAGTTTGGACACACCTTCTCATTCCAAGAGTTTTCTGTATTTTCATGACTATAAAAATTGTAGATTCACACTGAAGGCATCAAAACTATGAATTAACACATGTGGAATTATATACTTAAGAAAAAAGTGTGAAACAACTGAAAATATGTCTTATATTCTAGGTTCTTCAAAGTAGCCACCTTTTGCTTTGATTACTGCTTTGCACACTCTTGGCATTCTCTTGATGAGCTTCAAGAGGTAGTCACCTGAAATGGTCTTCCAACAGTCTTGAAGGAGTTCCCAGAGATGCTTAGCACTTGTTGGCCCTTTTGCCTTCACTCTGCGGTCCAGCTCACCCCAAACCATCTCGATTGAGTTCAGGTCTGGTGACTGTGGAGGCCAGGTCATCTGGCGTAGCACCCCATCACTCTCCTTCTTGGTCAAATAGCCCTTACACAGTCTGGAGGTGTGTTTGGGGTCATTGTCCTGTTGAAAAATAAATGATGGTCCAACTAAACGCAAACCAGATGGAATAGCATGCCGCTGCAAGATGCTGTGGTAACCATGCTGGTTCAGTATTCCTTCAATTTTGAATAAATTCCCAACAGTGTCACCAGCAAAGCACCCCCACGTCATCACACCTCCTCCTCCTTGCTTCACGGTGGGAACCAGGCATGTAGAGTCCATTCGTTCACCTTTTCTGCGTCGCACAAAGACACGGTGGTTGGAACCAAAGATCACAAATTTGGACTCATCAGACCAAAGCACAGATTTCCATAGGTCTAATGTCCATTCCTTGTGTTCTTTAGCCCAAACAAGTCTCTTCTGCTTGTTGCCTGTCCTTAGCAGTGGTTTCCTAGCAGTTATTTTACCATGAAGGCCTGCTGCACACAGTCTCCTCTTAACAGTTGTTGTAGATATGTGTCTGCTGCTAGAACTCTGTGTGGCATTGACCTGGTCTCTAATCTGAGCTGCTGTTAACCTGCGATTTCTGAGGCTGGTGACTCGGATGAACTTATCCTCCGCAGCAGAGGTGACTCTTGGTCTTCCTTTCCTGGGGCGGTCCTCATGTGTGCCAGTTTCTTTGTAGCGCTTGATGGTTTTGGCCACTGCATTTGGGGACACTTTCAAAGTTTTCCCAATTTTTCAGACTGACTGACCTTCATTTCTTAAAGTAATGATGGCCACTCGTTTTTCTTTACTTAGCTGCTTTTTTCTTGCCATAATACAAATTCTAACACTCCATTCAGTAGGACTATCAGCTGTGTATCTACCTGACTTCTGAACAACACAACTGATGGTCCCAACACCATTTATAAGGCAAGAAATCCCACTTATTAAACCTGACAGGGCACACCTGTGAAGTGAAAACCATTTCAGGTGACTACCTCTTGAAGCTCATCAAGAGAATGCCAAGAGTGTGCAAAGCAGTAATCAAGGCAAAAGGTGGCTACTTTGAAGAACCTAGAATATAAGACATATTTTCAGTTGTTTCACACTTTTTTGTTAAGTATATAATTCCACATATGTTAATTCATAGTTTTGATGCCTTCAGTGTGAATCTACAATTTTTATAGTCAATGAAAATACAGAAAACTCTTGAAATGAGAAGGTGTGTCCAAACTTTTGGTCTGTACTGTACGTATATCAGTGCAGTATCTGTCTATATATTTATCAATCCATTGGAATCCAAAAATTTGTCAGGTAATAGCTAGTTTCATGGATTATTCATTAATTGGAAGGTAGCGAGACTATAACTCAATGCCCAACTCTTAAAGAGGGCTTGCAGCATAACTTGGGACATAAGCAAAAACAGAAAAGTCTCGTCTTAAAGGACAATAAATTTCTTATTATGCTTACTTTGTGGCCTTGTTTGGTTATATACCTTAGTGGTCACGCCTGCAGCAGATCTTCCTCTGATATATCCTGTATTAACCCTGTTATGGTAGAGTCTCTGTAGCAAATATCAAAAATTGCAGGATCTGCCTGACAACAGAGAGTAATAGAACTAGCTGTTGAAATCCTATACAGCACTGTGAGATAGATCCCAAATGCCTTCACCAGCGCCAGCCGTAAGGCCAGATGGACTTGTGCTGAATTTGATGTCCAAATTATCACCATAGAAACTGGTACAAGACATAAACACTCCACAATCAGAAGTCAAACCAGAACCCACAATAAACTTACAGTGAATGTCCAGGCAAGTAGTCAGTTCAGGAGGTAACATTAGAGCCAAAATAAGGCTGGTTTTCCAGTATCAAGCATTGACTGTGTGTCCATCAGTTTATATCCACATGTGGCATAATTTCATGCTCAGGAGAAATTGAACAATAGATTGTAGAATGCACTTTCTTCTTTGTGAACCCTTTGTGAATGTGCAAATTCTAGGACTAAATGAATATATTATTGACAGAATTTAAAAGTGTAAATTTTACCTGCATTTTGTTTTAATTGGTGTGAAATGCTGAAAGGGTTAAGAAACTTTCTAAAGAAACTTTCTAAATGCTGTTTTGAATTCTTTTAGAAGTGCAGTTTTGAGAACTCAATTGGTCCCTTGAAAAATGGGTTGTGGAAATATTTTTGAAAATTTATAAATTTACTGTTTGACTTATAAGCCTTATAATATTTGAAAAAATGAAACATATCGACCAAAATATACCACTGCCATGAAGTACAATGTGTCACAAAAAATCATTCTCAGGATCACTTTGATAAGTTAAAGTGTTTCAAAGTTATTATCACATAAAGTGACACATGTCAGATTTGAAAAAGAGGCCTGGTCCTTAAGGTACTTTTAGGCTGTGTCCTTAAGGGATTAAAGATGTAAATTCCGGGGGCGGAGCCTGGACGTGGAGCCGAATGGCCGTATAGTTGCAGAGCTCTCGGCCTGAGTCTCTACAAGCAACAGTTTAGCGACGTGCTTTTGGGCTAACCGCAGCTAATACAGAAACATAAAGGTATCCTACCTTCAAGGATGCCACGAAAACGGAAATCGGCGGTGAAACCGCTGAAGATTTCTGACTTCTACCTCCCCCATGGGGGAGGGAGAAGAACAAAATGGAGAAGGCCCGCGCTTGGACGCGGCTTCTAGAGCCTCGACTCCCTCTAAAAATCCTCCGGAGGAGACACTCACGCTCTCCGCTCAGAGGAGAGCGCTGTCGGTCCCTTCTCTTCCACAGCTGCTGGATGGTGTGGACCAGGGGTTGCCTGGACCTTCTCCCCGGCGGGCCGGGGCCTACATAGACCACAGGCCTCCGCAAAAAAACGCTCCGGGGCCTGTGGCTGATGCGAGCCTGGAGACGAGTTACTCACCCACCGCTAGTCCAGTCAAGCAAAGACCCAGGCTCCAGGAAATCGAATCTCAGGAGGAGGAGGTGAGCAGTAAGATACAGCCTACTTCTCTATCTAATGATTTTTTTGCAGATATCCCTGCAACAGAAAATTTACTTACTGAGGCCTCCATGAAAAATATGCTTATGGCCTTCTGTAAATCACTAACGACAGACATGTCTCTCATGGTGAAACCGCTAGATAGAGATATTAAACAGCTGAAAAGCCGTACGGTTCATGTGGAATCTAAAATGGCGGAATTTGCGACTTCACACAATGCGCTTATAGATGCTCATTATGAGGTAGAGAGGGATGTGTCTTTTCTGAAAGCCAAAATAGCCGACTTAGAGGACCGTTCTAAAAGAAATAATCTAAAGTTTAGAGGGATTCCAGAGTCAGTATCTACGAGTAATTTAACTGCATTCCTTCAGGATCTGATACGAGCGTTATTACCGAACCTCACGGAACTGGATTTAACTATTGATAGAGCTCATAGAGTTCCTAGACCATCCCATTTAGATGAAGCTATACCTAGAGACGTTCTTGCAAAGATTCATTTCTATCGCACTAAAGAGCTGGTTCTGTCGACTTCCAGGAAGGCGGGTCGCTTACCTGAACCATACCATAAAATAGCCATTTACTCGGACCTATCAGCCTCGACGCTACAATCAAGGAGACAATTTATCCCTATCACCACAGCTCTACGCCAACACCATATCTTGTATAAATGGGGATTCCCAGTCCGCGTGATCATCTCTAGGGACAATTTAGTACACATCATTAAAACTCCGGAGGAAGGAAAAAGCTTGCTAGCCATATGGAACATTTCGACTGTCGATCCACCACCTAAACAAACCCCTGATCCCGTGTCTGATGGTTGGCGCCAAGCGAGGTCCCAAAAACGTCCACCTAAAGGGCTACAAAGCTAGAGACTCACCTATTTTTGGATTCCGTATGTCCACTGTTGGTGAACTTATCCCCCCAGGATCACGACAGCTGCTGGTCCGCTGTACTATGTTCCCTTTTGTTTTTGTTTCTTTCTTGATTTTGCTCAGATGGTTTATCCATAGGTTCTGTAACTTGCATGGTTTGCCTTTTCGTTGGTTCTGGCACATTGGGCGAAGTGAATACAAAGGGTGGAGACATCTTCACTGCATACGAACATTGACACTCCCTGGTAGAGGTGGTTGTGGTAAGACTTGCATAGCGTTTATAAATGTTCATTATGGTACTTAAAATTATGTCCATGAATGTTAGGGGTTTGAACTCCCCTCAGAAAAGAGCCAATTTATGGCGTGAGGCCCGAGCTCAAAGCTGTGACATTCTTGCAATACAAGAGACACACCTTTTAAAGGCAGACGCTAATCGCGTTCAACACCCAGCATATCCACATGTGTTTCATGCTCATTATTCCTCAAAGCGTAGAGGTACATTGATTGGGATTAGAGACTCAGTAGCGTTCCAATTATTGTCGCAATATGCGGACCCGGGGGTGCGGTTTTTAATAATAGTATGAACCCTTAACAATGTCACTTACACATTAGTATTGGTTTATGCCCCAAATAAGAAACAAGTGGCATTCCTGGGGAGACTTGTAAGGGCAGTAGAAAAGAGGAAGCAGGGATGTCTGATATTAATGGGAGACTTTAATATGGCTCCAGACCCGCTAGTGGATATCACTTCTGGCAGGATGACACGTCACCCCCTCTTTCTCGCAAGCTATATGGAGACACGAATTATTTGATGTCTGGCGTATTCTCCATAATACCGAAAAAGATTATACGTATTATTCTACTGTGCATAATAGCTACTCACGAATCAACTTATTCCTAATAGAGCAGTCTAGCATTCCCCTTGTTAAGAAATCTGAGATTTCACAAATAACGTGGTCGGACCATGCAGCGATAACCATGTCAATAGCGGAAAAATACGAATGCGCAAGAACGTATGTATGGAGGTGTAATGAATATCTAATGTCACAGCCAAAATTAAAAGCAACATTAGAGAATGATTTGAAGGAATTCTTTCAAATTAATGCCCCCTCTGCCTCTGGCCCGGACATACTGTGGAACTCTCATAAAGCTTTTATAAGAGGAACGTTTATCCGATTGGGGCATATCGAAAAGAAAAATAGAATGGCAGAAATAGATCGATTGCTTCATCAGATAAGAACTATTGACACTAACAATGAACAATCTCCTTCTTCCTCAAATGCAGCAAAATTAATGGCATTACGTCATCAGTTGACTGCTTGCTTATTGCACAAATATGAGAAAAACCTGAAGAGGGTTCGAGCTATGTACTATTCTCAATCTAACAAGGCAGGCAAACTCCTGGCAGCTAAATTGAAACTAAAACATGCGAAATCTAGAATCCCATTTATTCTCAGTCAGGACGGTACCTACAAAATTTATGACCCAAAAGGCATCGCTAGCGCCTTTAGAACTTTTTACGAAAGCCTATATAATTTGGCGGATGACTCCTCTGTGGTCCCTTCCACAAACAATGACATTGAGAAATTCCTTAGAGCTGCTCAGCTACCAACACTCAATGAATCACAGCTGAAATCATTGAATGCACCTATCACCTCGGCGGAGTTGTCGGCCATAGTTAAGTCACTGCCATCTCTTAAGTCTCCAGGCCCTGACGGCCTTACTAATGACTATTACAAATGTTTCTTCCTAGTCCTGATGAAACCGCTGCTAGCATTTTTGACGGATGTGGTTGATTCTGGCACTATCCCAAAAGAAAATCAGGAAGCCCTGATAGTTACACTGCCGAAGCCGGGCAAACCCGCCACCAACCCCCAAAATTTCCGACCCATATCGCTATTGAACTCAGATCTAAAAATTTATGCCAAATTCATAGCGAACAGATTGGCAGTCTGTCTTCCAAATTTAATAAAGCATGATCAGGTGGTGTTCGTTAAAGGGAGACAGTCATACGATAACACTAGACGCATTTTAAACCTCATACACCACATTGACTCTAAGAAGGAAGAAGCGGTGATCCTCGCATTGGACGCAGAGAAGGCGTTTGATCGCATTTGCTGGTCGTATGCCTTCTTGGTGCTTAGAAATATGGGGTTCTCTGGAGCTATTATAAGAGCGATTGGGGCGTTACATTCTGCACCGTCTGCGAGAGTGTTCACCAACGGAGTAGTTTCAGACCCTTTCCTGATAAAAAACGGGACCAGACAGGGATGCCCCCTGTCGCCCCTGATATTTATTCTTTCCATTGAACCATTAGCTCAAGTACTTAGATTAGATCCGGGAGTGGGAGGTATTGACATAAGAGACAAAACTCACCGTATATCACTCTATGCGGATGATATTATTCTCACTCTCTCTAAACCGCAAACATCCCTTCCTCGCCTTATGGATACTATTAATAATTTCGGGCGATTATTGTATTATAAATTAAACATGGCCAAATCACAGGCACTGCCTCTGCACGTTCCCCAACACATGCTCCAATATTTGAAATCAATGTATAATTTTGAGTGGAGGGAGGACAGTGTTCAATATTTGGGGATACAGGTGACAGCGTCCCCAGGGTCCCTCTATAAAAGTAACTATGCCCCAATCTTAAAAACAGTGCAAGAAGAAACGGAGAGAATGTCTAAAACAGATGTCTCATGGATAGGGCGGGTAGCCGCTTTTAAAATGTTGCTATTGCCTAGACTCTTATACCTGTTCCGCATGCTCCCAATGTTCATCCCTGTTTCCTTCTTTGAAACAGCTCAAAGGGTGATCTCGAAATACAGTCATATGAAAAAGTTTGGGCACCCCTATTAATCTTAATTATTTTTAGTTCTAAATATTTGGATGTTTGCAACAGCCATTTCAATTTGATATATCTAATAACTGATGGACACAGTAATATTTCAGGATTGAAATGAGGTTTATTGTACTAACAGAAAATGTGCAATATGCATTAAACCAAAATTTAACCGGTGCAAAAGTATGGGCACCTCAACAGAAAAGTGACATTAATATTTAGTAGATCCTCCTTTTGCAAAAATAACAGCCTCTAGTCGCTTCCTGTAGCTTTTAATCAGTTATTGGATCCTGGATGAAGGTATTTTTGACCATTCCTCTTTACAAAACAATTCCAGTTCAGTTAAGTTTGATGGTCGCCGAGCATGGACAGCCCGCTTCAAATTATCCCACAGATGTTCAATGATATTCAGGTCTGGGGACTGGGATGGCCATTCCAGAACAATGTAATTGTTCCTCTGCATGAATGCCTGAGTAGATTTGGAGCTGTGTTTTGGATCATTGTCTTGCTAAAATATCCATCCCCGGCGTAACTTCAAATTCGTCACTGATTCTTGTACATTATTCTCAAGAATCTGCTGATACTGAGTTGAATCCATGCGACCCTCAACTTTAACAAGATTCCCGTTGCCGGCATTGGCCACACAGCCCCAAAGCATTATGGAACCTCCACCAAATTTTACAGTGGGTAGCAAGTGTTTTTCTTGGAATGCTGTGTTTTTTTGACGCCATGCATAACGCCTTTTTGTATGACCAAACAACTCAATCTTTGTTTCATCAGTCCACAGGACCTTCTTCCAAAATGAAGCTGGCTTGTCCAAATGTGCTTTTGCATACCTCAGGCGACTCTGTTTGTGGCGTGCTTTCAGAAACGGCTTCTTTCGCATCACTCTCCCATACAGCTTCTCCTTGTGCAAAGTGTGCTGTATTGTTGACCGATGCACAGTGACACCATCTGCAGCAAGATGATGCTGCAGCTCTTTGGAGGTGGTCTGTGTATTGTCCTTGACTGTTCTCACCATTCTTCTTCTCTGCCTTTCTGATATTTTTCTTGGCCTGCCACTTCTGGGCTTAACAAGAACTGTCCCTGTGGTCTTCCATTTCCTTGCTATGTTCCTCACAGTGGAAACTGACAGGTTAAATCTCTGAGACAACTTTTTGTATGCTTCCCCTGAACAACTATGTTGAACAATCTTTGTTTTCAGATCATTTGAGAGTTGTTTTGAGGAGCCCATGATGCCATTCTTCAGAGGAGATTCAAATAGGAGAACAACTTGCAATTGGCCACCTTAAATACCTTTTCTCATGATTGGATACACCTGGCTATGAAGTTCAAAGCTCAGTGAGGTTACAAAACCAATTTTGTGCTTCAGTAAGTCAGTAAAAAGTAGTTAGGAGTATTCAAATCAATAAAATGATAAGGGTACCCAAATTTTTGCCCCGGTCAAATTTTGGTTTAATGCATATTGCACATTTTCTGTTAGTACAATAAACCTCATTTCAATCCTGAAATATTACTGTGTCCATCAGTTATTAGATATATCACATTGAAATGGCTGTTGCAAACACCCAAATATTTAGAACTAAAAATGATTAAGATTAATAGGGGTGCCCAAACTTTTTCATATGATTGTATATATGGAATGGTAACAGACCTAGAATTAATAAAAGCTTTCTATTCAAACAGCGGGAGACAGGAGGACTGGGGGTACTAGTAGTGAGGAACTATTATATAGCATCGCTAGTCACTCAATGCGCAAGGTGGAAATCAATGGATACTTCAGTTCCATGGCTACATATAGAGCAGGCGTTTATATCCCCCCCTAAAATTGGAGGATGCGCTATGGTTGCATTTTTGGGACATCTCGGCTCCTGGATCCTTCTCTCCAGTCATGTGTGCCTTGTTATCGGCATGGAAGCTACTTCATGGGAAAGCAAACCCTACGAAGTATCATATTACAGAAATGCCCTTATCATTGATGGCCTGGGTGATTAGTGACTTGGAGGTCTCGGATTGGGAAACGAGGGGGATCACGCAGATTTCTCAATTATATTCTGAATCTAGGCAACCTATACCGTTTGAAGAACTAAGACGACAATACGGGATTCATACTGGCGATTTCCTGAAATATTTTCAAATATGGCACTTTGTGTCTAAACACCCTGCGACGACATTACCCCATAATAATTCACTTTTTACCTGGCTGTCGACTAATATGAGGGGACTGCGATTCTTATATGAAAAAATGGATGAAATATCGACTTTCACTAGATCTACCCCATTTCGCTGTTGGGAGAGAGACTTAGGGATAGCCATTACCCCAGACGAATGGCAACAAACAATTAGATTGATCCATTTGTCTTTGAAATGCAGCACTCATATAGAGACAGCTATGAAAATCATCTTAAGATGGTATAGGACCCCATCTACCTTACAATTAGCATATCCCTCCTTGTCTGGAAATTGTTGGAGAAGATGTGGAAGCAGGGGAACACTTCTCCACATTCTGGGGAACTGCCCCAATATTCGTAACTACTGGGTTCAGGTCTTTGAGATGCTCTCGGAGCTGTTTGGCCTGCGGCTCCCTTATGCCGTACCTATGGCTATCCTGTTGTTTGGGATCCCCGGTGAGTTGAACAGGTATAAACAACTCATCTGTAAAATCTTGACCATAGCCAAATTAATGTTGGTGCAAAGATGGAGGACGATGGCTCCTCTGACACTGTCGGCCCTGGTCTCAGCCATAAACAACACATACTCCTATGAAAGGGTGATCGCCATAGGAAATAACTCTTTTTATAGCTTTGACAAAACGTGGGATGCGTGGACCCACTCTCGATTCGCCATGTAGGGAGCCTAAGTTGTTACAGAAAGGTCAATCACGGGGGTGCATCGGGTGTGGGGATGGATACCAAACACGCTAACCCAGTTAAAAAACAGAGTAGAGAAGGAGCGCAAGGTGCGGCAGGTATGTGTCGAATACCATGTGCATAAGCATAAAACCCGTGAATAAAGAATGGATCTCATACAGAGAAATTTCACCTAAATAATTCATGATAACCCTATGAATGTGCCAAATGTTAGTGTTACTGTTTACTCTATGTAATTTTTCTTATTTGTTTCAGTGGTATACAGTTTACAGAATGTGACTTGATAAGAAATATACTCTATTGTATGTCAAATGTATACTGCACTGTATGTATTCTCTGAAAATTTTAAATAAAAATTATTGAAACAAAAGATGGAAATTCCTTATTAACAGGAATTGGACAAAAATTATCAAAAAGGGAAACATCTAGTGACAGGAACTTTAGGCTAAGGCCCCACATTGCGGAAAAGCTCCCTATTTTGTTGCAGATTTTGCTGCGTTTTTTTTTTAGACAAACCTAATAGTGGCTACAGAAGGAATGAAAAATATCTAGAAAACACTTATAATTTCCCTTCTGCTCAATCCACTCCTGGCTTTGGCTCAAAAAACTGCAGCAAAATCTGCATCAAAAAACGCCGCATTTCTGCAACATGGGGCCTTAGCCTTAGGCTAAGACCCACGTAGCAAGCCGCAGCCAAAAAGCGCTGCGGGAAAAAACGCTTCTGAAACGCATCATGTTTTTTTCTGCAGTGCTTTCACAGAAAGTCTGCTTCAATTATACCTATATGGAAAACGTCAGCATTTCCATAGGTATAATTGACATGCTACAATTTACAAAAACACTACGGTTTTTGAAATTGCAGCATGTCCGCTGCAGATATTTTTCTGCAATATGTGGATGGGATTAGCCAGAATCCCATCCACTTTGCAGGTACTATGGTTTTTTCCACAGTGTTTATGCTACGTGGGGCCCTGGCCTTAGAGAGGTTTTCAGGCAGGACACAGCAACATTCTAAAATGAAGTGCATTTTTGTGCTTTATTAGATGAGACTAAGTTTCCTATGACCACTTAAGTATTTGTTATTTGTGAAAGTGGGTAACACTAGTGAATAGTGTTTCTGTCTCTGTCCTTTTGTCATATGTTTGACTGGTATCTGTTGGTATACCTTTGTCTTAATTACATTAAAAAGAATAGTGCAAAAAGACTTAAAAGTGTTAAAAGGGCATTCTGATTTAATCAAACAAATGTTATACTTGGTATAATGAACAGTTATATAATTTTCCAGTACACTCTCTTTACCAATTCCTCTACTTCTGTCAATTATTGGTAACCACCATTATGTATTCTTATAGTGGATAAAAATCTGTCCCAGCCACATTAGTCTTCTCAGAGTTTTGCAACTTTGTGTCCATCATGTACCAGGAACAGATTTGTAGCAATAGGAAATAAACAATAGACGTCTCTATTTAGTGAAAAATGAGCAATTATACCAAAAAAATTTAAACTTTTAATTCTACAAAAAATAGCTTTTATATGCTGATCCATTTAATGTCAGTTGCATGCGCGAACACTTTACATGAATATACATATATTTTACATAAATATAATTGTTTCAAGTTTTACATTAAATCTCCCTTAATATTCAATAGTATTTTGCAAGATGTAGCCTGAAAAACACTTCAGTATATTTTAAAATAACAAACTCAAGAATCACTATATTATAGAAAATGAGTAGTGCCCATTATAGTATTATTTTCTATAGCTGTCAGTAGGAAAGCTCAAGTCTAGGTTAATGAAGCACCAATGAAATATACACTTTATTCAAATACCTACTCTAGAACTATCTCGAGAGGCACATCTTCATTAGTTAGCCATTCTGTCTAGCACTTTTTAAAACAGCAATTTGTGTTGCTGTTACTGGACTTTTTTCCTAGTTTCTCATATTTATTTCAAGATTGTAAAAGTGCTTGCTACAAAATCCAGCACAATCATTTTCTGCAAAAGTTTATGAAATGAAATGAATTTCTTATAGCGACTGCAGAAATGACTATAAAATAAAATGTGGATAAAGAAAGAAATTCTCTGCTAAGGCTGACAATTTGGAGAATTGTACTATATTAGCTGCTCCCTGTAGTGCTGTAATGTATACGTTTCAAATATGGACACACTGTTTCTCAGATGAAAAATGCTTTACAATTATTTTAAATTATCTAATAAGACACAAAAGAGAAAGAACCCAAGCAAGCAAAAATGTAAGAATATGATATTAGTATAATGGAAGAATATTGGAACCTATGGACCTTGTCAAGTAGGTTGAAAATCCCACATCACTTGCTATCTTGTAAAAGTTTTCTGTTCTAAAAAAATCACAGTGAGTCATCTTTAACCTTCATGCAGTAGGTCAAGCTATCATGTCTTTAAATTTCTCAGATACGCTTTTATAAGGGAATCTTCTTGCTGGTCTTCTCTGCTATAGATATTAAGCCCTTGTACACTTTCATAGCATGTCAATAAAATGTAAGATATTGTTATATAATACCTAGCAATTGAATAAGCTGGGCACCCCTGAAAACTTTAATATTACAAATAATGAGGTTACAGCTCTGTGTTTAAGTAGAGTTAAGCTGGGTTGATTTATAATTCATTTATTTTTACGCAATTGCCACTGACACAAGCAATATCCAATCTCCATGCTACTATAATTGAGGAGTAATAATACATAACTTTTATTAAATAAGTGATAATAAGCCAAGGAATGGCGTAAAAGCCCATCACGCATCTCAGTAAGCACTCAGTCTACAGTAAATAGATCTAGTAATGGACTGTCCATCAATAATGAATTAAACAAGGACTAAGCAACCACTATAAGCGAAATTGCAATGTAGTTTGCATCACATGCATTTATACTGTATTAATACCGTCTGTAGGACCAGATAGTGGTGTTAAAATCAATGATCCCCTGTCATACTATGTCATAGCAGCATACAAATATGAAAAATAAAAATTCAGCCCTATTTTTCATATTTATATGCTGCTATTTACTGGATCTCAGCAAAGCAAATTGTAGAACTGGGCCATTACTAGTGATCTCCAGTTTCGGTGTTCTTTGAAAATAGCAAGTTTTTTTTTTATAACATATTTTTTATCAGAGTTTTGTTTTAACATAAAGAAAACAGTTTCTATCACAGGGTATACTATACATAAAGCAAAAGCAATAACATCAATATAATCATGCTAAATGTAACTTAAGGATCATAAAGTCTTAACATAGCAATCTAAACAGTGAATAGACCTAATATAGAAAAACACCCAATGACCATTTTCTCCTAAGGCTAAGCCCCCAAGTAGCGATCCGCAGCCAAGTAATGAACATCTTATAAAGATACCACAGCTCTATCCTTAAAAGTTGCAAATGATTGGAATTTGCCCCAGATAAAAACGAAAAGGTAATAAAGGAGATATCCAAGAAAAAGTAAGCTGAAGGGGAGGGGGGATTGGGGGGAGGGGGATATGGGGGAGGGATTAAATGGAGGAAAGGTTGTGAGGAAACGCAAGGAAGGGAGGGACGGAGGTTCCTCTGTATTCCCATTCCTACTCCATTGTTTTAATAAAACCACAATCAGTACCAAGCTATGTCACTAAAAAAAAAAAATATGAAGTGAAGGCAAAACACAAAGAAATATAAAAGAAAAATAACTAAGGAACTAGAAAACTATCCCCGTGAATCACTACAAACACAAATGGCAAGGAAAGTGACATAGGTAGGGAAACAGCAACGTTAAAAATGGCAAAGACAGTGCTCAATAGTCAGACAGTGTAGAGGAAAACCCTAAAAAGTACCCCATATATAAGTTGCTAAGAACTTCATATATAATTATCAGCAGGTATACCTCGAAAGAACAACCAACTACCCCATTAGGACTTAAAATGTGTTACGCTACCCATCTGGTTAGCAATTAAATGTTACATAATACAGCAATAGTAAACCATTTGCAATATTTCTATAGTAGAGGGAACTTCAAGGGATTTCCACTTTCTAGCTATACAGGACCTGGTAATTGTAAGAACATGGGCAACTATAGTTAGATCTGGATATGAAAGCTCATCAATGCCCATAGACAATAAAGCTACATGTAACCGCAGGGGATATCAAAATGCAGAAGTGTAGTTCCAAGTGAGGAGGTAATAAAATCTGAATAGGACTACATACACATACAGAAGAGTGCCCACACAGTGGAAGCATCCCCAACAAACTTGGATGTGCCAGGAAAATTTTTTGACAAGCGAAAAAAGGTGTGAAATACCAATACCAATTTTCTAGAGTCCTTGAAATAAGATGCATATTTCGATGCATGACCTCTGACCAGTGCCATGCTGAGAGTTCTCTGTAGCTGGGAAGAATTTAGTGAATTTAAGAGGACTTTTCTTAAAGGGAATCTGTCAGGGCAATTTGGGACACTAAACCACCCACACATCCATATGGACCTGGGGTTTAGTGTCCCAAATCACCCTGTTATAACGCAATCCATGGCTGCATTAAAAATAAAGAAGCTTTATACACTCCCTGCTGCTGTACTCCCCGTGCCTGCGCAGTTCTTCAATGAAGCCAGAGGAATACTACTCGGCTTCAGTGCGCATGCCCCACAATCACGCAGTGAAGCCGGGGTGTCCATCTTTGGCTTCACTGAATCACAGCGCAGGCGCCATGAGGTGTGCCTCATGAATAAGCCGGACCGTTCTCACCAAACAGCATCAATCGGACTGCATTACAACAGGGCAATCTGGGACACTAAACCCCAGGTCTATAAGGACCTGTGGGTGTTTAAGTGTCCAAGATTGACCTGACAGATACCCTTTAAGCTTGCCACATATCATCTTCTTCCACAGGACAGTGAACACCTTAGGAAACCTGATGGGAAAGCTTTAGGGTTTCTAATTGCCACTAAACTACCAATATGCAATGTTTCCTCCATGCCACGCAGGCTACGTCCCTCAAAGAAAGGAAACTTTTTATTGGATTGTTTGAAAGCTTACCTGGCCCCCTAGGAGTAAAAGTTTATGTCCAGTAAATCGGGACATCTACTGAGTTGTGAATCTGTGGTTACATTACATTTGTTTGAGTTAATATTAATTTGGGAATGCTGTCTCAATATTTTTCACCCTTAATTGTTAATGTTATGCCATAGAACCAGCTTGACAGTGACACTAGTATTAGAAACACTGCTTTTAACACTTTTGCAACTTGTACAACTCACACGATGACATGACATCATGAGGATTCTACCATGAAACTGACTACTTAAACAAATGTAAATAATCAGGGGCATACACACGGGGATGGTTTCACAGTTAAAACTCTCCCCTTTCTGACCCTGGTAACTAATAAGCATCTCAGTATTGGAAGCACTCATTAGTTTAGGCTGGGCACGAGAATGAGAGCTCTATTAACAATACCTATAGTTCCTAGGACTCTGACGATTCTGTGCGCTAGCGTCGTTCTGATGTGGTAGGGTGTGGGAATTGGGGGCATTATATTGTGTGGGACCTGCAGGGAATATAATGTGTACTACCTGGGAGGCACTATATTGTGTAGGATCTGTGTGAACTATACTGTGTGAGACATGAAGGGCATTATATTGCGTGGAACCTAGGGCCACTATATTGTGTAAGACCTGGGGTACTATACTGTGTGGGACCCTGAGGAACTATATTGTATAGGACCTTGGAGACTTTCCTATGTGTGACTTAGGGGCACTTTATTGTGTGGGGCATAGGAATACTATACTGTGTGGGACCTGGAGACATTATACTATGTAATAGTACTTAGGGAACACTGTATTGAGGGGTGGATGCCCCCCCATGCAATGTGCATGTGCCTGAGTAAGTGTTCTGACTCAATAGCTTGGCTGCAAGTGTGAGGTTGTGAGAGTGTCCTGTAGTCTCTATGCTAACCAGCAATTTACACCAAGATATTTATCAGATAGTGTTCAACTCAACTGAGGAGGCGTAGATAAGATTCCAGATGCTTTAATCCAGGTAAATCTTGTAGAACCTCATACAACAGTAGGTGAAAAATGATGAATTACCAGGAGCTGAGCAGACATGTTGCTTACAAAGAAGTGAAACTAAACTGAGGGAGAGAGAGGAGGAGCTACAGCATCACAGCTAAGGATACAGAGAGAGAGAGAAGGGACAAACTACAGAGACATACACAGTATCACAGATACATGTCAGTGAATTAAACCAAGTCCTGGGACATGACAGTAAGCCCCTGTAAATCATAGCTATTAATGAATATGCCTCATATTAAATAAAATAATAAAGAAGTGTCTCATTCTTGTAAGTGTGTATGTACCTGTACTTGGGTAATTTATTTTTAAGACGCAAAGTGGCAAGTGTACACACTTCTCAATATAAGATTTATTTATGAAAATGTGCTAGAATTCTGGTGCAATTTGCCCCCAACTGGTGTACATGCCTTAGACCACATTTATTATCACCTTAAGGACACTGTCTAAAAGTACCTTAGGCTGGGGCCCCACGTTATGAAAATGTTGCATTTTACATTATCTGCAAAGTGGATGGGATTCTGGCTAATCCAATCCACACATTGCAGAAAAAAAATCCGTAGCGGAAATGCTGCTATTTCAAAAATGCTTTATCAGAAGAATTTATCAAAGGCTTTAGTGAGCCTTTTTTGACCTAACAGCCATTACACAGATTGGGAGGTGTAAATGAAAAATTACTAAAACATCATTTTATCCACAAAATTTTCATTTTCACAAGGGGTTAAAGGAGAAAAAGCACCCCACAGTTTGTAAAACAATTGCTTGTCAATACCTCATATGTGGTCAGAATCTGCTGTATGGATACATGGGGGGGCTCGGAATAGAAAGAATGCTATTTGTCTTTTGAAGTGCAGATTTTGCTGGAATAGTTTTCAGGTGCCATGTCGCATTTGCAGAGCCCCTAGAGCACCAATACGGGAATGCCTAAAAACTGACCCCATTTTGGAAACCACATCCCTCATAGTATTTATCAAGGGTAATGGTGAGCATTTTAACAGTAAGGGACAGTATATGTAAAGGCACAGCTCTTTGGGGGTCAGGATAACAGGTTTGAAGGGCAAGAAAGGGAATCTATGAAACGGACCTGATTCCCTACATACCTGACTCCTTCAGGAGAAAAACAACAGATTGGTGAGATTAAACCTTTTTCTTATACCACTGCTTTAGTTTTTGTTTTTTTGTTTTTTTCTGACTTCCTCTCATTGCGGCAGGATCAACTAGCTATGTAGGCTCCTGACAGCCCAGGCTCAATGGTCAGACCTTGAGCTGCCAAAAATACGTATTGTTTTGTATTGAAAATACTGCGGGGGCCGATAGGGACATACTAAAGTGACAAAACCCCTTTGATGCCTTGGTCATGTTTGACTGCGGCATCGAAGGGGTTAAAACCCCCCGTCGGGGCTGAGCTAATGAGGTAATGGAATAGGTTGTGTAAGAAGCCGGACCGGAGCCTCCGCGGCGGCACGCATGGGTTGCCGGTCCTCTCCTTTACATAGTCCTTCCGGGCCATAGGGAGGTAGGCCGGAACCTCCGCGATGGTATGCGGGGCTTGCCGGTCCTTCTCCGCTCGGGCCACGGGATTTCCTTCTGGAGCAGGGATTCGGTCGGAACCTTCTTATTCGGGACTTCCACTCCAGGTAATCGCTGGCTATTCAGTTTTCCCTGGTAGTAAGCGTTACATATTTTCTGTCCTGTTACCTCCTGCCTAGACCGCCTGCTTCTGTTGTTTGACTATCCTTCTGGCCTCCCGATTTTGTACCTTGTTCTCCTCTACTGCTAATGACTCCGGCTTGCCTTCAGACTTCGTCCTCCTGAACTCCAATTTGGTACCGCTCTGTACTCCTGTTACCGACCCGGCTCGTTTGACTCATCTATTTGGATTTCCCTTTTGTACTTTGCTACCTCACGCTGACAACTCGGACCATACGACTACTCTTTGGAGCTCTGCTGCCATCTACTGCCTGCCGCCATCCGCTGCTTACTACTCTGCAGACTGACATCCCCATTCCTGCTACTACTGGTAAAACCCCCCGTCGGGGCTGAGCTAATGAGGTAATGGAATAGGTTGTGTAAGAAGCCGGACCGGAGCCTCCGCGGCGGCACGCATGGGTTGCCGGTCCTCTCCTTTACATAGTCCTTCCGGGCCATAGGGAGGTAGGCCGGAACCTCCGCGATGGTATGCGGGGCTTGCCGGTCCTTCTCCGCTCGGGCCACGGGATTTCCTTCTGGAGCAGGGATTCGGTCGGAACCTTCTTATTCGGGACTTCCACTCCAGGTAATCGCTGGCTATTCAGTTTTCCCTGGTAGTAAGCGTTACATATTTTCTGTCCTGTTACCTCCTGCCTAGACCGCCTGCTTCTGTTGTTTGACTATCCTTCTGGCCTCCCGATTTTGTACCTTGTTCTCCTCTACTGCTAATGACTCCGGCTTGCCTTCAGACTTCGTCCTCCTGAACTCCAATTTGGTACCGCTCTGTACTCCTGTTACCGACCCGGCTCGTTTGACTCATCTATTTGGATTTCCCTTTTGTACTTTGCTACCTCACGCTGACAACTCGGACCATACGACTACTCTTTGGAGCTCTGCTGCCATCTACTGCCTGCCGCCATCCGCTGCTTACTACTCTGCAGACTGACATCCCCATTCCTGCTACTACTGGTAAGTGATTCCGGTTTCTGTTCTGCTGTGTCTGGTGGGGATTTTTAGAGGGTTTCAAAAACTGATTTCATGTGGAGAGTCAAACGCAGATGTGAACCCAGCCTAACACCTTCTCCGGATGCCACACAGTGAGCGGGTGGGCGACACAGGATGTAATAGTACGTCCTTAGGCATTAAGGCGTCGCCAGCCAGGACATACTATTATGTCCAGTGTCGCCAAGGGGTTAATATATTTAGACATTTCAGTGCCTTATATAAGGGGAGCGTGGCTTAAGATGTGCTATGTGCCAAAATGCTAAGAGATTTTGGTGCATTTTTTTAATGTAAACTAAGGAAACTAACCTCACAAACCTCAGTCAGTGTGATAAAGTAAATGTGGCACATTTAAGGATTGTTTAGTCTATTAACCTTTACTAGTAAATCTGCACCATAGAATTAAATGAGTTTGAGAGCTCCCTAAGGTATGTAATTAGAGAAGGGCAAACCTTTTATGATTCGTTTTGGGTTTGGGCGACTCGTGTCCAAGATTTGTTTTGGGTTGAACAAGTTTGGTATGAATAACACTATTAAATGGCTTTAATCATGTAGGGCTTCTAACAACCTATCTATCCAATTTCTAGCTCTCTAAGGCAAACACAGCTGAAGTTATGTCGAAGTGAAAGTAATATGTATGTCTATGGAAAAACGGTTGGTAAACAGTAGATAAAACTCGAGTTTAACTATACACTGCACTGACACTCGCTTTTACACATTTTAACATTTAAAATGCTGCAAAATTGACTCTTATTGGGGAAAGGTGCTTGCCTGTGATGGACATACATGGTGGCTATATTGCAAAAATCAAAGGTTTTGTAGATAAATTAGCCCATTTTGATGACTTGTAAGTGCTATAACTTGTTGTTATTTGGGAGACAAATTTGTAGCTGTGAGCCACATGACAAGTAATGATTTGCTTTTCAAAAAAAAAATCCACCGAAAAGTATCTCTATATGAGAGCAGAATGCTGCACCAACATTGCTATGGTATTAGAAGAAGCAATGGTGGTGTTGTTTGTTTTAATATTCATTTTATTATGCCAACATAGTGGCAGTAGCATGTATCACTGCCAACTATAGAATTTCAAGAAAAAATTTAGGCACACTATCAGCATGCCCGGTCTGCCACTGAAAAAGCAAGAAAATCTTCCCAAATGGAAAGGATTCTGATTCTGAAAACAACATTTGGGAGGAAAAAAAAGAACCTGGATTATCCTGCTGGTTATCTGTGTATAGGATGGGAACAAATGCCACATCAACATTGTGTTGGTGGAGTGACAATTCTAAAAATTTCAAGAACACTTTGGAACAGAATATTAGTGTACCTAGAATGTCAGCTGAAAAAGCTAGAATATCTTCTGAAATTAAAAATAAATATATGACCCACAGTACACAGATTGTACCATGGATATTAGAGACAACCAATGGCACTCCACACCACTAGACCAATATATAGTCCTGAAGGCAGCCAAACGATAACCAGAACGTTGTATGCAGAAGGCAGAGCTGGCTTTCAGTGTACTGTGATCCCGAGGAGAGACGTACCGGAGCTGCCATTCACCATTTGGACAGATATGCAATTACAGTGGTTGTGACTGATCACAACCGCAAAAGGTGAGCCCCAAACTTCAAGGGAACAGGGTTCATTGGGCTTTTTTATGATAACCTAACAGGTTCCACACAGGGAGCGCTTTTGTTCTGTATACCTTTATTCTGAAATTAAAAGGATTCTGACCCTGAAAACAACACTTGGGAGGCAGAAAAGAACCTGGATTATCCTGAAGGTTATCCATGACCCTGTATGGGATCAAATGCCACATCAACATCTAGTTGATGGAGTATATTGGATGGACACAAAAAGAAAAATGCTGAAATAATGGAGTTTCTTTTTTTAGATTAGTGGAGGCTGCAATACTGTGTATATGAAAAAAAAATGAAAATGCTTAAGAAATTATTTGAATATGTTTTTCAGATTAACAATACTCTGTCACACTGTCCATTTGATATTTGATGTGCAGAAAAAACAACTTTAAATAAGAGTTTTATTTCAGATTAGCTAAGGCTAGACTGTATATTGGGTTAACTGAACACAACAACAAAAAAACTACTTAAATAACAGTGTTTTTTTTAGATTAGTGGAGACAGCAATTCTGTATATATGTGTGGAGCAAAAAAAAAAAAAAACGCTCAAGAAATAATTTGAAACTTTTTATTCAGATTAACATACTTTGTAATTGGTGAGCAGAGCAGAAAAAAAACATGGGATGTCGGGTGTTTAAACCCACGTTGCAAAAACGCAGCATTTTGGGTGCTGCGGAAACACCATGGCAAAAGACGCTACGTTTTACAGTACCTGGAAAGTGGATGGGATTCTGGCTAATCCAATCCACACATTGCAGAAAAAAATCTGTAGCAGAAATGCTGCGATTTAAAAAATGCCTAAAAATTGCAATTAAGTCATACAAAAAAGCATTAAGAAATATAAAGTGTAAGATCAATGTCATTTAACCCAGTGACATTTAACCCCCTTTTGTCTTCTCCCAATTAAGGTATGTTAATAAAAGTTATGTTCTAACAATGGGAAATAATATGTTAGTGTATTGTGGGAATTGGGCTCTGATTGCCTTAGTGGCATTTTGTATAACAAATAAATGAATCTTTTATGTTTGTTGCCTACTGGGGTCTTTTACTTTTATTAAAATTTATAGTGAATGACCCATTAGATTATACAGTCATGGCCAAAAGTTTTGAGAATGACACAAATATTATATTTTCACATGATCTGCTGCCCTCTGGTTTTTATGTGTGTTTGTCAGATGTTTTTATCACATACAGAAATATAATTGCATTCATATTATGAGTAACAGAAGCTTATATTGACAGTTAGAATGAGTTAATGCAGCAAGTCAATATTTGCAGTGTTGACCCTTCTTCTTCAGGACCTCTGCAATTCTCCCTGGCATGCTCTCAATCAACTTCTGGACCAAATCCTGACTGATAGCAGTCCATTCTTGCAGAATCAATGCTTTAATTTTGTCTGAATTTGTTGGTTTTTGTTTGTCCACACGTCTCTTGATGATTGACCACAAGTTCTCAATGGGATTAAGATCTGGGGAGTTTCCAGGCCATGGACCCAAAATCTCTATGTTTTGTTCCCTGAGCCATTTAGTTATCACCTTTGCTTTATGGCAAGGTGCTCCATCATGCTGGAAAAGGCATTGTTGAGCGCCAAACTGCTCTTGGACGGTTGGGAGAAGTTGCTCTTGGAGGACATTCTGGTACCATTCTTTATTCATGGCTGTGTTTTTAGGCAAGACTGTGAGAGAGCCGATTCCCTTGGCTGAGAAGCAACCCCACACATGAATGGTTTCAGGATGCTTTACAGTTGGCATGAGACAAGACTGGTGGTAGCGCTCACCTCTTCTTCTCCGAATAAGCTGTTTTCCAGATGTTCCAAACAATGGAAAAGGGGATTCATCAGAGAAAATGACTTTACCCCAGTCCTCAGCAGTCCACTCCCTGTACCTTTTGCAGAATATCAGTCTGTCCCTGATGTTTTTTCTGGAGAGAAGTGGCTTCTTTGCTGCCCTCCTTGAGACCAGGCCTTGCTCCAAGAGTCTCCGCCTCACAGTGCGTGCAGATGCACTCACACCTGCCTGCTGCCATTCCTCAGCAAGCTCTGCACTGCTGGTAGCCCGATCCCGCAGCTGAAACACTTTTAAGAGACGGTCCTGCCGCTTGCTGGTCTTTCTTGGGCGCCCTGGAGCCTTTTTGGCACCAATGGAACCTCTCTCCTTGAAGTTCTTGATGATGCGATAGATTGTTGACTGAGGTGCAATCTTTCTAGCTGCAATACTCTTCCCAGTTAGGCCATTTTTGTGCAGTGCAATGATGACTGCACGTGTTTCTTTAGAGATAACCATGGTTAACAGAAGAGAAACAATGATGGCAAGCACCAGCCTCCTTTTAAAGTGTCCAGTGGTGTCATTCTTACTTAATCATGACAGATTGATCTCCAGCCCTGTCCTCATCAACACCCACACCTGTGTTAATGGAGCAATCACTGAAACGATGTTAGGTGGTCCTTTTAAGGCAGGGCTGCAATGATGTTGAAATGTGTTTTGGGGGATAAAGTTCATTTTCTAGACAAATATTGACTTTGCAAGTAATTGCTGTTAAGCTGATCACTCTTTATAACATTCTGGAGTATATGCAAATTGCCATTAGAAAAACTGAAGCAGTAGACTTTGTAAAAATTAATATTTGTATCATTCTCAAAACTTTTGGCCATGACTGTAGTTTGAATGATCTAGGCATTCCTGAATTTATCACTCATTTGCCTTATGTAGGCATAGCTTCCATGCCTAAAATAGGAAAGAGTGTACATAGAAATGTTGCTTTACCATTTAAAATAAACATTAATGATATCTTAGGCACAGATTACCAAAATGATTGTGGGAGACTCTTTCTCAGTACACCAAGAACCCTTTCCATTTCAGAGACTGAACTTTTAGGCTATAAAATATGATATGTTTGGAATAGACTAAATGACACCACTAAAACACGTCATTCCCAATTTAAAGTTTGTTGATGGCAGATGAATGGCTTGCAGCAAGTCTTGGAAGGCATGTGAAGTTAGAAAGTAAAATAATTGAACAAAACACCAGAAAACTCTGGAGTTAAACCTGTTGGAGTCTGCAAGAGAACTGCAGCAAAGTTGTAAAGAAGTATGGGAAAAGCTTAGTACTCAGAAAGCATAATTGATAGAGACCTAGCTACAATGAACCAAGGATGAATTCTTGACAA
The DNA here is from genome assembly GCA_947044405.1 of Leptodactylus fallax. NCBI lineage: Eukaryota > Metazoa > Chordata > Amphibia > Anura > Leptodactylidae > Leptodactylus > Leptodactylus fallax. Next base: position 8,876,608 of record CAMRHE010000010.1, on the reverse strand, counting down.
AGGTGTTGCTACTGAACATTTGTAATTGTGTATAAGCAGGGCCATATTTACAGCTCAAGTTGCCCTAGGCACTAAGCTTGTATACTCCTTTATGAAATTAATTTTATAGGTCTTTTATATTAAACGGGTTTTCAGTACTAAAAATAATTAAGACCTATCCTAAAGATAAGTCCTAAAGATATCCTAATATCCTAAAGATAGATCACTAATATCAGACCAGTTATGATTGAGATACAAGGCCAAAGAAAAGCAAAAGTAGGAACTGGTTGATTACAGCAATCAATAGCTATCTAAAATCAGTATTGCACTGCGAGCCAAAGACAAATCCCCCTCCAACACCTTCACCAGCGCTGGCTGCAAGGCCAGTTGGACAGTTGTATAAATAATAAATGCACTGCAAACTGAAACCCAAACCAGAACCCACAATTGGCGGGGCAAAGCAGAAACAGGAGAATAGTCATACAGGTAAAGGATCAAAACCAGGAGAAGATGTCAGAGGCAGAATAAGGAGACAAACGCGATATCAAGTAGAAAGTCAAGGGTCAAATCTGAACATATACGTCAAAGGCAGAATCAGCAGGCAAACGGATATCCAAAGAACAAGAGAAGGATCATAATGATGCAATCCAAAACACACACACTATAAGGTACAGAGCCAAACTAGGAAACTAAATTAGTCACCAACCTGAGTCAGGAGGGAGGAGTCTTATATATATTCCTCCTCAGTCGCTAATTGGAGAAACCCAGGAAATTTCTGAAACTGCAGGAGTTTCCCAGGTTGACACGGTAACCTTTAAGGTATAGTGGCTGAATTGATACTCGTGACAGGGTCTGACATCCCCCATTAATAGCTTTTCTCAGCAGTTGATACACAGAGAATCAAGGAGGAACAAGACAGCTCTTATTACTGTATAGTGGCAGAGCTCAGTTGAAAAGATGGTGTCAAAAAATAAGCTATCAAACAACCCTGTCAACCGAAAAAAATAAATGTTACGCAGCTCAGAATAGGCGAGGCAAAATAATTGATTTAAATAATAATAATTCCCCAAATAGGTTGTTATTCTGCAAAATTAGTAATGCATAAAAAAAATATAAATTAGGTATTAGGTTTTGAAATTGGCATTGTTCGCCTCACATTATCATGTGACTATCACCCAATGCAAGCTTTATCCATGGTTTCATCTGATATTAGGTAAGTGTGTCCCTTTTTCCAGTGATGGTATTTTATATGATGTCCTTTTGCAGTGAGTTGTCTTCCATTCAGATGTTGGCTTCTTCCAGAGGTAGGTGATAGTACAGAGGAAGCCTCCCACCCGCTCAGAGTCTGAGTGGGCGGCTGCTGGAGTGGATGTTAGCTGTAAGTTATAGCTAAAATCCTGCTCCAGCTCCCCCTCCAGCACCCCTTAGAGGCATATAAGGGGTTCTGCTTATATATTTACCCCCACAGAGAGATCAGGGGGTGCCAATATGTATTTTTTTCTGACCAATGCTACCCAGGCTACCAGGAACCCAGTACCTGGTTGATTCTGCCTCTGATGGGAGGAAGTCAGCCTATGCCCCTTTCCTATATAAAATGAAATATATTGTGAGAAGGTGACAGATAAAATTCTGGAAGGTCGCTATATCTCCCCCAGATTCCTCACTTATGTATGGTAAATGAGGTTACAACACAGATATCTGTAACAAAACCTCAGCTGTGAGAAAGCCTTTCTGTTAACCACTTCTTGTCCTACTAGGGAGGGGCCTTCAACTACAGGTGAGAGCTGGGCCTCATTAAAGGCCTATAAAAGGTTGTCAAGACCTCAGTCCTGAGCAGTTCCTGGGGAGAGAGGAGGAGCTGGATTCTGTCCCAACACTGTGAAGATTCGTGAGACTCCAGTGTGAACTGCTGCCACTGTTTTGTTGCCCTGTCTGTTGACTGTGTGGCTGAAGCAAGCCACGCGTACAGTTAGGGTGTTTTCTGTGTTAGTTAGTAGCTCAGACGAGCAGGTTTTTTAATATTTTGCTTGAAAGTTAAGCCTTATTTTGTTTTGCTGTTTTTGTAAAATAAACGTACAGGGTAAAACCTGTTTAAACCTGAATTTTTGTGTCTGTCTCTGACTGTCTGGGTCCGCTGCTGCTACCACTAAAAATGTTGTGACAGCTTGGTGGAATTAAACTCAAAATGGCGGCTTGTCCTGGTCCGGACAGCGGTGGTTCATGGTACTGGGCGCCGGAAAGATAGCTTTCAGACAATAAACATGGCTTTATTCAGCTTAACTGCAAAATAACAAAACAACAAAAAACCTATGCCACAGTTAGGGCCTAACTCACTTCTTGAGCCCCTAACTGTCCTGACTGTTGGTCAGCTCCAGCAACCGTCCTCTGTGGACGCCAGCCCTTCTGGGACAGAGCCTATCTCTCTGTCCTTAGCTGGTCCACTTGAGCAGCCGGACTAATGCTCCACTCAGCAAAAGTCCCCTGTGGCCCCAGCCCCTCTGGCACAGACCGTCTATCTGTCCAACTAGTCCACTATTTCCTGCTCTGTGCAGGATACTCCAGTCCTCTGGAGTTACACGCCACCCCCTCAAAGGTGTGGCTGAAGGCCTTTTCAGGGCTGGGCCTGGGTCGCTCAACAGCGCCCTCTGGCTCACATACCTACAATGTATAAAAACAATACATATTTGGTATTGCCATTTCTGTAACAACCCATAAAATAAAGCTGAAACAAACATTTTTTAACCTGCACGGTGAACATCCGAAAAAAAAAAAATGGAAAAAAATGCTGGAAATAATGATTGTTAGCCATCTCACCTTAAAAAAAAAGCTTTAAAAAGTGATCAAAAAGTCATGTGTATATCAAAACAGTACCAATAAAAAGCACAAGTTGACCAACGAAAAATAAGCCACCAACCACCTCAACCGAAAAATAAAAATGTTACGCATCTCATAAGATGGCGATGCTAAAATAATTGTTTTATGTCCCCAAATGGGTTTTTGTTCTGCAAAATTAGTAATGCATAAAAAAAAAATATAAATTAGTGATCACCGTAATCGTATCAACCTGCAGAATAAAGATAACATTTTACTTATGATGTATGCTGCATTGCAATAAACTGAAAAGGTAAAACACAATGCCATCAATATTTTTTTTTTGGCGATCCCGGGCAAAATGATCATCTTTGCGGGCACTGATCGCATTAGCGCCAGGTGTCTACTGAATAATGCAACAGACACCTGGTGGCTATGACGGCCGCTCAGCTCCTGAGTGGCCGCCATATTTAAATACCCGACATCCGCCGTACTATTATGGCGGATGTTGGGAAAGTGTTAAGGTACTTTTAGGCTGTGTCTCAAAGGGGTTAAATACATTTTCCTTTTTCAATGCATTCTTAACTCACCTATTTATGAATATGCATAATAACACAGTGTAAAATACTGCGCACATTATTTTTAATGTTTGCAATACTTTACAGATTGTTATTATGCATATTTATATGCAGCTATATATACACATAAATATTGCATATAAACATGTACATTTATGTTTACCAGAGCATACAACAGGACTTGGAATTTAACTCTACTTTTGCTGATATCTATAACCTCTGTCCCATGAACAACAGATGATGAAACTATCAGAAAGCCTCCTTCTCTTCTTCTATCCAATGGCTGGAAGATTCTTTCTTCATAGTGAAGGCAGATATGAGCAGAGAAGAGGACATTGTCACAAATTTACTATTGTGGTTACACAGGCATAAACATGGTGCTTCCTTTGCGCAACTTGGCTCATCTAGATTGGACTAAAAAATTTTAACTTTCTAGACATGGTTTAGCAGAAAAAAAAGAGTATGACTTAAAGTGCACCAAGATGCACCAAAATGTATCAGAAAATTCTGGCTCAAAATAAGCGAACTAAAAGGTGGTATAAACTTAGACTAGACAGTCTAACTTTACACTATCTAAGTTTACACTATGTAGCCATTAGCAAATCTGGGCCATTGTGTGTTCTTAAGAATAAATAAGCCCACACCACTGAATGCTGAAGTGTAGTTCCAACTTGTATAAATCAGCATGAAAGAGGACCTGTTAATGGGAATATACCACCCATGTTACAGTGCCTTGCGAAAGTATTCGGCCCCTTTGAACTTTTCAACCTTTAGCCACATTTCAGGCTTCAAACATAAGGATATAAAATTTAAATTTTTTTGGTGAAGAATCAACAACAAGTGGGACACCATCGTGAAGTGGAACGAAGTTTATTGGATATTTTAAACTTTTGTAAAAAATTTAAAACTGAAAAGTGGGGCTTGCCAAATTATTCGGCCCCCTTAACTTAATACTTTGTAGCGCCACTTTTTGCTGCGATTACAGCTGCAAGTGGCTTGGGGTATGTCTCTATCAGTTTTGCACATCGAGAGACTGAAATTCTTGCCCATTCTTCCTTGGAAAACAGCTCGAGCTCAGTGAGGTTGGATGCAGAGCGTTTGTGAACAGGAGTTTTCAGCTCTTTCCACAGATTTTCGATTGGATTCAGGTCTGGACTTTGACTTGGCCATTCTAACACCTGGATGCGTTTATTTGTGAACCATTCCATTGTAGATTTTGCTTTATGTTTGGGATCATTGTCTTGTTGGAAGATAAATCTCCGTCCCAGTCTCAGACTCCTACAGGTTTTCTTCCAGAATGGTCCTGTATTTGGCTCCATCCATCCTCCCATCAATTTTAACATCTTCCCTGTCCCTGCTGAAGAAAAGCAGGCCCAAACCATGATGCTGCCACCACCATGTTTGACAGTGGGGATGGTGTGTTCAGGGTGATGAGCTGTGTTGCTTTTACGCCAAACATATCGTTTTGAATTGTGGCCAAAAAGTTTGATTTTGGTTTCATCTGACCAGACCACCTTCTTCCACATGTTTGGTGTGTCTCCCAGGTGGCTTGTGGCAAACTGTAAACGAGACTTTTTATGGATATCTTTGAGAAATGGCTTTCTTCTTGCCACTCTTCCATAAAGGCCAGATTTTTGCAGTGTACGACTGATTGTTGTCCTATGGACAGACTCTCCCACCTCAGCTGTAGATCTCTGCAGTTCATCCATAGTGATCATGGGCCTCTTGGCTGCATCTCTGATCAGTCTTCTCCTTGTTTGAGATGAAAGTTTAGAGGGACGACGGGGTCTTGGTAGATTTGCAGTGGTCTGATACTCCTTCCATTTCAATATGAGCGCTTGCACAGTGCTCCTTGGGATGTTTAAAGTTTGGGAAATCTTTTTGTATCCAAATCCAGCTTTAAACTTCTCCACAACAGTATCACGGACCTGCCTGGTGTGTTCCTTGGTCTTCATGATGCTCTCTGCACTTTAAACAGAACCCTGAGACTATCACAGAGTAGGTGCATTTATACGGAGACTTGATTACAGACAGGTGGAATATATTTAACATCATCAGTCATTTAGGACAACAATGGATCATTCAGAGATCCTCACTGAACTTCTGGAGTGAGTTTACTGCACTGAAAGTAAAGGGGCTGAATAATATTGCACGCCCTACTTTTCAGTTTTTTATTTTTTACAAAAGTTTAAAATAACCAATAAATTTTGTTCCACTTCACAATTGTGTCCCACTTGTTGTTGATTCTTCACCAAAAACTAAAATTTTATATCTTTATGTTTGAAGCCTGAAATGTGACAAAAGGTTGAAAAGTTAAAGGGGGCCGAATACTTTCGCAAGGCACTGTATGTTCTAACTATTTGACATATGTCATATGCCCTATGGATCAGATGGATGTTGGTGAGACCTATACTGTATCTCTTATATATATATAAAAATGAGTTTCTGTCTGTCTGTCTGTCTGTTCTTTAGGTGCGACCAAACGACTTGACCGATCCTCACCAAATTTGGCACACAGTTACATCAGGTGTCCGGGAAGATTTTAGACTAGGTCTCAGCTATCTAGGACGTACCGTTCCTGAGATACAGGATTCCCAAAAATGACCTGCATTGGCCAATACAAGCCTGCAAGTCTTTCACTCATATTCCAACTGCCATACACACCATCACATGTCTCTTATCAGCCAATAGAAGCTCACAGGCGGTTAGTCTCCACAGGCACACAGATTTACATCAGGTTTCCATAGCAACCAAGCTATTTATGACCTTTATGAGTCAATAGCAGTTCCCAGGTTCTTAAATATTCAGTCATATGATGTGTATCAGCCAATATAAGTTCACATTTCATTTACCAGGTTTCCATAACAACACAGCCATAAATTGACTGTACCTATACTGGACTGCCATACTGGATGTCAAGTGCAAAACTGGCCAATTCTTATGGGGCCAGTACACAAACAAAAAATGAAATATACCCGTGTGAAGCCGGGTCCTTCTGCTAGTAGTGTATAAAAAGCACTTGTCAGTTTAATGTACACTGCGACTTTAAGGCATGGACTGCAAAGCTGGGCTGAGATTGTATCATATATGGGAGTATGCTTTGGACAACCCCATGCAGTAACCTGATATATAAGATGGTGCTGAAGAACACCTTATAGTAGTAGTAACAGCAGTGGTAAGTTCTGACCCCTATAAAGATACACTATTGAAATAGATTTTACAAAATGAATCTGAAATTTTGAACTTATTTATGATGATCAGAAATAAAATGGTATTTAAAGTTGGACATTCATTTTGATAATACGGTGTGGCATTCGTATGCATCCAGAAGCAACATGGCAGCTGCCGAGAACCAGTTTTCATACTCATTCTTAACAGCCACACAGCTTCAGCAGGTAAAGAAAAGTTTAACCCCAAAACTGAGTGGCCAGTAACTATCAGTGTTAATATAAAACTTTAAAAATGTGATCAGAATGCTTTTACCTCCTTACATGTCATGGAACTAGTTAATCAATTTTTTTCTAAGGCTCCGTTCACATTTGAATATAGTTTCTGTTATATAAAGGATCGATGATGCTGTGCTGGATCCATTACTGGATGGACACCAGCAGTTCTTGACAGTTTCTATTTTATTACAATGGGGACCATAGGATTCAGCCCAGGTGTTTGTTGTCTTGATTGGAAAATAGTATTACCGTCTCGTTTGTTCCATAAACAGTTTGTCAGGATTCTCTATCCGGCTGCTGCACCTTTAACATTATCATGCCAATTTGGGAAGCTTTTGCAGTTTCAGAGGCTTTCTGACTTGGTCGAGTTAGCAGCTATATAAGATCACGCCCTCCTGAGACAAGTGGCAACTAATTTTAGTTTGCTATTGCTAGTTTGGCTATCCATGTTGTATGTGTTCCTGTTTGCTTTGAGACCTCTGGCTTGCTCCCTGGATTCCCTATTTGCCTTCTGATTCTGCTGTAAAGTTCCTGGTTGGATTTGTGACCCTTGGCTTGTATCCCGGATTCTGCTCTCATCTCCTGATTTCGTCTATTAAGTTCTCTCTGTGATTCATTTTTTTTTTCTGTTAGACAGTTATTTATTTTGCTTACTTATACAGCACCATCATATTCCGCTTCATATAACACTTTACAGAAATTGTCAACACTGTCCCATATAGGGCTCAAAATCTAAATTCCCTATATCAGTATATCTTTGGAGTGTGGGAAGAAAGTCCCCCTGAGGAAACCCGCGCAAACACAGGGAGAACATAAAAACTCCTTGCAGATGTTGTGCTTGGCTGGATTCAAACCTAGGACCCAGTGCTGCAACACACCAGTGCTAACCACAGAGCCACCATGCTGCTGTGCCGGTAAGGCCAATAAGCCTAAAAAAAATAATAGAAGTATTGCTTGCGTAGATATTTTTTTCCATGCTACGTCATGCTATGTTGTTACAGGAGTAGCCTGCAGATGTACAATATGAAGATAGTATATCATTTCTTGAAAAGTCACAATGAAGGAGTAGTAGGCCCATCCCCATTCATTCTACACATCATCAATTTTCCAGTTGACAAATCAGTCTGGCTTATAAAATTTTAACTCATATGAGACAGACATAAGCAGTAAGACATATGAGAGATAAACAGTAAAAGGTTCTCAGAAGGAATCTATTTCTATTGCTTAAATTGCAATGGATTGTGGCTTTGAAATCTTAACGTAGACTGTCATATTGACATGTTTTAAATTATGTGTTTTCCCATCCTCAATTGTAGAGCTAAAAGGGTAAAGATCTATTAATGCAGGAGGGATTTTTCTGTCAATAATTTATTTCACCTTAGTGTAGGATGCTGTCATGGGACATCTTGTATTGTAGCAGCCAGACCCCTGGAGAAGTATATATAGTGAGCTGGTAATCCTTAAAACCTCACTGTCTGACGGAAAAATAATATTTGTACTCTTCCTGCATCGTTGATATTGCAACTTCCTAAAACCAACCCGACATCCTGAATTTTCCTGGTAGCTACAATTTTATATTCATGGTTAGTAAAGTATAATGAAAAAACAGAACCGGCAACCTGGAAGAACAACGCTGCTTGTCTTTCCACAGCGGCGCACATTTCCAAGTGGTAAAACAGTTACTCTGGCAACAATGCATTTTTTATGAAAAGAAGTGTAAATAGCGAGCTGCGGAGTGCAAGAGCATCCACAGTGCATAATTTATTTCTCCCCAGAGGGCGTAATACATTATATGTCTCTTCACTGTCTGCTTTTCACAGGTTTACTGCTGATAGGATTTCAGACTTCAGTAATGTCCCTATACTACTGTACAATATAGAAGATTACATTAGTAAAAGCTGAATGCACTTGTCAGTGGGAATTCCATAGTAAATGATAACACATTTGCCCCTATAGAAACAATAAGAGCAGGGACATACAGCCAACAAATACAACAAATTATAGATACTGCTCAAATACAATACATACATTAGTAATGAGTTTTATATTTTGCTATTTATTTATGCATTTGTAAATAAATGCTTAGCATAGTGTATACAAATTCCAGTTGTTCATGGTAGATTTATATTACGGTCTTGTTGGAGCAACCCTGTTGGAGGATATACAGCAGTGGTCACGATCGCTTGTAGACTTAACCATCTCATCAAGCTCTCCTTCTGGGCTTGTGCAGAGCTGAGGGAACTAGCAGGGTACCTGATGATGGTGGTGGTAGCCTTCTCCCAGGGCTTCAGTCCTCCTGAGCCAGATGTGAGTTGGAGTGCCCATGATGGTAGGTGCAGGTAAATGTCCCAGGAGACAAATGATTATAGGAAAACAGTTCACAACTTTATTGAATATTAGATGTAAACAGCAACCAACAGCTTCCACAATGATGGAGGTACAGGTCTTATTCAGAGGTCCACTGTGGATGGTTGTGAGCTTTGTGATGGTAATCTAAGCAGCCTGCCCTTTGGTATGACTCTCTAAATATATGTGCCAACCTCTACACTCTCTACTCAGGATTGCCCTGTCTTTCTTGTGCCTCTGTTGTAAATGTCTTCAGACTCTACAAAATAGCATCAAAACGACTCCAGACAATTGAAGGTAGCTTACTTCTCCCTGTGTCAGGACTGCAATGCGGCTTGGCTTTAGCTGCCATGCTTTCCTCTCTCAGAGCTTACTGGAACTCTTCCTCACACCTTGGAACCTGGATCAAGATTCCTGATCTCCTCCCCCTCTGCAAACTCTGCTAACTGGACTAAACCATCAGCTCCACAACCCAAATCCCAAGTGGATAAGCCCATTTTAGGGGCAACACACAGTACAAATAACATAAAACAGTTTTGCAGTGTCCACTGGGATGTGCATTGTGAATAGGGCCTAAGGCTTAACTGTATGGATAGGTCTTATATACTGTATTGAACTCATAGTATACAGCTTCAGTGAAAAAAAGAAAAACATATAGACAGAAAGAATGTTACAGTATTATGCAGCCAGCACATAGCAAGTCACATATTTGATCAGGCACTTAAAGGCAGTGCAACCTTTATTGCCTTATTGAAGGTGACCATTATTGTATTATACTATATGATGTTATTGTGAAATTCAGTCCATTAAGTGTAAATTAAATATGATTTGACAAATGTTTAGGCCAGCTAGTAATCCAGAGAGGTACTTTTCATTCAGCTAACTAAACCACTGACATTCAGCAATCTTTAGAAGAGGCACTACATTAGGGGTCAAGTTAGAAATAATAATCAACAAAGAAAAATGGCCAAAATAATTAGGGTAAGAAAAATAAAAATAAAACTTTGGCTTAACATTTGAAGTACAGGCACCCACCATCCGGGCGTCGGGAATTGTGGTTTTTACCACATTATCTTCGTTATTTTTGAATTCACTCTCTGTTTAGTTACAGAAACTCCTCTGATGAACCTGGTGTAGCGATTATTCACTAGGGGAAACGCGTAGGGAGATGAGGGAGATGAGAGGTTAATACTTTTGAAAGGGAGGAATAGAATAAGCATGTATATGCAATATCTGGGTGCGGAATTAGCGACTGACTATTTCCTCAGACCTTTCTCTAAATATTAGCAGCAGTGTTTGTTTTTGGTAATAGGAGTCATAATTTTATCTTTAACTACATCTTATCAATACACTGCCTTTATAGTTCATATGTACTAGTGCAGAAAAAATATACGACACCGAGCAAAAACCTCGTGTTATACCGTTTAAACACATAAATACCAAATGTTATATTCAAAAATGGCCGCTCACCTTAAGAAGTTGTGAAAGAGTAGGTCACAACTCCTAAATTATCAGATATATTGGATAGAAACAGCAGCTGGATCCACGCCAACGTTAGCAAGATGCAAATGAGATAAAAGGACCGTTCCCAAAAGGGATAAGGATCAGCACTTGCTCCAATTCAGTCAAACAAATTCCTTTATGAGATACCAACACAGACGCGTTTCGGAGCATCTGCCCCTTCTTCAAGTGCATACAGGTAATACATATGTCTAAAACAAGCTGTCTTTTATAGTGTCAAAGTAAAAAAGACACACCCAAATGGGAGTGACACAGCAGAGAAACCCTATTTTTTTTTTTTTTGTTTTTTATATATAACTTTTCTCAAATGTCAAAATGACGCTAGCTCTATAGATCAACACATGAATGTTACCATATAAAAATAATGATGAATGCTACAAGAATAAAACAACTTTAACATGAATAACACATAATATAATAAATGACTAAATACATACATACTATATAGAAACTACATTAAAGAGAAAAAAAAATATATATATAAAAATCAATTCGAAAATAATGGTACGTACAAAAGTAATTACCATACCCACCCAATGTTTTTAAAATATCGACATATATCAATTCATGTATAATATATAATTTAACAATAAATAGTTAAAAATAGATACACAAATAAACACATATATATATATATATACACACATATACAATCATATACATACATATATATATATATATATATATATATATATATATAAAAAAACATACACAAACATATATATACATACATAAACATAAACATACAGTGCTGGCCAAAAGTATTTGCACCCCTGCAATTCTGTCAGATAATACTCAATTTCTTCCAGAAAATGATTGCAATCACAAATGCTTTGGTAATAATATCTTCATTTAATTTGTCGTCAATGGAAAACCACAAAAAGAATTGTCAAAAAGCCAAATTGGATATAATTCCACACCAAACATAAAAAAGGGGGAGAACAAAAGTATTGGCACCCTTTGAAAAATCAGGTTATGCTTCTCTAATTTGTGTAATTAACAGCACCTGTTACTTACCTGTGGCACATAACAGGTGGTGGCAATAACTAAATCACACTTGCAGCCAGTTGAAATGGATTAAAGTTGACTCAACCTCTGTCCTGTGTCCTTGTGTGTACCACATTGAGCATGGAGAAAAGAAAGAAGACCAAAGAACTGTCTGAGGACTTGAGAAGCAAAATTGTGAGGAAGCATGAGCAATCTCAAGGCTACAAGTCCATCTCCAAAGACCTGAATGTTCCTGTGTCTACCGTGCGCAGTGTCATCAAGAAGTTTAAAGCCCATGGCACTGTGGCTAACCTCCCTAGATGTGGACGGAAAAGAAAAATTGACGAGATATTTCAACGAAAGATTGTGCGGATGGTGGCTAAAGAACCTCGACTAACATCCAAACACGTTCTAGCTGCCCTGCAGTCCGAGGGTACAACAGTGTCAACCCGTACTATCCGTCGGCGTCTGAATGAAAAGGGACTCTATGGTAGGATACCCAGGAAGACCCCACTTCTGACCCAGAGACATAAAAAATCCAGGCTGGAGTTTGCCAAAACTTACCTGAGAAAGCCAAAAACTTTTTGGAAGAATGTTCTCTGGTCAGATGAGACAAAAGTAGAGCTTTTTGGGAAAAGGCATCAACATAGAGTTTACAGGGAAAAAAAAGAGGCCTTCAAAGAAAAGAACACGGTCCCTACAGTCAAACATGGCGGAGGTTCCCTGATGTTTTGGGGTTGCTTTGCTGCGTCTGGCACTGGACTGCTTGACCGTGTGCATGGCATTATGAAGTCTGAAGGCTACCAACAAATTTTGCAGCATAATGTAGGGCCCAGTGTGAGAAAGCTGGGTCTCCCTCAGAGGTCATGGGTCTTCCAGCAGGACAATGACCCAAAACACACTTCAAAAAGCACTAGAAAATGGTTTGAGAGAAAGCACTGGAGACTTCTAAAGTGGCCAGCAATGAGTCCAGACCTGAATCCCATAGAACACCTGTGGAGAGATCTCCAAATGGCAGTTTGGAGAAGGCACCCTTCAAATCTCAGGGACCTCGATAAATTTGCCAAAGAAGAATGGTCTAAAATTCCAGCAGAGCATTGTAAGAAACTCATTGATGGTTACCGGAAGTGGTTGTTCGCAGTTATTTTGTCTAAAGGTTGTGCTACCAAGTATTAGGCTGAGGGTGCCAATACTTTTGTCCGGCCCATTTTTGGAGTTTTGTGTAAAATGATCAATGATTTGACATTTTTTTCATTCTCTTTTGTGTTTTTTCATTGCAAGCAAAATAAATGAAGATATTATTACCAAAGCATTTGTGATTGCAATCATTTTCTGGAAGAAATTGAGTATTATCTGACAGAATTGAAGGGGTGCCAATACTTTTGGCCAGCACTGTACATACATCCACATACACATACACATAAATAAACATAAATAAGTAATTCATATAAACATAAAAACTTACTATATAACCAATAAAAAATTATTGTGTGACATCTTCCAATGCCTCATTTAGACCAACAGGACTTAGGGTATTGAGTTTATAAATCCAATACATTTCACGTTTTTTTAGAAGTTCAAAACGATTATGTTTATTGGCCTTTATTTGATCTATTGGAATAATTGTGAAATCTTTAAAACTACAAGCATGTGCGGTTGCAGCATGTCTGGAAACACTATGTTTCAAGTAACCGTTATAGTTCATATGACAAGGATAGCTCTAGCCGGGAGCGCTATAACTGACTATACCGCGGATTTAAAATATTTTTTCCTGCGGTTTTTACAACCACTAGTCATGGGCGTTTATGGGGAGGACACAGGATAGCATAGGGTCCTAACCCGGTATAAATATTTTCTGAAGCCAGGAGAGATTTAAAAAAAAAATTATTATCTGTGGTTATCTAGTGATATTAGGAATATGGGTTTATGTCATAGGTTTTAACTATCAAAATAAAAGTTGAGTTTTATTTTTATTTTTATTACCCTAATTATTTTGGCCATTTTTCTTTGTTGATTAATCTTTAGAAGAGCCCTTAATATTAAACTTTATACCTACCTCTACTATATTGTTGATATTGCTCACAAACTAAATAATTCTATGTAGTTTGCCTAAATGATTACCAACATTAATATTATTTTTCCTAGGACATTAGCTCAAAGCCCCTAGCAGGTGCTCTATCATTTTATCCTTGTCTAGATTTAACATGATAATGGTGGAGTCACATTCAATCACAAAATACACCCTTTTTGTTCTGGCACCAAAGCCATAAAAGAGAAAGCGATGAATGCCAATTAAGGATAATTTAAATGAGCGTTGCAAACATAGATGTTTGAAGTTATTTTCATGTTGCGTTTTCCCTGTGGGATTGTGCTGAACATGCACATTTCTCTGAGATCTGTTGGGAAAACACAGCTCATTGACATAATTTGATGCTAAGTAGTAGACACTATATCAACATTCCAAGCACATCCTATACATAGAAATATGCAAATCAGCAATGCAGCCTGATTCATAAGCACTAGATTTTCAGGAAGGCCTTTGATATTGCCAGGTGATACAAGTATACCATTTTTTTTTGTGTGGAGAATTTTCTTTTACTATTGATTTTTAATCATCTCTATCTTTTAGCATTAACTTCACAATCCAGAGGTAGTTACCTTCAGCTCAACGTGCCTAAAAGACTGAAACAGCTGTCTTTATGCTTTCTAATTATATAGATGTACCTTTAACTCGGGTTTTGCTGTACAAGCTGTTTAGTGTGAGCATAAATGCTCTAGGGGAATATAGTTTAAAATGGATTAGAATTTCGTGACTCGGTGCTAATTTGCTTGCTAGTGCCCAGAATTCTTGCTGCAAGCCATAGAGTTGTGTTATAAACTACGGCAGGTGCAAGAATCTCCATTGACACATATATTATCCTACATTCCTATGATACAGTTCTGGAGATCTTTATTCTTAAGCTCAATACCTACATTTTTGTTCTCACCTATACTAAGCTTTCTATGTGGCAGTTCTTAAACCAGCATTTAACTTCTGCTGACTTGTGAAAATGTTTAGACAGTCAATCACTAAACACAGAAATGCATTAAATTGCTTCTAATTTCAAGTGCTTTTCTGGTGATTTTATGTATAAGGCATGTTTCTTTAACCTCTGGAGGCGTATCACAAAATCACACCATTAGATACAGTGGGGAAAAGAAGTATTTAGTCAGCCACCCATTGTGCAAGTTCTCCCACTTAAAAAGATGAGAGAGGATTGTAATTGTCATTATAGGTAGACCTCAACTATGAGAGACAAAATGAGAAAACAAATCCAGAAAATCATATTGTCTGATTTTTTTAAGAATTTATTTGCAAATTATGGTGGAAAATAAGTATTTGGTCAGTAACAAAAGTTCATCTCAATACTTGTTATATATCCTTTGTTGGCAATGACAGAGGTCAAACGTTTTCTGTAAGTCTTCACAAGGTTGGCACATACTGTTGCTGGTATGTTGGCCCATTCCTCCATGCAGATCTCCTCTAGAGCAGTGATGTTTTGGGGCTGTCGCTGGGCAACACAGACTTTCAACTCCCTCCAAAGGTTTTCTATGGGGTTGAGATCTGGAGACTGGCTAGGCCACTCCAGGACCTTGAAATGATTCTTACGAAGCCACTCCTTCGTTGCCCTGGCGGTGTGCGTGAGATCACTGTCATGCTGAAAGACCCAGCTACGTTTCATCTTCATCTGCCCTTGCTGATGGAAGAAGGTTTGCACTCAAAATCTCACGATACATGGCCCCATTCATTCTTTCATGTACACGGATCAGTCATCCTGGTGCCTTTGCAGAGAAACAGCCCCAAAGCATGATGTTGTCACCCCCATGTTTCACAGTAGTTATGGTGTTCTTTGGATGAAACTTAGCATTCACTCTCCTCCAAACACGACGAGTTGTGTTTCTACCAAACAGTTCTACTTTGGTTTCATCTGATCATATGATATTCTCCCAGTACTCTTCTGGAACATCCAAATGCTCTCTAGCAAACTTTAGATGGACCCGGATATGTACTGGCTTAAGCAGAAGGACACGTCTGGCACTGCAGGATCTGAGTCCCTGGCGGCGTAGTGTGTTACTGACAGTAGCCTTTGTTACATTAGTCCCAGCTTTCTGAAGGTCATTCACTAGGTCCCCCCGTGTGGTTCTGGGATTTTTGCTCACCGTTCTTGTGATCATTTTGACCCCACGGGGTGAGATCTTGCGTGGAGCAGATTATCAGTGGTCTTGTATGTCTTCCATTTTCTAATTATTGCTCCCACAGTTGATTTCTGCACACCAAGCTGCTTGCCTATTGCAATTTCAGTCTTCCCAACCTTGTGCAGGTCTACAATTTTGTTTCTGGTGTCCTTCCACAGCTCTTTGGTGTTCACCATAGTGGAGTTTGGAGTGTGACTGTTTGAGGTTGTGGACAGGTGTCTTTTATACTGATAACAATGTCAAACAGGTGCCATTACTACAGGAAATGAGTGGAGGACAGAGGAGTCTCTTAAAGAAGAAGTTACAGATCTGTGAGAGCCAGAAATCTTGCTTGTTTGAAGGTGACCAAATACTTATTTTCCACCATAATTTGCAAATAAATTCTTTAAAAAATCAGACAATGTGATTTTCTGGATTTGTTTTCTCATTTTGTCTCTCATAGTTGAGGTCTACCTATGATGACAATTACAGGCCTCTCTCATCTTTTTAAGTGGGAGAACTTGCACAATTGGTGTCTGACTAAATACTTTTTCCCCCACTATATGTGTTGTGACATAATATTTTCTGAAGCTGACAAATGGTTGTAATTTACAAATGATCTTCTAATGAAATAGTTATGACACAGCAAGGCCTTATTCACATCACTGTTCTGTTTTTCACATGCCAAATTTCCAAAAACAGATGTTTCAGTCTCTTTTTGCCCTTATTCACAAAACTGTGAAAAATGGCCATGTGACATCAAGTTTTTAAACAGCCATCACATAAAGTCTAAGGATGTATTCAGATGTCTGTTTTTTTAACCCTCAAAACAGACAAATATAAGACATGTCAGTGTTTTAGACGTACTGTTTTAATGGACATGTGCATACACCCATAGTCCTTCATAGGTTTTCATGGGGCCGTGTGCTAGCCATTCAAAAATGGACGTTAAGTGGCCATTTTTTCATTGTCATGTGAATAAGACTATCTGCATGATGGAAACGGAGATATCTTCATTATGCATTTCTGCCTAGTAATTTATTTAAGTGGACTTTAAAGGGAGTAAATTGGTTACAAACCTAATTACAGGATCTTTTAGAGGTGATTCTACAGTTTCCGAATATGTCCCTGTTATTCAGCTTTGCAGCCCCATTTTATGTAAATTGATGTATATTCATAAGAAAATGAGTAAACTTCATTTACATATGAATATACACCAATTTACATGAAAATGGTGCTACAAAGCCCTTTAATTGTGTATAACCCTATTTCATATGGACTATTAGGACCTTTTCAGGTAAAAGAGGAAGGCCTTAATTGAAGTCACTGCAAAGAGATTATATTAAGCTGACTATATACATTAGATGTACAGTATATAGCCAGGCTCATATTTTAGGTGGGACTGGTTAATCATCTAATGTGTATGGGCCTTTGTGACTCACAGCAAATATGGGGCATGATAATGATTTCTCATCTGGATTTCAACTTTCCAATCCTTATTTTCTAGAGGAAATAAATTATCACCAGAGAAGTCTGGAAGTGTTTTTTTCCCCTGTTCACAACATAAGCATGCGCAACTGATCTGAGCATGCATGTATACAGTATAGAGGAGTTTTTTAAAGAGGACCTTTCATGTCTTCATCGATGTGCGTTATTATATACCACTAGAAATGATGATGCAGAGCTGTGACGAACACCCCCTCTAACAGTACAAGGCTATGTTAAAGTAAAGTCAGGGAGGGCGTTCCTCACAGCCCAGCAATGACCCTAGGCTGTAAGACCCGCCCTTCTGACAGTGGGGAAATATCAGTGACAAAATTAATGGCACCGATATCTCCAGCACCAGACCACATACCGGGAAAGCCGACAATGTGCTGAATTCAGTGCACTGTCAGCTTTCTAGCGGTATATAATACCGCACATTGATGTCCTCTTTAAGGCATACAGTAAGTTAGAAAGTTTAATACAATGTAGTAAATGAGCACAAAAAAAGGTAAGAAAGAACTCAAAATAATGAAAATAGCAAAAATTTATTAAAGACTTGATTAAAAAAACATATCATATATAAATACAAGACCGAAACAACAGTACAAATAATGGTGTCAGCTCGTAAAAAAGGGGACAGAGGCTGGATTATGTAACTAACATTTACAAGAGTTGAGTTATATACGTGCACTGCAAATGTAAAAAGATGGTGAGATATGGAGCCTGAAAGTCAAAAGTTCAAAACATTGTTACCCTGTTGCTCGTCAGTGTAACTTTTCTGGGACGTCAGCTACAGGCTCTCCCATAGGTTAAATATGATTTTCCTTCTGGATCCATGAAACCAAGCTGGAGGGTGGAAGCTTTTCCAATGTCAGGGGATAATGTCTCTAGCAATGTTCAGATGTGTTTCTAGAACTATATCTTAGTAGTAACAGATGTAGAGTAAATGAAGTAGAACCACACTCCAAAATGGTTATGCTTCTTAATAAAGTTTTAATGGTATACATAAATACAACGTTTCGGGTTATTACCCTCTGTCAGGCAATTATAAATATGTTGCATAGAGAAAAATATGCATGGTAGCTCAGTCGGTCAGTTCTGTGGACCGTAGTTGAGACGCTACAAACAGGTCATGCAATTAGGTCCATCAGAGTAGAATCCAGAGTGGTAGGGTTGGTGAGCCTTCAAATTGTATTACCGCAGGGTCTGTGAGTACACTTTAGTGTGGTCTCATAGGTGTGGAAACAGAACTGACTGACTGGGCTACCAAGCATATTTTTCTCTACACAACATATTTATAATTGCCTGACAAAGGGTAATAACCTGAAACGTTATATTTATGTACACCATTAAAACTTTATTAAGAAGCATAACCATTTTGGAGTGTGGTTTTGCTTCCTTTACGCTACATCTCTTACTACTAAGATATATTTCTAGAAATACATACAATACCGACCAAACAGAGATGACGCGCCCCAAAGCGCGTTTTGCCACACAGGCTTTGTCAGGGGGTTCTAGACAACTCCTTTTTCATTCTTCATTTCTTCTTTTTTGGATATTTTCAATAATTAATAAATATGAATTTTACTATGTATTTTTGTTGTTTGAGTTTTGTTTGGGTATATCAGCACTGTAAGATAAAACTGACTATTGGCTGAGAGGATGTCAAGTGGTGCCAGAACTTCACAGTGACTCACAAAACACATGTCACTTCTGTATTTTTGCAATACAGATGGAATCGGTCATTTTAGTTAGTCTGCGAAAAATCATCATTTAATTAATTTAAAAACCAAACAATTTGAAATATATGGGTCGAACCAGACAAATTGATTGACCTATTTCTAATCATTAGAGAGTAAAACTGCTAGGTCCTTCTATGTAAGTGGGGATCCTTGGGGTGTGTGTCTAGAAGCATGTGGTAAACCTAAGTTGAAGTAAGGGGGCTACATGGAAGTGAGGGGGTCATATTTCTGGGATAAGAATCCTTGGCCACAAGTCTGTCCTATGTATCTAGGAAGTCTGCAGACAAAAGAGAGTGAGATATAGCCAGAGCAGTCACTGAGGACTACTGCAGTTTCTGTCTCCACCCACTCTTTGTTAGACTTTGGAAAGCCAATCAAATAAGTGTAAAAGATCTGAAGCAGTATGGTAGAGCTTTGGATCAGGAATCCCCACACCCCTTGTTGAGATGAGGTTCAAAATGCAAACCTTTTGTGGCTGCCACCCCACATTACCCCTTCAACACTATTCAAGTTTTCTCATAAAGGAGCCTGATGGTGTGCTAGTGAAGGCTTGAAATATAGACGTGGACAAAATTGTTGGTACCCCTCGTTTAATGAAAGAAAAACCCACAATGGTCACAGAAATAACTTGAATCTGACAAAATTGGAATTTGCCAAACTACATGTTGACAAGCCACAAAGCTTCTGGGAGAATGTCCTATGGACAGATGAGACAAAAATCAAAATTTTTGGCAAGGCCCATCAGCTGTATGTTCACAGACAGAAAAATGAAGCATATCTTGAAAAGAACTGTACCTACTGTGAAACATGGAGGAGGCTCTGTTATGTTTTGGGGTTGCTTTGCTGCATCTGGCACAGGGTGTCTTGTATCTGTGCAGGGTACAATGAAATCTCAAGATTATCAAGGGATTCTAGAAATAAATGTGCTGCCCAGTGTCAGAAAGTTTAGTCTCAGTCGCAGGTCATGGGCCTTGCAAAAGGATAATGACCTAAAACACACAGCTAAAAACACCCAAGAATGGCTAAGAGGAAAGCATTGGACTATTCTGAAGTGTCCTTCTATGAGCCCTAACCTAAATCATGAGCATCTTTGGAAGGAGCTGAAACATGCCGTCTGGAAAAGGCACCCTTCAAACCCGAGACAACTGGATCAGTTTGCTCATGAGGAGTGGGCCAAAATACCTGTTGAGAGGTGCAGAAGTCTCATTGACAGTTACAGGAATCGTTTGATTGCAGTGATTGCCTCAAAAGGTTGTGCAACAAAATATTAAGTTAAGGGAACCATCATTTCTGTCCAGGCCTGTTTCATGAGTTTTCTTTTTTTTAAAATTCTGTTGAAGCATGGTTGAAAAGCAATGTCTGACTTTCATTTGTTCATTTTCATAGAAATTTTATATATTATTACTTTTGTCAGATTCAAGTTATTTCTGTGACCATTGTGGGTTTTTCTTTCATTAAACAAGGGGTACCAACAATTTTGTCCACGTGTGTACATAACGAAAACAAGAATTGACATGGCTTGAGGATGTTTATATAGTCCAACCAATAGAACCATTTTGGCTTTGGGTTACTCCTGAGGTGGTTGTCTAAGTGGTTTCCTGGTATTTACCTTTTAATCCATGTACAAGGATCTAGTCTTTGCTGCAGAGAACCACTAGGTCTCTACCTCTAGGAGTAGCCCTGATGTAGGTGATGGCTGACCCAGTTATGTGAAGAGACACTAGTGCATAGCACAGATGAATCAGGTAAGAGTGCAATCAAGTTATTAAGTAAGGTCAGGACAGGCAGAGTTCATTCTTCAAGTTAATTGAAGCAGAGGTCAGTGCAGGCAGCACAAAGTAACACAGAATAAAGTACAAGAAACAGATCTGAGGTCAGGAAGCTTTTGCTCAGGCAGCTTTCTGTGGGACAGCTACCTTAAATAGCCCACAGGAACAGAAGATTGGCTAATAGCAAAGTTTAGCCTACATTCACAATGAGATAATCAACCGTATGATGGCTGCACGGTTGCAGTAAATTTGAAATATGTGAACGGGGGCTATTCACATGACTGTTTTTTTGACGGTCTGTCAAAAAATAGGTCATGTTTTATTTTTACCTTTTTTCACGGATCCCTCAAGTCAAATCTATGAGGGAGTCGTCAATATGGGTGCCCCTCAGATGCAAAATGTTTGTGAAAAATGTCCCTTCGAGTTTTTTTTTTTTAAAAGGCCAGTGCACAAGCAAGGACTAAATTACAGGTCCACGACCAAGAACAGTGTGGCCTATGCAGGGAGGATGGTGGAGGTTCCTAATACAGGTTTAAATGTAGCCTAATTAAGTTACAAGGTAAAAATAAAACTTTTTATAAATAAAAACCATATGTTTTTGCTCCTCCTAACATATTGCTTTCATTTTTTGGTTCAATGCTTGAAGCATTCTTGACATTAACTGTGGATCTGTCAACATGCAATGATTATTTGTTTGATTCTGTTCATTATGTATAGTTTAATATGTGGGAAGTGTTATTAAAATGTCACTCATCTCACTCTACTCAAATTTAGTATTTAATTTGTATCACATAGCTCATTCTATGCTGCGTCATGTAAATCTAATTTTACAGAATGTATGAGGACAGTTCTTGTCTATGAGCTCTCTAGAAAATGTATCGATCTTTGTATCTATCTATCTTTTGTATGTCATACACACATGGACATGGATTGCTGTGGACTGTAAATTACATTTGAAATCCAGCATTGGAAGCCTAGGGAAAAAGAAAATAAATTGCATTAGAACAGAAGTTGATCTACTCTTTTATCCACCCTCCCTCTGGAAAACAGCTAACTAAGCTCATCCTTGTTAGAATATAGATGACAGCATATTGGCTGGCTATAGACCAATAGTACAAAATGCACATTTTGGCTTATAAGAAGCAAGCTCTTGGGGTATTAGTTATGGAGGTAGAAAGACAGGTTAACATTTCCTCTTTTTTTGCATTGATTTTCTTTATATGGTTTGGGAATTGCAGTTTATTGTTGTAGAAACAATTAATTAATTCTTCCTGAAGTCCTAAGTGACTTTATTAACACTTTAATATGTATTTATTTTGTACTATATGATAGTTGTATACGCTGTTAAACATAGTGCACAAATGTTACCATATAACATTTAACATAAACATCGTATATATTATATATTTATTTTTTACATTTTCTTAAACTGTATTTTTTTTAATTTTATGATTGTAATGAGCTAAAATGGCACTCAGCTTTTAAAATACTGTGGTGGTGGTGGTGGAGGGTGTGGTGTTTAAGAATTGTAATTTTTATCACAGACAGCCAAGGGGAAAGATGTGTTGGAGGAAGAAATACTTGTGCTACTGTCATGCCATGCGCCAGATCTAGTACTAACAATAAATATATGGGTGTCAACAGCAACACTACTTTTGGTATTGGCAGTGTCACCAGTGGCCCCACGATTGTTGCACTTCCTAAGAATAAAGATTATGTTTTTGATTACTTTTCTTTCTCATTTCAGTTACAGCAGGATATGACATCTGACAGCAGTGAAACATATACAGTGCTGTCTTGAACTTTCAGCTATGTCTTCTTCATCTTCATTGACACAGAACAGATGGGCGAACCAATGTGTCATGAGCCAGGTTCAACTTGAATATTCCACATTGTTCGGTTTTTAGCAAAATCAAACAAATGGCAATTTGTCTTAGGCGAACTAAAATAGCTGTCTCCACATATATTGTGCAGGAAAAATACAGAAGAGATACGTGTCTTGTGATTCACTGACATTCTAGTGCCACCTGACATCAGCTGAAAGCCTCTCATTTAATAGTCAATGGTAGGTAGACACCTTATAGTGTTTATGTCATATACACTATATAAAGTGCTATGGGCTCGAACATGAGGCATTGCAATGATGGTGGATGTAGAGATGGATGCATTATTCATCTCAATGCATGATACAGAGCACTAAGTGCTGCAAAGTCAGATTTAATCAATTACAGACAGATTAGTGATAGAAATTATAGATAGGAGTAAAGGAGAATATCTGTGCTGTTTTGAGCCTGACTGAAGCAGCCTGCAGTAATATAGACAAAGGAGTATTTAAACATAGTTTTTATTGACAGTCAGTTTTGTTAGTGAAAAATCTTTTGTTTTTTTGGGCAAGAGTTTACATTTTTTCATAAAATACATACAAACTGCTGTTCTAATAGCAAAACACTGATTCCTCCTGTGGTAATTTGAAAAACTATCTCACAACCTGCTCTAATCTGGAAAAAAAAATCTCTGTTATACTGATTAGCAAAAGGGTAACAATGTTTTGACTTTCAGGCTCCATATCTCGCCATCCACTACAGCTTCCAATGTGAGACTCCCATCAATTTATAGACAATCATCTTGGCTATCTCATACATAAATTTGACTTGCAACTATTTAGCATATGATTAGTTATGAGATTCTTGTCATGTAACTGCATTGTTACTGTTTTGCTCATAAAAATGTAACTTTTCATTTTTATTTTGTAAATCCATCTTTGGCTTTCAACACCTCCTGAATCCTTCTGGGTATGCTCTTGATCAGATTCAAGCTTGTCTGGACCAAAATCTGATCTCAGGTCTCTTCTACACGTTCTCAATGTTGGTGCATACTGGTCGACTTTTTCGGGCATGAATATAGCTTTTTCTTCAACTCTACCCAAAAGTGTTCAATTGGGATCTGTGGGGGCCGATCCAGCACCTCTACTTCATTGTCATTGAACCATTTCTTCTCTAATCTCAATGTATGCTTTGGTTTATTGTCCTGCTGGAGCACTATAATACTTGAGTGTACAAAGTATCTCGTCTTGTAGGATACTCACATTATAGCTCAACATTGAGACCACCATCGATCCTGGTTAAGTCTCCAAAACCTTTGGTTGTGAAACAACCCCATGTTATCAAGCTTCCTCCACCAAACTTGACAGTTCTTTCAATTCCTGAATCCGTTAGCCCCCTTTTTCCTGGTTTCTTCCAGACCCATTTGCACCCATCAGAGCCCAGTCTATTGGCTTTTGTCTCATCACTCCAAATCGCCCGTTTCCAATCTTTTACTGTCCACTTTTCATACTTTTTTGCAAACTTGAGCTAACGCTGCTTATGACAATATTGAAGTGAAGGTCCCTTCACCTATTTTTGGGCCACCATTCCAGACTTGCGATAGTAATGATTCCAGCCAATGTGCAGATCCAACATCCAGACCTAGATGAAGTTTGTAGAGTGAGGGTGGTGGCACTGGTGGTATTAGTGGCAGACACGTTTTCACTGCTACTGATGTTGGTGGCAGCAACTACACAAGGCCCCCCCCCCCTCACCCCCCATGAGCATTCATATGGGTACCTTGAATGTATTGATTGATATGTATTGATTGATATGTCAGCTCCTACACTCAGTAGCTTAACCGCTATGCATTCTTACCTGATGATACGTTTTAAACAAGCAACCACTGAACACATGCTCTAGACATGAGCCCCCCACCCTTACATCCCCTACCAACCTGTGGTCCCCAGATTGTCTTGCACTATTAGATAACAGCTGGTTGCCGAATATCCTGTATCTATATTGTGGGAATTTATGCTGTAGTTGTTCCTAACTGTTTACCGCACCATTTCAGTATATTTGATAATAATAATAATAATAATAAT
Organism: Leptodactylus fallax; assembly: GCA_947044405.1. Lineage (NCBI taxonomy): Eukaryota > Metazoa > Chordata > Amphibia > Anura > Leptodactylidae > Leptodactylus > Leptodactylus fallax. The sequence continues at coordinate 8,851,822 of CAMRHE010000010.1, read as the reverse complement.
AATAATAATAGTCCTTTAATAGTCCCACAGTGGGGAAATTCAGTATATGTTGCCCTATATAACAGTATAGGACACTTTTGAAGTTTGACCATTCACCTCGTTTTTCTTTTATATATAAAACTGGTTGTTCACTGAATCTGACCCGACAAATATTTTCTCCAGTGAACTTTTTTTTTATCTTGGATAGGGCTCTGTCCAATGGCCTTATTAATAGAAAAGAATTTCTAGTCATGAAACAAAGATCCCCTCAAATCCCAACATTTTTTTGCTTGCCTAAAGTACATAAAGGGTATAACCCTTTGAAATAAAGACCAATTGTCTCGGGCATAGGGGGCATTTCAGAAGGTATAAGCACATATGTTGACACTATTCTTCAACCTTTTGTCGTCACCTTGCCCTCCTATGCCCAAGACACAATGGATGTTCTTGGGCGACTCAACGAAACACATTTTCCTGAAAATATGTTTATTGCCAGCTTAGATGTCGAAGCTCTCTATAGCTCAATTCCCCACACAGAGGGTTTGGAGGCTATAGAGAGTTTTCTGGACATGAGAGAAACATATTTACGGACCCACAGTCAGTTTGTAATTGAATTACTTAGGTTTATCTTGAAAAGGAACTACTTCCTCTTTAATGGGCAGTATTATCTTCAACGGATCGGAACCACTATGGGGAGTCCCGCCACACCGACCTTTGCAAACCTTTTTTTAGGTTTGTGGGAACAGCAATTTGTTTTTTGCAACACCATGGAGGACTGGACATCGTTGATAGCTCTTTGGATTAGATATATTGAAGATGTCCTGATCTTTTGGACCAGCACTGTTGATGATTTCTGGGAGTTTGTCAGACTTCTCAATGATAATACCATCAACATGGAATTTACTGCCAACATCGACAATAGGAAGATGACCTTCCTTGACTTGGAAATCATCATCAACGGTGATGGTACCATCTCCACTTTGACATATCGCAAGGATATGGCCACTAATAACCTCCTCAGATGGGAAAGCTGCCATCCATTGCCTCTGAGGAGGGGCATACCCAAGGGTCAATTCATGCGAATTCACAGAAATTGTTCTGATCAATCCACTTTTGAATGTCAGGCCAGGTATCTGGCCAATAGATTCAAGAAACGTAGATACCCAAGGGATGTATTACAAAGGGCCTGTTCTTTTGCATCCTCCCAGAACTGATCCGATCTGTTAATGCCCAGAATATGGAAGAATGACATAAAATAATTACGATTAATTGGAAACTTTAATTCTCAACACCAACGAATTAGGGACATCCGTCACACCTTTTGGGATATTTTAAATCTTGACCCAGACCTAATAGGACTTGTCTCTGCTACACCGGCACTTACCTTCAGGAGAGGAAAAAACATTGGTGATCGCTTAGTACACAGCCACCTTCCTCCCAGAACATCGGATGGTACTTGGCTGAGCAGGGATAGGTACCCTGGTACATATCGGTGTGGAGGATGTAGGGCATGCCAATATGTTACAAAGAGTTCCATCTTCAGAAGTGTAACAACTGGCCAAGTATATTCTAACAGGGGATATATTAACTGCTGGACATGAGGTGATATCTACACATGCCCATGTCCCCTTAACTATATTGGCAAAACAAACAGAGAGTTTAGAAGAAGAATTCTCGATCACATAGGCAATATAAATCGCCACTATGACACCCCCATCAGTCAACATATGTGGGATCATCATGGGGGAGACGCAACGGGTTTGACCTTCCAAGGAGTAGAGGTTGTCTGTCAATCTGGGCGAGGAGGTAATTGGGTGCAACGCAGCCTTCAAAAGGAGGCACGCTGGATTTATCGGGTTTAAACGACAATATTTCCTACACGTGTTTTATTTGATCACTTCTTGGGAATTTAAACCTGTTAAATAGCTGTCATGTGGAGCATTTAAAACTTCTATTCTGGTGTTTGTGATATATACCTTTAATCTAAAGTGTATATCCATGTAATAATAATATATACCTTCTTATATATTTGCCTATGTGGCCTATGTGTTTTTTCCAATCTATAATCTTATTGTTTCCCATTTATATCCATGGTGTACGATCTTTTGTTAATTACGGATGTACTCCATGTTATGAAATAATGGTGACGTGGCCACTTTAAGAGGATGTTGGTTCCGGAGTTTTTGCTATTTTATTATCATATGCATATATGGTCTGATATGTATATGGTGGCAATCAAGTATATTATTGTCTCCACTTACTTCATGTCATTACAGAGTATCTAAGTACATTGTTTGTGTTCTGTTTACTATAGTAAGTAACACTTACTACTTCTCCCATTTGATTGTCCAGATCTGTTGTTCTAGTTACTATACCCTTCATTCATCATCTCTGTCAGAGGAAGCGTCAGGTGGGTGTCATCATGTGGACCAATCCGCACGCGAAACGTCATAGATGAAATCAGTAGAGGTGGGACTATCCCTCTATATACCCAGACATCAGCTGCAGCGCTGTGGCTTAATATCTGAGTACCAGGATCCACCAACAGGACCTGGGAAATGCAGTTTTTATTGCAAGGCATTTCATTTATCTGTAGTGGGGCATTTTTTATTTTTCATGAGGGTCTCCTGATGATCCCTGAGACCGATTTCCTAGGGGGAAATGTGCCATTCTATCTTGCTGTATAGACCTAAGACCTGACTATATGCTGGTCTATTTTGTTACATAGACCTACACTGAGACGTGGATCTATTAAGTCTCAGAAGGCTTGTTATTTACCAGTCTGACTCCTGTGTGTATAATACAGGGCTCTGACCATTATATATTCCCATGTATTTTACCTACATGTGAGATACCCCTGCATGTATTGGAGGAGTTTCAAACACTTATTGTAACAGGGACAGAATGTTGATGTCCTGTGTCAGATTTGCCTCTGTGTATATCCAACTTTTTAACTGTTTTGGATATTTACTATGGAGTTGTTTTTCACTCTTTATGTCTGGGATCATGTATTGCATATATTGAATACAGGACTTGAGTTTTATCTGGGCCTTAGGGGGTTTATGTAGACTCTACTTGTGTCACTAATAGTGTCTGTTTCACCCCATGTATAGAGTTAGTATTTATCTTATATCACACATACCATATATTACTGTTTGAGGGTGTAATTCATAATAGCACTAAAAAAAAAGTATTTAGTCAGCCACCAATTGTGCAAGTTCTCCCACTTAAAAAGATGAGAGAGGCCTGTAATTGTCATCATAGGTAGACCTCAACTATGAGAGACAAAATGAGAAAATATATCTAGAAAATCACATTGTCTGATTTTTTAAAGAATTTATTTGCAAATTATGGTGGAAAATAAGTATTTGGTCAATAACAAAAGTTCATCTCAATACTTTGTTATATATCCTTGATATATAATGACAGAGGTCAAAACGTTTTCTGTATGTCTTCTGAAGGTTGGCACACACTGTTGCTGGTATGTTGGCCCATTCCTCCATGCAGATCTCCTCTAGAGCAGTGATGTTTTGGGGCTGTCGCTGGGCAACACAGACTTTCAACTCCCTCCAAAGGTTTTCTATGGGGTTGAGATCTGGAGACTGGCTAGGCCACTCCAGGACCTTGAAATGCTTCTTACGAAGCCACTCCTTCGTTGCCCTGGCGGTGTGCTTGGGATCATTGTCATGCTGAAAGACCCAGTCATGTTTCATCTTCAATGCCTTTGCTGATGGAAGAAGGTTTGCACTCAAAATCTCACGATACATGGCCCCATTCATTCTTTCATGTACACGGATCAGTCGTCCTGGTCCCTTTGCACAGAAACAGCCCCCCCCAGAAACATGATGTTGCCACCCCCATGCTTCACAGTAGGTATGTAGTTCTTTGGATGCAACTCAGCATTCACTCTCCTCCAAACACGACGAGTTGTGTTTCTACCAAACAGTTCTACTTTGGATCATCTGACCATATGACATTCTCCCAATACTCTTCTGGAACATCCAAATGCTCTCTAGCAAACTTCAGACGGGCCCGGATATGTACTGGCTTAAGCAGGGGGACAGGTCTGGCACTGCAGGATCTGAGTCCCTGACGGCGTAGTGTGTTACTGATGGAAGCCTTTGTTACGTTAATCCCAACTTTCTGCAGGTCATTCACTAGGTCCCCCAGTGTGGTTCTGGGATTTTTGCTCACCGTTCTTGTGATCTTGCCCCCATGGGGTGAGATCTTGCGTGGAGCCCCTGATCGAGGGAGATTATCAGTGGTCTTGTATGTCTTTCATTTTCTAATTATTGCTCCCACAGTTGATTTCTTCACACCAAGCTGCTTGCCTATTGCAGATTCAGTCTTCCCAGCCTGGTGCAGGTCTAAAATTTTGTTTCTGGTGTCCTTCCACAGCTCTTTGGTCTTCACCATAGTGGAGTTTGGAGTGTGACTGTTTGAGGTTGTGGACAGGTGTCTTTTATACTGATAACAATGTCAAACAGGAGCCATTACTACAGGTAATGAGTGGAGGACAGAGGAGCCTCTTAAAGAAGAAGTTACAGGTCTGTGAGAGCCAGAAATCTTGCTTGTTTGAAGGTGACCAAATACTTATTTTCCACCATAATTTGCAAATAAATTCTTAAAAAAATCAGACAATGTGATTTTGTAGATATGTTTTCTCATTTTGTCTCTCATAGTTGAGGTCTACCTATGATGTCAATTACAGGCCTCTCTCATCTTTTTAAGTGGGAGAACTTGCACAATTCGTGGCTGACTAAATATTTTTTTTTCCCCTCTATATATATAGAGAGAGAGAGAGAGAGAGAGAGAGAGAGAGAGAGAGAGAGAGAGAGAGAGAGAGAGAGAGAGAGAGTGGTCAATTCAGCAAGGCAGTCCTGTATAGTGCTTTTCCATTATATTTTTGATATTGATCCCTTTATTTATTTTTGGTAATTATATACTTATAAGGGTTTGGGATTATTTGGTCTTTTTATTCTATCGACATTAAAAGTTATGTTTTAGCCTGATTTAGGACTCTAATTCCTTTTTTGTGACTCCTTGGTTGTTCACTCACTTGTACGTCTTGGGCATCTTACATGGTCTGCTCCTGATCAGAACTCACTCCTCACCCTCGTTAACTGCCTCTATCTCGGGTTGTTCTGAGCTAGTGTGGCAGTTCAACTATACTATACTATCAGTGGTGTAACTAGGAATGGCAGGGCCCCAATGCGAACATTTGACATGGGCCCCCCCCCCGAACCGCTGCCCCCAAACCACATTCCTGCACACACTATAATACGCCATAGTGGCCCCTGCACACAGAATTATGCCCCATAGTCGCCCCTGCCCACAGTATTATGCCCCATAGTGGACCACGCATGAACGATTATTATACTCTGGGGTCTTTTCAGATCGGAGACCCAGGTTAGGATACAAACATAAAAACAATGCTTCTTACCTCTCCCTGGCTCTGCTGTACTCCCTGCGCTACTTCGGCCATCTTCAATGTTGGACCAGATATCGCGTGAGTGAAGCTGGCATCGCGACGCATAATGACGTCGGCTGACATCTGGGACGTCACCAAACAGGCCCGAAGCCTGTGGAGCGTAGGAAAGGTGAGTTATAGTGTTTTTTATGTTCCCTCACCTCCCCTGGGCCCCCAATCATTATACTCAGGGGTCTCAGAAGACCCCAGAGTATAACGATAGCAGTGTTTGTGGGGTTCGCGGTAGCGGCTGCCACAGGGCTCCGGGTCCCGGGCCCCATAATGTTCCGGGCCCTGTGGCAGCCGCTACCGCTGCTACCTCGATATTTACGCCCCTGTATGCTATACTATACGGAGGGGGTCAATTCCGTTTTTTGTTTGTTTCGTATTAGTCTTGTGCTTGTCTGTTGTTGGTCTCCCCCGCGTCTCTTTCACAGTACTACCATCTCTCTGACTCGCTCATCTCCTCCCTTCTCTTTTTCTTTTTCCGTCTTCTATATTACCAGGTACCTTTCGATTGCTTTATTTACTCAGAAGATTCTGCTAAAGTGGGAAGATGGCGGAGATGGTTTGCACTTCCTTCAACGTGAAAGGCTTCAATCCGCTGAATAAACGTCACCACATCCTGCTTCTACTTCGTAAGCTACACACTGATGTTGCTTTTTTACAAGAAACACACTTCAAAGGCATGAAGATCCCAGCTTTACCTAAGAAGCAATTCTCTCAGTGGTTCCATAATATGAATCCTACCTCCTCCTCGAAAGGTGTCTCCATACTCTTTCACAACTCAATACCCTTTGTGTGCCAGCAGCAGTACTTTGACCCCGAAGGCAGGGCACTCTTCCTAAAAGGCTCTGTTGCATCAGTCGCTTACACAATTGCAAATATATATGCTCCTAACAAGGGACAGATCACGTGGCTGATAAATATCTTACAGACCTTACGCACCTTTGTGGAGGGCCAGATCATACTGGGAGGAGACCTAAATATCACCTCGAACCCTCATCTTGACTCCACTTCCAGGGTGACCCCACATTCTCAGATACTCCTCAGCAAGCTATCTGCTGCTCTTCAAGAAACCAAGCTACTTGATTCATGGCGCACCTTACACCCGACCTCTAAAGATTACTCTTTTTACTCATTGACTGGGAAGTCACATCATAGATTAGATTACATTTTCTTCTCCATGGAACTTTTGAACTGTCTTGCCACCTTTGACATTGATGTAGCCATGGTCTCGGACCATACTCCGGTCACAACCAAGATTATCTTGCAGCAGTTACCTTGCAAGGGAATGGAACTGGAGACTGAATGAGTCGTTATTGGATAAGGACTGTAATGTTCACTCGCTCCGTTCACATCTTGCAACCTTTTTTGAACTGAACTCCACGTCTGGCCTGTGCCCGACGGTTATCTGGGAGACTCACAAAACATATCAGAGGCATCCTCATCGCATTGGCTTCAAGAGCTAAAAAAGAGAATCAGCGAACTATAGATGATACGCTTATCAGAATAGTGACCCTAGAAAGACTCCATAAGAAATCATTAGCTGAGCAAGCACAAGGGGAACTTACCCAGCTACGAGAACGTCTCTTACCTCTTCCAAACTTAGCTGTAGCCATGCAGGAACAAATGTAGGAAAAATATCCCCTACGACTGATGTTGGTAGGGGAATGTATGTTGAGAAAACAGCAATATGTGCCCAGTCATCTGGCAGTTCTGCACCTTTAAATTGAACCTAGCCAAGGTACTGGCAGTGCAGTTGCTGCTGTACCAATTAGTGAATTCCATTGCATTTTTCCAACTGATGGTATGCACTTAGTCTTGATGGAGAATACCTAGCTGCCATTATTTCTCTAGCTGTCCCTGCTTGATATCACCATATGGCCTGTCCATGTGGGGAAAGGTGCATGCCACCGTTGACAGGTGGGGCAGCAATTATGGGCAGAGACAATATATAGCTTTCATGGCCCACTAGGTCAATGTCTTGAGTGGCAGTGCCCACCACCCAGAAATGCAGCAAGGCCAGGTGCTAGTACTATCACCACCGTGAAGATACAGGCCCAGTTTCAACACCAGGTGGGACCCATTTGTCTCCTCAAGCTCCTCCTCACTGCACCATTTCCCCAGCTTTGCTATTGCTTCTACTCCCTCATTTCATGGCTGTAAGGTGAAGTGCACATGATGTAGCACGGTGACATACTGGAGTATTGGTTTGAGCAGCAGAAGCCAGTGAATGATTACTGCATTCAGCAATCCTCAGGAACATTGTGTTATTTTGAAATCCTCCATTGGAAGCTCCTGAGCAAAGTGTGTCATTTTCTGAAGACCTTTGAGGAGGCTCAAGCTACCAAATGTGTCAGCATCAGGGACAACTGCAAAATCAGTGATGTAATCCCTTTGATATACTGTATATCTTACAGGAAACACCGTCAGGCAATGAAATGTTAAAGAAGAACAATTTCTACTTCTTGGTCACTCTGGAAAGATATTCCAGTTTTATCAAACAGGCCAGGCACGCTGATAGTGTGCCACAATTTTTTCTTGAAATTCTGTTTGTCACTCCTCCACCACCTAACAATATGTTGCTGTGGTATCTGGTCCCATAAAGGGATAATTTTTAGGTAAGTTGTTGCAAAAAGCCATCTTTCCTTTTCCACTGATGGCATGCTGTCAAATTCTGCCACATTGTCGGTATAAAAACAAAAAAAACCCCCTACAATTGCTTCATCTAATACTAATGCCATGTTAGTGCGGCATTCTGCTCCTATAAAGGGATAATTTTTGGCTCCTTTTTCTGGAAAGCCACTTCATCCCTTTTCTACTAGGCATATTGTCACAAATTTTTCTTCAAAATGACAATCCTGTTGCATTTAAAAGTCCCAAAAATGTGCTAATTGTTGTATAAAACATTTCCTTTTTCCAATATAACCATTATGTGTACAGGTAAACTAGCAGTTTGTATCCACTGCTCACCATCTGTTTTTCCATAGGCATACATGTCACTGTCACTTTGATATAACTTCAGCTGCGTTTTCCTTAGAGAACTAAAAATGGGCTAGATAGAATTATACACTATGTTTTAAGCTGATTTAACTCCTTCTCAACATCTGCTATAATAGTATACTAGATATCGGGTATTTAATTATGGCGGCCACTCTGGAGCTGAGCGGCCGCCATAGTCGCCAGGTCTTTGCTGTATCATACAGCAAAGACCTGGCACTACTGCCCAAGATCAGTGCCCGCATCAAAGCTGACCAAGGCTCAATTTTCCCAGCGCCTGGAACAAGATCCTGGGCCAGTGATCCGTTGCCATGACAGCTGGGAGCCTATTGAAGGCTCCAATGCTTGTCTGGCATTAATTTGTATGAAAGGCTGCTTTACACGGCCTGTCATAGAAATGCCAGTATTTTGCAATGCATTAGTCATCACACCTAGGAGGTCTAATAAATACAGTATTAAAAAAATATAAAAACATTTTTTAATAAGTATAAAAATCTGTTATAACTAAAAAGTACACCTGGCCCCACAAAAAAAGACACACTATGCATTCCCGTACACAGAAATATTACAAATTACAGGTGTCAGAATTTGGATTTTTGTGAAGGAGTTGAAATGTAAATAAAACTGTATAAATTTGGTATCCCCGGAATTGTACCAAAACATAGAATACAGGTTACATGTCTTTTTGGCTGTACAGTGTACGGTGTAAAAACGAAGACGCAAGAAAGTCGCACAAATACACTTTTTCTCCAATTCCACCCCATTCTGAATTATTTTCCAGCTTCCCAGTACATTGTACAGAATAATAAATGGTACTGTTATGAAGAACAATATTAAGAACATTAAGCCCTCATATGGCCCTATGAGTGGAAAAATAAAAAAAGTTATGGGGTCTGGAAGGCAGGGAGACAAAAATGAAAATCTAAAAATGCCACCAGACCAGCGTGAAGGGGTTAAACTCTGGTTCGTGATGAACTTATTCAACCCAAAACAAATCTTTGTACTGAACCACCCAAACTCGAAATTAATATTCAGAGGTTTGTTCATCTCTATTTATGGTGACTGATTATTATTTAGAATGTCTTCTATAAAAGGTTGTCCAATCAGGACAAGCCCTGTCCATGATCCATGTCAGAGAGAAAATTCCACTCTTGGGACTCTTTCTCCATAAGCCAAAGTGGAAAGTTACTACAAACAGCAGCTCCATATCTGGAGGACTCAGCATATTGCAATGGACACCATGTACTGCACATTTTTCTACTAGTGGCCACTGCAAGGAAAGTGCGCAGTCATCTGAAGCTAACCACAGTGATAACAGCTAATTGGTGGGAGGTTTTAGCTGTACCACATGTAGACATCAGCTGGTAGTCAGTTGGCCATCATAGAGGGAGGTTCCCAGTCTTGGGAGTGCTCTTCATGACCTAGAGTGGAGAGCTGTTGCAAATACAAGAGCACAGCATTACATTTAACAGTAACTCTGTTTTCAGCTTTGTCTTTCAAATGTGTGATTTTTTTTTGTTTATCATCACAGATATTCCACAGTATTCATCACCATATGTTGTGTCTCAGAGTTCAGCATATTTTGTTTATTGTTTATTCTGCCCTCTCTCTGTGCTCTCTTGTAGCTTATGCTATAGTCACTCTTCATCTTCAATTCATATTGTTATTTAATACCTACATTCTGTGTTGACTAATTTCTTAAAATGTCCTGCTTTTTTAATATAGAGCTCTAAATTCCTAGTAAAAATTATACATACAGCTGCCACTAAGTTAGCTTCTGAGCTTTAGTGCATATAGTTTTATAACTGAGTTTAATGTGCAAGCGTTTTTTGTGCTCTATAGAACCCTTTCATTTCGAAAATCAGTAGTGGTCTGAGACCACAAAATTCAGCAATGTGACATTATCATGTTTTGTGTTCATATCAAAAATTATTTTAGTTTAGGCTTAGGCAGCTTATACTGTATATGTATAGCAAAGACCTGGGGCAGCATGATTTATATATTTTTCTATTTCCCATTGTAACCAAGAAAAGAAAACATCTCTGTAACACAGGAAACTCAGGTTTTTTGCCAAATAAACATGTGACATACATGTACATTACAGTTCAGAAAGTAACAATAATTTACAACAACAGAAAACATTTGTAGGTGACATATGTGAGTGATGTCCTGGTTCCTTTCCTTAGGCCACTGAGACTGCTGATTGGCCTCAGCGGTCACTTGCGGCAAGGATTTCTGCCAGAACAAGCCCCCAGAGGACACCAGAGCACTGGGGACAGGTATGAAGTTTTTATTTATTTATTTATTTATTTATTTATTTTTCACCTTCCCCAGCCTCCAGGAAAAAATCTGTACATCCTGGAAACTCCTTTAGTTCTAACTTCACTTCTAGTATGTGTCTCTATAGAAAGCTATAATAGCTATGACCAGTGCCACAGTCACCAATTATAAACTCCAAAACATACCCTCGGCTCAAGTCACTGGAATTGGATCTGCACAAGACAGCTCCTTGTCTCCTTCCTGTGCAACGATGATGCTTCACAGATCCAGTGTTCACACCCCTATACTATGGACGCAGCATGAGGGAGGAGAGAAGCTGTCTGTAAGAAATAGGTCAGGGGGGGAAAGGTGCCACTACCAGACAGAAGATATTGGCAGCATAGTGAAATGGCAGTGGGAGGACTCAGGCAGCCTCAGCCACTACCTAACACAGCGATGAAGTTGGGCTGAGTCAGTATGGTTGTAATTGTACTGCTGCATTAGGATTCGCCGGCACTGGTGCAGTAGTAGTATCAACTGAGTCACTAGTACTGAAGCAATGCAGATGGCTTGGGTGAGCTCCCTCCTTAATGCAGCAGAACAGGCAGGTTGAATCACTACTGTAGTGACACAGTTCTAGTAACACAGTTGATACTACTACTGCAGCAATTCTGTTAAATCCTAATGCGATGGCGAAAGTGGAAAGCAGGCTCACTGAATGTAGCAGCACTGGCAGCTGCTGGGTAGTGCTGCAGGGCAGTGTTGCCCCCTCAGGGATTGGATAATCTGCTGCTTGTTGCTCATCTCACCTCATGGCAGATGTTGCCCTGATCAGATCTTTGTTTATATATATATATATATATATATATATATATATATACATAGTACAGACCAAAAGTTTGGACACACCTTCTCATTCCAAGAGTTTTCTGTATTTTCATGACTATAAAAATTGTAGATTCACACTGAAGGCATCAAAACTATGAATTAACACATGTGGAATTATATACTTAACAAAAAAGTGTGAAACAACTGAAAATATGTCTTATATTCTAGGTTCTTCAAAGTAGCCACCTTTTGCTTTGATTACTGCTTTGCACACTCTTGGCATTCTCTTGATGAGCTTCAAGAGGTAGTCACCTGAAATGGTCTTCCAACACTCTTGAAGGAGTTCCCAGAGATGCTTAGCACTTGTTGGCCCTTTTGCCTTTACTCTGCGGTCCAGCTCAGCCTAAACCATCTCGATTGGGTTCAGGTCTGGTGACTGTGGAGGCCAGGTCATCTGGCGTAGCACCCCATCACTCTCCTTCTTGGTCAAATAGCCCTTACACAGTCTGGAGGTGTGTTTGGGGTCATTGTCCTGTTGAAAAATAAATGATGGTCCAACTAATCGCAAACCGGATGGAATAGCATGCCGCTGCAAGATGCTGTGGTATCCATGCTGGTTCAGTATTCCTTCAATTTTGAATAAATCCCCAACAGTGTCACCAGCAAAGCACCCCCACACCATCACACCTCCTCCTCCATGCTTCACGGTGGGAACCAGGCATCTAGAGTCCATTCATTCACCTTTTCTGCGTCGCACAAAGACACGGTAGTTGGAACCAAAGATCTCAAATTTGGACTCATCAGACCAAAGCACAGATTTCCACAGGTTTAATGTCCATTCCTTGTGTTCTTTAGTCCAAACAAGTCTCTTCTGCTTGTTGCCTGTCCTTAGCAGTGGTTTCCTAGCAGCTATTTTACCATGAAGGCCTGCTGTACACAGTCTCCTCTTAACAGTTGTTGTAGAGATGTGTCTGCTGCTAGAACTCTGTGTGGCATTGACCTGGTCTCTAATCTGAGCTGCTGTTAACCTGCGATTTCTGAGGCTGGTGACTCGGATGAACTTATCCTCCGCAGCAGAGGTGACTCTTGGTCTTCCTTTCCTGGGGCGGTCCTCATGTGAGCCAGTTTCTTTGTAGTGCTTGATGGTTTTGGCCACAGCACTTGGAGACACTTTCAAAGTTTTCCCAATTTTTCGGACTGACTGACCTTCATTTCTTAAAGTAATGATGGCCACTCGTTTTTCTTTACTTAGCTGCTTTTTTCTTGCCATAATACAAATTCTAACACTCCATTCAGTAGGACTATCAGCTGTGTATCCACCTGACTTCTGAACAACACAACTGATGGTCCCAACCCCATTTATAAAGCAAGAAATCCCACTTATTAAACCTGACATGGCACACCTGTGAGGTGAAAACCATTTCAGGTGACTACCTCTTGAAGCTCATCAAGAGAATGCCAAGAGTATGCAAAGCAGTAATCAAAGCAAAAGGTGGCTACTTTGAAGAACCTAGAATATAAGACATATTTTCTGTTGTTTCACACTTTTTTGTTAAGTATACAATTCAACATATGTTAATTCATAGTTTTGATGCCTTCAGTGTGAATCTACAATTTTTATAGTCATGAAAATACAGAAAACTCTTGGAATGAGAAGGTGTGTCCAAACTTTTGGTCTGTACTGTATATATATATATATATATATATATATATATATATATCTTACTTTTGGAAAAAAAATTTTTTTTAAATGTTAGGCAAATGAGGCTGATGGTGCACTGGGGGTGGGCCTTCAGCTCCCTGGACCTCTCCTCTTTGTGCTCAGACTCCTACCATTTCCTACCTGTGCCACCCCATGCATCGAGAGTTGATCTTCCCATGACTATTATATCACCCATTCTACTTGAACAGCAAGAGCAATGGTCCCAGGGCTGAAGGCCCACCTCCTGTGCACCAACTGCCTCATTTGCATATCACTTCAAGGATGCTATTCTCTAAATCTACAAAAGTGACATACATAACAAAGGTATGTTGTTTATCACAGTAATGTGCTCTGTAATACAGTGGTAGCAGTTGAATATGCCACTTAAAATGAAAGAAAAAAGGTGTAAAAAGGAAGCAATACTTACTTAACTGATCCCAATCTGCTCAAGTTTCCTTGCGTCCCAGGTGCCTCACCAGAAGTAAGGAATGATCAGAGCCTCAGTAAGGTGAGTATTACTTACAGTTACAGTGGCATGCAAAAGTTTGGACACTCCTGGTCGAAATGACTGTTATTGTGAACAGTTAAGCAGGTTGAAGATGAAATCATCTTTAAAAGGCATAAAGTTAAAGATTAAACACACTTGTCTAGAATTTTAAGCTATATCAGTGTATTATTATACTTGAGTACAGTTTTAGAGTGAAAAAGGGAAAGGAGTACCTTGTCAAAGTTTGGGAACCCTTGTAGATTTGTGCACTCAGATAACTTTGACCAAGGTCTCAGACCTTAATTAGCCACTTAGGGTTATGGCTTGTTCACCATCATTGTTAGGAAAGGCCAAGTGATGCAAATTTTACAGCTTTATAAATACCCAGCCTCCTCTAACCTTGTGCCAAAAAACAGCAGCCATGGGTTCTTCTAAGCAGCTGCCTAGCACTCTGAAAATGAAAATAGTGGAGGCCCACAAAGCAGGAGAAGGCTATAAGAAGATAGCAAAGCGTTTTCAAGTTGCCTTTTCCTCAGTTCAAAATGTAATTAAGAAATGGAAGTTAACAGGAACAGTGGAGGACAAGATAAAGTCTGGAAGACCAAGAAAAATTTCAGAGACAGCTGCTCATAGGATTGCCAGTGTGGCAAATTAGAACCTCCGCCTGACTGCAAAAGACCTTCAGGAAGATTTAGCAGACTCTGGAGTTGTGGTACATTGTTCTACTGTTCAGAGATAGCTGCACAAATATGGCCTTCATGGAAAAGTCATCAGAAGAAAACCTTTTCTGCGTCCTCACCACAAAATTCAGCGTCACAAGCTTGCAAAAGAACATCTAAAACAAGCCTGATGTATTTAGGAAACAAGTTCTGTGCACGGATGAGGTTAAAATAGAACTTTTTGGCCTCAATGATCAAAGGTATGTTTGGAGAAACAAGGGCACAGAATTTCAGGAAAAGAACATCTCTCCAACCATTAAGCATGGGGGTTAATCAATCATGCTTTGGAGTTGTGTTGTAGCCAATGGCACGGGGAACATTTCACAGGTAGAGGGAAGAATAGATTCAATGAAATTTCAGCAAATTCTTGAAGCAAACATAACACCATCTGTAAAAAAATTGAAATTGAAAAGAGGATGGCTTCTACAATTGGATAATGATCCTAAACACACATTAAAATCCACCATAGACTACCTAAAAAGGCGCAAGCTGAAGGTTTTACCATGGCCCTCACAGTCCCCTGATCTGAACATCATTGAAAATCTGTGGCTAGACCTCAAAAGAGAAGTGCATGCAAGACAACCCAGGAATCTCACAGAACTGGAAGACTTTTCTAAGGATAAATGGATGAAAATCCCTCAAACAACAATTGAAAGACTCTTGGCTGGCTACAAAAAGCATTTACAAACTATAATACTTGTCAAAGGGGGTGCTACTAGGTACTAACTATGCAGGGTGCCCAAACTTTTACATTAAGCCATTTTCATTTTTTGTTAATTTGAAAGTGTAAAATATGAATTTTTTTTTCCAAAAATACATTGGGAATGTGTCATCTTTAATGTTATGCCTTTTGAAGATCATTTTTATCGTCAATTTGCTTAACTGTTCACAATAATAGTCATTTTGACCAGGGGTGTCCAAACTTTTGCTTGCCACTATGTACATAGTTGATTGTACCAGGGATAGCATACATGTGTACATTTCAAAAAACAAAGAACCTAGCTAACATACAAAATAGATGCAAAACCTAATATATTTTTTTAAATATATACAGTGCTGGCCAAAAGCACTTTTGTCCACCCCCTTTTTTATGTTTGGTGTGGAATTATATCCAATTTGGCTTTTTGACAATTCTTTTTGTGGTTTTCCATTGCAAGCAAAATAAATGAAGATATTATTACCAAAGCATTTGTGATTGCAATCATTTTCTGGAAGAAATTGAGTATTATCTGACAGAATTGCAGGGGTGCCAATACTTTTGGCCAGCACTGTATAATAAAGTTGTATGTATAGTATGTAGAGATGTCATTTAATATTGTTAATTGGAGATGAAAAGTGTCTAAAACTAATTACGTAGTCCGTATCTATTCCTTGCAAAATGTTATATAATATATATATTATATATTTGCATCTCAATAAATTAGAATATCTTTGAAACATTTATTTCAGTAATTAAATTTAAAAAGTGACCTCCTATATTTTCTAGATTCTTTACACACAGAGTGTTCTATTTCAAGTGTTTTATTTCTGTACATGTTGATTATGGATTACAGCTAATGAAAAAGTTCAGTATTGTAAATTCAGTGTGTCACCTGCCAAGGTTTCCTAAGCCTTTAAATGGTCCCTCAGTCTGGTTCAGTAGGACACACAACCATGGAAGACTGCTGATTATGAATTGTATTACTTAATTACTGAAATGAATGAACATTTCAAAAATATTCTAATTTATTGAGATGCACCTAGATTTTTTTAAATATATATATATATTACACACACACACACAGATCTGATCCCTTTCGATCTCTGCCTGCTTAGATAATTACTGGCTTTAGCGGGTCACAGCTGTGACAACTGATTGGCTGAGCACTTACATTTCAGACCAAAAAGTAAGGAGACTGGTCGGGAAAACTCAGGATGAGACAAGGAAAGCCTCAGTAAGGTATTACTTATTTCATTATATTAAAGCTTTGTAAACATTTTTCTTTTTTAATACTGAATGACCCCTTTTAAGACCAGCAGACTTATCTAGAGATATAAATAAACTACCATCACTCTGTGATGACCTGTTCCATTATAATGCTGATATGATTGTTCCTTTTATTTTTATTGATCGGATACTGACCATTACTGATTTCTATTGATTTTTTTCTTGATGTTATCCTCAGTCCTCACCTTAATTTCTGTGAACTATTATTGCTTGCTAATGAAAATGTTTAGAATAAATGTAAAATATTGATTGGCATGCAGTATGGCAATATTATTGCCTCCTTTGTTCATGTTATTGTCCACTGTTTCATCTAAGTGTTTGTATGTATTATTCACCTTTCCTGTTATCATATATACAGTGGGTACGGAAAGTAATCAGACCCCCTTTAAATTTTTCACTCTTTGTTTCATTGCAGCCATTTGCTAAAAGCAAAAAAGTCATTTTATTTCTCATTAATGTACACTCAGCACCCCATCTTGACAGAAAAAAAAACAGTAATGTAGATATTTTTGCAAGTTTCTTAAAAAAGAAAAACTGAAATGGTCATAAGTATTCAGACTTTGCTCAGCATTGAATAGAAGCAGCCTTTTGAACTAGTACAGCCCTGAGACTTCTTGGGAATGATGCAACAAGTTTTTCACATCTGGATTTTGGGATCCTCTGCCATTCTTCCTTGCAGATCCTCTCCAGTTCCATCAGGTTGGATGGTGAACGTTGGTGGACAGCCATTTTCAGGTCTCTCCAGAGATGCTCAATTGGGTTGAGGTCAGGTCTCTGGCTGGGCCAGTCAAGAATGGTTACAGAGTTGTTCCGAAGCCACTCCTTTGTTATTTTAGCTGTGTGCTTAGGGTCATTGTCTTGTTGGAAGGTGAACCTTCAGCCCAGTCTGAGGTCCAGAGCACTCTGGAAGAGGTTTTCTTCCAGGATATCTCTGTACTTGGCCGCATTCATCTTTCCTTCAATTGCAACCAGTCGTCCTGTCCCTGCAGCTGAAAAACTCCCCCATAGCATGATGCTGCCACCACCATGTTTCACTGTTGGGATTGTATTGGGCAGGTGATGAGCCGTGCCTGGTTTTCTCCACACATACTGCTTAGAATTAATGCCAAAAAGTTCAATCTTCATCTCATCAGACCAGGGAATCTTATTTCTCATAGTCTGGGAGTCCTTCATGTGTTTTTTGGTAAACTCTATGCGGGCTTTCATATGTCTTGCACTGAGGAGAGGCTTCCTTCGGGCCACTCTGCCATAAAGCCCCGACTGGTGGAGGGCTGCAGTGATAGTTGACTTTGTGGAACTTTCTCCCATCTCCCTACTGCATCTCTGGAGCTCAGCCACAGTGATCTTTGAAATGGACAGCATGTGAGTTAAATATGAGTGTCACAGCAAAGGGTCTGAATACTTATGACCATGTGATATTTCACTTTTTCTTTTTTAATAAATTTGCAAAAATATCTACATTTCTGTTTTTTTCTGTCAAGATGGGGTGCTGAGTGTACATTAATGAGATAAAATGAACTTTTTTGCTTTTAGCAAATGGCTGCAATGAAACAAAGAGTGATAAATTTAAAGGGGTCTGAATACTTTCCGTACCCACTGTAAAATAATAAAAAAGAATCCCTTTATTCCTTTTTCTACTCTTTTGTGATCACTGCAAGTTGTATATCTAAGGCTTCTATTAACACATATATACATAAATGTATGCACACTCAAATGTTGAATTTTTTTCAGACTTTTTTTTTACATTTTTAAACTTTGAGCTTCACTTTGATTTTCATGGACATGCATAGAACACTTCATTGCTATCAAATACATGAATATTTTCTGTCTAACAATTTCTATTACACTTACAGTGGGGAAAAAAGTATATAGTCAGCCACCAATTGTGCAAGTTCTCCCACTTAAAAAGATGAGAGAGGCCTGTAATTGACATCATAGGTAGACCTCAACTATGACAGACAAAATGAGAAAACATATCCAGAAAATCACAGTCTAATTTTTTTAGGAATTTATTTGCAAATTATGGTGGAAAATAAGTATTTGGTCAATAACAAAAGTTCATCTCAATACTTTGTTATATATCCTTTTTTGGCAATGACAGAGGTCAAACGTTTTCTGGAAGTCTTCACAAGGTTGGCACACACTGTTGCTGGTATGTTGGCCCATTCCTCCATGCAGATCTTCCCTAGAGCAGTGATGTTTTGGGGCTTTTGCTGGGCAACACAGACTTTCAACTCAATCCAAAGGTTTTCTATGGGGTTGAGATCTGGAGACTGGCTAAGCCACTCCAGGACCTTAAAATGCTTCTTATAAAGCCACTCCTTCGTTGCCCTAGTGGTGTGCTTGGGATCATTGTCATGCTGAAAGACCCAGCCACTTTCATCTTTAATGCCCTTGCTGATGGAAGGAGGTTTGCACTCAAAATCTCATGATACATGGCCCCATTCATTCTTTCATGTACACGGATCAGTCGTCCTGGTCCCTTTGCACAGAAACAGCCCCAAAGCATGATGTTGCCACCCCCATGCTTCACAGTAGGTATGGTGTTCTTTGGATGCAACTCAGCATTCACTCTCCTCCAAACACAACGAGTTGTGTTTCTACCAAACAGTTCTACTTTGGTTTCATCTGACCATATGACAGTCTCCCAATACTCTTCTGGAACATCCAAATGCTCTCTAGAAAACTTCAGACGGGCCCGGATATGTACTGGCTTAAGCAAAGGGATACATTTGGCCCTGCAGGATCTGAGTCCCTGGCGGCGTAGTGTGTTACTGATGGTAGCCTTTGTTACGTTAGTCCCAGCTTTCTGCAGGTCATTCACTAGGTCCCCGCGTGTGGTTCTGGGATTTTTGCTCACCGTTCTTGTGATCATCTTGACCTCACAGGGTGAGATCTTGCGTGGAGCCCCTGATCGAGGAAGATTATCAGTGGTCTTGTATATCTTTCATTTTCTAATTATTGCTCCCACAGTTTATTTCTTCACACCAAGCTGCTTGCCTATTGCAGATTCAGTCTTCCCAGCCTGGTGCAGGTCTACAATTTTGTTTCTGGTGTCCTTCCACAGCTCTTTGGTCTTCAACATAGTGGAGTTTGGAGTGTGACTGTTTGAGGTTGTGGACAGGTGTCTTTTATACTGATAACAATTTCAAACAGGTGCCATTACTACAGGTAATGAGTGGAGGACAGAGGAGCCTCTTAAAGAAGAAGTTACAGGTCTGTGAGAGCCAGAAATCTTGCTTGTTTGAAGGTGACCAAATACTTTTTTTCCACCATAATTTGCAAATAAATTCTTAAAAAAATGTGTTTTCTCATTTTGTCTCTCATAGTTGAGGTCTACCTATGATGTCAATTACAGGCTTCTCTCATCTTTTTAAGAGGGAGAACTTGCACAATTGAAAAATTAACAATTGGTATTGGACATTTTGTGGCAAATACCTAATATTGTACAAATTTCTATTCTCTACTCTATAGTTAGCATAAGTTTTTTTTTCTTATTTTTCCCCATAAGTATTTTCATCTGTTTCAGTAAAATTCTGCTAGTCTATCATTTGATAATCAAAAATTCCTAAAGAAATGACACTTTTCTAGTATATACTGTAACTTTGAAATCACCAGGACTTTCCTAGTCAGAAAAAAACTATGACCCTTGGGCAGATTTAGCATGACTTATTCTTCAGGTATCTGGTGTAGCATTAAAAGGTCGCAGAAAAAATGTGGCTTTTTCATTTTACACCCCACTTGTCAATTTTCAAAAATCGCAAATGACGTAGGGGAATTGGGAGGGGGTTATAACTTGTTATAACTTACGCCATAAAATTCGTGCAAGTTATAGCTGAAACTTACACCAGTTTCAGAATGCAATAGAGTTGAATTTTAGCACACAGAATCTCCCGCAGTGAGGCTAGAGCCTCTTAGTAATTCTAGCACATTTCAAGACAACACACAAAGTTCTGGTCTTAATAAATAGGTCGCAAACAAAGATGAGCAAATTTTTCAAAAATTCGATTCAACTGATTCTCTGAAGTTTCCAAAACAATTTGATTCAAGTGTGACCTCAGCCTTACAGGTCGATGACAGTGCCAGGTATAAAGAACCGTGCAGAGGCCCAAGATCCTACTGTAGCGTGAAAGAGCGCACTCCTTTTACACCGTCGTCTGCTGATTCCACATAGATGTCTACTGAACCTGTTCTATTAAGTACTTATACAAGTAGAGCTCCCATGACAGAGTGGAGAGGGTGTCAGCAGCAAGTTTGTGTTTGACGTCACTGATTATTTTGCCCTTCCTCTGATCAGTCAGAACAATAACCTCCCCAAAAAAATAGATCCTGTCCGTTGAGCATCCACCTTAACTTGGTCAGGATTTGGTCAGTAATCCATCAGTATTGCTGATTCCAAAAATAAACAGGAGTGGATCCAAAACAGAGGTGACACGTAAATGGAATATTTGCATGTCTACTGTGTTTTGTATCCACTCCTGCTTTTGGCTACCAAATCATAAGCCAATTCTAATGGTACCATACAGGCCTTACAGCTGCTACACAGACAGGATCTGTTGTGCGTTTAATTTTTCCTTCCTTCTGACAGATCAGAAGAAGGGTCAAATAAATGATGATGTCAACCAGGTCAAAAAGGCAAAATAGTGGCCCAGTCATGGAGTGGGGAGGGTGGGAACAGCATGAGAAGTGACATAGTGTTGAGGTAGCAGCAGCCTTAGGAGGCCACAGAGTGGCATAGTGACATAATGTGGAGGTGGCAGCAGCATGAGGAAGCCACAGAGTGACCCGGTGGCAGCAGCATGAGGAAGCCACAGAGTGTCAAGGTGACATAATGTGGAGGTGGAAGCAGCATGAGGAGGCCATACAGTGACCTGGTGGCAGTAGCATGAGTAAGCCACAGAGTGGCAAGGTGACATAATGTGGAGGTAGCAGCAGCATGAGGAGGCCATACAGTGACCAAGTGGCAGCAGCATGAGGAGGCCATAGAGTGACCCAGAGGCAGCAGTATGAGTGGGCCACAGAGTGGCAAGGCGACATAATGTGGAGGTGGCAGCAGCATGAGGAGGCCATACAGTGACCCGGTGGTTGCAGCATGAGGAGGCCATACAGTGACCCGGTGGTTGCAGCATGAGGAGGGATAACGATACTAGTTATCAGATCAGTACTTAAATAGTAAGAGATGCAGAAATAGTACCTCAAGAGTAGAAGTAACTGTGAACCAGAATAATCAGGCACAAGATAGAGTAAGCTGTGGGTTTATATAGGGACAACTACCCTGTGATTGGCCACAAAGCAGGTGAGATTCATAAGCTAATCACTTCAATAGAAAGGACCAGGCTCAGCAAAGCAAAGAACAAACAGGATTCTACAATGGAATAATGGTCAAGGCTGCAGAACATGGCCAGGAAATCAAAAGTTCAAGACCCAGTAAGCTCAGTTCCTGACATTACTCCTCATTCTCTAGGAGCATCCTCTGGACGGGACTTGACTTGGCTTTCCTGGGTAGCACTGATGAAATTTTCTTACCAGTTGTGGATCATGAATGTTGTGTACTGGTTCCCATAAGTTATCTTCAGGACCATATCCTTGCCACTTTATAAAGTACTGTAACTGATTTCGAGAAATTCTAGAATTCAAAATATTTTCTACTACATATTCCTCTTCTCCTTTAACAATAACTAACAATAACTGGGTCAGGTGGAGGCAAGTTACGTCCCGGGAATGTATTTTTTACAAAAGGCTTGAGAAGGGAGGAATGAAAAACATAATAATAATAGTAAATAATAAATTTTATTTATATAGTGCCAACATATTCCGCAGCACTGTAGAATGAATCCACATAGAGTCTGGAAGTTTTAAACGAAATGCTACAGGATTAATTTGAGCCACAATTTCAAATGTTCCAATAAATTTCTGACCTAGCTTGGTTGAAGGTATCTTGAGCTTCAAGTTTTTTGTAGAGAGCCATACCTTTTCTCCTATACAAAAGGAAGGACTTGCGATGTCTAGCAGCAGTTTTCTTATAGTGATACTGAGCTTCATGCAGAGTGTTTGTCAATTTTTCTTGAGCTTGCTTCAAGGAAGACAATTTGTTGGTGACAGCAGGAACTGAAGAAAAAATTGGGAGATTAGGAATAAATGCAGGATGGAAACCCATATTGGCAAAAAATGGAGACGTAGATGAATGGTGGATATTGTTATAAGC
Organism: Leptodactylus fallax; assembly: GCA_947044405.1. NCBI lineage: Eukaryota > Metazoa > Chordata > Amphibia > Anura > Leptodactylidae > Leptodactylus > Leptodactylus fallax. Next base: position 8,829,183 of record CAMRHE010000010.1, on the reverse strand, counting down.
AAATTCCGCTGTAGGAAGAAAATTAACCCAATCATCTTGGAGATAACTTGTATAGCACCGCAAATACTGTTCAATGGTTTGGTTAGTACGCTCAGTTTGGCCATTAGACTGTGGATGATAAGCAGAAGATAAGTTCACTTAAATTTCTAGAGTGGCACAAAAACTCTTCCAAAACTTTGAGGTAAACTGCACCCCACGGTCAGAAACTACATTGTCAGGTACAGTGCCTAGCGAAAGTGTTCGGCCCCCTTGAACTTTTCAAACTTTTGCCACATTTCAGGCTTCAAACATAAAGATATAAAATTTAAATTTTTTGGTGAAGAATCAACAACAAGTGGGACACAATTGTGAAGTGGAACGAAATTTATTGGTTATTTTAAACTTTTGTAAAAAATAAAAAACTGAAAAGTGGGGCGTGCAATATTATTCGGCCCCTTTACTTTCAGTGCAGCAAACTCACTCCAGAAGTTCAGTGAGGATCTCTGAATGATCCAATGTTGTCCTAAATGACTGATGATGATAAATATAATCCACCTGTGTGTAATCAAGTCTTTGTATAAATGCACCTGCTCTGTGATAGTCTCAGGGTTCTGTTTAAAGTGCAGAGAGCATCATGAAGACCAAGGAACACACCAGGCAGGTCCGTGATACTGTTGTGGAGAAGTTTAAAGCCGGATTTGGATACAAAAAGATTTCCCAAACTTTAAACATCCCAAGGAGCACTGTGCAAGCGATCATATTGAAATGGAAGGAGTATCAGACCACTGCAAATCTACCAAGACCCGGCCGTCCCTCTAAACTTTCATCTCAAACAAGGAGAAGACTGATCAGAGATGCAGCCAAGAGGCCCATGATCACTCTGGATGAACTGCAGAGATCTACAGCTGAGGTGGGAGAGTCTGTCCATAGGACAACAATCAGTCGTACACTGCACAAATCTGGCCTTTATGGAAGAGTGGCAAGAAGAAAGCCATTTCTCAAAGATATCCATAAAAAGTCTGGTTGAAAGTTTGCCACAAGCCACCTGGGAGACACACCAAACATGTGGAAGAAGGTTCTCTGGTCAGATGAAACCAAAATCGAACTTTTTGGCCACAATGCAAAACGATATGTTTGGCGTAAAAGCAAAACAGCTCATCACCCTGAACACACCTTCCTCACTGTCAAACATGGTGGTGGCAGCATCATGGTTTGGGCCTGCTTTTCTTCAGCAGGGACAGGGAAGATGGTTAAAATTGATGGGAAGATGAATGGAGCCAAATACAGGACCATTCTGGAAGAAAACCTGTTGGAATCTGCAAAAGACCTGAGACTGGGACGGAGATTTATCTTCCAACAAGACAATGATCTCAAACATAAAGCAAAATCTACAATGGAATGGTTCACAAATAAACGTATCCAGGTGTTAGAATGGCCAAGTCAAAGTCCAGACCTGAATCCAATCGAGAATCTGTGGAAAGAGCTGAAAACTGCTGTTCACAAACGCTCTCCATCCAACCTCACTGAGCTCGAGCTGTTTTCCAAGGAAGAATGGGCAGGAATTTCAGTCTCTCGATGTGCAAAACTGATAGAGACATACCCCAAGCGACTTGCAGCTGCAATTGCAGCAAAGGTGGCGCTACAAAATATTAACTTAAGGGGGCCGAATAATTTGGCACGCCCCACTTTTCAGTTTTTTATTTTTTACAAAAGTTTAAAATATCCAATAAATTTAGTTCCACTTCACAATTGTGTCCCACTTGTTGTTGATTCTTCACCAAAAAATTTAAATTTTATATCCTTATGTTTGAAGCCTGAAATGTGGCAAAAGGTTGAAAAGTTCAAAGGAGCCGAATACTTTCGCAAGGCACTGTATACCATGTAGGTGGAAAACTTCTCGAATAACCAATTCTGCAGCCTCTTCCACAGAGGATACCCCCTTTGTGGGTATAAAATGAGCCATTTTGGTAAGACAGTCTACCACTACTAGAATTGTATTCATATTTTTTGAAGATGGTAGATCAACAATAAAGTCCATAGAAACAGAACCCCAAGGACGAGATGGAATAGGAAGAGGCTGAAGTAATCCCACTGGTGAGGAACGAGGGGTTTTATTCTTAGCACAGGTTTGACAGGAAGAAACATACTTCTTGATATCCATCTGGTATTTAGGCCACCAAAATGAGCGGGACAAAAGTTCTTTGGTCTTTTTGACTCCCATGTGACCTGCGGGTCTAGAGTCGTGAACATGGCACAGAATTTCTAATCAAGAAGTCTCAGGAACATAAACACACTGATCAAGAGTCCAAACCTCGTCTTTGAACACTAAATCTATATCTGTGGGGGGATGATTAAGGAAAGCATCTCCATTATAACTTTCTTTAATCCTCTGAAGTATACCCTTAGAAATGGTTGCCCCCACAAAATTCTTAGCAGGCAAGATGGTGGTTTCAGGTGTGTCATCTTGTGTCATTTTGGAAAACATCCGGGATAAGGCATCTGCTTTTCCACTGCGGGATCCCGTTCTGTAGGAAATAATGAAATTAAATCTTGCAAAAAAATAGAGACCATCTAGCCTGTCTACCAGAAAGTCTCTTGGCTGATCTAATAAATTCGAGATTTCGGTGATCCGTAAGAACCTGCACCACATGAGATGCTCCTTCAAGAAGATACCTCCATTCCGTGAATGCTTTTTTAATTGCCAGTAATTCTTTATTCCCAATGTCATAATTTCTTTCAGGAGGTGACATTAGGCAGGAGAAAAAAGCACAAGGATGAAGCAACTGTTTATTCCCAACTCTTTGGGACAATACTGCTCCTACTGCCGAATCTGAAGCATCCACTTAATCTATAAATGGGAGGTCTGGATTAGGATGAACTAAAATAGGATAAGAAGTAAGATGTGTCTTCAGTTGGGTAAATGCTTTGTCTGCACTTGAACACCATTTAAAAGGAATTCCTTTCTGGGTTAGTTGTATTATTGGACTAATAACCTTTGAGAAATTCCTAATAAATTTGCGGTAGAAATTTGCAAAGCCAACAAATCTTTGAACCTCCTTGACATTCTTGGGAGATGGCCAGTCTAAAATAGCTTGGCTCTTACAGGGGTCCATGCGCAATCCTTCTGTAGAAATGATGTACCCCAAAAACTGAATCTCTGTCTTTTCAAATTCACATTTTTCCAGTTTAATATATAGTTATTTTTCTCTTAAACAGCTCAAAAGCATGGTAACCTGCTTACGATGTTCTTCAAGATTTTCAGAGTATATTAATATGTCATCCAAATATGCCACCACAAATTGATCCAGCAGATCTCGGAAAACATCATTGATAAAATGTTGAACTGTCGCTGTGGCATTGCAAAGTCCAAATGGCAAGACAATGGATTCAAAATGCCCATAGCGTGTTCGGAATGCTGTCTTCCACTTGTCCCTGGGTCATATATGGACAAGATTGTATGCCTTTTGTAGATCCAACTTGGTAAAGATCATTGCTGACCGTAATCTCTCGAGTAACTCTGGAATAAGCGGAAGAGAATGTTTTGCCAAATGAAAAAGATTCTTTGGATTCCGTGTAATAGAATAAAGTTCTAGAATAAAACACTGAACTATTCCCAATAGTTTAACATTTTATTAAGAAGAATATAAGAAGATAGCAAAAGGTAACATTTCACTAAGAAGAACATTTCACTAAGAAGAGTATAAGAAGAGAGCAAAAGGTCTTACAACAAGGAAAAGTATAGCAGATATTAGAATATATATATATATATATATATATATATATATATATATATATAATAAATCAAATCAACATTGGCAATAAAGCACAATATAATCAAATATCAAAGTCAATCAAACTATGATATATTCAACACTTACAATACAACAGGTATAGCAAGGTAATCAAATCAAATACTTACAACACTGCCAAGCTTCATGGATGAATTCTGATAAGGGTATCTGCAGGAAGTACCACTCAGCTAGGTGACAGGTCTCATCAAGCAGAACCAGGCGTCCCCAATCACTGCTGTCAGGATAGCAACTCTAATGCTGAGGGATGTTTCCCATGTTATACCCTTTGTGTGTGTAATTAAGTGGGCGGTTACAGAAGTGATACACCTCTATAAGGCCTTACTCATCTCCAAGCTCATATTCATGTGGAAGGGGCCAGTTTTCACTTGAATATGTCTTGTGACATATACGCTTTAAACAGAGTTGCTCCTTTGATCTAATTAGTATGGACATACAAATATAACCTGTTGATCTGGTTGGTATAGATATGTCCTTAAACAGAGTCTTTTGATCTAATATGTATAGGTATGTAAATATCGTTGATCTAATCTGTATAGGTATGTAAATATCACTTCAAACAGCGTCGTTGATCTAATCTGTATAGGTATGTAAATATTGTTGATCTAATCTGTATAGGTATGTAAATATCACTTCAACAGAGTCTTTTGATAGAGTATGTAGACATTACTTTATACCGGGTTCTAATTAAGGTTACTATGAACTGGCTATTATAAACATCTTATCATGAGCAGCCATTTTATCAAGGGCAGCTATTTTGCATTACAAGAGGGTAACGATTTTTGACGGTTATTTGGTTTAGTTCTCTATAGTTAATACAAGGAGGTAATGTGCCATCTTTCTTTGGCACAAAGAATATGGATGCTCCTGCTGGAGAAGTGGAATGCCGTATAAATCCTTTGGCCAGATTTTCCTTGACGTACTCATCTAGGACCTTCAGTTCCATCTCTGCAAGAGGATAGATGCATCCATAAGGTATGGATGCACCTGGTAAAAGTTCAATAGGACAATAATAAATGTAATGAGGAGGTAGGTTACATAACAATGATGGATGAAGTAATCTTGACTCCCTCGCATCCTTCACCCATATCTTGTGACATATCTGGTCAGACTGTCTCCACCAAATTTGGCAGTACAAGTTGTTTACGGGATAAAAATGAGAATATATCTAAAAATGGTAAAAGCAAAGAAATGTCACGTGATACAGAATACAAAGTATTTTGAAACTTTGGTTCACAATACATGAATGATACAGGAGTATATATGTTTGGTTATATGAGATTATAATGGAGAATATATATAAAATTAACTATATGATGATTACTCTAACACTGGTCAGCATTCCTTTTGTCACACAAATCTTTAAATTCCTCATACGGTTCAGGTAATTCAACAGAGTTAGTGATTTCAGTAACTCCCACCTGAGAAGGAATTGACTGCTTCAGTTGACAATTTTGTTGACAATATTCACAAGTGAAAGTTACATTTCCTGACTTCCAGTCTACTGAAGGATTATGGATGATGAGCCAAGGTATGCCCAAAATTACTGGAAATTTTGGTGAAGAGATTAACTGGAAACAAATCCTCTCTTCATGACCAGGATCAATCAATACTTCCAGTTCGGTAGTTTCATGAGTAACAGGACCAGAATTTAAAGGTGACACATCAGCAGTCACTAATTCAACTGGTAAAGATCTTGGACTGTGCTCAGTATGATTATCAAATGCAAACTTAATGTCCATAAAATTTCCAGCTGCACCGGAATCCAACATTGCTGTAGTGGACAACTTGTAAGAACCATAAGAAAGCTGAACTGGTAAGGTGAAATGAGGTCGGTTAGAAGTCATATTATGAGGACATGGTTTGGTGGAAAACAGAGGCTGTGTCACCAGACTAAGCGAAGCACAGTGGGGACAAGACTCTGAATTTGGTCTAATTTCAGTTGCAGAAACTGCCCGTTGAGGTTTATTAGGGCAGTCAAGAACATAATGTCCAGGTTGTTCACAATAAAGGCATAGTTTTTCAGCAAGGCGACAACGGTTTTCAGCAGTCGAAATTGGTCCTCGGATGGCATCCACTTGCATAGGTTCTGTAGTAGAACTAGTTTGAGAAGGTATCTACATCTTTGGGAGAAAACGACCCTCTGGTAAATGGGAGAAGGTCCCTGGATCATAACCCCGTCTTTCTCTCTTCCTTTCCAGGAGTCTTTGGTCAATTCGGACGCATAACCGTATATGCTCCTCAAAGTCATCTGGAAGTTCTATTTTAACAAGTTCATCCTTAACTGATTCAGAAAGTCCTCCATAGAACTGCCATTTTAGTGCAGAAGTGTTCCAGGAAACATCAGAAGCCCAGCACCGAAACTCTGCAGCATATTCTGAAACAGAATGTCTTCCCTGGCGAGGATCACGCAAAGTCCCCTCAGCAGTGGCACAACGGTTGGGGTAATCAAATACCAGGTTCATTGCTGCAAGAAAGTCCTTCAAAGCATCCAAAATGGCATGATCCTGTTCTAAATAGGGTGATGCCCATGCTTGTTCATCGTCTATTAGCAGGGCAATGATGAACACAACCTTGGACCTATCAGTAGGGAACTGAGAGGAATGTGTAGAAAAAATTATCCGGCAATGATTAAGAAATGCTCAGTACAAATGTCTCTTTTCACCAAATTTTTCAGGTAATGGAATCCGGTAAACTTGAGAAGTGGCACTGACAACAGCAGAATTTGCACGCAATTCATGTACTTGTCCTTCTAATTCAGTGACTTGACTTTTCACTGTATTTAATAGTCCTTGAAGGTTTTCACAGGTTATGTAATTCCGAGATCTGGAATGCATGCTGTGACAAGGCAGACTCAGCCCCTCCGGCCTCCATGTTGGGTCTTATTATTATGTAACAATGCTAGTTATCAGATCTGGAGCCCAATTGGTAAGGCTAACAGTACAGTACTTAAATAGTAAGAGATGCAGAAATAGTACCTCAGGAGTAGAAGGAACCATGGTCAGACGTTTGCAGAGTTCGGTACATAGGAGCAGTAGATCAGCCGTAGTCAGACATTTTCAGAGTCCAGTACATGGGAGCAGTAGATCAATCGTAGTCAGATGTTTGCAGAGTTCGGTACATAGGAGCAGTAGATCAGCCGTAGTCAGACATTTGCAGAGTCCAGTACATGGGAGCAGTAGATCAATCGTAGTCAGACGTAAGCAGAGTTCGGTAAACAGGAGCAGTAGAGTAATGGTGAGGATCAGGGCAAACAGGAAGCAGATAGCCAGAATAATCAGGCACAGGATGGAGTAAGCTGTGAGTTTCTATAGGGAAAGCTACCCTGTGATTGGCCACAGAGCAGGTGAGATTCATAAGCTAATCACTTCAATAGAAAGGACCAGGCTCAGCAAAGCAAAGAACAAACAGGCTTCTACAATGGCATAATGGTCAAGGCTGCAGAACATGGCTGGAAAGTCAAGGTTTCAAGACCCAGTGAGCTCATTTCCTGACAGGAGGCCACAGAGTGGCAAGGTGACATAATGTGGAGGTAGCAACAGCATGAGTAGGCCACAGAGTGGCAAGGTGACATAATGTAGAGATGGCAGCAGCATGAGGAGGCCATAGCGTGACCACGGTGGCAGCAGCATGAGGAGGCCATAGAGTGACCCAGTGGCAGCAGCATGAGGAGGCCACAGAGTGGCAAGATGACAATGTGGAGGTAGCAGCAGCATGAGTAGACCACAGAGTGACAAGGTGAGTTAATGTGGAGGTGACAGCAGCATGAGGAGGCCATACAGTGATCTGGTGACAGAGTGAGGAGGTGGGTGGCACAAACAATACCCACTGACAATGGTGGTTGTAAGAAGGAGCACGTGGCATCAGGCAGGTGGCAGCATCAAAATAGTAGCTGAGGTAGGTAGCCAGAAGAAACCGGTCTCTTCTGTCAAGGTTTGGGTGAGGCAGCATGGATGATTTAATGCATCAGGCACTGGTGGGTGGAAATCCTGGCTGATTCATCTTGACAGTCTCTCCACATTTTGTGTGGACAGGTGAGTTCTCCATGGGGTAAATATGGCCCCCGCCGCACTAAACACCCACTCTGATGTCACACTACTGGCCAGGTAGAATAGATTTTCCAGGGCAAACTCGTCCAGTTGCGGCCATAAATCCAGTTTGGCTGCCCAGTAGGCTCAGGCTGGTGCTGATGGAGCTGGTACTGCTCCTGCTCCCCCAACCCCCCACAGCAGCCATGGCAGTGCAAGGTGAGCGCCCAGGGCTCCACCGGTCAGACCTGCGAGAGAATGGCGCAGATAGGCAGCGGCCAACTGACTACATAGGATATCTCTATAGTAGTTCAGTTTGTCCTCCCTCTCAGCGGGTGTAAAAAAAGGCCTCAATTTTTGACCGGTAGCGAAGGTCTAACAAGATGGAGAGCCAGTAGTCATCCCTCTGCTGAATGGTGACAATTCGGCTGGCACTACGCAAGCAAGTGAGCATGTATTGGACCATTTGCGCAAGTGACTCGGAGGGACTCCCTGCATCCATCTCCACTGCATACTGCCACGGTGTGTCTGGGTCATTTGCCTCGTCTTCCTCATCTCCCTCTTGCTCTTCCGGGTGCTCCTGCTCCTCCTCTCCTGTCACCTGTGTATAAAAACCACCCATTTCACTAGACATTATTTTACTCCAATATCCTCCTCCTCCTCCAGTTCAGCCCCCACAGGACTCATGTGGCCATGAGATGTAGGTCCTACGTCTCCAGTCCCATGACCAGCCAGATTTACCAGCATCTTTTCCAGGATATGAATCAGTGGAATGACGTTGTTCATCCCTGATTCATATCCCATTAAGTAGCCTCCTCAAAGAACACGAGCAAAAGGCAGGTGTCACACATGAGCTGCCACTGGCTAACATCGAAGTTACACAGGGGAGTACCTCTGTTCGCTTGGATCAACAAAAAATCGTTTATGGCCTTTCTCTGTTCGTACAGTCGGTCCAACATATAGAGGGTGGAATTCCAACAGGTGGAAACGTCGTATATCAGCCTATGTTGGGGGAAGCCGTTCTGCCGCTGCAGCTCAGGGAGGGTGTGCTTGGTGGTGTACAAGTGGCTGAAGTGCATGCAAAGTTTCCTGGCCATTTTTAGGATGTCTTGCAGATGGGTGGAAGACTTAAGGAAAAGCTTGACAACCAGATTGAACACGTGCACCATGCAGGGCGCATGGTTCAGACCTTCCGCAGCGCTGACACCATGTTCTTCCTGTGGTCGGTCCAATTTTGAGTTTTCGCGGAGAAAGCCAGGATTCGATGTGTTGATGAAGGACACAAAGCAGTTCCTTCCCTGTGTTACGCCGTTCGCCCAGGCAAATGAGGTGTAGAACAGCGTGACACTGCCGTGCCCTGCACATGTGGTATGCTTGAGGAGCACTGTGAATTGTCCCTGCAGTGGAGGCTGAGGACACAGTGGAGGATGAGGTGGACATTGTTGCAGGATCAACGGCGTGAGAACGTGGAGACGGAAGCGGCGGCATCTGGCCAAGTTGCTGGTGTGTCTGGTCAGGAATCACGTTCACCCAGTGGGCCGTAAAGGACAAATATTGTCCTTGACTGTAGTTACAGCTCCACACGTCGGCGCTGCCGTGCACTTTGGCAGACACCGACAGGCTCAAAGACTGGCCCACGTTCTGTTCTACATATTTGTGCAGGGCTGGTGCTGCCTTTTTGGCAAAGAAATGATGGCTTAGGACTCTCCACCTTGGCTCGGCACAAGCTATGAGTTCTCTGAAAGGTGCAGAGTCCACCACTTGGAAAGGGAGGGACTGCAGCACCAGCAACTTGGACAGGAGCACGTTCAGCTTCTGCACCGTTGGATAAGTGCATGCATACTGTTGTCTCTTTGAAATTGCTTTGGTGATCGATTGCTGACGCAATGACTGACTAGGAGGAGGAGGAGCATCAGGACCAGCAGATGATGGGAAGGACACACAGCTTGCTTCGGCTGAGGAGTTGGAGCCATGACTGCCTAAAATGGGGTGTGTACCACTGGGTGATGCAGCGGTTGCTGCAGCAGGCTGGACCACCATATTGGAGCCACAGCTCTCCCAGGCCACTTTATGGTGACACTGCATATGTTGACGCAGGGCTGTGGTGCCAACATTGGCACCCTGGCCACGCTTCACCTTCTGCCCACAGATTTGACATATGGCCATGTTCAATTCGCCCGGCGGCTTAACAGAAAACTGCCACACTGCCGAGTAGGTGATTTTACCCCCAACACTCCGCACTAATTGACTGCTACCGCCACTGCCTCCGTGGTCCCCTGCACCACTGCTTTCCAGGCAGGTAGGCTCCTGTAAAGCAGATGGACTACCCTTGGCACGTTTGGCTTCCGACCTCCCACTGCTGCCACCCTGCTGACTCCCGGCCATGCTACCGACTTGCTGGCTCCACCGCTGCCTCATGCGCAAGCTGCCACCCTTTTTTTCCAATGATGAAGCCCCTTCATCACCCGGCTCCCAATTGCGATCGGCTACATCATCATCGAGTACTGTCTGCACGTCACTGATGTCCTCCTCAACAGTCTTTGAGCCAGGAGCCTGACTGTTCGCAACACCAGCTCCCACGCCACTCTCCTCATCACTACTTGCCCACCTACCGGCTACTTCTTGGCTGGGAAGTAGCTGCTGACTGTCCTGTAGTAGCTCATCCTCACTGTATAGTGAATCTGAGCCCACAGCATAGAGTATTTCTCTGGCTGAGGGAACAGAAAAGGACAGAGGCAGGTTGAGGACACGTGAGGGCACAGGGCCTGCTCCCGGGTTATGCCAACTAAGGGTTGTGTCTGACGAACCCACCGACTCTTGGTTGGGGGTGTCTGATGTGACTTGGGATGAAGTGGATGACCGAGTCAACCATTCTAAAACCGTTGGGTTGCTGGTCAAGACACGACCGCTAGCTGACACTGGGAGCTCAGGCCTCTGTAAGTGACCCCTGCTGCCATGCCCCCTTACTCTGCTGCGACCTGTGCCTGAGCCAGAAACATTTAGGCCTGTGCCCCTCCCCTGTGCAGGGCCTGTCGCTTCTCTGTCTGACATGCTGTTACATCAAATAAGTAAATGAAAAGGAAAATAATACAGGGCAAAAAGGCCTGTAATTTTCTACCTTCAAGACAACGGCGAATAAGCCCCTTATTTTTTTCCCCACTAATAAACCCCCAGAAAAGGCATTATTACAGATAACTGCAGAGATTAATGGATAACAATCCTTTTTTTTTTTTTGCTACGGCAAAAAGGCATGTAATTTTCTCCCTTGAACACACAGGTTTGATCTATTGCAAACCTACAATGAGCAGCAGGATAATTGCAGTCAGTGCAGCAAGGTGTAGTAGGATTACCTAGGCTGCAAACACTCCAAATGAACCCTGTTCTGTTTCAATACTCTTGTATAAACTCCTCCCTATCCTCAAGATTTCCTGAAATTCGGATCGAATTCCACTTCGTCAGCTTCGATTCGCTCATCTCTAGTCGCGACATATATTTTACACATCCTGTTCATCATCACCTGACTGCAGCCAATCTCTAGCTTCAGTTGTCACCTGTACACAAAAGTCACTTGACTACTAATGTCAGTTGGCCCTGTGCTATTTGTGAAATGGTTATTGCTGAGGCCAGTTTTTGGCTACAGCAATCAGATGGTGACAAGCAGGACTTCTGGTCAGAAAGAAACTAAATACTGTGAAAAATGGGGAACATTTGAAAGGTGCGTTACAGTACAATATCTGTACAATTCCCAGCCTCTGATTCAATTTTAAGCCAGACAACCCCTTTAACTATTTTAAATTTTTCGTCAAATGATTTTGTAATATAAAGTTTGATCTCAAAAAATTAGTTTAAGGCATAATAAACCTAGAAGATAATGATAAAATAAACAGAAGAAAGTGTGTCCACTCCTGTAAACATCTTGTAAGAATGTTGATTTCCTACCAATTCCTTCCATTTTTTGGGTGACAAGTGACTGAGGGTAGAGGCTTAGGTAAAGTAACAAGACTTAACTTTCTGGTATTCTATCACACACATTGTATTGAGGAAAAGTTACTGCTGCCTTTAGTTGCCAAATTGGATAAACCTATCCAATAAAACACATAATAGATTAATAAAATCTCAGTTACAATATTGTATTTTCTACATATAGCACTCCTTCTATGGCCTGTTATCCATAATGTGCTGTATTAAACTACTTTTAAATAGAAAACTAATATATATATACAGTGCAGACCAAAAGTTTGGACACACCTTCTCATTCCAAGAGTTTTCTGTATTTTCATGACTATAAAAATTGTAGATTCACACTGAAGGCATCAAAACTATGAATTAACACATGTGGAAGTATATACTTAACAAAAAAGTGTGAAACAACTGAAAATATGTCTTATATTCTAGGTTCTTCAAAGTAGCCACCTTTTGCTTTGATTACTGCTTTGCACACTCTTGGCATTCTCTTGATGAGCTTCAAGAGGTAGTCTCCTGAAATTGTCTTCCAACAGTCTTGAAGTAGTTCCCAGAGATGCTTAGCACTTGTTGGCCCTTTTGCCTTCACTCTGCGGTCCAGCTCACCCCAAGTCATCTCAATTGGGTTCAGGTCTGGTGACTGTGGAGGCCAGGTCATCTGGCGTAGCACCCCATCACTCTCCTTCTTGGTCAAATAGCCCTTACACAGTCTGGAGGTGTATTTGGGGTCATTGTCCTGTTGAAAAATAAATGATGGTCCAACTAAACGCAAACCGGATGGAATAGCATGCCGCTGCAAGATGCTGTGGTAACCATGCTGGTTCAGTATTCCTTCAATTTTGAATAAATCCCCAACAGTGTCACCAGCAAAGCACCCCCACACTATCACACCTCCTCCTCCATGCTTCATGGTGGGAACCAGGCATGTAGAGTCCATTCGTTCACCTTTTCTGCGTCGCACAAAGACACGGTAGTTGGAACCAAAGATCTCAAATTTGGACTCATCAGACCAAAGCACAGATTTCCACAGGTCTAATGTCCATTCCTTGTGTTCTTTAGCCCAAACAAGTCTCTTCTGCTTGTTGCCTGTCCTTAGCAGTGGTTTCCTAGCAGCTATTTTACCATGAAGGCCTGCTGTACACAGTCTCCTATTAACATTGTTGTATAGATGTGTCTGCTGCTAGAACTCTGTGTGGCATTAATCTAGTCTCTAATCTGAGCTGCTGTTAACATGCGATTTCTGAGGCTGGTGACTCGGATGAACTTATCCTCCGCAGCAGAGGTGACTCTTGGTCTTCCTTTCCTGGGGTGGTCCTTATGTGAGCCAGTTTCTTTGTAGCGCTTGATGGTTTGAAAGCTTGAAAGTTTTCCCAATTTTTCGGACTGACTGACCTTCATTTCTTAAAGTAATGATGGCCACTCATTTTTCTATACTTAGCTGCTTTTTTCTTGCCATAATACAAATTCTAACACTCCATTCAGTAGGACTATCAGCTGTGTATCCACCTGACTTCTGAACAACACAACTGATGGTCCCAACCCCATTTATAAAGCAAGAAATCCCACTTATTAAACCTGACAGGGCACACCTGTGAGGTGAAAACCATTTCAGGTGACTACCTCTTGAAGCTCATCAAGAGAATGCCAAGAGTGTGCAAAGCAGTAATCAAAGCAAAAGGTGGCTACTTCGAAGAACCTAGAATATAAGACATATTTTCAGTCGTTTCATACGTTTTTGTTAAGTATATAATTCCACATGTGTTAATTCATAGTTTTGATGCCTTCAGTGTGAATCTACAATTTTTATAGTCATGAAAATACAGAAAAACTCTTGGAATGAGAAGGTGTGTCCAAACTTTTGGTCTGTACTGTATATACAGTATTGTGAGGAAGTGACAGGACAAGTGCTGGAGTCACGGTATGTCAGCCCCCGGTTTTTGTCATATGGCTGGTCCAGGGCGAGCTTTTGAGTAAGCCCCAGCTCAGGTGCGGGTCTTGAGGCGCATTACTGGCCCATATAGGCTTGCAGAGCCCGCACTTGATGGAAGATCCTGGGGAGTGAGGGCAGGCGTCTGGATATGTCCTGATCAACCTAAAAACTTTGATACTGTGCCAAACTGTTTGCTGGGGTGGCTGGCAGAAAGCCACTTAAGATAGTAAGTGTTATTTTGTTTAGGTAGCCGCTCAGACAAGCAGGAGTTTATTTATTTTGTGCCTAAAGTTAAGGCTGATATTGTTTTTGCCTATTTTCCTGAAGTGAAGGTTTATTTATTTTTTTGTCATTTTTTAATAAACCTGTTGCACCTGAGTTTTCGTGTCACTGTCTCTGACTGTTTGGGTCCGTATCTAGGCTGCTACCAAGCTACCTCCCCCACTATATATATATATATATATATATATATATATATATATATATACAAAAATTATATTTTTGCCATAGTTCGGTCTTACAGTTATGTGTATAATTGATTTACCAGAAACAACATACATGTGTATATTTCAAAAACCATAGCTAACAAAAAAAATACATACAAAACCTAATATTATTTTTCTAAAAATGTATTAAATAAAATTGTATTTATGGAATGATGATACTTCTACAGCAGTAAGATCGAGATGTCATTTGTTATTGTTAATTGGAGATGAAAAATGTTTTAAACTAATTACATTTTCTGTATCCATTCCTTCCAGAATGCTATATACACACAGACAGACAGTAACAATGTTAAATTTCGAAGAAGGAAATCCCTTCTTGCTAATTTTACTAGCATATAAAGCTTAATAGAGCCATTGGGTATAAGTTAAACGGGTTGCTAGAGCATGATTTAGCTTTGCGAATGCTTAATTGAACACATATATTTTTACAGAGGTCTGGCACACAAGTTCCAGAGGAAGGATGCAAAATAATAATTATCTGCATAATTCAGTTATAATGTTTCAAAAAATTCCACAGTGTTCCAACATAAACAAGAAGAGCTCTCTGTATGTTAGAACTATGCTACAATACCAAAGCTGTGAAAGTACACAAGTCCAAGTTCATTTTATTACTATATAATTAAAAGGTTGTAATCAAATTAATAAAATCTATAATAGGATGCAATAGGTTGTCATTGCAAGGTTAAATCGCATAATTTGTTACAGTGTATCTGTTAGGATTCTGATGCAGGGCCACAAAGACAAGGTAAGTAATGCACAAGTCTTCAGGAGAGCAGCAGCAGAGTTGGGCTGACAACTGCGAAAATGCTACTTAAAGGTAATACACCTCTGTGAGCCACCAGAGCTATTCACAAGGAGAGATGGACTTTTGCTGAATCTGAAGACCGGAATTGCCACCAAAACAGATAAGTGTACTACAAATAAACGCACTGCACACTTACTCACAGGAGCAGAGATCAAAGAATGGTCGTCAATCACAGGTAAGCAGCTGAAGAAGGCAACGAGAAACCAAATCACGAGACGAAGACAAATCCGGAAAACAAAACCAATAGTCAAATTCAACCGGGAACGCCAGAACAAAATTGTAAGACAGAGAGGAATCGAGGAACGTAGCCAGAGGTCAGAATAGGTGTAATCAAAGCAAAGACAGCAAACAAACTGGAGTACAACGAGGTTTACCAGCAATTCTGGTTCTGAAGGGAGTGGTTTATAAAGTATCTCTCAAACAAAAGCCTCCTTAAAATGAATGTGGCCACAGATATATGCAAACATACTACAATATGAAAGAACCGTGACTTCAAAACACAGTATTACTCCTAATTATTTTATAAAAATATATAGATTTATTAATAATAATACATACAAAATATGCACAAATTACTCTTAAAAAATCATTGTACAGCAGGGCAGATAAAATATTGCAAAAAAACATACAGAGAAAATCAAAGACAAATGTGCTTAGGGACAATATCTGTAGAATGAATACACATTGGTACTGATACTCACAAAAAAGCTGTATAAATGGCCCTATCTCTGCAAATCAGCATTCACTATATAGAGAAAATAGATAGAGACAGAAGGTGGGGGTAGAGGCTGTACAGATGGTAGTGTGGTGACAGCAGCGTTATTGGAGGTTGTAGGCCTTCCTGAATAGGTGAGTCGTCAGGGCCTTCTTGAAGCTTGTGAGGGTGGGGGACAGTCTTATGTGTCTTGGTAATGAGTTCCAGAGTATGGGGGATGCCCGGGAGAAGTATTGGAGACGATTGTGTGAAGAGCGGATAAGAGCAGAGCGGAGTTGGAGGTCTTTGGAGGATCGGAGGTTACGTGTGTGCAGGTAGTGGGAGATTAGGTCGGAGATATATGGAGGGGACAGGTTGTGGATGGCTTTGTATGTCAGCGTTAGTAGTTTGAACTCTATTCGCTGGGCGATGGGTAGCCAGTGAAGGGATTGGCAGAAGGGGGCGGCTGATGAAGAACGGGGGGAGAGGTGTATTAGGCGAGCAGCACAGTTTAAGGTGGACTGGAGGGGGGGCGAGAGTGTTAGCTGGGAGGCCATGGAGAAGAGTGTTACAGTAGTCTAAGTTGGAGATTATGAAGGCGTGAACTAATTCTAATTCTAATGAGTGGCTACTCACGTTCTGTGAGTGGTTACATGTTACTTTATCCATATGTGTTGAATATTGTTCACCATATTTTCTGTGTTGCTGCATATATTTTATGTGCATGCTGCACAGTATATATGCTTTTTGACCTATTAGTTATAATACTTTGTGATACCACTATTTTTGCAACTCATTAGAATGTCATCCGTTATCCTATTTGCATTATTATCTCTTTATAGTAAATGCTAATTTGCAGGAGATAGGGCCATTTATATAGTGGTTTATAAAGGCCTGCTCAGGCACTGATTGATTAAAGCCTGAAAGTCTAGGACAGGAAGCTTCCCTATGTTGTCATGGCAACCTTAAAGAAGCAACAACAATTGCTAAGAGGAAGCATCCCCATGTTGACACGGCAACCTTAAAGCAGCAATTCCTGACAGTATTCGTGTAGCCAAAAGTGTTTACAAAATGAGATTGTGCTGCTGAAGTGTTTACAGAGGGTTACAGAGTATTATCTGGACTGCACATATTGTAACAAACTCCGTAATGAGTAGGCCCTCAACTAAACATTTTTAAGACCTTGATCAAAACAACACTGGTAAAAAAAAAGTTGTAAAAGGGTCTGTTCTGTGGCTGTCCCCACTCAAGGATGGCACAGTGAAGAGGCAGATATGTAGAAGTTAACTTCAATTAAACCTTAACTGTATAGGGGGCACAGGGGATCAATGGCATCATAAAAAATCCTTTCTAGGTTCCAAGCCGTAACACACGGGAAGTTATTTCTGTGAAACAAGCTGACAGCAGGCTCTTGTTAGCACAGGACAACTACACATGTGGACAAAATTGTTGGTACCCCTCATTTAATGAAAGAAAAACCCACAATGGTCACAGAAATAACTTGAATCTGACAAAAGTAATAATATACAAAAATTCTATGAAAATGAACAAATAAAAGTCAGACATTGCTTTTCAACCATGCTTCAACAGAATTTTTTAAAAAGAAAACTCATGAAACAGGCCTGGACAGAAATGATGGCACCCCTGAAAATAATGTGACCAAAGGGACATGTTAAATCAAGGTGTGTCCACTAATTAGCATCACAGGTGTCTACAATCTTGCAATCAGTCCGTGGACCTGTATATAGGGCTACAGATACTCACTTACTTTCATTATTTATCCTCCTGATCAGCCTAATAAGTTAATCGTGGGTTCTGGTTTTGATTTCAGTTAGTAGAGCATTTATTTCTCGTACGGTTTCTGGTGGTAATAACTTGGACCCCAAATTCAGCAAAGTTCATCTGGCTTTGCGGCTGGTGCTGTTGAAGGCATTTGCATGTCTGGAACCTATTTCTAAGCATTGTATAGGATTTAAACAGCTAGTTCTACTGCTTTCTGTTATCAGCCAGATCCTCCTATTTTCTGACTTTTGCTCCAGGAACTAACACATAAGGTGTCTAGCTAGGTATCCTCTGATAATGTGCATATCTTAACTGAAAAGCTGGGCTGAATACAAGCATGAGATATAAAGAGGAATGTGAATTAGGAACCCCATGCCTTCCATGAAGTGAGAAATAAAGGTTATTCATATATCTCAAGTGTAAAACGTATCAAGTGGTTATATGATTGACTAAGTTGTATGGGTAGGGTGAGAGACCTTGTGCTTTTTAAAAATCTGCATAGCATGAGGCACTTCCAAACCAGATATTATACAGGTTAAGGCCACTAAGTTTAGTGCTTAACTTTTCTTACGGTCACTATACAGTAGGGAAAAAAGTTTTTAGTCAGCCACTAATTGTGCAAGTTCTCCCACTTAAAAAGATGAGAGAGGCCTGTAATTGACATCATAGGTAGACCTCAACTATGAGAGACAAAATGAGAAAACATATCTAGAAAATGCAAAATATGGTGGAAAATAAGTATTTGGTCAATAACAAAAGTTCATCTCAATACTTTGTTATATATATGTATAGATGCTGTTGGTATAAAACATTAAGGGTAATTTTTGGTTTCTTTTCTCCCTAGATCAAAGAGCAAAATAAACAATTAAGCTTACATCCCTTTCTTTCTTCCTATCCTCATTCCTCACACCTCCTGCCACCTCCAACTCAAGAACGTTCATTGAATCTGCTCCTTCATCACCCCTAGAACTACAAATATGATAGTCCACACCTTTCCCCAATGTCTCCCAGCACATGCTCTCTTCCCCTCCTGTCTACCCTAAACTCTGCCGCTTGCTTAATCCACCTCTCCCCTCGTTTTTCATCAGCCTCTTCTCTCTGCCAAACTCTTCACTGGCTACCCATTTCCTGAATACAATAGAGTTTAAAATATTAACACTGACATAGAAAGCCATCCGCAACCTGTCACGTCCTTACATATCTGACCTAATCTCCCATTACTTACCCACATGTAACCACTGACCCTCTCAAGACCTACTCCGCTCTGCTCTTAACTGCTCGTCACACAAGCCTCTAAGACTTCTCCTGTGCATTTCCCATACTCTGGAACTCACTACCACAACACATAAGACTGTTTGTTCCCACAATCACAAGCTTTAAGAAGACCTTGAAGACTCACCTATTCAAGAAGGCCTACAACCTTCAATAATACTACTCTCACCACACCACCATCTGAGCAACTTCTACCCTTCTACCCTCACCTACTGTCTCTATGTCCTTTCCCTTATAGATTGTAAGCCCTTGCAGTTGGTCACTGTTAGTATTGTACTTGTTTTATGCATTTTGTGTATTTTATGTAAATCCTCAAATGTACAGCACCATGGAATTAATGGTGCTCTAAAAATAAATAATAATAATAATCTCTTGGAAGACAAATAAGTTGGCAGGGCTTGTAGCAGATTGCCACAAAGGTTGGTGGCAATTTCTGCTATAAAAGTAAAGATTGCTCTAGGTGTCAGGTAAGGCATATTCACAAAAGTT
Source organism: Leptodactylus fallax (assembly GCA_947044405.1). Classification (NCBI taxonomy): domain Eukaryota; kingdom Metazoa; phylum Chordata; class Amphibia; order Anura; family Leptodactylidae; genus Leptodactylus; species Leptodactylus fallax. Next base: position 8,809,926 of record CAMRHE010000010.1, on the reverse strand, counting down.
GGTATGATGATCTGGAAATTGGTACACTCAGATATTTGATGATCTGCGATCGCCACTGTGACCTTGTTGGTTTAGAAGGAATTTTCATCATAAGGACCTCAGATATATCGATGTTGACAGTAAAGCCAGATAGGTCACCGATCTCTGTTATGACACCTAGTAGAAGTTGCAGAATATCCCTGGGTTTCTTGATAGCCAGCCAAATGCCATCCGTGAAGGCCACTTTCATTTTTGTCCCATTGAATGTTAGGGAGTTTAATAGATACCTACCTACCTCTCTCATTTAAATATGTCAGTGGGGACTATATTTTTACTATTGATTGTGATGATGGTTATCACCTGATCATGAGTTAACTGTATGAGGTCTAAGAACATGGGACTAAAATTATGTGAAGTGAGAGTCTTAAACAGCAAGACCCATGACATTTTGTGGCCTTTCAAGGCACAGAAGCATCAATGTAGGGTACAATCTGTCTATGGTTCTCACTATCACCTCCACTTCGCTATTATTTCTAAGTATTGATTATTAAGGAAAACCCTAGAGGTGGTTTTCAACAGGTTCCACGGGGCGGTAAAATATTTTCAAGTCATGCTCCCTTTTTCACAGAGTTACAACACCTTTTGGCACCCCTAGAGTGCCTCTTGTCACCTGGAGTGTTCCCTGTCCGCCAGGGAATTATTTCAGTAATATTTGTTCCCTGTCCCCCTAATATAAATTATGGATCCATATATTAACCCCTTTAAGGACACAGCCCAAATATGCATTAAGGACCAGGCCTCATTTTTCAAAACTGACATGTGTCACTTTACATGGCAATAACTTTGAGACGCTTTAACTTACACAAGTGATTTTGAGATTGTTGTTTCGTGACGCATTGTACTTCATAATAGTGGTAAACACTAATCAATATTTTTGCATTTATTTATAAAAAAAAAAAAAAAAGGAAATTTGATGGAAATTTGGAAGAAATCGCAATTTTCAAAATGTGAAATGCTCTGCTTTTCAAACAAATAGTCATATCACACAAATACATTAATACATATTATCTACCATATCTCTGCTTTATATCAGCATCATCTTTTAATTGTCATTTAATTTATTTTGGACGTTACAAGGCTTTGAACTGTAACAGCGATTTTCCAGATTTACAAGAAAATTTCCCAAGCTAATTTTTTTAGGGACCACTTCAGTTCTAAAGGGGATTATAAAGGCTTATATATTAGAAACCCCCATGAATCACCCCATTTTCAAAACTGCACCCCTCAATTAATTCAAAACAGCATTTGGGAAGTTTGTTAACCCTTTAAGCATTTCACTGAAATTCAAAAAATATGGAGGTGAAATTTAGACATTTCATTTTTTTTCAATAATACATTCATTTAGCCCTAAAATTAACACATTCACAAAGGGTTCAAGGAGAACATGCATTCACAGTTTGTTATACAATTCCTCCTGATGTTTGGGAACATGGCAGTTCACAGAAGTGAAGGAGCGACACTGGATGTTTGGAAAGCAGATTTTGCTGGAATAGTTTTCAGGTGCCATGTCTCATTTGCAGAGCCCCTAGAGTACCAATAGAAAGGAAACCCCCAAAAAGTGACCCCGTTTTGGAAACTACACCTGTGACAGAATTCATCAAGGGGTATATTGAGCATTTGACCCCACAGCCTTTTTCACAGATTTTATTAACATTGGGATGTGTAAATGAAAAATTACTAAAATGTCACTTTATCCCCAAAGTTTTCCATTTCACAAGGGGTTAAAGGAGAAAAAGCACCCCACAGTTTGTTTACACAATTTCTCCTAAACACGGCAATACCCCATATGTTGTAAACTGCTGTATGGGTAAATGGTGGGGCTCGGAATGGAAAGAGCGCTATTTGGCTTTCGGAGGGCAGATTTTGCTGGAATAGTTTTCAGGTGCCATGTCGCATTTTCAGAGCCCCCAAAGTACCAATACAGTGGAAACCCCAAAAAGTGATCCCATTTTAGTTACTACACCCCTCAAGGAATTTATCAAGTGGTATTATCATTTTGAGCCCAAGAGTGCATTTCAGGGTTCTGCAATAGTGTAATGGTGTCCAAAAACCAAACCATCTAAATCTGTGCTCAAAAAACCAAAATAGTGCTCCTTCCCTTCTGTGCCCGGCTGTGCCCAAACAGCAGTTTATACCCACATATGACATTAAGTACATTATCCTGGTGTGATGATTCTGCTTAAGTGTGGCTGTGGCTCAGGGATGTATTTTGGTCTCTGGATAGCGTATTTCTCTCTAGTTCCATTTACTCATAAGGTGCGCAGCCATAATCCTAGGTGTATATTGGCAGTAGTGGCAACACTGGAACAATAGGGCTTTGTATCCATCACAGCAGGGCTCAATTGAATTCATATACAGCCTTGAGTGATCAAAGGAACATGCATTGTTCAAGCCTGGGCTGTTGATCAGATATGGCTGATAACATTGTATCAATTCACTTGGTCTCAGTTCTTTACAAAGGATCTGGACTTGATTGCATTAACTCATCAGACTTACTGTTGCCGGTGACCTCATTCTGGGGGGTGGCATAAAGGGTATAAAAGATGAGGTAAGAGGTCTGTGGGAGGAGATTATGCTATGGAGTTGAGACAGACCATCACAGACTACAAGAGATTAACGACAGACTAACCCTGAGAAGAGATTTTTGTGATGAGACTATTGGACTAATGCTGAGAGACCACTGTAAAGAGCATGCAGGCTGGATTATTGTACTGTGATGCCACATGCTAGGAGTTAATTCCACATGCCAAGAAGCCTCCACTGGTTATTCACACATGACAGAGCATGTGTGAGTGTTGGACTACAGAACCACATCAATGACATGTGTGGTAAAGTAATCATTTCACCTTTATCCCTTTTATTTTATTTGCACTGTATCTTGTAACTAGTAACTGTTAATGCTTGCATATATCTGCATATCTGTTCTGAACTGTATATGTTAGATGTTAATACCGACCCATTTAGGGGTTAATAAATATATAAAATTTAGAAAGCTTGTCTTGTATTTATCTGGTGAACCCGACATTCACTGGCGGTGAGTGTGGTTTTTATATGAAAGAGGACTCAGGTGGGGCCACAGCGGTGTTGGCGCACTGAGGATCTTTCACATTGGTGGCAGCGTGGTGGGATCTTAGGATAAATGGCGTGTGTTGGTGACCTTTATCACTCACATGCTGGGGATTATGGTAATCCTATGAGACAAGCTCGGTATTAAAGCAAGCATTAAGATACAGTGAAAGTTTGATACAGTGCTGTTCCCCTCCTTTATTCTTTGTATTCTATCCTATCTTTTATTTGGCAAATACCAGTGGATGGCTAGTGGGCTCAGAAGCAGAGCCCCAGAACTGCTGAACCAGGCTTTTGGAGATCCTGAGCGTATGGCTGAAATGGAGGCAGCCACAGCTATGCAGAGTCCTGATTTTGGGGCTAGGCCAGGAAGTGCAGCAAGCAGCCCGGTCCCAAGGATTTCTTCACCAGGAGAGACCATTAACCCCAGCCTTGTGGGGGGAACGGTTTCATACTGGCAAATGGCCCTATAGCAAGTAGGCACCAGTGACCCTAACACATACCTGCAGGTGTTGCACCGTTTTCTGGAAGCTGTAGAACAGGAACAAGAACGGCAGGCAGCAGAACGGCAGGCAGAGAGAGAGAGGAAGGCAGCAGAACGGCAGGCAGCAGAACGGCAGGCAGTTCGTGAGGCTGCTGAGCGACAGGCAGAGAGAGAGAGGAAGGCCGCAGAACGGCAGGCCGCAGAACGGCAGGCAGTTCGTGAGGCTGCTGAGCGACAGGCCGAGAGGGAGTATCAGCTTGAGCTGAAGAGGCGGGAAATCTCCCAGCGGGCACAAACCGCCCATGTGCAAACTCCAACAACCCTGCAGAGACCCTCAAGTTGGAAGGAGAAGCCAGGCCGAAGTTCACCACAGCCGTCTGTCGTCAGGTCGGGTGAGACAAATTATGCCCCGGGTGGTCCCTCCCCTGTCCCAAGAACTCTGGGAGCCCTAGTGACCTTCCCCAAACCCCAAGGGGAGGTGCGGCAGGGCCATGCCTGTAACCACACAGGACATTTCAAGGAGGAGTGCCCCAACCGCACTGTGAACTTCCCTGCTTCCCAAGCCACAGCAGGTGGCCCATCTGTGTATCTGGACGAGGGTGCAGGAAAAGGAATGCGGACTGTGGGACTATTGACTGATTTGCCTGCTAAGGTATTGTTGGGAACTGATTTAGGACCTATGATGTCCCAATATGGGGTGGGGAGCAACCCAATTTACTGTGATAAACTGTCTATGACTAATGTTGATAATGTGTCTGTCATATCTGCAGAGAGGGCCCGTAACCCCCTCTCTGAGATGCTTCCCATGGCAGTAAGTGTACATGCTAATGAGTTGCCTTCAGCTGAGAGCAGGGAAGATGCAACTGAACTTCCTGCAACCCAGCTCAGCAAAAATGTTATTGATGCTTTGTTCCCTCCGGTGCTAGGAGCCAATGAGACTAAGTCTGTAGACACACCCACATCTGCAGGGGCGTCTCCCCTCCCAGCTTGTTAACATGTCTACTGTAGATCTCATTGAGGCCCGGTGTGAATTAACAATTGCTAATGAATGTACTGTCAATGTAATTGCCAATGCTTGTTGTGAAAGTGTACAGGGTAGCTCTTCTGAGTCACTGGAAGCGACTTCTACTATTTCGCCCAGTGTATCCGATGAGCACCCAACTGCTGACCATGTGCCAGGTGGTCAGGTAGGCTATGGGGATCTTATGGCCGATCCAGGTGAGGGACGGACTGCTGGTAGTGCGGTGTTAGCCCGCAGCCAGAGTGCTACAAGGGTGGAGGGCGTTCCGACCCTTGAACCGTTGCCTATACCAGCTGGAGTCAGTGCTGAGACCGCCATGACTAGCCTCACCCCCTTGAAGCCGGAGGAGTCTGGCCGGTTTGAGACATACACGTCTCTTCTGTCCAGTTCTATTCCAGGAGTGCCCATGGCCCAAGTGCAGATGGCATGGGGTACTGGAGGTGTGATCCCAGAAGGGGGTATGTCAAATGTATTACCTGTCAATGTATTGTGGGAGGATGGTTTGGGGAAGCATGATCTCAGTCACTTGCCCAAGGTATCACCATCACTCACCCATGTACAGGAGGAACAGGATGTAGGTTTGGAAGCAAAGGGGGAGGTGCAGAATCCCCTAGAACTCTCCCAACTAGCGGCTAGTGTGAGAGAGACCCTGAGAGACCGCCAGGATGGGGTCTCTAAACTGGTATCCCAAAGACCTGGGGTCATGAGTGAGGCTCCACAGGATGCCAGCACTCAGAAAGTGGACCCAGAACAGGCAGGAGGTAGCCAAGTGTACGTGGCTCAGAGCCTGGGCCTTAGAAGTGTCCCTGGTCAGACTAGAGAGCCAGAAGGGTCTGGCACCTCTCTTTTGTCTCAATCCAGCCAAGAGTTCAGAGATGCTGTCCAAGCTGACCCTAATCTGGACATATTGAAGGCGCGTGGCGCTCAAGCACCCTCGGAGTCTGACAAGGCCCGAGTTTGCTGGGACCCCAGGGGGAAGTGAGGAAGCCTTGGGGCCAGAGCCTGAGAAGCTGGAGGCGGAGGTGCTTTCAGAAGAGGGGCGTAGGCCCCTACTTCCTGCAAGCCCCATCTAAAGGGGGAGGTGTGATGATTCTGCTTAAGTGTGGCTGTGGCTCAGGGATGTATTTTGGTCTCTGGGTAGCGTATTTCTCTCTAGTTCCATTTACTCATAAGGTGCGCAGCCATAATCCTAGGTGTATATTGGCAGTAGTGGCAACACTGGAACAATAGGGCTTTGTATCCATCACAGCAGGGCTCAATTGAATTCATATACAGCCTTGAGTGATCAAAGGAACATGCATTGTTCAAGCCTGGGCTGTTGATCAGATATGGCTGATAACATTGTATCAATTCACTTGGTCTCAGTTCTTTACAAAGGATCTGGACTTGATTGCATTAACTCATCAGACTTACTGTTGCCGGTGACCTCATTCTGGGGGGTGGCATAAAGGGTATAAAAGATGAGGTAAGAGGTCTGTGGGAGGAGATTATGCTATGGAGTTGAGACAGACCATCACAGACTACAAGAGATTAACGACAGACTAACCCTGAAAAGAGATTTTTGTGATGAGACTATTGGACTAATGCTGAGAGACCACTGTAAAGAGCATGCAGGCTGGATTATTGTACTGTGATGCCACATGCTAGGAGTTAATTCCACATGCCAAGAAGCCTCCACTGGTTATTCACACATGACAGAGCATGTGTGAGTGTTGGACTACAGAACCACATCAATGACATGTGTGGTAAAGTAATCATTTCACCTTTATCCCTTTTATTTTATTTGTACTGTATCTTGTAACTAGTAACTGTTAATGCTTGCATATATCTGCATATCTGTTCTGAACTGCATGTGTTAGATGTTAATACCGACCCATTTAGGGGTTAATAAATATATAAAATTTAGAAGGCTTGTCTTGTATTTATCTGTGAACCCGGCACTCACTGGCGGTGAGTGTGGTTTTTATATGAAAGAGGACTCAGGTGGAGCCACAGTGGTGTTGGCGCACTGAGGATCTTTCACACCTGGGTACACCAGTGTCATACATGTGGGCATAAACTGCAGTTTGGGCACACAGCAGAGCGCAGAAGGGAAGGAGCGCTATGTGGCTTTTGAAGTGTATATTTAGATGTTTGGTATCTGGATGCCATGTCATGTTTGCAGAGCCTCTAAAGTACCAGTAAAGTGGAATCCCCAAAGGAGTGACCCCATTTTGAAAACTGCACCCCTCAAAGAATTTATTAAGGGGTGTAGTGAGCATTAGTATCCCAGGTGTGAATGCACAACGGATGGTAAAGAGTGAATATTTAAGCTGTGCGGAGTACATTGGGAACACCAAATTACCTACTATAGCCGCAGTTGCTTCTATGATTGGAAGGGTCACTCTGGACATCACTTCTGGTGTCTTTTCCCTTGTAAGCTCTAAATCTGGTTTGTACCATAATATATGCTCGCTCAGCTTATACATTCCCTTCCTGACGCAGCTAGTTATGTTCTAATGATTTGGAGATTTTCGGGGTTTTTGTCTTCACATTATACAAGCTATATTTTCTTTATTTTTCTGGTAATGTGGCTGTATGAGGGCTTTTTGTTTGCGATATGAGATGCATTTTGCAATGACACCATTTTTGGGTGCCTACAACTTAAATTTTATTAACTCTTTCTTGGTAGATGAAAAACCCCCCAGCAATTCTGGTATTGCTTTTTACCTTTTAATTTTTTTTCCACGCAGCGTAGAGCATAAATAACATGTTACCTTTATTCTGTGGGTCGGTATGATTACGGCGATACCTTATTTATATTGTTTTTTTATGCGTTACTAGTTTTGCAGGACAAAAAAACATTTGGGAAAAGAAATCAATTATTTTTGCATTGTCATCTTCTGAGATGTGTAGCATTTTTTTTTTTGGTTGACAGAGTTGTTTGAGGGCTTATTTTTTGCGGGATGATCTGTGCTTTTTATTGGTACTGTTATGGCATGTATGTGACTTTTTGATCACTTTTTATAGCATTTTTTAAGGCGAGATGACGAAAAATCATTATTTCTTTGCTTGATAATTAATTTATTTTTTCATACACTTTTTTTTTTTTTTTTTTAACTTTTTATTGATGTCCCACTGGGGGCCTGAATCAGCGATACACTCACTGATCGCTGGTTCAGTACTATAGACTGCAATACACGCTGTCAGATACAGCTAGGCTCCCGCGGTGATCGCAATGGCTCTGCTTCTGAGCCCAGTCGATCACGGTCACGTACATGTACGTGGGAATGCGGGAACTAACCACATTCCCTGACGTACATGTACGTGAAAATGCGTTAAGGGGTTAAATAGCCTAACCACCTTTCTAATATTGATGGTCTATCTCTAGGTTAGGTCAGCAATAATACATCTGTGGGGGTCCAATCAATCTTGATCAATCATAGCAGAATTTTGTGCTGATTTTGGTATGGAATATGTCTCAAAATCAGTGCAAGATTCCACCATGAGAACATAACCTTATATTCCCCTTTGTGTCCCACACAATTAAATGCCCTCTACTGCATAATGGCCCCCATCCAGCGTAATGTCCCCAATATATGTCTCTCATATAGTGGCCACCCCATAAAGTATAATGTCCCCATATAGTGCCCCCGCATACAGTATAATAACTCCATACAGTGGACCCTATATAGAATAGTGGCTCCCATACAGTTTAATATCACACATTTAGAGGACCCCATACATGATAACATCCCCCATATAGTACCCCCTATGCACATGGTATTTAATTTCAGTGCTTACCTCTCTGCTCCCTGGTCGTGCTCTTCCTCTTCTCCAGGAGCACTCCTGTGATGTCGTGTGACCCCAGAGCAGGAATGAGTGGGAAGGACCCTGGAACAGAAAACTAAGTATTCCACTAATACTTGCCTCTTGATCTCCACATTTTGTACACCTATGGCCTACATGTCAGAAAGTGGTAAGGCAGGAAGCATATGGCTTCCTGCTCTACCAGAAACAGAACCGCAGTCAGGGGTCCTCTTTTCTAATTTTTACTGGATTTGCAGAGCCAGGGAGAACTGCCTACGTCCAATCCCTGGACAACAGTAAGAATGCACAACAAAATCTTTTAAATATGAAGGGCTTGGATTCTGGCAATTATTTTATCATCTTGCTTAACGAGTATGGTTTATAAGATTGAAATAGTTTGTGATATCTTTGTGCTTTGGGTATTAAAATAGTCTGGGTTTTCGTGAAATGATCTGGGGAATGCCCTTATGGTACAGATCATTGTAAAGTCTTTTAAGGTAAGTCAGGTCTTGTGTACTCTTTAGGTATCAACTTCAGCATAACTTTTTTTTAACTCCATGTCAGTTTATGGGATATACAGTTCTGTATCAGAAAATTGGAGCTCGGACCAATATAAAGAAATAAAACTGCAGCAGAATTTTACACCCATTTAGAGAATAAATAAATAACAGCCTCCCCTGTATGAGTGTGAATGCAGAGAAAGCTGTCACTCACTGATGGAACCACTCAATGGACTCTTAAACTGAAAATTAAATAAATAAAAGACAAGTTGTATGAAATCTGTTACCACAAAACTATATCAAATTGCTCAGCTCCTCCTGCTCCGTAACATATTGTCTGCAGATAATATTCCGTTTTTATTGTGATACGTGCAAACCTGGGGCTCAGAGTGCCTGGAATGTCCCACTAAGAGTCCACAGTGTGTAGCTAAGAGTGGCGAATAATGATGAAATTTGTACCTTTCCCTCCCCAGACCCTGCAAAACATTGGAGTGCAGGCATAAAGGGCCATTATACTGCATTGAGGGAGTCTTAAATGACTTATGATAAGATATTTTTTCACATGTCATTATGGTAGGCAATAAATATCTGATTGGTGGGAGGCCAACAGCCAGTACCCACATCAGCTGATTGGGGTTGCTTCCTGTGCCCATACTATATACAACACAGGGCCGTAAGCTCCCTGGCCTGGTAATAAAAAGGCCTTTATACTGTGTGGGGGAGATAATAAAGGGAGATAATATTGTGTGGGAAATGATAAGGGGGCCGTTACACTGTGTGGGGGCATATCAATGATTGTTGCAGGAAGGCATAACAAGTAAACACTGGGCCCCATAGCAAACTTTTGACTTGGGGTCCTCCACAGCATAGCTCCCCCTTTCCTTGCCCCCACACAGTATAATGCCCCATTTACACACACTATAATGTCCCAAAGTAGCCTAAAGACAGTTTAACCCTTTCAGGACCAAGCGTCATTGATGCCCCAAGGCTCAGGCCAAATGTAGCACTTTTGTATGCATTGCTTTACACATCAATATCTTTTTAATGGCTTTGCATATCTTAACTATTTTTACTATGTTTTTTTACCATGTTTTTTTTTAGGACACACAAGGCTTGAAATAAGTTGCCTTATTTGTTAAATAAGTTGAAATGGAAAAATATTATAAAATGTGAAAAAAAAATTTATTTTGCTTCTTTTACCTAAAACAAAATTGTTTTTATATATGCTATTGCACATAAACATATTACAATTTGATTTATTTAATCTTCTGATCACAGGGGCTACACATTTATATAGTTTTTCAACAAAAAATTAGGTTTTATATGGTTTTATATTCAGCATGGCTTTTTTTCTGGACCCCTGGTCCATGTGTAAAGTAACCAGTAATTGAGTATAGTAGTGGCCTGTAAACTGCTTGTGTTATCTCTAGCTAGACTCCCTGCTGAGACAGAGCAAACATCCAGGAAGTAGGTGAAGGAGGGGCAGAGAAGCAATTTCTGCTAGCACAAAGTGAATAGGAAGGCTCTTTCACTTTACTATGATCACTAAAAAGAGTTAAACTTTATTGATAAAAGTGATGATAAAAGTCCTAAAAGTTTCCCTTATCACAGCATAACTCCCACAGCAACTTCAGCATGGAGATGCTGGCTCTTATCACTTCTACAGGAGCAGAAGTAAATCACAGGTGTTTGACTTTAATTAATTGACTGCAGAACTGGGCATCAGACAGAGCGACGTAAATAGCCAGATTAGCGATGTCTAGGGGTTAATATCCCATAGTGAACCCTTTGCATGGTATAATGTGCCATAGTGGCCCCTGCACACAGTATATTGTCCCATAGCGGCACCTGCACACAGCATAATGTTTCATAGCGACCCCTGCACACAGTATAATGCCCCATAGTGGTCCCTGCAGACAGTATATTGTCACATAGTGGCCCCTCCATGCAGTATAATGTCAAATAGTGACCCCTCCACAATTTATAATGTTCCATAGCGGCTTCTATATAGTATTATGTCCCACAGTGACCCATCCACACAATATTATGTCACATAGTAGTCCCTGCACTCATTATAATGTTCCATAGCGGCCTCCATACAGAATAATGTCCCATAGAGGCCCCTCCACACAGTATAATGTCCTACAGTGGCCCCTCCACACAGTTTTATGTCCCATAGTGGTCCCTGCACATAGTATTATGTCCCATAGTGGCCCCTGCACACAGTATTGTGTCCCATTGTGGCCCCAACGGTGTTCATTGCAAATATTGCAAAAATTTCAGATTCAGCAAATTTTTGGGGTATACCACCCACAAACTATTATTATACTCTGGGGTCTTTTCAGACTGCAAAGTATGATTGGAGGCCCAGGGAAAGGTGAGAAATATAAAAACCAGTGGTACTCACCTCTCCTACGCTCTGGTGGGACTTCCTGCTCATTTCTGTGACACCACTACAGAGGCCCGAAGACAGGGGAGGGTTCCACCAGATCCCAGGAGAGGTGAGTAACACTGTTTTTTATGTTCGCTCATTTCCGCTGGGCCTCCGCTCATTATACTATGGGATCTGAAGAGACCCCAGAGTATAATAATAGCAGTATTTGTTGGGGTATGCCCAACAAATATTCTTGCCGCAGGCCCGCGGCCTTAATTACCGATCCCCGCTCCTGCTTTACAGCCACCTCTGCTTCCCCTTCTTCATTCCGGGGGGAACCCCAGCGACGTGATATGAAATGCTGGGCCCCCTGGAAAGCAGAAGGTAAAGTGTAGGCGGCCATGAGCAGGAACGGGGATCAGTAATTAAATAGGGCCTGTTACCTGCTGGGGTTACTCCTATTAAAAAAAACAAAAAAAAACAGGGGCCAGCCAGACCCTCTAAGGTCATGGGCCACTACGGGTGCTATGGCGGTACTTACGCCACTGGTTGCAGGTCTCACCCATGGATTTCAAGATTACAGTTGCGTAAGGCCTATAGTGATTCAGGGTGCTGCAACAAAAACTACCTAATTTCAGGTGGTTTTTTTTTGTTATGGTGGCTTTTATAGGAACACAACAAAGGGGCCCACTTACACTATGTTGCTCAAGGACCCACACAATCCCTGAGCCGGTCCTGTGTTTGTAAGCCGTGTTCCAGGGTGGGCTCCCCAGGATACAGCGAAGTCACAAACAAAGGAAGCGACTCCAAATCGATTTAGTAAAAACAAGATTTTACTTTGTGTAGTAACACCTCTTTACCAAAAAAAAAAAACACTCCCAACTATTTACATACACTCAGCCAGGAAGCTGAGGCCCTGGTGTTGTACAGCACGGTGCCTTCTCATGTGCAGCTCCAATACACTCCAAGCTTTTACCTATCTGCAGGCATCAACTAACCAGCCGCTTGTTACCTTTTTATCACCCTAGTCACAGGAACAATTCAGTGAGTGTGATAGGGGCACTGGCGGTATAACACAAGAGATTACAAACTTATCAAAATACCCCTATTCCCCACAAACAAAGTACAACCAAGTAAATATAATAGTAAGTCAGCTTGCAAGCCAAAGAAATATGACAATGTATAAAATGTCGCTTCTAGACTTCCTCAGAAGCTCCTCTCTGGGAGTTACAAGTCTATAGAATTCTCTGAGTCTTAGTCCTTACTACCAAATAGGTAGATAATTCACCAGTAGTGTGGCCTGTGAAGATGAGTATGCCTAACTAGTCTAACTATAGGCCCTTACTCAGTCCCAGGCAAAACAATGTAATGCGGTGCGTGCACGATTACTTCTTTTACTGATCCAGCTTTGTTGGGTACCTTTTAGCCTTGGCCTGGAACAGCTGGAAGCGGGGCTCATCCAGAAAACATGTGATCTTACTGACAGAGCCACTTCTCAGCCGGGTCCTTGATAGCAATCTTCAACTTAGGATGCTGTCTGAACAAACCCTGGAACAGTTTCTGCTTCAGCACCACCTTGCTATGTTTATGATCCCTTAGGAATCCTCCTTCTCTCTAACGTCAGTCCTTCTTCTTCTAAAAGCTCAAAGCACACGCCTAAGATGGCTGCCACACACACTCTGCTCCTTCTTGTTCCACCTCTGCAGAACAGGGTCTCCACGTCACTACTCCAGGGAATTACAGAATTACAGTCCTTCCCATTTCTGAGGTAACAGTGGCCTCTTGTGGTCAAACCCACAAATGTCAGTTTATAAAAAAAAATACATTTATTTATAGAAACAGGTGCATTCATAACATGAGGGCTGTTTCCCCATCTTACATGTTCATCATTGATTTGGTCATCTCCCTGCTGACTATTTACATCTCTTTCCGTCTTTTTTTCTGTACACAGCCCTTTTTATTATTGATGGCCATATATTTGTTTTTGATTTTGAACACTGAATGAAAAGAATTTAATTTATCAAATGCATTATTATGCACATTAATTATAGGATGTATAATGAGAATATTTTGTATCTATTGTGGATGGATTGTTTGTATTGTTAATATGCAGGGCAACCATCAGCGCAGTACATCAAACAGTGTCCATCTGCTGATACTGGCTGCATAAACTTATTATGCATTATTAGCATGTACATTTTAACTTTGGAGAAATGAACAGCTATAATAATTTGGTAATTTGTGAACATAAGCCTGCGCATTTTGCGCAAAACTGCTCAGGTACCAGTTCAGTAATATACTATATATAGGCTCAACTTGGCCTTCTGGGGAACGGGTGAATCCCCCAATCCCTGAAGCCAAGAAGAGGTACTTTGTTTAATCAAAGTGCATTGCTAGAACTGACTCTATCTTCCATAGCGCCCACAAGCTCCTGCACTTATTGCTATAGCTACTTGCTGCTGGCTGCAGTACGAACTCATCATACATTGAAAACAGCATATTTTGCACATTCTGTAATGGATTTTAGTAGAGCCAGAAGACAGTACTAGTAAAAGTTGTCACACACAGCTGTGAGGAGAAAAAGGCCAGGCAGCAGGCTGCTAGGAAAATAAAAGGCCTGTCCCCAGCACAGAAATAGGTAAAGAATACATATACAAGTACAGACCAAAAGTTTGGACACACCTTCTCATTCCAAGAGTTTTCTGTATTTTCATGATTATAAAAATTGTAGATTCACACTGAAGGCATCAAAACTATGAATTAACACATGTGGAATTATATACTTAACAAAAAAGTGTGAAACAACTGAAAATATGTCTTATATTCTAGGTTCTTCAAAGTAGCCACCTTTTGCTTTGATTACTGCTTTGCACACTCTTGGCATTCTCTTGATGAGCTTCAAGAGGTAGTCACCTGAAATGGTCTTCCAACAGTCTTGAAGGAGTTCCCAGAGATGCTTAGCACTTGTTGGCCCTTTTGCCTTCACTCTGTGGTCCAGCTCACCCCAAACCATCTCGATTGGGTTCAGGTCTGGTGACTGTGGAGGCCAGGTCATCTGGCATAGCACCCCATCACTCTCCTTCTTGGTCAAATAGCCCTTACACAGTCTGGAGATGTGTTTGGGGTCATTGTCCTGTTGAAAAATAAATGATGGTCCAACTAAACGCAAACTGAATGGAATAGCATGCCGCTGCAAGATGCTGTGGTAACCATGCTGGTTCAGTATTCCTTCAATTTTGAATAAATCCCCAACAGTGTCACCAGCAAAGCACCCCCACACCATCACACCTCTTCCTCCATGCTTCACGGTGGGAACCAGGCATGTAGAGTCCATTCGTTCACCTTTTCTGCCTCGCACAAAGACACGGTGGTTGGAACCAAAGATCTCAAATTTGGACTCATAAGACCAAAGCCCAGATTTCCACAGGTCTAATGTCCATTCCTTGTGTTCTTTAGCCCAAACAAGTCTCTTCTGCTTGTTGCCTGTCCTTAGCAGTGGTTTCCTAGCAGCTATTTTACCATGAAGGCCTGCTGCACACAGTCTCCTCTTAACAGTTGTTGTAGAGATGTGTCTGCTGCTAGAACTTTGTGTGGCATTGACCTGGTCTCTAATCTGAGCTGCTGTTAACCTGCGATTTCTGAGGCTGGTGACTCGGATGAACTTATCCTCCGCAGCAGAGGTGACTCTTGGTCTTCCTTTCTTGGGGCAGTCCTCATGTGAGCCAGTTTCTTTGTAGCGCTTGGTGGTTTTGGCAACTGCACTTGGGGACATCTTCAAAGTTTTCCCAATTTTTCGGACTGACTGACCTTCATTTCTTAAAGTAATGATGGCCACTCGTTTTTCTTTACTTAGCTGCTTTTTTCTTGCCATAATACAAATTCTAACACTCCATTCAGTAGGACTATCAGCTGTGTATCCACCTGACTTCTGAACAACACAACTGATGGTCCCAACCCCATTTATAAGGCAAGAAATCCCACTTATTAAACCTGACAGGGCACACCTGTGAAGTGAAAACCATTTCAGGTGACTACCTCTTGAAGCTCATCAAGAGAATGCCAAGAGTGTGCAAAGCAGTAATCAAAGCAAAAGGTGACTACTTTGAAGAACCTAGAATATAAGACATATTTTCAGTTGTTTCACACTTTTTTGTTAAGTATATAATTCCACATGTGTTAATTCATAGTTTTGACGCCTTCAGTGTGAATCTACAATTTTTATAGTCATGAAAATACAGAAAACTCTTGGAATGAGAAGGTGTGTCCAAACTTTTGGTCTGTACTGTACATGTAATTGTATTTATTTCCCAGTTACTGTAACTGTTTTACAGTGTCCTTCTATGTGCGGTACAACTCCCAGGATGCCCTGACAGATCTACAGGATATGTTTGACTTGTTGTTCATTTTTAACCCCTTCCCACCCTTTGAAACTTTGACATGATGATTTGTCATAGTTCACAGGTCGCTCCAGGAACTGCTCCTGCCTCATCACTTACTTACAGGTGCATTGTAGAGTACTCTAATGGCTGAAAGTATTCCCACTATTTAACCCCCTTTTTACCACTAGGTGCATGGCATTAAAAAAAATATGGATATACAAATTTTCCCTATTCTTTCAAAACATTTTATAAAAGTCAATTATCAATAAAGGACAATGACGGAAAAACTATTCTTCTCTAGAAAATATCTTTTTCCTGTGCAAAACTAAAATATGAAATGAAGTTTACACATTTACACAAGTTACATAGCGGCCTCCATACAGAATAATGTCCCATAGCGGCCCCTCCACACAGTATAATGTCCTACAGCGGCCCCTCCACACAGTTTTATGTCCCATAGTGGCCCCTGCACACAGTATTATGTTCCATAGTGGCTCCTGCACACTGAATTGGTATCAATGCAATTGTAATGATCTGTCGAATAAAGTTATTTATGTGTGACCAGACTTAACTGATCTCCGGATTAGTTAACTAATGTGAATTTAACACAATATCATGACATATTAACAAAAGCCTTGAAAGGCTGCAATTCACACTTTCCCCCACCATCCATAAAGTGGTTAAATAGGATAGTTAGCATATTCTATAACTTATGTGGTTTTAAGAAATTGTGCTGAACCTGTGACACACATTTCTGGATATGTCCAGCCAAGAAGAAAGCTAAGGGAGGGGGTCATCTCTATACCTCATGCATGCCATAAAAAGGCCAAAAAATGATAGCGTATTCACTGCTAATGCAAATTCAAGAGGGGCCTGGATGCCTTTTTTGAAAGTAAGAATATCATAAGTTATGGAAGCTAGACATTTTTGGGATAGACTGTTGATCCAGGGACTTAGTCCAGTTGCCATATTTGGATTTCGAAAATAATTTTTCCTCTGATGGGGCAATTGGCATTAGCCAAGTGGTATTTTTTTTGTTTTCCTCTGGATCAACTTCGTAGGTTTATGGGTTGGACTGATACTTGTCTCCCGTATGAGGTGTTTGAGGTGCACTTGATGTTAGACGTAAATAAAGGTACAGCAGACAGGATAGCAGTGGAAACCAATACAGCCTGTGGCTCAGTTTATAGTTCTTCAATTCAGAGACCAACATGAAGGCTCAATTCACTTACACTAGTAGGTTCCACATGTATAGCATTTACAAAAATGAACAAAAGGGGCTATGCTCTTCACCCCTTCCACAGTTCTCTGATCCTTTCCACTGTGGTGATCTGTAGTGGACTCTGAAACCTTTCCAGTCACTATTGGGAAAATGCAGGGATGTCTTGGCTGTGGATATGTAAGTTTCCAGACAGTTCAGAATTGGATGTGTTCAGTGATCAGCGAGTCACAAAGTCTTAGTTTTTGGTTCGTTCCTTGGGCTCCAATGACATGGGACTGCTTAATAGCACTATCTGCACTACCTAACCTATGGAGCTAAAGGTACTCTGAAAAAAGCTGAATCTTCCCTCTCTAACACTAGCTACCAACCAACTGACTCCCAGGGGAACAGGAAGTTACCTCCTGGCTAAAGACTGGAGACTCCTAGGAGCCACTAAGCTTCTCCCACCTTCTGGGAAGTCCAGACCATAAGTCACTCCTGCCTACACAGCAATACAGAAATGGAAAATTGACTTTTACATACCCAGCATAAAGTAGGAAAGTGCAAATAGCCAGTGATAAACAGTACAAACAATATCAACACAATGTAAAACAATGCAAAACACATTGGGGGATTCATCAAGACCAGTATATTTCATCACTGATCTGTGACTATATTATGCAAATTTTGTGGTGTAGCAAATTTGATGAATCCTCCCATTATCCATATATGAAATGGTAAAAGTCCTCAGTAGTGGTCCGTTTGGGGAACACTGCAGACAAATTAAACAAAACCTCATTGACAAGTGTAATACCATTGTGATTATAATAAAGATGAAAACCATAGTTAGGACTTATGCACACTCTCTAGGAAGAATAATTCTGAGCATGCCAGGCATACTGTCATACCCATTTGCAAAAAACATCAAACGTCTATGGAGTTGTAGTAGAGAGTTCATGAACCACTAAAGAAACCCTATTACAACTTTATACAAAGTAAACATGAGCCTCTTAAAGGACACCGCTGATCTGGGTTTAATATTTTAACTCAAGGCAGCGAGTACCTCCAAGACATTTTGCATAAATAAAAGTTCTTTATGAGGATGCATGGATGCCTCCTTGCCTCTGCTTTGACTTTAAATTATTGGGAAGACTTAACTTCTTTTAAGCTGTCATATTAATGTCTAAAAGCACTAAAGTGTTGTAAAGTGTTTCCCTTAGATGTGGGAGATATGACATTTGTGCAAATTTATCGTTTTCATTTAAATTACTGTATTATGAACAATCAATTTTTAATATAGTTCCGGCCACAGCAAATGATATAGTGTTTTCCAGTCTCTTCTGTTCTAAACCTGGCTCGACTGTAGCAAAAATCTTTAGAACGGGTCGATAGGGGGAGAAAAAGAGCCAAGAATAAACATTTTTCTTCTCTTTTTTTTGTTGTACTGTAAAGGGATTATATGACTAAATTTTTAATGGTGTCTAGATAAAGTTTGGCATTGTAGGTTTTAGTGTTTTGTGCCATATTGAAAAACAAAGTAGAAGAGTGAACTGTTTATTCCCATGGGTTACTTACTCAGCACCATAGCAAGGAAAGATTGAAAGAGCTGGCTGAACCTCTGGGCCTATAACTATTAGGACTATATGACACATCAGCATCACTGGTGCCAAGCATACCTTAGCATTTCTTATTAAACAAAACTAACACAATCTAAAGCTAGAAAGCTAGGCAAGCCACAAAAAAGCTCTATTGTTTACCGAGTATATCCTTTTGATTTAGGAGTCAGATTATGTCAGTTTATATGACTGTGTGTGAATGAGTTTCCCCATAATGAAAGCTTTTTTTTTCCCAGCAATTATCTCCCAGAAAGACAACAACCCGTGAAACACTGAGGCCTTCATATGAAGTTGCTTTCGATCAATGATTTGTGAATCAATGTTTCTGGGGCTATCATTTAGCAGTTTGACATTATGAAATATTGACCGCTTCTGAGATGTTGCAACCTTGTATACTAATGCAAGGCACGAAAAGCTAAAACACCTGTATCAAAAAAAGACAAGTTCCATATTGTTTCTGTAAAACATAGATATTAAGTGTCCAAAGTAAATTGCCATGTAACAATTCCCGGGATGGAAACTGATAACAGGTGTGTTATTCTAATGCCACTTTAACTAGAGAAATCGCAAGTGTCCAATAAAACCAGGTCAAATATTGCTGTCTCATACTCTGGATCAAATACTATCTTCGCTTCCCGTCTTCCCTCTCTCTGTGGATATATTTATTGCTTTTTGTTAGATGGCTTTGAAAACATGAAATGAGATCTGTACTTTTTAGAACCTGAAAAGTGATATGAAAATTAGAGATATTTGACATTAATGGAGTCTCATTTTTTGGCTTTTGCAGCACTAGCAATTGTTCACTAATTATTTCCAGCGCTGTCTGCTATTGTGGCAAGTCTAGCATTTCTATAAATAGCATGGGGGGAACCGTGTTTGCTCTTGGATTTAATGAGAGCTGCTGTTGAGGGAGAGGTATGTTATTGCAAGCAGCTGACAACTAACCTCTGTACCTTTTGGAAAGACTGGCTGGGAAGTAGTTCAATTTCAGGTTTAAGATTCCGCTTCAGGAACTGTTTTAGTGTTGACAGATATGGCCCTGAAAAAAAAATCAATTGTACAGTCTCTGGAATGTGCAAAGCACCTTTCTCCAGATGCTGCAAAATGTCGGCTGTAAATAACAATCTAGGCATACGTTTTACAACATAGATGTGAAAGCTCCTTGTGTGAGAACGTTTCAAAGCAGGTGCATGCTCTGTGCCTCCCTGTTACCATGACAACACTATAGATAAAGGATATTTCATTTCATGGTTTTCATAGGTAGGTGGATTTCTTAATTGTACTTTGCTTGTTACAGCAACAACAATGTCATTGTTATGTAATATTTCAATCTAGTGCCATGTTGCCCCCTCCAGTAACATCTTTTTTACATTTTGTCTGTTAAAATACATATGAACAGGGTATTGAATACTGCAGAGCTCACTTTGTTTTGGTGACATTTGCAAATCTCTTTCTCATTGTTCATCAATGGCATAAGAATAGCTTTAGCCCAGATTTGTCTCTGCCATGTGCCACTGAATGTCAGCTATAGTTTATTTATCAAATAGTAGCTTAATTGAAGACATCACTTGTCCCTGCTCGGAAAAAAAATCTAAGCAAGGCGAAATGAAAGGATTTAACCTTTCACGAGTGGTGGAATTTATTAAAGATTAATCAATGGCTATGGCCACACATGGAGATCCCCCTACTGTTATTTACTTTGACTGAACATAACAAATACACATACATCCTTGTACAGGATCTACCCTGGGAAATTTCAACCAATTTGGCTTGTGTAGATAGATAACTCTTGCATGGTCTATCATATCTGTCTATCATATCTTGTAAGCCTGTGGGTCTGTAGATTGATGAATGTCATATTTCATAATACTCTGCAAAATAGCTTTTACCTTTTTTAGGCAGTTTATGTCTGTAACCATAGACAAACATAGCATACAGTTACCAACAAGCTAATCACTGATTTTAGTTATTACTAAGCAAGGTGTTTATGATCTATATTATATCCATTTATCCATTTTCTTCTCATCTGTTACTGTCACTTGACAAATATGCACAGATAACAGAGGAGGTCAATGTTATAGAAATGGAAATAGCTAGCTATCTAAAGGCTAAATGGAAAACACAATGGGGCAGATTTATTATGCCCTGTAAACCGTATTCTTAACATGACAAATAGAATTTTTAGACAACACCAGTTTGAGGTACATATAACATTTTGTTTTTATTAGTGTTTTTGGGGTCACTCTGGGGATTAAATGGAATTCTGCCCACTAAAGGCACATGGCCCATTGGGGGATTCATCGGTCCATAATTTCTCTCCCCTAGAGATGGGCGAATCGACTCGTACTGAGCCAGGATTGACCCGAATATTCCAAATTGTTCAGTTTTTAACAAACCCGAACAATTTGGAATTCATCTCGGGCGAACTAAAATAGCCACCGCAAGTAAATTATTATACTCTGGGAGCTCTTCAGGGCCCAGAGTATAATAGCTGGTGGCCCAAATTAGGTGACAAAAATAAAAAATAATTATACCCACCTTCCATTACCTCTTATGGGCTTCCTAACATTGTATCAGACAGCTCCTTTACTATGAGAGTAATACAGTGAAAACACACAAGCATAGAAAAAAACACTTTATTGAAAGAAAGAGCCCACACATACCTCTTTGACCATTGTATTAAAATAAATAAAAGCTGGTCTGAGGTAACACTCAAATTCAAAGTAGTCAAAATGATCTAGGGAACCTGCAATAATAATAATAATAATAATAATAATAATTTTTATTTATATAGCGCCAACATATTCCACAGCACTGTACAATTTGTAGGGTTCAAGTACTGACAAAAAGATACATTACAAAGAAATATTCAATTCACACACTGTGGGACTTAGGGCCCTGCTCGCAAGAGCTTACAATCTATGAGGTAGAGGGGGTGACACAAGAGGTAGCAGGGGCGGCAACAGACGTAGCGGTGCTTGTACGATGGTCAGACAATTGTGTAATAGAGGTTATTGTCATTACACATATATAAAGCTGTATGAGCTGTCACCAGTCATGTCCTGTAACGTGCAGTTGGTGCCTGGACATATAAAGTTAGTCTGATACGGCATCATATCCTGTGAGGTAATGCAGAAGTGTGAACAGAGGGGACGTTTTAGGGATTCTAACTACGGAAGGGTTTACATTAGGAGTTGTGATAGGCCTGTCTGAAAAGATATGTCTTTAGTTTATGCTTGAAGCTGTGAAAATTGGGGGTTAATCTAATAGTCCAGGATAGAGCATTCCAGAGAAGTGGTGCAACTTGGGAGAAGTCTTGTATACGAGCGTGGGAGGTTCTGATAATAGAGGATGTTAGTCTTAGGTCATTGAATGAACGGAGAGTATGGGTTGGGCAATAGACAGAGATGAGGGAGGAAATGTAGGGAGGTTAAACATTATGGAGACCCTTGTGAATGAGGGTGATAAGTTTATATTGTATTCTGCAATACAAAAGTAGGGCCACCATCAGGACAGTAATGGTGGTACTGCCATGAGGGGCCCAGTAACAGATCTAATGGAAGGGGGCCCACCAGGGAAACATGGAGACTGATTGAGATAGGCAGCAACTGGCTAAGCTGTGGCCACCTGCTTCATTAGTATTCGCTGCATGGGGCTACTGGAGAACTTTACACTCTGCGGCAGCCACTGTGGAGCATTATACTGTGTATAGGGCCACTATGGAGCAGTACACTGTTTGTAGGAGATAATAAGGAGCATTATACTGTGTGGAGCATTGTAATATGTAGGGACTGCTGGGGAACATCATACTGTGTGTAGGCCAATGAGGAGCATTATACTGTGTATCGGGTCACTGGGGAGCATTATGCTATGTGTAGGGGTTATTGGGGAGTATTATAGTGTGTGGTGGGCTAGTGGGGAGCATTATACTGTGTGTGGGTCTACTGAGACCTGTCTATGAAAAACCCATCCCGAGCCATGTAGCTTGCCCACCCCAGACAGGACGTGAGATGGTAACATACGTCTTTATGGGACCTTAAAAATCCCTGATGGCAGCCCTTAATAAAGCAACAGAAGGAAAAGAGATAGCAGCATAAAAAAATGTACAATTCTTTCTTCTGCCATGCACCAGAATACAAAATACAGGTCTATGACCTAGAGTTACAATTGAATGTTACCACGTGCTGTAGTTTCTATTCCCCTGCATTATTAACACATTTTTTCCACATAATGTCAGTTAGTGCAAGGACTCCTAAAGCTTCACAGGAGTGCGCCATCAATTTAAGAGATTTTTGCTCACCGTTCTTGTGATCATTTTGACCCCATGGAGTGAGATTTTGCGTGGAGCGCCTGATTGAGGGAGATTATCAGTGGTCTTGTATGTCTTCCATTTTCTAATTATTGCTCCCACAGTTGATTTCTTCACACCAGGCTGCTTGCCTATTGCAGATTCAGTCTTCCCAGCCTGGAGCAGGTCTACAATTTTGTTTCTGGTGTCCTTCCACAGCTCTTTGGTCTTCACCGTAGTGGAGTTTGGAGTGTGACTGTTTGAGGTTGTGGACAGGTGTCTTTTATACTGATAACAATTTCAAACAGGTGCCATTACTACAGGTAATGAGTGGAGGACAGAGGAGCCTCTTAAAGAAAAAGTCACAGGTCTGTGAGAGCCAGAAATCTTGCTTGTTTGTAGGTGACCAAATACTTATTTTCCACCATAATTTACAAATAAATTCTTTAAAAATCAGACAATGTGATTTTCTGGATTTGTTTTCTCATTTTGTCTCTCATAGTTGAGGTCTACCTATGATGACAATTACAGGCCTCTCTCATATTTTTAAGTGGGAGAACTTGCACAATTGGTGGCTGACTAAATAATTTTTTTCCCCACTGTATATTCCAGTCACTGCAAAATTCAACATGATGGCTTGCACTCAGGCTTGGTTCTAGGTTCAGCCTTACTTTTTATGAAAAACCCCTTAAACAATTAAACATTTAATAACAATTGTAAGGTAAATGTGTTATTGAGTCTTAGCAGTTTTAAATGCAGCGGTACAGTGACAATCTTTGTATATTTACTTTCAGGTGAAGTTCCCATCTGTTAACATGTTCTAGATAAGCATCTGGTCTCACAGCAGCATAGAATAAATAAACTTCAGTAAATCAGGCAGTATAGTTACACTATGTCTACATGCAATAGTGTTCCTTCAAAATATCCTTTTTTGATTTTGGATTTTCAAGCTTCTCAGCATGAGAATTAATAAAATCAACAAGAGAGATTCATGGATTTGTCATGTTATTGAGGATATAAAGAAAATAAGTTCAGTATTTATGCATTTTAGCATGCTACATTATTTATAAGATCTATTTAAAGGGAGTCTACCACCTCCCTCAAGCATAGTCAGCTGTCACCACAGTGTTACAGAGCACATTACAGTGATAAACATACCTTTGTTATGTATGTCACTTTTGTGGATTTGGAGAAAAATAACTATGAATTCTTATCTAAGTAAGGCAAATGAGGCAGTTGGTGCACTGGGGGTGGGCCTAGGAGAGGTGGGTAAAAATAACAAACATTTATATCTCAGTTATTGCCTCACCTCTCCTGGGTGCCTGGCAATCCCCCACCCAACATCCTCTTCAACCAGTTTTTTTTTCTGGGGGCTGAGGCTATCAATAGTCTTGTTAGTGGGTGGAAGGGGTTTTTTGTTTTTTTTTTTACTCACCTCTGCTGGGCCTCTACTTATTATGCTCAGACCCCAGAGTATAATAATAGCAGTTCTGATTGCTAAACAAGTTGAAATGAACCAGACCTGAAATGAACCAGAGGGCCGAACGTGCCGAATTTTCATCTAAATTAATCTTGTGAGGTTCGTTCATTTCTAATATTCACATGTATTACTAAGTAATGAAAGAAAAGTTATAATTACAACTATGCTAAAATAACAGTCAATGGGCATGTGGAATTTTATTTCCCTTGTCTGGCTCTTACTAACTTTATATTAATTCTTCAACTAAGATTTTATGCTCATGTGTACATGCAGCAGATTTGTTTTGCTTAAATTTCTGCAACTTTACATTCATTTGAATAAGGCCAGCAGAAATCCATATACATACTTCAAAAACAGCTTTATTCTAATGAATGTTGAATATACCCTATTATGAAATCATACATCTCTTTAACCTATTCCCACTCTGCAACATACTATTACGTCGTACTGAGCATATTATTACGTCGTACTGAGTTAACACTCAGCACTGCAATAGTACAAAACAGATCTGTTACAGGCACATGACCTGTATCTGATACATCGCTTCTGGATTTTGGATTTATTACACACATACCAGAAAATGCTACCAACAAAAACTACAATTTGTCCTACAAAAAAGAGCCCTCACAACTCCATCAACTGTAAATGTAAAAAAGTTATGAACGTCTGGACTTATGGAGTTTGAGAATGAATGCCAAAAATAAATACAAAACACAAAAATACATTACATGGACCTCAAAAAAGTTAATAAAAGCTAATCAAAACAAAATGGTTCCAACTAAAAGTCCAACTCTTCAGCCCTCATATTGTATTCTTCATGACAATGCTGAGCATCTTTTCTTATAACTCTTTGGTGTATGGTTTCTGTTATTCCTGCGTGCTGCTAGTTGAGTATGCTTCTCTACGCAAGTCTAACACTATTCAATCAATAATGCTAATGCTAGACGGTGTAGGAGAAGATGATAAAACCCTGTTGTCAATTTATAAATAAATAATAATTGAGAAAAGGCACAACACAGAAATTAAAATAGATGCTCAAGAAATATTACTTAATAAAGATTGACTAAAATAGATATATCAGCAGTGGTA
Organism: Leptodactylus fallax; assembly: GCA_947044405.1. Classification (NCBI taxonomy): domain Eukaryota; kingdom Metazoa; phylum Chordata; class Amphibia; order Anura; family Leptodactylidae; genus Leptodactylus; species Leptodactylus fallax. The sequence goes on along the minus strand of CAMRHE010000010.1, from coordinate 8,784,600 downwards.
AAAAGTTTTCTTAAATCATTTAATGCAATCCACAGTATCCTCAATAGGGGCATCTATGAGGTTCCTTCTTTTCCTTCAATGGAACCCCTGTTACAAAAATGCAGGATGAGTTGTAAAAAATGTGAGGCTTACCTTTGTCTATAAATTTTTAAGAGTAAAATATAGCAAAAACAATATAAATTTGGTTTCTCCATAATTGAATTGACTTCAAGAATAAAGTTAGCATATCATTTTTGACTGCACAACGAATGCATAAAACAAAGCCCAAAAAACTATTGCAAATTTTTCCCATATTAGGCTAAGGTCCCACATAGTGAGCCGCAGCCAAAAAGAAAAAGACTGCAGCCGAAAAGCATCACGTTTTTTTTGCAGCGCTTTTCCCAGAAAGTCTGCAGAATTTTCCTCTGTGGACTTTCTGTTCCTATTATACCTATATGGAAACCGCCAGCGTTTTTTTTTCCACAGCATTTTTCAGTGCGCATTTGCTGAATTTTTTTCAGCGGATTTTATTCCCTTATTAAACCTATACAGAAAATACCAGCATTTCCGCTGGTATAATTGACATGCTGCGATTTACAAAAACATTTCAGTTTTTGAAATCGCAGCATTTCCGCTGCAGATTTTTTGAAAATTGCAGCATCTCAATTATACCAGTGGAAATGCTGGCATTTTCTGTATAGGTTTAATAAGGGAAAAAAATACGCTGAGAAAAATTCAGCAAATGCGCACTGCAAAATTTTGTGGAAAAAAAAACGTGATGCGTTTCCGCAGCGTTTTTTTCTGCAGCGTTTTTCTTTTGCTGCATTTCGTTATGTGGGGTCTTATCCTAAATGTGAACACTTCATACATAAAGAAACTCCCACACATTTAGCCTTGTAGACAAAATTAAAACTTTTTCCAGTGTTTCCTGAGCAACAATTTGACAAAATGACCACACTAATGTTCCTATAAAATCACACTCTTATTGGAAAGAAGAGCATAACACATACCAAATAAATGTTGCAGAATAGTCTATTCAGAGGAGTGTGCAGAGTCTCAGAGCACCAATTAATTACTGCAAAGCTGCATAGATAGATTTGTCCACGCTTTTATTTTAGCATTCAATTCAATAGCTTCAATATGGATATCTGATTTTCTGATGAAAAAAAAGAGTGCAGTCCTATTCCTATGAAAAACTGCAATGTAATTCAAATATCTCCAAAGGGAGAACATTGTAAAGGAGAAAACTCACAGAAAGCATGATACATACTTTGTAAGTTATATTAAATACTAAAAGACATATATACAGGACAGACCAAAAGTTTGGACACACCTTCTCATTCCAAGAGTTTTCTGTATTTTCATGACTATAAAAATTGTAGATTTACACTGAAGGCATCAAAACTATGAATTAACACATGTGGAATTGTATACTTAACAAAAAAGTGTGAAACAACTGAAAATATGTTTTATATTCTAGGTTCTTCAAAGTAGCCACCTTTTGCTTGGATTACTGCTTTGCACACTCTTGGCATTCTCTTGATGAGCTTCAAGAGGTAGTCACCTGAAATGGTTTTCACTTCACAGGTGTGCCCTGTCAGGTTTAATAAGTGGGATTTCTTGCCTTATAAATGGGGTTGGGACCATCAGTTGTGTTGTTCAGAAGTCAGGTGGATACACAGCTGATAGTCCTACTGAATGGAGTGTTAGAATTTGTATTATGGCAAGAAAAAAGCAGCTAAGTAAAGAAAAACGAGTGGCCATCATTACTTTAAGAAATGAAGGTCAGTCAGTCCGAAAAATTGGGAAAACTTTGAAAGTGCCCCCAAGTGCAGTGGCCAAAACCATCAAGCGCTACAAAGAAACTGGCTCACATGAGGACCGCTCCAGGAAAGGAAGACCAAGAGTCACTTCTGCTGCGGAGGATAAGTTCATCCGAGTCACCAGCCTCAGAAATCGCAGGTTAACAGCAACTCAGATTAGAGACCAGGTCAATGCCACACAGAGTTCTAGCAGCAGACACATCTCTACAACAACTGTTAAGAGGAGACTGTGTGCAGCAGGCCTTCATGGTAAAATAGCTGCTAGGAAACCACTACTAAGGACAGTCAACAAGCAGAAGAGACTTGTTTGGGCTAAAGAACACAAGGAATGGACATTAGACCTGTGGAAATCTGTGCTTTGGTCTGATGAGTCCAAATTTGAGATCTTTGGTTCCAACCACCGTGTCTTTGTGCGAGGCAGAAAAGGTGAACGAATGGACTCTACATGCCTGGTTCCCACCGTGAAGCATGGAGGAGGAGGTGTGATGGTGTGGGGGTGCTTTGCTGGTGACACTGTTGGGGATTTATTCAAAATTGAAGGAATACTGAACCAGCATGGTTACCACAGCATCTTGCAGCGGCATGCTATTCCATCCGGTTTGCGTTTAGTTGGACCATCATTTATTTTTCAACAGGACAATGACCCCAAACACACCTCCAGACTGTGTAAGAGCTATTTGACCAAGAAGGAGAGTGATGGCTTGCTACGCCAGATGACCTGGCCTCCACAGTCACCAGACCTGAACCCAATCGAGATGGTTTGGGGTGAGCTGGATCGCAGAGTGAAGGCAAAAGGGCCAACAAGTGCTAAGCATCTCTGGGAACTCCTTCAAGACTGTTGGAAGACCATTTCAGGTGACTACCTCTTGAAGCTCATCAAGAGAATGCCAAGAGTGTGCAAAGCAGTAATCAAAGCAAAAGGTGGCTACTTTGAAGATCCTAGAATATAAGACATTTTTTTTACAATTTTTTATAGTCATGAAAATACAGAAAACTCTTGGAATGAGAAGGTGTGTCCAAACTTTTGGTCTGTACTGTATATATTTTTTTTTTATCCACCAGTGGCAATATTTATATTCAGGGTACACACCTGGCCAAGTTACTGGCGATTCAGTCTCCACTTTACCACTTAGTGGATTCCACTGCTTTTTACTAGGAGGTGGTATGCGCTCAGTCTCAATGCAGGATACCTAGCTGCCATTATTTCTCTAGGAAAGCAGTCCCTGCTTGATTTTGCCATGTGGACTTCTCCTTGGATATATTCATGTGGGAAAAGGCGCGTGCCACTGTTGGCACGTGGAACTGCACTTATTTGCAGGAATAATAAATGGATTTCAAGGACCACTGGTTCAATGTTTAGAGTGGCAGAAGCCACAGTCCAGAAACACAACAAGGCCATGTTGAGATGGGGAGAACCAGTTTGTTCCAAACTGTTCAATTTTGAACAAAACCAAATAAATAGAGATTCTTCTTGAACAAACTAAAATGGCCACCGCGACATGCATTGCGCAGTGAAAATACAGAAGTCATACATGTCTGTGAGTCACTGTCACATTCTTGCATCATCTGACATCACCTTGCAGGCAATGGTCAGTGGTAGGTGGAAACCTTACTGTGCTGATGTACATACAGTATATAAGATGCTGTCAGAAGGAATTCGAGGCATTTCAGTGATTGTGGCTCTGTGATTGTCCACAGAGTGTTTTATATTACTTTTACTGACAAAGTCAGTCCTGTTAGTGGGAAATCTTTTCTTAAGGGTATTTTTGCACAAGAGTTTAAATTTTTTTCATTAAAAATATACAAACTGTTGTGCTAACAGCAAAACACTGATTCCGCCTGCACTAATCTAAAAAATTCTTAAGGGTTTTTTTCCATTTCTTAGTTTTTGGGGTTTTTTTTGTCCTGCAGCCTGGTCCATCATATTTTACTATGCTACACTGTTGGTGCCACAGTGTTGGCATAAATAAAAATAAACTTAAATTGAAAAAGGTCCCCACATCAAAAAAAAAAAAAATGCTATTGCATCTTTTAATGCCAATGCCATTTTGATTTCACATCTGCTCCCATAAAGGGATAATTTTGACGGCTTTTTGCTTTGGAAAGCCACTTCTCTTTCATGAATTTTCAACTAGGCACACAGCCAAAAATTTGTCTCCCAAATAACAAGCCTGTAACTAATTTCTCTATAAAACCATTGCTTTGCAATATAACCGCTATGTGCATCCAAAAAACCACAGGCAAGACTTTTCCACACAAAAAAGTGTCATTTTGAGAGCATTTTAAATGTTAAAATGCAAAAAAGCGAGTGGCAGCACAGTGTATGGTTAAACTAGGAATTTGTATCCACTGCTTGCCATCTGTTTTTTCCATAGACATACATGTTACTTTCACTTTCATATAACTTTGCCTGTGCTTGCCTTAGAGAACTAGAAATTGGGTAGATAGGTTCCTAGGAGCTCTGACAGTGTCATACACTATGTTTTAAGCCAATTTAAGCTTAGGGTTGTATCAAACTTGTTCAACCTGAAACGAATCTTGGACCCAAACCACCAGAAAATGAAATAAAATGAATCTTGAGAGGTTTGCCCATCTCTGGGTGCTAGTACTGACACCACCCCATGGCCCAGTTCCAACATCAGGTGGGACCCATCTGCCTCCTGTACCTCCTTTCTGGACCATTTCCCACTCTCAACTTCACCAGGGCAAGCCATTGTGTTCACGCCAGCTCAGTCATTTCATGGCTGTAGTATGAAGCACACATAGCATGACACATGCTGGAGCATCTGTTTGAGCAGCAGATGTGGTAAATTATTACTGCATGCAGCAAACCACAGAGGCAATATGTTGTTTTGAAATTCTCCATTGGAGACTCATAAAGGAAGTGTGTTCTTTAAGAAGGCCACCAAATGTGTCAGCAGCAGGGACAACTGCAGCATCAGTGATGTCAGCCCTTTAATATTTATATTACAGGAAACACAGGCAAACAATGAGAGGTGGAAGAAGAATAACAACTTTTATCTCTTGGTCACTGTCACCGCACAACACTAATTTTATGCCAGAAATTTTTCTTGAAATCCTGTGCATTGTCACTATTCTTATGCTGTATTGCTGTGGCCTTTGCTCTCATAAAGGGATGATGGGCAGGACAGTCCATGATTCCTTCTGGCTCCCAAGTATTGTTCTCACCAGAGAAGATGTTCTATAATTTTCAGCTGGCAGGCCAGGCATACAAACAGTGTGCCAGAATCTTTTCTTGAAATTCTCTAAATTGTTACTCTGTCAGTGCTGTGTTGTTATGGTATTTGCTCCCATAAAGTAATGAAGAGCAGGACAGTCCAGGTTTCTTATGGCCCCCAAGTGTTTTTCTCATCAAAGACGATATTATAGTTTTTCAGCTGGCAGGTCAGGCTTTCTAACAGTGTGCCAGAATACTTTCTCAAAATTCTGTAAACTGTCACTCTGCCCATGCTATGTTGCTCTGGCATTTGCTTCCTGAAAGGGACGATGGTCAGGATAGTCCTGTTTCTCTTCTGGCTGTTGTTTTCATTAGAGAGGATAGTCCAGCTTTTTAGCTGGCAGACCATGAACTGACAACGTGCCACAGTCTTTTCTTGAAATTCTGTAATTGTGTTTCCTCTACCTCCAATGCTGTGTTGCTGTGCCATCTGCTCCTATACGGGGATAATTTTTGGTAACTTGTTTTAAAAAATTATTTCTTCCGTTTCAACTAGCAGGCAATCCTAGCATGCTAAAAGTCAGCCACAAATTTTTCTTTAAATTCTGTAGCTGCCACTACAGAATTGCTGTCATGTTTGTATAATAACAAAAAACACCATTGTTTCTTCCAATAACAATGCCATGTTGGTCTGCATTCTATTCCCATAAAGGGATGATTTTGTGGTGGCCTTTTTCTGGAAAGTGACATCTTCATCATCATTTTTAACCAGGTACATTGTCATAAATTTTTCTTCTAAATAACAAATCTATTACAAAAATGGGCAATTTTTTTTTCTTGTATAAAACCATTACTTTTTCCAACATTAACCATATGTTTTCCCATAGACACACATGTCACTGTCACATGCACATAACTCTGACTGTTTACCTTACGGAGCTAGAAATGGGCTAGAGAGTCCTAGGAGCCCTGACAGTTGGCATAGCTGTTAAAGGTTCTGTTTTTGAAGGTCACATTTTATTTTAAATAGGGTGTAATAGAAAAAAATGAAAATTATACCATTGTTTCATGGATTTAGTTATTATGCCTAAACTGTGTGGTAAAAATGACCTGTTAACTTTATTCTGTAGGTCAGTATGGTTACAGCGACATTTAAATAGTTTATTTAAGACTTTATTACTTACTTCTGAAAAATAAGAAGCTTTGAGAAAAGTTATTTTTCATTGCAACATTTTGACTTGCATAAGTTTTTTTATATTCTATTGCCAGGCCTGTGTAAGGACTATTATGATCACTATTTATTTAATTTATTTATTTTTTTGTGGGGGCAATTAACCAAAAAGAGTGATAAATGCAGGGCTTAATATGAATACTACTGTGGCATTAGACCCCTGGCTATTATGACAACAAATTGAGGGTCCTCTCCCTTTCACATTACTTCTCAGATGATGCTGTTGCAATTGACCAAAGAATTTGAGGCGTTACATGTCCATGATCAGATATTGTCAGCAGATGTCTGCTGTGTAACAAAGCTAGCACCTGACCTATATGACGTGGGCTCAATAGCTCATTTTTTTTCCATATTTTCCCTTCCTACTTCCCCCACACATGTGTGTTGGATGTAAGCAAGGTGTTAATAAAACATCAGATAATAGGTTACACAATCCTACACAAGCTGTTTTAGAAAAATGTACTTAAAAGTCACATGATAATTTCTTTTTTATCATAGGGTTATGTTTACCAAAGAATAATTTAAAGAAAAGGAATTTTTAAATTTTGTTTCTAATAATTTTTTATGTTTACTTTACTTGCTATATTATACTGTTTATATTCTCTCTGCTGGATGTTGAAGCTTCCATTATACAGCATTATAGTTTATTGATACAACAATGTTTTGTATGACTGCATTTTTAGTTGTTATATGCAAAAGTAGTTTTCTTATTTTTGCCAAATGTGCCATTGCATAGCTGATGAAGTTAGTGTTAAGCTCCAAAACAAAATATTCTATTGAAAAAAATACTAAAAACTTAGAAAATAAATAGCGAGCAGCAGTGTTCATAAACAGCTCCCTGTAGCGCTTTAACTGGTCCCAGCTTTGCTGTAATACAAGCAGAATGCCGAATATTATTCTACAAAACAGAATACATTTGAGAAACCTCACAAGCAAACTATACTGGGTACTTTTATTTCCATTGTCACATGCATTGACTTAATATGAAACATTTGTATCGTCTTGTAAAGTAATATTACCAGTAGAAAACACATAAAAATAACAGATATTTGCTAAGGAACCTGTTTCAGTAAAATTCTACTTTTAATTTAAAAGTAATAAAAGGATTTTATAAACCATTCTTTTTGTTTATGGGGTTATTTTCTGGAATGTTCTTGTTTTTCATAAGCAAGATCTCAGACTATTTGTATTAAGTCCAATAAACATTTTTCTTCTTTTTGCTTTTTTAAAATGCATTATTGGTTGGGTAAATAAATACCTGTTTATGAACTTAGATATAAAAGGTTATTCACTGCCTATGTTATAGCAGATATAATAAGCACATTCAAGCCTATACCCACAGTACATTGGCATAAATAAACAAGATTCCTTTTATACCAAGGTAGAAACACTTACAGTAAAGTTTCACCTGATTATTGCATCTTAAAATAAAAATAAATGTTTCGATGAATATCTGTATTTATAAACCACATGAATATATAAATACAAACCTATAACAAATCATTGTAATCAAGGAATGTATTACTATAATTCATTCCTATTAATATCAAGAACACTGTGTATGTATTAAAGGGGTCTCCTGCGATATTATATATTCAGGGAAAGTAATAGGCTTGGTAATGGTAGATCTTTATGAAATAATGTAATTGGCAGATATGTGGCCAGACCTTGTGAAATTTGTTTTGCAAACATTTGCAAGGTTCACCCGCAAGTTTTGCTTCTTTCAGTCGGAACTGGAAGTGCTATTTATATATTCTAGGGACTTTCTTGCATCAACGCATCATGATGTCGACTTGCCCACTTAACCATCAAGGCCCAATTACAGGCGTCACCAATAACTCAGGGCTTCTAAAGTCACCCAGAAGGCCAGAAAAGGCCCAAAGAGCATTGAATGTCACCAGGAGAGGTATGAATGTTTATTATTATTAGGCACCTCTGCTAGGCCTCTAATTATTATAGTATGAGTTGGTGGTGAATGGATGGTGAACTGCAAAACTTTTGAGTTCGGTCCAACTTGATATTTTTGGAAAGTTTGTGATGAACTTGGCTTGTTACTAACTGGTTTGCTCATCTCTAGTAGCTACATTTTATCTGTTAATGATGACTAAAGGAAAGAACATATAAATAGAAGTAGCAGGAAAACTGTGGTAGCAGTTCAGTCACCCTTTATAGGCATGAACTACAGGCAATGTGTTTTGAGCCTGTTGTGAGAAAAAACACATTACAAATGTCTGTTGCTGTTGTAAGAAAAAAATATATTTTAGTGGTCTTAAATAGATGGACACTTTCTTGGACATTTCACTGGGCTGTATTGATTTTGGTATGATAATATGTAAGGTTGGGTTCTTGCTGAGAATATTCTACACAGATGACAGAGATAATGATGCCTATTGCTACAGTAAATATTAGAGACAGGCATATATTTAGGTTTATCAGTATACATGAATGATGTCAGCAGGTGATTTTAAGAAGACTTGTTAATGTGTAAGGATTTTCTTGGTAAATATGAATAATTCTATTTTACCTGATCTGGCCACTTGCTAAAATAAGGTATATGAAACTAGGTTTCTTTAAACTGGAAAAATGTTTGAGCAGTTGTCAAGTCTCTTTTGCTACCATATTGATGCAGCACCCATAATGGATGTGGACCTATAAAAACCAGTTATATTTATTCAATCCTGTACAATCTTATTAAGAGTGGCTTCAGTCATCAAGTGGCAAAAGTGGGATGTTCATAATTAACTTAAAGCAGGTGTTTATGTTTTACTTTGCTCTACTCATCCCATGAATAGAAATGAGCGAACCTTTCAAGGTTTGTTTCGTTTTGGGTTCAGATGGTTCGAAACCAAGATTCATTTTGAGTTGAACAAGTTTGGTATGAATCACATCTTAAATTGGCTTAAAAACTAATGTAGAGCACTCTTAGGGCTCCTAGAAACCTTTTTATTCAATTTATAGCTCTTTAAGGCAAACACAGCGATGTTATGTCAAAGTGAAAGTGACATGTACAGTATATCTATGGAAAAAAATAATGGTAAAGCAGTAGATACAAACTTTGACCATACACTGCGCTGCCACTTGTTTTTACGCATTTTCAAATTGAAAATACTCCAAAAATTACCTTTTTTTGGGAAAAAGTTGCTTTCCCATTTTTTTTTTTTTTACACACATGGCAGTTATATTGCAAAAAGCAATGTTTTTTTTTGTAGAAAAATATGATGGCTTGTAAATGCTACAGGCTTAGGCCCGGTTCACATCTGCGTTCAGGTTTCCGTTCTGGGAGTCCGCTTGGGGACCCTCCGAACGGAAACCTATACACATAAAAAAGTGGTTTACCTGGGAAACCCACGGACCCCATAGACTATAATGGGGTCCGTGTGGTTTCCGCTCGGTTTCCGCACGAAGCAAGTGGAGAGGAAAGTGCTGCTTGCAGTATATGTGAGGTTTAAGAAAGACCCTACCCTGGAATTTAAACGCCAAATTAAAAATGTCATAGAATCTGCTTTGGCTTTGGGTTCGATTGATTGTAAATTAGCTGAATTTTTGGTGATATAACATCCATCTATACCAGTCCTTTATGCCCTCCCAAAAATCCACAAGGATCTTAATAACCCTCTGGGGGCCCAATTGTGTCAGGAACAGGCTCAATTTTTATTAATATTGCAATTTTTTTAAAATAAAGTCTTGAGATGCCTCGCGATTAGCGCAAAATCTTACATATTAGGTACTAGTGACTATTTGAAAAAACAAAAGCTATGGTGAACTATACGGATGATATGTGGCTTGTTTCTTTTGACGTTGTGTCATTATACACATTTACTAACCATGATGCTGGTTTGGAGGCAATTGCCTTAGCCTTGGCTGATGCTGGGCACTATATAGTGGATACAGATTTCATCCTCACCCTTCTGAAGAATTATTTTCTTTTTGGGGGTGATTTCTATCTACAGAACAGAGCAGAAATTTTTTATACATCTACCCACTGGAATCATGTCTGGTGTTGGCTAAGGTATATAGATATTTTTTTGATTTGGGTAAGGGCAGAAGATGAGCTTATTAATTTCCATAATGAATTGAACATGATTGTACCCAACATTGGATTTACACTTGTTTATTCAAAGAAAGAGATACAATTTTTGGATACTCTGATTTACGTTGAATAAGGAAAATTAAAATCTGATATTTTTGTCAAACCGACTGATTGGAACAGTTTATTGTTATTCCAGAGTGATGAACCCAAAAGAATGATTGAATCTTTACCATGGAATCAATTGCTACGTGTGAGATGGAATTATTAGTGATGATTCCAGGGTTAATAGTAGAATTGATGAAATGTGTTTCAAATTTCAAAAGGTGGATACAGGGAGTTGATAAGGATAGCTTTTTTCAGAGAGGTGGAGAGTTAAGGAATCTTATGAACCTTCATAAAAGCTCAATTCATAAAAAGAGGATTGAATTACCAGTTCAAAGGCTTATTGTTGATAAAAAAAAAACATATGGCTGAAGAACTTCGATTCCTTGTGTTGCATCATATCCCATAAAAGCGTAGGGTCGGTGACCAACAATAGGAATTAAAACATAGAGTGTTAAAATGGATTTATTCATAAAATACATTACAACCCAAGGGGCTCCCATGGGCTATGAAGATTTTTTGTGGCATTAAATGACTATTTTAGTGTCTATAGCTCTGTCTATTTCTCATTTGTTTGAATTTTTGATCTAATTGATTAATAAAGGCTCTTAATTGCATTATGATCTTGGTGTCTTATAAAGACTTGTTTGGACAACGAGTTTAATATATTATAAGGGCTTTACTGTTACTCACAGAGGGGTGTTCTGTCCCAGGAGGGATGACATTTACCTACCATATTCTTGGAGCAGGGAAACGTGTGGGTCGCTGGTGCAATCCATTCTCTCCCTTGCTCAGGACAGTGCCCTATATGATTTTCTATGTAAAACATGTCTATGTTCCTTTGTGTGTCTATTTTGACATATCTCTACAAATTTTTACATTATGGTATTTATGTGGTTAACTAGATCTTGAAAAATTTGAGGTCCTTTAATTATTGCTATATTTATTGCATATATGCCTGGGAATTTGACATTGGGGTATCTGTGTTTGTATACCTGACATATTAACTTATTTAATAATTCTATCTTTAGGGATATCTATAAAAGAATTCCTTTGCCAGGTTTCTCAGCTAAACTAAATCTTAGAAAACAATATTCTGGCTCTGGAGCTAATAATTATGATAGCTGTCCAAAGTTTGACATATGAGTGTCTTGTTACTAAGCAACAGGCGTGTTATGTGTGCTCGCATGCGCATTTGCTTGGAGAAGGAATGAAAGACAATCTTTTTGAAGATGTTTTTATGCAATCTGTTTCCTTCCAGGCTTGCTCATGGATCAAAACATATCATCCAAACTGAGATGTGAGCTCACACAAACATGATATAACAAAATCAAAATGTTACAGAAGGAGTGCACTTCCTATAACATACTATGATTTCCAAAATAAATTGCTCACATATCTAATATATTAGTATGATCCAGAGTGGAAAGGTTCACCTATCTGTTACTAAGTTTGACCCAATATACGGCTTGAGAAAGTATTTCCCTCACAGAGTGTAAATTCATCCCATTGGGGATGCACTCTGAAATGCATAGCTTCTAGCTCCAACGTGTTTCAAAGACTGGTTAATCGGGGAGCAGATGAACACAGTGGTGGCCAGGGCCGCATTAACCATAGGGCCAACTGTGCACTTGCAGAGGCCCCTTGGGACAGCGGGACAGTTCTGCATCTGCTGTCCCACTGTTCTGAGCTGCCACAACTTCAACTCATTGGCATCCTCAGGATGCCAGTGAGTTGCATACAATGATGACATCACTTACATCGAGCCTGCTGTGGAGGCAGATAGATGGGGCCATTATACTGTGGGGGCAGATAGATGGTGACATGCTGTGGGGGAATATTGACAGGGACATTATGCTGTGGGGGAAGATAGAGGGGAATATTATGCTGTGGGGGCAGATGGACGGGGATATTATACTGTGGGGATAGCTGAAGGGGACATTATATTGTATGGGGCCACTATGAAGACAATATAATTTGCGCAAGATGGGTATTTCTAAGTGGTGGTGATGGGGGGGCCCACTTATGAAACCTTTGCACTGGGTCCACCAATGTGTTAAAACGGCCCTTTTGGCGGCATAAAGACAGTTTTCAGAGTTTGTCGGTTGTACAAAATGGCTACTGGCAAAAATGTTCCTCGGACTCTTCCCCTTCTACATGTTATATATGGATGAGGCTATTTGTAGCTGTCTTTTTACATCATTCACCAGGAATCTATTTCAATTAACACATCACGATTAAATTTACATGTACATTTTAGATCCAAATGGTTTGTGTTACATATTTTGTATGGTTGAGAAAAGACATAAGTCCATCAGTTTCAACCAGGGCATGAGAAAGGGCATGATATTCTATACATTTCCTTGCTATTTTGCGCTGAAATGCATCTAATCTCTTTTTGAAGCTGTCAGATGTGATTGCTGTGATCAGCTCCTGAGGTAGGCTATTCCACAGATTCACAGTCCTTACAGTGAAGAAGCCTTGTCTGGTCTTGAGATTAAACCTTTTTTTTCTCCAGATGGAGGGAGTGCTCCATTGCCTTTTAAGGGGATTAAATATGGAACAGCTTTTTCCCATATTTCTTGTATGGGCCATTTATATATTAAAGAAATTACATATGTCCATCAATTTCAACCAGGGGATGAGAAAGGGCATGACATTCTATACATTTTCATAAGCACCAATGCTATTTTAAGGTAGTAATAATAATAATAATAATAATAATAATAATAAAAAACTATAGTTATATTTATTTATATAGTGCCAACATATTCCGTGGCACTTTTCAAATCAGAGGACACATGAAAAGACAATATGAGACATTACAATGTGACAAAGAAATAAACATATCAAACAATAGGAGTGAGGGCCCTGCTCACAAGAGCTTACATTCTATGAGGAGATAGGGGGACACAAGAGGTCAGAGGGCTTGTTTGCTACAATGGTCCAGCCATCTTTTAATGGAAACGGTTATGTAACTGAAGCTGTATGAGCCCATCACCAGCCGGGATCTGTGATATAAAGATATACTAAGTGCAAGGAGTGCAGGGTAACTTCTAGATGGAGAGGACAGGATCTGAGGAACAGAGGAGGAAGGATAAAAGGTGTTATTGTTCTACACCTCCTTACACTACATGGTGATCAGGTCACGTCATAAACCTGACCAAAAAGATGTGATTTTAGGGCAGTTTTGAAGCTGCTGTAGTTGGGGATTAATTGGATTGTCTTGGCTAAAGCGTTCCAGAGCACCGGTGCAGCCCAAAAAAAGTCTTGGAGATGGGAGTGGGATGTTCGGATAAAAGAGGATGCAAGTCAAAGGTCATTGGCAGTAGACAGTGATGAGAGAGGAGATATAGGGGGCGCAGTGCTATGGATCGATTTGTGGGTGAGTATGATCATTTTATATTGTATTCTGTGATGGATGGGCAATCAATACATCGACTGACACAAGGTAGATGCCTATGTGTCCCGGTTTGACAGAAAGATGAGTTTGGTGGCTGCATTCAGGACATATTGTAGTGGGGAACGTTTAGTAAGAGGAAGCCCAATTAGCAGAGAATTGCAATAGTGAAGACGATAGAGAATCAGAGTGACAATGAGGGTTTTTGATGTTTCCACGGAGAGAAAAGGGCGAATTCTAGAGATGTTTTTAAGGTGCAGGTGGCAAGAGCTTGCAAGTGTCTGGTTATGTGGGATAAAGGTGAGATCTCAGTCAAATACAACCCCCAGACAGTGGGCATGCTGCTTTGGTGTAATAGTAAGGCCACAGACAGAAATGGAGATATCAGGGTTAGGTTGGTTAGTGGATAGATGGAACACAAGAAGTTCAGTTTTTGAAAGATTCAATTTCAGATAAAGAGAAGACATGATGTTAGAGACAGCAGAGAGACAGTCACTGATGTTCTGTAGTAGTGCAGGGGTGATGTCACGGGATGAGGTACAGTATATTGTTGGGTATCATCAACATAAAGGTGGTATTGAAAGCCAAATCTGCGAATGGTTTGTCCAACTGGGGTTGTGTACAGAGAGAAGAGGAGGGGACCTAGGACCGAGCCTTGAGGAACCCCAACCGCAAGGGGCAGAGGAGAAGAAATAGCACCAGCGAATGATACACTAAATGAGAGGTCAGAGAGATAGGAAGAAAACCATGAGAGAGCTGTATCCCTGAGGCCAATAAAGTGGAGCATAGTGAGGAGGAGTTGGTGGTCTACAGTGTCAAATGCTGATGAGAGATCTAGAAGAATAAGTAGTGAATAGTTAGATTTAGCTGTCAAGAGATCGTTGGAGACCTTTGTGAGGGCCGTTTCTGTAGAGTGTAGTGCATAAAAACCTGATTGTAAGAGGTCCAGAAGAGAGTTAGCAGAGAGATAGCGGATTAGGAGGGAGTAGACCAAGCGTTCCAGGAGTTTAGAGATGAAGGGGAGGTTAGAGACAGGTTGGTAGTTAACAGCACAGGATGGGTCAAGGGAGGGTTTTTTCAGTAGTGGGGTTATGACAACATATTTGAAGAAGGAGGGAGAGATTCCAGAAGAAAGAGAGAGGTTAAAAATTTTAGTAAGGTGAGTTGTAACAGCAGGGGACAGAGACTGGAGGAGGTGCGATGGGATAGGATCACTTGTAGTGGGGCGAGAAGAAGAAAGGAACTGGGAGATTTCTTCTTCTGTTACTGGGTCAAATAATGAGAGTTCACAATTAGGATCAAGGGAGGGAAGGGGACTGATGCTGCTTGGAGATTGGGTTATTTATTAATGGATGTTGTCAATTTTGTCTTTAAAGTATGTGGCCATGTCCTGAGCGCTGAGGTCTGTGACAGGTACCCGTACCTTTGGCACGAGGAGGGAGTGAAAGGTGTCAAAGAGTCGTTTAGGGTTATTGGAGAGAGAAAAGATGAAAGAAGTGAAGTAGGCGTATTAGGTGAGGTGAAGGGCAGAGTTATAGGCTTTGAACATAAACTTGAAGTGAAGTGAAGAAAATCTGGAGATGTGTGAGATTTTCACCATAGACATTCAGCACATCTTGAGCATCGCTGAAGAAAATGTGTTTAAGGAATGTGCCAAGGTTGCCGGTGTCTGTGTTGGGATTTTCAGATGGTCAAGGGTGCTACTTTATCTAGGGTGGCTTTGAGAGTCTCATTGTAGTGTTTGGTGGCCAGTTCAGGACAGGAGAGAGAAGAGATGCGAGACAGTGATGACTGTTGGGTATCTGAGAAGTACTGTGTTTTTACAGGTCGTAGATTTCTGCATGTATGGTAGTAGTATAATGTTGTACCGTGTTAGCCATAGAAAGTAGTGGAAGAGTGAAGAAATCAGGCGATACCTTTTAGAGGCTGAGTATAATTGATAAGTAAGCTTTCGGAAGTACTAGCTCCCTTCATCAGACAGGGCAGAGACTTAGTCAGCGCATAAACTCACACAGATTCAACATTAATAACAGCAGAACAGATCTCCCAGTGGCCGCACATTTCTCCGGAGAAAACCACTCTATTGAAGATTTGCGGGTTGTGGTTTTAATGGGACATTTTAAGACACAGAATGAGAGGAAAGAATGGGAGTACAAGTTAATGCAAAAATTTCAAATTCTGCAATTTGGACTTAATATTCATGCCAGCTTCATGTCACACTATGTATGACCTGTGAGGGTCACAAATCACCACCTGATTACAGATAGATAACAGATCCCTCTGTCACACACCACAAATTTTAGTCTGTTTATTTCCTGACCTGTTGTAAATAACTTCTCTACGTATATTGCATTTTGTTATTCCAAGATCCTTTTGAAGATCCATGTCTTGTGTATGTATAAATAGTGTAAATTTTCAGTTTCTAGTATTACACTATGTCTGATGCAAGGGAGCTAGTACTTCCGAAAGTTTACTTATCAAATATACTCAGTTAGCCTCTAAAAAGTATCGCCTGATTTCTTCACTCTTCCACTGCATGTGT
This sequence comes from Leptodactylus fallax, assembly GCA_947044405.1. Taxonomy (NCBI): domain Eukaryota; kingdom Metazoa; phylum Chordata; class Amphibia; order Anura; family Leptodactylidae; genus Leptodactylus; species Leptodactylus fallax. The sequence continues at coordinate 8,768,315 of CAMRHE010000010.1, read as the reverse complement.
GGTAGGTCAGTGTGTTTTTCGAAGGAAAAAAGCCTTTCATGGTAAAGGAAAGAAGGTTGTGATCGGAAATTGGTAGGCAAGCATTAGTAAAGTCAGAGACAGAACAGAGCCGTAAGAAGACCAGGTAAGTTTGTAAAAAAGCAGCAATTCAAGACAAAAGACATGCAGTGAACATGGTGAGACAATTGTATTTAGAAACGTACAAGTTTTTTGGAGTGGTTATTCAGCTGTTCTGTCTTCTGCCCTGTCTAACTGCCACGAGTAACTGCAGCTTCTACACACTTGTGATGGAATCACACTTAGGATTCAATTGCATCGTGCCAACCCTAGCACTTGTGCCTCCCCTATTACTATATCTACTTATATAGGATACATATGTTTAGATGTAGCGCTAAAGTAGCTCGTAAAACAATTAATCAATTAACCTCAACATATGAACTAAGCAAGCTATGCACAGAAAGACTAACAGGCTTGCAGGCCTTCAAGCATCTACAAATACAACATCAGATGATTTAGGATAATGGGAGTTGATGCTATACCAGGATTTAAAATTTTGCACAGATGAGGAGATGGGTTCAGCAGACAGACAGATAGTATGGAGTATGTAGTTTATGCCATACCTGAAGAGAGAGATGAGATAAATATTAGATCCATGCCATGAGAAACTGCAGCTTCTACGCACTTGTGATTGAATCACACTTAGGATTGAATTGCATCGCGCCCACACCAGCACTCGTCATTTCAAGTTTTTTAAGGTTTATCATGTTTATCATATTTTATAATGTATTTATTTTATGTTCAGTATATATTTTATAAGGTTTATCATATCTTCCCTTAAATGCCTCTTCTTCAGACTAAACAGACTTGCATATTCCAGATGGGGCCAAACCAAGGACTTATAAAGTGGTAATATTACCTACCTGTCCTGCGAGTCCATACCCCTTTTAATACATGACAATATCCAGCTGGCCTTAGAAGCAGCCAATCGACATTGCATGGTGTAATTTAACCTATGATCTACATATACACCCAGGTCCTTTTCCACCAGTGGCTCTCCCAGCTTTACACCCCAGGACATATGTTGCATGCACATTATTTTTACCCAAATGCATAACTTTACATTTATCCAAGTCTTTTTGTAACCTACGTACATCCTCAATAGACTATACTGTATTGTACTATACTGTGTTATGCAAGGTGATATATTTTTGGAAGCTGGCAGATGTCCCTTTCCAAAGGATAAAGATGTCATCGAAGTACCTTAGCCAGAGGCAGATATGATCTTGCCACTGGCTGAGGTTATTGGAAGCCAATATATTGGCCTCCCACCTGCCCAGGAGCAGATTTGCGTAAAAGGGAGCACAAGGGCTCCCCATTGCAGTGCCCCTGAGCTGGTGGTAGCAGTGGCCATCAAACACAAAAAAAGTTTTTTTTTTTTAAGCAGAATTCCAAAAGATTCACTATGAATTTATTTTGGGATCCAAAACATATGACTCATATAGTAAGATAGTATTCAACTGCCTTAAGGGGTTGTCCGGGAAAATAAGAATAACCACTAAACCCCCCACCTAACTTCTAATTTACTTATATTAAAAAAAATCTATAATTACCCATACTACTCATCACATGACCGACCCAGGAACACTTTCTGATAATTCGGTGACATTCCGTTTCCCCATTTCCAAAATGGAACGTTACCATTACTCTTCCCCCCCCAGCCCCATCTCTACTTACGTGATTTCCTTTCGGGGAATGGCTCCTCCCCTCTTCCTCTTTGCAAGTGCGTGCGCAGTCTGGAGGTGCCTGTGACACATGTGCAGTAGAGATGGCACTCCATCACTACTGAGCAGGCGTCAGAAGTACTTCTGGACTCTGCACGCACTAGGAGAGTGGAAGAGCTGCGTCTCCAGCTTGCGAACAGTGAAAAGGAGGAGCAGTCTCACAGAGAGGAAGACAGGTAAGTGGGGTGGGTTGAGTTAGTTAGTTGGGTAGGGCTAGTAGTGGGCAGGATAGCTAGGGAGACAAGGAAGTGGTGTAATGGAGTGAGAGAGGAGGGGGGACAGTGAGAGGGAGGTAGTGTGGAAGGTACACAGGAAGCTACACAGCAGGAAGCTACACTATGTAAACAAATGCAGAAGATGCCAGGAACTCCCAGAGAAATCCAGAAATCATTCAAAACACTGCTAAAGGTATATGGGTATACAGTCATGGCCAAAAGTTTTGAGAATGACACAAATGTTATATTTTCACATGATCTGCTGCCCTCTGGTTTTTATGTGTGTTTGTCAGATGTTTTTATCACATACAGAAATATAATTGCATTCATATTATGAGTAACAGAAGCTTATATTGACAGTTAGAATGAGTTAATGCAGCAAGTCAATATGTGCAGTGTTGACCCTTCTTCTTCAGGACCTCTGCAATTCTCCCTGGCATGCTCTCAATCAACTTCTGGACCAAATCCTGACTGATAGCAGTCCATTCTTGCAGAATCAATGCTTTAATTTTGTCTGAATTTGTTGGTTTTTGTTTGTCCACACGTCTCTTGATGATTGACCACAAGTTCTCAATGGGATTAAGATCTGGGGAGTTTCCAGGCCATGGACCCAAAATCTCTATGTTTTGTTCCCTGAGCCATTTAGTTATCACCTTTGCTTTATGGCAAGGTGCTCCATCATGCTGGAAAAGGCATTGTTGAGCGCCAAACTGCTCTTGGACGGTTGGGAGAAGTTGCTCTTGGAGGACATTCTGGTACCATTCTTTATTCATGGCTGTGTTTTTAGGCAAGACTGTGAGAGAGCCGATTCCCTTGGCTGAGAAGCAACCCCACACATGAATGGTTTCAGGATGCTTTACAGTTGGCATGAGACAAGACTGGTGGTAGCGCTCACCTCTTCTTCTCCGAATAAGCTGTTTTCCAGATGTTCCAAACAATGGAAAAGGGGATTCATCAGAGAAAATGACTTTACCCCAGTCCTCAGCAGTCCACTCCCTGTACCTTTTGCAGAATATCAGTCTGTCCCTGATGTTTTTTCTGGAGAGAAGTGGCTTCTTTGCTGCCCTCCTTGAGACCAGACCTTGCTCCAAGAGTCTCCGCCTCACAGTGCGTGCAGATGCACTCACACCTGCCTGCTGCCATTCCTCAGCAAGCTCTGCACTGCTGGTAGACCGATCCCGCAGCTGAAACACTTTTAAGAGACGGTCCTGCCGCTTGCTGGTCTTTCTTGGGCGCCCTGGAGCCTTTTTGGCACCAATGGAACCTCTCTCCTTGAAGTTCTTGATGATGCGATAGATTGTTGACTGAGGTGCAATCTTTCTAGCTGCAATACTCTTCCCAGTTAGGCCATTTTTGTGCAGTGCAATGATGACTGCACGTGTTTCTTTAGAGATAACCATGGTTAACAGAAGAGAAACAATGATGGCAAGCACCAGCCTCCTTTTAAAGTGTCCAGTGGTGTCATTCTTACTTAATCATGACAGATTGATCTCCAGCCCTGTCCTCATCAACACCCACACCTGTGTTAATGGAGCAATCACTGAAACGATGTTAGGTGGTCCTTTTAAGGCAGGGCTGCAATGATGTTGAAATGTGTTTTGGGGGATAAAGTTCATTTTCTAGGCAAATATTGACTTTGCAAGTAATTGCTGTTAAGCTGATCACTCTTTATAACATTCTGGAGTATATGCAAATTGCCATTAGAAAAACTGAAGCAGTAGACTTTGTAAAAATTAATATTTGTATCATTCTCAAAACTTTTGGCCATGACTGTACTTATTAACTCATTAATAGCACTAACAGACTTTAAAAAAAAAAATTTTTTGCTCAGAAAACTCCTTTAAGGCCATGTGCTTGATGTATAGATATGTATAGCGCCTCCTCGTCTATTGAAGCCAGGAGAGTCTCCCCCTCAATTAATACTCTAATAACAGTAAGTCCAATGTGTCACATTTATAAGATGGTAGTGATTAAATATAGGGATGAAGGATTTTATCAATATATATCCCTACATTACAGGTGGGACTGCGTATTCCAGAAACTTTTGGTCTACCGTGTGAACCTTAGGAAGAGAGTAGAAAGTTGCCATCACAGGAAACTTGGGTAACAGAAAATCAAATTATTTATTATCAATAATCTCATTATCCAAAGCCAATATGAGGATAAATTTAAGTTCTCTCTGTGCAGTCCAAATAGGGTTATTAGTCAGTTTTATATAGAATTCTTTGTTGGAAAGAAGATCAAGGCACATTTCTTTGTATTTTATAGTGTCCATGACTAATATATTACCCCCTTTAGCCGAGGGTTTTCACTCCATTTGTGGTGTTTGGCACTTTTTTTTTTAAAGTGGGCTGAGTAGGGATTTGTACCCCAAAAAATTTACTGGTGCAAATAATGGCTGCAATCTACGCCAACCCCTAGCAGGCAGATTTCAATTTCTGGTGCATGGACCATCAGAGTTGTGGACTGGTGCATTGAACAGCTTTGACATGGCTGTTCAGTAAGACTAACATAATATACACCAATCTTAATAAACTGTCCCCATGGTGTTCACAATGAGTGTCATATTAATAAAGCACCTGCGTGATGCAGAATGTGAATTTTGTTATTAAAAAATTTCTTCAACTTTCTAAAAACATCATACAGAGGCCTTACTATGTTTCATTAAGGGGCCCTATGATACCTGTGTACACCTGCAGGAAAAGCAAGCAGAAGGGCAGACAAATATGTCTATCATTTCACAGCTGCTGCTGTTTATTACTATCGCAACCAAATAGAGGAAGTACTTTACACCTTGGGGAAATAGGTGAGCACAGATCTTGACTCTACTTTACTTTTAATAATGAAGCTCTGTTGCACATATTAATAACTTTTTGACTGTATGTTTTGAGCATGTTTCTTTTAATGGGAATACCTCTTTAAACTAAGCATATAAGGCTTGTTGGCCATGGGTACGCAAGCATGCATGACCATTTCTGAGCAACTGCAGGAGGAGGTTGATGTCTGGTTGTACATGTGCAGTCAAGGACCAAACAACATACAATTATGGCACTTGGTTAGTATTGGTTTAGTGAAGATTGAGATTTGAATATATTTTTCTTTTCATGAATATATTAAATATCTCTTCCAAATGTTATTGCTTACAGAAATAATACAATAGTGCTCTGCTTCCATATGGCATCCAAATAACTCCAACTGTTCCAAAAAATATATTCAGTTACTTGAGCAAATAGCTTTTAAGTTTCAGCTGACATTTTAACTATATACTGTTTGACCCTTTCACTTAACTTTTGTCCATTTTGCATATGCAGAGAACAAGTTTAGAAGGTCACAATTCACAAGCTGTATCATACATATTTATAGCAGAGAAGATCTTGGATTGCTGACTGTGAAATGCCAGCATCCTCTTCACCTCTATAGTAGAACTTTTGCACAGAATGAATCAAGGTAAATTTAAGCAAATCTTAAATGAAGATCTGAATCCATTACAATCTGAAGAACTTTTAGGAAAAGTATTTCAATTTTATCTCACGAGTGGTATGCATAGTCAACTGGTTCATATAGATGTGCTGAAAATCCTGAATTCTTTGTAGTGGACGTAATGGATTCTTTAAACCTCAACTTAGACTACATTCTGCATAAGTCATTTGGCTTTTTTGCTTCAATGATTCCACCCTGGGATTTTGATAAAAGAAACCATATAGCCATCTCGACCTAAATGCAAATGTAATTAGCTGTCATACTGTTGAGCTTTCCAATAAGCAGAAGATACTGTATTTAACTGATGAAAAGGGAAAGTTAAATATTACTATAGCAACATTTATAATAATTAAAATATAGAATAATTGAATGAATCTGTAGATTATCCAGACCATGAGCATTAATTGCAGCCAATTAACACAATTCTTATGTAAATAGAAATAATTTGCAATATATTAGAAACTGTTTATTTTACATTACATTTTACATTCTCAGAATGTGGCATTTACATGTCTCCTTACGATTCTTTAATTGTTCTCATGCTGTTCATTTTATTGGACAGTACTGCAATATAGTCGGTAATGTACAACTTATATCTGTAGTACTCTTATGGAAAAGTTCTTTATCCCCAGTTACACATGTTGGGAATACAGTACTCAGATATATTTCAATCCTTGTGAATATTTTATTCAGTTAATAGTGCAATTCATCAACAATCCTAACTGTATTAAGAATTAAATTTAACACATGAATGGTATAACACAAATAGATTTATATCACTCAAATAGATTTAAACACATATGTAAGGCCATCTAAGCATACAGTACAGACCAAAAGTTTGGACACACCTTCTCATTCCAAGAGTTTTCTGTATTTTCATGACTATAAAAATTGTAGATTCACACTGAAGGCATCAAAACTATGAATTAACACATGTGGAATTATATACTTAACAAAAAAGTGTGAAACAACTGAAAATATGTCTTATCTTCTAGGTTCTTCAAAGTAGTCACCTTTTGCTTTGATTACTGCTTTGCACACTCTTGGCATTCTCTTGATGAGCTTCAAGAGGTAGTCACCTGAAATGGTCTTCCAACAGTCTTGAAGGAGTTCCCAAAGATGCTTAGCACTTGTTGGCCCTTTTGCCTTCACTCTGCGGTCCAGCTCACCCCAAACCATCTCGATTGGGTTCAGGTCTGGTGACTGTGGAGGCCAGGTCATCTGGCGTAGCACCCCATCACTCTCCTTCTTGGGCAGATATCCCTTACACAGTCTGGAGGTGTGTTTGGGGTCATTGTCCTGTTGAAAAATAAATGATGGTCCAACTAAACGCAAACCGGATGGAATAGCATGCCACTTCAAGATGCTGTGGTAACCATGCTGGTTCAGTATTCCTTCAATTTTGAATAAATCCCCAACAGTGTCACCAGCAAAGCACCCCCACACCATCACACCTCCTCCTCCATGCTTCACGGTGGGAACCAGGCATGTAGAGTCCATTCGTTCACCTTTTCTGCGTCGCACAAAGATACGGTGGTTGGAACCAAAGATCTCAAATTTGGACTCATCAGACCAAAGCACAGATTTCCACAGGTCTAATGTCCATTCCTTGTGTTCTTTAGCCCAAACAAGTCTCTTCTGCTTGTTGACTGTCCTTAGCAGTGGTTTCCTAGCAGCTATTTTACCATGAAGGCCTGCAGCACACAGTCTCCTCTTAAAGGTTGTTGTAGAGATGTGTCTGCTGCTAGAACTCTGTGTGGCATTGACCTGGTCTCTAATCTGAGCTGCTGTTAACCTGCAATTTCTGAGGCTGGTGACTCAGATGAACTTATCCTCCGCAGCAGAGGTGACTCTTGGTCTTCCTTTCCTGGGGCGGTCCTCATGTGAGCCAGTTTCTTTGTAGCGCTTGATGGTTTTGGCCACTGCACTTGGGGACACTTTCAAAGTTTTCCCAATTTTTCGGACTGACTGACCTTCATTTCTTAAAGTAATGATGGCCACTCGTTTTTCTTTGCTTAGTTGCTTTTTTCTTGCCATAATACAAATTCTAACACTCCATTCAGTAGGACTATCAGCTGTGTATCCTCCTGACTTCTGAACAACACAACTGATGGTCCCAACCCCATTTATAAGGCAAGAAATCCCACTTATTAAACCTGACAGGGCACACCTGTGAAGTGAAAACCATTTCAGGTGACTACCTCTTGAAGCTCATCAAGAGAATGCCAAGAGTGTGCAAAGCAGTAATCAAAGCAAAAGGTGGCTACTTTGAAAAACCTAGAATATAAGACATATTTTCAGTTGTTTCACACTTTTTTGTTAAGTATATAATTCCACATGTGTTAATTCATAGTTTTGATGCCTTCAGTGTGAATCTACAATTTTTATAGTCATGAAAATACAGAAAACTCTTGGAATGAGAAGGTGTGTCCAAACTTTTGGTCTGTACTGTATATGGACAACAAAGCACTATGACAGAGCCCAAAATGGAGGTCATATAGAATATATATAGTAGAAAGGAAAATCTCTGGATAAAAAAGACATAATTATTTAAATATATGTCCAGCAAAATTATAGAATAAATTGACTCATATGAATCTGAAGACAAACTATCAATATGGTGATCCAGCAAAAAGTGCAAGAAAAAAAAAATTGCATCTAAACCATGTATCACAAACAGTCATATAAAAATAACTTGTAAAACTCCAAAGATATAAAATAGCTGCCATCACACTCCCTAGCGTGGTAGATACAAAACCAGATCAATCTCAATATTAATTGTAAGAGTTGTGGGGGAGGTAGCTTGGTAGCAGCAGTGGCGTGGACCCAACCAGGGACACAAAACTGTAGCAAAACAGGTTTATTTAAAAAAAAACCAAAAAAAAAAAACATCAAAATAAATAAACCTTTGCTTCAGGCACAAAAGGAGCAAAATAAAATACAGCCTTAACATCAGGCAAAAAGAAAACAAACAAAACTCCTGCTCGTCCGAGCTCTAAACTAAGCAGTAGAAAACTAACTATACATGTGGCTTACTATCAGCCACATGAACAAATAGAATAGCACAAAATAGTCTCACCAGACTTAGAGTAGCAGGACAGACCCAGACACCTCCTCTCTTTCCCAGAATCTGCCCTGAAGTGCAGGCTCTGTAGGCTTTTATGGGCCAGTAAAGAGCCTGGGACCTACACCTGGGGCTGAGGCCTATTCCAGACCCGCCCTGGACTGATATACTGTCACTCCAGCACTCTGCCTGTCACCTTTTTACATACCCCCCCTTTGTTCGGACCTGTAGGGGCGGACACTTCTGACCATCATACAATGTGTCGTGGACAGGGCATCAGCATTCCCCTGCAGCTTGCCTGCCCTGTATTCTACAGTGAATTTAAAATTTTGCAGGGTCAGAAACCACCTGGTGACTCTGGCGTTTCTCTCCTTGGTGCGGCACATCCATGTCAGAGGGGAGTGATCAGTGACCAGCTTAAAGTGTTGGCCCAGTAGGTAGTACCTCAGGGATTCTAGGGCCCACTTTATGGCTAAACACTCCCTCTCCACAATGCTATAATTTCTCTCAGGTGGTGTAAGCTTCCTACTCAGGTAGGTATCCGAGTGTTCTTCACCACCCACCATTTGGGACAGCACTGCGCCTAACCCTACATCAGAGGCGTCAGTCTGAACCACAAATTCTTTTGTGAAGTCAGGTGTGACCAAAACCGGCCGTTTGTAGAGATTCGACTTCAACTTCTGGAATGCCCCCTCAGCCTCTTCACTCCACTTGACCATTATGGAACTAGTCCCCTTAGTTAGCTCTGTCAGTGGGGCTGCAATAGTTGCAAAGTTAGGAATAAACCTGCGATAGTAACCAACAATTCCCAGGAAAGCTCTTACTTGCTTTTTATTTAAGGGTCAAGGCCAATTTTGAATGGCTTCCACTTTATTAACCTGGGGTTTTATCACCCCTCTTCCTATTACATAGCCAAGGTATCTGGCCTCCTCCAGACCCAAGGCACACTTTTTTGGGCTGGCTGTTAAAACGGCTGCTCAGAGGGAATTTAGTATGGCCCAAACTTTTGGCAAGTGACTTTCCCAGTCTGTACTAAAGATGACAATGTCGTCTAGACACGCTGAAGCGTACCTTTGATGGGGCTTAAGGACTCTGTCCATCAAACTCTGGAAGGTTGCTGGAGCCCCATGTAAACCAAACGGCAGTTTTTTCTCTGGCCTTTTTAGTAAGTGGCACCCGCCAGTGCCCTTTGGTTAAGTCGAGGGTGGAGAAATACCTGGCATGTCCCAACCTTTCGATTAACTCATCGACTCTGGGCATCGGGTAGGCATCAAACTTTGATACTTCATTCAGCTTACGAAAATCATTACAGAACCTTATGGTACCATCTGGCTTAGGAATCAAAACAATAGGATTGGACCAGTCATTCTTAGACTCCTCAATTACCCCAAGTGCCAACATATTTTTGACCTCCTCAGATATGACTTGTCTGCAAGCTTCAGATACCCGATACGGTTTTAGATTAACCCGTACCTGTACCTCGGTGACAATGTCATGTTCTAACACATTGGTGTGTCCAAGCAACTCAGAAAACACATAATTATTTTTCTGTACAAATTCTTTTGTCTCTTGTTTCTGTGTCTTAGATAGCGACTCTGATATTTGCACCTTGGGTGAAGCCTTACCAGAAGTATTTTCCCCTTCAGTAGTAGCCTTGCTAAGGGTACCTACTGATATCAAGGTTTCCCTGTCTTTCCAGGGTTTTAGTAAATTTATATGGTATATTTGTTTGGGCTTTCTATTGCCCGGCTGGTATACCTTATAATTCACTTCTCCCACTCTTTCAATAATTTCATATGGTCCATGCCGGAGTACCCGGAGGAAACCCACACAAACACGGGTAGAACATACAAACTCCTTGCAGATGTTGTCTTTGGCAGGATTCAAACCCAGGACTCCAGCGCTGCAAGGTTGCAGTGCTAACCACTGAGCCACCGTGCTGCCTTAAATAGGGCAATAGGCAATCACAATCTTTGCCATCCTCGCTATCCACCCTCTTTAACATGCCCTTGAAGGTTTTATTGAACCTCTCCACTAGGCCGTCTGTCTGGGGGTGATACACAGAGGTTCGCAGGTGTTTTATTGTCAGGAGCTTACACATTTCTTTCATTACCTTGGACATACAGTAAAAGGAGTCCCTTGGTCAGTCAGGATCTCTGTGGGTATACCTGTCCGAGAGAACATATAAAAAAGCTCCTTGGCAATTAGCTTGGCCGAAGTATGTCTCAAGGGTACGGCCTCAGGCTATCATGTAGCATAATCTAACACCACTAGTATATACTGATGACCCCTAGCCAACTTTACAACAGGACCTACCAAGTCCATGGCCACTCTTTCAAATGGTACCTCTATAATAGGTAGGGGTACCAAAGGACTCCTGAAGTGTGACACAGGAGCGGTTATTTGACACTCTGGGCAGGAGTTACAATACTCTTGTATTTGTTTATCAATTCCTGGCCAATAGAAATGCTGTAGAATGTGCTATTTGGTCTTTTCATACCCCAGGTGTCCACCTAACACATGCTTATGTGCCAGATCTAGAACCACTCTTTGATAGGGCCGGGGCACCACCAATTGATCGACAATTTCTCTCCGTACCTGGTTTACCCTATACAGTAGGTCCTGGTTCATGGACATATAGGGGAACTCCTTGTCAGCTCCTGGATACTGGGGTTCACCTTTTACCACCTTTATGTTTTCTCTGGCATGAGACAGATTGGGATCTCTGATTTGAGCAGTCCCAAAATTGTCACTGGACACCTCGAGTTCAGGCATCTTGGGAACTCCCTCCTGACCTTCAGCATCACCAGCTAACACAGACAGGGGAAAATTATTACCATCTTGGATCACCCCTACAGCTGGTGTTTCCCTGTCAGGATCAAAGGGTTCAGGGTTAACCTTAGGCAAGACATCACCAACATGGTAGCCTCTGCTTTTTCCACATATCCCAAAACAGAGGAAAATCCTTCCCTATGATCACACTATGGAACAGGGACTAAACCACGCCCACTTTGTGAGAGGTTGTACCAGAGGTAGTTTTTATGGTCACGTCTGCAATTGGATACTCTCTAGTTTCACCCTGCATGCACAAGACCCCAATAGTTTGTCCATGGTACAGTGCAGGGTCAACCAGAACATGGTGCACCAGGGTGGCCAGGCTCCGAGAGTCCAGGAGAGCCAGTACAGGCCGCTCTGCTACAGTCACAGTGCACATCTGTGGTTCCATCGCAGTTTCTGCCGAACAAGCGGGTTGAGCAAACATGGAAACCCACCTAGAACTGCTGCATTCCATGGGCTCAGTCGTCAGGGGACAGTATGCAGCAATATGACCCAGTTCATGGCACCTCCAACATCTGAGACGGTATGGGTCTCCATTTTGAGACCTGGGCTTAATGCTTTCAGTCCCAGTTGCCTGTTCCCCCGCAGAGCTTCCTTCCCTCACAATCTTCCTGACCCCCACAGTAGTAGATGCAGTCTTACCCACCTTGGGGTTAGTAGATCCGGGAGACGTCTGCAGTAGCTCCTCGGTGGCCCTGTAACGTTCCACCAAACACACCAGCTGGTCAGCCATTGTAGGTCCCGCTTGTCCAACCCAGCGCTGAATCTTAGGAGGAAGCGAGCTGGTGTACTTATCAAGTACCACTCTCTACATCAACTGTGCTGGAGTGGCCTCATCAGGCTTAAGCCATTTCTTTACAAGATATATCAGATCATGCATCTTGGATCTGGGTGGAAGACTCTCAGAGAAAGTCCAGTGGTGCACTCACCCAGCATGTACAGGCATGTTCACCCCGAGACGTGCCAAGATTTCACCTCTCGGTTTGGGATAGTCCTTAGCCTCCTGTTCACACAGGTCAAAGTAGGCCTTCTGAGGTTCCCCGGTGAGAAGGGTGCCACTACGTCGGCCCACTGATCCCTTGGCAATTTCTCCCACTCAGCGACTTACTTAAAAACCCGAAGGTATGCCTCCACGTCGTCTGTGGACGTCATCTTTTGCAGGGAACTCTGCATGGCAGCTCTGGCAGCGGTCGGTATTCTCTGGGTTTCTCTGGCACCAGGGCACTCTTCTGCTGTCCTCTGTTCGACCAAAGCCTGTCTGAGCAGCGTCAGCTTCTCCATAAGCATCAAGTTTATCTCCTGCTGCTGTACCTGAGCTTGCTCCTGTCGCCTCTCAGCTTCCATCTGGGCTTGTTGCTGCTGTGACAACATTTGCTGCTGCTGTAGGAAGACCTGCCTAAACTGTTTCATAAAGTCCTCTATGTTGGCGGTCTCCTTTTTAATCTGGTGTATGTCTCTTTAAGACTGTTAAATTGGGTATGCTCGCATCCTCCACTGTATGTGGGTGTGGTAGCTCGGTAGCAGCAGTGGTGCGGACCCAACCAGTCAGAGACAGGTACACAAAACTGTACCAAAAGAGGTTTATTTAAAAAAAAAAAAACAGCAAAATAAATAAACCTTCACTTCAGGCACAAAAGGTGCAAAATAACTTCAGGCAAAAGGAAAACAAACAAAACTCCTGCTCATCCGAGCTCTAAATTAAACAGTACAAAACTAACTATACATTTGGCTTACTACCAGCCACTCGAACAAACAGAATAGCACAAAATAGTCTCACCAGACTTAGAGTAGCAGGACAGACCCAGACACCTCCTCTCACTCCCAGGATCTGCCCTGAAGTGCAGGCTCTGTAGGCTTTTATGGGCCAGTAAAGAGCCTGGGACCTACACCTGGGGCTGAGGCCTATTCCAGACCCATCCTGGACCAGACATATGTCAGAAACCTGGGGCTGATATACTGTGACTCCAGAACTCTTCCTGTCAACTTCTTACAGAGTGCACAAAAAACAAGGTGGGGGCACGTAACAAAATGTATGTTCAACCCATATAATATCACATACAGGTGCCAGATAAAATTCAGTAGAGATGATGCATTGCTAAGAGAGCCCAATGTTCGTCATTGGCCAACATGTATCTGGCTCTCTTTTGGGGTTCTCTTCCAACCTCCTTGGTAATGTAATGGACACCAATGGATGGCTGAGGCCCAATCACATGCTTCAGCAGTCTCCCTGGGCCCATGAGGCTGAAAGAGGACCCCAAGTGATCGTCAGACACCATGAGGGAGCCCAGGAGAGATGAGAAAAGATGATTATAAGTGTACAGTATATTATGCTCTCCTGGGCCTCTGCTTATTATATTTAAACATAATTGGCTCTTAATTCACAGAAATAAACCTATCTGTATATACATATGTTTACTATATACATACTGAAGCAAAAATTCACCCACCACCTCTAGAAAGTAGAGTGCATGATGTTGAAAAGTACACTACAAATTCCCATGCTTATTTCCTTTTATAGTTTCTGAGTGCACTTTATGTATATCCTAACAGATGATTTATGCATACTGTGTGTGTGTACAATGAATTTGAAGACCTACAGACACATGCCAGTATACTATAGTTAAAAAGGTAAAGTTCACAATTAAACCAGCCTTTATAATCCACCTAAACTGTGATACCTAGTTAATCTATCCTTCTCGTCTGACGGAATTGTCAGACGAGAAGGATAGATTAACTGGGTATCACAGTTTGGGTGGATTATAAAGCTAGCAACTGCCCATCAGTGTGGTAGCTTTATAATCAGTGGTCCACTGTTGATGAACTGGAGGGGGTGGATGGGTCCCACCTGGTGTTGAAACAGGGTCTGCCTTTCACCCATGAGGTGATGTCAGTACTAGAAAGCAGCTGGCATTGCTGCTTTTCTAGACTGTGGCAGCTGACACTCAAAACATTGACCCAGTGGACCATGAAAGCTATGTATTGTCCCTGCCCATAATTGCTGCTCCACATGTTAATGGTGGCATGCACCTTTCACCACATGGACATTTACAAGGAGAGACCCACATGGCAATATCAAGCAGGGAAAGCTTTCCTAGAGAAATAATGACTGCTAGGTTATTCCCATTGAAACTGTGCACATTGAAACACAGTGGATTCCACTAAATGGAATGGCAGTGATTACACCACCAGTGACTTGGTTAAATTTGCACACCAGCTGGTTGACTGGGCACAGATTGCTGTTTACTGAACACACATTCCTTTATGGTTAATGACTGATGCTGGCATGGAGGAGAAAGAGGAGGAGAAGCAGATAGAGATGATGATGATGATGATGATGATAATATTGACGATGACCATGTGCTAGGTGTGGATATGGCCTGCCTACACATAAGATCAAGGAGGCGAAGAAATAGAACAATCTTGCTCACTTGGTGTCACTGCGAATTCCATTTTGCCAAAATGGTGATGCCATTTTATGTGAGTACGAAGAGACCTAGTTCCTACACGTGTGCCTGCATGCCCATGGCTGATTATCTGCTTGTAGTTCTTGTACCTTTCCATCGATTTGTACTTTGGTAATGTACAAAAAAAATTCCCATAAGGGAGATGATCACATGTAGCTGCTGCTGCCAAAACCAGCAGCAGTGGAAATGTGTCTGCCAGTGCCACCACCTCCCAAGCTTATATTAGACCTATGTCAGACAGGTCTTTAAGATATTGGGGCATCCCTTTTCCTCAGATGTCACCTTGTCACCATGACCCAGTTGCCAGGTCTTATCTGTAATAAAATCATCATCGGATTCAGTAATATCATCTTCCACACTTTTTTTGTCACTTATCATTTCAATGGAATTTCTTTATACCCTCATAATTTTTAACAGATTTTCCCCAAGTGACCCTACCAGCACGACTACCACTAGCACACCCCCTGCCACTGCTTCCTCCAACAACACTCATGTCTTCCGTCTCTATCTCCTCTACATCCAAGAAACACTGGCTATTCTCAGATGGTGAAGGAGACAGTACAGACAGGCAGCATGGTAAATTATGTGTTACAACAGAGGATGAGGAGGAACACACATAACCCTGACTTTACATTTGTGTTTCACTGCTTTCAAAAATGTCCTTATTCTCATTAAAGAGGACCTTTCATTTCCTCCTGCACATGCGGTTTTATATACCGCTAGAAAGCTCACAGTGCGCTGAATTCTGCGCACTGTCGGCTTTCCCGTTATGTGCCCCGGAGCTGGAGGTATCAGTGCCGTTAGTTTAGGCACTGATCTCTGCCCACTGTCAGAAGGGTGTTTCTGACAGTCTAGCTGGGTTGTAAGGAACGCCGCCCCTGACAATACTTGTCCATAGACTTGTACTGGGGGGCGTTCCTCACAGATCAGCGTCATCGTTGGGCGGTAAAGAATGCCCCCTCTGACAGTACAGGGTTATGGACAAGTACAGTCAGGGGTTGGCGTTCCTCACAACCCAGCTAGAATGTCAGGAACTCCCTTCTGACAGTGTGCTGAGATCGGTGCTGAAACTAACGGCACCGATATCTCCAGCTCCGAGGCACATAACAGGAAACCCGGCAGTGCGCTGAATTCAGTCGGCTTTTTAGCGGTATATAAAAACGCATGTGCTCCCCCCCCGAACTGCCACCCCCAAACCCCCCCGCACAAACCGCATAACTGCGCACACTATTATGCTTAATAGTGGCCCCTGCACACAGTATTATGCAGCATTGTGGCCCCTGCACACAGTATTATGTCCCATAGAGGCCCCTGCACACAGTATTATGTCCCATAGTGGCCCCTGCACACGATATTATGCCCCATAGTGGCCCCTGCACACAGTATTATGCCCCACAGTATTATTCCCCATAGTGGCCCCTGCACACAGTATTATGCCCCATTGTGGACCACCCATGAACGATTATTATACTCTGGGGTCTTTTCAGACCCCAGAGTATAATGATCGGAGACCCAGGGGAGGATACAAACATAAAATACAATGCTACTTACCTCTCCATGGCTCCGGTGCACTCCCGTGTGCTACTTCGGCCATCTTCAATGTTGGACCGGATCTCGCGTAAGTCAGGCCGGCGTCGCGACACATAATGACGTCAGCTGACGTCTGGGACGTCACCAAACAGGCCCGAAGCCTGTCCGAGCGCAGGAGAGGTAAGTTACAGTGTTTTTTATGTTCCCTCACATCCCCTGGGATCGTTATACTCCGGGGTCTGACACTGTTTGTATGTCTTTTCTTTGTTGTTGTTTTGTTTTGTTTTTTATGAAAAAAGAATATTTCATGAAAAATAGCAAAGCAATAGAAGTACTAAAAGGGTGACCTGGTCAGTAGAACTGTGTCAGTCAGCTTGTTTTTTTTTTTTGTTTTTTGTTTTTTTTGCCCTTACAATGGCAGCAGTTTGTATGTATATTGGGTAACCAAAAAAAAAAAACAAACCTTAACAAATGGAGATTTTTCAGATTAGCAGGCTGTGTCACACTATCTATTGTGTGAACAATAAAAACCTTTAAGTAACAGAAAGTTATCAGGTTTTCGCAGGCTGTGAGACTGTTTATTGGTTGATCAAAAAACGCCCCCTTAACAAATGGAGATTTTTTTTTTCAGATTAGCAGGCTGCATCACACTGTTTATTGGGTGAGCAAAAAAAACTCTTAAGAAACAGAGATTTTTCAGATTAGCGCAGGTTGCAAGATTGTTTATTTGGTTGAGTATAAAAAAATCCTTTAACAAACAGATATTTTTTCAGATTAGCAGGCTGCGTCACATTGTTTATTGGGTAATCAGAATAAACCCATAAGAGAAATTGAGATTTTTCAGATTAGCACAGGTGAAATCAGGGTTTTACTGTTAGAACAGCAGTTTCTATGCATTTAACGAAAAACATTTTTCACTGGCTTACAAACAATGTAAAATATTTGTGAACAGTCACAGATCAAACTGTTCTATTGCAAAACAGACTTAAGAAAAGATTTTTCACTAACAAGACTGACTTTGTAAGTAAAAATAATGTAAACACTTTGTGAACAGACACTGATCAAACTGTTCTTTTGCAAAACAGACAAAATTAGATTATTGGCAATAAAATGCTTAACTGTCTCACATTCCTCTGGGAGATAGATGTAAGGCACTCCAAACATGCTTCACCAGAGCCGATGACAAAGCCAGTTGGACTTTATTTGGACCTAGTTTATCATCTCAGTAGCATAATGAAAAAAATAGATGTTCTGGAATCTGAATAGGAACCAAATCCCACAGAACTACTTACTAGGCTGATCAACACAGGAGAGCCGAATAAAAAGAATAAACATATCCAGACTGTGGTTAATCCAAGAGTCAACACTAAAAGCAGAAGACAAGAGAATATCCGATAAACAAGCCAAGGTCAGTATAACAGCAACAAACAGATATGACCAAAACTTGCTAATCGTTAACTAATAGCAGGCACCAGTGACTTTGAGAATAGACCTTAAATATCCCTTCTCAGCATAGCAGAACTCTAACAGCTATGGAAAACTTCATGTGTTGGCATGACAACCTTAAAGTATCAGCAGCAATCAGATCTGCACAGTGAGATTCCTAACAGTACCCTCCTCTTTTATGAAGGGCCCCTGGACCAGGTTTCTCTGGTAACTTTCTGTGAAAATATCTAACCAGGAGACCTGAATGAGCCAGTAACCAAGTTCCTTCTTCAGGTCCATAACCCTTCAAGTGCACTAAATTTTTGAGTTCGCCTCTAACTCTATGTGAGTCAGTGATTCTTTGGATCTCAAATTCTAGATTTTCTTCCACTCAAACAGGGGAGGGGGTTTATTGGGGAGGGTAAACGGCAATAAATATTTCTTAAGGAGAGACTAACATTATGAATATAAAAGGACTGAGGCAGATGCAAATGAAAAGAAACAGGATATATAATCTCCAGAATTTCATGTATACCAATAAAAATAGGACCTAATTTATGATATGGACATAAATGTTTAGTAGAGAACCACACTTATTTGGAGCTGGATGCTTGGAACAACCTTTAAGCACATGACCAGCATCTCCGCAATAAAAAGACAGGCCCCGTTGTCTCTGGAATAATCTCCTGTCACAAATTTACATGGTGGATCCTAACTGCAGAGGTCCATGCGTGACTCAAAGACAGAGGAGTGGAGATCAATGGTCTGTTCTTTTTTGCATTCACGTAAACGCTGGTCTATAAAAATAGCCAGGTTTATAGTTTCATCGAAAGATGAGGGTTGCGGATAGTTGACCAACAAGTCCTTAATAGCTTCAGGCAAACAATGATGACATTGACAACAAAGTGCTGGATTATTCCATTGAGAGGGAACCAACCATCTTAATTCTGGACAGTAATCCTCTGCAGGACTCAGATAGGATTCAACCACGGTTGTAATATCAGGTTCATCATAAAGTAGTCTCATGGCTGCAAAAAATCTGTCTACAGAAAAAAGTTCAGGAGCATGAGGTTTTAATAAAAAAGCCCAAGCTTGAGGGACTCCTTATAAGAGAGCAATGATGTTGCCAACCAGTTGCTGTTCATTCTCTGAAGATTGGGATCACAGAGGAAATCACGGAAATTGCTAAAGGATTTCCGATCACCCAAAAATCAGGAAAATTAACTTTGGGTTCCATAGGGACAGCAAATGAAAGTGCAACATGATCTTGTGATCTCTCCTGATGTTGAATGCTCATGGCCAGATCCTGAACTAGCTGAGGTAAATCTTGCATCTGGTCTATGAGTTTTTGCATTTTTTTTTCCATTATGGGCCTTCTATTCTGTTAAAGAATTGCCACTGGAGCAATTCCCATGAAATGCAGGAAATGGCAGATAACAGAGACCAGTAGAACAAGCAAACTAAATCTCTCAGGGTGCTGGGAGATAGATCTAAGCCACTCCAAACATGGACTTATGCTGACTTTGGACCCAGGTTATCATCTCAGTAGCTTAGCGTAAACATACACTACCGTTCTAAAATTTGGGGTCACCCAGACAATTTTGTGTTTTCCATAAACTGACACTTTTATTTATCAAATGAGTTGCAAAATGAATAGAAAATATAGTCAAGACATTGACAAGGTTAGAAATAATGATTTTTATTTGAAATAATAATTTTCTCCTTCAAACTGGTAATCTGGAGAAATTTCACCCCATGCTTCCAGAAGCCCTCCCACAAGTTGTATTGGCTTGATGGGCACTTTTTGCGTACCATACGGTCAAGCTGCTCCCACAACAGCTCAATGGGGTTGAGATCTGGTGACTGCACTGGCC
This sequence comes from Leptodactylus fallax, assembly GCA_947044405.1. NCBI lineage: Eukaryota > Metazoa > Chordata > Amphibia > Anura > Leptodactylidae > Leptodactylus > Leptodactylus fallax. The sequence continues at coordinate 8,748,644 of CAMRHE010000010.1, read as the reverse complement.
ACTCCATTACAGATAGAATACCAGCTGCCTGCTTCTTCCCTAAATACTTCTTGCATAATTTGGAGGAGTGTTTTGGGTCATTGTCCTGTTGCAGGATGAAATTGGCTCCAATCAAGCGCTGTTCACAGGGTATGGCATAGCATTGCAAAATGGAGCAATAGCCTTCCTTATTTAAAATTCCTCTTACTTTGTACAAATCTCCCACTTTACCAGCACCAAAGCAACCCCAGACCATCACATTACCTCCACCATGCTTGACAGATGGCGTCAGGCACTCTTCCAGCATCTTTTCAGTTGTTCTGCGTCTCACAAATGTTCTTCTGTGTGATCCAAACACCTCAAACTCCGATTCGTCTGTCCATAACACTTTTTTTCAATCTTCCTCTGGTCAATGTCTATTTGGTCTAAGTGACCCTAAACTTTTGAACGGTTGTGTACCTGCTCTGTAATCTGAATATGAACCAAGTCCCACAGAACTACTTACTAGGCAGATCAAAACAGGATAGCTGAATTAAAAGAGTAAACGTATCCAGTCGGGTCAGAGTCAACACCAAAATCAGTGGACAAGAGAATATCCAGTAAACAAGCCAAGGTTAGTATAACAGAAATAAATAGATATGAGCACAGTTCTGAAGCCAAACTTAACAATAATTAGCTAATAGCAGGCACCTGGGACATTGAGGACATGTCTTAAATATCCCTCCTCAACTGCGGATAGGATCAGCATAGCAGATCTTTGACAGCTACAGAAAGCTTCATGTGCTGAAGCAGCCATTAGAGCTGCACAGTGAGATTCCTAACACTCTACTTGTACTACTCCTAAGTTTCTCTAGCTCTGTTGCAAGTTTGGCTGCACTCAGTGCTCTGTATTGCTGAAGAAAATGGAGTAATTGCTTTTGATCATTCAGTATTGAATAACAGATCCATCCCTTAATTCCACCATCACTGAAATGCCTCATGTTCCTGCCCACAGCTTCTTATATACTGTATCATCCGCATTGTAAGGTGTCCAACTACCACTGACTATTGGCTGAGAGGCTGTCAGGTGATGTCAAGTGACGCCAGAACATCACAATAACTCAGACATGTGTGTGTTCTGTATTTCCACTGCACAATGCATGTCATGGTGATCATTTTAGTTAGTCCAAGACAAATCGCCATTCATTTTGGAATATTTTGGTCTAACCTGGCTCGGAATGAATTATTTAACACATTTCTATTTGTGATTAAAAGGTACACAACTATTAAATAGTGTGTATTTTTAACACTTACAGTCAATGGGGAATTAACTCTAGCAAGCTTGGCTGTGGTCTCAAATTAAAAATATTCCTTTTGTTTCATACAGTACTGAAATGTTGTCGCATGTATGTATGTCTCATTTGAAGACCACAGATGATTTTCTTATTTCCAAATTTCACCCTGTATGTTGTTTTGGCGTTTACCACATCATTTTACAAATTCCAAAGAATTTCCTCCGCCTACTGTTTATCTTAACATCCCTTGTCTTGTTTTGTCATATTTAAGCAAAGGAAAAATATGTTTGTATAATAACTTAATGATGATAATAATAATAATCACGACAACAGCAATAACTCTTGATAACTTTGTGATATGTCTGTGGCCTACTCCTTCACAGAAAAATTTTTCTGAAGTACATAAATAATAATTAGTCTCTGAGAGATCCATTTGGCTGACAAGACACATAAATCTTGTATTAAGATAAACCCAGGAATACAGATAATGGGTCACAAATTATTAATAACAAAAAATGAAGGAAACCCTTTGCATTTGCTATTGATTTCACACAAGACTTTCATTATCTGAAAAGTTGGTACAGTGTGAAAGGCAAATTTAATGTTCAGTATTCACAAGTATACCAGATTTTTTGTTGTTAAAGGATTTTAATATATATATATATATATATATATATATATATATGTATTTACTATATGATCATGCAAATTCAGAAGACCCTCCTCCATTGTCAAAGACACCTCAGACAGTCAAGGGCCAAAAAGAATGCTTGTTCTTGTTCCCAGCACCCACCACCACCGTTATAGAATGCAGGTGCCATGGGGCTTTAGAAGGTTTTCCCAAGGGAAAAACAAGGTGAGGGAGCAGGCCAATGAACCACCACCCCTGAGACGTGAACTTCACGAAGTGTGCAAGATATGGAGATTAAATAGTCAGCTTGGTGATTGCCGAGACAACAACCCTCAACCCAGGGAGGGACAGGGGAGATGTAGCAAGCGACTAGTCCACTAGGAGGCACCATCTGTAATTATGGTGGTGGTGGTGGGGACATTGCACAAATCACTGGAGGTGGATCCAGCCGAATGTATATTGGGTATGGCAATAGGCATACACAATAGTTGCCGTGCTGCCAGCGATGAAATTAACCAAATAGCCAAAAAAGACAGGCTAGCTGGGAAGGGTCTGCAAAAGACGGAGAACAGAAGAAGGTATGCTTGCTTGTAGAGACTTGATAATGAGTTGATTATTCCTGCACTCATTCCTATATCCTTTGTATCCTGCGTTCTGCCAGTGAAACCATTAAACATAACTGGTTGTCCATGTCTGTGTCCATCAGTTTCTGCATGTATCACCCATAGCAAGCAAGAGTGTTCTCTAGTAAACTCTGTAACAATAACTTGAAGATGTCCTATTATTGTGATATTGTCCTTCTCAAATTAGCAGCAGGTCATCTACTGTATAGTTCACCTGTACTTTCCACTTCCTGAACCTGACCAGAACAGAAAATTTTTAGAACTAATTGCTTGTACTGTGACAGAAGAGGTATGTAATTCTTATGAGGCGCTATATTACTTATGTTACTTTCCAACATGCCAGTGTTACATACATTATTTACAAACACCTTAATAAAAATGCAATGATAAAATCACGAGTAGGTAAATACCAAGGATTGTAATGATTGTTAATTGAAATCTTTTTTAATTAGAACATTGAAACCATGCTCATGCTTTTCATTAGTTCAGACTTTCTAAATGATAGCAAAAGGCAACCGAAAGCAAGAATTACTTCAAATGTCAACAAGCTCAAACAAAGCCATTATATTAACTGGTTAAGGATCAAGCCATTGTACAGCTTATGTCTTTGAATTTCACATTGTTTTTAAATAACAGACAGGGCATTATTTTGATACTATATATGAACATATAGTATTTTCATTTTTTTTTTTCAAAAGTGGACAAAATGGGAAAAAAATGCAAAAAATTGGTAAATATGGGATTTTATGTATATTATTTTAACACACAGTATTTTCTAAAATGTTCTTGAAAAAGATGGAAAAAAAAACACAATTTAATTTTTTTTTTAGCAAATATGTCATTTTATGCATGTAGTTTACACACATACTTCAGGAAATGGGTAAAATTGGCCTAATTTCACATTCTGCTACATTTCACATACATGACAATACCCAATATTTGTACTTTATTTACTGTATGGGCAGGTGCCAAGGCTTGGCTAGGCCACAAATTTAATATCTGATTTTTTAGCTGCATACATTATTTTGAAGACCCTGGAGCGCCAGAATAGTGCAGTCACCCCACAAATTATATTGTTTACAAAAGTAAACACCCCAAGGTATTCATTAAGAGACTTTGCGTCTTCTTATGCTGTCCGGATTTTTATTTTAAATGTTGTTGAAAGAGATGGAAAAAATACAATTTGCATTTTGTTTGCTCCCCAATGTATTCATCTAGGGAATTTAGAATAGGAAATTGCAGGTTTATGCAAAAGAAGGGGCTTGGTGGCAATCAAACATTAGAAGGCAGGTACACTTGACAACCACCTCTCACCTATTCTCTTTCTCACCCTGGAGTAAAATGAGGTGAAAATAAAATTTACAAAAAAGGTGAATATACCATTTGCTGTGGAAGAATTCTAATAATGTAGAACCTTGTGGTATTTCTCAAGAAGGAAAAATACACAGACCTGGTTGTGAGGGGTATGAGGAACAAAAGTAACAAGTATCTCTGCGTCACCCATTTTTGCTGCAGACACGGCACAATTTTTGCAAGTTAGGGCCGCTTCACATCCACATTCGGTTTCCATGCAGGGATTCCGCTTGGGGACCCCCCTAACGGAAACCTATATGCATAGAAAAGAGGTTTACCTAAGGAAACCTGCGGACAGCATAGACTATTATGGGGTCCATGTGGTTTCCACTCGATTTCCGCATGAAGCAAGCAGCACTTTCCTCTCTGCATATTTCTGCATGTTTCATGCGGAAACCGAGCGGAAACCACACGGAACCCAATATAGTCTATGGGGTCCGCAGGTTTCCTTAGGTCGGTATTAACATCTAACACATACAGTTCAGAACAGATATGCAGATATATGCAAGCATTAACAGTTACTAGTTACAAGATGCAGTACAATAAAAATAAAAAGGGAATAAAATTGAAATAATTACTTTACCACGCATCTCCTTGATGTGGCTCTATAATCCAACACTCACACATGCTCTGTCATGTGTGAATAACCAGTGGAGACTTCTCAGCATGTGGCAACAATCCAGCCTGCATGCTCTTCACAGTGGTCTGTCTGTGATCTCTTGTAGTCTGTCTGTTCTGGGTCCGCTTTCTGAGTGCTGGCACCCTGTGGAGCCACACTCATAACCCCAAGTCTTTGGGATACCAATTCAGAGACCCCATCCCGGCGGTCTCTCAGGGTCTCTCTCACACTAGCCGCTAGTTGGGAGAGTTCTAGGGAATTCTGCACCTCCCCTTTTGCTTCCCAACCTAGGGGCACCTCTGGTTCTGGCACAGGTATGTTTGGACCCTGTTCCTCCTGTACTTGGGTGGGTGATGGTGATACCTTGGGCAAATGACTGAGATCATGCTTCCCCAAACCATCCCCCCACAATACATTGACAGGTAATACATTTGACATACCCCCTTCTTGGATCACACCTCCAGTACCCCATGCCATCTGCACTTGGGCCATGGGCACTCCTGGAATAGAACTGGACAGAAGAGACGTGTATGTCTCATACCGGCCGGACTCCTCCGGCTTCAAGGGAGTAAGGCTAGTCATGGCGGTCTCAGCACCGACTCCAGGTGGTGTAGGCAATGGTTCAAGGGTCGGAACGCCCTCCACCCTTGTAGCACTCTGGCTGCGGGCTAACACCGCACTACCAGCAGTCCGTCCCTCACCTGGATCGTCACTGAGAGCCCAGAGAGACACCGAACCCCCTGGTACAACATCCACAGTTTCATGGCAGACATTTGCAATATCATTAACAGCATTGGTTCTATCACACTGAGCTGGAGGGAGCACTGGCGGACATAGAGACACAGACTGGGGGGGTGAGGCCCCCGCAGATGTGGGCGGGTCTACAGCCCAGTCCTCACTCAGCTCCTTTACACCTACATTAATCCCAGATACATTAGAATTAGCATCTTCACAGAATGTATAAGGAGACATTTCAGAGGGAGGGTTACTAGCCCCCTCTGCAGGTATTCCCACAGGTACAATATCAGACATATCAGCATGGACAGACAGCTGATCACAGGGAGTTGGGATGGCCCCCACCCCATATTGGCACATCATAGGCCCCAAATCTGTCCCCAACAGTACGTTGGCAGGCAACTCAGACATCACTCCCACATCCCGCATTCCTTTCCCTGCACCCCAGTCTAAATGAACACAAGCCATGGGTACAGTAAATACGTTCTAATCCAATACCCCGTAGGGTCAGAGTTTTCCCGGGAATAATACTGTCTGGGGGGACCAAATCTGGTTGTACCAGCGTGACATCTGCCCCAGTGTCCCGGAATCCCATCACCACTTTGTCCCCCACAGTGACCTGTTGACGGTTAGCATTAAGCTGGGGCCCCTCCCTCGCAACCAGATACACAGATGGGCCGGCCGCTGTAGTTTGGAGAGCAGGGGGGTTCCTAGGGCAGTTGGGGCAGTCTCGTTGTAAATGTCCCGTTTGGTTACAGGCGTGGCACCGCCTAATCTCTCCCTGGGGTATGAGAGAGGTCGCCAGGGAGCTCAGAGCTCGAGGGGCAGGGGACATATAGGAATCACCCGGGACAGAGTTTGGCCTACCCCACCTGGAAGCAGAGGGCTGTGGTGACCTCCAGCTTGGTTCAGGATTCCCCGGGACAGATTGTGTCTTACCCCTCCTCCAGCCGTCGCTGGCAGGTTTCCACGGCAACTGGTTGGCAACATAACGATCTGCCATTGCTGCGGCTGTTTCAAGGTCCTTGGGCTCTCGGTCCAAGAGGTATTTTTGCACTTCCTCGGTACAAATGTTCAAGAACTGCTCTTGAAGCATGAGGTCTGCAAGGCTTTCTTGCGAGGTGACGGACTTGCCCTCCGTCCACTCCCGGAACCACATGCGCAGCTGGGCCGCTGTATCCTCATGGCTCTCTGAAGGCTTTTTCTGCAGGCCTGGGAACCTTCGACGGTATAGCTCCGGTGTGAGTTGGTATCTCCGGATCAGCGCTGCTTTAACGGACTCATAGTCCTGGTCAACTGGCAAATTGGCGTAAGTGTCCAGGGCTTTTCCCCTCAACCAGGGAGCCAGGTAACGGACCCAATCTGTCTGTGGTAGCTCATACTGCTTACACACTTTCTCAAAGGCCCGTAAAAATGAGTCCAAATCCCCGTTTGTTTCAAGGATTGGAAAGTCCTCGGATCGGAGCCTTGGTACTTGGGCTTCTGGAGTGTGTGCAGTGACAGACGGTGCCTGCTGGGAGAGCTCCATTCTTTTGAGCTCAAGCTGATACTGCTTGCTGCAGGACCATTTGCCAGTGTGAAGCCATTCCTCCCACAAGGCTGGGACTACTGGCCTCTCCTGGTGAAGTAATCCTTGGGACCGGGCTGCTTGCTGCACTTCCTGGCCTAGCCCCAAAATCAGGACTCTGTATAGCTGTGGCTGCCTCCATTTCAGCCATATGCTCAGGATCTCCAAAAGCCTGGTTCAGCAGTTCTGGAGATCTGCTTCTGAGCCCACTAGCCATCCACTGGTATTTGCCAAATAAAAGATAGGATAGAATACAAAGAGTAAGGGAGGGGAAGAGCACTGTATCAAACTTTCACTGTATCTTAATGCTTGCTTTAATACCGAGCTTGTCTCATAGGATTACTAAAATCCCCAGCATGTGAGTGATAAAGGTCACCAATGCACGCTGTTTATCCTAAGATCCCACTACGCTGCCACCAATGTGAAAGATCCTCAGTGCGCCAACACCTCGTTGGCCCACACCTGAGTCTTCTTTCATATAAAACCACACTCACCGCCAGTGAGTGCCGGGTTCACAGGATAAATACAAGACAAGCTTTCTAAATTTTATATATTTATTAACCCCTAAATGGGTCGGTATTAACATCTAACACATACAGTTCAGAACAGATATGCAGATATATGCAAGCATTAACAGTTACTAGTTACAAGATGCAGTACAATAAAAATAAAAAAGGAATAAAATTGAAATAATTACTTTACCACGCATCTCCTTGATGTGGCTCTATAATCCAACACTCACACATGCTCTGTCATGTGTGAATAACCAGTGGAGGCTTCTCAGCATGTGGCAACAATCCAGCCTGCATGCTCTTCACAGTGGTCTGTCTGTGATCTCTTGTAGTCTGTCTGTAAAAACTCCTCATAGTGTTCTCTTGTAGTCCCAGCACAATCTCCTCCCACTGACCTCTTATCTCATCTTATATACCCTTTATGCCACCTCCCAGAATGAGGTCACCGGCAACAGCAAGTCTGATTGACTAACGCACTCAAGTCAAGACTTTTTGTAAGGAGCTGAGACCAAGTGAAATGATACAATGTTATCAGCCATATCTGATCTACCAGTGCAGACTGATCAATGCATGTTTGTTTGATCACTCAGGGCTGTGTATGAATTCAATGGAGCCCTGCTGGGAAGGATACAAAGCCCCATTGTTACAATGTTGCAACTACTGCCAATATACACCTAGGCTTATAGCTGCGCACATTATGAATAAATGCAGGTAAGAAGGGAGATACTATACCCAGAGATCAAAATACATCTCTGAGTTATAGCCATATTTAAGTGGAATCATCACACCCCCCATGCATTTATTGTACTCAGACATGCTTACTGGTTTATGTTTGTCTGCTGATGCCCCTCTTTACCTCACTAACACTCTTCCTACAGGATGTATTGTGCTCAACACATAAATATCTTTGCGATCTTGGTACTTAACAGCCATCAACTCTTCACAAGCATAAGAACAGGACTCCCCTTTTTCCATGCCCTTCCCCAATAGCTGCTGCGGAAAACCAATTCAGTTTTTGTGCATGGCTCTATATGCTTCTGTGCTCGCACCATGCAAATGCCTAAATAGGGCCACACTTGAATAAAAGTTATCACAGTATAAGTGGTACCCTTTGTGTAGCAGAGGCTGCATTATCTCCCACACTATCTTACTGCTGGTGGGGAAATTAGGAGGGCATCCTGGAGCATCAATTTCTCGATCCCGTCCTTCATAAATTCTGAAGACACTATTATATCCTGACCCACTTTCACAAAGCTTATATAGCTTAATGCCATATGTTGTCCTTTTGGAAGGGAGATATTGGCGAAAGTTAAGTCTGCCATGAAAGCTAAGGCGGAATTTGTCCACACTGACATTTTTCTCAGGGGTGTAATATTGCAAAAAGGACTGGTTTAAAGAATTTATCAGGGGCCTTAGTTGGAATAACCAATCACGGTTTGGATCATGACTGGGAAGGGCCTGAGAATTATCATTGAAGTGAAGGAACTTCATTAATCGTTCGCAACGATGCCTAGACATGACTGCAGAATATACTGGGGTTAGCTGGGCAGGACTTGTAGACCAATATGATCTGATTGAGTGCTTTTTTACAATACCCATATTTAGGGTATCCAATCTTTGGCATAGACAGATGAAGGTTTCTGTGCTATATACTGGGTTGCGTATAAAATAGTTTGATGGACAATTTCATTGAGGAGGTCATCGCTTAGAAATAAACTAACGTAGTTTATCTGGGTAAAATTGGAATCGTCCACTGTTATGCCAGGAGTGGCAGTAAATGGGTGCATTCTAGGGGCAAAAGATGGAGCAGGTGCCCACTGGAGGGAATACACATGTCATTGTGTGCTACAGGACTGCTAGTTCCTGCACCTTCATGATCTGTAGTGTCAATTTCATCAGGGAGAACATCCCCTCAAATGAACCTGAAGTGACACTTATATTGTCACTGTCTACAAGTGGTTTAATCTCAGATGCTGACATATCTGACCAAAGAATGGTGTATGCCTCTTCAGAGCTATATAACCTCCTCACCATAATGTCACTATAACAATAACTAAACAATATAATTTTTTATTGCTTTTTTTTTTTTTTTACAGAAACGATAGAACTGTACGCAGTATATATAATAGCCACACCAACGTGACTATGTGTATAGATAGATAGATTATACATACAGTGGGGAAAAAAAGCATTTAGTCAGCCACCAATTGTGCAAGTTCTCCCACTTAAAAAGATGAGAGATGCCTGTAATTGACATCATAGGTAGACCTCAACTATGAGAGACAAAATGAGAAAACAAATCCAGAAAATCACATTGTCTGATTTTTAAAGAATTTATTTGCAAATTATGGTGGAAAATAAGTATTTGGTCAATAACAAAAGTTCATCTCAATACTTTGTTATATACCCTTTGTTGGCAATGACAGAGATCAAACGTTTTCTGTAAGTCTTCACAAGGTTGGCACACACTGTTGCTGGTATGTTGGCCCATTTCTCCATGCAGATCTCCTCTAGAGCAGTGCTGTTTTGGGGCTGTCGCTGGGCAACACGGACTTTCAACTCCCTCCAAAGGTTTTCTATGGGGTTGAGATTTGAAGACTGGCCAGGCCACTCCAGGACCTTGAAATGCTTCTTACGAAGCCACTCCTTCGTTGCCCTGGTGGTGTGCTTGGGATCATTGTCATGCTGAAAGACCCAGCCACGTTTCATCTTCAATGCCCTTGCTGATGGAAGGAGGTTTGCACTCAAAATCTCACGATACATGGCCCCATTCATTCTTTCATGTATACGGATCAGTCGTCCTGGTCCCTTTGCAGAGAAAAAGCCCCAAAGCATGATGTTGCCACCCCATGCTTCACAGTAGGTATGGTGTTCTTTGGATGTAATTCAGCATTTACTCTCCTCCAAACACGATGAGTTGTATTTCTACCAAACAATTCTACTTTGGTTTCATCTGACCATATGACATTCTCCCAATACTCTTCTGGAACATCCAAATGCTCTCTAACAAACTTCAGACGGGCCCGGATATGTACTAGCTTAAGCAGGGGGACACGTCTGGCACTGCAGGATCTGAGTCCCTGGCGCCGTAGTGTGTTACTGACGGTAGCCTATTTTACGTTAGTCCCATCTTTCTGCAGGTCATTCACTAGGTCCCCCCGTGTGGTTCTGGGATTTTTGCTCACCGTTCTTGTGATCATTTTGACCCCACGGGGTAAGATCTTGTGTGGAGCCCCTGATCGAGGGAGATTATCAGTGGTCTTGTATGTCTTCCATTTTCTAATTTTTGCTCCCACAGTTGAATTCTTCACACTAAGCTGCTTGCCTATTGCAGATTCAGTCTTCCCAGCCTGGTGCAGGTCTACAATTTTGTTTCTGGTGTCCTTCCATAGCTCTTTGGTCTTCACCACAGTGGAGTTTGGAGTGTGACTGTTTGAGGTTGTGGACAGGTGTCTTTTATACTGATAACAATGTCAAACAGGTGCCATTACTACAGGTAATGAGTGGAGAACAGAGGAGCCTCTTAAAGAAGAAGTTACGGGTCTGTGAGAGCCAGAAATCTTGCTTGTTTGTAGGTGACCAAATACTTATTTTCCACCATAATTTGCAAATAAATTCTTAAAAAATCAGACAATGTAATTTGCTGGATTTGTTTTCTCATTTTGTCTCTCATAGTTGAGGTCTACCTATGATGTCAATTACAGGCCTCTCTCATCTTTTTAAGTGGGAGAACTTGCACAATTGGTGGCTGACTAAATACTTTTTTTCCCCACTGTATATTGCTGAGACAGGCCCTCCCCGCTCATGCCACACACTTAAGTAATCTTGGACAATCCAATAATAATAATTAGAGATGAGCGGGTCGAAGCTGATGAAGTGGAATTCGATTCGAATTTCAGGAAATATTCAATTCGCATCGAATCCAGATTTCCTCATGCTTCGTGGTAACAAATTGCATTTTTTTCCTAAAGTGGCTGTTGAACATTTTACAACATGGGGCAAGGAACTCTGGGAACGCGGGATGACCCACAATGCCGTGTGTGCACCCAATCAGCAGTCAGCCAGCCCTGTGATGTCACAGCCCTATAAATACCCTCCCCCATCTTGGATTCAGGCATTTTCCAGTGTATTTAGTGCAGGGAGAGATGTCAGCAGGCGATAGGGAAAGTGGTAGAAAAGTCTTGAAAACTGATATTTCGAAGTTCAGGGAAAGAGCATTAGAGGTGTAGGGAAAGGATAGGGAGGAATTTATACAGAGAATTGAAGCAGAACAGGGTTCATTTGGGGTGTTTGCAGCCTGGGTAATAGAAACAATCCTACTACACCTTGCGACGTCTGTCATGTGCGTGTCATACTAACTCACAGTATTGTTTCACTACCACAGCAGACTCCCTATGCGTATTAATGAAAGGCACAGTGTTCTACACCACTATACAGGCTTTCTGCGGCCAGGAAATAGATGTTTTTTAACGCGATTTGCTGCAAATTAATTCGGATCGAATCAAATGGCTTCTGAAAATTCCGCGAACCGGTCAAATTGAATTTTTCAAAAATTCACTCATCTATAATAATAATAATAATAATAATAATTACTAATATCAATGAAATATGTGTATATAATATTACATTATTCATCATTTTCTGTTTAAGATGATGTTCTTTTCAAGTCTTAATTGCTTCTTTCTCAATCTGGCAATTGCAGTTATTTTCCAGTTTCTCACCTCCGTCTTGCCACATCAATATCTGTCTTGTTTGCACCCCCGATTTTGCTTTCACTCTCACTACTGTACATCTGCGTTCATCAACAACATTTCCGAGCTGCTATTTCTTTCTCCACTCAAGCGCAGCTGCCTGGTTATTGCTGCCCCTTCTGCTATTTCATCATGTTCCTGTCTCAGCTCTAACTGTGGCACCATCAGAACTAATGATTGCATTACAATATTTGAAGCTTTCAGCTTTTCCCCAATGTTGAATGCTAAAGCTATGTCTGTCTCGAAATTGTGTATTAGTTGAACAGAGTGACTGTTTTCTCTACTTTGATAAATAGATACATCTTGGTAGGGCCATGGTTATATGGAGACTTTCCGAAGAGCAGTTTTACTATTTTAATTATCAACTCTCAGTTTTAATCCACTGGAGTGCACTGTGCTACACAAAGTATTCCTCTGGATTGCAGCTTGCTCTACAGAAGGCTTCTATGTCATCCCAGCATGATTGTTGCGGCTTTCAGCAAGGTCACTACAGAGATCCCTAAAACCTGAAGTCCAAATCTAATTTTTAAATGATATTATATTTTAAATGTAAAACATAGTTTCTGACCTTTAGTGGTGATTAGACTAGATCAATCCCGAAGTATTCTTATAAAAACTAAACCACTTCCTATATTGTTTATGTATGTAACCTTAGGCATTATACAATTTTGCTAAAACATTTTATTTGACACACTCATAAAAACATAGAACATTGATAACAGAAAAAGACCACATGGTCCATCTATTCTGCCTTTATAGAATTTTTTTAAAATTTTTTAAATTTATGATAAACGTGTTTATCCCAGGCATGTTTAACCAATTAGGGACATGGCCTATATTCACCTTAAAGGGGTTTTTCAGAATAACCATTTTATTTTAGACCGAAGAAGGTAAAAAATATTTAAAAAAAAATAACCTGTCCCCGTTACTCCGGTGTCTCCCTGCTGCTCCGGGGTTTTCTTCCAGCAGAAGTCCCCACAGCATGTGACTGCTGAGACAGTTAGCGGCCTTAGCAAAGAACATGGGATGTCACAGTGCGGCAGGGACTTCTGCCACAAGAAAACAATGGAAGAGCAGGACAGGACCACTCTGGAGACACCGGAGAACCAGGGACAGATGAGTGTTTTTTTTTCACCTTCCCCGGCCTAATATTAAATAAAAGTTTATCCGGGACAACCTCTTTAAGGACACATTCCCATTTTTTAAAATCTAACATGTGTGACTTTGTGTGGTAACAACTTTTTAACACTTTAAAGGGAATCTGTCAGGGCAATTTGGGACACTAAACCACCCACACGTCCATATGGACCTGGGGTCTAGTGTCCCAAATCACCCTGTTATAACGCAATCCATGGCCTCATTAAAAATAAAAAAGCTTTATACTCACCCTGCCGCTGTACTCCCCGCACCTGCGCAGTTTTTCTATGAAGCCAGAGAAGTACTCCTCGACTTCAGTGTGCATGTCCCGAAATTACGAAGTGAAGTAGGGGTGTCCATATTTGGCTTCACTGAAGAACAGCGCAGGCGCCGGGAGGCGTGCCTCATGAATAAGCTGGACTGGTCTCACCAAACAGCATCGATCGGACCCTTATCTAGGTAAGTATAAAGGATTTTTATTTGTAATGCGCCTGCGGATTGCATTACAACAGGACAATTTGGGACACTAAACCCCAGGTCTATAAAGACCTGTGGGTGGTTTAGTGTCCCAGATTGACCTGACAGATTCCCTTTAACTTACCCAAATGACATTGAGATTATTTTTATGACACATTGGACTTCACATTAGTGGTAAACTTCGGTTGATAATTTTTGTGTTTATGAAAGAGGAAATTTGGCAAAATTTTGAGAGTGTTCAAAATTTGAAATGCTGTTCTTCAAAAAGATAGTCATACTCATTAATTATTTAATAAATATTACTTACCATATCTCTGCTCTATACTGGCATCATCTTTTACTCATCCTTTATTTTTTACTATTTTTTTGTAACACAATTAATACTGAAAACAGAAATATTCAACATGTGGTTGTTAAGTCCTCTATGAGCACACAACGAGGTTTGCAACGGAAAGATCACTATTTGGCTTTTGGAGGACAGATTTTGTTGGAATAATGTTTGGGTGCCATGTCACATTTGCAAGTCCCTAAAATAACAGTACAATTTAAACCCCAAAAGTGACCGCATTTTGAAAACTACACCCCCAATAAATTTGCCAAGTGGTATAGTGAGCATTTTGACCCCACAAGTGTTTCATGAAATTTGTTAACATTGGGTCATGAAAATGAAATATTACAATTTTTTTCAATAAAATGTCTCTTTTGCCACACTTTTTTCATTTTCACAATGGTTTAAATTCTCATGAATAAAAAAAATACCTCATTTGTAGTTGTTTATTGCTGTATGAGTGGGACCTGAAAGGTAAGAAGTGCTATTTGGCTTTTCAAGGACAGATTTTGCTGAAATTACCCCTCTGTTCCACATGTAAGTGTACCTCTAACTCCCGGCTACCCCCACCTGGCAATTTCAGCAATCCCTCACCTATCATTATCAGCCCTCCTGTCACCCCTCAGTTAACCTCTCCCTGTCACTGTCTGACCCATGTCATCCCTCTCACTCATCAGTGTCAGAGCCCCCTTCTCCCCTAAGTTACCATCACCTGATGACGTGCAGCATCTCCCTATCTTTCAAGCAATCAGCTATTACAACAGGGGCCCCCTTACATCAGAGAACAGCTTCTTCAGAGTGGCGAGTACAGTAGCCATCACACATTCTATGTATATACTCCACCCATTCCCTGCCGATGCATTTAATTCTGTCGGCGCCAGAGAAGGGAAGGGGTGGAGGTCCGAGCAGCTAAGACAGATAAGTGATAATAAAACCTACACTTATCAGTTAGCTCTATTAGCTGTGCAATGAGCGCTTCCATCTGTATTGATGGAAGTGCTTATTGCAGAAACTGAGTGGGCTCCTCAGGAGCTGTGGGCACCGACACATGCCTGGGTTTGCCAGGAAACTGGCCAGGCCCTGTCAAGAGCAAGTGGAAACTGCTAAGTAGTGACCTCATTTTGGAAACTACACCATTTAAGAAATTTTTCAAGTGGTATAGTGATCTTTTTTTTTTTACCACAGATGTGCTTTCCAAAAAAAATTAACTGTAATAGACAGATCTCAAGGAATTTTCACTTTTCACTATCAGCTGTACATTAATTTCTAGAACTTCAGGGACTTTGCCTAAGTGGCATGTCATCCAAAAACCAACAGTCTTCATATGTGCTCTAAGCAGTTTATATGCACATGTATGACATTGTTAAGTGGGGTATCCTGAGTACAATGTCATACTGTATGTGTGGGCATAAACTAATGTTTGGGCTCAGAATGTAAGATTTTTAGTGAGCAAATTTAGATGGCTTGGTGTTTGGCTGCCATGTCAAAGGCATCTCTGGCTAATTTGCAGTTCACTCCTTTGTTACCATTAAAGTCCAACCATAGTTGCAAGATAGAAGCAAGATGTTTGGAGGGGGAGGCTCTGTTCTGTCTTCACACAGTGAATGCAGATGAGTGGGGTTGATTCTCCTCACAGCCTGCACACACACACGTCTGCAAACTCTTGCTCTGTGCAAAGGACTGAAGATTCTACACATTTCACAGCTTACAATGTAAGAAAAATCTTTTATGCACTTGTATCTACTTCCAACTGCTTGTGTGATTACAAATGGGATATTATTCATAGACAGCAAGCACTTTCCTGATTATGTTCATAGATTGTTCATTTCCTATGTTCAAGCTGCTTGCCTGCATGTATTTGCCCTGTATTCCAGTGTTCCTGGATCTCCTGTATTATTGTCACATCTATTTGTTAGAGGATGGGGAAGATTGCTCCTTACTGTACATGCCCACAGCCTGAGAGACAAATGTAAAATGTGTTTCAGCTACAATGTGATTATTAGCAGCAGAAAAACTGAAATGAAACCATATATGAAGGCTTATACAGTCATAGAACAGAATGCCCAGCAAGACCCTGAACATATTTCAACTTTTCATGTAAACTCAGGTTATTTTTAAATATTCTTTATACATTACCTTCCTCACAATCAGTTTTACCCTAAAGGATATGGCAATTTTGAGGTTTTTCATTATCGCATTGTACAAGCTATACATTTTTTTTCTCTTGATTTCGTCATATGAGATCTTTCTATTGACAGAACTGGTTGATTGGCTTGTTTTTGCAGGACAAGCTGTGCTTTTTATTGGAACTTTTTGGAATATATACAACTTTTTGATCGCTTTCTATTCCATTTTACATGATACGAAATGACCAAAAATAATTTTTTTCTGGAAGGATAAATTATGCTTAAGATTTATTGTACAGGTTGATGCAGTGATACTAAAATATTTATCTTTATTATTTTTTTATGAAATAAAACATTTTTTATGCCAAAGGAGCATTTTTATGTTTTTATTCCCTACATGGGAATAGAACCTGATCCTCTTGTTCATTAAGTGGGCATTCACATTACCGTTGCTAATGTCCGTTGCTATCTTCCATCATAGGGTGACAGCAACGGACAGTAAATTGTCACATTCCCATTGACACTAATCAGAGGCGTAGCTAGGGGTTCAGCACAGGGGGGGCGAACACATCCAAGTGGGCCCCCAACTCAGGTATTCCAACACTATCACTATACAGTGACCATATAGTGGTAGATAGTGGTTCTACACAGGACTGTGAAGACCAGTTACATAAATACAGTACAGGAACAATGTTGTGACTTACTGGTGACGTCTCTGACTGTTTACACTTATCGTCTTCTCCATCTGGACCGCCATGACCACTTCTTCCAGCTGTGACTGTAAAGTTCATAACACAGACATCTTTGGCTCCTCACTTTTCCGGGCACCTGACCCACATTGTCCTCAACTACATGAAATCTCCATCCTGCTGCTACCCCAATTATAAAATATATGATATAAAATCCCCTGGAAATGAATAATAACCCCATGTGCCTTTTTAATTTAATAATGCTCCTATGTGGCCCACTTATTTAATACTGCCCCTCAATTAATAATGCCTCCTAATTAATAATGCACTGTGTACCCCCTTAAATCAATTTAATGCTCGAGTGCCACCTAAAATTAATATTGCCCAATTCCCCTATTATTAATTACACCCTCTTATGTCTCCTTGTATAAATTATGCCCTCTTACATAAATGCCCCTCTGTATTAATAATTCCTATTAATAACCCCTTTGTATTAAAGACGACCTTTCATGTCCTCATGCATATTCGGTTTTATATACCACTAGAAAGCTGACAGTGCACTGAATTCAGCGCACTGTTGGCTTCCCCATTATGTGCCCCGGTGGAGGAGATATCAGTGCCGTTAGTTTTGGCACTGATCTCTCCCCACCGTTAGAAGGGTGTTCCTGACAGTCTAGCGTCATTGCTGGGCTGTGAGGAACACCCCCCCCCCCAAGATTGTACTGGGGGAGGGGGCCTTACTCAAAGCTCAGCGTCATCGCAGGGCGGTAAGGAACGCCCCCTCTGACAGTACAAGGCTATGTTAAAGTATAGTCGGGGGGGGGGCCTTCCTCACAGCCCAGCGATGACGCTAGACTGTCAGGAACGCCCTTCTGACAGTGGGGACAGATATGTGCCGAAACTAACAGCACCGATATCTCCTCCATCGGGGCACATAACGAGAAAGCCGACTGTCGGCTTTCTAGCGGTATATAAAATCACAGGTTCATGAGGACATGAAAGATCCTCTTTAAAGGGGTTGTCCAGGAAGTGGACAAATCACAGTGGAGGTGGGGTAGGTGACAAAAAAATCATACTCAGGCTGGGTTCACACCAACACTTGAAGCCCGTTGAGGGATTCCATCCCCCATTTCGTTTGAAAAATGCGGAAAGAAAAGTCCTGCAAGCAGGACTTTTTTCTCCACATTTTTCAGGCAGAAACCAGATAGAAACCCAGCAGACCCCATTATAGTCCGCAGGTAACCGCTTTACAAGCGAATTGGGTTTCCGTTTTCGGGTTCCCAAGTGGACCCGAAAAACGGAAACCAAGCGCTACTGTAAACCCAGCCTTACCTGTCCCCAGTGCTCTGGTGTCTGCCACCACTGTCTGTTCAGGCACGTGCCATACGAGACTGCTGAGGCCATCAGTGGCCTCAATATTGGCTGGAAAGGACCCAGTTATATATATGAGTGACATCACTGAGTCTTTTCCAGCCACTGCTGAGGCCAATTACATGCAGTGCAGGACTTGCGCAGGGAAGCGGCGTGCGTGTGCCTGAACAGACAGCAGAGGGCTGTGGACATCGGTAGCCCGGGGACAAGTGAGTATTTTTTTTATGTTTCACCTTCCCCGCCTCCTCCAATTTGCCCAATACAATCTTTACCAGTAAACTTTACTGCCCCAATGCCCCCTAATATTATCTCCCCTTACATTCATACAGACCCCACTGACCTTTCACTATAATTTATATCCTCTTTCATTAAAGCCCCCTAATACCCTTATATTAGTTATGGCCTCTTATCTAAGTTCCCAATGCTCCCAATTGACCTCTTAGATGTACTACCCCCATCCCCCCACCCCCAATTACAATGCCCAAAGTGAGTTAAAAAAAAAAAAGTTGATGCTACTCACCTACCTCCGATCCCCTGAGGAGGAGTCTCCACCGCCGGCACACCCGCCGCTTACTGAACAAGCAGGACCTGCGTCCTGGCGCGGACAGCGCAGGACAATGACGTCATCGCGCAAACGTCTGTGCCAGGGCGCAGACATCTTAGGGAAGCTCGTAGGCCGCAGGCCTGAATGGGCTTGTGGTTTATGAGCTACGTACGTGTAGACAATGTATTTTAACTGTATCGGTGTCATGCAGACGCCGATGCAGTTAATATGTGAGGGTAACCTGTGTTGCCCCGAAGTGGGTCCCTGAGAATTAGAGGGGCCGGGGCCACCGCCCCCCCTGCCTCCCCGCTAGCTATGCCTCTGACACTAATGTAAACAACATGATGGAAGCTATCTTCCGTCATGTTTGTTTACTTTTGTAATGGAAGATAAAGTCCTGCATGCATGACTTTATCTTCCATTATAAAGGTAAACAAACATGTCGGAAGATAGCTTCTGTCATGTTGTTTACATTAGTGTCAATGGGAACGGACACAGAATCAGTTTGTGACCGTTCTCTGTGACAATTTAATGTCCATTGCTGTCATCCTATGACGAAAGACAGCAACGGACGTTAGCAACGGTAGTGTGAATGCCCCCTAATATACACTGCAATACTGATGTATTGCAGTGTATAATAACTGTCAGCCTTCACTAATCAATCCTGTCAGAGGTAGGATAAATCGCAGGAATATAGAACTCCGAACTGACATAGGAACAGCATTTCCATTTAACTCTACTTCTAGGGCATCAGAGGGGGGTAAGCAACTCATGTGGTTGACAGACAGGAAGTTGTGCCATCACAGGGATCTCTAGCTTGTTCCTGTTTACATGACAGATTAGCAAAGCAGATCTTAGAGCCAACACGTGAAATAGACACTTATGTGTAAGGCACTTCTGTCTTACCCATAGGAACTTTTGCACTTATTTTGGATCTTAAAAGCTCTTAAAGAAGACGTATGTTCACTTCTGTCTGTTATACTAAATACTTGTATTCGCCATAAAATAACAATTCTGAAACATCTATTCTTGTTTTTTCCTGTTATTCCTACTACAAACTGGTGAATTAAATGACAGCTAGGTATTAACAGTTGGGGATATCCTTTCATAAGGTAACAGAGTCCAAGCAGTACTAACAGTATCACACTGTGTAGATACACACCTTTTTGAAAAGGGATGAGTAATGCCCATTTCTCAATTGTTTCCAGTTTATTCAGCAGGAATAATTGTTGAAAGATATTCCAGAATTGTTCTTTCATGTGGAATACAATTACTTGCTAAAACAAACATATCAGAAATGGTGACAAGTTTTATGTAAAGGAATTGCCCTTTGGAGTCATGAACAGAACCATTTGTTGTTCTCATATTGAAAAACAGCCTTTTGACTCTGTTCTGTAAAGGGGGTCTCTCAAGTGCTTTGTAGCAACTTCCCAAATAACAGGTAGGTGAGTTATTCTGCAGTACTTTACAGTTATTGTCATCATTCACTAAATTCCCTAGCGGTATGTCTTTAGAGTAAAATACCAGTGAAATCCATGAAAACACTCCATGCAGATGTTCTTGGTTGTATTTAAACTCAGGACTCTATCTCTTCAAGGAAACAGTGCTAACCACTAAGCTTCCTTATGCCCTGTATCCTATCTATATGTAAAGCCTGTCCTGAATAAGTTTCCTTCTAGTGGAGGGGCATGGTCAGGGCAGAGGATGAGGTGTATATTAGCCTGACCAGAAGATGGTGGAGCAACACAACCTCTCTTCTCAGCTGCTACACCATCTTCTGGTATTAGCGCAGCCATGGTCAGCGCCTTAAAAATCCTGTCAGTCACTCAGCATCCTCCATTCAATCATGCTGGTGGAAAACTAGTACAGATGCAGTGTGTTTGGATCACAGTGTAATGGTGATATAACTGTATACATTATCCTGGTACTGTAACATCACTGTGTGGAATATTCCTGTACAGTGACATTAATGAATGTGTTATATGAACTGTAAATGAACTCTGTGCATTATCCCTGTGTGCAAAAGAGACCAAACTAATTGTACTCTTTTCAAGTTCTGAACTTGCTGCTCAAGGTGGTCATGGTAGAGTGGGGCTCTATTACAAATGGGGCCCCATGGTTGCTTGTTACCCCGATTCACAGTTTATATATAGGGTCAACAGCTATTTAGAGAGTACCAAAGTGTCACCTGCTAATTACCATTAATCTCATTTTATTACTGCAAGACTGAGAGGGTAAATAATATTGTTTGAGCAACTGGCTCTAGAATAAAATAATGACAATTTTGGAAGGGAGAAATGACAATTGTTCAGGTATGACTCTATATGTAAAAAGATAAACTCCACCAAGACACATAATAAACATTTATGATATTCATTAACATAACATTTTTATACACTGTATAATCATAGGTTTTATTAATCATAAGAAAATTCCAAAATATTTAACTGAAACACTTTTAAATATTACTATCATAATCACTCTGCATGCAATGACTAATGTGCCACTAAAATGTACTCTCCATGCTGTTTTACAAATATGTCAGCTGAATCCCTGCAATGAAGCACAGTGAGACGGCAGCTCACTTACAGTACATTAAAGCCCTATGGGAAAGTCACAAAAGCAAAAAGTGATTATTAATTTACCTTCATTAATTAAAATGGTCTCTTCCTATTGACATCTTAGTACAACGCAGAGGGAAAATCTCAAGCTCTTCTTTCCTATTCTGTAATTAATTAAGGTTTAAAGCAATCTGTTACTGGATAAATTGATGTGCAACTTTCCAATCGGGTTTGCTTAATAATAAAACATCTTTTCAATTCGGTGTTCTCAGTTTTTCTTTATTTTATCATCCTGTTTATAATATTTTGTTAACATGAATGATACAGAGATTAAATAGGTATTTTATCATTATTTTGGGGGTGTCTATAAACCTGTTTGCAACACTAATGCTTTAAAAATATTGTCTGTTCAAAATACCATTATTATTTTAAGTAAACTGTTGATGAAAATATATGGGTATTTTGATTAGGCCTTAAAAAGTGTGTTAATCTGGCTTAGGTATGATAGAGAGCATGTTAGGGAATTGCCTGTTAAGCAATTCCCCAGTAGCTGCTGCTGGAATCTGGCAGGAAGGAAAATGACAGAGACAGTGAGCCCTGATGCTAGCCCAAACCCGAAGTCCCTACCTACTTGCCTCATCTCCCCTAAGGGGTAGAGGACAACTGGGCAATGGTCCCTTCCTATAATACAAGTGAATACACAAAACTCAGACAAAACAAACAAACAGGCACGGGTAATCAAGAGAGCCAAGGGTCAGAACTAGTTGGGCAGCAAAGTACAAAATCAGAACCAGAAGAATAGTCAAAAGGAAAAGCAAAGGTCAGAAATAGATAATCAGAGAAACAGTATAATGCTAGCACGCTCTAAGAGACTAATAGCAAGCACCCATGAGAGGGCTAATGGACTGTATATAGGAATCCGCCACAGACGTGATAGGAAGGCAAGTTGTCAATCAAAGAGCAACCAACATTAACTCTTAGTAAAGCAGAAGGAACTCAGAGTACTAGATGGACTGATACACTGCAACGAACTATCAGCTCTGCTAAAACGGAATACAACAGGAGGCCCAGGAGCAGAAGATCATAAGTGGACACCCCTCCTGCGCAGTAGCATGTGGCCGGAGGATGGCGCAGAAGTCCGAATGGATGCGAACGTTACACAGCATTTTTAATCTGAAATCTGTTTTAATCGGTACTGTGCCATCACTGTGTTCATTATCTGTACTGTAAATCACTATGTGCATTACACCTGTGTTTATAAAGTCTTGTGTGTAAACTCTTCAAGTTTTGAACTTGCTACTTAAAGTCGTAATGGCTGAGTGGGGTTCTATTACATGTTTTGCTATGGGGTTCCATGGTTACTACTTCCCCCAATTCACAGTATATATATATATATATATATATATATATATATATATATATGGGCATTTTGGTTAGGCCTTAAAAAGTGTGTTATTTTATCTTGG
The DNA here is from genome assembly GCA_947044405.1 of Leptodactylus fallax. Lineage (NCBI taxonomy): Eukaryota > Metazoa > Chordata > Amphibia > Anura > Leptodactylidae > Leptodactylus > Leptodactylus fallax. The sequence continues at coordinate 8,725,901 of CAMRHE010000010.1, read as the reverse complement.
GCATCAGGGTCAGATTATAATATGTGTGAAATGGGTGGATGCCTAGGGACCAAGGCTGTTAGGGGGCCCAGCGGCAAGTAACTGCACATTTTCCCATTATACCTTGTAATCAAGTGTATTGCAATTGATTACTGTAGAGGGGCACGGGAGTCTACTGGAGGCAAGTATATAGTGGGAAACCACGTCCAAACCGGAACTGCCATTATTATACTTTTGGGTCAGAGTATAATATGGCCTTGGGGAGGTGAGCAAACACAGCAAACAGTGTTACTCACTTCCCATGGGCTCTGGCAGATCCTCTTCATGCCTTTAAATGACATCAGGGACCACTGAGGCCTGTGATTGGGCCTCAGTGGTCACGTGGTATGGAATCTACTTTCTTCTATGCATACCTTAGACTAGGTCATCAATATCAGGTCAGTGGAGATCGGACACCTGGCACATTCACAGTTCTACTGTATTGAAGAGACCACAACATTCAAACAAGCACTGTGGCCTCTTCACCGCTTAATGAGTTATTGCTTCACTACAAACTCTTAACTACTTGGTGGCTGTGCTAGGTGTTTATCAAGGGGTTTTCTAGTATGTAATGATATTGTAGTAATGAATTGGTTTCATGTGCAGTTGGAGTCCTTAACCAAATTAAGAGCTAAATTGAGGGTGTTTAAATTTGTATAATACTGAACATTGTCTGATACATCATGGATATTATGCACAACCACAATAATTTGGTACTCTCTAGTAACTAGCAAGCAATTGGTAGAATCTAGAACAAGCATATTAATCAAGATTCACTTGCTACATGAACATTGCTTAATTTTGCTCTTAAAATCAAGTTTCTGAAAGCACACTGGGGGGGAATTTACTATTCCCTCTATATCAGAAAACTGGTGTAGATGGAATAGTTGTGCACATCTCTGACACACAGCCCTTCTTTATGCCAAAGATGCTCACTCCGCTTGCTTTTTACGCCCCACTCTTGGCCTTGGTCTGACAAATTTACTATTCCAGAAGGCTGCTGTGAGTTATACCTGAAATCTACGCCAGATCCTGATTCGTAGATTTCAGTTCTGGCTCATGGGACTGTGATTTCATTTAGGGGCATTTCTCACCAGCTGGGAACTTGATTAAGAGTTAAATGGAATCTACCACCTCCCCTAAGGATATTTAACTGCCACCATAATGTTACAGAGCACATTACAGTGATAAGCAACATACTTTTGTTATGTAGAATCCTAATTTTGTAAAACTAGACAAAAGCAATTTTTAAGTCATGCAAATGAGCCAGTTGGTCCACTGGGAGCAGGCCTTCAGCCCCAGGAGCACTGCTCTTGCCACTCAAGTAGGATGGGTGATGTCATAACAGTGAGAGGATCAACTCTTACTGCACACGGTAGTACAAGTGGGAGGCGGTAGAGGTCTGTGTGGCACCAACTACCTCATTTGCATGAGACTTTGAAATTGCTTTTCTCCAAATCTACAATAGTGATATACATAACAAAGTTATGTTGTTTAGCACTGTAATGTGCTCTGTAACACAGTGGTGGCAGTTAAGTATGCTTGGGGGAGGTGGCAGACTCACTTTAATAAATTGCCCCCACTGATTGTTTTGGAATGCTAAACTTTGCTATAAGGCTAAAATCCTAATTTTAGAAACCTGTATAATTGAAACTAAAAACTTTCTGTCCTTTCAGTAAAATGGAGGGTTAGAACAAAACAACTTATTCAGTGAACAGTACGCTATGAAACAAGCTGCATTGTACCAAGTTTTTATAAGGAATAGAAATCCTATTATTAGACCATGTTTTTCAGGACTGCTGATCATGATGAACATACAGTCTCTTCTGCAACCAGGACATTTTGAACATTTGCCAAACTGTTTTATGAAGTGAAATGTTTTGCTGACTCAATGCCACATCCCATATCCTTCATAAAAGCTTCTATTCAGTATTGTGGGAAGCAGGATAATGCAGATGCAATGCATTAAAATGAATGTTATTTTCTGCATCATCACTTACGGATTAACCCCCATCACATCATATTCTCCAATGGGAAATTGTCATGGCTGACACATACATATGCAATCAATAAACAAATTCTTCCTCACTAACACATGTCTAGAATGTAACTGCGATGAAAGCCTTCAATTGTCTTGTAGCCTCATGCATTACAGAAGAGCTTCCATTTAGATTTAGCACTTAAGTACAGCTAACACAGTGACATGTTAATGTGTATCTGCTATTATTGTAAACATTTCCATAGACAATGTGATGGGGAATATTTACAGTGCAATGCAATTACCTCAAATCTAATCTAATTGCAAACAAGTTAAAGCTTTCAATTGTATTCTTTGCACAGTAATTACATAAAGCCTGGACTGTCAGACAAGCGAGCACTACACATGAACTGCGTGTAAAGTATATGTTAGCTGCTGCTAATATATGAACAAAGCTCGCTTAAAACATTTATCAAAACCTGGGTAAAAAACTGACGATTAACATAAATTTTCATGAATGTTATTAGATGAGAGTAATGAATTATTAGAGATTTATTTAGTCCCTTTTCTGTGCTATCAGTACTGAGCATAGAGATTGCTCATGTTTTTTTCTGTATTCATCCACTGAACAATCACTTTACTGTATAGTGGAATGTTCTGCAGGTTTTTAACAAGCTTTGAAATATAATTCTTTATCCCTGTTTTTTGTCACTAGAGGACAAGAATCATGTTTACATCCTAAATGTGGAAACTATCAGAACAGGAGAGAGATTTGTGCTTCTGATATACAGTGGGAAAAAAGTATTTAGTCAGCCACCAATTGTGCAAGTTCTCCCACTTAAAAAGATGAGAGAGGCCTGTAATTGACATCATAGGTAGACCTCAACTAGGAGAGACAAAATGAGAAAGAAAATCCAGAAAATCACATTGTCTGATTTTTAAAGAATTTATTTGCAAATTATGGTGGAAAATAAGTATTTGGTCAATTACAAAAGTTCATCTCAATACTTTGTTATATACCCTGTGTTGGCAATGACCGAGGTCAAACGTTTTATGTAAGTCTTCATAAGGTTGGCACACACTGTTGCTAGTATGTTGGCCCATTCCTCCATGCAGATCTCCTCTAGAGCAATGATGTTTTGGGGCTGTCGCTGGGCAACACGGACTTTCAACTCCCTCCAAAGGTTTTCTACGGGGTTGAGATCTGGAGACTAACTAGGCCACTCCAGGACCTTGAAATGTTTCTTACAAAGTCACTCCTTTGTTGCCCTGGCGGTGTGCTTGGTATCATTGTCATGCTGAAAGACCCATCCACTTTTCATCTTCAATGCCCTTGCTGATGGAAGGAGGTTTGCACTCAAAATCTCACAATACATGGCCCCATTCATGCTTTCATGTACAAGGATCAGTCATCCTGGTCCCTTTGCACAGAAACAGCCCCAAAGCATGATGTTGCCACCCCCATGCTTCACAGTAGGTATGGTGTTCTTTGCATGCAACTCAGCATTCCCTCTCCTCCAAACACGATGAGTTGTGTTTCTACTAAACAGTTCTACTTTGGTTTCATCTGACCATATGAAATTCTCCCAATACTCTTCTGGAACATACAAATGCTCTCTAGCAAACGTCAGACGGGCCCAGATATGTACTGGCTTAAGCAGGGGGACACATCTGGCACTGCAGGATCTGAGTCCCTGGCGGCGTAGTGTGTTACTGACAGTAGCCTTTGTTACGTTAGTCCCAGCTTTCTGCATGTCATTAATTAGGTCCCCCTGTGTGGTTCTGGGATCTTTGCTCACCATTCTTGTGATAATTTTGACTCCACGGGGTGAGAGCTTGCGTCCAGCCCCTGATCGAGGGAGATTATCAGTGGTCTTGTATGTCTTCCATTTTCTAATTATTGCTCCCACAGTTGATTTCTTCTCACCAAGCTGCTTGCCTATTGCAGATTCAGTATTTCCAGCCTGGTGCAGGTCTACAATTTTGTTTCTGGTGTCCTTCCACAGTTCTTTGGTCTTCACCATAGTGGAGTTTGGAGTGTGAATGTTTGAGGTTGTGGACAGGTGTCTTTTATACTGATAACAATTTCAAACAGGAGCCATTACTACAGGTAATGAGTGGAGGAAAGAGGAGCCTCTTAAAGAAGAAGTTACAGGTCTGTGAGAGCCAGAAATCTTGCTTGTTTGTAGGTGACCAAATACTTATTTTCCACCATAATTTTCAAATAAATTCTTAAAAAATCAGACAATGTGATTTTTTAGATATGTTTTCTTATTTTGTCTCTCATAGTTGAGGTCTACCTATGATGTCAATTACAGGCCTCTCTCATCTTTTTAAGTGGGAGGACTTGCACAATTGATGGCTGACTAAATACTTTTTTTTCCCCACTGTACCTATGCCTCTTACTCCTTTTTGAGAACCTACTTATGGATAAGATCGAACCTTTTTTACCCTTCATTTGTACATATATTTAATATGTGCAATGTTTTTCCCCCTTGACTTGATTTATAAGGGGAGTGTATTTACATTACATTGGGTCTGAGAGACACTTTTTATAGCTACTTATTAACCCCTTCCCGACATCCACCATAATAGTACGGCGGATGTTGGGTCATAGCTGCCATGTCTTTGCTGTGTTTGACCAAGGCCATTTTCATGCACTACCATTTTGGGGAGGATCGCTGGTGCCCAGAACAAGATCTGGGTCCAGCAATCCGTGGCCATGACAGTCGGGAGCCTATTGAAGTTTCCCAGGCTTGCCTCAGCAATACTTCTACTACAGGCTGCTCTATAATATATACATTAAATGTTTCCATTATAAAGAATAATTTGTTCTGCAAACATTAATCTCTCATATGGCTCTGTGAAGGGAAAAATATAAACATTATGGGGTTTGGAAGGCTGGGAGTCATAAACGAAAATCGAAAAAATGCCTCCAATGAGAAGGAGTTAAAAGTTGTTTTGTTTATTTTGATGCATCATTGCTGATAAATTATATGAATTTGTGATGCACACATAGATGTGAATTCATCGTTTGTGTATTTGCTGTTCTCTTGCTCAAATTCAGTTTGATCTGGAGTGGTTTGCTCATCTCTCATGGCAACAAACCCAGCTTTTCCAGGAAAAGCTTGGGATCCGGACCACAAAAGGGACAGGTTTTCTGTATACCCCACATAGAAATGGGCATTCTTGGGTGTTCCTAGGTGGGCTTAAGTGTTCACATTTTGGCCAATGAAACAAGCAAGTATCATCAAGGTTAGTGAAGGGGGAAAATGGGAAGGGGAGCCATGTTGGTATCAGAGTGATAGGGTAGCCATGATAAGAACCAGGAATGAGAGGGGCAGCCATGCTGGGGTCCAGGTGGGCGACCAAGCTGAAAACTAAGATTTAAAAAGATATCATGCTGGGAACTAGGAATGAGAGGAGAGCCATGTTGAGGACCATGATTTAAAGGAATTCCAGGATGGGGAGTATGAATAATGGAAGAACTATGTTATGTTTCATGATTTAAAGGTATATTGAGCTGGAGACCAGGAATGAGAGGGGGGAGGGCGTGCTGGCGACTAGGAATGTGAGAAAAGCCATGCTGAGGACCAAAAATGATAGGGACATCTTGAAACAGGCAATGTGCAGGTCACCAGGTGAATAAGAAAGATCTGGGACCCCTATGGCTATGTGTGCAGGTTGGAGTGACTAGTGTACAGTACCATGAGTGTTTTATGACTTCATTAGACACTTTAACTTGCATTCTGTACACTTTTTACTTTGAGAGGACAACCCTTAGAAAAGACCATTTCTCTATGCAAACTTGGTGGTCAATTCAAAGAGGTTTCACTATATCAAGTGAGATCTATGTGTATGGCCAAGTATTAGTCTAGATACAATTGTAACAAACTAAGGGTTAAGTCAATATGACTTTTCATATTCTAGGTATAGACAAGAATGGGGCAGATATACTAATGCTCTCTAATATTTAGACAGTATAAACTTAGACCAAGCAGATGTAGAATATTATAAGGCCTGTCTTTTCATGTAAGGCCTAAACTATTTATTATTAAAGGGGTTGTCCAGGCAAAAATGGACAACCCTTTTGACATTTAAATCATCCAGGGGCAGTGAAAAATTTTTTTAAAAATGCATTCTCACTTGTCCCCGATGCTCCAGTGTCCTCCCGCGTGTCCTGGTACTTCTGCTCCAGCAGCTTCTCTCGGGTCTCTTCCGGAGTTCCACTGAGGCCAATCAGCAGGAAGAGGACCCGTGATGTCACAGGTAGTGACATTGCAGTCCCTTCCCTGACTGGCCTCAGCGGTCACGTGAACGTTAAGGCCAATCAGCAGCTTCAGTGGAACTCTGGAAGAGACACGGGAGAAGCCGCCGGAGCAGAAGAACTGGGACACGCGGGAGGACACTGGAGCATCGAGGACAGGTGAGCCATACCTTTAAGTAAGTAAGCCATATCTTTTGTCAAGAATACAATTTTTACAATTCTGGCACATTTAGCTTAGTACATTTTCCAAAATGTTTTAATATTTGGGCAGCAGACAAATGTCCTTAAAACCATGAGATATTGAAAAATAAAGTATATTGGTATGCGGCAATAATTGAAGATATAGTTCTACTAACAACATTTATATCCTATGAACAGGTTAGGGACTCGGTTTCCCCATAATAGTGATCTATGTATATGTTGTTGCTGGGATTCCCAGTGATCTCACATTTATCACCTATCCACAGTCTAAATGGGTATTGTCATCTTTGACATTTATGGCACATATCAAATAGACCCCAGGATATCCTGTGGTTATGCCATAAATGTCTAAGATAGGAGTACCACTTTAAATCAAAATCAAAACCTGTCTGTTTTTTTGCCAATAGAATGAGATTTGTCAGCAAACTCTTTTGTATATTTAAACTGAGCATGCTGCATCTTTACATATCTTTGTATTGTTATACATTTAATAAATAATATAAGTACGCGTGAACTTCCCAACATAATTTTAACCTTTCATACTCTATATGGTGAGTATAAAATTTGGCAGAATGTTATCAAATTCACAGTACAGTATGTTCCTTCATTGCATTGTCCAGAGATTCTGGGTGAGATCAGTAAATATGAGTACTTTGGTTTCACTGTGTTTAGTTTCATTCCGGTTAGCTGTATCGACTCACTAATGGCTCAAATTAAATCAAGACCTCTGGAGCCACTTCTCCTTCAAGAGGGTGTTTGGAAAAAAATCCAGCTTTCTAATCAATATTACAGCAGAAAGGAAACACATTATTCTTTCAACATGTGTGCTTATAGAACAACTTTAGTTTGTAATAAACACTATAATTCCATTCACGTACAGTATATAAACAGGAACTAATACATAGTACATGCTTTCTTTGTACTATGTATCGCGGCTTTTGCTGATCTTATCTACGACTACTCTCTTCTCTAAATCAAACTAGAGGTCATTTATTAACATGGGAATTAGTTGGTAAAATCCATATTGCTACATGTAATGAGGAGCTTGGACTTATATAGCTATTTTAGTCAGTAACCAGATACCTCAAAGAAGATTATTCTCCATTAAGAACGTAATGGTATTTTGAGGTTTTATTTTCTTTGCTGTATCTTTGAGAACAAATGATATCTCCATGCCATTAATATGGCCTTAGAGCGTTATGTCTTTTTCACCAGTGTATTTATTGTCTATGTGTGAGAATGGACAGCTTAGAGATCAATTATTCTGCATCGAACAGTTTTTCTTCACATAAAAAATACAGTATGAAATTGTTTGTATCTAATGTAATACAGTAGTATATGATATAGGAAACAAAACACAAATGCTAGATGAATAGTAGTACAACAATAGTGAATGTAAATTAAAAATATCATACTGCTAATCCTGCTACATAAAGGTCCCATTAAAGAAACACATATCACCTTTTCACAGGAATGGGGATAAGTGTCACATTGCTGGCGGTCTGACTGCTGAGTACCACAGGGATCAGAATGGAGAACTAAAAGAGCCCCTGCATTTGCATGACCAGTGCTCCATTCACTGCTATGGGACTTCCAGGACTACAGTCTCCAGTGGCTCCAGCAGCCCCATAGCAGTGAATGGAGCACCATTCATGCAAGTACACTGGTGTTTTATTCACAGGGAGTATGCAGGGAGACTTTTAGTCCACCATTGTCCTCATTGCTGGGGTACCCAGAGATCAGACCCTCAGAGATATGACACTAATCTTATCCCCTATACTTTGAATAGGGGATAAGTGTCTTTAATTAGGTGACCCCTTTAAAAAAGGATGGCTCTTGTAGAATACCCACCATTTTTCTAATTTGCAAGAGATTAAAGGGGTATGCCCATGAACATAACCATTTTTAAATTTGTAGATAATTAAAAGTTAAACATTTTTGCAAATATAAGTAATTAATCATTTTGCCGAGTTTTACAGATTTTCTCTAAATATCTTTTTGGTCATAAATTGTTGCCTTGATCGGTTGCCAGTGGATACGACCATGAATGCAGGCCCTTTCTAAGGTCAGAAAATCATCCATGATTTCCTTATTGTGGCCGGGATATCTTCTGATACATGTAGTGTCCCTGCCTGATAAACCAGCTACAATAAGAAAAGTCCCAAAACATAGAAAGTTTCTGCAGTCATGGTCGTATCCATTGGCAACCGATCAAGACAACAGACTGGCACTACTAAGATAGTTAGAGAAAATCTTTAAAATTCTGCAGAATTTATAACTACTTATATTTGCAAAAATGTTTAACTTTTAATTTTCTACAAATATAGATATGATTATGTTCATAAGAATACCCCTTTAAGAAAAAAAGCTCCAGTGGTGCATGTACACATCAGATAACAATTATTAGTTGCTGATTTTGTGTAGGGATATTAAACATTTTTTAAATAGGTTACCTCACACAAATGGCATGTCATTACTTTTAATCGTAATACAAAGTAGCTGTTTGGTGCGCCCAGGGCATGGCTCCGCCTTCCAGAGCACCTGTTTTTGCCTTTAGTTGCCATCTGATGCTGCTTTCTAATATAAAATCTGACAGATCCGAATGGGCAGCAACCACAGATGCAAGGTCAAGCCCTGGGTGCATTGTATGTGGATTAAAAGTTGCACTTTAACCCTTTCATGATACAGGGTAGTTTGGGCGTTTTTTCATATTTTCCATCTCTGACTTCTAGCTTAGCCACTTGATGGCTTATTCTTGGAGTACATATAATGCTTTTATCAGCTTTTATTTACTGAATTTCCCCATTGTGGGACTATTAAAGGACTATTATTATTATTATTATTATTATTATTATTACATTTGGGGTACATCCACTTGAAAAAAAAATATGCAATTCCAACATTATTTTTTGTGTTTTGTTTTTATGGCACTCACTCTGTATTAAAAATGAGACAGCAAGATTTTCCGATGGGTCATTAAGAGTATGGTGATATACTATTTACATTGGTTTTATTATGGTTTACCACTTCTACAAAAAAATGCTATTTTCTGAAGATAAATGATTTGCGCGGACAGCAAGAAATACATACAGAGTGATCAGTAACACAAATTATCCCATAGATAGACAGAAAGGAATACATACAGACTGATCAGTAAGACATTAACTCTGTCATATCACATCAATAAGACAGACTGAATTTATGGAAAAACATTTCCTATTACAGACATTCACTTTTTGTTTACTTCATTTTTAAAATTGAAAAGTGTACTTTTTAAACTTTATTTTTAATATATTTTTGCAAACTTTTTACAAAAACATTTTTCTGTCCCACAATGGGACTTGAGACCATTTGATGGCCTGCACTACCGGTATATACTACAATACTTCTGTTACGCCAAGGTCTATTACAGATTTGTACAGCTACAAGGCCATTGATTGGGCTCCTGGTTGTCAGGGCAACCCCTTGACATTCCACAATTTCATTGCACGGGGGGTGAAATATGCTGATCCCCCCAACCCTCCAGATCACATGATCACTATTGATAATGCCATCTGTGGAATTAATCTGCCAGACTTGGAATCCATAAACAATCTCACAGCACAAATCCAAGTCCTGGGCCTGTTACATTGATGTGCTCAGTGCAATTGATGTGCACAATACTCAAATACCTAAGGTATTTACATCACTTTATTGTCACTAACCCACTAGTTATGCACAAATCAAAGATTGCAACTTTATTATAGAAATTTTTGATAGCATACTGCCTTTTTGTGTTGAGATAAAAGCTCAATCGTTGGGATCAAAATATATTAATATTGTAACATGCCATAACAAAAATTAAAAGGATGGTTTCAATAGCTTTATTTATCACCTTATATATGATAGAAATGCTTTAATAAGATAAGTGCTGTTTACACAGAACTCAAAAAACTTTTGTTTACTAGAAATTGGAATACCAATAGACAAGCAGTATACACCCATTTTAGGGTGGGTTCACACCTGCGTTTGAGTCCGTCCGCTTCCAATCCGAGTGAAAATCTCGGGAAACAGGATAGGCATTGGATACCGACAGGTTAGCGACGCATTGGTTAAAAACCCATTCATTTGAATGGGTTTTTAAAGCAATGCGCGGGTGTGCGCTTACACCCTCTGTGCTGCGAAGCCGTTTTTTTTCGTCGGACACAAAGTCCTGCATGTCCAACTTTGTTTCCGACGAAAAAACTGGATTTGCGACGCCGAGGGTGTAAGCGCAGACCCGCGCATTGCTTTAAAAAACCATTCAAATGAATGGGTTTTTAACCAATGCATCGCTAACCTGTAGGTATCCGATGCCTATCCTGTTTCCCGAGATTTTCACTTGGATTGGCAGGGGACAGACTCAAGCGCAGGTGTGAACCCACCCTAAAACTTGGTGTAAGGGGTATTTAGCAAGACCAGCATTTTGTACGCCAGTTTTGATAATCACTGTGTCAGCAGAGGATTACCCTATTTATGATGAGGAGCAGGCCTTGTCATAAATCAGGCACATCCTCTGTCACTCCATTCTCCTACACTGAAATGTACAACAACTACTGTAGATTTCATGCATAATTTACAACAGACAAGTGGTGTAAATGATGAGTAATCTAAAGGGTCAATGGCCCCATCTAAGGCACGCCACCGCTATGGCCCTTTTTCATAAATTTTTGTCACAGGTGAAGTTTAGAAAGGTTTTTTATGACACTTTTTTACAACACTTTTTTGGCATGGGTGTTTGATAAAAGTGCCCCTCTGTGATTTTACTTGTGTCACTAGAATACTATTTTGTAGTATTTTAATGCAGTGGCAGTAGACTTTCAGTTTGTATTTTGAATTGCCATTTTTTTTTATTTTAAAGGGAGTCAACAGAATAGTCCTGGGTTTTGGTCTTGGGTGATGTCAGACCCCTGGGGTTAACGCTGAGGCCTGTGATTGGGCTTTAGCAGTCACATGGGGCTCATCGACTGTACTGACGTCAGAGGTCGGAAGAGGCCAAAAAGGAACTGACAGAGTGTGTTGGACGTTGTGAAGAGGCCCAGAAGGGGTAAAAGAAGATGAGTATGAATGTTTGTTATTGTTTTACACACAGGGTCGGACTGGCCCACCGGGGAACCGGTGAATCCCCTGGTGGGCACCGAGCCCCCTCTATTAGTACTCATTTTGCCAATGCAAAGGTCAGGGGTCTGATCGGGATGGTCAGGGGCCTGATCCGGCCCCTGACCATCCCGATTGGGCCCCTGACCAATGGACAGTGGCTTAACGATTGTGGTCGCAAGGGCTGCGACTGCGACCAGAGGGGTACGGGGCCCGCTGGAAATGATAGTGGTCGGGGAAAGCCTGGTTCCCTGACCGCTATACCTATTGTTAATGGAAAGGGGCCGTGCCACTTTCCATTAGATGCCAGCCCAGGGGAAGTGACAAAAAAAAAAAAAAAATACTCACCTGGCTGTCCTGGGCTCAGCATCGTCTCCGGCGCTTTCAGGCCTCACTGCAGGGGCCTGTGATTAGGACTCAGCGGTGACATGGGGCACGCCAGCGTAATCACAGCTGAGGTGCAATCACCTCAGGAGACCCCAGAGTATAATAATAGCACCGGCTCTGGGGGTGGGGGCACTGTGGAGCATCTAATAGTGTGTGGGGGCCATTATGGGCATATATTACTCTGTGGGGCCATTATGGGCATATAATACTGTGTGGGGGCCACCGTGGAGCATATAATGCTGTGTTGGGGCCACTGCGGAGCATATAATGCTGTGTTGAGGCCACTGCAGAGCATATAATGCTGTGTTGGGGCCACTGTGGAGCATATTACACTGTCCCAGTATTGTTTACATGCCGGACGCTTTGCTGCTCATTCACTATGTTCTTGATAACTGCAGTTGTGGTTACTAAAGCTGTATCTCTTTCAAGTATCTGAGATATCGCTGCAGCACCCGTAACCGTCACTATCAAGAATTGTTGCTGCAAACGTACTGACACTGTGCGCGGCAACGGGTTTCTGCATAGGAGCCCAGACCAACAGTGTGAAAGGTAAATACAACTTACCCACGCAAACAAAAAAACAACTTTTCCCCCTATTTTGCCCCCAAATCTTTCAACTTCACTGACCACTCTGATAACTACAACCCCCAGCAGCTCCAGATGCTCTGGGTCTGTTAAGAGTTGTAACCCCCTCCCACCCCAGCTAATTTCTCACTGTATTGTTATGTTGGTGCCTGCTCTAGGGCTCCAGCATAACAATACCTAAGTTGCAGGAACTCCAATACTTCTATAGGGGAGACCAGTGATGGGGCCACTGTAAAGGGGTTGTGCAGGATAACATTTTTTTTTTTTTTTTTTTTAATTACACTGGGGCAGCTGAAAAAAAAAAAAAAACAGACTTTCTCTCCGGGCCCCAGTGTCTCCCAGCGCGGTTTGGCGTGCAGCTCTGTTTTCTTCCAGCGCAAGTTCCTCCTGCACGTGACTACCTGTGATGTCACATGACCCCTGAGGCCAATCAGAGGCCTAAGGGAAGGGACCTGGGACGTCACAGCCAGTGAGGACTCCCGGCAAAAGAAGACAGCTGAGCAGCAGGACCGGACCGTGCTGGGACCTGCTGACACCAGAGCACCTGGGACAGGTGAGTATGTTTAGTATGTTTTTTTTTTTTTTTTTTTTTTTGGGGGGGGGGGATTCACCTTCCCCAGACTAATTAGAAAAAAGACAAAAATTATACTGGACAACTTTAAAGTGTGGCACATTAGGGGGGTGTATTAAAGGGGTTGTCCAGGCATAATTTGTTATGGTTTATCCTCAGGATAGGCCATTGATACCTGATCTGTACGGGACTGACCCCGGACCGATCAGCTGTACGGAGCAACTTCCAGCGCCCGTCCTGTACACAATACAGGACCAGAAGCAGAAAGCTCTGTCCACTGTGTATTAGCCAGGCACCTTCACTGCATCTCAGCACTTATTGAAGTCAGTAGGAGCTGAGCTGCAGTGAAGGCGCCGGGTGACTAAACAGCGGATGGAGTTTTCTGCTTCTGGCCCTGTGTTGTGTACAGAATGGGCGTCGGAAGTGGCTCCGAACAGCTGATGGGGCAATGTGTCAGACCCCTACTGATCAGGTATTTATGGCCTATCCTGTTCGGTTGCTTTCCCCGACCGCTATCATAGTGGTCCGGGGCCCCAGCCATCTCCAGCTGGCCATGGGCATAATACTCCGCTGAGCCCGGTCGCAGTTGCACCCCCTGCGAACCCAATCATTACGCCACTAGTCAGGGGCCCGATCGGGAGGGTCAGGATCCCAATCGGGCCCCTGATCAATGCATCTGCATTGGTAACATGAGGACTAATAGTCAGGGCTCGGGCCCACCGGTGGATTCACCGGCACCTCATTTCTGGAAATCCTGTACCTAATTGGTATTCACGGTCACATGAGGTGCAGGACTCCCAGCAAGGAGTCGCCGGCACGAGACTGAATGGACACTGGCAGTGGCAACGGAGCGGCGGGGACAGGTGAGTATGCTTTTTTATTTATTTATTTTTTATTTTACACCTCCCGCACGGGACATGGGTTGCGCCAATTCCTGGAAACCTCTTCAAAGGATTTATCCATCTTTCTAATATTGATGGCCTGTCCTTTGGATAGGCCAGCAATATTACATCTGCGATGATACAACAGCCAGGGCCTCTGCAGATCACCTTTTCCAGGACAGTGCGGCTACAGGTAACAATTCTAGGAGCCATGCTGTTCACTTGCCATACAGGGTGTAGCAGTGGGTTTAGGTAGTGCAGTGGTGCATATGGTATGGCAGGTGAGCAGCATGGCTCCCAACATGTTATTACCTTTAGCCGCCCTGTCTCGGTACCACTGATCAGCAGGGGTCCTGATGGTGGGCTCCTAGAAGCAATTCCACTGGTGGGCCCTAGACATCCCAGTCCGACACTGTTTACACAGCTCATCAGATAATAGCTAATATCTCAGCAATGGAAACACTGAATAGGAAACAGAACAAAGTGCTTTATTCATGTGGATTCCAGCTATCTGACTTATAGTGCTTATAGTTCTATAGGGACTTTTCTGGTGACAGACTCAAGCACAACATGCTCACTTTTTTCTGTCTAAAAAAATGTAAGACCAATGGAAGGGGTTCAACATGTCAGAATGAACGTCAACAGCAATCTGAAACAAAGGGATGATTGTGAGTAAGTGATAGTTATTTTCTTTACCATGCTAAGGCAGGGTTCACACTACTGTTGGATATCTGTTATGATAGTGTCCGTTAAAAAAAAAAAAACAGACACCTATCATAACAGACATTAACGGACACTAACTGATGTTAATGTGTCCGTTCTTTTAACTGATCCATTTAATGGCCCAGTTAAAAAAAAATGGAGACATTAGCATAAGTTAGTGTCCATTTTTATACTGTCCGTTTTTTTGCTTTTTTTTTGTTTCTGATTTCTGAGCATGCGTAGAAAAAAACAGACAGTAATAACAAACAGTTACCCATAGACTTTAATGTTAAAAAAAAACGGACACTTGACGTCCGTCATGAAACCGTTTTTTTAACAGACACAAAAGTCCTGCATGTAGGATTTTTTGTCTATGAAAAAAAGGACATGTGACGGATTGGGTGTATAACTGACACTAACAGTCACTAACGGACACCAGATAAAATCCCATTTAAATGAATGAAGAGAACTGGAGGATGGGAGTAATGTTGGCGAATGATGAGCCACCTGCTAGGCCGAGCACATTCAACCAAGATGCCAGCCCCACTCCTGGGCCAGACACTGTTGAGGGGGGTCCTGGAGCACTATCGGGATGGTGGTGGTAGTAGTAGTTTCCCCCAGGGCACTTCCAGTTGGAGAGGGGACCTCTCTTCTCTGAGCCGGTGTGATGGTGTTCGGAAGGGCCCTGATGGTACAGCAGGCACGACTCAGGAAGCCAGTAGTGCAGTTGAACAAGGAACAGTTTTTATTGTTTTACTGTCTCCAACTACTCCTCCTCTCGTGCCACTCCCAGATAAGGATGCTGGGGATAATGGTGTTACAGGGAGTCCTGTCAGGGGCCTGGTTACCTTCAGCTTGGGCCCGAATACGTTCCTCCTGTCAGGGTCCTCTCCGGCTCCTCCTGGCACGACGTCCAATAATCCAGACAGCGATGCTCCTCTTCTCAGGGCTTTCTCTAGGTGAGCCTGGGGCAAGTAATAATTGTCCTAGAGACTGTTGAGGTCCAGTCCAAGATCTGCTGAGTACCTCTGCAGACTGCAGGAAAGCCAAACTGCTCACAAGCTGGCACTGAACTGAACTGAGGCCTCAACGGACACCCCTGAATACTTAGGTCTCCTGCAACCCCGCCCAGTGGCCTGTGATTGGCCAGGGCTGAAAACCAAGGGAAATATTTGAACAAAGAGGGGGAAAATAACAAGGGAACATACAAACATACAAACAGTGACATATAAATACAACATATAACATATAAATACAACAGTGACATATAAATAGAACATAGAGGACAGGACATGCCAACACAACGCAGAGGCACAAAAGACAAACAATTAAAGAAGTAGCACTCTGGGATGCTGCATGTACATCCCCTAAGGCTACATGCAAATCACTGTGTCACTTATTTTTCATCAGTTTTCTGGCCCAGTGTCAGTTTTTAACATCCATTTTGCATCAGTTTTGCATCAGTTTTTAACTGCCAGTAAAAAAATGACTGAACTTCATCGGCCTTTTTTTTTTATTACCCAAACCACTTATCTGTTTTTAACATCACTGAAACAGATCACCCAAAAAACAATGTTAAAAATGGACCCATAGACATGTATTCGAAGTCGTAAGACATGTCCTATTTTTTATGTGACAGTATTCATGGTCAATTTAAAAAACTGACATGTGTATGTATCCTATCCATGTTTTCCTGTCGTGTACATGGGGCATAACAACACATTTGTGTTAAGGGTTCAGTGGATAACCTTGTAAATGCTTTTATGTATATCCTGAATATAGCCATGATTGTATTGGAGAAAATCCCACAAATGTGTACATACAAATGTATTATTATATTATTATTATTATTATTATATTATATTGTTATTTCTATTTTGTTACCTAAATGAACAACCTTTTTCCATTAGGTCCAAATTACAAATACTACAAAAACATTTCTGTCAGTGTTTCAGAAGAATGTTTCATTATACCATCAAATCCACTATTTCAACTACTGTCACTTTTTAATAATGACGCTCAATAGATTTCATTTTCAGTAACAACACAGTGTAGTATCAGACTCTGGATAATGTAATCATTCTATCTAAGTAAATGGTGCATTTTACATGGCATAGAAACCTAAAGAGCACATTATATTGAGCAGATGTAACTATACTACTGAATTTTCTCTTCATCCATCTCACCTTATGTATATGTAGGTTTAACTGATGTTGCATAAAATGTAATGCAAAATAGAGATTAATACTAGTATTAACAGTAGTAATACTAGTACTTATTTTTGTTTTTACAGATTTATGTTTAAATATTGACTTTCACCTGTTGCCTCACAT
This sequence comes from Leptodactylus fallax, assembly GCA_947044405.1. Classification (NCBI taxonomy): domain Eukaryota; kingdom Metazoa; phylum Chordata; class Amphibia; order Anura; family Leptodactylidae; genus Leptodactylus; species Leptodactylus fallax. The sequence continues at coordinate 8,708,863 of CAMRHE010000010.1, read as the reverse complement.
CTGTAATACTGCTACTGCAACCAAAGTAATAGAGTGTGTGGATTGCAGTACCTAGAAATACTATCAAAATTGGGGTGTTTTTATTGACAAATTTGAAGTTTATTTTACCTTTACAAAAATGGTTTCTGTCTTGTTTTTCTTTTTTGTTGCCTTCCTTTAGATTGACAAGATAAAGTTTTAAAAAGGACCTTTCACCACCTCCTCCAAGTTCTCATCATGTATCAAAAGGCCCCGCTCCACTTATTCCAGCATAGTTTGAATTTTTCCTCTAGCCCTCACCATTTCCAAGCAGCAAGTACAGTTAGTTTTGGTGCCCGATGTGCTATTTAAGCTCTGTAATGTCAAAAGAGGGGTGTCAGGCAGGGGGCGTGATCCAGAGCTCCAATGTGAGGCAGCCAGTGTCAGAGCTCAGAATCACACCCTTTACCCTTCTGACGGTACAGAACCTAAATAGCATATCAGACACTTAAACCTACAGCATTGATTGCTTGTGAATGGTGGGTGCTAGAGAAAACTACATTAGACTCAGTGGAGGAGCAGCAACTATTAATTGATGTAAAGAACTGGACTTGTTGGAGGTGGTGCAAAGTCTTCTTTAGGTTAAGGCCTCACATAGTAAGTCGCAACCAAAAGGCGCTGTGCAAAAAAATGCAGTGGAAACGCATTGCGATTTTTCACAGAAAGTCCGTAGAGTTTTTCTCGGTAGACTTTCTGTCCCTATTATACCTATATGGAAAACGCCAGCGTTTCAGTAGGTATAATTGACATGCTGCGATTTACAAAAACATAACAGTTTTTGAAATCGCAGCATTTCCACAAATATGTTTCTGCAGGTACTGTAAAACGCTGCAGTTTTTGCAAATCACAGTGTTTTCACTTTGTGGAGCCCCAGCCTTAACCTTCCTATGTTTCAATGCTGATCTTGCAATTATTTAATAAAAAAAACAAGCATGGAGAAATTTCATTTCCCAGCTTCCAAGTTGAATGTTCAGTGTCATGCTTGTACCTAATTGTAGGTAGGTACCTTCTCCTTGCTCCATAATTAAGTAGGCACAGAAGACCCAGAGAACTGCAGACTGGAAGAAATTGAGAGAGGTGCAAAGAAAGTATAGCAGGAAGTAAAATAGATAAATTAATCGCAATTTAAAAATTACGAATTGATAAAGAGATAGATTTTAGGGAGCAACATAGGCGTCAGTAATGTTACTGTGCTAAGCAGTTCTGTCAAGCAGCAGCCACTGCTGTCAGTGCTGCTGCATCACAATCACAATTCTTACATTCAATCAGTCTGTGTCCAAGGGACTTGACAATTTAGTAATGCACAGAAGAACTAATTTTATACATAGCATACCAACCAAAATTGCTGTATCTTTTGTGGCAAGCTCGCATTTTTACAATGCTCAGTTGGGTGTGTGATGGCCGTTTTTGCAATGTCTTTCACAAGTTTTGGGAACACATTGAATCCAATGTGTCTAATAACATGTCCATTTTTTTGTCGGTCCATTATTAACAGCCTTCAAAAAACTGACATGCGTTATCTTTGTCCATTTTCACACATGCAGGGACCCAATAGAAATCAATGGATCCATTTTTAACTAATATAAAATGGTCTGATGTCCATTTTACATCGATTAAAAATAGATCAGTGGGTTGGGTGAAAAAAGAAAGACCAATGAAATGAATCTGTTTTCCTCAATGACAGTTAAAACTGATGTTTTAAAAAATGTTACGGAACCAATGCAAACCGGTTTCCAAACGACCGTAAAAAATGGACATTATTGTCCGTTATTAACAGACGTTAGATCCATCAAAAACATCACTGTCATGTGCAAGAGTACTTAAATAATTAAATGTATTTAGTCTTGAGAAAAGATGTCTAAGACTAAGGCCCCACTTCGCGGAAACGCAGCGTTTTTTGTTGCAGATTTTGCTTACATTTTTTTGTCGGGAGTGGCTTGAAAAGGAACGGAAAATATAAAGGTAGCATTTAGATGTTTCCCTTCTGTTAAATCCACTCCTGAATTTGGCTTAAAAACTGCAGCAAAATCTGAAATAAAAAACGCTGCATGCAACGCGGAGCCTTAACCTAAGGCGGGACATGATTAACCTGTATAAATATATAAATGGCCTCTGCAAAGAATATAGTAAAAAGCTGTTTCATGTAAAATACCCTCTGTTAGGATCTAAAAAGGTTTAACCTCAAGAGCCATCAAGGCTTCTTTATTGTAAGAACTGTAAATCTGTGGAACAGCCTAACACAGGAACAGGCCACGGCTAAAACAGTAACTTCAAAAAGGCTTAATAACATTGATGCTTCTGTAAATTTATAGAATGCTTGTTTTCTTTGCTCTTCCTTTAGGCCATATCATTTCTCATTCCCTGGTTACAGACGTTCACACTACCGTTGGTGACCGTCAGTAGTGTCTGTAGCTATTGTCCGTTACAAGATTTTAGCATCGGACACTAGCTGAACCGTCAGAAATCCGTTAAAATTTGCATTCATTTCAGTTGGTTTTTATATTGTGTCTGTTTACACCAAATCCGTCAGAAGTCTGTTTTTTTTTCCGTGGACAAAAAATCCTACATGCAGGACTTTTTTGTTCGTTTGGAAAAACGAATTCTTGACGGACAGCAAGTGTCTATTATTTTTTAAACATTGAAGTCTATGGGTAACGGACAAACTTGATGGGCAAATAAATGTGAAATTATGTAATACTAGAGTTCAGTCATTTGTTGCATACAGTGCCACACTAAATTGGTGTATTTTCTATGTCAAACCACCAGTTATACACTGCAGTAAGTTTATTTTTTGTGGCATTCAGGGCCACACCAAATTGGTGTTTTTACTACATAAAAAGTCTTTTTTTACACTACTTTTAATTATACTTCAGTTCAGTCAAACCAGTAGATATACATACACTGCCCTTATTTACACTTCAGTCCAGTCTTTTGTTCCATACAGTTTCACACTAAATTGACGTTTTTCTCTGCAGCAAACTACCATTTTTACACAACCATTAGTTATACTTCAGTTCAGTCTTTTGATGCATATAGTGACACACTAAATTGGCATATTTTCTGTACACTGCCAGTAATTACACTTCAGATCAATCTTTTACTGCATATAGTGCCACATAGTGGTGTATTTTTGCATCTAAAAAGCATTTATTCAATGCTGTTAATTACACTTAATATCAATCTGTACAAGCGTCAGCCATAAAGTGGTATGCCTTTTGTTTTAATATTTATTTGTATATATAATGGAATAAATATTATAAAAGGTTCTAATCTTAATGTACTTAATTTCTGTTTATATATATTTATTCTATTGATACTGTTGACCCCTTTCTGCACTTTAGAATGGTATAGCCCTTGGAACATTCATGTGTAGTACATACATGAGCTAACAGGGGAGGACAAAACATGACAGTTGTGACACATAATGTGAGTCCTGGTATTCCATAAGCAAGTGGGTTGCTTACATGAGTTTAGTTGGCATACAGGACACATCCATGAAATAACTAGCTAGTACAGTGTTTTCGAACAGGCTGTTTGTTATCACTGGCTACCAAGCCATATATGTTGCTTTCTCTTTCACATTAGTAATGTTCTTGGCATTAAAGAACTTGAAAGAGGTTGGATGTAGTCCTAGTGGACTTAAATCTGTCGTAAACAACTTTTCAGGGCAATTGAAGCATTTTAAATTTAAAGCAAGATTATTTGGCCCGAAACTATTTTGGGAGTTTCGCTCTTCTCTAGAACTTAGCCTTCATACACATTGGTATTTTATTCTTTTGCAAATTAGCTGAAAAGGGCATTAAGAGTGTGTCTTCTACTACTGGGGCTTCACTCTCTGCCCTAGTACTACCCTTATGCCCTTATGCCATTATTTCTGCATTTGTGTATACACATGACTTATGGGTAGTTATATAATAGTCAAAGTATATGTGTTTTTCTGTTCCTTTGCCCCATTTATATTTATATTTATATATGTGTATCTTTTGTACTTTTGCATTTCTGCAGTTTTGTATATATATATACTGTATATATATATTGTAAGTATGTGAGCCAGAGGGCGCTGTTGAGCGACCCAGGCCAGGCCAGAAAAGGCTCTCAGCCACGCCTTTGGGTGGTGGCACGTAACTCCAGAGGGGCTGGAGCATCCTGCAGGAAGCAGGAAATGGTGGTGGACCAGCTAGGACAGAGAGAGAGGCTCTGTCCCAGAGGGCTGGCGTCCACAGGAGTGGACCAGCTAGGACAGAGAGATAGGCTCTGTCCCAGAGGGCTGGCGTCCACAGGGGACTGTTGCTGGAGCTGAGCAACAGTCAGAACAGTTAGGGGCTCAAGGAGTGAGTTAGGCCCTAACTGTGGCTTAGGTTTTTTGTTGTTTTGCTGTGTTGCAGTTAAGCTGAATAAAGCCACGTTTATTTTACAATTGGACCGTCTGAAAACTATCTTTCCGGCACCCAGTACCATGAACCACCGCTGTCCGGACCAGGAGTCAGCCGCCATTTTGAGTTTAATTCCCCAAATTGTCACAATATATATATATATATATATATATATATATATATATATATTTTTTTTTTTTTCTCTTACATCATCCACCCATCCATTTATCTACTTATCCACTATACCAGGGGTCAGCAACCCCCAGCACTTGTGTCGGAGTCGGCACCCAAGGCATATCTATCTGGCACAGGACTTTCTCTGCAGTATAAATAGCAGTGCTGCTCCAGGTGGCAACCTCTCTCTAATCGTCCATGTAAATGCAGTCGAACGGGAGGATGCACTGGGAAGTGGTGGGAACATGAGGCACAATATCTAAGTGTCCAGGCCAGTAGCCTAGTCAAAGGTCAGCAATTACTTGTGCAAAGTATAATATGGCAGCTAAATTTGCCTTCATTCATTTCAATAAGACTGTAAAATTTTTTGGGATTTCTTCAACGATGGGCATCCTCTGCCCCTACAAAGCAGGCTTACTGCAGATTACACTTAGCCCCCATATCCAGTCCAAATATGAATCATTTTGCTAAAAATTGAAATGTAAGCTCAATCGACTAACTAACTGGTTGCAGTTATGGTTTGCATTATATGACTTTCATGTAGGACAGTGTTTTCCAACCTTTCCAGACTCAGGGTCCCCCTGAAAAAAAATAATTCCTTGGAGCACCCCCTACCAAATAATTTTTTACCAAAGTCAAAAAACATCCGAAGGACGCAGATATCTTTTCATAAAGACATGGGATCATCCTTCTAAAAACTTCTAGAGTGTTGAGGCCCCCTGTTGGTAATCACCGATGTAGGAGGACGACACCCTTACATTTATTAAATGGCAAACTGAGTACTTCATCTTTTGATTTTTTTTTTCCAAATCGGCACCTCAGACTAAAAAGGTCGCTGACCCCTGCACTATACATTCATTCATCAATTTTTCATCTCTCCTTTTTTTAATTTTTTACTACTCATTCTCTACACTGCATTCCATCTTTCCCTTCTACATCCCATCGCCTTTATTCACTTTGTGTGTGTCGATCATACCCACCTTCATGAACCTCCACCTTTCATATTTCTTATATATCTCATATCTCTCATTCATTCCCTCCACACACCCACCCATTCATTGCTTCCTCAGTTTATTACACCTTTTGACATACATATTACAGCGGCATGCAAAACTTTGGACACCCCTGGTCAAAATGACTGTTATTGTGAACAGTTAAGCAAGCTGAAGAAAAAATGATCTTCAAAAGACATAATATTAATGATGACACATTCCCAATGTATTTTTTTGGGGAAAAAAAATATTTTCATATTTTACATTTTCAAAATAACAAAAAATGAAAATGGCCCGATGCAAAAGTTTGGGTACCCTGCATGGTTAGTACCTAGTAGCACCCCCTTTGGCAAGTATCACAGCTTGTAAACACTTTTTGTAGCCAGCCAAGAGTCTTTCAAATCTTGTTTGAGGGATTTTCATCCATTCTTCCTTGGAAAAGTCTTACAGTTCTGTGAGATTCCTGGGTCGTCTTGCATGCACTGCTCTTTTGAGGTCTAGCCACAGATTTTCAATGATATTCAGATCAGAGGACTATGAGGGCCATGGTAAAACCTTCAGCTTGCGCTTTTTTAGGTAGTTTATGGTGGATTTTGGCGTATGTTTAGGATCATTATCCATTTGTAAAAACCATCCTCTTTTGAATTTCAGCATTTTTGCAGATGGTGGTTTGCTTCAAGAATTTGCTGAAATTTCATTGAATTCATTCTTCCCTCTACCTGTGAAATGTTCCCTGTGCCATTGGCTGCAACACAACCCCAAAGCATGATTGATCCACCCCATGCTTAATGGTTGGAGAGATGTTCTTTTCCTGAAATTATGTGCCCTTTTTTCTCCAAACATGCCTTTGATCATTGTGGCCAAAGAGCTCTATTTTAACCTCATCGGTCCACAGTACTTGTTTCCAAAGTGCATCAGACTTGTTTAGAGGTTCTTTTGCAAACTTCTAATGCTGAATTTTATGGTGAGGACGCAGGAGAGGTTTTCTTCTGATGACTCTTCCATGAAGGCCATATGTGCAGGTATCGCTGAACAGTAGAACAATGTTCCACAACTCCAGAGTCTGCTAAATCTTCCTGAAGGTCTTTTAAAGTCAAGCGGGGATCTGATTTACCACTCTGGCAATCCTGCGGGCAGCTGTCTCTGAAATTTGTCTTGGTCTTCCAGACCTTGTCTTGATCTCCACTTTTCTTGTTAACTGCCATTTCTTAATTACATTTCGAACTGAGGAAAGTGCAACTTGAAAACGCTTTGCTATCTTCTTATAGCCTTCTCCTGCTTTGTGGGCCTACACCATTTTCATTTTCAGAGGGCTAGGCAGCTGCTTAGAAGAACCTATGGATGCTGTTTTTTGGCACAAGGTTAGAGGAGGCTGGGTATTTATAAAGCTGTAAAATTTTCATCACTTGGAATTTCCTAATGATTATAGTGAACGAGCCATAACCCTAACTGCCTAATGAAGGTCTGAGACCTTTGTCAAAGTTATCTAAGCACACAAATCTACAAGGGTTTCCAAACTTTTGCAAGGTACTCCTTTCCCTTTCCACTTTCCAAAATTGTACTAAAACATAATAATACACTGATATTGCTTAAAATGATAGACAAGTGTGTTTAATCTTTAACTTTATGCCTTTTAAAGATCACTTCATCTTCAGCTTGCTTAACTGTTCACAATAACAGTCATTTTGACAAGGGGTGTCCAAACTTTTGTATGCCACTGTATCTCTTTACCTCCATTTCCCATATTATTCTTCCCCCTCCTTCTCTTGATTTTTTATTCCCCTTTCCTCTTTGGTTTCTTCTATGCATTTCCACTGCCTCTAATCTCCTCTAATCTCTTTCATTCTCTTTTTGCCTCTTTCTTCTGCCTCCTCTTTTGTTTCTTCCAATTACTGCCATTGCCTCCAAACCCTTTTATTCTCTTTCTGCCTCTCTCATCATCTATATTATTTTCCCATCCTCTATCTCCATTTCATCCACCCCTCTGCCGCTCCCTCAATAAAGTTTCACTTTCCAAGCGTACACACGGACCTCAGACCTCCTTCTCCCCACTCTGCTTAGACGGCTATTACACGCTGGTGCCGGTGAATTTTGTATCTATAAGAATCAAGCGCGCATCCAGCACGCTTGTTCTTGGTTCCTGAACCAAACTTGGACTTTGCTCTCATGTAAGTACTCTCATTGTTTGACCTTATAACTTCCTGCCAATTCTGGTGCTTGTTAAATCAATTTACATTGCCTATCACCCATATTATCACTTATCAGTTACCACATCATTACCTTTGGACTCCAGATTTTCATATCTTTACTACTGGTACTCTATTTATTTATTTATTTATTCACCTCATACACAATTCTAGCCTATTCTTTCCAGCTGCCAGCTATTGTTCCCTCTATTGAACCGTTCCTGTTCTAACTAAATTCTGCTAGGCAACTTTCCCATCCCTTTTACAACTTTAATAAGTATTTATTCCACTTGTAGTTTTTATTTAATTCTCTATAGATGTGTTTTACCATCACTACTATTATTACTACTACTTCTTTTAGGTTTACATTAGTTCTTCTGATTACCAACCTTGATGATGATTATGATGATGATGATGATTATTATTATTATTATTATATCATTATATTATTATGTTTTGTAGCTCCTATTTGATTTTACTAATGCTTGCTATTCTTTTAGATTCACTTTGTGACTATATGCTTTTGTGTTCATACCCAGTTGGCCTGAAGAAGACACCAGTCATATTACTTTTACCTTCATGAGCAGTGCTCTATCTTTTATCCCAGTTTGTTGTTAGCTCCCTTTAATATATATCATTACAACCAACCATTGTTGTGTGGTCACTGGGTAAGAGCAGCAGCTCGCAGTTCTTAACAGGTTCATCCACCAATACTTTTCCTCCAAGACCTTTATCATTGCTGGGTGCCAAGACATTTTTTTCTTTGTTCAATTAAACTACAAACATGAAAGAGATATTTATATAAATGCAAGTACAAATACTTCAGATTTACTTAAATATTACAGCTGCTTAGCTTGGTATAGCTTCCCTGTGTGAACGAGTACCCTATTTCTGTAGGGTAGCAAATATGTCATTACCAACTTATTGACTTTAGAAACTGTGAAAATATAGCATCATCATAATTGAAAATGCAGCAGGGGACATTACATGAACTCTAAACTGTTGAAATCTCCATTTATTCTATTTCACTTTATGAATGTAATTTATATGCAAGAACAAGCTCTAATACTTTACATTCTGGTCATTTTTGTCATATTCTATGTAATTTAAATGTAACACATGCCTCTTAATATTGTACCACAATCCTTGATGCATTCTGCATGCATAATTAAAACAACAAACATATTATATATAAAATATTCAACAAGGTTAGAATGGATAGTTTTAGGATCACTAGAGTTAAATAAATGTTATATGTTGCCATCAATATTATTGAAAACATTAATTGTACAAATTAACTTACAGATATAGCAATGCTTGAATCTGGTAACTTGTTGAAGCATGATATCAAATGACAAACTGAAAAAGTCAAGTTTAATTTTTTCAGAACTGGTTATCTTGTTAGAGTCAAGTTAAAGATTTCTATATCTATACCTTTTTGAGTGGTGAATTGTATAAGCAATATATAACATTTTTTTTTTGGAATTCTCATTTGCCTAAATAAGTGCTTTTCATATTGTAAAGTGGGGCTGTTGAAGATTTCCAGCTTTCAGCAGAATCATCACACAGTGAAAGAATAAATCATCAACCAGCAACCATTATCTATAACATCATCAACATAGAGAATAGAACAGGAAACAGACATATCAATTCCAGAGAGCACATAGAGACTAGAAGAACTACACATTAACAAACACTATTAGTGAAAATTATTGTCCAAGATCAGATATTGGAGGCCTATCCTTAATAAGTCATCAACATCAGATTGGAGGGGTTCTGACACCTGACACCACCACCATTCAGGTAATATCCATACAGTATATAAAGCTGGAAGCAGATGTTTCTGTACATTTATGACCTATCCTAATGATAGGCTATCAATATATGACCTTGGATAACCCCTTTAATAATAATAATAATAGTCCTTTAATAGTCCCACAATGGGGAAATTCAGTGTGTTACAGCAGCAAAGATAAGCAGATACAACTACAAATACAACATGTACAGGAATGTACCAAGGTGAGAGGCATTACATTAATAGCAGACAGACAGATAGGACGAAGCAGAGGAGGGGGGGGGGGGGGATTTAACAGGCAGAGAGATATTTCAGTTCTCTGTGTGTAATGATCTCCGCTTAGGTCGGTGTTGGTTGTACAGCCTAACCGCGGTGGGGAGGAAAGACTTCCGATAGCGCTCCTTCTCACACCTAGGGTGGAGCAGTCGGTCACTGACAGTACTGCTCAGCACGATCACAGTCTCATGCATGGGATGGGACTTCTTCTTCTGCATTGAGCTCACCACGGACAGTATCCTTCTGTCACCCACCACCTGCACTGGGTCCAGTGGGCTCCCCAGGACAGAGCTGGCCTTTCTAATCAGCTTGTCAAGTTTATTTCTGTCCCTGGTTGATATACTGCTCCCCCAGCAGGCCACTCCAAAGAAGATGGCTGATGCCACTACCGAGTTGAAGAAAGTTCTAAGAAGTGCCCCCCGGATTCCAAAGGCTCTCAGCTTCCTAAGCAGGTAGAGCCTACTGTGGCCCTTCCTGTACAGGGCCTCCATATGATCTGCCCAGTCCAGCTTATTATTAAGGAGCAAACCCAGGTACTTATAGGTGTTCACAATCTCGATGCCCGTCCCCAGGATGTCCTCTGGTTTAGGAGGGCTTCTGCCTTTACGGAAGTCCACCACCATCTCCTTGGTCTTCCCCGCGTTAATCTTCAGGTGGTTCCGGTGGCACCAGTCCACTAAATCCCGGCTCAGTTCTCTGTACTCCCTATCATCATCATCTGTGATGAGGCCTACTATTGCAGAGTCGTCAGAATACTTCTGTAGGTAGCAGCTGGATGAGTTGTGCCTAAAATCTGCAGTGTACAGTGTGAAGAGGAAAGGGGCGAGAACCGTACCCTGAGGTGCCCCCGTATTACAGATCACGGTGTCTGACACACAGTCTTGGGCTCTCACGTATTGAGGTCGATTTGTGAGGTAGTCTAGGATCCAGTTGGAGAGGTGGTGGTCCACTCCAGCAAGGCCCAGCTTGTCCCTCAATAACCTGGGCTGTATGGTGTTAAAAGCACTGGAGAAGTCAAAGAACATTATTCTCACTGTGTTCCCTGGTTTCTCCAGGTGAGACAGAGCCCTGTGCAGAAGATGGATGATGGCATCATCTACCCCAATGCCCGGCCGATGAGCAAACTGGAGGGGGTCCATAGCGGGGCTCACTAGAGGGCGGAGATGTGTGAGAACCAATCTCTCCAAGATCTTCATCAGGTGGGATGTCAGTGCTACAGGTCTGTAGTCATTGAGGTCCATAGGGTGGGGTTTCTTTGGAACTGGTACCACACAAGAAGATTTCCATAATTCGGGGACTATTTCCTGCCTCAGGCTCATATTATACATATATGTAATTATACCACACAGCTGGTCACCGCAAGTCTTAATTAGCCTTGCACTGATGTCATCTGGCCCTGCGGCTTTCCTCGCCTTGATCTTTTTCATCTCCTTCCTCACCTGGGCCCGTGTGAAGGTCAGACTGTGGCCAGATAAAGACGGGTTTCTGGATTTACTGGTCTGTTGGGAAGTGGCCGCATGGGGAGAAGTCATTGTGGTGGGGGGAGCTGAAGAACATACTGGGGTGGGAGGAGCTGGTGTGTGATCAAATCTGTTGAAGAATAGGTTTAGTTCATTAAGCCAATTAACATCTGCCTCAATCTGGCAGACAGACTGTTTATGACCCGAAATTGACTTAAGCCCCTCCCAGACCCCCCCTTATGTTTTTAATAAGTGTCATCTGTTTTCAGTTAACACGGTTCCTTCAACATCAGCTATTGCTCTAGTCCAATGACTTAGTCTATTAGGCCCAGCCTTGATTATCTTTCTGGAGTTAGAAACTTTTTATTGTTCAACTGTGTCATCTGTATTGCATTTGACTTTCAAAGTCTTTTTACAGCCTATGTTTTTTCTCTTGGATGGTAGTTTTTTGTCTTTATCTATTTATTTGCTCCATACTGTATGTCTTCCCAAGATGAAGGTTTTTTTTACACTAAGGCTTACCTTTGTTTTCTCTTGTTGAATGCCTTGTTTCTGTGTCTGGGTTTTGTTCTGTGTGCTCATCTGTAGTGTTTGTGTCTCCTAAACATAAGGCTGAATATAGTGCAAGCCCAACCGTACAGATGTGACCAGACTTAAAGAGAACCTTTTACCAAAACCCACAAGTCCAGCTGCTTACATCAATTAGTAAAAACCGCTACACTGATTCCAGCACAGTTGGAATTTTTTCTTTAGCCTCTGCCAGTCAATGCTATCAATCAATGCTGTCAATTTTGGTGACTAATAACTATTAAGGCTCTTCAGTGTCAGGCAAGAGCAGGCAAGGGGTGTGATTCTAAGCTCTGACACTGGCTGCCTCTGATTGGAGCTCTGAATCATGCCTCCTGTCTGACACTGCCCTTTTGACATTACAGAGCTGAAATAGCACATCAGGCATCAAAACTAACTGTGTTTGTTGCTCGGGAAAGGTGGAGCTAGAGAAAAAATTCCAACTGTGCTGGTATTAGTGGAGCTGTGCCTATTAACAGATGCTAAGAACTTTAATTTATGGAATTGGTGAAAGGTCCTCTTTAAGTGATTTCCAGTTTACCTAATGCAATATTTCTTGATTCAATACAATACAATATTACGACATGTTGATAATAGTAACTCAGGTTAAATTTTTAGGTGCGTTACCTTTTGCAGTATCAAACAAAAATGCAATCTACTGCTCTGAGCTGCTGACCATTTTACTTCCCTCCTTTGTTTTTACTAGGGACAAACAACAACTATTATCTATACCATTATCCAAATGAGGAATACAGCAAATAACAGACACATCAATTCAAGAGAGAACATGAAGACTAGAGGAACTATATATTAGCAAACACTAATAGTCATCACAAAATCAACTACTATCAGTTTTAGATAGTTCCTTCAATCCAAGCTGCAGCTATTCCTGGACTCCAGCAGGGCTATCACTAGTAAAGACCACCATGCTTGATAAGGTGCTGCTGATCAAACAGAGTTTGCCTGTTATTCTTATGTTAGCATTACTTTGACACAGGGAAATTATATTGGGACAAATTTGTGACAATCTCTGTACATCTCTGCAGAATAAGTTGGTGCTCTATAAGTATGTTTAAATATAGCAGGAGCAAGGTTGCTCGAAACTTTTTTCCTATAAGAAAAAAAAAAACAAAACCATGGCATGTTTAAAGTAATGTTAAGATTTTACAATGACTCACAGGTGATGTAATGTCACTGTGGAGGCTTTGCCGTACCCTGTGTCTTGTATTAAGTGCAGTAGATATGTGTAAAGCTGATAGAGCTCTGTGTCCAAGCATGTCATAATGTTGTGTCATGGTTTGGTGAATGTATGCTTCCCTTGTAACTAGATGAATGACTATCCTATGGGCCAGTGGCTCTCAAGGAGTAGTATGCGTACCCCTGGGGATACATCCAAAACGTAATGGTAATTTGTGGGGTTCATTACCCATGAACAACAGTTATACTCAGAAACCAGAGTGTAATGAGCGGAGGTCTCAGGGAGGTGAATGAACATAACAAACAATGTTACTCACCTTCTCTGTGCTCCTCCAGCCTCCAGATATGATGTCAGGGATTGCTGAGGCCTGTGATTGGGCCTCAGCGGTCACATAGGTCATGTGGCATAATGATGCTATTACCCTATGTGACCACTGAGCCCAGTGGTGAACCTAGCCTCTTTGCTGCCTGAGGTGGACTATAAAAAGACGCCTCCCCCAAAAAAAAATTAAATTGAGTTTCTATGCTACTAGCTTCACATGCTGCTACCTTCGCACAATAAACATACAGAAACTTATGAAACAGTTTTTAAGAATTCTTCTTACTGCATTACTTCAGTATCAGATCAACAACACGGCATTAACAATGACAATAACTTCACACATCTTCTGCTTGGTGGATGGACGAGCCCATGTGGCCCCCATTCTCTATAATAGGAGCGCCGCAGAAAGCTGAGTACTGTACTTCGGCTATCTTTGGCACTCCCATTGAAGTGAATGAGAGCCATGCTGGTTCGTCCATGCACCAAGCGACACACCTATATTCAGCCTGGCTGCGGCCAGGTTGAATTCCTACCCAGTGGGGGGGAAAAAACCCAATTCTCAGGCTCAGTGGGGGACTCAGCAGACAGACCCCCATCAATCAGGTATTTATCCTCTATCATTTAGGTGAATACAGGGCAGTAACATTTTGTGACTTACAGGTGATGGACCACCATGGCCACTTCTTCCAGCTGTGACTTTTTTCTGTAAAGTTTGCAACACAGACATCTTTGGCTCCTCACTTTTCCAGACACCCGACCCACATTGTCCTCACCTACACAAAGCCCCCATCCTGCTGCTACCCCAATTATAAAATATATGATATAACCACCATAATGAATAATACTCCTAAGTGCATCTTTATATTAATAATGTCAGTGTGTACCCCCATAAATAGTGCCCCTTATCAATGCCCCATAGGTTTCCTAATTAAAAGGTTTTCCAGGTCATTAATAAAAAAAATCTGCTCCAAAACCCTGGACCCCCACTGATTAGCTGTGTGAATGAACTGTGGTATCTGTGTAAGCGCCGTGACAGCTTCTCTGTTTACATAGTGTCATTCATCTCATAGTGGCCATGTAATGTAACTACAGCTTTGTCCTATACACGTCTATGTGACAAAGCTGGAATTAGATGACATGGTCACTATAAACAGACAGAGTGTGATATACACAGGCACCATAGCCCCTTCATACAGCTGATCAGAGGAGGGGTCCACTGATCTCTTATTGATAATCTGTCCTAAACATAGATCATCAATAAAAATGAGCTAGAAAGCCCCTTTAATAAAGCCCAAGTGCCACCTTAAAGGGGTTTTCCAGGATAACCACTTTTTTAATATAAGTCTGGGGAAGGTGCTCCGGTGTCTCCCAGCATGTTCCAGACCTGCTGCTATGGTGTTTTCTTCCCCACAGCACTGTGACGTCCCGTGTCAGCGACCTCAGTGGTCATGTGTGGTGGGGATTTCCACCAGAAGAAAACAGCGGAGCAGCAGAACCAGACCGCGTTGGGAGATATCAGAGCACAAGGGACAGGTGAGTTTTTTTTTTTTTTTTTTATCACTTTCCCCAGTCTCATATTAAGAAAGTGGTTATCCTGGACAACCCCTTTAATTAATTGCCCCCTTATATTATACCCTTGATTCCCCCTGACATAAATACTGCTCCCCTAATGACCCTTTATATACAGTAAATGATGCCTTCTATTCATAATGTCCCCTAATGAATGATTATATAAATGGCCACCCCTATATATATATATATATATATATATATATATAACGCTCCCTAATAGCCACTTATATAAATGATCACCCCCTTATATATATAATTCTCCCTAATGGCCCCTTATATAAATAACCCCCCTTGTATTAATAATGCCCTTATAAAAATAACACTTCTTAAATTCATAAAGGCCCCTTATAAAAAATAATGCCCCTTTCTAACGACCCTTTATCCGGGGAGTAACTAGCAAAGACTGGGCCCCCCCATCAAACTTTTGACTTGGGCCCCCCCACAGCATAGCACCCTCTTTCCTGGCCCCCACACAGTATAATGCCCCATTTACACACACTATAATGTTCCACAGCAGTATTACATGGTCTTATGGTCCACAGCAGCCCCTGCACATGGTATTATGGCCCACAGCGGCCCCTGCACACAGTAATACACAGTATTATGACCCACAGCGGCCCCTGCACACGGTATTATGGCCCACAACGGCCCCTGCACACGGTATTATGTCCCACAGTGGCCCCTGCACACAGTATTATGGCCCGCAGAGGCTCCTGCACACGGTATTATGCTTCATAGTGGCCCGGCCCCTGCACACAGTAATATGTCCCATAGTGGCCAACCCATGAAGTGTTATTATGCTGTGGGGTCTTTCAGACCCCAGAGTATAATGATCGGAGACCCAGGTGGTGAAAAACATAAAAAGCACTGTTACTTACCTATCCTGGGCTCCGATGCACTTCCTGCTTTCAGCCCTCTTCAATGTTGCACAGAAGTCACGTGGGCCAAGGCCGACGTTGCGACATAATAACGTCAGCCTGGCTGGGCCGAAACCTTCTGGGAGTAACACCGGATCGCAGGAGAGTTGAGTAACATTGGTTTTTATGTTTATCACCTCCCCTGGGTCTCCGATTATTATACTCCGGGGTCTGAAAAGACCTCGGAGTATAATCATAGTAGCATTTGATGGGGTTCTCGGGCACGCGGCCTCATTTACCAATCCCCGCTCCTGTTCACAGCCGCTTCTGCTCCCCCCTTCTGCGTCCCATAGGTAAGTAAATAGGCCATTACCTGCTGGGGTTACTCCAGCAGGTAACGGCTTATTTATATATATATATATATACAAAAAGTTATACTCACCTACCTGCGATCCCTTGATGGAGCCGCCACCTCCTCTTCTTGTCCACGCATGGGACGTCTGCGTCTTGGTGCAGGAGGCGCGATGACATCATTGCATCGCCGCCTATGCTGAGATGTAGACGTCTTCTAAGCCAGCACAGGACAGATCCCGCTCAGCTTTGTTTTTGTTTTTTTTAAAGCAGCCTGTCCTGGGCTAGTTTACGGTAAATAGATACTAAAAATGCCGCCTCTCCAAACTTCGCCACTGTTTGTAGATACTGCTGCAAATGCACTGAACAGTACATCAGTGAAATTTTATTATATTGTTATACAGTATATATCCCAAAATATATTGTAGGTTGTGTGTACTTGTATAGTTACTTAAGAGGTTGTCTGATATTTGATGGCACGCTGCAAGTATTTGTGACCTATGTCTGATTTAGTGTCTGTTCAATTGGAAAGCACAACTTGGGGTCAAAGTGACTAGGTGTTTACTTAGCACTGCAAACATATTGTTATAGCAAATTGCATTTCATGCCACTTTTAACTGGACATAGATGGCATATTCTAGTGATCTGTATCTGCTGATAACCTGATGATTCCGAATCTCCAAATGGGTCACCTACCTACCAGCTGTCAATCATAATACTGGTGTATTCTTAAGTGATGGAAAACATTTGGACCTCTAAAGCACCAAGGTCATGAATTTCCCCGGGAGTCTAGAAAGTTTTATTGCATTCCAGCAGGTAGCAGGTCACTGGGGTCTACCAAAAACAGATATGATTATGAATTGATTTAATACAATTTTTAAGCACATGACAGAAGGCAGAGGCATAGTTATAAAGGGTATGGAACTTACAATTGCACTAGGTCATGGCACCTTAGGGGTTGCAATAAGAGGAGAGCTATACTATAGTATACATGTTGACAATTGGAGTGTCATGTTACATATTTTAGGCCCAGGAACTTCAAGTTACACTTCTGACTGAAGAGGACAACTCAAGTACATATTATACATACATATATAGTCAAAAGATTAAAAAAAATAACAACCTTGATAAAACTGAACAGTGTAAAGGAATACGCCATTCAAGGAAAACTTTAGAAGAGTTACTGTGCATTTGAAAACCTTTTCTCTCTGATCTTCTGTTAACCAATGCAAATGAGTAGAAGTAAATCATTATGACAAGTATCCCAATGAGTTAGAATGACTGCATTTGATGAAATAATTTAGCTCTTGATTTGTATTAATGGTTTGATTTTATGACACATTTTTATTACTTGACATTATGGATTTAGAGCTTTTATCTTTCTTAGTGTATTAGAGGACTGTTTAAAAATAATTTTGAATATAAATGTTGATATAAATATAATTATTCCACGTAGTTTGCTTCATCTTACGCAGTCCTTAAAGTGTAAGTGTCATTTCACTTTTTTTTTTTTTGCTATTGTGTAGGGAGGGGATTATTGAACATTTTTGTAATATATTTTATTAAACTTTTGTACTTTCTTTTAGTACAAAACAGGTTCTAAAGTTCACTCTAGCAATGCTCTAACTAAGCATTGTTAAGGAAATCTATCACGAATTTACTCTGTATTACCAGCAGGGGCACATCTTCCATGAGGAGACCTCAGACTGTGCCTCATGGAATAAACGGGGAGGGGCGGCATTCTTTTTTTTAATTGACTGGCACTTATTGTATTATTGCAATAGGTAGCTGCTGATATAATCCATGCTCCTGTCTAGGCCGGCCTCCGCAGCTGTCTCTATGTGACGCTGCACTTACATGACAACACTGAAGAATGCCAAGATATGACGTCCAGCGTCCTGGCATTCTTCAGCTTCTGGTACAGCGTGCCCTACAGGTGGCAGAAGAACTGGCCTGGACAGGAGCATGGATGGGTGAGTAAAAATTATCGGCCACTACCTATTGCAACAATACAATAAGTAGCAGCAGATTAAAAAATGAATGGAACATGAACTGGTCAAATTTAGCATAATTGGTCCAATAGTTAAAGCAATAATGGCTTTATGTTCAAATGCTAGGGTCTTGGCTTTCGGCCTTCTGTTTCCTGGTGTTACTATCTTGAATGGCACCCACTAGTACTGCTTACTTTCACCAGTCATTTTTGCTGTGGTGATGGAGCATCTAGTGGAGGCCATTCATATGTCGTCTTCTATGGAAATTACCTCCAGTGGCTCAAGTACTCACTGTATTGGCATCTTTGCTGATGGCAACTTAATTATGCATACAAAACCAAAGATGTCAATCCCAGAAGCAATGTGTATGTATGGTGGAACTTGAGTGAATTAGTAAGGAAGGTCTATCTTAGAAAGCTCATATTTCTATGTTTAAAATATAATTTATCCCTAGAATACTCTACTTCTTTAGAAGTATTCCCATTTATGTTTCATGGTCATTACTACAAAACTGCACCTGGCTACGTTCAGATTTATCTGAGCTGACTAATGCTCAAGGGTGGCACAAAAAACAATGTTTTTGGATCTCCCAGACAGGTCTTTAGAGGTACCCAATCTATTATCAGAAAGCTGATATATTTGATTTCTTAAAAGAGTGGTGGAACTTTGAAGCAGTTCAGAAATGGACTTAAATTGAAATGATGTTTGTCCGACATAGATCCCTAAGGCAGTATATTTACACCCTACCCCACACAGCTTTTTATTACATTCTATGAATACATCACTATCTGTTTGGTAAGAGCTGTTTACAGACCATAAAATCAATGACCTCCCTCTACATCATATTTCCTTCAGATCTTTGGAATACCTTATCTTATTTGGCTTTCTCTTTCTTTATAGGAAGATACTGGGATTGACCATTAAGATCTCTATATGAAAACGGTCTCATTGTTTTCTTTGACTGCCTCAGGAAGAATAAGGGTTTGCCCAAATAGACCTTCTACTAATATTTTCGTATAAGTATAAATGAGGAATGTATTAAATTCTTCAAACATTTCATTTGAATGTCAACATTTCTCACAAATTCATTGCTAAATCTAAAAGTTTATGAAAGGAAGTCGTCAATTACTTATTAATAGTTGAATTCCCACCTTCATCTGTGAAATTGGATTATATGTATAGATGGAAATGAGATCTGGGCGTGTCATTCTCGACACATCAATGGGAAAATGCAGTGTCTTGGTAGACCAGTAGTTCTTAGTGTATAAACCACCTGAAGCACTTGAAACACTATTTGGTCTTTAGGTCTAAACTGGCAAATCCGAGCCCATAGATTTGCTCATCTTTAGTGCCTGATCTGGCCAGAGTTGTAAGAGGTGATTTTTCGCTTCAATGATTTTGTGGCATGACTTTCCCCCATAAAAAGCAACTTACCATATACATATATAGTATGTATATATAATTTCTGCAAATTTTTTTCAAGTACTCGGCTGATGTGAGATGTGCCTGAATCATTAAGAGGACCAGACCTGGTGAGCAGAAGAAACAATGTGGAGGCAAGAAGGGGCCAGACGCCAAAGATGTGCCACATTTACACACATTTAGTAAATGTGTGTAAATGTGTGATTAGTAAATTAGAAAATTGCAGCTTGCCATTTTCGATCATACTCAATAAAAATTATGTTTTAATAATATTGGTTGCATCGTTTCCAATTCTATTTATTTTCCCTTCCCTCTTAGGGGTGGGTTCACACTTGCGCTTGAGTCCATCCACTGCCAATCCGAGTGAAAATCACAGGAAACTGGATAGGCACCGGATAGCGACAGGTTAGCGATGCATTGCTTAAAAGCCCATTCATTTGAATGGGTTTTTAAAGCAATGCGCAGGTGTGTGCTTACACCCTCTGCGTCGCGAATCCAGTTTTTTTTCGCTGGAAACGAAGTCCTGCATGTCTGACTTTGTTTCCGACGAAAAAAACTGGATTTGCGACGCAGAAGGTGTAAGCGCACACCCGTGCATTGCTTTAAAAACCCATTCAAATGAATGGGTTTTTAAGCAATGCGTCGCAAACCGTCGCTATCTGGTGCCTATCCAGTTTCCCGAGATTTTCACTCGGATTGGCAGCAGACGGACTCAAGTGCAAGTGTGAACCCACCCTTAGTTGATATATACCTGATTGAATAACCTCAAAACACTTCTGTAAACTTTTGATTCTGTATATAAAATAAACAGAAATATATGCACATTTCACACACATTACATACTGTAGGCATACATATTACACACACACTACACAAAATATCTTGGATACAAACAACTGGACAAAATAACTTGCTCACCCCAATTTTTACATGGTCAAGTTTAACTATTTCTGACACATTCGCCATGATGCTAACACCCCTTTTTATCAGACACGAAACATATCGCTGTTGTATAAAGTATATACTGTACTTGTCTCATATATACAAAGAGCAAGAAACTAAGTAAGCCACACATTTTATCAATACTAAGCTAGTCATGCCTGAAGAGATTCAAAAGCTTTCTTGTGCTGTATTATTTAAACATCTAGGCCTCATGGAGTAAGGTTTTCCTGCTAAAATATGAAATGAACAGTGTATCTAAAACATAGATTTGGATGTAACCATGAAAGTAAAACCCTCCAAGGTAAAATACCTTTCATCTCACATGTTATTCCACACTTTAGAGTGCTTTCCTAAAAACCTCTTTGTTATATGGTTCATTCATATGGCCTATGACACCAAGTAATCACAGTAATAAGTATTTCTTCACATCTCTGCACACAGACTTTGGATCACATGTAATTAAGATTCATTACCCCTCACCTCTCACAAAAGCAAGAAGTAGTAACTTTAATTAACTTGATTGAAATGATTAATCTCTTTGAAATATTTTTTACATGCTTTGTATTTAATGCATAGAATTATATTAATTAGGATAATAATGCCAGTTTAGTCGGATCAATCATACCCAACTTGTTGCCAAGTTTCACTATAGTCTAAGATACAGTACATTAACCTACAATTAATTCTAATCTAGAATTCTTCCAAAATGGTTGCATAATATTTGTAGAGAATTTCAAACAAAGATCATTGTCTGGAAGATGCAAGAAGGGAACAGAATAACAGTATTCAGGAGTATTTTGGAGCAGTCAATGACCAAATAGCTGGTAAAGTGTTCATGTAGCCTTAATAATGTGTCTATATGTCTATATTTTCAAAGGAATCTTAAATAGGTTGTCAGGCTTAAAAAAGCTATTTCTATTTACCCTATTAGTTATTCATCCAAGGCTACATCAATTGGCCAGGTAGACAGTGGTTACACAAAGCTTATGTCTCTTTGGAGGTCCTGACCTCATACATTACATAGATAGCTCTTTGATGTTAGTTGGCAAACTTCATGGTAAAGTTTTATTTTCCCTGAGGTGGCGCTGCAAGAGAAATGAAGACTTGTTGTTAAGGTACTTCACATATTGCAGATTAAGATCTCAACATAGGACATTGTGCTATCAGCTTTTTTACTGGTGAACCTTTTCACAAAAGGAGACTTCTCAATGTGGAAAACCCTTTTATGAACCTCTTTAAATAAGGTTAAGTACCATGCATACAGTTCTTCAATAAGTAAAGCAAATAATCAACAGTATATAATACTGATGTATTATGAATTTACAATATTTGAAAAATTATTAATGGTAAAAAATATTTGCGAATCATATTTACCATACTTAAATGTTGTTAGAAAGTACAACTCCCACATTTGCAGTTTAACTCCTCTACATAAAAAAAAAAAACACTTGCAGTTTTCATAAAACTCATCAAAATGAGGAAGAAGATGAAGTCTTGGGCTGTGAGGAATATCTCACTCAGCAAATGCCACATGACTCGCATCTGGGTCAGTAAAGATAAAGAAGAAGAAATGGTTGACAATGCAGAAAGACATCATGGCAAATTACTTGTTGAGAAGGAACATACAGTATCCTTACTCAATATTTGTGGTTCACTGCTTTCAAAATAATCTTTATTAAGTACGGCAACACTGAGGCTACTGGCTGGGCTGTCAAGACCAGAAACAGTGTTCTTGAGCCACATTACCTTTCATAATGGTATTGTTAGTTCTTGCACAAGTGCTGCCTCCTGCCCCTCCTTTTGCCTGTCCCCTGTCCAGTTTTAGTCAATGTTTTACTGCACACACTGCTTAACCCCAAGGCAACACACAGCAATCTATAACGTAATAGTACGGCGTAGCTACCCAGGTCTAAAGGCAAACCGCCGTACTATTAAGGCGGAAGCCTCCTGCCCGGTCAGACCATAAAAGCTAAAACCCTGCTCCAGCACCCTGATTGGAGCTGAGCTCTGAAAGGGGGTGTTAACCCCTTTAGCTATCACAGTCAAACATGACTGTGGTACCTAAGGGGTTTACATGGTTATAATGACCCTCATCAGCCCCTCCACAGGGTGTAGAGGGGGGTGAAGATACCTAATTTCAGCATCCAGGGGTCTGAGCAGTGACCCCAGACTGCTAGGAGCCCAAATACCTGGTTGATCCTGATGAGTTGAATGGAGACCAGCCTATGTGTCTGCATAGGCTGACTTCCTCTAAACACTGAAATACACATGTATTGCAGTGTTTGCTACTGAACCAGTAACCGGAAGATTGCTGGTTCAGGTTCCCTAGTGGGGCTTAAAAAAAAATGTATAAAAAATGTATAAAAATTAAAAAGTGTGTTAAAAAAAGTAATACATTTTAAAAAAATTTCTATATAAAATTAAGTCTATAAATATGCTATAAAAAGTGAACAAAAAAATACGTACCACAAAATAGTACCAATTAAAAGCACAGCTCGCCCCACAAAAAATAAGCCCTCAATCAACTTTGTCAACTGAAAAATAAAAATGTTACACCTCTCAGAAGATGGTGATGCAAAAACTATTGATTTATGTCCTCAAATGGGATTTTGTTCTGCAAAATTAGTATCACATAAAAAAACAATGCTATAATGTTAATTATGCATGGGAGAAAAATTTAAAAGGCAATGCCAGAATTGATGTTTCTTTAATTCTCCAAGAAAGTGTTAATAAAATGTAGTCAATAAGTTATAGGCACCCCAAAATGGAGTCATTACAAAATGCATCTCATCTTCCAAAAAGCAAGCCCTCATATGGCTGCATGACCAGAAAAATAAAAAATATAGCTTGCCCAATGTGAAGACAAAAAAACCTCAAAATAGCCAAATCATTAGAACAAAACTGGCTGCGGTAGGAAGGGAATGTACAACATATAAACTGTGCTAGCATATATCAGGGAATAACTCATATTTAGAGCTTACGAGGGAAAAGACAACAGAAGTGAGCCCCAGAGTAACTCCACTATCATAGGATCTACTGAGAAATAATAGAGAATTTGGTTTTCCCAATGTACTCCGCACAGCTTACAACTTACATATTTCTTTTTACCATCCATTGGGCATTCATGTCTGGGAAACTAATGTTCACTAAACCCCTTGATAAATTTTTTGAGGGGTGTAGTTTTCAAAATGGGGTCACTCTCTAGGGGATTCCGCTTTATTGGCACCTTAGGGGCTCTGCAATCATGACATGGCGTCCAGATACCAAACATCTAAATCTGAGCTTCAAAAGCACATAGCGCTCCTTCCCATCTGCGACATACTGTGTGCCCAAGCTGCAGTTTATGCCCACATGCATGACACTGTTGTACCCAGGATAACATACTTAATGTCATATCTGTGTATAAACTGCTGGATGGGTACACATCCGGGCACAAAAGGGAAGGAGCGCTATTTGGTTTTTGGAGCACAGATTTAGGCGTTTTGGTTTTTGGTCATCATGCCACTTTTGCAGAGCTCCTGAAGTGTTGCATTAATTTATCTTCCAGACGTGAATGTGCAGCTGATGGTAAAAGGTGAAAATAGCAATTTTCCCAGGAATACATAATTTCAGTGACAAATAATCCAAAAGCTGTTGTGCCCAGGACACTTGCAGTTTTTGTAGTCTGTGTATGTGTTAATACAAGCTGGGCTCATTGTATCGGGCACTGAAATAACGTATCTCTGGAAAAATTGCAATTTTCACTTTTCATTATCAGCTGCGCATTCATTTCTGGAAACTAAATTAATGCAACAATCAAGGGTTAAAAATGCTTGCTATTTGGGAAGCTAAAGTTAACCAGATTACAAAATTGGAGTAATTTATGAGTTGGAAGGCAAGGACCCCACCTTGCTTTTTGAAGTTCTGGTCATGCTGGTTGGACTCCATATGCTAGGCAGATCTCTTGGCTGTTCTTCTCATTCTTGTCTTTCTCTTTTTTCTGCACTCTTTTCTCTCCCCTGCCCCTCTCTCTTCTCTATTCCCCTCTTAGTGTTCCTTCCTCTACTTCACCTCTCTTGCCTATCAACTCCCCCCCTCCCCATACTAACAAAAACCTCCCCCCTCCACTCCCATTCCTTAGAGTTGGTGTACACGCACACATCGTGTTATGATGTTTGACTTTGGTCTACCAGTGGTCTGCAGTCTACAATTACCTCACAACCTGATTAACACATTACACATTTGTTCCTTCAGGGTGTGAGACTTTGCTTCTCTCTTTATATATCCTCTGATGTTTGTTTCCTTCCTTATTATATGTGTTGATTGTACATGTATAGATGCTACTCATGAGCTCTTTGTATTGCCATCTCTGTGACTGTCTTTGTTTATTGAAAAAAATTAATAAAACTTTTTGAATTGAAAAAAAAATGCTTGCTATGCCACTTGATAAATCCCTTGAGCGCTGTAGTTTTCATAATGGAATTACGAGTCTCTGAATTCCACTTTAATGGCAATTCAGTGGCTATGCAAAAGTGACATGACGTCCAAAAACCAAACTGTGCTCCAAAAGCCAAAATAGCGCTTCCTCTCTTCTGTACCTGGCTGTGTGCTCAAACAGCAGTTTATATACACATATGGCATTGTTAAGTACATTATCCTGGGTACAACAGTGGCATACGCATGGGCATAAACTGCTTTTTGGACACACAGCAGGGCACAGATGTGAAGGAGCGCTATGTGCTTTTAGAACACAGATTTAGATTAGTTTTTGGACGCCTTGTCACATTTGCAGAGACCCTAAAATTGCCCATACAAAATGGGGTCATTTTTTGGGGGAATTCCAATTTAAAGGCACCTTCAGGGCTCTGCAAAAACAACATGGCATCCAGAAAGTCCCTCTAAATCTATACTCCAAAAGCTAAAAAGTGCAGTCCTTCCCATCCGCTATGCGCCCAAACAGCAGTTTACAACCACATATCCAACTTTTTGTACCGGGATAACCCACTTAAAAGTTTTAGAATTGTGTGTTTCAGTTGATACAAAGTGGGCACAACATATTGGACACTAAAATGGCATATTTCTTTAAAATTAAAAATTTTCACTTTATGCATTAATTTTTGGGAAGCACTCGGACTCAAAATGAAAATACTCCTTGAGAAATTCCTTGAGGAGTATAGTTTCTAAATGGGGTTACTTTTGGGGGTTTCCATTGGTACTGGTACTTTACGAGCTTTGCAAATGCAACATGGCACTCAAAAACTATTCCAGCAAAATCTGCCCTTCAAAATCCAAATATCACTATTTCTTTTCCGAGCACCGCCATGTACCCATACATTTTACAACCACATATGGGGTATTGTCATGTTCAGGATTTGTGTAAATAACTATGGGGTGGTTTTTCTCCTTTAACCCCTTTTAAAAATGAAAAACTTGTGGCTTGGGAGCCCTGCCATGTACAGCAGATTATGACCACCTGTGGGGTATTGCCATGTTCAGGAGCAATTGCTTAACAAACTGTGGGTTGCTTTTTCTCCTTGAACCCCTTGTGAAAACCCAGTGTTAATTAAATCTGTGAAACAGCTGTGAGGTCAAAATGCTCACTATACCCCTTGATAAATTCCTTGAGGGTGTAGTTTCCAAAATGGGGTCACTTTTGTAGGGTTTCCATTTAATTGGTACTATAGGGTCTGAAAATGAGACACAGCACCTGAAATTTTTTCCAGCAAAATATGCTTTTCAAACAACAAGTGGCGCACCTTCCCTTTTGCGCAAACGTCAGTTTATATCCAAATGTGGAGTATTTCTGTGCCCGGGAGAAATTGCATAACAAACTGTGGCTAAATGAATATATTACTGAAAAAAAATGAAATGTCTAAATTTCACCTCCATATTGTTTTAATTCCTATGAAATGCTTAAAAGGTGAACAAACTTCCCATATGCGGTTTTGAATTATTTGAAGGGTACAGTTTTGAAAATGGGGCAATTTATGGGTTTCCAATATATAGGCCTTTAAAATCCTGTTCAGAACTGAAGTGGCCTCAAACAAAAGTATTTGGGAAATTTTTTTGTAAATCTGAAAAATCGCTGTTAGATTTGAAAGTCTTCTAATGTCCAAAAAAATTGAAGAACAATTAAAAGATGATGCCTATATAAAGCATATTGTAGATAATATTTATTAATGTATTTGGGTGGTAAGACTGTCTGTCTGAAAAGCAGAGCATTTCACATTTTAAAAATTGCTAATTTTTCCAAATTTCCATCAAATTTCCTATTTATTTAATAAATGGATGCAAAATTTATTGATCAAAGTTTACTACTAACATGAAGTACATGTACGTGTCATGGAAAAACAATCTCAAAATCACTTGGGTATGTTAAAGTGTCAAAGTTATTGTCATAAAAAGTGACACATGTCAGTTTTTTAAAAAATGGGGCCTTTTCCTTATATCTTTTCTTTTTGTTGTTATTGTATTTTGCAAAAAAGTATTTCAGCTTTAAATAACAGGTTTTTCTAGATTAGAGTAGGCTAGACTGTATATTGGGTGAACACAACAAAAAAATGCTTAAGGCTGAGGTCCCACTTTGCGGAAACACAGCTTTTTTTTGTAGCATTTTTTTTTAAGTGAAAGCCAAGAGTGACTACAAAATGAAAGCTCTTGGCATTGGCTCAAAAAATAGCAGCAAATTCTGAAAAAAAAAATAATCTGCGTTTTCACATCTTGGGGCCTCAGCCAAAATACCAGAAATTCTATTTTTTGATTAGTGGAGGCTGCAATATTGTAAATATGCCCAGCAAAAAAAATGCTTAAGAAATTATTTAAATATTTTTTTTTTCAGCTGGTGAGCAGAGCAGAAAAAAAAACATTAACTAACGAGTTTTTTTTTCAGATTAGCACAGGCTAGACTGTATATTGGATGAGCAACAAAAAACTGCTTAAGGCTAAGGCCCACATTGCAGAAAATCTGTTTTTTCTGTTGCAGATTTTGCTGCATTTTCTGGAGCCAAAGCCAGGAGTGGATTGAGCAGAAGGTAGAAGCATAAGTGCTTTCTGGATATTTCCCATTCCTTCTGTAGCCACTACTAAACGCAGCAAAAGCAGCAACAAAAAAGCTGCATTTCCACAATATGGGACTTTAGCTTAAATAACATAGGCACAATCAGAGCTTAGCTCTTAGAACAGCATTTGCTATGTTTTTAATGAAAACATTTAAACTCCTGCCTAAAAAACGCTTAACAAAAGATTTTTCACTAACAGTCATGTTTTATCAGTAAAAAGTATATTTAGAGACTGTGTATACAGATGAAACTGCTCTACTGCACAACAGACATAGACAAAATTATACAATAGATTGTTGGCAATAAAAATGTTACTTGTCCTGTCTGTGTGTCTGTAATTCTGTATTAGAGCAAGAATGCAGCAATCTCAAGCTCAAACAGCATTATAGCTATACCCTCACTGCTATCTATTGATTTATACCACTAATCTGCCTGTGTAATTGCTTGGTTCTGAATAGATTTTCCTATACTAATTATTGCTTGCAAGCTCTTCATAAATGTGCTCTCTATGATGCAGTGAGATAAATCACAGCTCACTATTACTGCAGCTAGCTTCTGATTATGCTTGCAGCACCTTATATAGTGTATATTACATCAGCACTATGAGGTGTCTGCCTACCACTGTCTATTGGCTGAGAGGCTGTCAGCTAATTCTCACTGAATTTCCCCATTGTGGGACTATTAAAGGACTATTATTATTATTATATTATTAATGTCAGGTGGTGCTAAAACATCAGAGTCTGAGCCACAAACAAGTGACTTTTCTGTAATTCCTGGTCCAATATGTGATGAAGGTTATTTTAGTTCGTCCAAGACAAATCTCCATTTTTAACAAAACCGAACAACTTGAAATATTCGGTTTGTGACAAAACTGTTTGCCCATCTCTTGATGCTAGAAAAACTACAAGCCAAAGATAAATTTGTTATAATTAATTTTTAGATGCTCATAATTAAATATAAAAATGAAAAAGAACGGTCCCTAAATGAGAACCAAAATTAGTTGCAACCAAAAATTGGTACCAGAAGTAGTGATGGAGGCATAGCATTTTTTATCAGTATTTGTAAGTCAAAACTAGGAGTGGGTCCAAAACATGAAAGACTTACAAATTTTTCCATTATTTATTTTTTCAATTTTTATCCTGCAAATACTGTTGTAAGATCATGTTGCTGACTCCATTGCACAGAGCTACTTGTATTTTGTTTCAAACAAAATGCTTTGTTTCTTAGGAAATATGTTTTCTTAGATGTGACAATTTTTAAATAGCACTGTCCTAATCTTCATGATCTTCAGGTAAGGTATGTGGTTTCAATCATCAGTACTTTACCAGTAGTTTGCCCTGTACTAGTTTTCATGCATCTGCAGTATTGACCTCCTGTGTCACATAATTATATAGTTACAAATGATTCAGTTTGAAAAATAACCAACTCCATCAAGTTTAACCATTAATCAATACTGTACATGGTACCCAAGAGAAAAGGGAAAATTAACTGTTCATTGAGACATCTACCAATTTACATTACATAGACAGAGAAATAGTTCCATTTTACCCTAAGTGTTTGTTTTGTTAATCAGTTAACATTATTCCTTGAAAAGTAGTCATTTAATACATGGCTATGTGTTCAGTAATGACAATGAAACAACCAAATGTAAAGCAAAGATGGTATATTTAAAACCATACCCAAATTATCTGTATTCCCTAATATGTATACAGTTCAAGTGATCTGGTGAAAAGAGTGGTAAATGCAAAAATTGCAAGGTTTATCCTGGTCACTAAAATAAGTTCTAAGAGACAATACGCAAACAAAAGACACAGGGAATAAACATTAAACATTTTATTTAAACCACTAAAATAGTTACTGTAAATCTGTATAGAGAAAGTTGATATTGTCATTCATGATAATAGCAACTATTAAGGTTCTAAAAAGCCCTAAATCATCAAAATAAATGTTGTGTCTTTGTGATACAGTATATTGTGTTAACTTGAATGCCACAATAATACATTTTTTTATTGTATATCAACTGCTATATCTTTTTACAGCAGCCTAATTTGGAATATGGAGCATATAGCATTTTTATGGTTGGTCTTATGGACCACTATATAGTCTTTTTGTCCACAGTATTTTAAACTGCTTATTGGTAGTTCAAATAAAATGTCATATATTGTTTAATCGTGTATTTGCATTGCTTGAGTTTTTGCTATTTTTGTTGTTGTTTGGGGTTGACCAGCTACTGTCTCATTACAGTTTCTTATATGGGCCTCCTGGAAGCTACAGGCAACTGTAAGAAACCTGCACAGAGTTAACCTTCAGTTCCATGGTACTAGCTGAAACGATCTACACATATTAGAGCACTGTAAAGAATGACCTAACATATGAGCTTGTGTGTTTCCAAACTTGGACACTTTAAAATGTTGCAGGCGAAAATAGTGTTATGTCTCTATATAAAAAAGTGAACAATAAAATTAGCTATATTTTCACCCAAATATAACTAGTACTTCTACTGCTGCTCCTCCTACTACTATTATTACTACTACAACGCCTATGGCAACATTCCTAATAGCTGTTAATCTTACAGCATAAAGTATATCATTGCAAAAATACTAGATGTATAGCAGTTTCATCTAATGTTTTGTATTTGGGGAAAATTTCTTCCTCTTTGCTGGTTTCTGTAAATGAACATTTCCTCTATATTCTTCCGTATGCTATGAGCCAATCACAGCATTGTTACACATGGGCTTTGGCAGAGAGATTGTAATATGTCTACCCATCCTCCTATTAACTTACCTATCCCCATTCCTGCTCACTGCAGTCTTCCTCTTCAGCCTCCGGGGCCCCCATGAACCACACATCATGGCATCACAACATGATGTGCAGCGCACAGGGCCCATTGAAAGCTGAAGAGACCGGAGGTAGGAGCGGGGATCGCATAGGATAAGGGATAAGTATGGATACTTACATGTCTACTTTCCAACCCCTCCCGCTCCTTCCTGCTCCGGGCGCACATGACGTCACAACTGTGCACCAAGAGACAGCTTGGGATTGGGGAGCAGAGAGGTAAGTAATGACCTAATACTGCTGTATGGTGGGGCCAGTGAAGGGGCCACTGCATGGCCCATACAATGGACCCTTCACTATTCTCTTTCATACAGTGGCCACTTTGCTGGTTTCCCATACTGTATGGAGACCAGTGATGGGGCCATAATATTGTGTATAGGGGTGCACCTCTAATGAAGTGAAGTGAGGTGGCTGCCTCAGGCGGCACTATCCCTCACAGTCTGGGGAGTGGCATTTTTACTATTTACCGTAAACCAGCCCAGGACAGGCCACTTTAAAAAAAAACAAAGTTGAGTGGGACCTGTCCGGGGCTGACTTACGAGACCTCTGCATCTTAGTGCAGGCGGTGATACAATGACGTCATCGCGCCTCCTGCGCTGAGACGCAAACGTCGTGGACAAGAAGAGGAGGCTGCGGCTCCATCAAGGGATCGCAGGTAGGTGAGGATAACTTTTTTTTTTATATATAAATAGACCGTTACCTGCTGGAGTAACCCCAGCAGGTAACAGACTATTTACTTACCTATGGGATGCAGAAGGGGGGAGCAGAAGCGGCTGCGAGCAGGACCGGGGATCGGTAAGTGAGGCCGCGTGCCCGCCAACCCCATCAAATAACCCCAGCAGGCAATGGCCTATTTACTATTATGTTTGTCTCTGAACAGAAAGGTAACAAACAAACATGTGAAATAAACTGTTTTATTTAAGAGATGCAAAGTAAACAAAGGCAGACAAAATAAATGAAAATCAAAGCAAAATAGGCAGGTGGACAATAGCAGGGGAATTATCCCTAACATGTTACCCTGGCTATATCTGCCTAGCGTCAGAGTTTTCCTCTGATAAGAGGACACCTCACAGGAACCTAAATAGAGACCCTAGAAGTTAGCCCTAAAAGGAACACCGGAGGACAATGTACACACACTCACAAAGCCCACTACACAGTCACCCTGACAGCTGGCCAGAGAGTAAACAGACAAGGCTAGTATACAGACTCAAACAGACTGTAGACCTACAGGTCACAGGAATGGCTGAACACAAGAGTATAACCAGCAGAGAACTGGAGAAAAGCCCCAGCCTAAATAGAACACCAGAGGGTGGGGCAGAACCTCATGAAAAAAACCCTCTCAAACCACAGACCTTAGACATGCAATAGTAAACCCTTGCCAGCCCAGACCGGCCGCCTAACATTTACTTACCTACCCCCATGCCTGCTCGTGGCCGCCTCCGCTTCCCCTTCTGCTATGGTTGTGAGCAGGAGCGGAGATCGGTAAGTGAGGACACGGGCCTCAAATACTACTATTTTTATACTCTGGGGTTTTTTCAGACCCCAGAGTATAATAATTGGCAGCCCAGGGAAGGTGAGGGAACATAAAATCCACTGTTACTCACCTCTACTGCGATCGGTGTTACTCCCAGCAGGCTTCGGCCCTCTGTTGACGTCATCAGGTCGCGATGCCGGCCTGATCCACGTGACATCTGTGCGCAATTAAACAGGATCGAAAGCTGCAGGGAGTGCACTGGTGCCAGGATAGGTAAGTAGCTCTGGTTTTTATGTTTGTCATCACCTGGGTCTCCGATCATTATACTCTGGGGTCTTTTCAGACCCCAGAGTATAATAATAGTTCATGGGTGAACCAATATGGGGCATATTACCATGTGCAGGGGCCACTATGGGGCATAATACTGTGTGCAGGGGCCACTGTGGAGCATAATACCGTGTGCAGGGGCTACTATGGGGCATAATACTGTGTGCAGGGGCCACTGTGGAGCATAATACCGTGTGCAGGGGTCACTGTGGACCATAATACCAGTGTAGGGTCCACTATGGAGCATAATACAGTGTGCAGGGGCCTCTGCGGGTCATAATACCGTGTGCAGGGGCTGCTGTGGGCCATAATACAGTGTACAGGGGCTGCTGCGGAGCATAATACAGTGTGCAGGGGCCACTGCGGGCCATAATACCGTGTGCAAGGGCCGCTGCATGCCATAATATTGTGTGCAGGAGCCTCTGCAGCCCATAATACCGTGTGCAGGGGCTGCTTCGAGCCATAATACTGTGTAATACTGTGTGCAGGGGCTGCTGTGGAACATTATAGTGTGTGTAAATGGGGTGTTATAAACAGGGGCTAGGGTGCCTGTTTATATCATACACTGTCTGTTTATAGTGACCCTATAGTGGCCGCTATGAGATGAATGACACTATGTAAACAGAGAAGCGGTCACGGCGCTTACACAGGTATCATTCAAACAGCTGATCAGTAGGGGTCCTGGGTTTTTGAGCCCCACTGGGATTTTATTAATCACCTGGAAAACCTTTTAATTAGTTAACACCTGGGGCATTATTAATAAGGGGCACTATTTATACAGGGTACACACGGACATTATTAATATAAAGATGCACTTGGGAGTATTATTCATTATGGGGGGTTATATCATATATTTTATAATTGGGGTAGCAGCAGGATGGAGGCTTTGTGTAGGTGAGGACAATGTGGGTTGGATGCCTGGAAAAGTGAAGAGCCAAAGATGTCTGTGCTGCAAACTTTACAGAGAAAAGTCACAGCTGGAAGAAGTGGTCATGGCGGTCCAGAGGGAAGAGAAGGGAAATGTGACCGATTAGTCAGAGACATCACCTGTAAGTCACAAAATGTTACTGCACTGTATTCACCTAAATGATAGAGGATAAATACCTGATTGATGGGGCTCTGTCTGCTGAGACCCCCACTGAACCTGAGAATTGGGTTTTTTCCCCCCACTGGGTGGGAACTCAGCATTGCCGCAGCCATATATATAGGTGTGTCGCTTGGTGCATGGACGAACCCACGTGGCTCTCATTCACTTCAATGGGAGTGCCAAAGATAGCTGAAATACAGTACTCAGCTATCTGTGGCGTTCCTATTGTAGAGAATGGGGGCCACGTGGGCTTGTCCATCTACCAAGCAGAAGATGTGTGAAGTTACTTTCATTGTTAATGCCGTGTTGTTGATCTGATACTGAAGTAATGCATTAAGAAGAATTCTTAAAAAACTGTTTTATAACTTTGTGTATTGTGTATATTGTGCGACGATAACAATGTGTGAAGCTAGTAGCAGTGATGGGGGCTAATATGCTGTGGGAGGGACATTAGGGGGAATATTAAAGGGGTTGTCTGGGCTTATTTTTTTTATGGCTTTTGTGTTCTTTTTGGTCAGCAGTGGTTTTAGTCTTGGAACTCTCCCATGGATACCATTTTTGCTCAGTCTCTTTCTTATTGGTGAATCATCAACACTAACCTTAATTGAGGCAAATGAGGCCTGCAGTATTTTAGATGTTGAGTTAAAAACGACTTTTTGTATTTAATCAGGCTTTGTCAAATAATCAAATTTCACAAAAGGCAAAAAGGAGCAGAGATGTAAAATACTACAGTTTGTCATTTGACAAAGCAGTACACCAATTGCAGCAGATAGAAAGCACTGATGCAAATACTAATAAAACTTAACATTTAATATTAAGTGTTAAAATATAAAGGTCCCTAAAACTAAATCAACCATCATAAATTTGCCACTCTATAGAGTCTAATGTTATAGCAAATACATATAAAATCACCACCATATAAAGTTGTGATTTCTTCCTCCTGTGATGCACCCTCACCTGCTGGGTTACTCCCGTCTTCAGACATTGGTAAGATTGTTTCATTATTCATTTGTATAGCTGCCATGATATACAACTTTATATGGTGGTGATTTTATATATATTTGCTATAACAGACTCTATAGAGTGGCAAATTTATGATGGTTGATTTAGTTTTAGGGACCTTTGTATTTTAACACTTAATATTAAATGTTAAGTTTTATTAGTATTTGCATCAGTGTTTTCTATTTATAATATTCAAATTTGTTTAATGTGGTAAATTTCTTGCTGAAAATCCATTTCATGCATCTGAATGGGATTCTATCTGTAGCATGGGGAAAGATTTTTGTAGCCACCATCCCGATAAAAAGGATAGTTGCAGGTGTATCAATAAGCCAGTACAGAGAGCCTGAAGGTATAAACAGGTGAACTACAGGCTGCTGGAAGATGAGCAAGATTGCATTTTGGTGATCTGATGTAATTGTGGGGTAAAACACATGTACTACTATTCACAAGTACTATAATTTATACAAAACAATTATAAGGAAAGGTGTATTATAACATTTTGTGTACAGACACAGGTTTATCAAATAAAATGAAAGTACTGTATATACATACTATTCTGCTTTAAAAATAGAATCATAATAGAGAATTATCAATTTCCCTCCCATGACATTATTATTTGCATGGTAGAAATAATAATGTCAGCTGAATACCAACCAATTTTCCACTTTTCCACTTTTCATTTATACCTACTGTGTCTAAATTGACAGATCTTCTGCCATTTTACAGTACATATAAATAGCAGGATAGAAAAAGAGCCCATAAGCAATATTCCTGCTTCTGTGTGTATTTTTGTCCTCTATTACATATACCTTCCTTTTTTTCCCTTTCTGATATTTGATGTAATTGTGTTTTTCTATGCTCCTAAATGTTAATCAGAAGTAAAATAGTTCTTCCAAAATTAGTTTTAAACCCAGGCAGGATATGTTATAGTTTATCAGATTTGCTTCAAACTGTTTGTTTGAGATAGAACAGATTATTGTTTAATCATCTGATGCAGAATTAGACGAGTCGCCTTAAGCAGAATTATGAGATGAGTGATTGGCATTCCTTTTAATGCTATTAAATATTTTTATAATAGTATAAAAAGGATAAATGTCACATTGCACGTCACAAGACCAGAGTCCACCACAGGAATGATTCCTATTTCTTTTCATTATACTTTACCCTATGGCTCTCTTTGATTGGTCTCTCACCTAATCATATTCTGCTGCCTGTGAGTCATAAAGGAGAAAAACCACAGAATCAGTTTTTATCTCTTTCTCCTCTTTTTTCAAAATGTTAAAAAAAAGAAAATTCTGAAAATGAGACACCTTGAAAGCATATTCTCTGCAGTCCAGAATATTTTAACATGGCACATCCATTTAACGTAACCTTTATTTAATTACAAATGTTGATACTACAGAGCTTAAAACCCTAGCCTTAATATGGGGCAAGGGAACCTGTCAGAGACATTATTCCTTTTTGCTTCTCTATTTGAACATAAATATTATTCATTTAATTTGCATCCATTTTCATGTGTTATTAAGTATTATCTCTAAAAAAAAAATGTTAGAAGTAAATGGGAAATACATTAAGCAGCTATCATAACTGGTCATTTCCAGATTAACATATTAGACTTACTTTTTACCTAAACTTCTTTGGTTTATTAAATATCCTATAATGCACTGGTTCAACTGGTCAACTATCAAAAAGATGATAGCGTCAAATAGCAAAGCAACAAGATTGTGATAGAAAGTAATGACCATAATCTGCCATCCAGGATTAAAATCTAGGGGGTGATGGAAAAAAGCAAAATACAGGCACATCTCAGTAAATTAGAATATCTTTGAAACGTTCATTCATTTCAGTAATTCAGTAATACAATTCATAATCAGCGTCTTCCATGATTGTGTGTCC
Source organism: Leptodactylus fallax (assembly GCA_947044405.1). Taxonomy (NCBI): domain Eukaryota; kingdom Metazoa; phylum Chordata; class Amphibia; order Anura; family Leptodactylidae; genus Leptodactylus; species Leptodactylus fallax. The sequence continues at coordinate 8,672,710 of CAMRHE010000010.1, read as the reverse complement.
TACTGAACCAGACTGAGGGACCATATAAAGGCTTAGGAAACCTTGGCAGGTGACACACTGAATTTACAATACTGAACTTTTTCACAATATTCTAATTTTCTTAGATTTGGGTTTTCATTAGCTGTAATCCATAATCAACATTTACAGAAATAAAACACTTGAAATAGAACACTCTGTGTGTAAAGAATCTAGAAAATATAGGAGGTCACTTTTTTAATTCAATTACTGAAATAAATAAACGTTTCAAAGACATTCTAATTTATTGAGATGCACCTGTATTTTTCAGTGTTTGATCACATTCCTTGCTCCCCCCTTTATTATGTAAACCAAGCAGTGAACACAAGAAGGAAAATAACATTAGAAAACAAAAATACCAAATTACACTGTCATGGGTTAGCAAACACTTATTGTTTTCGCCAGGAAGAAGTACACACTGCCACAATTTAAAGCCAGTGGGTTTTTCTTTCATTAAACGAGGGGTACCAACAATTTTGTCCATGTGTGTATATGTCCCTTTCACTTTGACGTAACCTTGGCTGTGATTGCCTTAGAGAGCTAGAAATTGGCTAGATAGGTTCTTAGAAGACCTGACAGTGTTATACACTATGTTTTAAGCCTATCTAAGTTGTGGTTTGTACCAAACTTGTTCGAGCCAAAACAAATCTGGGACTCGAGCCACTCAAACCTGAAACAAATCTTGAGAGGTTTGCCCATCTCTAGTAGGGATGAGTGTACTGGTTTATAACAAGTTTTTTTGGGTTTGCCAGCCATGAACAATTTTTATAATTTTTATACTTTTATACTCTGTAGAAAATTAGGAATATGTGAAAAACCCATATAGGTATCTTAAAATTTCATCATCTTTATTGTAGTCATTTAAAAGATATCATAGTGTATGGCTAAAAACAATACTAGAGATATTTTAGCGGGGATCTTAAGAAGCTGAACAGTAGTTTAAAACACATCAACTCTTCCCCAAGAATGCAATAATATACTGCTGGCCCCCAGAAACAGGGATACCCTGGAATATTTAATGGAAAGGTGTAACTGATAGATAAATCACCCTATTGATAATATAGTGGAGTTAGTATATTAACCCCAAGTCACACCACACCCAGAGTATATCACATTCAATGGAGACTAACAAAAAAAAACTCCCATTAAATATGTAGCAAAAAAATAAATAAAAATTGTCCCATCACCCTACACAATTGTGTGTTAAGAGTAACATGCAGCATTAGCCATCCAACACACTTAGGTATTGGAAATAGCGGGCACTGCACTGTTTGCCAAAAAAACATATAAGAGCATAGAAGGTGCAAGTTCATATCACACCACAACTAGCTCAACACTATGATATCTTTTAACTGACTACAATAAAGATGATAAAATTTTAAGATACCTATATGGGTTTTTCACATATTCCTAACTTTCTATATATTTTTGTGGTATATCATATTGTGATAATTATTATTGGTCTATTTTGACTTTTATACTCTGGGTTCTCTTCAGCCACAAGTATCATAAATGGAGGCCCAGGGGAGTTGGGTAAACATAACAGCAATTAACACCTCTCCTGTGCTCAGTCTCAGCATCCAGTGTAGGTCCCTATCCTCATCAGGTCCCTTACAGCTTCCTGAATGATGCTAGTGGCCCTGGGGACTTCTGAGATCTGTGGTTTGGCCTCAGAGGTCATGTGGGGTACGTTGACATCATAATGCTTAGACAGAAGCATCATGATGTCTGCGTGTCCCACGTGGCTGTTATGTGGATAAATACAAAATTATGCACTTGGGCCATGGAAACAAGTTTTACAATTATGTAGTGAATAATAGTGAAAACACTAGGTAAAACTACCACTGAAAAGACTTGAAGATATTGGTGGACAGTAGACTTAATTTTTGCAACCGACACCAAGCAGCTCCTGCCTAGGAAGAAAAGATAGATGTTCATGACAGGGACATAATTTTGTCCCTATAGAAATCTCTAGTTAGACCACAGGGGACAATTTTGGGCACCTGTATACAGGATGGACATAGCTGAAATATAAAGATTACAGAGGAAAGCAACCAAGGTAATTAAGGGGATGGATGGATTAAAGTACAAATACAGGTTATCAAACTTGGCGTTGGCTAGTCTGGAAAAAGATGGCTGAAAGACAATCTGATTACAATGTAGAAATATATGAATGGATAGTACAGAAATATTTCTAATGATTTCTTTACTCCTAGGCCCAGGAAAAAGATCTCTATATGTCATAGCTTCTTAAAAATGAATGTATGTTGATCTATATCAGAAGCCTTCACATGTGGCAAGTAGGATGCTGGTATTGCATAGTATATACTAATTAATAGCTTTGTGTCATTTTAATGAGTGAGTTTAGGGATTTTTATGATTTATTTGAGAATTTTATGAGTAACGCTTTATGAAGTATTGGCACAGTAAATATTACAAGCTATCAGCACACAATAATTATTTGTACAATATATATATATATATATATATATATATATATATATATATATAAAAGCTGTATTCTTTGCATCAGCCTATTTTACTCGCCTTTACATCCTAAGTTCACCAACTTAAGAAATGTCTTCACTGTGTTTCAGCAAGGGTATTTCCATAATATCTTACATGTTCACACGGCAAAGCTCTTTACAAGAAGCTTTTCCAACCAATTCATCCAAAACGTAATTAACTGGCTTTAAGAGTCAGCTCTATTGCAAAATTCTAATGAGGCAAGGACAAGGATTTTGTTCCTGAAAAAGAATGAAAGTGAAGAAAAGGTGAGCTACTGAAAGACACAATGTGTTGTGCAATGATGTGACAAAGGGAATATCTATCTATCTATCTATCTATCTATCTATCTATCTATCTATCTATTGTAATGCAGTGGATGTGGACCTATTGTATCAGTGAAAGGATTTGACTTGGTGCTGCTCCAAGGGCCTAGTCTAATGGTTCCCTGGTATTTTCCCTTTATCCCCCATATAGGAAGCTGGAAATCACCAAGTTGCTACCTCTTGCACTGGACTCCATTCATGACAGTTGAACCAAGCAGGTTGAAAGATGCAGGCGTGTGACACCATAAGAACAGGCAGAAACGTTGTGACAGGCAGAGATTGTTCATTATGCTGAGGTTCAGGAATACAAGCAGACTTAAAACATATCTATCTATCTATTTATTCATTTTATCATGAAACAGATTTTGTCATCAGCACATTTCAAATAATATGACACCTTTAATGGTACAGATTTGTCCTCCTTTACCTGTTTGACTGTTTTGAGATATGCCAAGATACTGTAAGTGGCATTAAAAAAATAACAACTCTTGTGTTGATCACAATGGCTGACAAAGTAAAATTGTTTTATTTTTGTTTCAAAACTTGTCATCATCTTGTACCTTTTATGTTGGCATATTATTTTGCTATTATTAGACTGATGTTTCACAACAGACTATGGAAACATTTCTTGCAGATCAAGTGAGATCTCATGGTATTAATAAAATACCGCATATTCTTGAGTGGCAAAATCAGGAGCTCTGATTTTGCCCACTGGTGTTTGGACAGTTTCAGTGCACTGTAGAGGTGGTGGTAACTATCAAGTTGTCAATATATTGCCTAATAAGCATAACAGACACTAAAGCTAACAGACCATTCAAGTATCTTCAGATGGCTGTGTTCTCCCTGAGAAACATGATCCGTGTGCCGACTGAATTTCCCAGACTGAACACAATTCCTAATGTAAACCCTTCTGCAGTTAGAATCCCTAAAATGAACCCTTCTCTGTTCACGTTACAACATAAGCCCACTGGATATGATGCCGTATGGGACTGTAACTTTATATGTCCAGACACCATATGCACATTAAAGGACACTGACTGGTGACTGCTCATACAGCTTTATTTATGTGCAGTGAAAGTCATCTCTATCACAAAAATGGCTGGACCACTATATAATCAATGCTACCTCTGATGCCGCTCCAGCTGCCTCTTGTGTCACCCCCTCTACCTCATAGATTGTAAGCTCCTACGAGAAGGGCCCTCAGTCCCATTGGGTGAATTGACTATTGCCCTGTAATGTCTCTTTTTGTCTGTACAGGGGATATCCCCAACATATTGAGAGTCAGATGTATAGCACAGATGAAAGCTAGAAGTGTGAAGAGTCTGCTCAAGGGGGTAGACCAAGAGGGCTAGCCATCATTCAGCTAAAGTATAGATGGCCAAACAACTGATTGAATTATTTCTTTCCTTGTGTGGCAGATGCAAAAAGACAAAATACACAAACAGACCAAATTCACATGAAATCCAGTACAACATACTGAGAATATTATCCCCAAAGTTAATGTAGCATAGAATATAAAATGCACCATCACAATGTTTAATTTACATTCAGGCAGAGGAGCATCCTATTTTTGGATTGCAATTTGGAAATATAGAAAGTAGTGAATTGAATCTCTGACACAATGCTAAAGTCTTTACTTACAATGGCATAAACTTGTAATTTAAGAATAAAGTCTAACTTCCCCATTGTTATCAAGGTTGCCTATCAGTACCAGGCATGACAGGAAGAGCTTGGTATGGTCCAGTATACACCCATCGGTTGATGGTTGGGTGCTAGGATGGTTACAGGTATTATTAGGCGAGGAATGCTAAAAAAAAAACCATGAGTTTTCCCACGTGGGTAATTCCAGACTGCTGCTGCTTTATTGTATCTGGCTGGGTGGACCCCATATAATTTTTTTTTCAATTACTTAATTCTTTTAAATAAAAATGACATAGGGTCCCCCCAAATTTTTCATAACGACTCTCGTAATCTCAATCGGGGGATTCTCATGCCAGGGTGTAAGGACGCCTTCTCCTACTAAGGGGATAATTGCGGTAATGGCAAGATGGAATCGCTGATTGCAGGAGACTTGGAGAACAGCAGTGAATACTGCTCACCGCCACTCTCTGGGCACAATGGGTGGTGTATAGCTAAACTAATGAACATTTGTTATAGCTGCTACTGAGATACAGTATAGCAGCCCTAACATTCTATAGGGCTTCTTTTTGGTGTATCGCTATAGGGCCACTAAATTGTAAATTTGGAACAAAACTTCCAACTCTAAATAAAAATTATTTGGACCAAAACGAATGTTGAGACAAACCCAAAACAAAATGAAAATTGAGAGGGTTGCCCAACACTATTCTCCTTTAATTTTTTTTTTATGTGATCAAAAACTGCAATTCTGTAGTTGGTTTTTATTTTTTATGGTTTTCATGATGTGGGATAAATAATGTGCTTTTTTGGTATGGGTCATTTTTTTACATTTTAAATATGTCAAAATTTTTAATTTTTACTTTAATACAGTATGGAAGAAAATTTAAGAAATATTTCATATGAATATGAACCTTCTCTGGTGGACAAATCAAGTATAGGGTAAATGCTATGCAAGGGAAGATAAAGAGGGTAAACAGCTAACAGTTAAAACGCAAATACGCAAAGCTCCAATAATGGCCTCCACATGCTGTAATGCTCTATTGGTGCCTCCACACAATATAATTTTCCCTTAGACTGTGTTGGGGGACACTAACAAAGTATTATACTGTGTGTGGGGGGGGGGGGCACTAACAGAGCATTATATTGTGTGGGGGACATTTTGGAGCATTATACTCTGTGGGGGTTATAATTCCCCATTTGTGTCTTCACACAGTATAATGGTTGTTATTGACCCCCACAAAGTATAATCCTAAATAAATACCCTGACAGCAGTCAGGAGAAACACTTACTGTTGTTTTATCATTAATACAGTACTATAGAGGCAGCAGGGATCTGTAATTTTTTTTTTCTGCTTGCACGGATCCCTGCTGCCATTATAGTAATGTATTAATGCTAAAGGACAGCGGTCGGGAAGTTAGTAGTTTCTTTCGGCCGCTGTCATTATGACAGTTCAGACTGCGGTCTGCCAGCAGACTTTACAGCGTGGTCTGGCACTGCTATACTCCAATGAGTTTAAAGTATAAAATGTCAGGACTTTTGAGCAAGGATTTTCCTTACTAAAAAGTGTGTCTGAAAAATAAGGGAAATCTATAAGACTGTGTCATTGGCAGGGTCTGATAGGTTAGCCTATTACAGTGGCTACGGAAAGAATTCAGACACCTTTAAATTTTTCACTCTTTGTTTCATTGTAGCCATTTGCTAAAAGCAAAAAAGTTAATTTTATTTCTCGTTAATGTACAGCACCCCATCTTGACAGAAAAAAAAACAGAAATGTAGATTATTTATTAAAAAAGAAAAACTGAAATATCACATGGTCATAAGTATTCAGACCCTTTGCTCAGTATTGAGTAGAAGCCCCCTTCCTTTTCAGCTAGTACAGCCATGAGTCTTCTTGGGAATGATGCAACAAGTTTTTCACATCTGGATTTGGGGATCCTCTGCCATTCTTCCTTGCAGATCCTATCCAGTTCTGTCAGGTTGGATGGTGAACATTGGTGGACAGCCATTTTCAGGTCTCTCCACAGATACTCAATTGGGTTGAGGTAAGGGCTCTGGCTGGGCCAACAAGAATGGTTACAGAGTTGTTCTGAAGCCACTCCTTTGTTATTTTAGCTGTGTGCTTAGGGTCATTGTCTTGTTGGAAGGCGAACATTCTGCCCAGTCTGAGGTCCAGAGCACTCTGGAAGAGGTTTTCTTCTAGGATATCTGTACTTGGCCCCATTCATCTTTCCTTCATTTGCAACCAGTCGTCCTGTCCCTGCAGCTGAAAAACACCCCCATAGCATGATGCTGCCACCATGTTTCACTGTTTGGATTGTATTGGGCAGGTGATGAGCAGTGCCTGGTTTTCTCCACACATACTGCTTAGAATTAATGCCAAAAAGTTCAATCTTCATCTCACCAGACCAGAGAATCTTATTTCTCATAGTCTGGGAGCCCTTCATGTGTTTTTTGGCAAACTCTATGCGGGCTTTCATATGTCTTGCACTGAGGAGAGGCTTCCTTCGTGCCACTCTGCCATAATGCCCCAACTGGTGGAGGGCTGCAGTGATAGTTGACTTTGTGAAACTTTCTCCCATCTCCCTACTGCATCTCTGTAGCTCAGCCACAGTGATCTTTGGGTTCCTCTTTATCTCCCTCACCAAGGCTCTTCTCCCACGATTGCTCAGTTTGGCTGGATGGCCAGATCTTGGAAGAGTTCTGGTCGTCACAAACTTCTTCCATTTAAGGATTATGGAGGCCACTGTGCTCTTAGGAACCTTGAGTGCTGTAAAAATTCTTTTGTAAGCTTGGCCAGATCTGTGCCTTGCCACAATTCTGTCTCTGAGCTCCTTGGGCAGTTCCTTTGACCTCATGATTCTCATTTGCTCTGACATGCACTGTTAGCTGTGAGGTCTTATATAGACAGGTGTGTGCCTTTCCTAATCAAGTCCAATCACTTTAATTAAACACAGCTGGACCCCAATGAAGGAGTAGAACCATCTCAAGGAGGATCAGAAGGAAATGGACAGCATGTGAGTTAAATATGAGAGTCACAGCAAAGGGTCTGAATACTTATGAGCATGTGATATTTCAGTTTTTCTTTTTTAATAAATTTGCAAAAATATCTACATTTCTGTTTTTTTCTGTCAAGATGGGGTGCTGAGTGTACATTAATGAGAAATAAAATGAACTTTTTTGCTTTTAGCAAATGGCTGCAATGAAACAAAGAGTTTAAAGGGGTCTGAATACTTTCCGTACCCACTGTATGTGATCTGGTAGAATTTATTATGCCCCCAACATAAACACAACCCACCAGCAACCCAGAATCACATTGCAGCAGGTCCAGTTAGAGAACAAACATATAGAAAGCATTTAGATGCCACTGTCCTTATTGTTGCTGGGGTTAAGAAGCTTCAAACTGTGTTTTCACCACTCACATTGTCTTAAGGTCAGCTATGTCACAGGAGTTGGATCAGTCATTATGGAGTAATATATCATTTCACGTTAATAGGTGCTGACCCCTGATGGTTATTGATGGTGTCACACAGTTTTTTTGTGGTAGTTTTTGCTGCAGATTTTTGAGCCAGAGACAGTGGCCTCAAAAGAAATGGGACATAAAAAGGAAGGACTTATATTTCTTCTTCCTGCTGAATCCACTTCTAATTTGGAACAAAATATTGCAGCAATAACTGCCACAAAACGACTATGTGTGGCACTAGCCTATCTGCCTGTGATCTGCAGATGAAGTGAAATCAGTTTATGCAGCATGGTAATGTCCCGAAATGCACAAGAAGATCTATGGTAAATGATCTAAATTTAAATTACCATGTTTTTGGACTATAAACTGCGCTTTTTAGCAAGGCAAAACCTTGCTAAAAAGTCCCTTCGTCTTACAGTCTGCTTCTTTAATGATCATGAAAAGTGCTTTTTCTGATCAATGTGATAGCTGTAGTTCCACCTACATGCTCTCCTTAACACTTGAACAGCTGATAATTAAAAATCAGCGGAAGAGTGCTGCATCTATCACCGCCGACATTAGAGCGGTCATGCTGGCGGTCAGACTAACATTACCGTTTTGTTACTATTATATTTAACAGCAGTTTTAACTGCTCTGATGAATTTGGAACTCAGACCCTGATGAATCATTCATGAGGAAACGTGTACGTAGGGCTATTTTTGAGGTTGCAGTAATATCAGTTATATGTTTAAAACATTGCTCAATTGGCTTCTATCTGAGTTTTAGCGAACAGGATGTTTTCCCTTCCAAGCCCTGTTGGTGTGGCATTAGGTCAGTAGCCTCTGGGTTAAAAGGGGATACACCTGCTGGAATATGTGACTAGCTCAATTATTTCATGAAGCCATTTCAGGTTATGTTCTGACATGCATATTTGGATGAGGGAGTTCAGTTAGTGGAGAGATATAGGGTGAGATTATAGCTCTATCCATTGATACGCTGTCTATCCATATACTATCGCAAGTTTTTCTTATAAAGAACATAATTAGGTTTAGGATATACTACTGCTTTAAGACAGTTTACAGCAGACTGCTGTGTTTGGCTGTTTTGTATGATTTTATATTGTGCCCTGTATTAATAAATAAATTTTATTGGATTATAATAAAAGTGAAGTTTTATATTCAATTGGCAATCAGTGTCTCCCATTAGATTTTCTTTTCTGTGAATATAATAAGGATGTTGCTGGGCTTCCCACAATCTGTTTAAAGCTTTATTCTGTTTATTTTTTTCATTAGGTGTAATTGAGAATTTGAACCCAGGATCATTACTAATGATGGTGTATGGAGGGCAGTCAATTGCTTGAGCTGCTGCCTCCATCATTCCCAGTGGGAGCTTTTCTTTTACTATCTTCATCATTATATGCTCAATTTTAATACCAGAAAAACCTTCAACAGAGAATAGTGAAAGCAGTGGCTCAAGCAGTAACGTGGTCTTTTTAGATATATCATCATTGGTCATGATCCAGGATTCAAACCCCCAATCACATCTAATGAGAAAATCAGTAGAATAAAGCTTAACGTATGGTTTACTAAGGTTTTTATCATTTAGTTTTAAGTATATGGTTTTTTTTTCAGTAATGTACTTTAGAAATTACTAAAACATTGTGGTAGGAAAGTAAATGACAAGAAACCCTTTTCAATAATATATTTTATTAAATGAGAGTCACAAAACATACAAAGTAACAGACATATTTGGTGTCACCATAACCCTTACAAACTACACAATAAAATGAACACAATATTTAGCGTAATAACTAAATGACATAAATGAAAATAGCCCAATAGTTTATTTTATTTAACCAGAAACAATCTGGAATCCAAAATGGTTATATGGAGTCTGACTATATTTAGCTGTGCCCTTTTAATCCCTTAATGACGCAGGGTAGTTTGTACATTAATCCTCGGCAACTTTTTTCATATTTTTCCTTCCCGTGTTCCAAAATTCATACATTTTTTTATTTTTCTGTTGACATAGCTATGTGAGGGCTTGTTCTTTGTAGGACGAGTTGTACTTTCACTTGCCACCATTTTAGGGTACATATAATGTTTTGATTAGTTTTTATTTACATTTTTTAGGGGTCCATGTGAAATAACACACAATTCTATCATAATTTTTTGCATTTTGTTTTTGCAGCGTTCACTCTGCATTAAAAATGACATGGTATAAATACCATATTTACAGTCATATGAAAAAGTTTGGGCACCCCAATTAATCTTAATCATTTTTAGTTCTAAATATTTGGGTGTTTGCAACAGCCATTTCAATTTGATATATCTAATAACTGATGGACACAGTAATATTTCAGGATTGAAATGAGGTTTATTGTACTAACAGAAAATGTGCAATATGCATTAAACCAAAATTTGACCGGTGCAAAAATTTGGGTACCCTTATCATTTTATTGATTTGAATACTCCTAACTACTTTTTACTGACTTACTGAAGCACAAAATTGGTTTTGTAACCTCACTGAGCTTTGAACTTCATAGCCAGGTGTATCCAATCATGAGAAAAGGTATTTAAGGTGGCCAATTGCAAGTTGTTCTCCTATTTGAATCTCCTCTGAAGAGTGGCATCATGGGCTCCTCAAAACAACTTTCAAATGATCTGAAAACAAAGATTGTTCAACATAGTTGTTCAGGGGAAGGATACAAAAAGTTGTCTCAGAGATTTAACCTGTCAGTTTCCACTGTGAGGAACATAGTAAGGAAATGGAAGACCACAGTGACAGTTCTTGTTAAGCCCAGAAGTGGCAGGCCAAGAAAAATATCAGAAAGGCAGAGAAGAAGAATGGTGAGAACAGTCAAGGACAATCCACAGACCACCTCCAAAGAGCTGCAGCATCATCTTGCTGCAGATGGTGTCACTGTGCATCGGTCAACAATACAGCACACTTTGCACAAGGAGAAGCTGTATGGGAGAGTGATGTGAAAGAAGCCGTTTCTGAAAGCACGCCACAAACAGAGTCGCCTGAGGTATGCAAAAGCACATTTGGACAAGCCAGCTTCATTTTGGAAGAAGATCCTGTGGACTGATGAAACAAAGATTGAGTTGTTTGGTCATACAAAAAGGTGTTATGCATGGCGTCAAAAAAACACAGCATTCCAAGAAAAACACTTGCTACCCACTGTAAAATTTGGTGGAGGTTCCATCATGCTTTGGGGCTGTGTGGCCAATGCCGGCACCGGGAATCTTGTTAAAGTTGAGGGTCGCATGGATTCAAGTCAGTATCAGCAGATTCTTGAGAATAATGTACAAGAATCAGTGACGAATTTGAAGTTACGCCGGGGATGGATATTTCAGCAAGACAATGATCCAAAACACAGCTCCAAATCTACTCAGGCATTCATGCAGAGGAACAATTACAATGTTCTGGAATGGCCATCCCAGTCCCCAGACCTGAATATCATTGAACATCTGTGGGATAATTTGAAGCGGGCTGTCCATGCTCGGCGACCATCAAACTTAACTGAACTGGAATTGTTTTGTAAAGAGGAATGGTCAAAAATACCTTCATCCAGGATCCAGGAACTGATTAAAAGCTACAGGAAGCGACTAGAGGCTGTTATTTTTGCAAAAGGAGGATCTACTAAATATTAATGTCACTTTTCTGTTGAGGTGCCCATACTTTTGCACTGGTCAAATTTTGGTTTAATGCATATTGCACATTTTCTGTTAGTACAATAAACCTCATTTCAATCCTGAAATATTACTGTGCCCATCAGTTATTAGATATATCAAATTGAAATGGCTGTTGCAAACACCCAAATATTTAGAACTATAAATGATTAAGTTTAATAGGGGTGCCCAAACTTTTTCATATGACTGTATATTGATTTTTATTACGTTTTACCGCTTTTACAAATAAAACGTCACTTTTTCCTGGGTTCACCATATTCTGATGCCTATAACTTTTTTTTTTGCACTGTACAGAGATATGTCAGGGATCTTTATTTGCTGTGCAAGTTGTACTTTTTATTGGTAGCAATGTTTGGTATGTATGACTTTCTGATCACTTTTTATTGTTACTTTTTTGGGAAAGCAAATTGACCAAAATACATTAATTTACGCATTGTGGTATTTTTATTTTTACGCCGTTAACCATACAGGATAATTAAAGCTATTTTCGGATAGTGGGGACTTATATGCACGTGGGGATACCTAACATATTTGTTTCTTTATAATATATATATATATATATATATATAAATTTTTTTTTAAAATATAAAGGTGTCATTTTTATTATTTGTTTATTTATTTTTTGTGTGTTTTTACTATGTGTGTGTATGTGGTTTTGTTTTACTTTTTACATGTCCCACAAGAGGACTTGAAGCTGGGATCTCAGATCCCCTGTCTAATGTACTGCAATATATACTGTAGTATTGCAGAACATTGTACATTCCCTTACATCCTACCAGCAGCACAATATAGGGTATTTCTGCTCCTGTGTGCTGGTAGGACAGGCAGAACTTTTTAATTAGCATAATTAATGCGTGACTATAGTACCCTATAAGAGGGCAAGTGAGACCTCCCTCCCCTGTGTTTTTTTCTGTCCTGTGTAGTGGGACAGGTGGAGGGAGGTCTCTTTTGTCCTCCCATTTGTAGTTTGTCTCCCCCCTAAGTTGTACTCACTACTGGGGTGCTCTTTCTACGACTTCTTTTCTCCCCCTCTGTGTGTGTGTAGGGGGGTATATCCAGAAGGAATAAGGTTTTTTTTTTTTTTTGTGCATTTCGCCGTGATCCCTCTGATTGTGGGTTCTGCGCAGAATCGGAAGTGATGATGCACATTTTTTCACTCTGTAACCTTTGATCAGGTTTCGGTTTCCCGGGAACTGCTTAACCCTTTGTGCATGTTGCGGCCTACTTCCGGTAGCACTACTGGTGCAGTTTGTGCTTTTGGGACACTGCTATAGTGTCCTGTGTCGCTGAAAGTGTCCTGATCTCCCCGTTTTGCTCATCATGAAGTTTGGGCTTCAATTTTCTGCTGGGGGGTGGGGAGGGGGGAGGGGGTTTTTGCATGACAGTGCTTCCTTCCTCCTCCCCTATATAGAGCCTTCCTGTGCTGTTAGATATGGCTTGTCTCTAGTTTGAGGAAGGCCTCAGTACTTTTCCTCTGGATTTGTTACTCTGTGATTGCTTAACCAGCAGTTGAGTATTGCTATCTGTTTGTTAGCTATTTTAGTGTGGGCAAAGGTAGTACCTCTTCATTTTATTTTTGTGATTATGTCAAACAGTTTGTTCTGACTTTTTTTTCTCTAGCTGGCGTGGAGTGTAATATCCCTCTGCCTGATGGGCATGAGTTCACTTGTTGTCGCCAGTGCCGCAGACCCCCAGCTGAAGAACCGTCCATACATGACTAATTTGGGTCAAGGAGTACATGGAAGACTTCATGAAAGAAATCTGAGACTCCATTTCCTGAATTTCTAAGAGATCCCGTATTGAGAAGAACACGCGCTCAGTATCGTCAGAGGAGGATTTCCAGGTACTCGATGAGACGCATTCATCTGTGGAATCTCATAGTGGAATCTCAGCAGAACCGTTGGGGCCCTCCTCCGAAGTCACGAACAAAGAAAGCGACTCCAAATCAATTTAGTAAAAACAAGATTTTAATTAGTCTAGTAACCCCCCCCCTTACCAAAAAAAACACTCCCAACTATTTACATACACTCAGCCAGTAAGCTGAGACCCTGGTGTTGTACAGCGCGGTGCCCTCTCATGTGTGGCTCCAATATTTTAAGATAATTAGAACCCCCCTGACAAGTGTGAGGACATTCCCTTATAGATACCAAAGAACCATAAGAAGTTGTATTCACAAGGCAAAACATTAATAACATAAAGGCTGAGTTGTCAAGCTTGGATGACAACTTGTTTTTTGGCATACAGGGCATGTCAAAAGTCACATTTTTTGTGACTTGTTTCCTATATACGCTGTACTTACCACTGTTCTTAAAAGTGGGTTTACTGTGGGGAAAAAGGGGACAAATTTAACATTATTTGAGCCAAAAAAATGGTGCAATTAATAGCTGATATCTACTCCATTCCATAGCTAATGTAGATTACAAATTCCGGAGCATGGATCACCTGAAAGTTGCCAAAATTATTATGAGGCATACCCCTTAATAAATATGGTGCATTTCACCCTGGCTTGCCAATTCATTAAGAATAGTATATTATACACAAATCTTAAAAAGTGGGCTGGCCCCAAACAGTATACAGAAGATTCTAACATTGTCTAACTTTAACTTGACGCTAAAAAGTAAAGATGGATGTACCCATCTCCAGTTACTTCCCCAAGTGCATCTGCTATCCCTTTAAAATAAATATTTAATATGCCAGGTTTTGTATGCCAGGCTTTGCTCAACAATACCGATTGATATAAAGAATACTAAGTGATATCTGGCATTTAGCTAGTTTAGACTTCATGAAAACAATACAATGTTATCAAATTTTTGTTGTTTTGGTTCTGTTGAGGAATTATTTTAAAAGTATTGTCTTGCAATTGCCATTGTTTCCCAATGTACATTTACAGATTTACAGATTTAGCAAGTTTGATACAACATTATAACAACACTATGGCACACAGTGATAACTAATTTTCTCAATGGCTTTTCAATGCGTTTTGTCATCTTCTGTAGTAAGATATCACCCTGCAGAAAGTTATCATGCTGCAGAAAATCAATTTAAACTTTGTACTTATGATGCTGACAAATCTATTTCCATTTCTCAACCCCTTTTTTCTTGTCATTATGATCATTATTTTATTAATTTATATAGTAGCAGGATATTGCTCATATTGCAATATGAACACTCACATAAGTACCTCTCCCCAGTGAGGCTCACAATTCAAATCCAATGTACCAAACAAATATGGGGAAAGCGTTCAAACTGCATGCATTGCTAAATACTGAAGTGAATGTTTGCCATGCACCGACCCATTCATTTACAGTGTTTCTTCATGATGCACATTTAAATAAAACCACTAAAGTCAAAATATATTTTGCTTACATACATAAATATGGCCGTAGCTCCTGACATTAAATTTTAACAAACAGCAATTTGACAACAAATGGTGATACTGACCTAGTACCAAAAAATAAAATGTTGTCAGAAAAACTGCAACATACTGTACCTACAGTTTTCTTATATATTCTGTACCAGATAATTTCTCAGAAGAAATAGCTGTTCACACACCTTCTTAAGATCATGGATCCTGAATAATGGATTATGTATGGATGCAGGTACTAAAGATGATAAATGTAAGATGAACACAGACAATGTATCGCAGTTGTTTTCAGCATTAGCGTCTATTATTCAATAAAGGCCAATAAGGCATCCGGGTGTGTGACGTCTCTGGCATCTAGCGCTCTTCATGTGCCCAGGGTTAACGCTGAGGCCTGTGAGTTATTGGGATGTTGTGGCTGCACATCAGGTGAAATGTTTACTATTCAGGGACTATTCATTTTGTTTTGGGTTTGGTGGTTTGGTCCCAAAATTCGTTTTGGGGCAAACAAGTTCAATATGAACCACACCTAAAATTGGCTTAAAACTGTAGAGCACTCTTAGGGCTACTAGGAACCTATCTATCAAATTTCAAGCTACGTAACATAAACACAGCCGAAGTTATGTCAAAGTGAAAGTAACAAGTATGTCTATGGAAAAACAAATGGTAAGCATAGGATACAAACTCCAAGTTTAACCATACACTACGCTGACACTCGCTTTTACACATTTAACATTTAAAACACTTCAAAAATTACACTTTTTTTTTTGGAAAAAGGTGCTTGCCCATGGATTTTTAGACACACATGGTGGTTATATTGCAAAAAGCAATGGTTTTGTAGAAAAGGTAGCCTTTTTTGATGGCTTGTAAGTGCTGCAGGGGCTTATTGTTATTTGGGAGACAAATTTATGGCTGTGAGCAACTTGAAAAGTGATAAAAAATTGTCTTTTCAATAATAATAAAAAAAAAAAGCCACCAAAATGTATCCCTTTATGAGAGCAGATGTGAAATCAAAATGGTTTTGCTTTTTATTATGCCAACACTGTGGCACCACCAGTGTAGTATAGTGGAAGCGATGGCTCAGGTCACAGGACTTGTGTGGCTGAGTGGTGGTAGCTGTGGCAACGAATATAGAAGTATATCATGGAATGATATGTTGCATCTGGCCAAGGACATGTACCATACAGGTACACTGTGTTTTTCGTCCTAACTGTATCGCAGTTACAATATTGGTGACATTGTCGCTGGTAACGCTGCCCAGTTGGAGTTGGCAAGGAGCCATCCAACGGGGGTTCTTACTGCAGGATACAGTTGCAGGATACATCCAGGATCATTAATTGCACAACTGTATTGCAGCGCGTCAAATTACACCAATGAAAGGAGGGTGAAGGAGGAGGAGGAAGCAATGGCTTGCCCTCATGAAGATGTTGGCAGGAAACGGTCTACAGTCATGGCCAAAAGTTTTGAGAATGACACAAATATTATATTTTCACATGATCTGCTGCCCTCTGGTTTTTATGTGTGTTTGTCAGATGTTTTTATCACATACAGAAATATAATTGCATTCATATTATGAGTAACAGAAGCTTATATTGACAGTTAGAATGAGTTAATGCAGCAAGTCAATATTTGCAGTGTTGACCCTTCTTCTTCAGGACCTCTGCAATTCTCCCTGGCATGCTCTCAATCAACTTCTGGACCAAATCCTGACTGATAGCAGTCCATTCTTGCAGAATCAATGCTTTAATTTTGTCTGAATTTGTTGGTTTTTGTTTGTCCACCCGTCTCTTGATGATTGACCACAAGTTCTCAATGGGATTAAGATCTGGGGAGTTTCCAGGCCATGGACCCAAAATCTCTATGTTTTGTTCCCTGAGCCATTTAGTTATCACCTTTGCTTTATGGCAAGGTGCTCCATCATGCTGGAAAAGGCATTGTTGAGCGCCAAACTGCTCTTGGACGGTTGGGAGAAGTTGCTCTTGGAGGACATTCTGGTACCATTCTTTATTCATGGCTGTGTTTTTAGGCAAGACTGTGAGAGAGCCGATTCCCTTGGCTGAGAAGCAACCCCACACATGAATGGTTTCAGGATGCTTTACAGTTGGCATGAGACAAGACTGGTGGTAGCGCTCACCTCTTCTTCTCCGAATAAGCTGTTTTCCAGATGTTCCAAACAATCGAAAAGGGGATTCATCAGAGAAAATGACTTTACCCCAGTCCTCAGCAGTCCACTCCCTGTACCTTTTGCAGAATATCAGTCTGTCCCTGATGTTTTTTCTGGAGAGAAGTGGCTTCTTTGCTGCCCTCCTTGAGACCAGGCCTTGCTCCAAGAGTCTCCACCTCACAGTGCGTGCAGATGCACTCACACCTGCCTGCTGCCATTCCTCAGCAAGCTCTGCACTGCTGGTAGCCCGATCCCGCAGCTGAAACACTTTTAAGAGACGGTCCTGCCGCTTGCTGGTCTTTCTTGGGCGCCCTGGAGCCTTTTTGGCACCAATGGAACCTCTCTCCTTGAAGTTCTTGATCATGCGATAGATTGTTGACTGAGGTGCAATCTTTCTAGCTGCAATACTCTTCCCAGTTAGGCCACTTTTGTGCAGTGCAATGATGACTGCACGTGTTTCTTTAGAGATAACCATGGTTAACAGAAGAGAAACAATGATGGCAAGCACCAGCCTCCTTTTAAAGTGTCCAGTGGTGTCATTCTTACTTAATCATGACAGATTGATCTCCAGCCCTGTCCTCATCAACACCCACACCTGTGTTAATGGAGCAATCACTGAAACGATGTTAGGTGGTCCTTTTAAGGCAGGGCTGCAATGATGTTGAAATGTGTTTTGGGGGATAAAGTTCATTTTCTAGGCAAATATTGACTTTGCAAGTAATTGCTGTTAAGCTGATCACTCTTTATAACATTCTGGAGTATATGCAAATTGCCATTAGAAAAACTGAAGCAGTAGACTTTGTAAAAATTAATATTTGTATCATTCTCAAAACTTTTGGCCATGACTGTAGAGATCCTACATGATGTTGGAAGTGGACCTGCACAATCAGGTAGTACTAGCACCTGGCCCTGCAGCATTTCTAGATTGTGGCCACTGCTACTCAAAACATTGACCCAGTGTGCTGTGAAAGCCATGTATTTTCCTTGTCCATAATTGCCGCTCCACATGTCGACGGTGATGTGCACCTTTCCCCAAACTGACATATACAAAGAGCTGCCTACATGGAATGTTTATGCAAATAAACAAACAATATCAGTAAACTATAAGTCATAAATAATTTTATACGAGCACAAAAAATGATGATCCAATTAAAACATTTAAAATATACAAAAGTAGAGGTCATGGCAAATTAATGAATATGAACACATGTCCAAATCTCATAAAGGAATATATATACACAAATACATGATTACAATATAAATATAAACTATGCCCTGATAATAATATGATATATGATAAGTTAAAGTGTCTGGTGCAGTAATCACAAATTAATATATCAATCCATAAATACATGAATAAATATTGTGTAAATCCAAAAATAAAAAATAGTGCAAATAGTGCAAGATAAATGTTTACTATTACACAGTTGAGATATAGAAACTGTGCTGTGGCAATCTGTATACTAGGTTAGCTGCACCAAACAACACCTGTTTCTGGCAAATTGAACATAATTTCACACAAAACTCCAAAAATTGTTGGCATCTTCTCAAAATTGTGGGTAAATAACTTTGTTTCAAGCATGTGATGTTTGTTCAAACTCACTTGTGGCAAGCAACAGGTGTGGGCAATGTAAAAATCACACCTGAAACCAGATAAAAAGAAGAGAAGTTGACTCAATCTTTGCATTGTGTGTCTGTGTGTGCCACACTAAGCATAGAGAACAGAAAGAGGAGAAGAGAACTGTCTGAGGAGTTGAGAACCAAAATTGTGGAAAAATATCAACAATCACAAGGTTACAAGTCCATCTCCAGAGATCTTGATGTACCTTTGTCCATGGTGCGCAACATAATAAGGAAGTTTACCCCCCCCGCTCCCTCTACCCCATCCTTCATCCCCTTCTCTTACCTCCCTCACCCTCCTAAACATGTTAAAATTTTTGTACATGTCGTTCACTGAATTTCGGTGTCACTTTCACGCAACATCGTCTGTTCTACTCCTGTTTGCTTTTGATGGTTAGTTGTACTGACGACTGTATATTCTTAAATAAAGAATTGATAATAAAGAAGTTTACAACCCATGGCACTGTAGCTAATCTCCCTGGACATGGATGGAAGAGAAAAGTTGATGAAATGTTGCAACTCAGGATAGCCCCAATCAAGTTCCAAAGAAATTCAAGGTGCATCAGTGTCAGCGTGAACTATCTGTCAACATTTGAATAAAGTGAAACGCTATGACAGGAGAATCAGGAAGACCCCAAATTTGCCAAAAAAATGTTTGCCAAAATGTACGTGAATAAGTCAAAATCCTTCTGGGAAAACGTCTTGTGGACAAATTAGACCAAGATAGAGATTTTTGTAAAGCACATCATTCTACTGTTTACCAAAAACTGAATGAGGCCCTACAAAGAAAAGAACACAGTACCGAAAGTCAAATATGGTGGAGGTTAAAAGATGTTTTGGGGTTGTTTCGCTGCCTCTGGCACTGGGTGCCTTGACTGTGTCTAAGACATCATGAAATCTGAAGATTAACAAAGGATTTTGAGTCACAATGTAGAGCGCAGTGTCAGAAAGCTGGGTTTGCGTCATCCTAGGTCATGGGTCTTTCAGCAGTACAATGACAACAAACGTACTTCAAAAAGCACCCAGAAATGGATAGAAACAAAACCTGTGGAAAGTTATTAAAATTGCTGTTGGTAGAATGCACCCCTCAAATATGAGAGACCTGGAGCAGTTTGCAAAAGAAGAGTGGTCCAATATTCTAGTTGAGAGGTGTAAAAAGCTTGGTGATGTTTATATGAAGCGATTGACTTCAGTTATTTTTTCCAAAGGGTGTGCAACCAAATATTAAGCTGAGGGTGCCAGTAATTTTGTTCGCTCCATTTTTTAAAATTTGTAAATAAACATGTCTATAACAAAATATGTGTAATTGCAATAATTTTCTGGGAGAAATACCTTATTTTTTTGGAAAAATTTCGGGGGTGCCAATGTAAGATGGGGAAACAGCCCTCATGTTATGAATGTGCCTGTTTCTATAAATAAGTTTATTTATTTTTTATAAACTTACATTTGTTTGTTTGACCACAAGAGGCCACTGTTACCTCAGAAATGGGAAGGACTGTAATTCTGTAATTCCCTGGAGTAGTGACGTGGAGACCCTGTTCTGCAGAGGTGGAACTAGAAGGAGGAGTAGAGTGTGTGTGGCAGCCATCTTAGGAGTGTGCTTTGAGCTTTTAGAAGAAAAAGGACTGAAGTGAGAGAAGAAGGATTCCTAAGGGATCAGAAATATAGCAAGGTGGTGATGAAGCAGAGACTGTTCCAGGGTTTGTTCAGACAGCATCCTAAGTTGAAGATTGCTATCAAGGACCCGGCTGAGAAGTGGCCCTGTCAGTGAGATTGCATGTTTTCCGGATGAGCCCCACTTCCAGCTGTTCCAGACAAAGGCTAAAGGTACACAACAGACCCAGATCAGTAAGAGAAGTAATCGTGCACGCACCGCATTACATTTTTGGCGCAAATTGCTTGAGACTGAGTAAGGGTCTGTAGTTAGAATAGTTAGGCACATACTCATCTTCACAGGCCACACTACTGGTGAATTATCTACCTATACGGTAGTAAGGACTAAGACTCAGAGAATTCTATAGAGTTGTAACTCCCAGAGAAGAGCTTCTGAGGAAGTCTAGAAGCAACATTTTATACATTGTCACATTTCTTCGGCTTGTAAGCTGACCTACTATTATATTTACTTGGTTGTACTTTGTTTGGGGGGAATAGGGGTATTTTGATAAGTTTGTAATCTCTTGTGTTATACCGCCGGTGCCCCTATCACACTCATTGAATTGTTCCTGTGACTAGGGTGACAAAAAGGTAACAAGCGGCTGGTTAGTTGATGCCTGCAGATAGGTAAAAGCTTGGAGTGTATTGGAGGCACACAATGGAGGGCACCACACTGTACAACACCAGGGTCTCATCTTACTGGCTGAGTTTATGTAAATAGTTGGGAGTGGTTTTATTTTTTGGTAAAGGGGTGTTACTACACAAAGTAAAATCTTGTTTTTACTAAATTGATTTGGAGTCGCTTCCTTTGTTCGTGACTTCGCTGTATCCTGGGAAGCCCACCCTGGTACACGGCTTACACCAACACTTATGGCCATGACTGTATATATACCAAAGATAAGGCATATGGTAAGCCCGTTATATAATGCAAAGAAAAAAACATGATATTCCTAAATGTTTTTCTTTTAGATTAGCACAGGCTAGACTGTATATTGGGCAAACAACAAGAAACTGATGGTATATAAATTAACATAGTTATTTTTTTTTTAGATTTTCTGCAGGCAAGATCAGTAGCACTTTGCTGTTAAAACAGCAGTATGTATTTAATGAAAACATATTAACTTCTGCCCAAAAAAGTCCTTAACAAAATATTTTTCACTAACAAGATTGTCTTCAATAAAAAGTATGTTCAACTCCTTCCCGACATCCATGGTAATAGTATGGCGGATGTTAGATATTTAAATATGTCGGCTGCTCACGAGCTGAGTGACACCCATAGCCCACTACTGGCAGAGATCTGGGGCTAATGCCCGTGATCAGTGCCCGCACTGATCGTCAGCAATAAGGCCTCCCGGGGCATCGGTGAGAGCCGGGAGCCTATTGAAGGCTTGTCTGCCATTCATTTACATAAAGCAGCCTGTCATACAAATGCCGTTATTTTGCAATACAATTTTTGAACAGGGTCATTTTGATGTTTTTGGTTGTCATTATGATTTAAAAAGAGAAAACACAGAAGTTTGACAATAAATGGCTTTAACCCACCACTAACCATGAGTGGAGAAAAAGGTTTTGTGTTATCATTCATATTCTCTGAAAAAAGGCCAAAAAACCAAAAAATCTGCCGGGGTATGTAAACTTTTTAGCACAACTGTATGTAAAGCAATTTGCACTTGGGTT
Source organism: Leptodactylus fallax (assembly GCA_947044405.1). Taxonomy (NCBI): domain Eukaryota; kingdom Metazoa; phylum Chordata; class Amphibia; order Anura; family Leptodactylidae; genus Leptodactylus; species Leptodactylus fallax. The sequence continues at coordinate 8,650,617 of CAMRHE010000010.1, read as the reverse complement.
CAGAATGAACCAATTCAGACCCAAACTGAATTTTTGGCCCAAACAGGTGAACCCGAACTCAAACCCAATCTTCAAAGGTTCGCTCATTTCTAGTTAATTTGTGTTTTATAAAATTGTCCCAAGAAGGTATATGAAGTGTAAAGATCTCTGGAATATGTAGGTACTAATGTTTTTAGCAACAAGATCATCAACTAATAATTATTGTTAGTAGTAGTTGTGTAACATCTCTGCCTGTTCGGGTCTCTGCCCCATCCTCCGTTCGCATGCTGCGGCGAAGGAGGCGTATACAGTTTGATTCCTTGCTTAAGGTTCTTGATGCTCAGTCTGAACACTGTCCTATGTAATTGAATTTCAGCCAAACCCATCTCCTGCACCTTGCTTCTCTCTGCTCCTTAGGACAGTTAAATTTACCCTTGCCTGTGTGATTGACGGCCTGTCTACCAATCAAGTCTGGGACAGGTCCTGATGTGCTATAAACAGGTCATCAGTTCACACATGGGTGCTGGCTATTGAGATTCTGTTTTGTGACTTTGTCTCTGATAGCTCCTTTTCTGCTATTACCTGTATTCCTATTCCTGACCTCTGGCTTTGACTTTGACCATTCTCTTGGATTTTGATTCTGTACTGCATTGCTCGACTGTTACCAACCCCTTGGATAGCCGACCTCCCTTTTGTTGTTGTTTGTCCTCTCTGCATTCTGTGTTGTCACTTATTCAGAGTAGGGATCAGCTCCAAGTTGTCAGCTGTCACCTAGAACAGTCAGGCAAGAGGCAGGGCCAGTGGGGGGTTCAGCTTTAGGGCTCACTGTCTTGTTGTGCCCCTCCCCCCCCCCCAGGGTTCTGCAGCAGCACTGGGTAATTGCCCAACTGGCAATTCCCTTACAAGTTGTAATCAGGATCAATATTGCCATTATGATTAACTCCATCTTAAAAGTTCCATATAAATAAATGAAATATATTAAGTGAACCTAGCATGACCAGTGCATTACATTTTAAAATAAAGCTTTTTTTTTTATCTGAAATAATATAGCAAAAAAAAAATAGTTTGGAATAATTATTCCTGAGCCTTGCTTTAATAAGCTTAGACTGAAGCAATGTATTTGTTATAATTCAGACTTTCTCTTGGAAAATATAATTGTGAATTGTTTCCCCTGTGGTCAGCTATATTCAATAATCCTCATACTGGACAAGTGATATGTGTTGGGCTTTGCCTTAGGCAAATGAACACTTTGCAATAGAATATACTTAACCCATAAGTTCTGAGAGCTTCTAACCTCAAGTGCTGACAGAATTTTAAAATAGTTGTAACTCTAACCTTTAAGGTCAAAGCAAGTTCCATATTCCTGTAAGCATTCCGCTGTAAGTATCTTTTCTCAGAACATTCTATACTGTAGTTGAAAGATTTAGTGCTAAAATGCTGTGGTGTTCAAAACATACATTGAACTGGTAAATAGGAATTTATAAATATATTGTACACTTTAAATATTAATATTATATTTTATATTTCAAGACCAGATGCCATTAACTTGAGGGTTTATATTAATATTATTAATTAGTATTATTATAATTAAATATCATATTCATTGTACTAATCCTGAAACATTACCAATGTTTTCCTTTGCATACTCTTAAAAAACAATCCAGTGAAATTGTGATATTCACTTACATAGTTTGGCATCATCTAGTATTCAAAGTACATATACAGTGGCTTGCAAAAATATTCATACCCCTTGAACTTTTTCACATTTTGTCACCTTACAACCACAAATTTAAATGTATTGTATAGAAATTTTGAGTGATAGACCAACACAAAGTTGCACGTAATTGTGAAGTGGAATGAAAATGATACATGGTTTTCAAAATCTTAATCAAATAAAAATCTGAAAAGTGTGAAGTGCAAAAGTATTCAGCTCCCTGTACTATGATACCCCTAAATAAAATCCAGTGTAATCAATTGCCTTCAGAAGTCACTTAATTACACACAGTCCAGCTGTGTGTAATTTAGTCTCAGTATTAATACACCTGTTCTGTGAAGGCCTCAGTGGTTTGTTAGAGAACACTAGTGAACAAACAGCATCATGAAGACCAAGGAACTCACCAGACAGGTCAGAGATAAAGTTATGGAAAAGTTTAAAGCAGGGTTAGGTTATAAAAACATATCCCAAGCTTTGAGCATCTCAATGAGCACTGTTCAATCCATCATCCAAAAATGGAAAAAGTATTCTACAACTGAAAACCTACCAACACATGGCCGTCCACCTAAACTGACAGATCGAGCAAGGAGAGCACTGGTCAGAAAAGCAGCCAAGAGGTCCATGGTCACACTGAAGGAGCTGCAGAAATCCAAAGCTCAGACGGGAGAATCTGTCCACAGGACAACTATAAGTCATACACTCCACAAATCTGGCCTTTATGGAAGAGCGGCAAGAAGAAAACCGTTGTTGAAAGAAAGACATAAGAAGTGCCGTTTGGAGTTTGCACAAGCCATATAGGGGACACAGCAAACATGTGGAAGAAGGTGCTCTGGTCAGATGAGACCAAAGTTGAACTTTTTGGCCTAAATGCAAAGCGCTATGTGTGACAGAAAAGTAACACTGCTCATCACCCTGAACACACCAACCCCATTGTGAAACATGGTGGTGGCATCATCATGCGGTGGAGAGGCTTTTCTTCAGCAGGGGAAGGGAAGCTGGTCAGAGTTGATGGGAAGATGGATGGAGCCAAATACAGGGCAATCCTGGAAGAAAACCTGTTGGAGGCTGCAAAAGACTTGAGACTGGGAAGGAGATTCACCTTCCAGCAAGACAATGACCCTAAACATACAGCCAGAGCTACAGTGGAATGGTTTAGATAAAAGAATATTCATGTGTTAGAATGGCCCAGTCAAAGTCCAGACCTAAATCCCATTGAGCATCTGTGGCAAGACATGAAAATTGCTGTTCACAGACGCTCTCCATCCAATCTGGATGAGCTTGAGCTATTTTGCAAAGAAGAATGGCCAAAAATCTCAGTCTCCAGATGTGCAAAGCTGGTAGAGACATACCGCAAAAGACTTGCAGCTGTGATTGCAGAGAAAGGTGGCTCTACAAAGTTTTGATATAGGGGAGCTGAATACATGTCACACTTTTCATATTCTTATTTCATTAAAATTTTAGAAACCATGTATCATTTTCATTTTTTTTTTCATTTTCACTTCACAATTATCTGTTACTTTGTGTTGGTATATCACTTACAATCTCAATAAAATATATTTAAGTTTGTGGTTGTAAGGTGACAAAATGTGAAAAAGTTCAAGGGGTATGAATACTTTTGCAAGCCACTGTATTTATCAATGTGCACATCCAGCTATTGAGGTGAGTACATGTGGGCACACATTGTCAGTCACTCTACCCACAGCCTATTTTACACATAGAGATTTTCCATTCACTGCAAAGAAGCCAACAGAAATATCATTTTGCCTTGCTTACCATTACATGACCAGAACTTTTGCAATACTATGACAGTAAAGCTGAGAAGACTCCTTCTGCAGGGGAGATCGGAAGAGACTATATTATCATCAGTCAGAGGGGTGAAAGAGGCTGATTCTGTCTTGAGCCTTCCACAAGCAGAACAGCTTAGCATCTGCATAGGACACATGGAAGCAAAACAATGCTAAAGAAAATCTATCTTTATACCAGAAATATGGTAAATTACATTTAAAAAGTTTTAATAAGACTTTTGGTTTGAAAGTAATTTATGTTATAGCCTCTTAAATTTCTTCTTTTATACCGTGAAATATCATAAGGAACAGTAAGTTTAGAAAGTAATTATAGATAACTTTTAGGATTGAAAAAGGCAAAACAAAAAAAAGTACGTATGAATAATACAGACCCTGTAAGACAGTCGATTCTTATTTTAACTTGTCACTGTGGTTATTAGAAGCTCACCTAGGCAGGTGAGAATACATTTGGCACTTACCCAATATCACAAGGGCTGCGCTGATTTGCCATTGAGGAAAAATTGTAACAGCAAGGGAATAGAAATTAGCAAATACTTATAAAAGTGTCATGCTACTGAATCAATTCCATCAAGCTATGGAGATCATGTTGATAGTGTATGTGATGAACCATACAATATTTTCAATTTAATAATTTTTACATTTTATTAGATCATTTTAAAAATAAGTTTTCATAGCATTGCAGTTTACAAACATCCTCAGGTGTACTCAACTTTTAGTAAAGGACCAGTGACCTGGGTCTAAAATCAGGTTAAAGTGCTAGCTGTTTAGTATTTATATATGTTAAGACACACCTCTAATATTGCTCAGTCCGACCCATTCCCCCTTTGACTCCAGCCAGCCCCTTTGTGCTGCATACAGTATAATTGCCTTCCACTGAGTAGCATACAATGAAGAAGCCTCCTTAGTGCACCATACAATATTATGCCTCCTGAGTGCTTCCACGAAATATAATGCCCAGAGGAGATGACAAAAATAAAAAAAAATTATGCTTCTGTTACCTCTTTTGGGCCTCCTCTCAGAGTCTGACACTCTGTGTCTGCCTCCTTGCAGCGTCTGGTGCTCCTCTGTGACATCATGCATCCAAGGGGGGCTCAATCACAGGCCTCAGTGGTGACATAGCACACCGAGTATCATGATGTTTTTATTTTTATTCTGAAAGAGACCCCAGAGTATAATAATAATATAATTTACGGCGGCCATTTTAGTTCATCCGAGACAAATATTTGGGTTAAACCCAGTTCCTTGCAAACCGATTCACCTATCTCTAGTCGCAAGACATATTTGAATCTTTTACCAAATTGAAGATTAGTTAAGTGTGGACAAATCAGTACATGAACACATATATTACTTTTATTGACTGCTCAAAGTGTAGAAGGCTTTCTTTTAATTTTTTAGTACATTTCTCAAGCTTACCATACATATTAGATACAATGACCAACCATGCCAATTTTGATGGGTTCATCAGATCATCTAATGTGCCTGGGGGCCTTCTGAGACTTCCCCGACAGCAGATGGTGCTAGATAGGATAGAACATTTGTATTTCAACTGAATGATCTTTTTGTTCTTTGGGAGATAAAAAAGATTTCTTCCCTCTTCCTGTTCAGCATGCATGTGTATAGGGATGTTTGACTAGATTTCTGTCGGCTGAATGACAACTATCTAAAGTGTATGGACAGATTTTGTGTATAGTATGTTGATTTGTGTATTAAAAATAAAGTTATTGAGTACAGTACATAGTAATATCCAAGATCCTCCAATACCCTAAGTATAGCACAAAATCAAGTGAGCAAGTTTTATGCTGTTCAATTTCAGTGTCAATCCATTGGATTAGGGAAACTGAGTAACTTTGAATCAGGCATGGTTATTGGTACTAGAGTAGCAGGGGCTAGACACCCATCAAGTAGGTACTACCAGACGGGTGTCATTAATACAGTGGCCATTCGATATACAGGGCAGTATACTTTTTTGTGGGATTGTTTTCATAAGTGTAGTTGACTGCACGATTCCAGATAGTTATTAAAGGTATGTTTATGCAATGAGAGAGACCCTATGAATATGTTTGCTGAATGTGCTTGGAATTATCCCAGTGCACACACCAGAAGTATACGAAATGTTATGTGAAGAAAGCCTAACAACACATTCTACATTTTGCCCATATTCCTAATACATTTGTATTCCATGGTTAATGATGAAGAAAGCATAATAGCAGGAAAGTGGGCAGAGTAACAATTTAAAACCAGCTCATGATGCCCTGTTTAACAGAGAAAGGTAATATAATTAGCTGATTCAACACTATTAAAATTCTGAAGCAGACTTTCTTTGTCATTGTCAATGAACAAATGATCAAACAATGTGTTTCAGGAAAAGCATAAAACTGCAATACATCTAAAATAAATATTTTACAGCCTTCTGAAGATATAAATGGAACTTGCTAATGAAAGATGTAATTAAAAGTCAAGATCAAGGACACAGAGCTTTAGTATGGTGGCAGGTCACTTTCTCCGTGGTTTTACTGCATAGTCACGAAAATGTCATTTTTAATAGTGTAAAATGAAATTCAATTTTCTCTGTATAATGTAAAAAAGTTGTTATGTGTATAGTAAGGCACCATTGAATGGCTAGAATAATTATAATATCTATAGGAAATGCTCTATATACAGTGCCTACTCCATGCACAATACAATATCATGATAAAAAATGTAATTAGATACCTATACTTACAATGATGTACTGCATTTCATTGCTATTAGACATACATGTGACTCCTTTCTGTTTTCCTTTGCAAATAGAAGAGGCAGCAACCAGGGTCGGACTGGCCCACCAGGGAACCGGTGAATTCACCGGTTGGCCCCGAGCCCCGACTATTAGTCCTCATGTCAAGGGGGCCCGATCAGGATCCTGACCATCCCGATCGGGCCCCTGACAAGTGGCGTTACGATCGCGGTCGCAGGGGGCGCGATCGCGACCGGACCCGGCAGGGTACGGGGCCCGCGGCCAGCTGGAGATGGCCGGGGCCCCGGACCATTATGATAGCGGTCGGGGAAAGCCTGGTTCCCCGACCGCTATACATACTGTTATTGGATAGGGGCCCGGGCATATTGCCAGGCCCCCCTTCCAATAGATGGCAGTCCAGGAGAGGTGACTGAAAACAATAAATACATATTCTCACCTCTCCGGGGCACAGCGTCCTCTCCGGCGCTCCTCCGTCATGTGACTGAGGCCTGTGATTAGGCCCCGGCGGTCACATGGGGCGCTACCGCGTAATGACGTCAGTGCGCCCCCACGTGACCGCTGAGGCCCAATCACAGGCCTCAGCAGCGTCGTCGGAAAAGGTCCTGAAGACGACAGGATGGAGCGAGGATGCCAAGGAAAGGTAAGGCAAGGTGAGTATGAGAGTTTGTTATTTTTAATCACTTCCATGGGCCTCCGATTATTATACTCTGGGGTCTGAGGAGACCCCAGAGTATCATAATAGCACTGAAGCGGAGCGGAGGGGGCTATTGGGCGCATATAATACTGGGTGGGGGCCACTGTGGAGCTTATAATACTGGGTGGGGGCCACTGTGGAGCCTATAATACTGTGTGGGGGCCACTGTGGACCTTATAATACTGGGTGGGGGCCACTTTGGAGCATATAATACTGGGTGGGGACCACTGTGGAGCTTATAATACTGTGTGGGGGCCACTGTGGATCTTATAATACAGGGTGGGGGCCACTGTGGAGCTTATAATACTGGGTGGGGGCCACTGTGGAGCTTATAATACAGGGCGGGGGCCACTGTGGAGCTTATACTCCATACAGTGGCTCCTTCATTTTTTTTTTTATTACGCAGAGGCAGGTGAAGAAAACAAAACAAACCCCCCCCCCCCCCACAAACTTTCTTTCCTGTCCCCAGTGTCTCCCAGAGCAGTTCGGTCCTGCAGTTCTGTTGTTTTCTTCCAGCTGACGTTCCCTCTGCACGTGACTACCTGTGACGTCACGTGACCCCTGAGGCCAATCAGTGGCCTAAGGGAAGGGACCTGGAATGTCACAGCCAGTGAGGAATTCCGGCAAAAAGAAGACAGCGGAGCTGCAGGACCGGACCGTGCTGGGAGGACACCAGAGCACCGTTTAGCATGGTTTTTTTTTGGTTTTTTTTGTGGGGGGGGGGGGTAGGGGGATTCACCTCCCCGAGACTAATTATAAAAAAGAAAAAATTATACTGGACAATCTCTTTAAAGTGTGGTGCATTAGGGGTGTATATTAGAGGGGTTGTCCAGGCATAATTTGTTATGGTTTATCTTCAGGATAGGTCACAGATACCTGATCTGTAGGGGACTGACCCCGGACCGATCAGCTGTATGGAGCCACTTCTGATGCCTGTACTGTACACAATACAGGGCCAGAAGCAGAAAGCTCTGTCCACTGTATAGGGGCTGGGCACCTTCACTGTATTTCAGCACTTATTGAAGTCAGTAGGAGCTGAGCTGCTGTGAAGGCGCCGGGCTGCTATACAGCGGATGGAGCTTTCTGCTTCCGACCCTGTGTTGTGTACAGAACAGGTGCCGGAAGTGGCTCCGAACAGCTGATGGGGCCGTGTGTCAGCCCTCCACCGATCAGGTATTTATGGCCTATCCAGAGCATAGGCCATAAAAAAGATTAACCCTGGACAACCCCTTTAATATGCATCACACAGTTTAATGTCCCTCCCCCCACAGGATGTCAGCCCCCATCACTTCTCCCACACAATATAATGACCCCATCACTGTACCCCTACAGTATGGGGGACCAGTGAAGAGGCCACCATGTGGGGGGACCAGTGAAGTGACCATAGAAAAATTTGGCTCAGACAACCCCTTAAAAGAGGTTGTCCATAAACTGGAGCGACCACTGTGTCGGCCGCCAGGGAGGTGTAAAAATAAGAAAATTTTTAAAAAAGCATACTCACCTGTCCCCAGCACCCCGTTGTCTCCTGCCTGTGTCTGTTCGGTCTCATGGCGGCGCCTCATTTCTGGAAATCCTGTACCTAATTGGTCTTAGCGATCGCATGAGGTGCAGGACTCCCAGCCAGGAGTCGCCGGCATGAGACTGAATGGACACTGGCAGCAGACAACGGAGCGCCGGGGACAGGTGAGTATGCTTTTTAATTTACTTATTTTTTATTTTACACCTCCCACCAACTACATGGGTTGCTCCAATTCCTTCGACAACCTCTTTAAAGGATTTATCCATCTTCCTAATATTGATGGCCTGTCCTTAGGATAGGCCATCAATATTACATCTACGATGATACAACAGCCAGGACCTCTGCAGATCAGCTTTTCCAGGACAGTGCGGCTACAGGTAAAGGTAACAATTCTAGGAGCCACGCTGTTCACTTGCCATACAAGGTGTAGCAGTAGGTTTAGGTAGTGCAGTGGTGCACACGGTATAGTGGGTGAGCAGCATGGCTCCCGGCATGTTATTACCTTTAGCCGCCCTGTCTCAGTACCGCTGATCTGCAGGGGTTCTGATGGTGGGCCCCTAGAAACAATTCCACTGGTGGGCCCTAGACATCCCAGTCCGACACTGGCAGCAACCATGAGGGGGAAAAAACTCTGCAATAACAGTATTATGCTAGGTTCACACCTGCGCCTGATCTATGTTCGGAGTTTCCATCCTTGAACCCGCGTAAAAAATGCAGAGAGAAAAGTCCTGCTTGCAGGACTTTTCTCTCTGCATTTTTCAGGCGGAAACCTGGCAGAAACCCGGCGGACCCCATTATATTCTAGTATATAATTATCTAATATTATTATTCCGCGGGTAAATGCTTTTTAAGCGGAGAGGGTTTCCAGGTGTGAAACTAGCATTATATGCAATGTAATAGGAAGAACAAGAAGCTTTAGCCAAAAGATACAAAACAAGAATTAAATCAGAGAAGGGGGGTGTCATTTTGGCAACCTCTCCTGTATAGCTCAGTAATGTCCAGCCATTTTGTTGTTGCCTTGCTTTTTGCCATAATGACCTACATGCTACAGAACAACTTTGGGGAACTTGAGTGAGAGAATTTCATTTTCAAAATCTCAATTTAAAGTATATTGAGATTTGTTTGGTTTTGAAAAAGAGCTTAAAAAAGAACTTCTGGTACCCCAGCTACAGAGTCTATTTTTATTTGCCCAAACAAGAAAAAAGAAATATATTTTTCTATTTCTAAATTCTGATTATTTTGAGTAATATTGCTATTAGAATTATTATTCTAATGATTCTTATTTTTATTACCATCATTCTTCGGTATGTTTTTTTGGAATTGCTACCAACTAATCAGCGTACATAATACTGATATACTATAGCAGTTGTCATCTTGTCATCTGGTGCTTGCCATCTATACTGTCATTAAGTTATCAGGCAGTGCCTCATTATATTACAGAGCAATAGTACCTTGGAAATAGTGACAGGCAACCTGCTTCTCTGAAACAGGACTTTTTAGTTGATTATTGCAGTTCAGTCTTTGTGACAAACACAACACAATGTATGCCACATTGCAGTGCACATTAAGTACATGTATATAATACCTGTACATCTGTAGAATACACATAGTGCATATTACAGATCTACTACAGATCTACAGGTATAATTAATATAATTTCTGTACATGAGAATAACTGTGGGCTTTAAAACTCCATCAGTCTCAGTTTTTGGAGCTACAGTATCAAGCTAGTATGATAACAGCTTGCACCAATCACTTGCACTTTTGTTCAGAAGTGCAAATGATATTATCCTGACAAGTCAGTCAGATGTCAGCATGTAGAGGGTTCACACCTTGCACAGCCTCCTTGTCTAACTGCTTCATTATGTCCAAAGATATTTGATGAGATTACTCTTTGTGAAATACAGAGGTAACCCGAACTTCTGCAATTGGTTAAACAACTCCAGCACGATATCTTATTACAGAAGACAACAAAAACCAATGCAAAGTCATTGAAAAATATTTTTCCACTGACTTTTCATTGTATTTTTTTGTTCTCTTCAGTGATAAAATATCACGCCGCAGCAGTTTAACTGATTGCAGAAGTTCAGGTTAACTCTGTATGTTTATGTTGGTGCCAAGACCGGTCATGTGATATAGACATTTTTTTTTTGCTTTATTACTAGGGCTAGCCTTTTGTTTGGATACTTTTTACAATGCTCATGAGTAGGAACTGATTGGTATTTATTTATTCTAGCCAATTTTAATTATGTGTATAATTAATTAATATTGCTTAATGAGGCCGACCTTCCTTTCTGCACAGTGTAGGATTATTATCTGTTTAGCACCTATGTAGACTGCATGTGTTTAATCTAGGATAGAAAAAAATAGCCAGTATGTCTGTACAATATGTTATACAATGAAACAATAGTGAACATTCCAGCACAGAGATTAACACAGAATAATGCAAGAAGGTCAAACATATGCAATATTTAATAGAATGGGAGAGATGGGAGAAAACAAAGGGGGCGGAAAAGGTAGGTAGAAAAGGTCAAGTATGGAGTTTTAGTTACAGTGACATTATTGAGGATTATTTCTTACAGAATATAGCTGTATATCTGCTTCACTTTTTCTATCCAGTTGTCTGAAGCCAATGAAGTGGAATTAGGGATTTTACAGCTGCTATCGGTTGGCTAGCTAAATGTCTCTTAGGCTAGTTGCAAACGACCGTGTGTATTTTGCGGTCAGCAAGCTAGTAATTAGTCCTCAGTTTTTGCGGACAGAGTGTCTTCAGTGTGTCTTAAGTGTGTGTTCAGTGTTTCTTCAGCATCAGTGAAGTAGGTCCACAAAAACGGACAGAGTGTCTTCAGTGCGCCATTAGTGTGTGATCCTAGTTTGCGGATCCACCATAAAAAAAAAACACGGAAGACATCTAATTATATCCCTAGCTTGTCCGCGAAAACGCACGGCACCCTGATAACACACTGAGTACATCAGTGTGCCGTCCTAGGTTTTTAGTCTCCCATAGGCTTCTATGGGCGAGTCCATTCCGCAAAAACTGAACAGAATAGCACATGTTCTATCTCATGCGGCACGGAATCACGGCTCACACACTGATCAGTGATAAACATGGTCGTGTGCATGTGCCCATAGAAATGAATGGGTCAGTGTGCTATCCGCGAAAAACACGGATAGCACACGGATCTCACCCACGGACGTCTGCAAGGGGCCTTAGGCAGATGACCGTGGTGTGGGTCAGTGTGCTATCCGTGTATTTGACGGATAGCACACTGACCCATTGTTTTCTATGGGACTCTACACATGACCATGAATTTCATGGTCCCGGGTGCGGGCCGATAGTCTGGGCCGCATCAGATAGAACATGTCCTATTCCTGTCCTATTTTGTATCCCGTGCTTCTGTGGCTCCTATTCATTTAATGAAAGGAGCTGTGGAAGCAAGGCACGTGCACAGGTGGCACACGGGAACATCCCCGTGTCCCCCGTGTGCAGCTCGTGCTTTTAATTCAGAAGGGAGAAAATGTTGTTGAGGCCTGGCCAGGATGATTAAGTATGGCGTGAGAGCTAGATTGGAGCCTGTGACTCTCTGGACGCCAGAATCTTTGAATGGCCTCACATTGCCCCCAAATATGAAGGAGGGATCCAGATTGTTCATTGCAGCACCAGCATATATCAATGTCTGCTAGATTATAGACATACAGCCATTCAGGGATTTTGCAGCACCTAGAATTTGAAGTGATTCTCCTGTATCCACACATAATGTGAGAAGCCATGTGAGTGTCCCAAAATTAATTTTGATTTCTCTTCTGTCAAGATTATCCCTAACTCCTTTTCCAAGGAGTTGATGTATGCAGGTTTATAATTCTCTTTGTGCCTGCCAAGCATTTTCTTACATTGCAACAATTTCCTGCTCCTCTCCATTTTTGCTAGATAACAGGACTCAAACCTCATGAGTGGTCTATTGAAAGCAGAACTAGCTGTTAAAGTCACTGCATTTTGATAATAATGTTTATAGTGCAGATATGTTAATTTGACATGTGGAGGCAAACTTCTTAGTGAGTGTTCAGATAAGGGAACTCAATGGGGCTTGTTAGTGCCTGCCACCTACAAAGCTGATTCATCTTGCGGTAGGTTGGTATGTCCAGTAATGCATTGCCTGATGAGGATTTCTGTTGCATTTGGGGAAAGTAAGCTATTCTAGGTGCTTTACCCTTCCAATGTATTTTGTAATTAGGGATCTCATGGTTTTAAAGAAGTTGTGATGGAGGGACATGGGGATCATCTGGAAAACATATAATATCTTTGGAACTATGTAGGCCTTAACAAGATTCATCCTGCCAAGCCAAGATATCATTGGTAAATAACAATGTAGGAGGGTCATTACCTCTCTTATCAATGGTATAAGGTTGAGAGTATTTATGTCTTGGATTCTCTTGGGGAGATGTATTCCTAGATATTTTATGGATCTGTAGTTCCAGAAATAATGGGAACTCTTTTGTATATCTGTAGCCCAGTTTTAGGGAACAAATATATTTAAAATTTTTGATTTTCCTACATTGACTTTATAGTTGGATTCTATAGTATTTCAGGAGGGACATTAGAGCAGGGAGGCTTTCCTTAGAGTTTGTAATCAGGAAGAGCATGTGGTATGCAAAAGCGACTAACTGTAATTCCCTTATACGTACTTTGAAACTTCTAATGTATGAATATGTACAAATATTGTTGGACTGCTTGCAGCAAAGTTTCTAACATTAAAATAAATAAGGTGGGAGATAGGGGCCATCCCTGCCTCATCCCATTAGAGATTTCGAAAGCTGTGGATAAAGTACCATTTATTTTCAATTTAGCATGTGGATGAGAATAGAGTGAGAATATTGTTGTAATAAATTCCTCAGGGATATTAAATTTGTGAAGCGCTGCTTTCATGAAGGCCCAATCAACTCTATCAAAAGCCTTCTTGGCATCTATGAAGGATTAAAAGGCTTTTTGTTTTTTTCAGCTAAAGCAATGGTGTGTAATAGTCGAGAAGTATTATCCTTTCCTTGTTGTCCATGGATGAAACCTAATTATTCATTATTATTAGTTAGGAATATATGTCTTAAATGTGAAGTTTGGCCCATATCTTTAAATCTAGCTTCACATGGGAGATCGGGTGGTAACTGCCTCATTGCTGGGGATCTTTCCCCTCCGTAGGTAATATAATGTGGGCCTTTTGGGTTTGCTTAGGCAAGGCTTTTCCTTGCAGGAGGTCATTACACATAATAGATAAGTGGAGCTATAATGTGGATTATAATATTTTATAATAGTGTAAGGGAAAACCATCAAGCCCTGGACTCTTTCCAGGAGTGAAACTATTGACTACCATTTTCAATTCTTCTAAAGAAATAGGCATTATTAGGGAAGTTGCGTTCTATTCATCTAATGTCAGGAGATTAAGGTCATTTAAGAGTTTTTGTAAGAGGCTTTCTCTCTCTGTCCTTAAGACTTCTGACTGTTCACTTTGGAAAGCTATATCTATCCTAGATATGTCTTGAAGAAGAGGACCATCTGTACTTTTGATGGTTGAAATGTGTGAATCTTCCCATGTTTTTTTAATTAGGGTAGTCAAAAGCTTCCCACCTTAATTTCCATGTTGAAAAAATAGTTGTCTCTGTCGCCTGATTCAGGATGTGTTTTAGACTTTCTCTGAGGAAAATTAGGTCACGGAGTACTGCAATAGCTTTTTGCTGCTTACCAATCTTTTTGAAAGTGGCGATTTGGGCCAGGAGAGAGTCAATTTATTTTATTTTCTGTTTCTTAGAAATGTGCTTTTAGCTATAAAGACTGCTCTAATAAAATACTTGTCAGCCTCCCAAATTGTAGGTGAATCAACTTCTGTGGTAGTGTTCATAGTGACGTATCCCTGCAACTTGTTTTCAATGTCAGTTACAGCAATATTGTCTTGTAACAGTGTTTTGTTTACTCTCCATTTACATTTCTGTGGTTTTAAAGTCGGAAGTATTAAGGTGGTCAAGATGATCAGAGTCAACGTGAACTTTTTTGACATTTGGTAGAGTGTTTGAACAGAGTATGTGATTCAAACTCAGGTACGAGGCATGGTGAAGTGAAAAAAAGGAATAATCTTTTACAGATGGGTTTAATGTTCTCCATACATCCACTAGGTGAATATCATGTAGTATAGTATGTAAACATTTGAGAGCTGCTTGAGATATGGTGGATTTGCCAGACCAAGCATCTTAAGCTGGATTTAGTACTAAGTTGAGGCCTCCGCTGATTAATAAAAGGTTTTCTGCAAATAAGTTTAAATCAGACAGCAGTTGGGTGCGTATACACATGTATTGTGAGTGGCATGTTGGCACTAGAGCCTTTAACCCCTTAAAGACCAAGCCAGTTTTTGTTTTTGCATTTCTGTTTTTCCCTCCCCACATTCCAAAAGCCATAACTTTTTAATTTTTCAGTTCACAGAATCATATGATGGCTTATTGTTTGCGAAACAAATTATACTTCGTAATGGCACCATTCAATATCCTGTACAATGAACTGGGAAGCTGGGAAAAAATTGGAAAAAAAAACACATTTGTGCCAATTTCATATGGGTTTAATTTTTACGGTGTTTACTGTGTGGTAAAAATGGCATGTTACCTGTATTCAGTGGGTCAGTACGATCATGGCGTATAAAGTATTATAAAGTATAAAGTATATTATAAAGTATTTGTAATATTTTGATACCTTTTAAAAAATGAAAAACTTTGCAAAATAGAAAAAAAAAAATTGTGTCACCATATTCTGACACCTTGTAACTTTTTCATATTTACAAGTATGGAGCAGGGTAAGGCGTCTTTTATGCAAGACAAGACGTTTTTGTTGCTACCATTTGGGGGAAGATTTGATGGTTTGATCACTTTTTATTTAATTTTTTTTTAGGAGGCAAAGTGTTGAAAAAACCGCCATTTGGCTATTTTGATTTTTTTTCCCCTGCTATGCCGTTCACCATATTGAATAAAGAATTTTATATTTTAACTGTTCGGGCATTTCTGAACGTCAGGATCCCTAAAGTGTTTATGTTTACTTTTTAGTTGGGGGGCGCCAGACGCTCAGCGCTGTTTACCATAGAGTGGAAGGGGCATCTGGTTTCTGGAACTTACTATCTGTCTCAGTACTTTGGAGGGAGTTGAAAGTCGGTGTTGCCCAGTGACAGCCCCAAAATATCACTGCTCTAGAGGAGATCTGCATGGAGGAATGGGCCAACATACCAGCAACAGTGTGTGCCAACCTTGTGAAGACTTACAGAAAACGTCTGACCTCGGTCATAGCCAACAAAGGATATATAACAAAGTATTGAGATGAACTTTTGTTATTGACCAAATACTTATTTTCCACCATAATTTGCAAATACATTCTTAAAAAATCAGACAATGTGATTTTCTAGATATGTTTTCTCATTTTGTCTCTCACAATTGGGGTCTACCTATGATGTCAATTACAGGCCTCTCTCATCTTTTTAAGTGGGAGAACTAAATACTTTTTTCCCCACTGTATTTAAGCATGTCTGGGATAAACACATGTCTAGAATAATGGAAATAAAATAAGGGTAGGCTAGATTTTTCTGCCATTAATCTTCTAAGTTTCTATGTTTCAAACAGGAAAGTTAACAGATCACTTTATAATAACTTGTCTGAAAACCATGTTATGTTTAGAAAAGCTGCTTACAGACGTGGTAAACTTTAACTTGAACTTGATGATAAATTGCTCTGGTGTGATAACTCACTATTGAAAGTCACTGAACCCATTGAAAAAAATTGCTAAAGGGGCTTCCCCACAAAAATAACCGTATGTATTATATAATAATAATACTAGAAATTGGAGTTGAAGGGGAGAAAAAAGTGGGCAATATGAAGAGTTACTGTACATCCCATATCCATTTTCTGTACTTTAGGAACTGAGGCTAGTGGTGGTCTACAGTTTAAAACCACTTCAATGGACATCAAAACAGTATGTTTAACCTATGCAGCTACCAAACACTGGGACATATTGATAAACACCTGATGTCAAAAAGTCATCATTATTTCTAGAGTTACCATTTCTTTTACACAGAAATAATATATATATTTACCTTGCAGATACTGTAGGAATGGTCTTCATTTTCATGTTTTAGCCACCTTATTTTAGCTCTGTTGAACATTTTCAACTTTATACTGAACATGTTTTAAAGCCAGCCAAAACATATTAGCTTTGTTAAGAATAATGCAAAAATCCACAATCCAATTATATGCAACTGAATTGGAATACTTGATGTGAAAAGTCAATAAAAACCAGACAACTCTATACATATTTTATTATGTATTATAATAAAATAGGAAAAGTTGTAACTTTCTTGGTGCAAAACCAAAACTTTTCTCTTTCTAGTTGTTCAATTGTCTATTAAGGGTTGAGTGTTTATAAATAAGAGCTTTAAGTATAATAATTGTAGAGTGCAAAAAAATCCATGTCATCTAAAATATTAAAAAGCAAGCAATTATTAAGATACATAAGTAATAATTGACGCATAGTGCACTGAAATGTATTATGAAGAATCATTTTATTTTACATAAATTATAGATGCACTAATGTATTTTTACAAACTATTCTATATTTAATAAAACAAATAGCTGCAGGTGGCAATTCTATGACCTGTACTGCTCTTTATAAGAAATAAAGCATATTAATATTATATTTTGCTATCTGTACTTAAAAGAGGTTGTCCTAAAATGATTTGTAATAAATTCTGTGAGTCTCCTTCATACTGAAATTATCGAATCTGATAGTATGCTTATTTTGCTCATAAGTCATGCCATGTGAAAGTAGTGCCTGCAGTGATACTTCATCCATGGTAATATATCTTAACCCCCCCAAGCATTGATTGACCACTGTGGTAAGATGATGTCATTATTTACAACACCTGATCACATCTACTGTAAATCTAAACAATGGCACTGCAAGGCTTGATGTTGGCAAGCAGGAGTGAAAAGTATATCAGAAAGTTTAGTTTTCTTTGTTTTGTTTTTAAGCTCCACCTCTGTTGATGGTATGGATCATTCATAGCCAGGCTGTTTTCAAGCACATAGTCTTCCCTTTTTGTCAGTCCTTGCCCCCCCACCTCGCATTTAATAAGACTGATATTGAGATTTAGAAAATTACAACTCCCTTTCCATAGATCTTATTGTTTACCATGTTTAGAATTGCTAAAATCTAGTGTAATGATTTTAATAAAATGGAATGAAGGTGGTTTGTTATCCAGGCCAGGAATTCCCAGGTTAGGGTTATTAGGTCAAGGTTGAGGAAGTCTTTCATACAGTGGGGGGAAAAAAGTATTTAGTCATCCTCCAATTGTGCAAGTTCTCCCACTTAAAAAGATGAGAGAGGCCTGTAATTGACATCATAGGTAAACCTCAACTATGAGAGACAAAATGAGAAAACATATCTAGAAAATCACATTGTCTGATTTTTTTAAGAATGTATTTGCAAATTATGGTGGAAAATAAGTATTTGGTCACCTACAAACAAGTAACATTTCTGGCTCTCACAGACCTGTAACTTCTTCTTTAAGAGGCTCCTCTGTCCTCCATTCATTACCTGTAGTAATGGCACCTGTTTGACATTGTTATCAGTATAAAAGACACCTATCCACAACCTCAAACAATCACACTCCAAATTCCACTATGGTGAAGACCAAAGAGCTGTGGAAGGACACCAGAAACAAAATTGTAGACCTGTATCAGGCTGGAAAGACTGAATATGCAATAGACAAACAGCTTGGTTTGAAGAAATCAACTGTGGGAGCAATAATTAGAAAATGGAAGACATACAAAACCACTGATAATCTCCCTCGATCAGGGGCTCCACGCAAGATCTCACCCCGTGGGGTCATAATGATCACAAGAACGGTGAGCAAAAATCCCAGAACCACACGGGGGGACCTAGTGAATGCCCTGCAGAAAGCTGGGACTAACTTAACAAAGGCTACCATCATTAACACACTACTCCGTCAGGGACTCAGATCCTGCAGTGCCAGACGTGTACCCCTGCTTAAGCCAGTTTGCTAGAGAGCATTTGGATATTCCAGAAGAGTATTGGGAGAATGTCATATGGTCAGATGAAACCAAAGTAGAACTGTTTGGTAGAAACATAACTCGTCGTGTTTGGAGGAGAGTGAATGCTGAGTTGCATCCAAAGAACACCATACCTACTGTGAAGCATGGGGGTGGCAACATCATGCTTTGGGGTTGTTTCTCTGCAAAGGGACCAGGATGACTGATCCGTGTACATGAAAGAATGAATGGGGCCATGTATAGTGAGATTTTCAGTGCAAACCTCCTTCCATCAGCAAGGGCATTGAAAATGAAACGTGTCTGGGTCTTTCAGCATGATAATGATCCCAAGCACACCGCCAGGGCAATGAAGGAGTGGCTTCATAAGAAGCATTTCAAGGTCCTGGAGTGGCCTAGCCAGTCTCCAGATCTCAACCCCATAGAAAACCTTTGGAGGGAGTTGAGAGTCTGTGTTGCCCAACAACAGCCCCAAAACATCACTGCTTTAGAGGAGATCTGCATGAAGCAATGGGCCAACATACCAGCAACAGTGTTTGCCAACCATGTGAAGACTTCCAGAAAACGTTTGACCTCTGTCATTGCCAACAAAGGATATATAACAAAGTATTGAGATTAACTTTTGTTATTGATCAAATACTTATTTTCCACCATAATTTGCAAATAAATTCTTTAAAAATCAGACAATGTGATTTTCTGGATTTGTTTTCTCATTTTGTCTCTCATAGTTGAGGTCTATCTATGATGTCAATTACAGGCCTCTCTCATCTTTTTAAGTGGGAGAACTTGCACAATTGGTGGCTGACTAAATACTTTTTTTCCCCACTGTATATATCATCTGACACTGCAGAAGGAGCCAAAAGAGCATATTTGGAAACCACAGAATCACCTCCACAAGGTACTCTAATTAGGTTTATATCAAGTTTTAGAACAACCTTTAATTGTAGTGAATGCCAAGTACAAAAATGACTCGTTATGTGAAACTCTGTCAGCATGAACCTAGTCACGTGTGGACTGTAACTTGTAGTAAGTGCAATGTAATGGAAAACAGTTCCTAGCAAAACATTCTCACTGTAAGCTCTTAGTGAGGTGATTCATCAAGAGCAGCAGATAGATCCCTCATTATGTGATGCCTACTAGTGCATTAATTTAATTTATCTTGTAGTATTAAGCAGTATAATGCAGTATAAAGCCCACATATAGTTGATGCCACTTGCTTCTAATAGGTGAACCTTATTCATAAGTCTTGTAGATATTCTTGTTTAAAGGGATAAAGTATACGTTTCAATGTTTAGTAGGTTTTTTTCTCATTAGTAGTTAACCCTTCATAGACATGTTATAACACTCCCTAATTAAAATCAATCTTGTGATGGTTGAACGTTAAAGCTTGGAGATATTTCTATGCACAATGCAGTTGTTTTAGTTTTATCCCTGGCTCATCAGATTATCTGGTAAAGAAATAGATAATATTAGCTATTACTATAGATCAATATCAAGTAAAATATGTTTACATGAAGCTATTTTGCAGACACAATATGTTATGATCAAGGACTGTTTTTAGTAAAGCATACACTTTCTATCTAAAAAGTTTCCTATATTGTAGAAATGAAAGGTATATTTTCATGTTCAAAATATGGTATAATCTGAACACAGCATGTCATATAGACATGGCTGTTGACACCCCTGAAATTTTTCTTGAAAATTAAGCATTTCTCCCAGAAAATTATTGCAATTACACATGTTTTGTTATGCACATGTTTATTTTATTTGAGTATATGGGAACAACACAAAAACAGAGTAAAAAAGGCAAATTGTACATAATTTCACACAAAACCCTAAGAATGGGCCGGACAAAATTGTTGGCACCTTTTCAAAATTGTGGGTAAATAACTTTGTTTCAAGCTTTTGATGTCTATTCAAACTCACCTGTGGCAAGTAACAGGTGTGGGCAATATAAAAATTGTACCTGAAACCAGATAAAAAGGAGAGAAGTTGACTCTATCTTTGTATTTTGTGTCTGTGTGTGCCACACTAAGCAAGGAGAACAGAAAGAGGAGAAGAGAACTGTCTAAGGACTTGAGAACCAAAATTGTGGAAAAATATCAACCATCTGAATGGTACAAGTCCATCTCCAGAGATCTTGATGTTCCTGTAACATCTCTGCCTGTCCGGGTCTCTGTGCCACCCTCCGCTCGCACGCTGCGGTGCAGGAGGCGTGTTCAGTTTGATTCCTTGTGTAGGGTTCTTGTTGCTCTGTCTGAACACTGTCCTAGTACCTCTTCTCTGTAATTGAATTTCAGCCACACCCGTCTCCTGCACCTTTGTTTCCCTCCGCTCCTCAAACAGTTAATCTTAGCCTTGCCTGTGTGATTGACAGCCTATCGACCAATCAAGTTTGAGACAGATTCTGCACTTCCTATAAACAGGTCATCTGCTCACACATGGGTGCTGGCTAGTGTGACTCTGTCCTGTGACCTTGTCTTTGCTAAGCTTTTCCTTTGCTATTGTTTTGTATTTCTGACTTCTGACCTTTGACTTCCCTTGTGACTTCTCTTTAGGATTTCGATTTGGTACTGCTTTGTCTCTCTGGTTTGACCCTTGGCTTGTTGACTCCTCTTCTGTGTTGTTAGTCTTCTATTGTTCTGTGTTAGACTTATTCAGAGAAGGAATCGCCGCCAAGTTGTCGGCTGTCGTTTAGGACAGTTCAGGAAATTAGGTAGGGACAGGGGAAGGGTTGCGTTTAGGGCTCACTGTCTCTGTCTTCCCCTTCTTCCCTTGTTTCTGCAGCAGCACTGGGGAATTGCTCAAATAACAATTCCCTTACAGTTCCTTTGTCCACGAAGCGCAACATAATCAAGATGTTTACAACCCATGGCACTGTAGCTAATCTTCCTGGATGTGGATGGAAGAGAAAAATTGATGAACGGTTACAACACAGGATAGTTCGGATGGTGGATAAGTAGCCCCAAATCAAGTTCCAAAGAAACTCAAGCTGTCCTGTAGGCTCAGGGTGCATCAGTGTAAGCGCAAACTGTCCATCGATATTTGAATGGAATGAAACTCTATGGCAAGAGACCCAGGAGGACCCCACTGCTGACACAGAGACATAAAAAATCTAGACTGCAGTTTGCTAAAATGTAAGTGAATAAGTCAAAATACTTCTAGGAAAAAGTCTTGTGGACAGATAAGACCAAAATAGAGCTTTTTGGTAAAACACATCATTCTACTGTTTACGGAAAATGTAATGAGGCCTACAAAGAAAAGAACACAGTACCAACAGTCAAATATGGTGGAGGTTCAAAGATGTTTTGGGGTTATTTTGCTTCCTCTGGCACTGGGTGCCTAAACTGTGTGCAAGGCATCAGTAAATCTGAAGATTACCAAAGGATTACATGGTTGCAATTAGAGATGAGCGAATTTTTAAAAAATTCTATTTGGCCGGTTCGTCGAATTTTCAGAAACGATTCGATTCGACCCGAATTAATTCACAGTGAATCACATTAAAAAAGAGCTATTTCCTGGCTGCAGAGAGCCTGTATAGTGGAGTAGAACACTGTGTCTTGCAGTAAAAAGGCTTTACAACATAAAACTGCACCGCACAAGGACTAATAAGACCCCAATAATTTGAATTACACAGGTATGATCTATTGCAAACCTGCAATGAGCAGCAGTATAATGGCAGTCAGTGCAGCAAGGTGTAATAGGATTGTTCCTATTACCCAGACTGAAAACAACCCAAATGAACCCTGTTCTGCTTCAATACTCTGTATAAATTCCTCCCTATCCTTTCCCTACACTTCTAATGCTCTTTCCCTATTCGATTGAGCAAAATATCAGTTTTCAAGTCTTTTCCACCACTTTCCCTAGCGCCTGCAGACGTCTCTCCCTGCACTAAGTACACTGGAAAATGCCTGAATCCAAGATGGCGGAGGGTATTTATAGGGCTGTGACATCACAGGGCTGGCTGGCTGCTGATTGTCCTAACATGTGCAGCAGCCATTTTAGGAAAAAAATGCAATTCGTTACCACAAAGTGTGAGGAAATCCAGATTCGATGTGAATCGAATATTTTCTGAAATTCGGCTCGAATTCCACTTCGTCAGGTTCGATTCGCTCATCTCTAGTCGCAATGTAGGGCCCAGTGTCAGAAACCTATTGTCCTAGGTCATGGGTCTTTCAGCAGGACAATATACACATACTTCAAAAAGCATCCAGAAATGGATGGAAACAAAGCGCTGGAGAGTTCTGAAGTGGCCAGCAATTTTGGGCCTGAATCCCATTGAACACCTGTGGAGAGATCTTAAAATTTCTGTTGGGAAAAGGCAACCTTCAAATTTAAGCATAAGTTTAAGAAGCGTGTTAATAGTTATAGGAAGAGATTGAGTTCAGTTATTTTTTTTTCAAAGAGTGTGCAACCAAATATTAAGTTGAGGGCGGCAGTAA
Source organism: Leptodactylus fallax (assembly GCA_947044405.1). NCBI lineage: Eukaryota > Metazoa > Chordata > Amphibia > Anura > Leptodactylidae > Leptodactylus > Leptodactylus fallax. The sequence goes on along the minus strand of CAMRHE010000010.1, from coordinate 8,627,647 downwards.
TTTTGTCCAGCCCATTTTTGGAGTTTTGCATAAAATTATTGTATTTTTGGCTTTTTTTTCTCTCTTTTTGTGTTGTTCCAATACACACAAAGGAAATAAACGTGTTTAACAAAACATGTGTAATTGCAACAATTTTCTGGGAGAAATACTTTATTTTCTGGAAAAAATTTTAGGGGTGTCAACATTTACGGTCATGACTGTATATAGAGCAGGGGAAGACAAACAAACTGATATGTAGTTTTGCTAGAATAATTTCAGAATAACTCACCTTTTAGTAATTTAATTCTTTGCTTATTCTGAATGTAGCAGTCAAGTGGGTGGTCCTACTCAGTGATTGACAGTCTTCCTATATGATTGTAAATACAAAGATAACTGTCAACTATTGTCAGCAGGAAATTGGTTATACCACGCCTTTTCACCAATTTTCATGTAAATTGTGTTTTTATTTATATGCAAATGAGGGGGAAGTGCTTTGCCTGGCAATCTAGAGCTGAGCCAAACTTAGGCAGAGGCACACACCCAAATCACATCATCCCTTATTTGCATATGAATAAAACATTTACATGAATGTATAACAGAGATATATATTTGGAAACTGTAAAATCACCTCTACAAGATATTGGCATTAGTTTCATAACCAGTTTACTACTGACAGAGTCTCTGTAAAGGTTCATTATGATTAACACTATTCATAGAGAATAAAGCGCAAGGCAACAATTTAATATTTGACATTTTAAGTTGCTTCTAGAGCAATTGGCTACCATACTTGTTTAGAAGAAATATGCTTCAGGTTTATGTCTTCAAGATTGATTCTGGCCCAAAGAAAAAGAATGGATAATCAAAGGGAAAGGGAATCAAAGAAATGGAAAGAAGAAGAAAAAGATGGATTGGCTATATATTTCCTTCATTGCTCCTTAAAGAACTGCCATTGTTGTGCTTCCATAAACCTTTAGGGTAAATTCTTGTCAAGTTTACTTTGATGAAAAAAAACCTCCCTCATATACCGCAATCATGATGACTTTAAAGCATAGCAATGTTTTATGTTACTGTTTTTGACACATTGGACAGCCAACTATAAGCAAGGCTTTATTTTACAGTGACTGAACAGAGTGTACCACTGCTACAGTATGTATCTATTTATTTTAATTTAGAAATAGAGGGCAATGATCCATAGCAACATTATATGCATTATTTTTGCAAATGGTTTACTAGGATCCAATGTAACCATGCCCAATATTGGGATGTTAAAATAGATATGAATATGTTTTATTGGTTATTGATAAGAAGGAATACTGTAAAACAAGGTCATTATGTATAATTATAATCACACATTTTACTTGGCTTAAAGCAGGGGTCCCCAAACTTTTTACACAGGGGGCCGGTTCACTGTCCCTCAGACCGTTGGAGGGTCGGACTATAAGAAAAACTATGAAAATCCCTATGCACACTACACGTATCTCATTTTAAAGTAAAACAAAAAGGGAACAAATACAACATTCAAAATAAAGAAATAGTAAATTTAAGTCAACAAACTCACCATTATTTCAATGTGAAGTATGGGCCTGCTTTTGGCTAATGAGATAGTCAATGTCCGGTTCCATATTTGCAAATAGGTCCAGCACTCTGCCCCCATATAAGTCCAGCTCTCTCCCCCATATAGGTCCAGCTCTTTCCCTCATATAGGTCCCATGCAGTCTCCCCCATATAGGTCCCATGCAGTCTCCCTCATATAGGGCCAGCTCTTTCCCCCATATAGGTCCCATGCCTCCCCCATATAGGTCCCATGCCTCCCCCATATAGGTCCCATGCAGTCTCCCTCATATAGGGCCAGCTCTTTCTCCCATATAGGTCCCATGCCCCCCCATATAGGTCCCATGCAGTCTCCCCCATATAGAGCCAGCTCTCTCCCCCATATAGGTCCCATCAATCCCCCATATAGATCCAGTTCTCTGATCCCCCTCCATGCCCAGTAAAAAAAAAAAGTGAAAATATACTTTACCTAGCACTGCAGCCGCTCCCGCGCTGTGGTCCCGGCTCCTCTGTCTTCGGCTGTAAGGCCTAGATGAGCACGTCGTGCGTCATGACGTGCTCATTCTAGGTCCGGACGACGAGCGCCGAGCGTCTACACGGGAACAAGACTTCCCGTGTAGCGCTCGGCGGGTTATTTCAATTGTAAGCGCCTGTGCCCTCACAACTGAAATAACACAAGGAAATTGCGACGCGGGCCGGGTAAATGGCCTCCGGGGGCCGGATGCGGCCCGCGGGCCGTAGTTTGGGGACCCCTGGCTTAAAGTGACTAGATTCATAATTTATGCTTTTATTACTCTGCTCTTTGTATTTTCTATTCTATTGTATATAATAATGTAATTTACCTTACATTTATTTCCCAACAGCACTTTTTACTCAATAAAATATTTATAAAACTGTATTTATATTGACTTGAGTCTCCTATGAACATGCTGTTCAGTATTTAAAGCTTTTAACATCGTTATGTATTATGTTAAATTGGATTGTGAACATATTTTTTGGATTATTAAGTACATTGATCTTTACACTGTAACAAAAATATTTACTTCTTTGTCTGGAATAGTTGTAGGATAGGAAAAGGCTGTCAATCAACTGGACAGGGGCAGCGAGGGACCCCCGTGCAAGGATTGTTTATGTCCCCCCTGCCACTTTAACAGGGTTATCCAGGTTATTCAAATGAATAGCCTATCCTAAAGGCACCCCCAATCAGCTGTATTGAAGAGGTCATGACATGAGTCATGCGGCACCCTTCATTATTTTCCTCCAGAGCCACCATACTTTGAATGCTGTATTTTCATAGTGGCTCTTCAGAGCATTGCAGCGTTTTCATATTCACTTTATGCTAGGTTTACACTACAGTAGTGCTGGCTTTCCGTTGTTCTGGCCAATTGGCGGACCACTAAAATAATGGTTACATTGGACTGGACCTCATAAACTATACTAGGGTCAGTCGGGGGTCTATCATGTGCCCATCATTTTAAAACTGAAATTGGCGGGTGAAAAAGTGTAGGACTTTTTCATTGTTGATTACTGCTAGTCTTTTTACAGCCTGATGTGAAATGTGAAATTCTACCTCTTTTCCCCAAAGTAAAGATCAGACATGGAATGTTTATATGCTTATCTGCTGACCCTCCCAATGGATAATTGACCCCGGTGCAAAAAAATAGTTAACAAAAAAAACACCAAAAAAATACGCGTGCTTCATGTAAATAGATTTGTCAAAAACTGCATTTTACTAAGCAAATAAGCAAATCAGTGAAGTACGCAATAAATTGAAGTCTTAGCAGAGTCTAAGGATTTATATGAACACATTAAGAAGTAATAATATGGAACTCCACAGGTATCTCTGCAATAGTCAAATTCTTGCCTGATGACAGTATATGTACAAAAAATTAATATTGCTAACAACATTTTCCACTACATAGAGGCCACTAGTCACTTAAATACATAGATTACTCACCATCATCTCACTTCAAGGCTTCATTGTATACACACTTATGAGGGAAAAAAACACTATTGCACAGGACTTCACTCTTTTACAATTTTTTTATGGCCAGTGTTAGATTACGAGTATACTTGCAAGGAAACATTGGGCTGGCAAACACACTTTCTGGACCTTCAGTAACTTCAAACTTTCTCAGTGGATACCTTCTCCTCTTTACAGTCACAAAACCATGAAGATTCTGCACAGGGCATACATTTTCCCCTGATGCAGTTATCAAATGCACCATACCTCTTTCTCTGTATACTCTAAATCTGCACAGACAGAGAACTTATTTCATTGTTTTTGGTCTTGTTCTACCATACAAACTTTCTGGTCTCAGGCTAATTTACAAAAAAACATTGTTCCCTGAGTGGGCCATATTTGAACACGTATCCCTCTTCCTTCATAGGACACCCAGAGAACAACATACTTCTATATGATATATCTACTGCCACTTGTAAGTCAATCTTTCAAGAATGGACTCATCTATGCCCCACCAATGAGACTTTTTCAGCTTAACTGACACTACTGTGTCAATTAGACTTAGTGTAAGCAACCTTACATAAAGAAAAAGGGGTTAGACTATCCAAAAATACCATGCTGCTTAGGATCTCATTGAAATTGCACAACTACTGTTTTTTTTAGTATGCTACCTGGTATCTACACTGTGTTCCAAATTATTATGCAAAAAGTGTTTAGGAGTGATAAGGTAAGAATTTTTTTTGTTTGTCAGTTAAACTCATTGATGGTGATGTGTGTCAGGGCTCTTTATGTCACTGAAAGCAATTGCAGACACCTGTGCTAATTAGTTTGGCAGGTGTGTCCAATTAAAGGCAAGACTACTTAAGAAGGCTGTCCCACATTATTAAGCAGCCTACATTTTCAGCCAAAATGAGAAAGAAAAAGGATGTGTCGGCTGCTGAGAAGCAACAAATTGTGGAGTGTTTAGGTCAAGGCATGACTACAATCAACATTTCCAAGACACTTCATCGTGATCATCGCACAATCAAGAAGTATGTAGCTGATTCACAGCACACACGTGTGCGTGCTGATAAGGGAAAATTGAGGACTCTTTCCAACAGGCAATTACGTCAGGTTAAAAGAGCAGCTTCAAAAATACCTTGTCATAGCAGCAGACAAGTTTTTGAAGCTGCTGGTGCCTCCAACGTCCCCCGAACAACAAGATGCAGTGTCCTTCAGAGGTTTGCAGCTGTGCGTAAGCCATCCTGTCGACCTCCTCTATCCACTGCACACAAGCAGAAACGGCTCCAGTGGGGCAAACAATACATGAAGACTGACTTCAAAACTGTTTTGTTCACCGATGAGTGCCGTGCAACGCTCGATGGTCCAGATGGATGGAGTGGAAGATGGCTTGTTGATGGACACCCCATGGAAACACGGCTACGGCGCCAACAAGGAGGAGGTGGAGTAATGTTTTGGGCTGGAATCATGGGGAGAGAGATTGTTGGCCCCTTTAGGATCCCTGAAGGGGTAAAGATGAACTCCATAATGTATGTGGAGTTTCTCAAACAGCACTTCCTGCCATGGTTCAAGAAGAAGAACCATGCATTCCGCAGAAAGATCATTTTCATGCATGATAATGCACCGTCTCATGCTGCAAATAACACATCTGCATCTCTGCCTGCTATGGGCATAAAAGGGGACAAACTTATGGTGTGGCCCCCATGCTCCCCCTCACCTCAAACCCATTGAGAACCTCTGGAGCATCATCAAAAGGAGTGTCTATGATGGCGGGAGGCAGTTCACATCTAAGCAACAGCTCTGGGAGGGTATTCTGCCCTCATGCAAAACAATTGAAGCAGAAACCATCCAAAAACTGACAAATTCAATGGACGAGAGAGTTCAGAAGCTTCTTTCGAACAAGGGGACCTATGTGCAAATGTAACATCACCTCGAATAAAGTTTTGGCTTGAAAACTGTTTGATTTCAGTTTGTAACAACCTGCTAATGCTTATAATTTCACAATGACCATTTTTTTGTTCTTAATAAAAATGAAAAGGTTGCAAATTCTGCTGTGCATAATAATTTAAAACATGCATTTTGAGTGTTTTATTTTTTTTTTTTTAATATACTGTTATCATAGGCAGTTTGTTCAAAAACCTTTCAATTATACTCGAATAGTTGATGACTGGAAAATTACAATGACTGCAATTCATATAGGTAATTTTGGAAAATATGAGAAAATATTATTTGCATAATAATTTGGAACACAATGTAGAATGTCAGTTGCAACAAGAACCCCAATTAGTATGACTGCCTAAAACATCAGTAAATATTACACGTGACTCATACACTAAATGGAAGGCCTCATCCCATCCCACACTGGAGACTGACTCACACAATTCCCTGTTTTCTCTGTTTTCTGGTTTTCTGTGTTCATGTACTTTACTACCTATCACCTATAAGATCAAAAAAGCTCATGATTTCCCAAACCTTTCTCCCTATAAGTCTTAAATTAAAAACTAGTTGTGACTTATACATACTTGATCCTGCAAACAAATTACTTTATCTTGTTAAAGTTGATTTATTGTTTGCTATATTTTGGAAAGTAATAATACGCAAATAATAATATATATTTTATTGTTCCCTATATCGGCCTTACTATAAGCTGGACTTTAGATCAGAATAATGAACAGAGACAGATCTCCCAAAAACACAGAACATACAGGCACATCTCCATAAATTAGAATATTTTTGAAACATTCATTCATTTCAGTAATTCAGTAATACAATTCATAATCAGCGTCTTCCATGATTGTGTGCCCTACTGAACCAGACTGAGGGACCATTTAAAGGCTTAGGAAACCTTGGCAGGCGACACACTGAATTTACAATACTGAACTTTTTTACAATATTCAAATTTTCTTAGATTTTGGTTTTCATTACTTGTAATCCATAATCAACATTTACAGAAATAAAACACTTGAAATAGAACACTCTGTGTGTAAAGAATCTAGAAAATATAGGAGGTCACTTTTTTAATTTAATTACTGAAATAAATAAATGTTTCAAAGATGTTCTAATTTATTGAGATGCACCTGTACAGCAGGTGTCCAGTTTGACAGTGTGTTCTGGTAGACACTGTTAGTACCCAGGAAATATGATTATTGTAGGTGAAGTCCTATTCTCTCATTTAGGGCCCAGTTGGAATCAGCACATGACAATTTACACAGATCCATAAAAGCAAATTAGTAATTAAAGTTTTGCATATATATAAACCCTTCTCGACAGCTACACATTATATCCTTCACAGTGTCCATAAAACTATTCTCCCTTAGTTGTTCTTGGTTCTACATTAATATTGCTTTTATATCCTGCTCTTTAATACCTGATAAATAATTGATTCATATAACTGCTGAGATGATAATAACTACTCCTGAGCCCTGTCCCTTAGGGCAGCACTTATGTAAACAGCCAGACAGGGCTGCTTTATGCTGTTCCCTTAAATGGATTTTCTTGGCTAAAAATATAGATGGCCTTATGTCCCAATTAGTTCATGAGTTGATACGTTAGTAAGATAAGGTAGAGTAATAAAACTGAGGTTATAGGGGTGAGGACTGGTGGGGGAGTTGGATACATCTGGAGTCCGATGGAGATGGTGAATTGTATCCATGTAAGGGCTCATAAATCCAGGTGTTAGATTGCATCAGTTTGCAAATGATCTGAATTTTATAATCAGCTTGAATTCCCACATTTTTCTCTCTATGTCATTCTTGAAGAGACCTTTTAGAATTAGGGCTTTTACATCTGACAAGCTGTGGTCTGTCCCAGAGAAGTGATTTCCCATGGGGGTATCCAGCTGAAATTTTTTTATGAGCTTGTGTAAATTCATCTTGGCCTACAGTTTTTGTTTTGTTTCTACAAAGTAAATTTCTTAATTGGGGCACCTTGTACACAGTATCATGTACACCACATTGGAGGAAGTACATGAAAATATTCCAGAAATGTTACAGTACTGCTGTGTGTTTGGTATGTGGACCATGCTTCATGACATGATGTGGGTACAAGTCTTGCATTTTTTGCTGATGGAGATGCTAGGTGTTCCCAGATTTGCCTCTCCTTGCACATAAACAACCACCAAACTTAAGGTGGGTAGAAGTACCCTCGCATCACCATGCCCCAATTAAGAAATTAACATTGGAGAAAAAAAAACAAAAACTGCAAGCCAGGATGCATTTACACAGGCACACAATAAAATTTCAGCTGGATACCCCTGCGGGAAAACATTTCTCTGGGCCTGACCACAGCTTGTCAGACTTGAAAGGTCCCTTCAACAATGACAAAAGAACTCAATCTAACACCTTGATTTATGAGCCCTTACATGGATATAATTCACCCCCTCCATCAGACTGACTCCAGATGACTCAAAAGCTATGGAACTTATGATAAACACAGAGGCATAACTAAAGACTCACGGGCATTGGTGAAAATGTTCAGCTTGGGCACAAAGTCTCCTCATATACACCTGCTGGGGCCTATCTATATGTTTCAGCATCATCGCTTCATCTCTTATGTGACTCATCAATGTACCACTAGCAGCAAAGTTTGTTGCTAGAGCCTTAAAAGATTAGGGGCACAAACCCGAAAACATAAGAGACAGCATGTCTTTAAGATAACTTTTCAAACATTGCAGGCTTAGATGTAGCAGCTCAGCTCGATGTATGGTAGTATACTTCTATAATGACAGACTTAGATACAGTGGTTCAGCTCTATGTGTGGTAATACTACTTTGTAACGGCAGGCTTAAATACAAAGGGTCTGTTTATATGGTAGAATACTTCTATAAATCACTTACCAAAAAAATGTTAGAAGTAAGTTCAGCACAACTGGTTCCAACGCATTTATAACTAGTGATGTCTGATCTGATGGTTGTGGTGGAAATAGAGTAAAAGTTTTGTGTAACTCAGCAGTGTCTTACATTCTGTAACGGAATTGCTATGTAATGGAATTACCACTTAAGCAATTCCCAAGTGATAGAATTGTTGCTTAAGTAATTTCCAAATGCACTGCAGGAAACTGACAAATCAAAGACTGCAAGCAAAACAACTACCTGTAACCCAACACCATCCAGAGCCAACCAAAAGGCAGGATGAGCTCTGCAGAACCACTTTATCCAGTGAATCTAGTGTCAGAAAATAGGCGCACTTGCAGACTAAAGACCAAACAGCAAACTTACAGTAGACAGAGTATAACATACAAGCTGGGTCAAAGCCAGGAGAGCACAGAAGTATCCTAATCAATAGCAGTGTCCAAGCCAGGGTCGAGTCGAGGAGTTCATGGATAAAGCGTAATTAGATAGAAATCAGATAACCAGGAAAGCAAACCAAAATCAGTAATTATATAGCAGATAAGCAAATAAGTTCAGAGAACACAACCTAACTACAATCAATAGCAGGCACATGAATAGCCTCAATGCAGTGTTTAAATACCCCACCTCAGCTCAAGATTGGACAGTGAGGCCTAACTCTGGTTGGCTCAGCATCGCAGTGATCTGCCTGGCTGCAGACCCAGCCAGAGTTTGTCTTATAGTTATAGCAGCCTTATCATAGTAATTGTACGGTGAATGTTGGTTATTTAAATATGTATTACACCGCACAGACCCGACACTAATGCACTAGTGCGCTGATCGTGGGCATTAAGGGCCTCGGTCAAGACTGTCCGGGGATCACGGGCACCCGGAGCAAGATCTGGGGCTGGTGTCCCATTGTCATGACAGCCAGGAGCCTATTGAAGGCCCCCAGGCTTATCTGACATTAGTTTGTATGATAGGCTGCTTTATGCAGCCTGTCATACAAATGCCGATATTTTGCAAAGCACTGTAATGCATTAGTGATCAGATCGCCTGTGGTTCAAGACCCCTAGGATGTCTAATAAATGCAATAAAAAAAAGTAAAAAAAAAAAATTATAAAAAAAATAAAAAGCATTAAAAGTTCAAATCATCATTTAACTCCCCTAGAATACATATAAAAGTTCAAAATTACTGTGAAACACATGCACATTAGGTATCCCTGTGTTTGAAAACCTAGTGTACAAACTTATAGAAATATTTTTTGCTTACGGTCAATGCCGTAGTGGGAAAAAAAAATCAAAAGTGCTGAACCACCATTTTTTTCGCTTTTTCACCTTTTTCATTCCTCAAAATGGTATAACTAAAATTTACACCTGGGCACGCAAAAAATAACGCCCTATGCATCCTTGTATGCGGAAATATAAAAAAGTTATAGAATATGGCGACTTTTAGAAAAAAAAATTTTTTTTCAAAGTTTTAGATTTTTGTTAAGGGGTTAAAATGTAAATAAAACTATATAAAATTGGAATCCCTGGAATCATTCTGAAATATAGAATACAGATGACATGTTATTTGGCTGCAGAGTAAACGCTGTAAAAACAAAGCCTGCAAGAAAGTCGCACAAATGCACTTTTTCTCCAATTCTACCCCATTCAGAATTTTTTCCAGCTTCCCAGTGCATTGTACAGAATAATAAATTGTACCATTATGAAGAACAATTTGTCCCACAAACATTAGGCCCTCTTATGGCTCTGTCAACTAAAAAATAAAAAAGTGATGGGGTTTGGAAGGAGGGGAGTCAAAAACAAAAATCTAAAATCTAAAAATTTCTCCGGTGGCAAGGGGTTAAAGAGATGGCTATAATCAAAGCTGCACTGAAAAGTGTGTTGGATACTAGTATAATTACACATATTGAGATACCCAGCACACATGCTATGGAAATACTGGAGCCTTTAAGGTGCATTTTCCCAATAGCCTTGGTTACTTGACTATATACTGACCTACTCATACGTGCTTTTAGCATTAAAAAGTTCATGATCTCCTGACAGGGTAAGGTGACATGTTGGGGCAGTCTTTATATCATAAGTCTCAGTGCACAGAGCTGGAGAGAAGGATTTACACACAAATCACAGACTACCAGAACTCAAAGGAGATCAAAGTGTTGTGAGAGGGGCCTGTGGGCTTCCCTGGTTTATGGACCTGGTTGCAACCGCAATGACTGCTGTAACAGGCACTAGCAAGTATTTGCCAGTGCAGCCCGTTGGCAATATGGCTGCCCACATTCCACTGTGGCCAAAGCACAACTATGCTTGGCCTGTTTTTGCTGAACCCTGCAAGTCACCTGAAGCTGCCAATTCGTAATGAAGGACATAGATACTCCACTACTCACTGAAGTCTTCCTTACTGAGGTAGATATTCCACATACAAAATGTAACTCTTCAGTGACATACAGTTGACAAATGACAGGTGTTAAACAACAGTTGTACTTTGGGCCTAGTTTGTAAGATCGCAGGCCACAGCAACGAATATCACTCTTCGTAGTTACAACTGCCTAAGTTCTATTACTCTTTTGAACCTAATGGCATCTTTCAGCTGAGAGGAGGCTTCCCTTCACAAACTGTCCAAGTGTACAAGTTAGCTGTGCTCCAAGCTGTACTCAACTCCTACAAGTGGTACTCCTGACAAGCTGTCCTCCAAACCAGCCCACTGTCACTGAGTCAAGGGAATAAGGGAATGGGCCATTAAGTAGGGAGCCATTCCCACCTTGGTTAACATTGGCAACGCCTGATGACACTCCACCACAAGAGAGCAATAAACAATTTCTTCCACAATGCACATCTTAGGCCCAATTTTGTTCTTCCCTAAGAAGTCAGTGTGTGATACAGTTTGCAGAAAACACTGGAACATGAACTGCTTGATGACCTGCATAAATTAAAGTGCATATAACACAATATACAGTTAAACACTAGTCATTCACAACACAAGCAATTCATTCACAGCACAAAAAAGGAACAACATAACAGCAAACTTTCCTTGTGTTAATCTGCTTTGCTGAAATCTGCTTACTCTGTACTCCCACCATAACTATGCGCTCAGTCAGGATAGGGATTTAACCCTTCTCATGCAACAAGTTATAAATTCAAAGTGTGCAACTGCACCACCTCACACTATGACCCCTAGCTAAACCACTAGATAAAACTATTGCTCTCAACCTATGCTAAAACCTTTGATTGAGTAAACTGAACATGTACACACATAAGATTTGAATTCTGTGTCTTATGGGAGCCCTATGACTTTAGGTGTAATCTTCTCAAAGAGGTGGTCTTATGGGGAATTCTAACTTAGTTTTATAATAGAAATAGAAAAATAATTTAGATACACTGAAAGACACAAAATTCAAGCAACTTATGAATCTATGTAGTCAATGCATAATTTGTTCACAATTTAGGTTTATTTGATTATCATTTACTTAAAAGGTGTCTTGGTTTCATTTTGTTCTCTCCAACAGTGTCATCTTTGTTATCCAGTTGTCAAACATATTACATTGATACAGTATTCTTTGCTGTGAACAGAGGAAATTATAACTTTCCAAGTTGCTTTGGATTCTCATGTCTATTTTTACAAAAAAGGATGTTGTATAAAGAAATGTATGCTTCACGGTAAACAGGCTTTGAAAGAATCATTTTGATTTGAAAAAAATTACCATCACTAGATTTAGAGTGCTTGTCATTTCCACTGTTTGTTTTTAGTCATTTGCTTTGGTTTACAGTGTAAGCTCCATGCACTTTGAGCATTTAATCCGTTGCTTCCCCTCCTGCCTATAACTCTAATTTCCTGGGAATTCTACTATTTGGCAGAAGATGCTTAAGCCATTTACAAGGCTAAGCAAGAGCTGGAAGCCTTCCAGGCATGTATGAATAAAACCTCTGCAAACAACAGGGACCAAGGGGCCAACTTGGAAAATCATGTGTGTAGATTTTGTTCTTTTGAAAATGTCTCTTGCCTTTTATAATGTAGAAGCCCTTTAAGCAAAGCTATAATCTTTCATTCTGATTGTATGGGTTTCAGATATTATTCTGATACTATGTCAGTAGGATCATGTGTATTACAGAAATTCTGACAAATAAATTATAAATATTTTGTTTTATTGTGCAAATTTTATACTTTTTTTTATTATTCCAGAGGACCACATGAGGGATATTGAGGAATGCGTATAAAGTTATTGTTAAATCATAATTAATATGAAGTAAGATTTTAAGATAAATAGACATCAATAGGCTGTGCACAAAGGCATTGGCTTCTGTGAACAAAAAGTATAGTATTTTAAAGATCTTAAACATATATAACCACATTCAACAATAGTTCTGTATCTGCCGGATCTAGATGCACTTTTCATCTTTTCTTCAATTGTCTCATGCTGTGATGAACTTCAAAGAGCTGCAGGTTACGTTGTTACCATTCAATCTTACAATTTGTTGTTGGATCATTTACTGCTATGGTCAGATAATTTTTAAAGTAGTCTAAGGACAAAATCAATGGATGATTTTTTTCTGATACAAATACTACATTAAACACAGCTTCAGGAGGTTGTATACTTTATATTGTAACAATATTAGAGTTAATCTTTTTTAAGGTTTTCTTGGTGTGAAAATACTGCTCTATTTTTAGAATGTGGAATTTATAACCTCAATAAAAAAAAAAAAAGTCATATTGGAACTTTGCTGATTAGGGTTATTCTTAACATTCTGAGATAAAATTCCAGTATTTTACAAAAAAGGTCCCAAGAGCAATAAATGCCAATATTTATAAAAATGATTTGATGTGCTAAAAGCAGGTAAAATAGACAAGTGCGATGTTGACCATACATATTCATATCACTGGTATTTTACTATACTAGTGTATTTCTGCACCCACCACTTCTGCAACAGCTCTCAATAGTCTTTTTTCATAAGGCAAATCAATGCCTTTGGTTTTGGCACCAAAAAGCTTGGTAGGAAAAGTTTGCTATCCTTAAAGGGGTATTCCCACGAACATAATCATTTTTACATTTGTAGATAATTAAAAGTTAAATATTTTTGCAAATATAAGTAATTAAACATTTTGCAGAGTTTTAAAGATTTTCTTGAAATATCTTATGGTCACAAGTTGTTATCTTGATCTATTGCCAGTGGATACGACCATGAATGCAGGACATTTTTAAGGTCAGAAAATCAGCCATAATTTCCTTATTGTGGTCGGGATATCTTCTGATACATGTAGCGTCCATGCCTGATAACCTAGCTACAATAAGAAAGTCATGGCTGTGTTCCTGACAAGTCCCAGACCATAGAAAGTTTCTGCATTCGTGGCCGTATCTATTGGCAACCGATCAAAACAACAAAAATGTTTAACTTTTAACTATCTACAAATATACAGTAGATATGATTATGTTCATGGGAATACCCCTTTAAGTATCCTTAATTTAGCTTTGTAATAATTTAACTTCATTTTAGAAGGATTTCTGTGTTTTTCAAAAATAAAATAAAATAAAATAAATGATATTCTCCTTATTATCTCAAACCCATGTATTTGAGTCTCAAATCAGTGTCCTTTCTTGTGAAGAAGGTAGTTGGAGAAGAGGAAGAACAATTAGGAGGGCATGGAACCCACCCACCACCTCAACCTGCACAGTACTGTCTTCTTGCAAAGGCCCAGTGTGGGAAAAAACATCAGGTAAGGCCAAACATGAGCACCTCAAAGGTTCAGAAACTGATTCATTGGGATAGATTTATGTGGCCATATGTGGTTATGTCCATTGGGCAGAACAGGTAGCAACTGTTTTTAGCATATAAGTGAATGTTTAGGAACACATTCATCTATCCACCAGTGTGATGATTCTGCTTAAGTGTGGCTGTGGCTCAGGGATGTATTTTGGTCTCTGGGTAGCGTATTTCTCTCTAGTTCCATTTACTCATAAGGTGCGCAGCCATAATCCTAGGTGTATATTGGCAGTAGTGGCAACACTGGAACAATAGGGCTTTGTATCCATCACAGCAGGGCTCCATTGTATTCCTATACAGCCTGAGTGATCAAAGAAACAATAGTGCATTGTTCAAGCCTGGGCTGTTGATCAGACCTGCCTGATAACATTGTATCCTTTCACTTGGATCGGCCATATACAAAAGATCTGGACTTGATTGTATTAACTCATCAGACTTGCTGTTGCCGGTGACCTCATTCTGGGAGGTGGCATAAAGGGTATAAAAGATGAGGTAAGAGGTCTGTGGGAGGAGATTATGCTATGGAGTTTTGGGCTGAGACCATCACAGACTACAGAGTTGTTACAGGCTTCCACTGAGAGAGACTATCACTGAGATGCTAATGTAGCCCTATTTGGGGGGGGGGGGGTATGAGTATTATCCCTCCCGCAACAGACTCTGGCGCTGACCTGTGTGTATAATGGGACCTGAAGCCTTCGCTGAAGGGAAGAGTGGGAACATATATGAAATATATCAGTGCCTCCACCCAGGATAGAGCCTCTGTATTACAGGGAGAATCTCTTCCTGGGACTTACCCATGAAGTACAGTTAGTAGCCTTAACAAGGATCACTGTACTAATCTCACAGTCTGAAGAATACATACAGATACCACATAAGGTTATAACAGTAGCTTTATAAGAATCAACAGGGTAATAATACATACATAAAATATACTCAGGACACAGCAATACTACAACAACCAGCAAGTCCTCAACCGTCTTAGGTTATATACCCGGGTATATATATAGATATATAGCAAGAGTCCAGTGCACAATACCTCCAGGCAACAGAAGAGATGCAGGGGCCCCTGTGGATGACTGTGGATCCTCGGATTCTTCCAGGAGATGACAGACAGCCGATCAGGAGATGATGATGATGATGGTGAGATTCTTCACAGGCAGCAAACAGGGCGACGGTGACGTAGTAGATGCAGGCCTGACTACCCTAACACTGAGTCCTTAACCTGCCAGCTAAACTACTAGTGCCACCGGGCCTCTAACTAGCTAGTTGGCCTTCGGAAGCCTAACCTATCACTGCCCTGAACTATATATATATTGATCCCTAACTACGGTTACTAGCTAGGTCCTGTGAGTATATAGGGGGTAACCCATACCTAACTATATACTGTGAAGTAAAGAGGAACAAGTGGCTCTTAGAATCCCCCAGACATAACATGTCTGTCTCAGCAGCTCTGCTCACATCTCTCCCCCCAGCAGCTCTGCCTCACATGTGTCTGACTCACTGTATTTACAAAACAAAACTTGCACTGAATGCCTGGGGTCTCTGAAGCCAAACTGCAGGGGCAAAGAAGTCAGATACATTATATACTAGTAGAAATGGCAGTTCCCTACACTATCCCTCTGGTGAAATCTTTACGTCACGTCAAAGACATACAAAGTCATAGTATACAGTCAACATTACCAATGACAATATCAATATGGTTGCTTTTGCATTTACAGAGTCACAACAGGTTAATAGGTATACATGCCAGCAGGAGCGAAAATTGGTAACATATTGACCAAAGTGGACACTGCACCCACCCAAGCATGGTATAAATGAGGCTGAGTAGTAAATCTGGGGTCCCCCAAACTATCATATGTCAGCATAGGTGGAGGGTGTCTAATTCTCTCTCCTCTCCGTACCTCTCTCTGAGGTAAACTAGCATGTCCAGGCCCTAAACTAGGGTTGTCTGCCATGGGAGGGGATGGTGCTGGTGGCGTAGGAGAGCTAGATCCCTGCTCATCTGTAGACACAGATCTAGGTACGAATTCTGGAGTTTGAGGGTTCATAGTTCTCCCTGAAGGAGAAGATACTGGTGATCTAGGAACTTCAGGAGCCACAGTCCAATCACTCTCAGGAGTTTCAGGAAGGTCAGGTGGAATATCGGCTAAGGACTGTGGAGAATCGCAGGCCGAGCCATCATTGGAGATATCCATACCATCAATCTGAGGTACAGGCAACAAATGATTTCTATGCCAAGTCCTGATCCTTCCGTCCCGTCCTTTTATCTTGTAGACTGGTATTCCAGGCAACCGATCTACCACTGTAAAGAGTTCACTCCGCCATCGATCAGCCAGCTTATGTTTTGCAGATGCTCCCAAATTCCGTAGCAGAACATGGTCCCCAGGGTTCAATTCTCGGTATCTTACTAGAAGATCAAATCTCCTTTTATTTCCTTCATTCACTTTGGCCGCATTTTCCTCAGCCAGCTCATAAGCACTCTTAAGCGTTTCTTTCAAACGTGCCACATATCGGTAATGATCTCGATGACTGATACCATCGGTAGAGACTCCCAACAAGATGTCAATAGGTAGCCTAGGCTCTCTTCCAAACATCAGAAAGTATGGTGAATATCCTGTGCTCTCGTGCCTTGCACTATTATAGGCATGCACCATAGCCTCCACTTTTCGACTCCAGGATCGCTTATCCTCAATTCGTAAGGTACCAAGCATATCAAGTAAAGTCCTGTTAAATCTTTCAGGAAGGGCATCTCCCTCTGGATGGTAAGGCGTCGTCCGTCTTTTGCGGATGTTCAACAACTGAAGTAACTCTTTGATCAGGTTACTCTCAAAATCCCGGCCTTGATCAAAATGCAACCGGTGTGGTAAGCCATAATGGATAAAATACTTTTCCCAAAGCACTCTTGCAACAGTGACTGCTTTTTGATCCTTAGTCGGAAAGGCTTGAGCATATCGTGTGAAGTGATCAGTCACCACCAATACATTTCCAAATCCTCTGGAGTCGTTGTCAATACAAAGGAAGTCTATGCAGACAAGATCCATGGGGCCCGAACTCTTCAAGTGTCCCATGAAGGCCGCTCGAACCGGGACAGTCTTCCTCTGCAAACATCTGCGACAGCACCTACACAGACGAGTCACGGTATCTCTCATTTTGGGCCAGTAGAATCGGTCTTGTATTAGGCCATAAGTCTTCTCAGGTCCCAAATGACCATGATAATCATGCAGACTTCGGAAAATCATCTTCTGAAAGCAGCTTGGAATAACTAGTTGGCGCCTTCCAGGGTGATCATGATACAGCACCACACGATAAAGTAGGCCATTGTCTATTTCAAACTTCTCCCAATCTCGTAGAAGTTGACTGCATTCAGAGGGTAGGGATGTCTTTAACATTTCTCTGTCTTGAGAACTCACTGCTTGATAAAGATGTCCAATTAAAGGATCAGTCTTTTGACTCCAGATCATTCGCTTTGAAGATATAGAACAACTCTCAAAGGATCCTAAAGCGGCAGGGTAGGCAAACATGTCTGGTACAGCTTCGGGACCTCCCCCAATAGAGTCAATAAGCCGAGTTTCAGAAAAGGCTACTCGGTCTTCAACTACAGCAGCCATGGCACACAAAGCTCCTACTCCAGGACTTGGCACTTCTTCCCATTCATCCACTACTTCCGGACTAGGTAATCCAGGCCGTCTTGATAGAGCATCTGCCCCAATGTTCTTAGGCCCCGATTTATACTTGAGTGTGAATTGGTAGTTGGATAAAGCCGCCAACCAGCGATGTCCTGTAGCATCGAGTTTAGCGGTTGACAAAACGTATGTCAGTGCATTGTTGTCTGTTCTTACTTCAAATGTGGCTCCGTATAAATAGTCATGTAATTTATCAACAATGGCCCACTTGAGCGCCAAAAACTCCAATTTATGTACTGAATAATTTTTCTCGCTGGGAGAAAGACTTCGACTTATGAAAGCTATGGGCCGTAACCCGGCCGGGTATTCTTGGTGCAGCACGCCACCTAATCCTTCAAAGCTGGCATCTACATGTAGCACATATGGCTTCTGTGCATCAGCATAAGCCAGAACGGGAGCTTCTGTCAATTTCTTCTTCAACAACTTAAATGCTTCTTCACAATCCGCAGTCCACCTATCGCCAAAAAGGCTTTTGGAAGACCCTTTCTTCTTTCCCGGATCTCCTGCATCACTCTTCAACAGGTCGAGGAGGGCTCGAGCAATTTTTGAATATCCTTCCACAAATCGTCGATAGAATCCACAAAACCCCAAGAAAGATTGCAACTCCGTAATATTTTGTGGTCGGGGCCAATTCACCACAGCTTCAATAATCTTACCAGGATCGGTAGCAACTCCTTCAGCAGAAACAATATGACCTACATAAGTGACCGAAGATCTACAAAATTTGCATTTGTCAGCCGACAACTTCAGCCCCTCTTCTTTTAAGCGTTGGAGTACTCTCATGAGTCGTTCTTCATGTTCTTCCAGCGTCTTTCCAAACACAATAATGTCGTCAAGATATACAAGGCATTCCCGGGGCACTAAATCACCTAACACTCTTTCCATCAACCTTTGGAACGTTGCTGGCGCACCTTTTGTACCTTGCGGCATACGAGTGAACTGAAAGAAACCCAAGGGGCACATGAAGGCTGTCTTTTCCTGATCCTCAGGTGCCATTGGGACATGATAGTATCCCGATCTTAGGTCCAGCACTGTGAACCAACAGTTTCCATTCAGAGCTTCCAGAGCTTCTTCAATTCTTGGCAGTGTATACTGATCAGGTAAGGTTCTCCGGTTCAGAGTTCTGTAATCCACACATAGGCGAATTGCTCCAGATTTTTTTCTTACCACCACAATAGGTGAGGCATAGGGGCTCTTACTGTCCACAATGATCCCCTGACCTTTCATTTGCTGTAGAGTCTGTCTTAACTCATCAACATCCTTTGGAGCAACTCTCCGTGGTCGCTCCCGGAAGGGAGTAGAATCGGTCAATCGGAAAGTGTGTTGAGCACTTTTAGCACAACCTACATCCATATCATCCATGGAGAACACTTCCGATAATTCAGACAACTTCTGTGTCAGACGCTGATTCCAGGCCTATGGTAAATGTGGATCACTCAAGTCAAGATTGAGATTAGGGATTGCATCTCGGATTTGAATCCTGCACACTTCAGCGTATGGATTTACTCCAAGCACAGGGTAGCAGTGGGCCACATTCTGGTATGGTCCAATTACGATCGGATGCGGTGAACAGTTCCTCACTGTCACACAGGTAGATAACTCCACTTTATTTCTCCAGATCTTTCTCTGTGGGATCACCATCCAGCCATTCTGGTTAATCATTTCTTCAGGGGTTTCCATAAGGACATAACTTCCCCCTTCAAGCAAATCGGGAGCAATGCTGGAGGCTACTCTCAGAACTCTCTCCCCGCCGGCAGGAACTTCCACGGTTCTCTCATCGATATGATATACCATTCCATGTCGATAGCCAGTAGACAGGGCATCACAGAGTTCTCTAAGATCAGAAGATATATTCACCGGCTGAGCTGCAGGGTTCCAATCTCTTCCAAGAAACTTCTGAAAAGCATAATGCACTGTGGGACAATTAGTGCCAAGTATCACAGGAGCTGCACAAGAATCCCCTGTATCAGGGCAGACAAGAGCCGTAATCTTCATGGGAGCGACACTCTGATCTTCTAATTCAGGGACAGCTATAACTACTTGCAGGCTGCCATCTACAGGATATGATCCTGAATTAAGCCCCCACAATTTCATTTGTCCCGTAAACTGAAGAGATATATCCCTCAGATACTTTTGGTAGAACGAGCGATAAATCAGGGTCACTTGAGATCCTGTATCAAACAGGGCAGGAGCGGCATGACCATTGACAGTGACTTTGACAACGGACCTGGAGCCCGCGATAGCGCCTCTGGTCTCTACTCGGCCCGCCTTCCTTCGGTGTCTTTGATTCTGAATAGAGAAGACAGCACTGTGTCCCAATCCCTCACTGTCCTCCGTACACTGTCTGGCAGTATGGCCCGTCTGACCACATTTATAACAGGTTCTAGCATCCTTCCTCCGTTGAGTGGCAGTGGGTGGAGTGGCGGACGGTCTAAGTTCTGACCACTCTGCTGGTTTGTCCTTGTTTGAATTAGGAACAACATCTTCTTTAGAGATGCTTTTCGCTTTCTTAGGGGTACTAAAACTAATGTCAGCTTCTTGTTTCTTCACTAACTTCATTAAGTCAGGAAATGGAAGGACTCTATCAGATAGTAAGACCTTGAGTACTTGAGCAAGAGGATGATGAGGTTGTAACCCTCTCACCAACTGACTGGTTCTCATAGCGTCTCCCTCTGAAGTAGATATAGCTGCGTGGTACACCAGACGTGAAAGAAGTAGCTGTAAACGGTTAATAAAAGTAGAGACATTTTCCCCTTCTTTTTGACGAACCATTCGGTAATCAGCAACCATCTGGGCAAGGTCATAGTATGGCTCAAAGTGATCAGACAGTACTTGTATATAGTCCAATGCACTCACTCCTTCATGAGAGTCTCTGTACAAGCGGATCAATTCTGCAGCAGGAGACCGCAAACTTTCACTGATACGCTGCCGCTTGCCTCCTTCAGAGCAAGACCATTCCTTCAGGCATTGGAGAGTATGTTCTTTCCATATCTCAAAGTTTTCCTCCCCTTGTGGTACTGGGACATTACCAGAGAATACTTTTAGTTTCTTGTAGTGAGTGGCCTGCAGGCCCTGAGCTAACATTTCAGTCAGCCTGGCTAAAGTGCTAATAGCACTGTCACTAGAGGAACTGCTAGCGACGGCCATACTGGGGGGGTAACTGGCTGAGCGGGGTTCTTCCTTTACCTGAACCAGGGGAGGAACAGGAGGTCGGTAATCCCATGTAGTAGCTAGTGGGAGGTTCCCCTCTGAGCTATATCGCTTCTCCATATCAATGACTATTCCCACTTCTAAATCTCAGCAGTGCCTCCAAATGTAGCCCTATTTGGGGGGGGGGGGTATGAGTATTATCCCTCCCGCAACAGACTCTGGCGCTGACCTGTGTGTATAATGGGACCTGAAGCCTTCGCTGAAGGGAAGAGTGGGAACATATATGAAATATATCAGTGCCTCCACCCAGGATAGAGCCTCTGTATTACAGGGAGAATCTCTTCCTGGGACTTACCCATGAAGTACAGTTAGTAGCCTTAACAAGGATCACTGTACTAATCTCACAGTCTGAAGAATACATACAGATACCACATAAGGTTATAACAGTAGCTTTATAAGAATCAACAGGGTAATAATACATACATAAAATATACTCAGGACACAGCAATACTACAACAACCAGCAAGTCCTCAACCGTCTTAGGTTATATACCCGGGTATATATATAGATATATAGCAAGAGTCCAGTGCACAATACCTCCAGGCAACAGAAGAGATGCAGGGGCCCCTGTGGATGACTGTGGATCCTCGGATTCTTCCAGGAGATGACAGACAGCCGATCAGGAGATGATGATGATGATGGTGAGATTCTTCACAGGCAGCAAACAGGGCGACGGTGACGGTAGTAGATGCAGGCCTGACTACCCTAACACTGAGTCCTTAACCTGCCAGCTAAACTACTAGTGCCACCGGGCCTCTAACTAGCTAGTTGGCCTTCGGAAGCCTAACCTATCACTGCCCTGAACTATATATATATTGATCCCTAACTACGGTTACTAGCTAGGTCCTGTGAGTATATAGGGGGTAACCCATACCTAACTATATACTGTGAAGTAAAGAGGAACAAGTGGCTCTTAGAATCCCCCAGACATAACATGTCTGTCTCAGCAGCTCTGCTCACATCTCTCCCCCCAGCAGCTCTGCCTCACATGTGTCTGACTCACTGTATTTACAAAACAAAACTTGCACTGAATGCCTGGGGTCTCTGAAGCCAAACTGCAGGGGCAAAGAAGCCAGATACATTATATACTAGTAGAAATGGCAGTTCCCTACACTACTATGAGCAGGCAGGTTGGAATGCTGCTGCTGACGATGATGAGTCTACAAGAGACTGAGAGATATTACAGAGAGACTAATGCTGAGATTCCTGTGAAAAGCATGCAGGCGGGATTATTCTATTGATGCCACATGCTAGGAGTTAAGGCTGAGAAGCCTCCACTGGTGACTCACACATGCCATGTGTGAGTGTTGGACTACAGAAGCACATCAAGGACATGTTTGGTAAAGTAACTATTTCACCTTTATCCCTTTTATTTTATTGCACTGTATCTTGTAACTAGTAACTGTTAATGCTTGCATATATCTGCATATCTGTTCTGAACTGTATGTGTTAGATGTTAATACCGACCCATTTAGGGGTTAATAAATATATAAAATTTAGAAAGCTTGTCTTGTATTTATCTGTGAACCCAACCTTCACTGGCGGTGAGTGTGTTTTTTATATGAAAGAGGACTCAGGGGTGGCCAAAACGGTGTTGGCGCACTGAGGATCTTTCACAACCAGGCACTATAATATTGCAGGTCATGGTCAGAAAGGAGAAACCTCATGCACCTGTATCACCAGGGGGTGGATCTGGAAGACTCCCTCCCCAGGAAGCAGGAAGCCTATATTGTCTTCTAAAAGCTTGTTGTCAGATTCTGCAGAAAACTTTTAGAAATCTTAGGATTCTATGTCTGAATGACTTAAAGAGAACATGTCACTAGAACCCTTGGACACCTGAATCAAATAATATTTTCCTCTTGTGAATCAGTGCCTCTGTTGCCAAAATATGCAGTTTTTGTCAATAGGAAAATGAGCTCTTTGGAGCAACAAGGGCATCACAGTTTACCTCTATGGAATATTGACAATGCCCTCATTGCTCCAAAGAGATCATTTGGATATTGATAAAAACAGTGATATCTTGGCAACGGAGGCACCTTTTCACAAGGGTATTTACTATGATGGCTTCTGGTGATAGACTTCCTTTCCAGTTATGCTACTTTTTTATTTAACCTGTTAGGAATCTCAGTGTGCAGCACTGCTTGCTGCTGTTGCCTTAAGGTTGCCATGCCAATATATGAAGCTTTCTGCAGTTATCAGGGCTCTGTTACGCTGAAATAATCACCAGTTGTGGAGGGATATTTAAAGTCAGTTCTCAACTTTCCATGTGCCTGCTAATTAGTTAATTTTATTAGTTAGGCACTAGAGCTCTGTTCATACCTGTTTGTTTGCTGGTATACTGACCTTGGCTTGTTTACTGGATATTCCCTTGACTTCTTATTTTAGCATTGACTCTGAACTCTCAGGTTGACCTGGGCCTGGATACGTTTACTCTTTTGATTCCACTCTTCTAGTTTGACCCGCATTGTGAGTATTGCTGTGGATTCTGGTTTTGGTTTAATATCTATTTCTTACACTAAGCTTCTGGGGCGATAACCTGTGTCTCAGATCCTGCAAAGATCATCTGGCCTTGAGGTGGGCTCTGGTGAAGCCATCTGACACTCTATCTCCCATTGCTGTGTAGAATTTAGCTAGCTTGTTTTACTGCTCTCTGGTATCAGCCAGTTTCTGCATTTTTGGAAATTGCTTCAGTGGCAATTCCTTAACAGAATAGCAGGCCAAAAAGGTAATTTTGCTCATTATGGAACAAATGCAAAACCTTGTAGACCAGATGAAGGGTTTGCGACATCAAGTCTAACTTGCATCCACTGTCTCTATGGAACTTAAAATAAATCTTCCAGGCAGATTTTCTGGTGATTGGAAAACCTTTACCAACTTCTGAGAAAGTTACAAATTATATTTTCATCTGTGACCCCACTCTTCAGGAAATGAACAGCAATGGGTTGACATAATCATTTCTCTCCTGCAAGGAAACCATCAAGCATTAGCCTTTTCATTAAAACCTCATGCCCCTGAATTTTTTTCTGGAGATTGCTTTTAGATTGCTGAACCTGACATTCCAACTGTGGCTGAATCCAATCAGATTTCCCTCTGTCAAGGCTGCCGTCCTGCTAAGGATTACTGTTCTTAATTCAGAAGATGGTCAGTTCTCAATGGAATCATCCAGCACTTTGTGTTAATTTCATCAAGGTTTATCAGAAGCTATTAAAGACTTGTTGGTCAATTATCCGCTACCCTCATCTTTGGACAAAGATGGACGTTTTCACATGGATGTGTCCAATGTGCTAACCAAACACATATATGTAACCAAGTTGCTTACAAAATTATATGGTAAACACGATGTGTGTCATATTACTGAAGCCATATTAAGCCCTGTTTTACTAGCCCATGGATATATTACAAAGGAATGTGTGATGATTCTGCTTAAATATGGCTATAACTCAAAGCTGCATTTAAATCTCTGGGTAGCGTATTTCCCTCTTAGTTCCATTGATTCATAAGGTGCGCAGCCATAATCCTAGGTGTATATTGGCAGTAGTGGCAACACTGGAACAATAGGGCTCCATTGTACTCCTATACAGCCCTGAGTGATCAAAGAAACAATAGTGCATTGTTCAAGCCTGGGCTGTTGATCAGACCTACCTGATAACATTGTATCAATTCACTTGGTCTCAGTTCTTTACAAAGGATCTGGACTTGATTGCATTAACTCATCAGACTTACTGTTGCCGGTGACCTCATTCTGGGGGGTGGCATAAAGGGTATAAAAGATGAGGTAAGAGGTCTGTGGGAGGAGATTATGCTATGGAGATGATGCTATGGAGATTATGCTATGGAGATGATGCTATGGAGATTATGCTATGCAGATGATGCTATGGGGATTATGCTATGGAGTTGAGACAGACCATCACAGACTACAGGATATTACAGACTTTGACTGAGATGCTACTATGAGCAGGCAGGTTGGAATGCTGTTGCTGACGATGATGAGCCTACAAGAGACTGAGAGATATTACAGAGAGACTAATGCTGAGATTCCTGTGAAAAGCATGCAGGCAGGATTATTCTATTGATGCCACATGCTAGGAGTTAAGGCTGAGAAGCCTCCACTGGTGACTCACACATGCCATGTGTGAGTGTTGGACTATAGAACCACATCAAGGACATGTGTGGTAAAGTAATTATTTCACCTTTATCCCTTTTATTTTATTTGTACTGTATCTTGTAACTAGTAACTGTTAATGCTTGCATATATCTGCATATCTGTTCTGAACTGTATGTGTTATATGTTAATACCGACCCATTTAGGGGTTAATAAATATATAAAATTTAGAAAGCTTGTCTTGTATTTATCTTGTGAACCCAACATTCACTGGCGGTGAATGTGGTTTTTATATGAAAGAGGACTCAGGTGTGGCCAAAACGGTGTTGGCGCACTGAGGATCTTTCACATTGGTGGCAGCGTAGTGGGATCTTAGGATAAACGGTGTGTGTTGGTGACCTTTATCACTCACATGCTGGGGATTGTGGTAATCCTATGAGACAAGCTCGGTATTAAAGCAAGCATTAAGATACAGTGAAAGTTTGATACAGTGCTGTTCCCCCCCCCCCTTACTCTTTGTATTCTATCCTATCTTTTATTTGGCAAATACCAGTGGATGGCTAGTGGGCTCAGAAGCAGAGCCCCAGAACTGCAGAACCAGGCTTTTGGAGATCCTGAGCGTATGGCTGAAATGGAGGCAGCCACAGCTATGCAGAGTCCTGATTTTGGGGCTAGGCCAGGAAGTGCAGCAAGCAGCCCGGTCCCAAGGATTACTTCACCAGGAGAGACCATTAACCCCAGCCTTGTGGGGGGAACAGTTTCATACTGGCAAATGGCCCTACAGCAAGTAGGCACCAGTGACCCTAACACATACCTGCAGGTGTTGGGCCGTTTTCTGGAAGCTGTAGATCAAGAACAAGAACGGCAGGCTGCTGAGCGACAGGCAGAAAGAGAGAGGTGGTTTGCTGAGCGACAGGCAGAGAGAGAGAGAGGAAGGCGGCTGAGCGACAGGCAGAGAGAGAGAGGAAGGATGCTGAACGAGAACGGCAGGCTGCTGAGCGACAGGCCGAGAGGGAGTATCAGCTTGAGCTGAAGAGGCGGGAAATCTCCCAGCGGGCACAAACCGCCCCCGCGCAAACTCCAACAACCCTGCAGAGACCCTCAAGTTGGAAGGAGAAGCCAGGCCGGAGTTCACCACAGCCTTCTGTCGTCAGGTCGGGTGAGACAAATTATGCCCCGGGTTTTCCCTCCCCTGTCCCAAGAACTCTGGGCGCCCGGGTGACCTTTCCCAAACCCCAAGGGGAGGTGCGGCGGGGCCATGCCTGTAACCAGACAGGACATTTCAAGGTGGAGTGCCCCAACCGCCCTGAGAACTTCCCTGCTTCCCAAGCCACAGCAGATGGACCATCTGTGTATCTGGACGGGGGTGCAGAAAAAGGAATGCGGACTGTGGGACTATTGACTGATTTGCCGACTAATGTACTGTTGGGAACTGATTTAGGACCTATGATGTCCCAATATGGGGTGGGGAGCACCACAATGTACTGTGATAAACTGTCTATGATTAATGCTGATAATGTGTCTGTCATATCTGCAGAGAGGGCCCGTAACCCCCCCTCTGAGATACTTCCCATGGCAGTCAATGTAAATGCTAATGAGTTGCCTTCAGCTGAGAGCAGGGAAGATGCAACTGAACTTCCTGCAACCCAGCTCAGCAAAAATGTTATTGATGCTTTGTTCCCTCCGGTGCTAGGAGCCAATGAGATATGATCGGTAGACACACCCACATCTGCGGTGGCGTCGCCCTCCCAGCTTGTTAATCTGTCTACTGCAGATCTCATTGAGGCCCGGTGTGAATTAACAATTGCTAATGAAGGTACTGTCAATGTAATTGCCAATGCTTGTTCTGAAAGTGTACAGGGTAGCTCTTCTGAGTCACTGGAAGCGACTTCTGCTATTTCGCCCAGTGTATCTGATGAGCACCCAACTGCTGACCATGTGCCAGGTAGTCAGGTAGGCTATGTGGATCTCATGGCCGATCCAGGTGAGGGACGGACTGCTGGTAGTGCGGTGTTAGCCCGCAGCCGGAGTGCTACAATGGTGGAGGGCGATCCGACCCTTGAACCGTTGCCTACACCACTTGGAGTCGGTGCTGAGACCGCCATGACTAGCCTCACTCCCATGAAGCCGGAGGAGTCCGGCCGGTATGAGACTTACACGTCTCTTCTGTCCCGTTCTATTCCAGGAGTGCCCATGGCCCAAGTGCAGATGGCATGGGGTACTGGAGGTGTGAGCCAAGAAGAGGGTATGTCAAATGTATTACCTGTCAATGTATTGTGGGGGGATGGTTTGGGGAAGCATGATCTCAGTCATTTGCCCAAGGTATCACCATCACCCACCCAAGTACAGGAGGAACAGGATGTAGGTTTGGAAGCAAAGGGGGAGGTGCCGAATCCCCTAGAACTCTCCCAACTAGCGGCTAGTGTGGGGAAGACCCTGAGAGAGCAGGCCAAGGGTAGCCAGGAGAGCAGAGATTGCCGGGAGGGGATCTCTGGAATGGTTTCCCAAGGGCCTGAGGTCATGAGTGTAAAGCTACGGGATGCCCACACTCAGAAAGCGGACCCAGAACAGGCAGGAGGTAGCCAAGTGTATGTGGCTCAGAGCCTGGGCCTTAGAAGCGTCCCTGGTCAGACTAGAGAGCCAGAAGGGTCCGGCAGCTATATAACATGCACCTCTCTTTTGTCTCACTCCAGCCAAGAGTTCAGAGATGCTGTCCAAGCTGACCCTAGTCTGGACATATTGAAGGCGCGTGGCGCTCAACCACCCTTAGAGTCTGACAAGGCCCGAGTTTGCTGGGACCCTGGGGGTTGTGAAGCCTTGGGGCCAGAGCCTGAGAAGCTGGAGGCGGAGGTGCTCTCAGAAGAGGGGCGTAGGCCCCTACTTCCTACAAGCCCCATCTAAAGGGGGAGGTGTGATGATTCTGCTTAAATATGGCTATAACTCAAAGCTGCATTTAAATCTCTGGGTAGCATATTTCCCTCTAGGTGTATATTGGCATTAGTGGCAACACTGGAACAATAGGGCTCCATTGTACTCCTATACAGCCCTGAGTGATCAAAGAAACAATAGTGCATTGTTCAAGCCTGGGCTGTTGATCAGACCTGCCTGATAACATTGTATCAATTCACTTGGTCTCAGTTCTTTACAAAGGATCTGGACTTGATTGCATTAACTCATCAGACTTACTGTTGCCGGTGACCTCATTCTGGGGGGTGGCATAAAGGGTATAAAAGATGAGGTAAGAGGTCTGTGGGAGGAGATTATGCTATGGAGATGATGCTATGGAGATTATGCTATGGAGATGATGCTATGGGGATTATGCTATGGAGTTGAGACAGACCATCACAGACTACAGGATATTACAGACTTTGACTGAGATGCTACTATGAGCAGGCAGGTTGAAATGCTGCTGCTGACGATGATGAGCCTACAAGAGACTGAGAGATATTACAGAGAGACTAATGCTGAGATTCCTGTGAAAAGCATGCAGGCGGGATTATTCTATTGATGCCACATGCTAGGAGTTAAGGCTGAGAAGCCTCCACTGGTGACTCACACATGCCATGTGTGAGTGTTGGACTATAGAACCACATCAAGGACATGTGTGGTAAAGTAATTATTTCACCTTTATCCCTTTTATTTTATTTGTACTGTATCTTGTAACTAGTAACTGTTAATGCTTGCATATATCTGCATATCTGTTCTGAACTGTATGTGTTATATGTTAATACCGACCCATTTAGGGGTTAATAAATATATAAAATTTAGAAAGCTTGTCTTGTATTTATCTTGTGAACCCAACAAACCACTGAATGTGGTTTTTATATGAAAGAGGACTCAGGTGTGGCCAAAACGGTGTTGGCGCACTGAGGATCTTTCACAGAATGATTCAAGGGCTATACCATTCTACTGTGTTGAGAACCATTTTATAGGTATGGCAAGGGTAACCATATTGATATCTATCACTCAAAGACAAAAATGAGAAAAATTACATTTTGAAACATGATTTTATACACCATATGGTCAGAATTTGTAACTAAAACACAACAGTAGAGTTTACAGTTCGAGTTATTGCTAAACATTTTGGTCTGATACAGTATATTTCACAATAACATGCCTTGAACAGTGAAAACATGATGAATGGTAATTTAATTTAAAATGTTAATAGTAATGTGTAATATAAATATCACTGCGATCTATTTGTTACATAAAGTAAGCAACCAATCATTGTATATTAGAAGACGTAAATGTATCAAAGCCTCTTGTGCCTAGTTCACAAGAGATATAGCAGAGGCTTTTATTACCATTAAAAATGCTTAATGTTCCTCGTATGTTCTATGGTGGATATTCTCTGATATCTATTGATTAGTCAGTTATACCTTAATTATATTTATACATCAACTATAAAAAATAACTGCATATTGTTACTACTGTGTGCTTAGAATTCCTATACTTTTCCAGCAGGCCCAACAACCAAAACTTAATTTAGTTAGATATGTCCTTTTTCCTCTCTTTTCACATCATTTGCTCTATAAGTCTATTCACATTGTGTATTGTGACTGTGAAGGTTGACCATGTTTATTATCTCAAAGACCAGACTTCATAACTTAAACTATGACTTTTTGTACCTGATTTTAACTATTTAGTGACAGCTGCAGAACACTGCACATAACTCAATGTATTCATTTGATTTGTACCGCAGCTGTAGAACAATAGTTAAAATCAATTAATAGCCCTTAGTAAAAACTAGATTGAGGCTAAGGCCCCACATTGCAGAAATGCAGAGTTTTTGGCTGCTGTGGAAACGCGGCAGGAAAAAATGCTGTGTTTTACAGTATTAGCAAATTGAATGAGATTCTGGCTAATCCCATCCACACATTGCAGAAAAAAAAAATGCTGGGAAAACTGGGTTTTTGAAAAATGCAGCATTTCAGTTTGGAAATGTGGAAATGCTTGTGTTTTCCCTACAGAATTAACCCCTTATGAACACAGCTTAAAAGTATCTTAAAAGGGTTGTCCAGGCAAAAATTTTATATTTTAAATAGGCCGGGGAGGTGAAAAAAAAAAATCATACCTTTCCTGGTACTCCTGCCGGTCCATTGTTATCTTCCGGCAGAAGTCCCCGCTGCACATGAATGCTAAGGCCAATCAGTGGCTTCAGCGGAAGAGATCCGGGACGTCACAGCTGGTGAGAAGTTTTACTTCAAGAAGACAGTCCAGCAGAATCATCCGACTGCACTGGGAGGACACCTGAGCACCAGGAACAGGTGAGTATGATTTTTTTTTTTTTATTTCTTTCACCTCCCCTGGCCTATTTTAAAAATATATTTTTACCTGGACAACCTCTTTAACCCCTTCCCGCCGGAGGAATTTTTCAATTTTCGTTTTTGACTCCCACTCTTCCAAACCCCATAACTTTTTTATTTTTTCACTCTCAGAGCCATATGAGGTCTTAATGTTTGCAGGACAAATTTTTCTTTATGATGCTACCATTAGTTATTCTGTACAATGTACTGGGAATCTGGAAAAAAATTCAGAATAGGGTGGATTTGAAGAAAAAGTGCATTTGTGTGACTTTCTTATGGGCTTTGTTTTTACAGCTTTCACTGTGCAGCCAAAACGACATGTCACCTGTATTCTATGTTTCGGTACAATTCTGGGATACCAAATTTATATGGTTTTATTTATATGTTAACCCCTTAACAAAAATCCAAAACTGTGCAAAAAAAATTTTTTTCTAAAAGTTGCCATATTCTGACACCCGTAACTTTTTTATACTTCCGTGTACTAGGATGCATAGGGCGTCTTTACAGGTGTACTTTTTAGATACACTATTTTGAGGAATTGCTATTGCTTTGATCACTTTTTATTCAAATTTTTATCAGAGGCAAAACAGTGAAAAAATGGCGGTTTGGCACTTTTGCTTTTTTTTTTCCCACTACAGCGTTTACCGCATGGGAAAAATATTTTTATAGATTTGTAGACCTGGCGTTTTCGGACACTGGAATACCTAATGTGTATATGTTTCACAGTATTTAAGTACTTTTATATGTGTTCTAGGGAAAGGGGGGTGATTTGAACTTTTAATATTTTTTTATATATATATATTTTTTTTACTTTCTTTAAAATTTTTTTTTTTTTTTTTTGCATTTATTAGACCCTCTAGGGGTCTTAAATCCCAGGGGGTCTGATCACTAATGCAATGCATTACAATGCTAATGCATTGCAATGCATTGCAAAAAAACAGCATTTCTATTGCAGGCTACATAGCGTAGCCTGCAATAGAAATTAATGAAAAACAGGCCTGGGAGCCTTTGCGATCCCTGTCAAAATAGCGGCGCCCACGCGCCACCTGCAAAATTGCGTCTTGATCAGCTTTGACCAAGGCACCAGAGGTGTTAATGCCCGCAATCAATGCGGGCACCGATTGTGGGTATTAGCGCCAGGTCTCTGCTGTATAAAACAGCAGAGACCTGGCAGCTATGGCAGCCGCACGACTTCCGAGCAGCCACCATCTTTAAACACCCGACATCCGCCGTACTATTACGGCGGATGTCGGGAATTGGTTAAGGACTAGGCCTCATTTTTCAAAACTGACATGTGTCACTTTATATAGCAATAACTTTGAGATGCCATTACTTACACAAGTGATTTTTAGAGGTTTTCAATACTGCTCCCCTTAAATGATTCAAAACAATATTTTGGAAGTTTGTTAACCCTTTAGGTATTTCACGAGAATGAAAACAATATGGACATTTCAATTTTTTTTTCAATAATACATTCATTTAGCCCTAAAATTAACACATTCACAAGGAATTAAAGGAGAAAATGCATCTCACAGTTTGTTATGCAATTTCTTCTGAGCACGGAAATACCCCACATGTGCATGTAAACTTATGTTTGGGCACATGGCAGCAAACGAAAGGGAAGGAGCAACAATGGGTGTTTGTAAAGCAGATTTTTCTGGAATAGTTTTCAGGTGCCATGTCTCATTTGAAGAGCCCCTAGAATACCAATACAATGGAAACCCTCCAAAAGTGATCCCATTTTGGAAACTACACCCATCAAGGAATTTATCAAGTGGTATACTGAGCATTTTGACCCCACAGCTGTTTCACAGATTTTAGTAACATTGGGATGTATAAATGAAAAATTACTAAAACGTCACTTTATCCCCAAAGTTTTCATTTTTTACAAGGGGATAAAGGAGAAAAAACATCCAACAATTTGTTAAACAATTGCTCTTAAACATGACAATACCTCATATGTGGCTGTAATCTGCTGTATGGGTACATGGCGGGGCTTGGGATGGAAAGAACGCTATTTGGCTTTTGGACGGCAGATTTTGCTGGAATAGTTTTCAGGTGCCATTTCGCATTTGTAGATCCACTAGATTACCAATGCAATGGAAAACCCCCAGGAGTGACCCTGTTTTGGAAACTACACCATCAAAGAACATATCAAGGGTTTGGGTCAGCATTTTCACCCCACAGCTGTTTCACAGATTTTATTAACATTGGAACATGAAAATGAAAACTTACTTTTTTCTAATAAACCGTCAATTTAGCCCCAAATTTTTCATTTTCACAAAAGGATAAAGGAGAAAAAGCTCCCCAAAGTTCATTACACAATTTCTCCTGAACATGGCAATATACATATGTGGTTGTCAACTGCTGTATAGGTACATGGTGGAGCTCAGAATAGAAAGAGCGCTATTTGGCTTTTGGTGGGCAGATTTTGCTGGAATAGTTTTTGGGTGCCATGTCATATTTGCAGAGCCCCTAAAGTACCAGTTCAATGGAAACCCCCATAAGGGATCCCATTTTGGAAACTACACCCCTCATAAAATTTATCAAGAGGTATAGTGAGCATTTTGACTTCAGAGCTGTTTCACAGATTTTATTAGCATTGGGACATAAAAAAATGAACAATTATTTTTTTTCCAATAAACTGTCCATTTAGCCCAAATTTTTTCATTTTTATAAGGGGTTAAAGGGGTATTCCCATGAACATAATCATATCTATATTTGTAGATAGTTAAAAGTTAAACATTTTTGCAAATATAAGAAGTTAAAAATTCTGCAGAGCTTTAAAGATCTTCTCTAACTATCTTAGTACTGACAGTCTGTTGTCTTGATCGGCTGCCAATGCAGCTGGGTTATCAGGCAGGGACACTACATGTATCAGAAGATATCCCAACCACGGTAAGGAAACCATGGCTGATTTTCTGACCTTAGCAAATTCCTGCATTCATGGTCGTATCCATTGGCAACCGATCAAGACAACAGACTGTGACTGAGAAAATCTTTAAAACTCTGCAAAATGTTTAATTACTTATACTTGCAAAAATGTTTAACTTTTAATTATCTACAAATTTAAAAATGGTTATGTTCATGGGAATACCCCTTTAAAGAAGAAAAAACACACTACAGTTTGTTACCTAATTTCCCCCTAAACTGCTGTATGGGTACATGGTGGGGCTCAGAATGGAAAGAGTGCTAATTGGCTTTTGAAAGGCAGATTTTGCTAGTATACAGTGGGGAAAAAAAGTATTTAGTCAGCCACCAATTGTGTAAGTTCTCCCACTTAAAAAGATGAGAGAGGCCTGTAATTGTCATCATAAGTAGACCTCAACTATGAGAGACAAAATGAGAAAACATATCTAGAAAATCACATTGTCTGATTTTTTAAGAATTTCTTTGCAAATTATGGTGGAAAATAAGTATTTGGTCATCTACAAATAAGCAAGATTTCTGGCTCTCACAGACCTGTAACTTCTTCTTTAAGAGGCTCCTCTGTCCTCCACTCATTACCTGTAGTAATGGCATCTGTTTGAAATTGTTATCAGTATAAAAGACACCTTTCCACAAACCTCAAACAGTCACACTCCAAACTCCACTATGGTGAAGACCAAAGAGCTGTGGAAGGACACCAGAAACAAAATTGTAGACCTGCACCAGGCTGGGAAGACTGACTCTGCAATAGGCAAGCAGCTTGGTGTGAAGAAATCAACTGTGGAAGCAATAATTAGAAAATGGAAGACATACAAGTCCAATGATAATCTCCCTCGATCAGGGGCTCCACGCAAGATCTCACCCCATGGGATCAAAATGATCATAAGAACAGTGAGCAAAAATCCCAGAACCACATGGGGGGACCTAGTGAATGACCTGCAGAAAGCTGGGACTAACATAACAAAGGCTACCATTAGTAACACACTACACCGCCAGGGACTCAGATCCTGCAGTGCCAGACGTGTCCCCCTGCTTAAGCCAGTACATATCTGGGCCCGTCTGAAGTTTGCTAGAGAGCATTTGGATGTTCCAGAAGAGTATTGGGAGAATGTCATATGGTCAGATGAAACCAAAGTAGAACTGTTTGGTAGAAACACAACTCGTCGTGTTTGGAGGAGAGTGAATGCTGAGTTGCATCCAAAGAACACCATACCTACTGTGAAGAATGGGGGTGGAAACATCGTGCTTTGGGGATGTTTCTCGGCAAAGTGACCAGGACGACTGATCCGTGTACATGAAAGAATGAATGGGGCCATGTATCATTAGATTTTCAGTGGAAACCTCCTTCCATCATCAAGGGCATTGAAGATGAAACGTGGCTGGGTCTTTCAGCATGACAATGATCCCAAGCACACCGCCAGGGCAACGAAGGAGTGGCTTTGTAAGAAGCATTTCAAGGTCCTGGAGTGGCCTTGGGTTTTTTTTTTTTGTCTTCACATTGTACAAGCTATATATTTTTTTTATTTTTCTGGTGATTTAACCACATGAGGGCTGTTTTTTTGCGGGATGACATGCATTCTGTAATAACACCATTTTTTGGTGCCTATAACTTATTGATTAAATATTATTAACTCTTTTTTTGGCATTGCGTTTTACCTTTTAAATTTTCTGCCATACAGCATAGAGCATAAGTAGCATGTTACGGTTATAATTTATATTTATATATTTTTTTATGCGTTACTAATTTTACAGAACAAAAACACATTTGAAGACCCATTTTATTTTTCCATCTTCTGAGATGTGTAACATTTTTATTTTCCAGTGCTTTTTATTGGTACTGTTTTGGGGTATATATGACTTTTTTTGATCACTTTTTATAGCATATTTTTTAAGGTGAGATGGCAAAAAGTGATTACTTCCGGTATTTTTCTTCCGTTTTTTTTTCCCGTCGTTATCCGTGTAGGTTAGATAATGTTTCAGTTTTATTGTATGGGATGTTACAGATGTGGCAATACCAAATATGCATTGTTTTTATTCATTTTTTTTAAATAATTAATTTTATATAGGAAAGGGGTATTTTGGGTGCATTATTCATTTATTTATTTATTGTTTTACAGAATATTTATTTTTTTACACTTTTTAAATTTTTTTTTGATGTCCCGCTGGGCAACCTGAACCAGCGATGCTCTGTATGTAAGTGTACTGCAGTGTATAGAGGAAATCAGTCTATGCAGATGCACAGGCTGACTTCCTCTATACACCGAATATACATATCAGCACCCCCCCCATCTCTCCACTTGGGGGGGTGAAGGGGTCTTTACATTAGCAGGAGCCCTTAAATGCCGCGGCATCTAAGGGGTCAAAACACCTGATCGGAGCTGAGCTCCAACGGGGGAAAATAGAGCAGGTGTTACAGCTAACATCCGCTCCCGATGTTGCCCGCTCAAATAGTGAGGGGAAACAGGGACGTACTATTACATCCATTTGCGTTAAGGTCCAGGTGGCCAAGATGTAATAGTATGTGCGTGGTCGCTATGGGGTTAATAAAGGAAGAAAACCCACAGAGAAAAAACACAGAAAAAACACTGCAAAAGCATTTGTGTTTTTCACTGACTTTCAGCTACGTTTAGAACATTTACCTCTCCACCCTACATAAGTCTATAGGAAAAATGCAGAGTTTCCACGTTTTTGAAAACACAGCATTTCCACAGCATTTTTTTTTTCAGAATGTGTGTATTTCATTCACTTTGCTGCTACTATAAAATGTACTGTTTCTTCAACAGCTAAAAATAGTACATTTCCACAATGTGGAGCCTTAGTGTAACTGTGTTCAATCTTATAGGGTAGCTACCTTGAAAAAGTTGGTGCTGGAGCCTCAGTTTTTCTTTTATCGTGGAGAACTAATTTGCATACCTTTCACAAGACTCTGTCATGACAGAACTGTTTCTCCAAGTTCTTCGCATATGGTAGCACATATTTTGATATATTGTACATGCATTGTATTGCTTGACTTGCAAATATTGTATGGATAAATGGTACTTGATATTTACCTTGTAATTGACAGAATTGTTTTGAATGTCAGGAGAATGCCACATGGAACACTTGCATAGAAAATTTGTACAATAAAATGTATTTTAATGAAAATGTTATGACTTTTTTCAAGTGCATTTGTTTTCAGTCTCATGTTGTTTAAGTGGAATGCGATCTACAATCTTTATGTTTTTAAATGAGGAAGTGGTGACCAATTTACCATGTTTTCTGGCAGGAGAGAAGCACTGGGTGTTCAACTACATTCATTAGAGCTACCTGTTGTGTGCTCCTCACAGTGAGAATAAATCAGGACATTTCTGAGTGCCTGGATCAGTGAAATGATGTTTTGCAGTGGTGATGTTGTAATAACTATTTTCATGCTGAAAAAAATAATCGTGCTGTCATATCTAGCAAATAAGGAGAATGTACTCATAAAGTGATAAAAACAATACAGTGCATGATCATATTAATCAACAAATGGTTAATTATTCAGCATTGGTTTTAGTCATATATATTGCAAAACATTAAAATTTGCACACATAGATTAATAATAAAAATGTCTAATTATATTATAGCATTATATTTCTAGCACAATGAAAATAAAGGATTGGCTTGCTTTAATTAATTAATTAATTAATTACTTGTATTGCTTAAGGCTAATGCCCAACGTAGAGAAACGCAGCAAAAAAAAAAAAGTAGCATTTTCCATTGTGCTTTTGCTGAGTTTTTATCTGCAGATTTTCTTCCCTTATTAAACCTATAGGGAGAACACCAGCATTTCCGCAGGCATAATTGACATGCTGCGATTTTCAAGAACAAGAGCGTTTTTGAAAATGCAGCTTTTCTACATCGGATTTTTTTCTGCAATGTGCAGATGGGATTAGCCACAATCTCATTCACTTTGCAGTTACTGTAAAACACAGTGTTTTTTGCTGCAGCGTTTCCGCAGTGGCAAAAGCGCTGCGTTTTCACAATAAGGGGCTTTAACTTTTGGCAGAAAAACTGCTTTTTTTGTTGCAGATTTTCCATTCCCTTTGCAGCCACTACTGGGTTTGGCTTGAAAAACCACAGCAAAATCTGCAACAAAAAAAGCTGCTTTTCCACAACGTGGGGCCTAAGCGTAAAGGGAGTCTGTCAGCACCAAAAATATTAGTAAAAAAGTCTTCAGTACCTTATAGTGCTCAGAGGTGGCATCACAATGCTATAGTTTGTTTGTAGAATGACTGTTTCATTTTGACGAAAATTAGCTTTTATTCCTATGCAAATAAGCTAAGAGTGCATTAGGGACATGTTCTGAGCATCACAGTAAGATCTTCCTCTTACTCAGTACCCATCCCAGCGACATAAGGAGCTCTCCCCTACCTCCTCCTGAACAAGAGGAAGGTCTTGCCATGATGCTCAGCCGCCCCAGAACACTCCTCTGATGCACTCTTAGATCATTTGCATAGGAATAAAAATCAGCTTTTCATCAAAATGAATCAATTCTCTGAGCACTAGAAGGTATTGGAGCTGGTTTTATAATGTTTTTGGTGCTGAGTCAGACACTCTTAAAAATCTTTTTTCTCATGTGCTTTACCTTACTTATTTTTTGACAGCAACCTTGACTAGGATGCTACAGTGAGAAACAGTCCAGATATCTGTTTTACAGGAGTCACAAAGATATAAAAATCTTACCTATAAAACAAGTCCTTTACCACTGTAGGAAAGTGATGTGGTCATGCTCTGTGACAAGATGACTGATGAAAAGTCTCATTATAGGTAGAGGAATTTACCTATTATGAGGTCTTAGTTGCCATTGTTAAAAAAAAGATTTCAAAGATTTCTTTTAAAAGAGACTTGAATATTTAAAAATGCGCTAGAAATGTCTATTAAAAATCCATTGATACATTACTTTAAAAAAAAGTTATTCTCATCTGCTTAATTCCAGAAATAATTATTGCAGATATGTGGATTAGGAAAGATTCTGCACAGATTTTCTTTCTATAGTGTAAGGATGAGACTTTTTAAAATCTCATCTATTTTGCTATTGCTCACAAAATTCATATGAAACCTGCAGGTTTGTGGCAGATTTTGCTCTGAATTTGTCATGGATTTCACCCTTTATACCCTTTGGAAAGTGAGTTTTATATTCTTTCTACTTTTTCCACTTTCTACTTCTATTCTTGGTATACTTTCTATGACAACAAAATTGATAGATCAATGGGCAACTATCTGGTTGCAGACACGCTAGGGCAAATTTATCATTCCCTCTATGCCAAAAAACTGGTGTAGAGGGATGACATTGAGACACACATTTGGCGCAAGGCCCTTTCTAGCGCCAAACATGCACCTCAAGCCCACCATATTGTGCAAAGGAGAGCGGTGAGGGAACCAGAGCGGGAGGTATCTGCGCCTTGGCCCGAGAGATCTATTAAAATGGAAATCTACCTAAATCTAACTGGTGTAGATTTATATTCTGGTGTAGGGACAGCAGATAGATTTATGAAGAGGAGGCAGCCTATATATAAATCTCCCTTTCCCTGCACTAGTCAGACCTTTTATTAAGACTGGTGTATGAAATGCCAGTATTAATAAATTTGCCCCAGTTTGGTTTAAGACTCCAATTTCTCTTGCAACCAATTCAACACAGTATCATGACATGCTAACAAAAGCTCCAATTCATCTTCCCCTACTGGGTAAACACACTTAGACCCAAATACGATGATTAGCATATCTCTTTGTCACAAATCATGTTATTAGAAAAGCTGCTTAGCTTGTGATACTATGCATTTATCTGGACATATCCATCCAAGTGGATAAGTAAAGGAAGGACACAATATTTAGCCAATTATAGAAAATACAATATTACTATTAGCACCTAAGCTCTGAGTGTATAAGACCCTCTTCCCTAAAGAGCAAATCTCCCCTCCCAATCTCCAATGTTCTCTATATTGGGTAATCCTGCCTTTTCGACTGGCCTGTCTCCTGGCCCATTCAGGCAGTGCCGTGAGGCGGTAGACAGAGAGCTGTGCACTTTCGATCTGGTAGCCACTGGCTGTCCCACCAGAACCTACTCTCGAAATCGAACCTCCCCTTGCTGGGCCACTGGTGATTTCTCCAGCTCACTCACGTTGTCACTTCGTTGCCTGACTCCCCGGCTACAATAGACCACTCTCACAGTTTGAAAAGGACTGTTCCGGGTCTGGCCCGGTAAGGCACTTCCTCTCTGAATTTTACTTGCTGCTGGTCTCCCCTTCTCCAGGCCACAGGCCTGCCTACTTACCTAAGTGGGAGGCTGACTTGAACATGGCCTTCTCCGAATCACAGTGCTGTAGGATCCTTGAATTTTCCCACAAGAGTTCAATAGCGAGTAAGTACTAGGAAGCGGGGTACAAACTCCTAACCAGATGGTACTATGTCCCAACCAAATTGCACAAATTCTTTCTGTCTGCCTCTTCAAGGTGTTGGCGCTGTGGCATGGAGGAGGGGACACTACTGCATCTTCTTGGAGTGTGCTGGGTTGAGAGACTTTTGGGAGGGGGTCCATTGGGTGAGTTGTGACTACTCCCTCCGTGCCTATCGCAAATCCTCCTTACGGTACATGGTTAATGCTGCCAGAGCCTGTATCCCTGTGCTCTGGAAGTCTCCCCACTCCGCCCTCCCTCCTTCATTGGATCCGTAAGGTGGAAGATATCCAGAGAATGGAGGATCTCACTGCGTCTCTTCAAGACATGCATGAGTCCTTCATTGAAGCCTGGACACCGTGGATTCTTTTCCAGGGTACTCAGGATTATAGAGACCTAGTGGGTTGAGAATCGCTCTATGGAATCCGTTCTCATGGAGTGGGTGCCTGGTCTGCTTGCTTACCCCTTTTCTCCTTCTTCCCACCCCCCCCATATCTTTTTTTTTTTCTCCTCCTCTCCCTTTCTCTCTTCTTTTCTTCTCTTTCTCTCAACTCCCTTTCTTATTGTTCAGTCGTGCCTTTACCACACTGAGGTGGTTACTATTGATATGCTGTACTACTCTGCATTTCTGCTGTACTCATTTGTTTGATCTGTTTACCGACCCCTTTCTGTTCGGGGCCCATTTTTTATATTTTTTTTTGTCTTATTTGATATAAATAAAGAATTTATAAAAAAAAGTTATTATTAGCAGCAGAGCACATACAACATTGTATAAAACATA
Source organism: Leptodactylus fallax (assembly GCA_947044405.1). Lineage (NCBI taxonomy): Eukaryota > Metazoa > Chordata > Amphibia > Anura > Leptodactylidae > Leptodactylus > Leptodactylus fallax. The sequence continues at coordinate 8,587,143 of CAMRHE010000010.1, read as the reverse complement.
TTTATTTATTTACATTAGCAACATTTTTCAAATACTCTGCCAATTCTTTCTGTATCTGACATTTTATTTCCATAGATATTATCTCCTTTGCGTTTTTTAATCCCCGCATTCCAAAAGCCATAACTGTTTTATTTTTCCATTTACAGAGCCATGTGAGAGCTTTACTTTTTGTGAGACAAATTGTACTTTGTAATGGTACCATTTAACATTCTGGACAATATACTGGGAAGCTGAAAAAGAATACAGAATGGAGTGAAATTAGAGAAAAAAAATCTGTGTGACCTACTAATGGGCTTTGTTTTTACAACATTCACTGTGCAGCTGAAATTACATGTTAATTGCATTCTGTAGGTCAGTACGATTATGGTGATACCAAATTAATATAGTTTTTGTTAAGTTTTAACACTTTAAAAAAATCCAAAACGTATTATTTCTTGGAGTTGCCATATTCTGACACTCATAAATTTTTATATTGTCTTTTTTGTGGGGCCATCTATAATTTTTATTTGTTCCATGGGGAATGTCTTATATTTTGATCGGCTTTTTATTTAAATTTTTATTGGTGTTGAAAAGGAAAAATATGTTTATATGTTTGTAGCTTAGGCTTTATCAGACGTGCAGAAGCATAATTTGTTTATTTTTTGTTTGTTTATTTTTATTTCAAACCTAGGGAAGGGGGTGATTTTAACTTTTTATTTTTTTATATTTTTAAAAACTGTTAACATTTTTTTTTTTACTTTTTTATTAGCCCTGCTGAGGGGGCTTGAAACTGCAATATTTTGAATACTTGTCCCATAGACTGCAATACAACTGTATTGTAATCTATAGGAGAAACACTATATAACTATTGAGGCAATAGACTAGTCTCAATAGCTTTATTCCTATGACAGGACTGGGAGCCTTCATAAGGCTCCCGGCTGTGATAGGAACAGGACAGCTTCTGCGATCTCGCCGCACAGGAGCTGTCCTGCAACGGTAAAGGTACAGAGGCAGTGGGGACTGGTATTGGGGGTCTCCAGAGTCACTCAGGGGGCTGTAGCATAAAGCAATGTCTGCAATCAGAGTGAACGATCAGAGTGCACATTAGCTCCATGGTCTCTGCTATGTAATACAGTGGAGATCTGGCATCTATGGCGGCTGCTCTGCTTCAGAGTGGCTACTATGTTTAAAAACCCAGCTTCCGCCATACAATTACTGCTAATGTCAGAAATGGGTTCAAAAACATCATTAAAGTATTTATTTTTGTCTAATAATAATATTCAACAGATTTCTCTACTAAGATAATTTGTCATAAGACCATGCCATATTTAGAAAAATTGCTTGTGACACACATATGCACTTTGTGATAGCTTGCCATAAAACCTTGTTGTGTTTGTTGAAGCTACTTAAAGTGGACCTTTCACGTCCTCTGGTACCCACTCTGAATTCAGTGCACAGTCAGCTTTGACGGTTCGTGCCCACGTGCAGGAGATATCGGTGCCGAAACTAATTCCTTCACCGTCAGAAGGGACCACCCTTCTGACAGTGGAGATATATTGGTGCTGAAACTAACGTCACCGATATCTCCTGCACCCGGGATCACATCGGGAAAGCTGACAGTGTTCTGAATTCATGCGTCTGCTTTCTAGCGGTTTGTAATACTGCGGGTGCCAGAGGACGTGAAAGTTCCTCTTTAACTTGTGATACACATATCTGGATATGTCCAGCCAGGAGCATAGGTAAGTGAGGACATATTTTTATTTGTAAACAACACTAGTGGCATGGATCTGCATATGGCAGGCACAGCTTTGTGTGTCTGCATCCTAGAATAGTATTGATACCAGTACAAGGCAACCCCCACCCCCCTTAAAACAGTTTAAAAAATTATACATGTCAGTTGCCACCTTACATCTATTATGCTTCATGTCATACTGTGTGTGCAGTGTTTATATTATTCCATTGTTTTATAAATCTATTCTTATGTGTTATTGCACTAGAGACCCATCCTGAAAATTGTTTCTCCAGCTGTGTACAATAAACTGTTTTTTCTATTTACTCATTTAACTTGCTGTGCTTATTTTACTCTAAATTACTCTTGATAGAAAAGTTAGAATTTAGTATTATTCACATTAGTAAGAAATATGGGTCTTTGTAATAAAATGAAGTCAATAAAAATTGTTAAAACCAATATAAAAGGCTATCACTCACTGTTTCCTGATCACAACTGAAAACAAGGGGAATAAGAATTGTACTGCACTACAAAACTAATGTAACGCAATGTATTTATTTTCTAATAGTAACCAGTATTAGATTTTCATGTATTCTTTTTTATTTAGATATTTTGGCCATGCATTTTTTCTGTAGAGAAGTTTATGAAAAAATTCAGAAAAATACCATACCTACAGAATTGCTTTAATTTGAAAAAGACACCAAAATGAAGGAAAATGCAAAAAAAAAAAAAAAATAAAATGACACACTGTCTGTTATTTGGACACTTTTACATGGTCAGTATTTGGTCAGTATCTTGTATTACAGTAGCACAGGATCAAATAATATACAGTGCCTTGCGAAAGTATTCAGCCCCCTTGAACTTTTTAACCTTTTGCCACATTTCAGGCTTCAAACATAAGGATATAAAATTTAAATTTTTTGGTGAAGAATCAACAAGTGGGACACAATCGTGAAGTGGAATGAAATTTATTGGATATTTTAAACTTTTGTAAAAAATAAAAAATTGAAAAGTGGGGCGTGCAATATTATTCGGCCCCCTTAAGTTAATACTTTGTAGCACCACCTTTTGCTGCGATTACAGCTGCAAGTCACTTGGGGTATGTCTCTATCAGTTTTGCACATCGAGATACTGAAATTCTTGCCCATTCTTCCTTGGAAAACAGCTCGAGCTCAGTGATGTTGGATGGAGAGCGTTTGTGAACAGCAGTTTTCAGCTCTTTCCACACATTCTTGATTGGATTCAGGTCTGGACTTTGACTTGGCCATTCTAACACCTGGATACGTTTATTTGTGAACCATTCCATTGTAGATTTTGCTTTATGTTTGGGATCATTGTCTTGTTGGAAGATAAATCTCCGTCCAAGTCTCAGGTCTTTTGCAGACTCCAACAGGTTTTCTTCCAGAATGGTCCTGTATTTGGCTCCATCCATCTTCCCATCAATTTTAACCATCTTCCCTGTCCCTGCTGAAGAAAAGCAGGCCCATTCCATGATGCTGTCACCACCATGTTTGACAATGGGTATGGTGTGTTCAGGGTGATGAGCTGTGTTGCTTTTACGCCAAGCATATCGTTTTGCATTGTGGCCAAAAAGTTCGATTTTGGTTTCATCTGACCAGAGCACCTTCTTCCACATGTTTGGTGTGTCTCCCAGGTGGCTTGTGGCAAACTTTAAACGAGACTTTTTATGGTTATCTTTGAGAAATGGCTTTCTTCTTGCCACTCTTCCATAAAGGCCAGATTTGTACAGTGTACGACTGATTGTTGTCCTATGGACAGACTCTCCCGTCTCTTGGCTGCATCTCTGATCAGTCTTCTCCTTGTTTAAGATGAAAGTTTAGAGGGACGGCCGGGTCTTGGTAGATTTGCAGTGGTCTGATACTCCTTCCATTTCAATATGATCGCTTGCACAGTGCTCCTTGGGATGTTTAAAGTTTGGGAAATCTTTTTGTATCCAAATCCGGCTTTAAACTTCTCCACAACTGTATCACGGACCTGCCTGGTGTGTTCCTTGGTCTTCATGATGCTCTCTGCGCTTTAAACAGAACCCTGAGACTATCACAGAGCAGGTGCATTTATACGGAGACTTGATTACACACAGGTGGATTATATTTATCATCATCAGTCATTTAGGACAACATTGGATCATTCAGAGATCCTCACTGAACTTCTGGAGTGAGTTTGCTGCACTGAAAGTAAAGGGACCGAATAATATTGCACGCCCCACTTTTCAGTTTTTTATTTTTATAAAAGTTTAAAATAACCAATAAATTTCGTTCCACTTCACAATTGTGTCCCACTTGTTGTTGATTCTTCACCAAAAAATTAAAATTTTATATCCTTATGTTTGAAGCCTGAAATGTGGCAAAAGGTTGAAAAGTTCAAGGGGGCCGAATACTTTCGCAAGGCACTGTATAAAACTTAACATTTACTAATATTCCTTAAAATAGTAATTATTTATAAACACAAATAGTCAGTGCCCTCGTACTCAGAACCAGTGCTCAAATATAAAAAGAACTGTCTTACCTGGATGGGACAAAATGGAGCTGGGAACCATAATGCATCATCACAAACATCTCAGGTTCAAGGGGTAAGTGATACATCCCTATCAAACCCTAACACCCCATACATAGCTCCTGTCCTGACAAGGACAGTCCCAATCTGATCCTCTGACTATCCCTGGTAAGATACGTCTATTCAAAGATCCCAATCCTGACGTGTTTCTTACTCCCCCATTAATAGAGAGTAGTCATCAGATGGGGTAGAGCTACCTTTCTGGGTGACAACATAAGGCTTGATTGTGAGCATGTCCCCCTTTTTTTAACTAAAGGAGAATGTTTCTCTTGTTTTATCTCTGTCAGCCCCAAGGTTGATGGATTTATGCTGACAACTTATGGTCTAACAAAGACCCTGAGAGCTGTCTTGGGAGAATACCTGTTACGATACTGGTACTCACGGCTGGAATCCAGTGGCCAGATGGAAGAAAGCCAGGCGCAGTTAGATGTTGTAGAGTAGTAGACCGGGGTATGGCTTGAGGTGTAGATCGTAAGGATAATACAGCGAGGAGTAGAAAGAGTCTGGACAAGTCAGTTCAGAAGAGTTGGCGACTGGAACAAGTCACAATACTCGAGCAATGGTTGAATTGCCTCATGGGTATAAATAGGCCCAAACAGGAAACAAGATGGCTTCAAATTGGCACACATTGGTCATCTTGGTTAAGGGCAAATCCTAGGATAACACAGCAGCCTCCAGTGGTGAGGAGTGGAAGTGCAACACAATAGTTCAGAGTGAGAGAAACAATGGCCACTGGTGGTAAATTAGAAAAATACACCAAGATTCAGACAATACCTGTTATGGCATACCTTGGATTTGCATGTAACAAAGTATTGGAATATATAGGTATTTCAATACATGATATCTTAAAAAGAATCATCAAGTTGGTGTTCTAATGAAACTTAAAAATATTTCAGATGACCTCTTGCTTTCCTCACGTTTGTTTTAATTAATTCTTTAAGGGCTTGGACTGTTTTGACCAAAAGTTCAATATTAGATCAGGCACAATGCCTTGTAGGTTGACATCATGCCGAGCACCATCATACCTTTAGATAGTCCAATAAATGTACCATTTCCTCATAAATCTATTTTTATAAATATGCAAATGATTCAAGTTCAAAGGAGAGTGCCAGAGTTTTTCAAACCTGAATACTGAACAAACACTTGTAATGTGCTTTTCTTACCAAGGAACTCAATGCGCAGGGAGCATTGCAGAGTAAAAGAGTTAGTGGCTGCCATACAGGTACTCATTCCCGACATGGGTCAGTTGTTTTACAAGAAGCCAGTTTACCTATCAGTACATTTTTGGCATGTGAGAGGAAACGGGAGTACCCGGAGGAAATTTAAGAAGAACAAACAAACTCCTTGATCACTGCAAGGCAACAGTGCTTACCACTTAGCCACTGAGGCTGTAGAATGCCTCATTGCACTTAAGCCTCATTTGCATATTTATAAACAAATAGAGTTTTCAAGGAAATGATGTATCTATCGGAAGTATAATGGTACTCAGCATAATCTTTTACAGTGTACTATGGTTGGTCTGATATGAAGTTTCCTGGTGAGTCTACCTTTTAGGCCAAAAGAAGACCTTTCCCTTAAGGGGGTAACTAAAAAAAAGTCACAAGAGCTGTCAGGCTATTTTAAATATTTTTAAGTTTCACTAGAACACCACTTTGATAATTTTTCTTTTAGTTATTGTATATTGAAATAACTAACTGTTAGGATTTCCAAAGATACAAAAGTGCTCAGCATTACATCCCCTACAATACATTGTGACTCATTAGATAATCTTCCATTAATGACCAAGCATTTTTGTGGGTAGGGTAGGGGGGAGGTAGGCATGAGGTAGGCAGAAAGAAGCTAAGAAGGTGGGGGGAAAAAGAATGTCTGGAGGGCGGGAGAGTAGTAAGAGGTGTTCCATAGGAGCCACACCTTTTGATGGGCACTATCATCCGGTCTCAAGTCAGCCATCATATCCTCCATGTGTCTAATGTGCAGGATCTCTTGAAGCCAGAGTGTGAGAGTAGGAGGTGAGGGAGATTTCCATAACCTAGGGATGATAGATCTAGCCACTACTAGAAGGAAGACGATCAGTTTGTGAGTGTGTCTGCGGAGTTTATGGGGAAAAATAGAGAAGAGGAGAGATGCAGGGTCATCCTTCAATGCAACGCCTGTGACCTCCTTAATAACTCTGCAGACCGTCTGCCAAAATGAATGAAGCTGGGGGCAGGGCCTTAAGTTTTTATATGTCCATCAACTTAGCTATATGAGGGCTTATTTTTTCTGGGATGAGATGTACTGTATGTGTTATTGGCACCTTGTTAAGGTACATATAGTTTATTGATTAACTTTTATAAACTTTTTCTGGGAAGAATGAAAATAAAAAGCCATTTTACCAGTGTTTTCTAAATATTTTGCCCCACTCATCATGTAGTATAAATGACACATTAACTTTATTCTGCAAGTCAGTATGATTATAGTCAGAGGCGTAGCTAGGGGTTCAGCACAGGGGGGGGCAAACATGTCCAAGTGGGCCCCCTACTTGGACATGTTCGTATACCGATACTATCAGTATACGGTGAGCGTATAGTGGTATATGGCAGCTCTACACAAGGCTCTGCAGACGATTTAGGTGAATATAGGGCATTAACATTTAGTGACTTACAGGTGACGTCTCTGACAAATCGTTCACATTCCCCATCTCTTTCATCTGGACGGCAATGACCACTTCTTCCAGTCTCTGTAAAGTTTGCAACACAGACATCTTTAGCTCCTTTTATTGATCGCGGTTCTTCCTGCAGCACTTTGCACAGAATGTTTGCAGAGAATTCCTCTGTGGACTTTCTGCTTCAATTATATCTATAGGCAAACGCTGGCATTTTCGTAGGTATAACTGACATGCTGTGATTTCCAAAACTGCGACTGTTGTGGAAATCGCAGCGTATCCGCTGCGTGTATTTTACTGCAAAATGGGGATGGGATGGAGGCCCCATGTGGCGAAAACCCACAGACAAATCCGTGGTATTTTAGCAAATCCCATCCACACTTTGCGGAAAAATATGTTCAGCAGATGCACTGCGATTTCCAAAACCGTTGCAGTTTTGGAAATTGCAGCATGTCAATTATACCTATGGAAACACTGGCGGTTTCCATATAGGTGTATTAAAAACAGAAAGTCCACAGGGGAAACCTCTGCGGACCTTCTGTGAAAAGCGCCCATTCTCATCTATTTTCCCATGCGCCCCCACACAGTATAATGCTCCTACAGTAACCCTAACATTATATGCCCCCACATAATACTGTGGGGCAATTAGAGGAGAATATCATTAAGTCCCTCTAATCGTGCCCTGGTTTAAACTGGCAGAAACTAGAGGGGGACCTTAAACTGGGGCAGCTGTAGGGTGACATTAAACTATGGGACAGTTGGAGGGTGACATTAAACAGTGGGGGTAGTTGGAGGGGGACATTAAACTGGGGGCAAGTAGAGGCAGACATGTCCCCCTCCAGCTACCTCCCACGGTTTAATGTCCTCCAGTTGCCCCCAGTTTAATGTCACCGTCCATCTGCTCCCCCAGCTTAGTGCCCCCCTTCATCTGCCCCCAGTTTAATTGCCCCTCCATCTACCACCAGCTTAATGTCCCCCTTTATCTGCCAGTTTAATTGCACCCTTTATCTAGCTTCAGTTTAACTGGCCCCTGCATCTGCCCCCAGTTAGCCCCTCTTGCTCACAAATGCTATGTCTCTGTCTCTTCCATCACTCTCTGTTCCCAGCAGCTTTCTATGTAACATCACACTGCCCCGCAGTATCCAGAATAGCTCCGCCCACGCAAGAGTCTGATCACATGGTCATGACGTCATCAAAGGTCCTTTACCCACTAGGATTTAGCATTTACACTACATTAATAAAGTTTAACAGCAAAACACTTCAGGGACATAGCGGGACAAACTGCAAGCTATGCGGGACAGCTGTGTAAAATCGTGACTCCCCCACTGGGAGCTATGCTGTTAATATACCCAGAAAAAAAAAAAAAGTCATACTCACCTACCTGCGATGCTGATAAATGGAGCCGCCGCCTCCTCCCGGTCCACGCACAGGACGCAATGACGTCACAACATCGCGCCACCCGTGCTGAGAATCAGGTGGTCGCAGCGTCTTGTAAACCGCAGGCCTGTATTGGCTTGCGGTTTATAATACTGTTAAATTGCAGGAAGCGTTTTAACTAGATCGGTGTCTGCTGACACCGATCTAGTTAGAAATAAAGGATGTATTAATGGCGGCCCCAGGGTGGGCCCCAAAAATTCAGTGGGCCCGGGGCAGCCGCCCCCTCTGCCCCCCGCTAGCTACGCCTCTGATTATAGTGATGTCTAATATGTATAGGTTTTATTCTGTTTTATTACTTTGGCACAAAAAAACCCCCCAACAATATTGGCATTGTATTTTTATTTTTAGTTTCCACCAGGTGGGTTACATAATTTGATAATATAATAGTTGTGAGTTTTAGGACGTGATAATCCCAATTTGTGTAATTTTTTTATTTTTATCTTCTCTCACAACAAAATATTATTAAGGAAATGTTTTTTGGAGGGGTTTCTTTTAACTATGTTTTTTTTCTTTCCTTTTTTTTTTTTTTAGATGTTTTATTCAAATCTACCTAGGGCACATCACCACTAGGGGCTGAATTACTAGTGTAATATGCTTCACTACATATGCAGTGTATTATGCAAGTGACTTAAACGTTGCTGGAATCTATTAAGGCCTGCCCAGGCAAGGCAGTACAGAAATTGCATAAAGTCATGGCCAAAAGTTTTGAGAATGATACAAATATTAATTTTTACAAAGTCTACTGCTTCAGTTTTTCATATTGCATATACTCCAGAATGTTATAAAGAGTGATCAGCTTAACAGCAATTACTTGCAAAGTCAATATTTGCCTAGAAAATGAACTTTATCCCCCAAAACACATTTCAACATCATTGCAGCCCTGCCTTAAAAGGACCACCTAACATCGTTTCAGTGATTGCTCCATTAACACCGGTGTGGGTGTTGATGAGGACAGGGCTGGAGATCAATCTGTCATGATTAAGTAAGAATGACACCACTGGACACTTTAAAAGGAGGCTGGTGCTTGCCATCATTGTTTCTCTTCTGTTAACCATGGTTATCTCTAAAGAAACACGTGCAGTCATCATTGCACTGCACTAAAATGGCCTAACTGGGAAGAGTATTGCGGCTAGAAAGATTGCACCTCAGTCAACAATCTATTGCATCATCAAGAACTTCAAGGAGAGAGGTTCCATTGGTGCCAAAAAGGCTCCAGGGCGCCCAAGAAAGACCAGCAAGCGGCAGGACCGTCTCTTAAAAGTGTTTCAGCTGCGGGATCGGGCTACCAGCAGTGCAGAGCTTGCTGAGGAATGGCAGCAGGCAGGTGTGAGTGCATCTGCACGCACTGTGAGGTGGAGACTCTTGGAGCAAGGCCTGGTCTCAAGAAGGGCAGCAAAGAAGCCACTTCTCTCCAGAAAAAACATCAGGGACAGACTGATATTCTGCAAAAGGTACAGGGAGTGGACTGCTGAGGACTGGGGTAAAGTCATTTTCTCTGATGAATCCCCTTTTCGATTGTTTGGAACATCTGGAAAACAGCTTATTCGGAGAAGAAGAGGTGAGCGCTACCACCAGTCTTGTCTCATGCCAACTGTAAAGCATCCTGAAACCATTCATGTGTGGGGTTGCTTCTCAGCCAAGGGAATCGGCTCTCTCACAGTCTTGCCTAAAAACACAGCCATGAATAAAGAATGGTACCAGAATGTCCTCCAAGTGCAACTTCTCCCAACCGTCCAAGAGCAGTTTGGCGCTCAACAATGCCTTTTCCAGCATGATGGAGCACCTTGCCATAAAGCAAAGGTGATAACTAAATGGCTCAGGGAACAAAACATAGAGATTTTGGGTCCATGGCCTGGAAACTCCCCAGATCTTAATCCCATTGAGAACTTGTGGTCAATCATCAAGAGACGGGTGGACAAACAAAAACCAACAAATTCAGACCAAATTAAAGCATTGATTCTGCAAGAATGGACTGCTATCAGTCAGGATTTGGTCCAGAAGTTGATTGAGAGCATGCCAGGGAGAATTGCAGAGGTCCTGAAGAAGAAGGGTCAACACTGCAAATATTGACTTGCTGTATGAACTCATTCTAAGTGTCAATATAAGCTTCTGTTACTCATAATATGAATGCAATTATATATCTGTATGTGATAAAAACATCTGACAAACACACATAAAAACCAGAGGGCAGCAGATCATGTGAAAATATAATATTTGTGTCATTCTCAAAACTTTTGGCCATGACTGTAGAGCATTTCAGAAATATATATAGATGAGGGTTTAGATGATTAAATGGGTCAAAACATAGAGAGCGTGCATTGGCCTTTTATGAAGGTTAATGAGTTGGCGAACAGGACATCACATAGGGTGACAGGTAAGCAGCTGCAAAACACTAAGTGCAGGTGTGTGGAGCTGTTGAGTATGAAAAGTAACCTGGTGGTGTTTGCTATTGACCATGGAATCTTAAGAGTTAAATAGTGACCACAGTTTTCAGTGTACTCCCCCATTGACTGAGTGGGTACAGCTCCTGTGCTGACATAATAAGAATGACATACATGTACAGCATGCCAAGAGGTTTATGACAGACCTTCTTAACATTTGATCATTGTTTTTTAAGCTATCATATATTAGAATACCTGTGTATTTCAAAATTGCCTGTTCACTGTAAAATGCAAATCCAAGGTAAAGATGTGTCCTCCTTTACCAGGGGTATACATAAAAATAATGGGAACCCATAGCAAAAAACAGAATTTGGTGTCCCCCATTGAAAAAAATAGCAGGATACAGAAGAGCAATGGTTCTAGAAATACTTTATCTTCATATTTTTAAATATGTTTGAAGAATGAAAAAGAAAAAAGTCAACATCAATTTTAACAATAGTGCACATAGCTCAGCCTACAGAGTCCATTACTCTAGTTGACAGGCAGAATACTATAACCTTTGCAGGTACATTTTTTTCACAACCTCCCTTAGCTGGCTATACTGACCTACTGCTACTTTTAGCAATAAAAGTCTAATGATCTCCTGAAAGAGTGGGGCTTTTCTGACATAAATCTCAGTAAACAGAGCAGGGAGAAAGTTGGTACTTGAGATGAAAGTGCCAAAGGCCCCCTCCATCTGCCTCTCCCTTCACAGGCTCCATAGCAGTTGACTACCCTGCCTCCATGGTAGTTATACTGTCTGTTTAATTTAGCCTCTTACCTGGACATGTCTAGATATGTATGTCACAAGATGAATAAATGATCAAATTTAATGATATTTTACCACAAAGTGTGATACAAGTGTCTAGCCATTGTTTGCTTTGTGCATTGCATCCTTTCAATGTTGTGATATTATGTGGAAATGGTTTCAAGACAAATTGAGTACTTAAATAAAGTGAAACTAAAGCTAGATTCACATCTGCGTCGGAGTCTCTGTTGGAGACTCTGGCGCAAAAACTGCCGAAAATCCGTGGAGAGAAAAGTCCTGCACGGAGGACTTTTCTCTCTGCTGGTTTCAGTATAAAAACGGCGAGAAACCAACAGACACCCGGCGGACACCATTATAGTCTATACGATACGCCGGTGTCCGTGGCTCTTTGTCGCTTGGGTCCCCCGGCAGACCGGAATGACATAGGGCCCAGCACAGGTGTGACCCTAGCCTAAGTGTGGACACACATGTATGTCCTAACAGGTGCTCTCACAAGATATCCCTCAAATCACTTTGTTAGGCCTTCAGTCACTGTGATAAAGATAAAGAAAAAGTGACAAAATAAAAGAATAGAAAAACATTAAATAAAAGTCATAAAATGCAGCATCTGCATATATTTTTTATCACCAGAACTGTAAAGAAAATACTATAAATACTACCTAAGGGGAGATATTTATGAAACATAAACTGATGATCAAATCATGATGTGAACGGGCCTTTATAGTGCTGTTAAAAAAAGCAGTGCTGTGATTGGTTATGTATAACAAAAACAGTTTTTCCATTAGTCTGTTTAGGATGAAATTGACTGCAATTTGAAGGAGTTAAAGAACAAACAAAGCTAACAGAATAAAATATATCTGCTTTTTATTTGTGTACCAAGTTCTTGGATGTTGTAATAAGCACAAAAGAGAATATATTGTTGAGGCACATTTTATACATAATAAATCAGCTGTTTACAGTCTATTCCTAATTAAAATATAATGAGGGACATTAATAAATGTAAATAATTCAGAAGTGTCTTTTAAAATAAGTCATTTTAAAATGAAAACAAAATAAAAGGAAGTAGAAATATTCATTCATTTTGCAAGACTTTGGTTTAACCCCTTCTCAACATCCACAGTAACAGTACAGCATAAGTTAGGATTTTAAACATGGCCCCCACTCGAAAACTGAAAGGGTGCCATAGTCACCTGGTCTCTGCTGTTTCACACAATGGAGACTCAGCAGCAATGCACACAATCAGAGACAGAGATAAGTGCCCTGGTTTATAACAAGTTGGGTTTGTTACAAATTGTGGCCTTACTATTACCCCGCTGTCTGGGGGTTGTATTTGATTCAGATCTCACCTTTATCCCACATATTCAGACACTTGCACGCTCTTGCCACCTGCACCTTAAAAACATCTCTAGAATTCGCCCTTTTCTCACCGTGGAAACATCAAAAACCCTCATTGTCGCTCTGATCTCGTCTTCACTATTGCAATTCTCTTCTAATTGGGCTTCCTCTTACTAAAATCTCCCCACTACAATCTGTCCTGAATGCAGCCGCCAGACTCATCTTTCTGTCAAACCGGTACACAGATGCATTTACCTTGTGTCAGTCAATGTATTGGTTGCCCATCCATCACAGAATACAATATAAAATTATCACACTGCGCCCCCCTATATCTCCTCTCTCACGCCCTAACCATCCTCTCCGTTCTGCCAATGACCTTAGACTTGCATCCCCTGTTATCCGGTCATCCCATTCCCGTCTCCAAGACTTTATTCGAGCTGCAGCGGTGCTCTGGAATGCTTTACCCAAGACAATTCGATTAATCCCCAACTACAGCAGCTTCAAAACTGCCCTAAAATGATATCTGTATGGTCAGGCTTATCATGTGCCCTGATCACAGTGTAGTGTAAGGAGGTGTAGAACAATAACACCTTTTATCCTTCCTCCTCTTTTCCTCAGATCCTGGCCCCTCCATCTAGAAGTTACACTGCACTCCTTGCACTTAGTATCTGTTTATTCACAAATACTGGCTGGTGATGGGTTCATACAGCTTCAGTTACACAACCTTTTCTATTAAAAGATGGCTGGACCATTGTAGCAAACAAGCCCTCTGACCTGTTGTGTCTCCCTATCTCCTCATAGAATGTAAGCTCTAGCGAGCAGGGCCCTCACACCTATTGTTTTATATGTCTATTTCTTTGTCACATTGTAATGTATCATATTGTCTGTTCATGTGTCCTCTGATTTGTAAAGTGCTATTGAATATGTTGGCACTATATAAATAAAGTTATTATTATTATTATTATAAATTTTCCAAAAATCTCTGATTCAAACAAACCTGAGGTTTTTAGGGTTTTAACTAATCATTATTATACTCTGGAGTCTCATCAGATGCCACAGTGTAATAACTGGAGGCCTAGGGGAGGAAAAATGCAGAAAAATAATAAACAGTAATACTAACCTAATACAGTACTTCGCTATTTATGGCACTCCCTTTGAAATGAATGCAGCGTTGCCTAACCATTGATCCAATCAAAGAGACTCAAAGAGAATCAAAACTCCCCCATTCCCCAGTTCAGTTGGGGCCTGAGCGGTTAGTTCAACACTGATCTGTAAGTTATCTCCTATCCTATGCATAGGGAATTTCACTGTGTTGTTTGAGCTTTGATTTGCAAGATAAGTAAGGGTTAATTATCCTACACATGATACACCTACACCTCTAGCTATGCCCTCCTTGACCTGCAATAAGTATTTCTGTCTTTAACCCCTTCCTCCCTCTCTCAGCACTATACATGTTAATAGGAATCCTGCAAAATGTTAGAAAGGTCTTTGACCACAGCATTTGAGGGGTTAGTGTAGACCACGGCATCTCAGTGATTTTTCAGTGAAAAGTCAGGTAATATTTAGAAAAGTTAAATAGTATTTAAAAAATTTTAAAAAGTCAAAAAAATCCCCTTATAAAATAATTATTAAAAAAAAATAATTATATATTGATATATACTTGACTGCTGTAAAAATACAATTTGCCCCCCACAAATTAAAGCATCATTACACTTCATATGCAAACCTTGTAGAAACCCAAACTCAAACCTGTGAGACCTCATACAATGCAACAAAATAGGAGAAATATGAGGTCACATTTTATTCTTCCAGTAAGAAATTAATACAGAACTCTGGTTCCTATACATACCAAGAATATGTTTCCCCAAAGACAATTCTTACAATGTAACAAGTAGGATTTAATCTTCTGCATATTATGGGTATTGCTCAATTCATCAAGTCATCTATACTCATATACTCACTCAACTCATCTATACTGGTCAGTACTGCTAAAGCCTGCTGGAAATCTGCTAGAAATCTTCTAAACATGTACCGTTTCTTGTAGCAGCATGTCCCTGTGTCTGTTTCTCACTTACTCCTCCTCCTTCTCCTCTCTCCATAGACTTCTGTGTAACCCAATTTGTCTGTCTGTGAGCTATGAAGAAGGATTTGACAGTGAATTGAGCAGTTTAGCAGGAAAAAGATGGGAATGTAATAGGACAGATATACAGGAGATAGGAGCACTTTCCTCTTGCCAGATATATTACAACATTTCTTATATTCAACTGAACTATTAATTTATTAAACAAATTTGAAAAGACAGTTACTCCTTAATAAGTTAGTGACAAAACTTTCTCTTTCATTTGTAGGCCTTGTTCACACTCTACATCTCGAGATGCTTTTGATTTTTTAAGCTGAAGCTAAAAGAGTGGAAAATATAGTAAGAAGGAAGACTTTATATTTCAGTTGAATTTGGATCCAATCCAAAATATCACAATAGCGTCAAAACTGTATTTTGTGAACAAGGCCTAAAGAGAATGAATAGTGTATGCTTATTTTACATTACAGTATATATTAACAAGAAATACGTGGGATTCTCTAATTCCACATATCAGACAGCAGTAAAATATATTTTTATTAAATTTGACAGCTGCTATAGTCCTATATGAATGATAGGATCTTCAGATTTCAACATGTGCATTATAGCCAAAGAACCTAGTCTCCCAGTGGTTTACAGAACCAAGATTAAGGAAATTGTTATGACTCGGTCTTTACAGTCTCAGCCTGTTAGGTTCAAATGCGGAGTGTCTGGATGACATTCTGTGTGTGAATTGTCTGACTCACGGCAGGAGAATGTTCACACTGTGTGTGCAGTCTCTGGGGTAGCACTCACTTTCTGCAGTGCTGAGGACCCATTACAGGCTGTGAGCGGTTCAGAGTGCTGCTATCCAATTAAGTTTCTGTTTAATCCTGCTCCTGGCTATATAACTCCGCATGGCATGTTGTCAGTTGCCGGTCTTAAACTTCAGTTGCCTGTGTTTTTCCAGTAGCGATCTGTCTGCCTGAATTTGCTGCTAACTTCTGAGTTTGAGCTACTGGCCGTTCAGTTATAGCTTGCTGCCTATTCTTGCTCTCCACCTCAAGATACCTAAGTGAAAATTTGATAAGTATCTGAGTTCTTTTGTTCCAAGCATCGTTTATTCCGGTCGTAGTGAGCCCTAGTCTTTTACTGCTTGGGAGTTTGGACTTTTGTAGTGTTTTTTGTGTGAAGCTAAGTTCTGTTTATTCTGTTTATCCTTTGCATAGTGTCAGTATTGCTGTGTTTCACATTTATTTTCTGCTCTATACTTTGCGTATTCTCATATTCACTGTTAGTCCAGTTGGACACCTGTGGGGGGCTCTCTCTGTATCTAACCTCACCTTTCAAAATGTGAAACTAGTCAGGATTTCTGTTTCTCTAGTAGGCAAGTTATTTCTCCGGCTGTTTTCGTGCCCTCTCAGTTTAGTTAGTCAGGCCCATGGCTACTTCTAGTGTGCAAGGCAGGGACTAGGATTATCACACACAATTAATTCCAAACTGCTCACGATTCTAAGTTTTTGCTATTTTTATGTGTTTTTCTTTAAACTTGACTGAGAAGCTATCAGTCAGGGGCCAATCCCTGGCCAGAGATGCCCAGGTCATAAAAGAAATGTCTGAGCCTTTATCAGCAAACTGGAATTAAGTGATTATAGTGACGGCAGAGCTGTAGATAACGGCTATAAAACCAAGCAAAATCTGGAGAACTCAGCTCCCCCAGAGAGCTGTGAGTCACATCATCTGACCTGATATCAGATAACAGGCCAGATGCCTTGACAACGATGTGTAACCAATGGGAGGAATAAATTCACATAGCAGGCAAAGGAAGCAGCATTGCTAAAGCAATATATTACCAAATTAATCCCTGCCCGCAAAATGACGTACTATTACCCTCTGCGCAAAGGTCATTGTGTAGAGACTGGGAGCAGATAAGCTTTGTAATGTTCTATTGTGAGGGTGGGTTCACACCTGCGCTTGGTGTTCGTCCGTCGCCAATCCAGTGAAAATCTCGGCGAACTGGATTGGCGTCGGATACAGACCAGTCAGCGGCGCATTGGTTAAAAACCCATTCATTTGAATGGGTTTTTAAAGCAATGCGCGGGTGTGCGCTTACACCCTCTGCGCTGCCAATCCTTTTTTTTCATCGGAAACAAAGTCGGACACGCAGGACTTCGTGTCCGACGAAAAAAAAAAGGATTGGCAGCGCAGAGGGTGTAAGCGCACACCCGCGCATTGCTTTAAAAACCCATTCAAATGAATGGGTTTTTAACCAATGCGCCGCTGACCGGTCTGTATCCGACGCCAATCCAGTTCGCCGAGATTTTCACTGGATTGGCGACGGACGGACACCAAGCGCAGGTGTGAACCCACCCTGAATGGTGGATTCTGTACTTTATCTACATATACATGATAGCTGTGATCAACAGTATGCATATACAGGTGCATCTCAATAAATTAGAATATCTTTGAAACGTTCATTCATTTCAGTAATTCAGTAATTCAATTCATAATCAGCGTCTTCCATGATTGTGTGTCCTACTGAACCAGACTGAGGGACCATTTAAAGGCTTAGGAAACCTTGGCAAGTGACACACTGAATTTACAATACTGAACTTTTTTACAATATTCAAATTTTCTTAGATTTGGGTTTTCATTACCTGTAATTGATAATCAACATTTACAGAAATAAAACACTTGAAATAGAACACTCTGTGTGTAAAGAATCTAGAAAATATAGGTCACTTTTTTAATTTAATTACTGAAAGAAATGAACGTTTCAAATATATTAATTATTAATTACTAATTTATTGAGATGCACCTGTAGTTGAGGTTGCTGATCCAAAGAAATCTCCTACAGAAAGCAGAGAGTCTCATTATGGCCTATGGACAGTGTCAGAACTGCATGTTTAGGATTTTTTTTTTTTAATATAGATAATAACATCTCCAAAAATTTTTTTCAGATATGTTTAACATAAATAAGTCATTTTCTGGCTACACATTGCCAAAATTTAGAATACAACTCTATAATAAACAAGCATATTCAACTGCTACCACCATTACAGAGCACATTACAGTGGTAATAAATAATATTATTTTGTGTCACTTTCGTAGATTTGGAGAAAAACAACTTTGAAGTGATCCATAGGATACAGTGCTGGCCAAAAGTATTGGCACCCCTGCAATTCTGTCAGATAATACTCAATTTCTTCCAGAAAATGATTGCAATCACAAATGCTTTGGTAATAATATCTTCATTTAATTTGTCTTCAATGGAAAACCACAAAAAGAATTGTCAAAAAGCCAAATTGGATATAATTCCACACCAAACATAAAAAGGGGGTGGACAAAAGTATTGGCACCCTTTGAAAAATCATGTGATGCTTCTCTAATTTGTGTAATTAACAGCACCTGTTACTTACCTGTGGCACATAACAGGTGGTGGCAATAACTAAATCACACTTGCAGCCAGTTGAAATGGATTAAAGTTGACTCAACCTCTGTCCTGTGTCCTTGTGTGTACCACATTGAGCATGGAGAAAAGAAAGAAGACCAAAGAACTGTCTGAGGACTTGAGAAGCAAAATTGTGAGGAAGCATGAGCAATCTCAAGGCTACAAGTCCATCTCCAAAGACCTGAATGTTCCTGTGTCTACCGTGCGCAGTGTCATCAAGAACTTTAAAGCCCATGGCACTGTGGCTAACCTCCCTAGATGTGGATGGAAAAGAAAAATTGACGAGAGATTTCAACGAAAGATTGTGTGGATGGTGGCTAAAGAACCTCGACTAACATCCAAACAAGTTCTAGCTGCCCTGCAGTCCGAGGTTACAACAGTGTCAACCCGTACTATCTGTCAGTGTCTGAATGAAAAGGGACTCTATGGTAGGATACCCAGGAAGACCCCACTTCTGACCCAGAGACATAAAAAAGCCAGGCTGGAGTTTGCCAAAACTTACCTGAGAAAGCCAAAAACTTTTTGGAAGAATGTTCTCTGGTCAGATGAGACAAAAGTAGAGCTTTTTGGGAAAAGGCATCAACATAGAGTTTACAGGAAAAAAAAAGAGGCCTTCAAAGAAAAGAACACGGTCCCTACAGTCAAACATGGCGGAGGTTCCCTGATGTTTTGGGGTTGCTTTGCTGCCTCTGGCACTGGACTGCTTGACTGTGTGCATGGCATTTTGAAGTCTGAAGACTACCAAAAAATTTTGCAGCATAATGTAGGGCCCAGTGTGAGAAAGCTGGGTCTCCCTCAGAAGTCATGGGTCTTCCAGCAGGACAATGACCCAAAACACACTTCAAAAAGCACTAGAAAATGGTTTGAGAGAAAGCACTGGAGACTTCTAAAGTGGCCAGCAATGGCCAGACGTGAATCCCATAGAACACCTGTGGAGAGATCTCCAAATGGCAGTTTGGAGAAGGCACCCTTCAAATCTCAGGGACCTGGAGAAATTTGCCAAAGAAGAATGGTCTAAAATTCCAGCAGAGCATTGTAAGAAACTCATTGATGGTTACCGGAAGCGGTTGTTCGCAGTTATTTTGTCTAAAGGTTGTGCTACCAAGTATTAGGCTGAGGGTGCCAGTACTTTTGTCCGGCCCATTTTTGGAGTTTTGTGTAAAATGATCAATGATTTGACTTTTTTCCATTCTCTTTTGTGTTTTTTCTTTGCAAGCAAAATAAATGAAGATATTATTACCAAAGCATTTGTGATTGCAATCATTTTCTGGAAGAAATTGAGTATTATCTGACAGAATTGCAGGGGTGCCAGTACTTTTGGCCAGCACTGTAGGTCACCCATATCTGAACAGTGGAGATCTGATACCCAGGGCCCCCATAGATTAGCTGTTTAAATTACTGTTCACTGAATCCCAAGAACAGCATTGGGTAGGTGTTGTGCTTGGTACTGCATCTCAGCCCCAATCACTTGATTTAATAGAATATAATAATTACAATGCTAAATAATACCCTACAGTTTTAAGATGGACTTATAGATGACTGATTTTTTTTTTATCTTTTGAAACCCATGGAAATTCAATTAATAAACCAACATAGGGAAGGTCAAGGCAGAAAATGTGAAAGCTGTGATAGGGTGAGTTCTTGTAATGACAGCTAAAACAATATCTGGAAATGTTATGGCAAGGTTTGGCCTTTTCAGTGCAACCTGTATGCTCATTAATCCTGTTTAGACAGTAATGCCACTTGATGTCCACTTTCTGCATATTTAGTAATTAATAAAATCTTATTAAAATCTGAGTAAATCATTGTCATAACATTCCAATTTGAAATATTTGAAAATTTATTTTAATGAATAATGACAGTATTTAAAACAGTTGTTCATTTTTGACATAAAATATAGCATTTACAGCTACAGTAATTGTTTCTGTAAGTACAGTGGCATTGGCAAAATGTTTTGTCTTTAGTGACTGAAGGTGATAGTTATTTTGTGTACTGTGGTTTCCTAGATAAGTTATTTGTTCAATATTACTCTATAGTGTGATTCTAAAGAGTCAGGACTTACAGTATGCTCACAACCATACTGTATTATGACTTCAGACAGTACTGTACCCATATCTAAACAATAGTCCTATATAGTCTCTTCGTGCCTCTCTCTGTTAAAGCTCCATGGGTCATGTGCTTGAGACAAGACTGCATTTTGCATCACTGAATTCTAGAAATCTGAGATTACTGTATAAAATCTAGGGACACAAACAACACAAAATACATGATCATAAACAATTGATGAAACTAAAGAAAGTTAAGTTTTTTAAGAATTTAGTTTTATGGTATCTGACTGTTTTAAGACCACTATTGTATAATTATTCTTAGTGAATATAATTAATGTCATATGAATAATGTCATATTATGGGCAGCTTTATAGGGTTACTCCATTTAGGTAAATTATAGCTGAGACGGATACAACTGGCAAGTCCCAACCACCACTACAGAACTTGTGGAAACAGGTGAGCGGCGCTCCTCAACATTGTTTTTGTGATTCCAATCAGGATGAATGGAAGCTAGGGAAAAAGTGTAGCACATTGAGTTACATTGTTACAGTCAGGGTTTGAACCTACCCTCTCTGCTGACTGAGGCTACCTAAGAAAGGCACCACTCCTCCCCAACCCAGTGATTTTTGGTTCCGTAATGGGGCCCTCTCTAATTAAAATTATAGGCCATGCCTCTCCATTTGCAGATCAAAAAAATCCCTTTATTTGGATCACACAGTATAATGCCCCTTTTACTGGCCTCCACAATATATTATCCCCTTTACTAGCCCCCACACAGTATATTGCCCACTTTACTGACTGCCACAGTATATTGTCCTCTTCACTGGTCCCCACACAGTATATTACCCCCTTCACTGGTCCCCACACAGTATATTGCCCCCTTTACTGTCCCACAATGTACATTGACCCCTCTGCTGGTTCCCTCACAGTATATTGCCCCCCTTTACTGGTCCCCACAGAAGTATTGTCACAGAAATTGGTCCCATAAATAAACTAAAATATAACTTTTATTAAATAGCCATTAAAACCACAGAAGTATGTTGTGCTCTTTACTGGCACTGCCGGACTGGACAGGAGATGGGATCGGTGATTAAAATATTGGCTGCTGCCTGTTGGTATAAACCAATTTTAAAAAAATTCCGCCCATCAGTTTGTGTCACGAGGCGTCATCTGAGGCTTGCCTTATGGCAGGTGTGGCCCTGGTTACAGTAGCTCTAAAGTTACAGAAACAGCATAGCTAAATGTACTCAGCTGTTTCCTTAGCTCCCATTCACTTACAGAAACAATTTTTGGAATATAATCCTGTTTCACAGGCAATGTCTAGAGGCCAGTCCAGATCCTGCTCTCATGTGAACTCAGAAGGTTGGTCTTTTTTTTTTTTTTTTTTCAAGATGGCGCCGCTGGAGTGGCTGCCTGTTAAGCAGCTCTGAGACTCTCTCTTATTTTTATTTCTTTGTCTGTTTTTTTTTTTTATCTCTCTACTTAATGGACTTTACACTATGAAGAAACAAAGACTTGGAATTGGACCTTTGTGATACTTTTTTTGTTTTTATCTGTCTTTTTGTTCTGCTGAAATGAGAACTCTTGTGTCTGCAGACATTTCTTTTGTCTACACAAGAGAGAAACTCCTGCAGCTAAGAGACACAACAGGGCTGCATACCATTTGCCCACCCATCGCCCAAGAACTCTGGAGAAAGAAAAAGCGGGGGAGGGGCTGCAGAGCAGGAACTCTTCAGAGGATTAAAAAGAGGCGTTACCGACCAACTGTTCCCTCCATCATTATGGGCAATGTGAGATCTCTTGCAAACAAGATGGATGAACTAACAGCGCTCACCAGGCATCAGCAGGAGTTTCGGGTGTGCAGCATGATGCTACTTACAGAGACTTGGCTCACTGAAGTTACTCCTGACCCTCTGGTCTCCTTGGATGGTTTTAAACTCCTTCGGGCAGACAGGACAAGGGAGAGCGGTAAGAGGAAAGGAGGGGGGCTGGCAATGTTTGTGAATAATAGATGGTGTAATCCTAGGCACATTGTGATTAAGGAGCAAACTTGCTGTAAGGACATTGAACTATTAGCTGTGAGCATGAGACCTTTCTATCTACCAAGGGAACTATCACATGTCATCGTGATAGCTGCATATGTCCCCCCCTCTGCGAAAGCTGACGCTGCCTGCGAGGTCCTACAAGCCACGCTGAGCCATTTACAGTCACAGCATCCCCAGGCCCTCCTTCTTGTGTCTGGCGATTTCAACCACGCCTCTCCATCATCCACACTTCCCAGTTTCACACAGTATGTAACCTGCCACACAAGAGACAACAAAACACTGGACTTGTTCTTTGCCAACATGAGGGAGGCATATAACTCATCAGCCCTACCGCCCCTGGGAAGATCGGATCACAACCTAGTACATCTCCGACCTGTGTACAAGCCACTTGTACATAGAGAACCAGCTGTCACCCGCACAGTGAGGATATGGTCCGAGGAGAGTGATGAAGCTCTGAGGGATTGTTTTGACACAACTGCATGGGAAGTTTTGCAGGATTCGTATGGAGAAGATATAGAAGGACTCACACACTGCATAACGGACTACATTAATTTTTGTGTGGACAACACAGTACCCACAAAAGTGGTGAGGTGCTTCTCCAACAACAAACCATGGATTAACTCTGATATAAAAACACTACTTAAAGAGAAAAAGATGGCATTCAGGACAAGAGATAAGGAGGGGTTGAGGAAAGTACAAAAGGAGTTGAGGCATCAAATCAGGCAAGGAAAAGACAGTTATAAGGAAAAAATGGAAAAGCAAATGGAAAGAAAAGACATAAGGGGGGTCTGGGAGGGGCTTAAGTCAATTTCGGGTCATAAACAGTCTGTCTGCCAGATTGACGCAGATGTTAATTGGCTTAATGAACTAAACCTATTCTTCAACAGATTTGCTCACACACCAGCTCCTCCCACCCCAGCATGTCCTTCAGCTCCCCTCACCACAATGACTTCACCCCATTCACCCCATGCGGCTACTTCCCAACAGACCAGTAAATCCAGAAATCTGTCTTTACCTGACCACAGTCTGACCTTCACACGGACCCAGGTGAGGAAGGAGATGAAAAAGATCAATGCGAGGAAAGCCGCAGGGCCAGATGACATCAGTGCAAGGCTAATTAAGACTTGTGGGGACCAGCTGTGTGGTATAATTACATATATGTATAATATGAGCCTGAGGCAGGAAATAGTCCCTGAATTATGGAAATCTTCTTGTGTGGTACCAGTTCCAAAGAAACCTCACCCTATGGACCTCAACGACTACAGACCTGTAGCACTGACATCCCACTTGATGAAGATCTTAGAGAGATTGGTTCTCACACATCTTCGCCCTCTAGTGAGCCCCGCTATAGACCCTCTCCAGTTTATCGACCGGGCATTGGGGTAGATGATGCCATCATCCACCTTCTGCACAGGGCTCTGTCTCACCTGGAAAAACCAGGGAACACAGTGAGAATAATGTTCTTTGATTTCTCCAGTGCTTTTAACACCATACAGCCCAGGTTACTGAGAGACAAGCTGGGCCTTGCTGGAGTGGACCACCACCTCTCCAACTGGATCCTAGACTACCTCACAAATCGACCTCAATACGTGAGAGCCCAAGACTGTGTGTCAGGTACCGTGATCTGAAATACGGGGGCAACTCAGGATACGGTTCTCTCCCCTTTCCTCTTCACACTGTACACTGCTGATTTTAGGTGCAACTCATCTAGCTGCTACCTACAGAAGTATTCTGACAACTCTGCAATAGTAGGCCTCATCACAGATGATGATAACAGGGAGTACAGAGAACTGAACCGTTTTTTTGTGGACTGGTGCCACCAGAACCACCTGAAGATTAACGCGGGGAAGACCAAGGAGATGGTGGTGGACTTCCGTAAATGCCCTCCAAAACCAGTGGACATCCTGGGGACGGGCATCGAGATTGTGAACACCTATAAGTACCTGGGTTTGCTCCTTAATAATAAGCTGGACTGGGCAGATCATATGGAGGCCCTGTACAGGAAGGGCCACAGCAGGCTCTACCTGCTTAGGAAGCTGAGAGCCTTTGGAATCCGGGGGGCACTTCTTAGGACTTTCTTCAACTAGGTAGTGGCATCAGCCATCTTCTTTGGAGTGGCCTGCTGGGGGAGCAGCATATCAACCAGGGACAGAAATAAACTTGACAAGCTGATTAGAAGGGCCAGCTCTGTCCTGGGGAGCCCACTGGACCCAGTGCAGGTGGTGGGTGACAGAAGGATACTGTCCGTGGTGAACTCCATGCAGAAGAAGAAGTCCCATCCCATGCATGAGACTGTGATTGCGCTGGGCAGTACTGTCAGTGACCGACTGCTCCACCCTAGGTGTGAGAAGGAGCGCTATCAGAAGTCTTTCCTCCCCACCGTGGTTAGTCTGTACAACCAACACCGACCTAAGCGGAGATCATTACATACAGAGAACTGAAATATCTCTCTGCCTGTTAAATCCCCCCCCCCCCCCCCCCCCCCCGCTACGTCCTATCTGTCTGTCTGCTATTAATGTAATGCCTCTCACCTTGGAACATTCCTGTACATGTTGTATTTGTATTTGTATCTGCTTATCTTATCTTATCTTTGCTGCTGTAACACACTGAATTTCCCCATTGTGGGACTATTAAAGGACTATTATTATTATTATTATTATTATTCCCTGTATGGTTGATTCCTTGTGACCTACAGAATTACACCAGCATCTATCATCTATACCAGCAAATACCTCTGAGCAATTCTCAGACACCAACCCTCTGTACCAAGCATCACTCTCTTTGCTCCTCTGTATGCTACCCCCATGCAAAGAGTTCAGTTAAATATAATTTTTGTCTTAACTAACTAACTAATTAACTGACTTTCAGTGTAGTGACAGTAGGAGAATATACGTATACAATGAAAGTTATATACAGAGTTATAAAAATCTATAGCTTACACTGCTTATCTCCATTTGTGTGTGCTATGTGCCATATCTCCTTTGTACCCTGTTGGTTGTTACTTTATGCTGCTCTCCCTTGCCTTCTCCTGTCAAGAAGAACTGTATCACAAGCAAGAGGCAGGGAAGTGTATCTGAAGCTGCATCTCATAGGATACACTGGAGACAATAGAACAATATCTGTGTGTATGTAAATGTGTTGGAAAGGATAGAATAATCTAATAATATAATTTTTTTTTTTTTTCCTAGGATTTATGGTAGGAAATAAAGACTTTAGGTCATTTTAGGCACAGAATAGATTACATAAGGACTACTTTCTGATGCTGTATTTTTATGAGCGACGAGTGTATACAACAAACTGTTGTCAGTATAAAAAATGTCAGTCTTTTAATATCCAAGAAAAGGAAGGTTGGGTTATATTCTAACCTGTTTTCTAATTATAAATCAGAGTTTATAGGTCAATGGAGCTGAAATGATGATTGTCTGACCTAAAAAGACAACACAAATAGAAGGCATACTAGCAAAATGTTAGAAATGTAACCACTACAGGACCGGGCCATTTTCACTGGTTCAGGAAGGTTTCCCTCTTCCTTACAGTATTTTTTATGCTGGTGTCACATATTATTGTATTGCTTTTGGTGGGGGCCAGAAGCGAGTGGGTAGTGGAGTATTTTTTTTTTTTTAATACATTGTGCCCCCCATAATCTTATAATAGACCTTTGTGGGCTTTTTATAGATTGAAGACTCCTAGATTGTAAGCTCTTGCGAGCAAGGCCCTCAGTCCTAGAGTGTGAATTGACTATTTCTTTGTAATGTATCTTTTTTGTCAGTACTTGAACCCGACAAGTTGTACAGTGCTGCGGAATATGTTGGCACTATATAAATAAAATGTATTATTATTATTATTATTATTTTTAACATTATCTTTTTTTTTCTGCTGATTATTCCTGTAACTGGGGCTGATATATAACCCTAGTTACAGGAGTAATACAACCTCCGGAGCTTCACTACACAGCTGATATGGGTCTTTTAGGACTAGCAGCTTCATACAGTCCCTGGACCCCAGTGGGTCACGTCAGGACACAAGGGGAACCGCATCATGGTGATTTCCCATTTTCCTTGACCTACAGTGAATCTTATTCCACAATAGTCAAGTGATGATAACATCTGTACCAATCAAGCCTCAACCTCAGTCTTTTTGGTATATTAATATTGACTTTTTAAACCTCTCTATATATTAGCACCAAAGTAACACCATACATTACAGTTTTTATGCCATTCTTTAGAGATCAGATACTCTTTTGTCATCCTTTTATGGGCTTGGTCTCACATGTTCTCATCCTTGATCTAAACTCCTCACACTTAGACTTACTCATTCACATTATTGTATTCTCAAGTATCACTAGTCAGATTTCTTGGGGTAACCTTTGATTTTTCCCCATCTATAAAATCTGTCTTCTCAATGATCTCCCATCTAACACATTTGCATGCCTCCAATTAACTCTTAATGGTACTATTCTGTTAAACGTTATACCAAGTGATTATGTCTGTGAGGATACCAATGTATCATAGAGGGAGCAACACTTCCTATGAAACCAGTTAGATGCCATGGTCACTATTGACCATAATATCTCTCTCCCCCTCTCGCTTTTTCCTTACCTGTCGCTGTTTTTGTACTTGTGATGGGTAGTCAACAAAAGTTTAATACTTATGTATCAAATATTATTATCTATTTACTTATTCTCCTGCATTTTAGGATGCTCTAAAATTAATTTGCCACTTACAGTAACTGAATTGCAAATATATAGCAGCTATATTTATCAATTTGTATTCTAATTTTTATTGTAATTATTATTGTATTTAAGTAATGATTATTTTTAAATATATCCCCATAAACACTTTTTACCATTCTTAAGAAATCGTTGATTGTAATGTCAATCTGTATTCCCTTAGTCCAGACAGCAGCACAATATGGGGTATCTCTGCCCCTGTGTGTTGTTTAGGACAGGTGGAACCTTTAATTAGCACCAAAAAGGTGCCTCCTACTAGCCCTATAAGAGGGCACAAGAGACCTCCCTCCACTGTGTAAATTATAAAGTTACAGGAAACAAGCTTCTAGGGAGGGAAGCCTTGTGCTGCTGTCTGGACTAAGGGAATACAGATTGACATTACAATCAACGATTCCCCTTACGTCCGACAGCAGCACAATATGGGGAGATAGCAAGTAATTCCCCTAGGGAGGGTTTCCTCGCCTTACAACGTCAAGGACTGACTGACCAAAGGCAGTTGTCTGGAAACTGCGGATGTCCAATGATAATGTTTAACAAAAGATCAACTGAGATGACCATGATGCAGCCGCACAAATCTGGTCCAATGGTAAGGACCGATACTCAGCCAAAGAAGTCGACAACCCAGGTCGAGTGGCCGTAGAAAGACTGGAGGGAATAACTCCTGAATAAGAAAGGAAGACTTAATTGTCTCCTTGATCCATGTGGATAGAGTAGGCTTGGAAGCCTTGAGGCCTCTGTTTTTACCCTGCATATCAATTAGTAGGCTTTCGGCCTTCTTAAGCGGTTGAGTGTGGAATAGGTAAATCCACAGACACCTTACCACATCTAAGGTGTTGAGCTTTTCTTCCTCCTCAGAGGTTGGAGAGGGGAAAAACACAGGTAACGAAATTAGCTGATTGCTATTATAGTATGAGGGGACCTTAGGGATAAACCCAGGCAAACCTAAGGTGTACCCTATCTGCAAAA
This sequence comes from Leptodactylus fallax, assembly GCA_947044405.1. Lineage (NCBI taxonomy): Eukaryota > Metazoa > Chordata > Amphibia > Anura > Leptodactylidae > Leptodactylus > Leptodactylus fallax. The sequence goes on along the minus strand of CAMRHE010000010.1, from coordinate 8,558,961 downwards.
ACAAAATGTACGGTTCTCTAGAAGAGAGGGCCTGGAGTACCCCTACTCTTTGGCAGATATACTAGCCAACAAAAAAGTGGTTTTGTAGGCTAAATATTGTATCTCCGAAGTCTCCAAGGGTCCAAATGGAGGACCGCACAGGCCTGTAATGACTACCGCAAGGTCCCACTGGGGATGATACTGATGGATTTAGCCTCATTGCCCCTTTAAGGAACCTTGCAACCAGAGGATCCTGAGACAGACGTCTGTTCAAATAAGCAGAGAGGGCCGCAATCTGCACTTTCAAAGTGGCAGGGGCAAGGCCCTTATCCAAACCGTCCTGAAGAAAATTTAAAATATCAGCCGTTGAAGGTTCTAGATTATTAATACCCTTCTTGGAGCACCACTCCATGAAAATCTTGGCTGTCCTCTGGTAGTTCTTATTGGTAGATTCTGCTCTTGCAGAAGAAAGGTTCTTCAGGACGGCCTCTGACAGTCCTCTATCCTGCTGTAGGGACTGCTCAACCTCCAGGCTGTCAGGTTGAATCTCCAGAGATCCTGGCACTTCAGAGATCCTTGGGAAACCAGGTTCTGGATGGGGGGAAGCCTCCAATATATCCCTTGACTCATCTCCATGAGTTGGGAAAAACCAAGCTCTTTTTGGCTAGAATGGAATGATGGCTATCACAGAGACTTGGTCCTGTCTGATTTTCATTAATACCTTTGGTATTATTGGAATTGGAGGGAAGATGTATGCCAGCCTGGACCTCCAAGGGATGGACAGGGCATCCACTGCCAAGGGATTGTCCTCCTGGTAAAGGGAACAGAACTTCTCCACCTTGGCGTTGAGTCGGGTTGCCATGAGGTCTATTTCTGGAAGACCCCTGTTCAGGGTAATCTGATGAAAGACTTCTGGATTGAGTGACCATTCTCCTGATACGGCATAACCCCGACTCAACCGATCCGCTACTATGTTCATGGAGCCCTTGATGTGAACTGCGGATAAATGGGTTAGATTTTTCTCTGCCCATGTAAATATCAGATCTGCCTCCCTAAGGAGGGTTGGTGATCTGGTGCCTCCCTGTCTGTTCACGTACAGCACTGTGGTCATGTTGTCTGACAGGATTTAGACTGCTCTTCCCCTGGGAAGAGGCAAGAAATAGAGTAAGGCACGATATACGGCTCTGAGCTCCTTCCAGTTGGATGAGGTCCTTTTTTCAGGAGCGCTCCAGACTCCCTTTATGGAGTTTTCGTCCAATGGGCTCCCCATCCCGAGAGGGATGCATCTGTAGTCAACAGGGTCCAAGAAGGTTGGACCGTGGACCTTCCATCTTTCAGGTGCAACCACCACTTGAGGGAAAGACGGGTCCTGGGGGAGAGTCGAATCTTCTTGCTGAATGTAAGAAGGGAGCGATCCCAAGCCTCTAGTAACTCCTTCTGGAGGGGACGTAAGTGCCACAAGGCCCATGGGACTGCCTCCACTGAGGAAGACATCAAGCCCAGGATCTTCATCAATGTTCTGATGGAGGCTATCGGCTTTTTGAAGAGGTGCCGGACCGCCGCAACCAGCTTCTCCTTCCTTGCTGGTGTCAAGGAGATTTGCAGGCGGACTGAATCTAGGAAGTAGTTTTCTCAGAGGAACTTCCTTCGAGTTGAAGGGATCGTTTTTGACTTCTCCCAGTTTATAAGCCATCACAGACTCTGAAGGCTGTCTGTAGTTACTGGAGCAGAACAGACTCTGACTGGGCCTTTATCAACCAGTCGTCTAGATAATGCACCAAGAATATCCCCTGAAGCCTGAGGGCGGCCGTTATGGGGGCCACTACCTTTGTAAAGGTGTGGGAAGCAGAGGAGATCCCAAAGGGTAGTGCTGTGAATTGAAAGTGCTTCCTGTGGCCGGAAAATACTACGGCAATCCTTAGAAAAGAACCTTCTGTGTGGAGGTAAATAGAAATATGCAAATAGGCATCTTTTATATCCAAAGTCACAAAAAACATTGCCTTAGAGGAGAAAGGTGGTGACAGACTTTATGGTTTTCCTATGGAAGCGCTTCTTTTTGATGAAGCGGTTGAGGTACCTTAAGTCTATGATCATTCTCCACTTGTCTGCCAGTTTTGGCATCAGGAAGACGGGAGAATAGACACGGGATCCTTCTTCTAGAGAAGGGACTTCCACCAGGGCTCCCTTGTGAATGTACTCTTGGATGGAGCATTCCAATGTAGTCTGCTGCATTGTAGGGAGGCTGCGAGTTAACACAAACCGATCCTGAGGAGGACGGAGGAACTTGATTGCATAACCTCTTTGGGTTACCTACCGGACCCATGGGTCTCGAATTTTTTCCTGCCAGCAGTTGAGAAAGTGGGAGACACGACCTCCGACAGGAATCTCGGCCTCAGGAAAACTGCTTCTGATGTCAAAAGCTAGGCTTGACTTTTTTATCATCAGACCTCGGAATCTCCGGCCGGCGCCTCTAGAGGAATAACTAGAGCCTCTCTGGACTGCCTTCCACGACGAGGCGGATAGCCTCTACCACGGCCAGAGCCAGACCTACCTCTGAAGGCCTGGGGTAAAGTTTTACCCTTCTTGTCGGCCAAGCCCTCTAGGATCTCGTCTAGGGCACAGCCAAAGACTCTACCCGGCTCAAAGGGTAATGCGCACAAATTATACTTTGAGGGGAACACAGCTCTCCAAGGTTTTAACTATAGAGGTCTTCCTGCTGCAGTGTTCTTGGTAAGTGCCAGGGATTTGGCCGCCAGCCTTAATTGATGGTGGGAGGCTTCTGTTAAATATTCAGCTGCTAGGGAAACTATGCCTAGAAACCCTAGCAGCTCATCTCTGGAGACTCCAGAGTCGGTCACTTTCGAGGTGAACCAGGTCAGTACATAATTTGGCTGACACTTCACAGGACGCAACCGCCACAGCGGTCTTGGGCGAGGCAGCTGAATAAGCCTTCTTGAAGGTATTGTCGAAGCGCCTGCCATGGCGTCGTGCAAATTTGCTCCATCATCTGATGGTACCTTAGTGCGGCAGGACAGTTTAGCCACCACCATATCCACCTTGGGAGGAGGACCCCATTGATCCCATTGAGCAACTGGGAATAAAGCGCTGAACCTCCTAGGAACCACAAGAGGTTTTTCAGGACTTCTCCACTCTGAGGACATTAACTTTTGTAATGTCTGGTCCACTTGGAAGACCCTAGGCCCTCTATAGGTGGACGCGGAGGCTTCCCCGTCAACATCACGATCCTTAGACCGGATGGACTTCAGCAGCCGGCTTAATTTTTCGAGTGGAAGCACGGCCTGCTGGGATCTTCAGTGGAATTGTCAGATGAGAGTGTCTCGTCCACTATCTGATAATCTTCATCAGAGATCCGTAAGGAAGATTGTGTCTCAATCTGCGGTCTCTTGGCAATCTGGGCGATGGAAGAACGAATCTCCTTAAGAGACTCCTCATATAGTCCTTTACCCAAGTAACAACCTCTTATAGAAGGTACTTCCGGCGGAGGTCCGCGACACTGGTGACAGGGGGTAAAATCATAGCCGTCAGGTAAAGGGGTATTGCAATCCAAACACGTTAGGTGTTCAAGTTTAGAGGAATTTTTCCTCCTAAGCGCATCGCCATTACATGATGCAGAAGATGACATCTGAAACATCAAACAGCCACGTGCCACTGAAACAGGGAAGATCGCCAAGCGTCGCATAAAAAACCAAGGGGTACCTCTTTTTTTTTTTTTTTTTTTAAATCGGTTACTTGAAGAGAGAAAAAAACCGTCAGAAAAAAACCAGCCACCGCAACCCGCAGCAGAGGACCTAGAAACCACTCACTCAACAAATAAAGGACTGCAATCAGACCTTTTAAATGTAATCCAGCAGCGAGGGGAGGAAGCCAACAAAGAAACATTTATACAGCACCAAAACAAGTCAAACGCCATAATGGAACATAAGCCTAAGCCAGAGGCTCAAAATACAAGCAGCAAAAATCAAATCTATATTTTGCCTTTAAATTTTAAATTTCCAAACTTACCGCACTTTTTCCGAGAAAACCGGAAGTAGGGCGCGGTGGTGCGCAAAGGCTTCCTTCCCCTGGGAACACGGGACCGGAAAAAAGTTCCGGCCGAGGAGGTTCCCCGTTTACTTCCGGGATCGCGCTGCCTGCAGATGGATGCCGGATAACGCTGCGCTGCGGGGCGAAGGCCCGAAGGCCCGGAGGTTTTTTCTTTGGGACCGAGGTACCCCATAAAGGTAAGCCAGGAGTAAATAAAACCCCTAGCAACGGGAGGTCACAAGAGACCTCCGTCCACCTGTTCCACACAGGACAGAAAAAAACACAGTGGAGGGAGGTCTCTTGTGCCCTCTTATAGGGCTAGTAGGAGGCACCTTTTTGGTGTTAATTAAAGGTTCCACCTGTCCTAAACAACACACAGGGGCAGAGATACCCCATATTGTGCTGCTGTCAGACGTAAGGGGAATATATTTTCCCTCTATTTGTTACAATCTTCCTTATCAAGTAATTCATACATTCCTTATACAATGTAAAGGTTACAAAGACAGTCAAGTCTGATACATTGCTGTTACAAAATTGAAGCAAATTGGGTAGGTAATTATGTTTGTTCCCAAAAGAGTACCCGCTTACATCATCCTGCATAATTCTGTAAGAAGAGATAAATAAAGTAGGTCAGTGGCAGCGAAAAATAACAATAGGATGCAAGCTAGTTTGGAATGCTGCACTGTCTGAGCAAATATTTCATCAATCATTTATAGACAACAGTACAGAATTCTTATGCTGAAATGAAACATATAAGCTACTATACAGAGCTGTTATATACTGCACAACAGGATATGTCCAAGTATAATTATACGGTAAAGTTAGAAAATATATACACTGATATTGTTAAAAAGAAACTATCACAGGGGTATAGGAATGTATATTCTTACAAGAAAAAACAGCCCTCAATAATATATTCCAAAATATAACTATTTAATAAAAATGTAAAAATTTGAAACATCAGAAAGACAAAAAATCAGAAAGACAAAAAATAACAATTTTTAGGGCACATAACGTACAAGTACATCTCAATAAATTAGAATATCTTTGAAACATTTATTTTTTTCAGTAATTACATTAAAAAAGTGACCTATATTTTCTAGATTCTTTACACACAGAGTGTTCTATTTCTGTAAATGTTGATTATGAATTACAGGTAATGAAAACCAAAATCTAAGAAAATTAGAATATTGTGAAAAAGTTCAGTATTGTAAATTCAGTGTGTCACCTGCCAAGGTTTCCTAAGCCTTTAAATGGTCCCTCAGTCTGGTTCAGTAGGACACACAATCATGGAAGATGCTGATTATGGATTGTATTAATGAGTTACTGAAATTAATGAACGTTTCAAAGATATTCTAATTTATTGAGATGCACCTGTATATGCAAATGACCCCACTCAACACAGGAGTAATATAAAAGGTTCCAAGAGTACTACTACAATTATGCTAATAGTGAGATCTTACAGAAATAACTAAAAGCAGTGGTATATGGTGCATGACTATAGATTCATCTAATTTATCAAACATTGTTTGACATTTGATAAAAATACACAAGAGGTTAAAGAAGAAAATGCATCCCACAATTTATTATGCAATTTCTCCTGAGAATGGTAAATTGCTGCATAGATACATGGGTTTGAAACAGAAAGAGTGCTATTTTGATTTTGAAGGGCAGATTTTGCTAGAATAGTTTTTGGAGGCCATATCGTATTTGCAGAGCCCCTAAAGTACCAATGAAAACAATGGAAAACCCCAAAAGTGACCCCATTCTGTAAACTACACCCCAAGAAATTCATGTGGAATACAAGAATAAAGTGATTCCACATCAATACTTCCTAGGATACAGTCTTGATCTAATGTTACTCCCTCTATTTTATGCAAGAGGTCACTCGTATCCCGTACATATGACGAAAGGGAAATCACAAACGGGCGGAGCACCTGATCAAGATAGATACCAGTATTCTAGTTTAAGCTGTCCACCCTCGAGACTATGGGTCTCCCCTTGATGGGATCCAGGCCCTTATGGACCTTGGGGAGCCCATAGAATGTAGCCACCCGGGGGAATTTAGGTAACAAAAATTCAAATTTAGGATCACTAATAATTGCGTTATTCCTGGGGGAAGGGCTTTTGCCTGTATGCATTAGCCATGTGGAGCTGTGTTTTGTTTATAGTGGTCACTAGGCAATAGATTGGCCAGGACCTGGAACTGATAATGAAAGGACCTATAAATTAGCACTTGGAACGCTGAGACAGCGTGCAATATAGACTAGACAGACCAGGTCTCTATGTGGGAGAGATAAGAATAGTTTGTGATTGTACCTGACCATGTTTTGGATCCCCTGATGAGTCATGGCTACCCATGATGTAACGAGTAGGGACAGGTGACTATTTAATTAAGGGTCAGATGTGGACTGCCCTTGTAAGGGCAGGAGCTCTTTGGGGATAACAGGGCCATTTTTGAGATATAGGGTCAGAATTTAATGACCAGGATGGCGATTCCCACAGAGCTAATGATGGATCATGAATTATCAGACGCATGACCGGTGATTTGGTGAGATCTATCTGATTTTTTTTTACCTTTTCATATATATGGAAGTCTGTGATTTAGAGTTTTAACATTAACTCTTTATTTTTTGTTGATTTGTGTGATTTACATCTGCATTGTATTGGATTGATATAATCCCTGATCGCACAAATATTTATCTGTGTTAGGCTTTTCATTTATAGACATGTCATTATTGAGGTGCCTTTTTATGAGATATTTATATTAAAAGTTACGTTTTATAGTTTTTTCCACATTTGCTGTATTTATTCTCTTCTAAGAGAACTCCTCCTGACAGTGATACTCTCTTTCTCAGGGCTGTCTCTAGATGAGCCTGGGGAAGATAATCCTAGAGGCTGTATAGGTGGCCGTTGAAATGCAGTGCTGGTGTTCTCACTGCACAGTCCACCAGGATGACTGCAACTACTGAACTACTGAGTTCTCAACGGACGCCCTGGAGATCTAGATCTCCTACAACCCCGCCCAGTGGCCTGTGATTGGCCAGGGCTGAACCAAGGGAAAGGGTTTGAAACACTGGGAGGAAAACACCTTAAAGCTGCACAACAATGACAAATAACATAGAACACTGAGGACGGGACATACTAACACAACCCAGAGGCACAAAAGACAAACACTTAAAGCAGTAGCACTCTGGGATGCTGCAGATATACAACATGAAATACATATAGACTGATAAGTAAGACATTAACCCTGTCATATCACATTAATAAGACACTATGATTTTGTCAAATAAATATGTCCTATTACAGATGAGCATTCGGGGGGGGGGGGGGTCAGCTCTGGTGTCTTTCCCTGGTATTCTCTAAGCTTATACATTTCCCTTCCTGCTGTAGCCAGTTCTGTCATAAAGCTGTGGCAATTTTTTTTTTTTGTCCAGTTGTACATACTATATATTTTTTATTTTTCTGGTGATATAGTCATATGAGTCTTCTTGCAGGATAACATACACTTTTAATGACACTATTTTGGGGTGCCTTTAACTTATTTACAAAATTCCATTAACTTTTAGGGGGGTAAAAAACTCATCAAGTCTGGTATTTTAAATTTTTTGCTGTTCACTGTTAACATAATTAACATGTTGCCTTTATTCTATGGGTCGGTATGGTTACGGTTATACCTAACTTATATTGTTTTTTTATTTCTAATTTCGCAGAATGAAAATCCATTTGAGGAAAAAACTATTTATTTTGCATCACCATCTTCTAAGAGGCCTAGCATTTTTATTTTTTTGTTGACAGAGTTGGTTGAGGGAATATTTTTTGTGGGAGGCACTGAGCTTTTTATTGCTACCATATTGGTACCATATTTATGAGTACCATATATCTTTTGATCATTTAGTATTCCATATTTTGTGAGGTGAGATAGCAAAAAATCCTTACTTCTGGCGCTTTTTCTATTTTAATATTATGTTTACAGTGCATATTAACTAAAGTTTTAGTTTTATTGTATGAGTTACAGTTTTAGAGTCACACTAGGGTACATGAACCAGTAATCTTCTGATCACTGGTTCAGTGTAATACACTGCAATACACATGTATTACAGTGTATACAGGCTTGAGTAGATAGGCTGATAACAGACCATAATAACGGACAGTATAACGGACAACCGTCCATCACTGTCTGTGAGTCATAGATATTAATGTTAAAAAATAACGGACACTTAACATCTGTCATAAGTCCATTATTTTGAATTGACATAAAAGTCCTGCACCCTTCGTTATGTCTGCTAAAAAAACGGACATGTGACGGATTTGGTGAAAATTGACACTAACCGATAACAGATCAAATCCCATTGAAATCAATGGGATTTTTAACAGATTTATGACGGATCTGTTGGTGTCGGTTGCTAACATTTAGTAATGGATGCAACAGACACTAGTAACAGAAGTGTGAACGCACCCTTAGATTACATAGTAAGCTAGGTTCACGTCTGGTGAACCTGAATGACGGAGAGCTGGACCGCTAAACAGGCGGACACCCGCAGACCCCATAGACTATAATGTGGTCCACCAGGTGTACGCCATTTTTATACTGAAAACAGCATACGGAAAAGTCCTTTGTGCAGGACTTTTTCTCTGACAAATTTCGCCAGTTTCTGTGGCGGAGTCCTAGGTTCACACTACCATACAGGTTTCCGTTTTTCGGGTCTGCTTGGGGACCAGAAAAATGGAAACCCTATTCGCTTAAAAAAAAAAACTTAATAGACTTTAATAGACTATAATGGGGTCCTCTGGGTTTCCACCTCAAAACGGGCGGAGAGAAAAGTCCTCCAAGCATATTTTAAGCTGAATGGGGGACAGAGACCCTGAACGTTCGCTGAACACTAGTGCGATGGCAGCCTTATGTAGTGCACAACTGTGTGGCATGGCCAGTTTGATAAATATACTAAGCCATAGGTTTGACACAACACAGTGACACAAGGATGCACAAAAACATAAGGGGGTTAAAAATAAAAAACACAAAGAGGAAGAAAAATCCCCAAAAAGCATTTAGTGCTGATAAGGGGGCTTATTCCCTAATCAGCAGCCAGCAAAGGGGGGGGGGAGACAGAAGTGAAACAAAAAAAAAAGTACAGAGACAGTAGTGGAAGGTGGGATGGAGGAATAGATGGTAATGCCAGGAGGCACTACAGTAGGCTCGTCTATTGCCCGGAGGAGCTACCAGAGGCTCACAGTAACAGCACCGTAACTGTCCTGCTCACAATTCCCAGAGGGAGTGATATGAGCAGGGCAGTTACTGTTAAATTGAACTGTAGAGACCAACCAAATGCAGCGATCAGCGGGAATGGTACCATTGTACGCCCCCTGATCCTCGACAGTGATCGGTGCTATATATAGATGTCGGTTTACCTGCTGACACAAATGCAAGGATTCAAAGCAGCTATGGGGGGCACAATTTTCCCTTAGACTTGGTCTCTGGATGGTCTGCGGTCACGGACAGCAGCAATCCCCCAGACACGGTGACCTGTAAACACCACACCATACTATTACAACGCGTTGTGCAAAGTCACTGGCTTCAGCGCTGTAACAGTATGACATGTGTCGTTAAGGGGTTAAATAACAGTAGTGTGAACCTAGCCTGAATTAGACTAGACAATCCTAAACTGCCTCAGATCTATGAAAGTGTCTGATGAGGCTTGATAAATATGGTGTAGTGTTAGGCCAGGTTCACATCTGCGTGTAGGAGACTATGCCACAGAAACCACCGAAAATCACCAGAGAGAAAATTCCTGCACGGATGACTTTTCTCTGTGCCAATTTCTGTATAAAAATGGCGGACTCAGTTATAGTCTATGGGGTCCGCATGTAACCCATGTCCAGATGTGAACCTAGTTTAGCATTACACAAGTGATTGGTTGAACTAAAAGTTCTTAGGATTTGGGTGTATTTTGGAGCACAGTGTGTACGTTACGCCCCTTTTTTGTACAAATCATAAAAGTATTTAAAACACTTTATGAATTTGGCGCACGACATGTCAGAGAATTTATTTGGTGAAAATGATACCAGAATTATGGAGCATTTTACTTGATAAATCTCCACCATTGTATGTGCTGGCTGGCTTGTATGTATATGAAAAACTCAGGGTGGGTTCACACCTGCGCTTGGTGTCCGTCCGTCGCCAATCCAGTGAAAATCTCGGCGAACTGGATTGGCGTCGGATACAGACCGGTCAGCGGCGCATTGGTTAAAAACCCATTCATTTGAATGGGTTTTTAAAGCAGTGCGCGTGTGTGCGCTTACACCCTCTGCGCTGCGAATCCTTTTTTTTTCGTCGGAAACAAAGTCGGACATGCAGGACTTCGTGTCCGACGAAAAAAAAAAGGATTGGCAGCGCAGAGGGTGTAAGCGCACACCCGCACAGCTGCTTTAAAAACCCATTCAAATGAATGGGTTTTTAACCAATGCGCCGCTGACCGGTCTGTATCCGACGCCAATCCAGTTCGCCGAGATTTTCACTGGATTAGCGACGGACGGACACCAAGCGCAGGTGTGAACCCACCCTCAGATGACTTCTGACGCTGATCTCTGACTGTGTCATGTATCAGATAACTTTGTATGAGACCACTTTGTGTCAGAGCTCATGCAGCTTCTCAGTCTGCAGCCTTATACAATGTATCTTCTACTCCTAAGTGTGAGCAGTGAGGTCAATCAGAGGTTAGTAATCCTTGGCAGCAGATACAATCACTAGAAGACACCCTGTATGTGCTTGATAGCTGACTTCAGATGAGTGTCAGGAGTCAGGTGTCAGAGTCAAAGTCAGGTATCAAAGTCAGGTTTCACAGTTGTAAACTGCCATTAATCTGATGTTTGACTCTGATATCTGAGGATGTCCTAATATGGACACTGTACACTGTATCTAGCTTCAAGCAGCTGGATCAGATGACCAGTTTGGGGGCTGACTGATCAGATACTGATGACCTAGCCTGTCTGCTACTCCTCTTTACCTAGGATGGGCATTCTTCATGATCTGCTTCTCTGTGTAGCTACATACCGGTATTTGTGCAAACAAGGGAAATCTCAAGTTAATGTTTGCTGGAACTGTGTATGTAACATGTTAGAAGGAATGTATCATCAATTTATTAATTTATTTTGTTTAGGTGAAATACATCACTTTTTTCTAATCATTTTTCAGTTTCTAATTATAGATTTTTTATTTGATTTTCTGTACATGATTATGGAGGCTGCCATCTTGCCTGAGCTTTTCATCTGCTCCTTTAACAGCATTTATTCAAATGCTTTACAGTATAGTCAGGTCATAGGCAATAATAGTCTGGAGCTGACTCTTTGGAAAAGTTTTCTAGGTGTGCTCTGTGCAGAGAGGAAAGTAGATAAGATGTGACATCATCTATTGTCAGTAGTGGATGATGGGTATTATGTGGTGTTATTTATAGAGCTTCTATTTTAATGCTTAATAGAGGTGTTATATTCTGTTGTTATGCTATCTGATCTGCCTGTAATGTAAATGAGATAACTGTTACAACAAAAACCCTTTAGTTTAATTTTGCTGCATCTGTCATTTGGAACATACTGTGCCTAAAGGGGTTGTAAGGCACAGAGCTGGATTAAGGTTGGTAGAGGCCCCTGATCCGCATTGTAATTGGCAGGTCTAATGTGGCCTCTGACATACTAGCTTGAATGGCAAGGCAGGGCATCTAAAGTTACTTGCACACTAGCTTTCCGTTTTCCAGACATTGTACATCCTAGAGTATTTCTTTGTGCAAACCATATCCCATCTGTTTGTCATCCATTTTTTCAGCAATCACATACTAATATATTTGTGAAAAACAGACAGCACATGGATGATGTCTGTGCGCTGTCTGTTTTTTTTTTTTCTTGTACCCATAGACTTCAATGGCCAAGACGAGTAGAGAAAACAAAAAAAATAGTGCATGCCACTATTTTTTTCTCATTGACTTTCAGTCCATGAAAAACAATGAACGTGTGAATGGCTCCGTTGATGGGTCTGTGTGTTGTCTGATTTTTGTACGGATAGTGCATGGACAGAAAAATAATTAGTGTGAAAGGGCCCTAAGGCTCTTGTGGCCCACTTCAGGAATCCACTATATTGCTTCAAGTCAATAGGGCTGAGTTGTAATACCAGGCACTGTCGCTGTACAATGTACTTGGTATTGCAGTGAAGAGGCAGTAGTGGTTGTCCAAAGACTGTGGTCTCTTCAATCAGCTGATTGTGGCTGTGTCGGGGTCAGACCCCACAATCTAGTATTGATGACTTTTCCCAAGTATAGGTCATCAATAGTTTAGGCCTTGAAAACCTCTAAAAAGGAAAGAGATATGGTCACCAATTTTAAAGGGGATTGTCTGGGATCATATGTTTGAATGCAGGGGGGATGTGAATAACCAACAGACTGAAGAGGACACATGGAGTAAGTGCTCTTCTAACTGTTTTCATAAAGTGACTCTTCTCTGACAGCCACTACCAGCTAATTACCAAAACAAACCAGGATTCTTTCCCAAGTCCCAGTGAAACCTAATTGGGGTGTTTAGGTACAGTTCTGCACCATTCTATCACACCTGATACTTGCGGCCTACATCTTGTGCAGCATCCGCGGACTTGCTAAAGATGGAAGCTGGTTGGCTCTTCACCTGCCGAGACAAGACCCATTACATACTGCGATACCACTGCAACCTTCTGCAGTCTGCAATCTTTGTTGCCATCTGGAGTATCCAATGGCCTGCTGGTGAGGGAGTGTGCTAGCTCTAGGAGACAACCCTGAGACTTATACCCACCCTATCAAATCCGCCGGTCACATACCGAAGAAAAAGCCAACAGATCCACTTTACTGGACTCATAGGAATTTCAGCCGCCATTTTCCTCTACCAGTGGTAACAGAACTTCCACTCACATGCAGGTCTGCCCTTTTGCTTGCTTGGCCCACCAGGTCTGGTGCTGTCCTGGAACCTCTCGGAACGATCTTTGCGCCTTGAAACAAGCTCCTAGTCATCTTAAGCGGACAGGGTCTCCGTCTTTTGGGTCTCCATGCAGAACTGAAGGATGGAAACCTAAACCCTAGCACCAACAAACCTAACTCCTTCAGAACGGGGGGATGACTCTGCAGAATCTTCCTGCCAGTCCAGTGTATCCCCTCAGGGCCAATTGAAAAACACAAAAGAGGACAACTATACATGTTAACTGTGAACAAGACAACTTCCCTATACTAAAACATGGATACGAGTCCTTCCCCCATGATCCAATCTCCCATTTGAAGCCGTGCTAAACAAAAATCCAAATGGGACACCACATTAGACTTTTCTCCAAGAGACCAGCCCTCTTCCTTGTCTTCACTAGAAGTTTCAGTTCAAATTATCCAGTCAATATCGGTTAAAGTCCAAGCTGTTTCTGAAGCCTTTATGAAGGAAATGATGCTGGCTCTTGATAGCTCTATCCAAAAATATATCACTTGAGCCACGATCAACATCTCTGTCTCTATAGACTTACTTGGCGAAAGAGTTTCTCAAATGGGTGAATTTTCGAAGGCTCATAATTCACTAGTGGACACAAATTGGAGGATAAATTGGAGGAAATTAAACTCAAACTTTCAGATATTGAAGACAGGAATAGAAGGAGCAATGTGAAATCCCGAGGAATACCAGAAATCATCTCCCCCGCAGACCTCACAGAATACCTACAATCATTGATCAAACGGTATTTCCTAATTGCTTAAATCTATATCTTCTTATAGAGATGGCCCACAGATTGCTGCATTCAAAGCATTTACCTGATGCTATTGATGCAAGAGATGCTATTGTATGCATTCACTTTTATCTTATTAAGGACAAACTGATGATCTCTTTTCAAAAACTAGGGAAACTCTTTGCAGATCTCTGTACACACTTAATAAAGGATAAGACCCAAAACGCGTTGTGAGTCACCACTTGGAATAAAACTGTTTGCACCTGGACCAGCACTTGTATGCCTCTTTTTTTGGGGTATCCATCTATACCCTACACCGCTTTATTGGATCTTCCTGACGTGTTATCATGTTACCATGTTCCTGAGGCTTGGAGCTGCTGCCTGAGGTCCACCAACACATTGCCGTTTAAATAGTTGTGAGCTCATCACAACTCACCAAGGAAAAAAGAGGCAATTAGACCTACTGCTAATAGGTTTTCCAAGAGTCCTTCATGACAGCACCACAGGCAGATGCCCCTTAACATGCAAGTACAAGCGCTCACTCACATCTCCTTGGCTTAGTTGTTCTAAACAGATAGAAGGTACGGTTGATTTGAAAAAGAGGTTTTTACCTTTGTACTATTTTTTCTAAATAAATTTGTTTTATTTCATTGGATGATCTACCATTTATTCATCTGCTACCCCATATCCCCATAGGGGGGTTCAAGTGAAGAGCACCAATTATTGGTCTCTAAATTTTTCCACTGTAACTTTGGTCCACAGTAACTTTGGTTGCTGTGGACAATTATTTTCATCTTTTCTACCACTTGTAATCCAAGGGATCCCCAAGAAGAGACCTGAACGAGCAGCCTTCACTCTTCAGCTTGACATACTCATTAAGTTGTTATGGAACACAACCTTACAAGTTGAGCCCCAAACCACCTGAGAAAGTAGGGGATTCGGGCCATGTTGTAAATCCTAACTGGTTCCGCACAGGAAGCGCTTTTTTATGTTTTTATTTACACAACAGCACATCTTCAGAAGAATCACCCTCCCAGATTCACCCATAAAGCCTAGCTCGAAACATATTTCTATTACTATTAAAATAAATTAATTAAACATTAATTGCTTTCCAACTACATGAGGTTTTATCTGACAATAGGGGAAGGTTTATAGGCCTGATATGCGCCATCAACAATACTCCTTTCACATTGGCCAATGTATATTCCCCCCAATTTCTCCCAGGTATCCTTCCTGAAGAGACTTAGGAGGAAACAGGTAAATTAATTCTATATGGTGACCTAAATATAGTACACTTCTTTGGATTGCATATCAGAGTGCTCCAGGGTTCCTCTTCAATTAGGCTCATAGCATGTACATAAAGAACTTCATGATATATGGAGCTGCTTCCACGACAGTGAAATAGACTATACCTTTTTCTCTGTCACAACTTATGACCTTCAAATTTCCCAACTTCCCTAGCAATACCTATACTTTATCTTTGTCTCTAGTTCTTAGAAATCAATGGCCTCTCTGCATCAGATACTTTCTCCTTGTAGAATACTCACAAGGCATATGACAGGGGCCTGCTAATCCAACAAACTACCAAGCTGAAGAGACAACAGTTGGAAGCTATGACCCAATTCCCATTGTCCTAGAAGCCCGATTAACCCTTATAAATGTACTCATATTTGACCCTGACAAATATATCAAATCTCTAAAATTGACCCACTATGGCTCCTACAATAAAACCAGTAAAATGAAGACCAACAGAGTTAGAGCTGCCCAAGCTAAAGCTCACATCCCTCATGTGCTTTCTTCCTCCTTTGGCTCAAAAATTCACCATTCTCCAGTCATAGCTGATGAATTTAGCAAATACTACGCTAAACTATATAATCTTAAATCAGACCTTTCCACCCCAAAAACTACACCTGCTACTATTTCTCAGTTTCTAAACTCTGTTAACCTCCCATCATTATCTCCTGACTAACTGTGCTCCCTTATCAACTGATGAATTAAGTGTGACCACTAAAACCCTAAAGATGGGAAAATCTCCAGATCCTGACTGCTTTTCTAACAAATACATAAAAACCTACCAACAAATACTTCTATCGCATCTCTGTGATCTTTATAATCTGGCCATGACTTGAGGTTTATTTCCTGATCAAATGTTAACAGGGACAGTAGTAGCCCTCCCAAAACCTGGTAAAACTCAGATGCCCTTTGAATTATTGCCAGATATCTCTTTTAAATTCGGACATAAAGCTTTATGCCAAAATCATTGCTAATAGACTTATCGCACTTCTTTCTAGTGTTATTCATACTGACCAAGTTGGTCACCAAGCCCCTGACAGCACTCGGCGACTGCTGTAAAGTGTCAGTAAATTTGATTGCTAAGATGGGATTGGATGGAATGCCTTCTTTACTCTTATCTTTAGACATAGAGAAGGCATTTGATAGGATCTCACTTTGGCCTCTCAGAACCAATTAATCCAGCCATACAAGTACTATATTCTAATTCCTCGGCATCAGTTGTGATCAATGGCTTCCTGTCTAGACCCTTTTCCATCACCAACGGCACTTGTCAAGGCTGTCTCTTGTCACCTCTCCTATTTACAATGTCAATGGAACCCCTTGCTAAAGCAATTAGATCTAATCTCTTAATATCTGGCATCTCTATAGCCCAAACCACTAATAAAATAAGCTTATTTGAGAATCCCTAGCAGCAGAAACAGACCTCTGTTTTCCACTCCTTCCATAAACAAATGACTGATTTCATCTAGAAGTCTAAGCCACAGGTTTCTTTCTCCCTGATGTTTAAGTGGATGGAACACAGTGGCACTGGTGTCCCCAACCTTTACCACTACCATTTAACTTTTGCCCTAGATCATTTATCCTGTTCGTCCTCAAATATAATGCAAAATTCACGGCCCTTGCAAAAAACCAGCTTGCTGAAAATTCAAGACTGGAAGGCATTTTTAATGCTTCCACCACCTGCACAATGTCCCCTTCTGTATTCGCTACTCTACAAGCTTGGAAATGTAGCCACACCTGGAAAACCACCCATGCCCAACCAATTAAAATGGCGATACTCCTTCAGGTCCTGGAATATCTCATTCCTAACCTTTTACTTAAAGAGGACCTTTCATGTCCTCATGCACACGCAGTTTTATATACCACTAGAAAGCGGACAGTGCACTGAATTCAGCGCACTGTCGGCTTTCCCATTATGTGCCCCGGGGCTGGAGATATCGGTGCCGTTAGTTTCGGCACTGATCTCTGCCCACTGTCAGAAGGGCATTCCTGACAGTGTAGCTGGGCTGTGAGGAACGCCCCCCATGAAAGTACTCGTCCATAAACTTGTACTGGGGGGGCGTTCCTCACAGCTCAGCATCATCGCCGGGCAGTAAGGAACGCCCCCTCTGACAGTACAGGGCTATGGACGAGTACTGTCGCGGAGGGGGGCATTCCTCACAGCCCAGCTAGACTGTCTGGAATGCCCTCTTGACAGTGGGCAGAGATAGGTGCCGAAGCTAACGGCACCAATATCTCCAGCCCCGGGGCACATAATGGGAAAGCCGACAGTGCGCTGAATTCAGCACACTGTCGGCTTTCAAGTGGTAAATAAAACTGCGTGTGCATGAGGACATTAAAGGTCCTCTTCAACCGCTGGCTATAATCTGGAATAACACATATATCAGACCTATACTACACTTTAACAAAAACATCGTCAGATCACAAGTAAATGGTTGAATATTCCCTCCCAAGGTCATAAATTTATTAGCATAAGCAAATCATGTTGCTATTTAAAAAAAAAAAAAACATACTGTACATGGAGTGTACAATACTTTCAGTTTTTGGGGATATACTGCAGAAACCGCAACCTACTTGCAAGAAAGAAAGGCATTACATTCTCTTATGAAATAATTCCATTTCTCAAAAAAAAAATCCACATCATGTGCATCTCATTGGGAGCAGCATCGAAAACTTTTATTGCAATGGTATTACACCCCACTCAGTCTATACCCTACATTAAGCCCTTTATGCGGGTTATAAAGGGTGATTGAACCTCTTTACCACTGGTGTCCTTATTACAGAAAATACTACACCTTATATCTACCATTACCTCACCACTAGCATTACTCTTACTAGGCATACACAGGATACCCTTGCATTGTGGGACAGTATTCTGCCATGTCATTAGCACCACTAAATTATTAATAGCAGGGCACTGAAAATCCTCCTATGTCCCAGGTGAAGAATCAACAAGTGGGACACAATCGTGAAGTGGAACGAAATTTATTGGACATTTTAAACTTTTATAAAAAATAAAAAACTGAAAATTGGGGCGTGCCAAATTATTCGGCCCCCTTAAGTTAATACTTTGTAGCGCTGGAGTGAATTTGCTGCACTGAAAGTAAAGGGGCCGAATAATATTGCGCACCCCACTTTTCAGTTTTTTATTTTTTACAAAAGTTTAAAATAACCAATAAATTTAGTTCCACCTCACGATTGTGTCCCACTTGTTGATTCTTCACCAAAAAATTTAAATTTTATATCCTTATGTTTGAAGCCTGAAATGTGGCAAAAGTTTGAAAAGTTCAAGGGGGGCGAATACTTTCACAAGGCACTGTACATTGTGCAGATAAAGCAAGGTGTACTATACTCAGCTTTATAGCACATGTAATAATGCAGTTTCATCAGCACAATATACATGTGCCCAGAGCTGACTAATCTCTGCCAATTTTAAAATAATCAAACCTGTTAATAGCAAGATTACCAGATTTGGGTCCCTGAACCCCAACTGTACAGTATAGTGACATGCTGCTAGTTTAGACATCCCAAACCTGGTAATAATTTCTTTTTAAATTGTTACACATTCATTGGTGCTATACAGCGATTTTGGCCATGGCTGTGTGACCAAAGATCACTGTGTGGCTAATACAAGGGAATAGAGGTGCATTGTGATGTGACCCAAAGATTGCTCTGACTGTGAGTTTGAGTTTAAAAAAAAAAAAAAATAACAATCACAGCAACCTCTGGGTCACAATGCACCTCCATTCACTTACATTAGTGCAAGAATCATAGGGTGGCACAGTGATCTTTGGTCATGCAAATATAGCCAAAATTTCTGTGTAGAACCAGCGCAGTAATTAAATGAAGCTGGGGTACACCCAGCTTAAATGCTCAACTTAAAGGGGATTGTCCAGGAATTGAACAAACTCCAGACAAGCTTACAGGGGTTGTTCAGGAATTGAACAGACTCCGGAGAGGCCTTAGATCAGTGTAACCATTGAGACCAATCAGCGCCTTCAGTGATCACTGGAGAGGGAGCGGTGACATATGTAAGTAACACCACCAGTCTCTCTTTAATCAGCGACCTCAGCGGTCACATGGGGCGCAGGGCTTCTGTTGACTGAAGCACGGTGTGTAACCAAATGGGCTGTGGCAATGGATATCGGAGAACTGTGGACAAGTGTTATGTGACACCTGCCCTGGGTCCCTCTGGAGTTTGTCCTTTTACAGACCAACCCTTTTAAGTATAATGCCCCATAATGCACTCAATATAATGTCCCACAGTTGCCCTTTCACAGTATAATGTTTCATAGTGGCCCCTCCACACAGTGCATCCCATAGTGACCCCTCCACACAGTATTCCTCAACCCAATTGAGAATTTCTGGAGAAACCTTCGAATGGCTGTCCACCAACGTTCACCATCCAACCTGACGGAACTGGAGAGGATCTGCAAGGAAAAATGGCAGAGGATCCCCAAATCCAGATGTGAAAAACTTGTTGCATCATTCCCAAGAAGACTCATGGCTGTACTAGCTCAAAAGGGTGCTTCTACTCAATACTGAGCAAAGGGTCTGAATACTTATGACCATGTGATATTTCAGTTTTTCTTTTTTAATAAATTTGCAAAAATATCTACATTTCTGTTTTTTTTTCTGTCAAGATGGGGTGCTGAGTGTACATTAATGAGAAATGAAATAAACTTTTTTGCTTTTAGCAAATGGCTGCAATGAAACAAAGAGTGAAAAATTTAAAGGGGTCTGAATACTTTCCGTACCCACTGTAATTCCCCATAGTAGCCCCTATATTTTTTGTCAGAAATTTTCCAAAAATTTCAGTTTCATCTGAATCCACCCATAAACCAATATTATAATCTGGGGTCTCTTGAAACCCCAGAGTATAATAAGCAGCAGACCAGTGTTACTGACCTCCCCTCAGCTCCAGCACAGGTCTTCGGGCCTCTTCTGGTCTCGGAGATGTCATGAATGATGTAAGAGACCACTGAGACCTGTGATTGGTCCTGAGCAAAGGCCTCAGCAGTCTCTGATGTCATTCATGATGTCTCCAAGACCAGAAGAGGCCCAAAGTCCTGTGCCTAGGGGAGGTGAGTAATACTATTTGTTATGTTTAATCACCTCCCCTGGACCTCCACTCATTATACACTGTGGTCTGAAGAGGTTCGCCTAACAAATACTCGTTGTGGCAGTTGAAGCATGCTCTTAATAAAGTGAGAATCTGTTCCAGCCAACGCAACTGGTGGAGGCCCCCTCATTTGGCAAATGTGAGGCTGAATGACAAATTTTTTTGAAAGGAACAGGATGACTTTAAAAATAATTGTACTCAACGATCCCCTGCTTCTGTCATTTAATGTTCCCTCTTGGCCAATCACTGGGTTGAGGTGGGACACTTGTGCACTAATAATTGGCTGAGTGGCTAAGAGAGACAAAGAAGTAGACAGCAACAGGGAACTTGAGAAGCATTGTAATGGCAGCAGAGGTGGATCAGCGAGATGAGTAATGCTTGTTTTTTTAAACAATTCTGCCCAGTTTCTGAAAATATTTATAACACAGACAACTTATTTAAGTTATAATTTTGCACTTGATTCTAGTCAGTTTTATATTCCCTGGGTTCAGTCGCAGAGTCCTGGACTTTGGATCCTGTCCAAATGTCAGGTATGTGGGCAGTATGTCTTGGATTTAATTTTATCTGCCTCGTCTCAAAGCAGATAAAGTTGAGTACAATGGTAAAGCAGGGACCCGTCAGCTATCACTGCTGCTGGTGTGTTTGATGCAGACAGTGAGTGTAATAATTTTACTGCATCACGCCTGCTGCTCCAACCTACTGGGAGCAGAGACCAGCTTGGACTCCAGGAAAACAAGGTGAGGTATTACTTTGTTTTGTATTTTACTGTGTGGGGGCCACAAAAGGTCATTATAATGTGTTGGAACAACAAGCAAGGGGCATTATAATGTGTGGGGCCAACACTGTGGAGACATTATAATGTGTGAGGGCCACAAAGAGGGGTCATTATAATGTATGGGGCTGCTAGGAGGGCATTACACTTTGTGTGGGGATCATAAGGGAGACATTATACTGCATGGGAGCCACAAGGGGAACAGTATACTGGGTGGTGGGCATCAGGGGAAATTATATTGTGTAAAGGCCACTGGCCACATAGACCTCATTTGGGTTATGAAGCCCAGTCTTGACAATATAATAAGTTTGGTTCAGTATAACCATGATGGTTCTTGGTGTTATGGTGGTAAAATGAATCGTAAAGTGCTTTATCAGGGCCTTGTAAAACCTGACTATGAATTTATTGGTGTCCACAGCTGTTCATGTTTGAAGCATCTATTTAATATGTTTATGATTTGTTGCATTGGTGTTGCATTGTAACACATATGTAAATAATCTGTATACATCATACCCTGAACTCCATATTTTCTTTAGCAAACTTCATTCAAATCTCAGACTATCCTAGTTTTATCTTCAAGTTTCTAGAAATCCTATTTACACCATACAGCACACAATTTCACAGTTTTTATACCATGTTTCTGTTTTAAAACCACTGCCTATCCTTGTTTTGTTGTCATTTTTACCTTAATGAATTTAAATGGAGCAGAATGTGTAAATAATTATGTGACTTTTAATATACAGTTTTATCAAACTAGGCTAGATTCACATGAAAGAGGTGCAAAATGGCAGTGAAAAATATCTATTTTTCACAGCCATCTTGCACCTGAGGAGCACCCGTTTTCATGGATCTCCCATACATTTCAGAACATGACCAATATTTTGATGGTCCATGACAACAGACCATCAAAATAACGGTCATATGACTAGCCCCTATTCACTGACTGAAATTAATGCTGCCATGTGATGTCCTTTTAAAAAAAACGGATGTTACATGGCCAGTATTCACTGTTGTGTGAATTTAGCCTTACAGTACACCTTCAGAATAATGAACAATGTTTCTAATGAAAAAGGTATTAAAGATGTTTGATAATGTAAAAAAAAACACTTTTTTAAGCATGTAAGACAATTTAATACAATTGTATAAATCTTTTTATATTTGAGGTTAAAATAACAAAATTTTACATCATACTACTGGATGTACATTATTTATAGCTCAACAATAGAATCTGATCTGCTATAAAAAAAATTTAATGTTTCACTTGTATTATTCCATGGTCCGTCAGAACTTGTTTCACTGAAAAATGTAAACGAAGTTATAAAGGTGGGTTAAAGTTAACAATACATAACACAAAAAAAATCTGTTCTTCCAAATCTACTGAATAATGTATGATAGAATAGCCTTATTCATAGCAAATCAAAAATTCTTCATAAATTATAGAATTATCCTTTTTTGGAAGATTAGGAATGTTTAAGGCTAAAAATTAACAGTATAGCAATACATGGATGATACATTTTCTTACAGTACAAAAAAGGTATCTAAATATTTTGTTATGGTTTAAATACTGAATTTTTTCAGCATGGAAAGAGATAATAACTAGTGGCTCCAACACTAATTTATAAACAATTTTAATTTTAGATTTATTTTTCTGTTTCTATTCTTTTTATATACTAATATTTATCAGATTTTTCAAGCAGGACAAGTAAGAGGTTTATTTGAAATCTATAATCTCAACATTAGTGTCGTGTATGGACTGTCCTAGCATGTGACATGGGTGCAGTTGTCAAGGGTTAATTCACTTTACTCACTCAATCTTGCAAATTGAGCATAAATCACACCCCAACACATTTTACGTACCCCTAGATACACGCTGCCACAACCTACTGGTTTGCGTAATTGGAATCAAATGCACACACATCTCTCTAACAGTCAGACAGCAAAACACACTTTAAAAGGCAATAGATCTGTAGAGCATACAGGGACTAACATTACAGTGAACGCTTAAATACAAAAAGGTTCAGTGTTTACAAAAAGTGACATAAACAAGCAAACGTTAAATAAAAACTGAAAAAAAACCCAGAAAAACCCTAACAACTTAAAGTTCTTCTGATCACATGGAGCTTGAGGAATACGATGGCTGCGCAGAGCTTGGCTGGCTCCACATGTGTAACAAAGTTTCTGTGGTCATCCTACAGTTTTTATAATGATTGCCCTTGTCTCATGTTTCAGAGATGATTTTCTGGTTCATTATTCTAATATTATGTCAGTCACTGGACAGTGGATTCATTATTTACTCAACCTGGGAAAACTGTGTCCACTGATGAAAAACTAGTAAAATGAGAGTTTAGAAACGCGTCAGGTGTTATTATATAGGTGTTAGTGTATGATTAGGAGCAGGTAGTCATATTGGGCTTTGTGCTGATACACTGTTAGAAAGCCAGCAAACATTTGGTTCTGGTTTTAGACTATGTATTTCTCTTGGGTGCATTTAACACTGGCAAGCAGTGCAAGTAGATAAAAACGTTGCTGCTGGTGATGAATGGCGAGTTAACTTGCAGTACCGCCATTTATGTTATTTTGCTAAGAGATAATGCACTACTGATACTGTGGATTATTATATCCTGATATAGTAGTGGATGTATCCTGGATCCTTTTTGTATGGTCTGTGTTGTTTTTCTGTTGTTCTGTCCTATGGGTGGATTCCCTTTTTATTCAGATTATTTAATAAAGTTTATATTTTAAATACGTCCCTTTTGGTAGGTTGCGACTCACCTGTGATATTTTTTGAAATGATTTATTGGGTACGTAAAACCCCCTTTTTCTTTTCTTTAGTTGATTTACTGATTGGCTGGTATGCATCCGTTTGCCAGAGATATCGTTGCCGTGAGTGCTCAGACCTTTATAGCTGTATATAATAATGCCCATCTCGAAAGACGTGAAAACTCTACAATACACCACACACACTTTTTCAAAATAACATGTCATTATTTAAGAAAAAAAAAAAGACCCTCTCTGATTTTACTTGCAGACCTCCTACCCGTAGTTAGGTCTTCTACAGCCTCTTTCTATAGGTCTATAGGGACTTCTGGTCGAGATTTAAGACACGAACGCTAGGTGATTTATTGCAAGAAGGTTCCCCTCTGACCCAACCCCAGCTCAAAGCCAGGTATCCTGAAGTCCCATTCACCTTCCTTCATTACGAACACTACAAAAAGATAGTGACAGAGATAGAAAGCACATGCCCCACGCGCAAATAGCTTACAGAGTTTGAAAAAAGTTTCTCAAGCAAGCTCCCTCTGACGAGGAAAATTGCAAATTGCAGAAAACAACTAATGGTTCCCTCTGCTGAATCCACCCCACTTTACATGCAGTCTTGGGAAAAAGAACTAAACATTTCTCTGACGCCAGAGGACTCTAAAGCTGCCCTCAGATCCTCACATGGCTTTTCCACATGTGTCAGGATGCAAGAATCCCACTACAAAATTTTATCTAGATGGTACAAAATGCCGGAGTGGCTGTATGCCCACGGCCTAGCAGCCTCGAACCTGTACTGGCGGTGTCAGAAAAGTGTTGGGAGCATGTCCCATATCTGGTGGTCATGTGAGATGGTCGAGCCGTTCTGGTCCCAGGTACAAGCCCATTTACGTCCATTCCTTGAATACAAGGGGGTCCTATCCCCAGAGTGGGTGCTCCTCTCATGCCCCAGGCATAATATGCGTCACTCTAAGTTGAATCTCACAACCCATTTGATTGAGGCGGCTAAAGCGGTCACCCCTGTTTTGGCTACAACCTATTACCCCTCCCATCCAGGTCTGGATTGATAAGGTTAATCAAATCATGAGGTTTGAGGAGCTGATCAGCTGGTCGACCAGAACTCATGACAGACTCTTAAAAATATGGTCGCCATGGCGTGAGAGAGCACTACCTGCCCCAATGGACTCTGCAAGGGCAAACCCTTGAGATCTTACGAGATCCGATTAGTGCACTTCTCCACATCCCAGGAGATGTTACGCCCACTGTACACACTCCATTTTAGGACCCCCCCTTACCTTGCCCCACCTTTCCCTCTCTAATTCTGACTAGGGATGAAGTCTTGGTGTCTTTGTGTTAACTGACGTTTCCTTACGTCTTAAAATAAATTTTTCCTGACATTCCCTCCTCCCCTTTTTTATTTCCCACCACACTTTGATACACATTGTGCTGTGCGTTGCTAGTACACGTAACAGTGTACATGTATTCAAAATTTGCTTTGTAAGCTTCATTTGCACTTGAACATTGCCTAGCTGCATGAATTGTGCAAGTGTCGTCAGTTCATTTGTAAATCTTGACTCTGGACAGTTTACTGAGTCACATGTTATGTATTTCTTTTTAGTGCACATAAGGTATTTTCATGTATTCATTTCAATTTTTGTAAAATGTTGTATAAAAGATTAAAATGTAAAAATTCAAATAATATAAGAATTAAAAAAAATAAATAAATTTACCTGTCTACGACCTGGGGCACGTCTCTAACCAGCTACACGCTGCTGGGTATGGGTTCTTCCTCTGGAGGAAGTTGTTCTCTGTCTTGTATCCTAAATTAAGAATGGATTATATTTGTATCGATTGAAATTGATATTTTGTTCATTTGTAATAGATACAGTATAATTAAATTTATTTTATAGACACCTTTAAATATCAATTTAAAAGTAATATTATAATTTGAACAATACATACTACAGGACTATGAGGCCCTGTGCTGCCACATGCCACAAAAAAAAAAAAAAAAAAAAAAGAATAAAAAAAGTTTTTGTTTCATTCATAAAGAAAATTATAGATCTTTGTAGAAAATTGTAGATCTTCTTCTATTTTATTTTTTGATAAAAAATGTTCACCATCCAGAATTCATGTACTGTATACTACAAGTAGTATTCTATAGACGCTTAAAAATGTGTAGTGAACTACAAGTACAAGCCAGCACAAGGTACTATACTTTGCGGCCTTGCTCAAATCATATTTTTTCACCAATTTTCCAATTTGCAAAAAGTATGCAAATGGGATGCTTTTTTTACAAGATATGTAGTGAACTGCAAGTACAAGCCAGCACATGGTACTATACTTTCTGGCCTTGTTCTTATAAACACATAGTACTATCATCATCAGCAGCAGCAATTACCACAAGTATGCTGCCTGTGTCCAGTGGCGTAAATGCTGGGGTAGCAGAAGTAGCGGCTGCCACAGGGCCTGGGACATTAGGGGGCCCGGTGGGACCATGATGTTTTTTTCTTCAATAGGCCGTTACCTGCTGGTTTAACACCAGCAGGTAATGGGCCCTATTTACTTACCAATCACCGCTCTTGCTCATGACTGCCTGCGCTTCCCCTTCTGCGGAGGCGGCTGTGAGCAGGAGAGGGGATCGGTAAGTAAGGATGCGGGCCACGAACCCCACAAACTCTGCTATCATTATATGTTGGGGTCTTTTCAGACCCCAGCGTATAATGATCGGAAATCCGGGGAGGTGAGGGAACATAAAAAACACTGTTACTTACCTCTCCTGTGCTCCAGCAGGCTTCGGGCCTCTTTGGTGATGTCCCTGATGTCACTTGGGCCAGGCCGACATCATTATGCGTCGTGACATTGGACTGGCTCATGTGACGTCTCGTCGAACATTGAAGAAGTCTGAAAGTAGCGGGGAGTGCGCCGGAGCCAGGGAGAGGTAAGTAACGTTGTTTTTTATGTTTTTATCCTCCCCTGGGTCTCCGATCATTATACTCTGGGGTCTGAAAAGACCCCAGAGTATAATAATTGTTCATGGGTGGTCCACAATGGGGCATAATACTATGTGAAGGGGCCACTATGGGGCATAATACTGTGTGCAGGGGCCACTATGGGGCATAACAGTGTGTGCAGGAATGCGGTTTGTGCGGGGGGGGGGTGAGGCATGTCAAATGTTCACCTTGGGGCCCAGCCATTCCTAGTTACACCACTGCCTGTATCTTTTCTGAGTGAATCTGCAGGACCTGCACATGTGACTGTCAGGGGAGGCCCATTCTGTGTACTTTCTGAGCATTCTCTGAATAATAAACGGACAGAAATAACAGACGGTAACTGAAGACTATCTATTAATGTTCATTATGAATCTGATATCCGTAGACATTAATGTAAAAAAAAAAAAACAGACGCTAAATGTCCGTCATATATCTGTTATGAACGGACAGAAAAATCCTGCATGCCGCGTTATAATGTCCGCGAAAAAATAATGGGCACATGATGAATTTGGTGAAAACAGACACCAATGGACAACAAATGAAATCCCATTGAAAACAATGGGATTTTTAATGGATTTATGACGGATCTCTTAGTGTTCATTGTTAACATTTTGTGATGGATGCTAGCAACGGACACTACTAATGGTAGTGTGAACGCCCCTTTACAGGCTTAGTTTTATGACATGTCACCTTTATTTTATGTTTGGGTACCATTCCAGGGATACCAAATTTATATAGTTTTATTTACATTTTAACCCCTTAACAAAAATCTAAAACTTTTTGGTTTTGGGGAATGTCTATTGCTTTGATCACTTTTTATTCAAATTTTTATCAGAAGTGTTCAGCACTTTTGAATTCTTTTTCCCACTATGCCGTTCACCGTACAGGAAAAATATTTTTATAAGTTTGTAGATCAGGCGTTTTTGAACACAGGGATACCTAATGTGCATGTTTCTCACTGTATTTTTTTAATTTTATAAGTATTCTAGGTAAAAGAGGGTGATTTGAATTTTTACTTTTTTATTAATTTTTTTTGCTTTTTTTTTTTTTTTTTTTTTTATATTGCATTTATTAGACCCCCTAGGGGTCTGATCACTTTTGCAATGTATTACAATGCTAATGCATTGCAATGCATTGCAAAATATCGGCATTTGTATGTCATACAAATCAGCCTGGGAGCCTTCAACAGGCTCGCAAGAGTCATGGCAATGGATGGCCGACCCTGCATCTGGTTTAGGGTACCAGTAATCCTACCCAAAATGGCAGTGCCCATGTGCTGCCAGAAAATGGCGCCTCGGTAAGCTTTGACTGAGGCGCCAGGAGCCTTAATTCCCACAATCAGTATATATATATATCTCTCAATATAATACAGCAGATACCAGGCGGCTATGGCGGCTGCTCAGGGGTTAAAAGCAGCTACCTCAACAAACAGCACCTGTCCATATGCCCCCTGACCACCATGCATGAGAACAGCTACAGCAAAGCAGACAAGGCAGCTTGTCTAGCTGGAATAACCTCTTTGTCTTTTAAAGAGGACCTTTCACGTCCTCATGTATATGTGGTTTTACATACCTCTAGAAAGCCAACAGCGTGCTGAATTCAGCGCACTGCCAGCTTTCCCGTTATGTGCCCCGGGGCTGGAGATATCTGGGGTCTTAGTTTCACGGTTCACCATCAGAAGGGCGTTTCTGACAGTCTAGCTGCGCTGTGAGGAACGTCCTCCCTGGCAGTATTCCTCACAGCTCGTCATT
Organism: Leptodactylus fallax; assembly: GCA_947044405.1. NCBI lineage: Eukaryota > Metazoa > Chordata > Amphibia > Anura > Leptodactylidae > Leptodactylus > Leptodactylus fallax. The sequence goes on along the minus strand of CAMRHE010000010.1, from coordinate 8,530,538 downwards.
GCTGGATAGTAAGGAACGCCCCCTCTGACAGTACAGGGCTATGGGACGAGTACAGTCAGAGAGGGCCTTCCTCACCGCCCAGTGATGATGCTGAGCTGTGAGGAACGCCTTCCTCCCGTACAGTGCTATGGAGGAATATTGTCAGGGAGGGCGTTCCTCACAGCGCAGCTAGACTGTCAGGAACACCCTTTTGACGTGAAAGGTCCTCTTTAAATAGGTACAGTGGGGAAAAAAAAGTATTTAGTCAGCCACCAATTGTGCAAATTCTCCCACTTAAAAAGAGGAGAGAGGCCTGTAATTGACATCATATCTAGAAAATCACATTGTCTAAATTTTATAAAAGAATTTATTTGCAAATTATGGTGGAAAATAAATATTTGGTCACCTACAAACAAGCAAGATTTCTGGCTCTCACAGACCTGTAACGTCTTCTTTAAGAGGCTCTTCTGTCCTCCACTCATTACCTGTAGTAATGGCACCTGTTTGAAATTGTTATCAGTATAAAAGACACCTGTCCACAACCTCAAACAGTCACACTCCAAACTCCACTATGATGAAGACCAAAGAGCTGTGGAAGGACACCAGAAACAAAATTGTAGACCTGTATCAGGCTGGGAAGACTGAATCTGCAATAGGCAAGCAGCTTGGTGTGAAGAAATCAACTGTGGGAGCAATAATTAGAAAATGGAAGACATACAAGTCCAATGATAATCTCCCTCAATCAGGGGCTCCACGCAAGATCTCACCCTGTGAGGTCAAAATGATCGGAAGAACGGTGAGCAAAAATCCCAGAACCACATGGGGGACCTAGTGAATGACCTGCAGAAAGCTGGGACTAACGTAACAAAGGCTACCATCAGTAACAAACTACGCCGCCAGGGACTCAGATCCTGCAGTGCCAGACGTGTCCCCCTGCTTAAGCCAGTACATATCCGGGCCCGTCTGAAGTTTGCTAGAGAGCATTTGGATGTTCCAGAAGAATATTGGGAGAATGTCATATGGTCAGATGAAACCAAAGTAGAACTGTTTGGTAGAAACACAACTCGTCGTGTTTGGAGGAGAGTGAATGCTGAGTTGCATCCAAAGAACACCATACCTACTGTAAAGCATGGGGGTGGCAACATCATGCTTTGGGGCCGTTTCTCTGCAAAGGGACCAGGACAACTGATCCGTGTACATGAAAGAATGAATGGGGCCATGTATCGTGAGAATTTGATTGCAAACCTCCTTCCATCAGCAAGGGCATTGAAGATGAAACGTGGCTGGGTCTTTCAGCATGACAATGATCCCAAGCACACCTCCAGGGCAACAAAGGAGTGGCTTTGTAAGAAGCATTTCAAGGTCCTGGAGTGGCCTAGCCAGTCTCCAGATCTCGACCCCATAGAAAACCTTTGGAGGGAGTTGAAAGTCCGTGTTGCCCAGCAACAGCTCCAAAACATCACTGCTTTAGAGGAGACCTGCATGGAGGAATGGGCCAACATACCAGCAACAGTGTGTGCCAACCTTGTGAAGACTTACAGATAACGTTTGACCTCTGTCATTGCCAACAAAGGATACAGTCATATGAAAAAGTTTGGGCACCCCTATTAATCTTAAACATTTTTAGTTCTAAATATTTGGGTGTTTGCAACAGCCATTTCAATTTGATATATCTAATAACTGATGGACACAGTAATATTTCAGGATTGAAATGAGGTTTATTGTACTAACAGAAAATGTGCAATATGCATTAAACCAAAATTTGACCAGTGCAAAAATTTGGGTACCCTTATCATTTTATTGATTTGAATACTCCTAACTACTTTTTACTGACTTACTGAAGCACAAAATTGGTTTTGTAACCTCACTGAGCTTTGAACTTCATATCCAGGTGTATCCAATCATGAGAAAAGGTATTTAAGGTGGCCAATTGCAAGTTGTTCTCCTATTTGAATCTCCTCTGAAGAGTGGCATCATGGGCTCCTCAAAACAACTCTCAAATGATCTGAAAACAAAGATTGTTCAACATAGTTGTTCAGGGGAAGGATACAAAAAGCTGTCTCAGAGATTTAACCTTTCAGTTTCCACTGTGAGGAACATAGTAAGGAAATGGAAGACCACAGGGACAGTTCTTGTTAAGCCCAGAAGTGGCAGGCCAAGAAAAATATCAGAAAGGCAGAGAAGAAGAATGGTGAGAACAGTCAAGGACAATCCACAGACCACCTCCAAAGAGCTGCAGCATCATCTTGCTGCAGATGGTGTCACTGTGCATCGGTCAACAATACAGCACACTTTGCACAAGGAGAAGCTGTATGGGAGAGTGATGTGAAAGAAGCCGTTTCTGAAAGCACGCCACAAACAGAGTCGCCTGAGGTATGCAAAAGCACATTTGGACAAGCCAGCTTCATTTTGGAAGAAGGTCCTGTGGACTGATGAAACAAAGATTGAGTTGTTTGGTCATACAAAAAGGCGTTATGCATGGCGTCCAAAAAACACAGCATTCCAAGAAAAACACTTGCTACCCACTGTAAAATTTGGTGGAGGTTCCATCATGCTTTGGGGCTGTGTGGCCAATGCCGGCACCGGGAATCTTGTTAAAGTTGAGGGTCGCATGGATTCAACTCAGTATCAGCAGATTCTTGAGAATAATATACAAGAATCAGTGACGAATTTGAAGTTACGCCGAGGATGGATATTTCAGCAAGACAATGATCCAAAACACAGCTCCAAATCTACTCAGGCATTCATGCAGAGGAACAATTACAATGTTCTGGAATGGCCATCCCAGTCCCCAGACCTGAATATCATTGAACATCTGTGGGATAATTTGAAGAGGGCTGTCCATGCTCGGCGACCATCAAACTTAACTGAACTGGAATTGTTTTGTAAAGAGGAATGGTCAAAAATACCTTCATCCAGGATCCAGGAACTGATTAAAAGCTACAGGAAGCGACTAGAGGCTGTTATTTTTGCAAAAGAAGGATCTACTAAATATTAATGTCACTTTTCTGTTGAGGTGCCCATATTTTTGCACCGGTCAAATTTTGGTTTAATGCATATTGCACATTTTCTGTTAATACAATAAACCTCATTTCAATCCTGAAATATTACTGTGTCCATCAGTTATTAGATATATCAAATTGAAATGGCTGTTGCAAACACCCAAATATTTAGAACTAAAAATGATTAAGATTAATAGGGGTGCCCAAACTTTTTCATATGACTGTATATAACAAAGTATTGAGATGAACTTTTGTTATTGACCAAATACTTATTTTCCACCATAATTTGCAAATAAATTCTTTAAAAATCAGACAATGTGATTTTCTGGATTTGTTTTCTCATTTTGTCTCTCATAGTTGAGGTCTACCTATGATGACAATTACAGGCCTCTCTCATCTTTTTAAGTGGGAGAACTTGCACAATTGGTGGCTAACTAAATACTTTTTTCCCCACTGTAAATAAAAGGTTTTTTTTTAAAAAAAAATCTTAGGCTTTTGCATGACTATTCTCCTGTTACTTTGTTAGAATCATTTGCTATTTTATTGCTTCAATACATAATCATAGTCTTTAGAGTCTACGAAAAAGTACTCCTCCAAGATCCACGATTATTGTATCTGTGTAATACAAAATGTTTTTTGATCTTTCAATGATACATAACATTAGGGAAAAGGAAACCAGTGAAGATGGAAAGCACAGTTAAAACTTCAAATAAATTGGTCATTAACTTTTCAACAAACATTGTATAAATCAATAGTACTAGATAATATCACAAACTTTAAAATGTATCTTATCAGAGAAAAATGCTTCTTTCTTCAAGTATCAGTCTCTTTTCCCTACTTTTCCATTTCTACTTCTAAACTTACATTCACTCTTAAAATCAGTCTTGGTCTCCCAAAATGGACAGTCAATACAGTGAAGTATAAAATTATATGCATCCATAGAAGGGAGGGGGGAGTAGAGAGGAGAAACTCAGAGAATGAAGCAGAGACACAGGAACAGACATGCTTCTATAGTTAATAGTAATTCTTCTAGCTCACATCAGATATATTATATTGTTCCATATTTCTCTATCTACTGTATGTAGGGTTGTTGCTGCTTCTGAGTGAGTAAGAGAGGACTGAGAAACGAATCTCCTATTTTCTCCATGTGCAGTATATGGGGGCATCTTACAGGATATTTCATAAAGCTTCTGACATGTCATTATGTGGGTGTTAAGATCTTCATAATCATTGGAACAATGGTGCAGAAGGACTTGGCTGAGCACTGTACCCCTTTTGCTTATAAGGATCATGAGCAGTGAAATGTATGGGCTCATATAATGTCTATGAGCCCATACATCACTAACTCCAGCTCTTTCAGTGGAGTCAAATAAAGTTGATAACAGTCAGAGGCATAGTGCTCTGTTTTTGTTCCAAGGATATGTTGGGGTCTCAGCAGCTGTTTGCCAGTGCTGCATTTGTTGCATTGGTTTAGTTAGGACAGAATATGGCTGAACTTTGCAGCATCCCTGTGGACACTGTTTAATTTGTTATATTTTATTTTCTTGTTCCTGTGCCACTGTGTAAATAGTTTGTGTATTTTCTTATATTTTATATGTGTTTCCATTTGTATTGAATGTCATACAGCTTCCCACAGGTGTCATTCCCCATTTTTCCTGGAATAATCCACTGTAGTCTGGCACCCTTTCCATTTGAAGACACTTGGTTAACCACAAGCCAATCATTTGAAGAGACTTGGCTAACCACAAGCCAATCATTTGAAGATACTTGGTTCACCCCCCACCAATAACTGGCCTGGGTTAAGAACTGGAGACTGGTAGTCTCTAGCAACCATTATTTGTTAAGTTATGTTTTGACAGTTTAGTCATATTGGGAGAGGAAAAAAATAGATTTTTAGAAAAGGCACCATATCACCCTATTTACTCTGGGCATCCCTCATCACAAGTCTGGGACCAGCCACCAAAGTGTAACAGTATAATGTGCTACTACTCCTTTCGGGAAGCTACATGTGTTACTCAATGTCTCAATAAAGTTATAACTTGGTTCAACTGCACTGCTGCCTCCTGAGTGAGTTGTTCCTGTGCTTACCATCAGGGGCCTTTGGAACACCATCACATGTCTCAGACAGAGAGAGTAGCCCTCTCCATTTGGAAGTACCCCGGGGAAAGCTACCACCACCATCAGGTACATTGCAGTATACTCAATTCTATCTAACCTAGGAAGTGGGCTGGAGGAGTTCAGTTGAGTGTCCTTGGCCTACCGTTCACATCACAGCTATAACTACTACTTCCATTAACTTGTAACCTTCATTGGGTTGTGGAAACTACATTTCCCCTGAATTAACTTCGAGGCCATGGCTAGATCAAATACCCAAGTCTTTTCCATGCACAAAGGAAAGTCATTATTTGATATGTACTTGAAATTTCATCTAAAAGCTGACTTAGTTCTTAATCAGCATTGAAGTTTTTTAACATTTTACATTTTTACATCTTTGTCATTCAAGGTCCATATTACAGAAACAGGATAAAATAAAATCATGGCCGTATAAAAAACACTGCAGTCAATCTTTTAGTCTGGGAAATTCTAATACCTACTGTATAAATACTGGTGAAGTGGAATAATCTGTCAGTTGTAAGTCTAACAGTATTTTTGAAATATTCATATGGTTTTATGTATTTGAAGGATCAGTGACCGTAATTCATAATTAAGTATAGTATTTATTTTGATTTTTTTTTTTTTACATACAAAGAAATAAAAGCGAACTATAATAGGCAGAAATAATAGGGCAGATTTACTAAAACTTTAATATTTTCATTAGTAAATCTACCACAATGTGGCAGATTTGTTAATCCTGTCTAATAATTAGATGCAAAGTTAAACTAGACAGTCTTAAAATTGTATGAGATTTATGACAGTGGGTGATGCTGGATAATAAATCTGGCACATTTTTGGATTGAAAACCACACCACAATTATGGTGCACAATGCTGCAAGTCATGCCCCTTTTCCAGGTAGAACAAAACCCTTTTGATAAGCCATACTGCTTGTCAGACAAGGTGTGAAAAGTTTCTAAAATGACTGATAAATGTGGTACAAGCAATGCATGCCATTTTTGGACAGTGCAAAGCTAGAGCTAAATTTATCACAGTGGCTAATGTTGGCTAAATCTGGGTTATTTGTAGACTGTCTAGTTTAACATTACAATAATCTAGAGGAGAGAAAGAAATGCCAAGAAGCACAAAACGTAATTCTGTCACAGTGGCACAGGTATGTTGTGGAAAAATGATTCCAAGAAGAGAAAGTGCACAAAACATTAGTCCTGATGGACTCTCACCTGGTAGAATTGTGTGAAGCACAACAACTATAAGAGCGTTGAACTCAGATGGGTAATTGGTGTCGAAGCAGGACCCCAAACCATCTAGGATGGAAGTCCAGACGAGAAGTACTACAAGAGGTTACAAGGACAGATGCTAAAACATCGAAAAAGAGGGAAGACACCAGCGCTCAACCAGTAGTTCAAATAAGTGTCCATTTTTGTGTCCAAGTTGTGTCCCCAACGAGTTTCGGGGATATACACCTTTCTCAAGTGTATTCAAATGGACTTGGCTTACTCCAGAAAAAATGCATTTGATGCATTCCAGCAGAAGTGTATTTGTGATGCACAATTTTGTATCTTAAATCATGCCAATTTTCCATTTTGTCACACCCCTTAATGGTAAACCATTCTTTTATGGACAAGTCATAAAAATCATTTAAAATGATTGGTAAATGTGAAGGTTTTAATAGTACATCTGACCCAATGAGTTCTTACAGACATGTCCTTCATTATTTGTCTGCTAGACTGGACATGTCTAGATATGTGTATTGCACGTCAATTTGCTTTCCTAAATACAACATGGTTTGTGACAAGTTATTACAAAGTGACATCTTTCTCAGGGGTCACAGCTGCAGGAATATTCACACCTCCCACTGCCCTGTGCTCTAACTCTCCTGCAGTCTTCCCTGACTCCTTACTCCTGCTGGTGAATGCTCCATAGGGCATGTGCATGAGCTCTGCCCAGCTCTTAAAGGGCTATTTTGTCCCCAGCTTATCACTGTGGATATTGTGCTATATAAAAACCTTCCCCTATGGAAATTTGCCTAAGCAAACGTTTTAATCAAAAACATCATAACAAGCCAAGTACAGGCCAAGTTACATGTTAACATATCACCTTCACAATTCTTGCATCCATTGAACTCATGAGTTTATGGATAGTTTCTGCTTGAATTTCTCTAGATGTAAGAATAGCCTCCCAGAGCTTTTGTTGTGATGTGAACTGCCTCCCACCCTCATAGATCTTTTAATTGAGGATACTCCAAAGGTTCTCAATATGGTTGAGGTCAGGAAAGGATGGTGACCACACCATGAGTTTCTTTTTTTTCTTTCTTCTTCTTCTTTTTATGTCCTTAGCACTCAGTAGTATTGTTGGCTGCATGAGATGGTGCATTGTCATACATGAAGATCATTTGCTACGGAAGACACAATTCCTTTTTGTACCTAATAATAATAATACATTTTATTTATATAGCGCGAACATATTCCGCAGCACTGTACAATTTGTAGGGTTCAAGTACAGACAAAAAAGATACATTACAAAGAAATTGTCAATTCACACAATGGGACTGAGGGCCCTGCTCGCAAGAGCTTACAATCTATGAGGTAGAGGGGGTGACATAAGAGCAGGGGCGGCATCAGAGGTAGCATTGCTTATACAATGGTCAGACAATTTTGTGATAGAGGTTACTGTCATTACACATACTGTATATAAAGTTGTATGAGCCGTTACCAAACGTGTCCTTTAACGTGCAGACAGTGCCTGGACATATAACATTAGTCTGATACAGCATCATATCCTGTGCGGTAATGTGGGAGCATGAACACAGGAGGGTTCGTTTTAGGGATTCTAACTACAAAAGGGTTTACATTATGAATTGTAATAGGCCTGTCTGAAAAGATATGTATTTAGTTTGCGCTTGATGCTATAGAAATTGGGAGTTAATCTGGGAGTCCGGGAAAGAGCATTCCAGAGAAGTGGTGCAACTCGGGAGAAGTCTTGTATACAAGCATGGGAAGTTCTGATAATAGAGGATGTTAGTCTGAGAGCTGGTTCACATCTGCGTTCAGTTTCCGTAAAGGGGAGTCCGCTTGGGGACCCCCCGAACGGAAACCTATACGCAGAGAGAAGCGGTTTACATAAGGAAACCTCTGGACCCCTTAGACTATAATGGGGTCTTTGTGGTTTCCGCTCGGTTTCCGCATGTTTCCCCAAGCGGACTCCCCTGTACGGAAACCGAACACAGATGTGAACCGGCCCTTAGGTCATTGAGTGAACGGAGAGCACGGGTTGGGCAATAGACAGAGATGAGGGAGGAAATATAGCGAGGTGCAGCATTATGGAGAGCCTTGTGGATGAGCATGATAAGTTTATATTGTATTCTGTAATGAATAGGCAGCCAATGTATTGACCAACACAGACCAGAGGCATCGCTGTAGCGTCTAGACTGATAGATGAGCCTGGCTGCTGCATTCAGAATAGATTGTAGAGGGGAGAGTTTAGTAAGGGGAAGACCGATTAATAAGGAGTTACAGTAGTCAAGGAAAGAGTGAATCAGGGCAACAATAAGTGTCTTTAATGTATCTCTGGTAAGGAAAGGGTGGATTCTGGAGATGTTTTTGAGGTGGAGATGACATGAGCATGCGAGTGATTGGATATGAGGGGTGAAGGAAAGGTCTGAGTCAAACACAACCCCAAGGCAGCGGGTATGCTGCCTAGGAGTTATAGTAAGGCCGGAGACTGCAATTGAGATATCAGGGACAGATCTATTAGATGGTGGAAACAGCAGTAGTTCAGTCTTTGAGAGATTCAGTTTCAGATAGAGCGAAGACATGATATTTGAGACAGCAGAGAGACAATCACTGGTGTTCTGTATTAGTGCAGGGGTGATGTCACGGGAAGATGTGTATAATTGGGTGTCATCAGCATAAAGATGGTACTGGAAGCCAAATCTGGTGATGGTTTGTCCAAAGGAGGCTGAGAAAAGAGAAAAGAGCAGGGGACCTAGGACCGAGCCCTGAGGAACCCCAACGGCAAGGGGAAGACGGGAAGAAACAGAGCCCACAAATGATACACTGAAAGTGCCGTCTGAGAGATAAGAGGAGAACCAGGAGAGCATGGTGTCTGTGAGGCTGACTGAGCGGAGCATAGTGAGAAGGAGTTGATGGTCAACAATGTCAAATGCTGCTGAGAGATTCAGAAGAATAAGAGAATAGCCACCATGAAAAAAAGTGGTAAGTCAGAAACTCTATATACGTTGCAGAGGTCATATCCACAGCCTACCAGCTGTCTCCCCAGGATTCCACTCCAAAACATGACTTTGCCATCTTCTTGCTGATGTTGCAGCCTACTACATCCATCTGGACCATCCAAGGTTGCACAGCACTCATCAGTCAACAAGACTGTTTCAAAATTAGTCTTCGTATATGTCTGAGCCCACTACAACTGTATCTACTTGTGAGCACTGTTTAGGGGTGGCCGAATAGTAGATTTATGCACAACTGCAAGCCTCTGGAGAATCCTACACCTTGAGGTCTGTGGGACTCCAGTGGCACCATCAGCTTCAAATACCTGTTTCTTGCTTCGTAATGGTACTTTAGCATCTGTTCTCTTAATCCTATTAATTTGTTTGGAGGAAAGCTTCCTTATTATGCCTTTATCTGCACTAAGCCATCTGTCCTCTGAATTAGCCACAAATCTTTTCGCAGGATGATGATCACACTTAAGTTTTTGAGAAATATGTAACATTTTTTACCTTGTCCCAGACATTGCATTTGATGCTTTTCGGCAGCAGGGAGATCCTTTTTCTTTCCCATATTGCTTGAAACTTGTGTCCTGTTTAATAATGGGGAATGTCCTTCTTAAGTAGGTTTCCTTTAATTGGGCTCACCTGGCAAACTAATTACACTATGTAACACAAATTTTGTTCCCAGCTTTTAAATGTTATATTCCAATTGCTTATGTCTAAAACAAATTAAAAATTGCTTACATTCATCATAAACTTCGCTTTTGTGACCACGGCAACGAAAATTATGCATTTTTACTATAGAAGCAGACGATTTTGCATCTTCTCATTTATACAGTGAGACTAAGAACACTATATGCATTGCAAATTTACACAGATTACCAAAAACTGTTCAGAAGTGTGCGGTTTTCCGAGATTTACAACTATACTGCAAATCAGTTTCACGAATCAATCCCCAAATATAGTCGCCCATCATGTTTTCGTTATATTGTCCTTGGTAACGGCCTTCAAAGTTCATAATGTCCTGGTGAAAGCGCTCGCCTTGCTCCTCTGAATAAGCTCCCATGTTCTCTTTGAACTTATCAAGATGAGCATCAAGGATATGGATTTTGAGTGACATCCTGCAGCCCATTGCAGCATAGTTCTTTATCAGAGTCTGAACCAGTTGTACATAGTTTTCATCTTTATGATTGCCTAGGAAGCCGCGAACCACTGCGACAAAACTGTTCCAAGCTGCTCTCTCCTTCCTATTCAGCTTCTTGGGAAATTCACTGCACTCTATGATCTTGATTTGTGGTCCGACGAAGACACCAGCTTTGATCTTTGGTTCAGACAGCTTAGGTAAAAGATCTTGGAGGTAATTGAAAACTCTCGACTCCTTATCTAGAGCCCTGACAAATTGTTTTATGAGCCCCAACTTGATGTGTAGTGGTGGCATCAGTACCTTGCGTGGGTCCACCAGTGGCTCCCACTTTACATTGTTCTTCCCCACAGTGAACTCTGTCCGCTGAGGCCAGTCCCGTTTGTCGTAGTGCGCTTCAGTATCCCGGCTGTCCCAAAGGCAAATAAAGCAAGGATACTTAGTAAAACCACCTTGGAGACCCATCAGGAATGACACCATTTTGAAATCTCCGATAACTTCCCAGCCGTACTCATCATACTTCAAGGCACCTAGCAACATCTTGACACTGGTGTATTCCTCTTTCAGGTGCACCGAGTGAGCTACAGGAAGAGACGGATACTTGTTCCCATTGTGAAGCAGCACAGCTTTGAGACTCTTGCATGAGCTGTCTATGAAGAGGCGCCACTTATTCAGGTTACAGATGATACCTATAGCCTCGAATAGACCGGCCACATTGTTGCAGTAGCACAGTCCATCTTGATGACTGAAGAAGATGGAAAAAACTTGGTGATGCTTCCTCTGATCTGAGACTTGGACGCTTTCATCTAATAAGTTCCATTGCTTGAGCCTTGATGTCAGAAGCTCAGCGTTGGACTTGGTGAGACCAAGGTCTCTGATCAGATCGTTGAAGTCTTTTTGGTTAGGGTAGTATGGCTTCCACTCCTCATCTGCATATGAAGAGAAATCATGATCTTCAACGTCTTCCTCGATGTCTGACCTGCTGCTTTCTTTTGAAGGTGGTGTAGCTCTGTCTGGAGGTGTTGGTACAGGAAGTTCAGGGCAGTGTGGTACTGGGGCAATAGATGACGGAATGTCAGGATACGTTACAGGCAGTGCATTTTTGCCAGTGCGACGTTTGGAAGGGTCCACCATGCAGAAGTAGCAATTTGTTGAGTGATCAGTCGGTTCACGCCAAATTCTTGGGATAGCAAAATGCATGGCTCTCTTCTCTCCCCTGTACCAACCTATAAGCAAACAAAATAATATTTGGATTGAGAATTTGATTTAGGCCTATTTCACACTAATGACTAGTGATATTTACAATATTAACACAGTTAATCTGCTATTTAAGAGAGTAGCATTTATCCACTTACCTTCAAGAGTTTTCTTGCAGTGCTCACATGTGAAATGAGGAGCCCATGGTTTGTCTTGGTCACCAACAGGCATGCCGAAGTATGCTTTGTAGGCCTCACACATCTTTGCAGATGCTTCCACAGAGTACTTTTTCACTCTTGTCTTTATAAACTGGCCACATACGTAGCAAAATGCATCTGCTGGATGTATGCAACCTCTTGATGCCATCTAAATTGACTAAGTTGCTGTGAACTGTAAGGAAAAAGGATGGCTCTCCAAACTTGATAAAAATGGTCTTTATTCAATGCAGTATTAAAGTTCAAGAGTGTACTGAGGATTCAAGATTGATCACCCAGTACCAGAGTAACACACAATATATACATTTACATTCCTAAGCTCCTCCTGTAATGGGTGTGGGGTGAAGTGTGAATACTGTCGTTATCAGAATCTGAATAGATATTGAATTCACACATTTCTGTCTAGGTCAATTCCCCTTTGTCTGTGATGGCCATTGCCCACTTACTATGCAATCCCAATCAATTAGATCCTATCTCTCCGTCTCTCAGGAAGGGCTATAGTGGCCCTATATAACTGTAGTTATACAGCTACCTACAATTCTGTACAGTCCCAGAAAGTTCTAGATAATTCTGGGAAGTTCTAGAAACTTCTTGATAGTTCTCACAATTCCAGAAGCTTCTTAAGTATCTTGAAATATTGTGAATATCCTTAAAAATAGATCAATTTCAAAATGTCATTGTGCTGACCACAAAAGCAAAGTTTACAGGAAATAACTTTTTTCTATTCATTTAAGGTACAAACAATCAGGATAACACACTTAACAACTGGGAACAAATATTTTTTTGAAAATTGTTACATGGTGTACAGATACAGATGGCTGAGATTAATTTCAGAGATCCAAAGAGCCCTGACACAATACCATCCTTGAGTTTGATTGGAAAACAAAAAGTTAAATCTTTAAGACACTTAAATCTGATTTGCATAATAATTTGAAATGTGGTGTATTCATGCAACAAATTGTATAAGCAAGATATATGAAGAATAAGCAATACTTTACTTTTGTCATATATTTTCATTGATCTTCAGTACTTAGAAACAAAGTAAAAAGCATATTTTTCTTATTGCATAGTTACAGGAGAGTCATGTGCCATCCTATATGCTACAGTTGTTCCCTTTCATGGTCCCTATAGTTAATTTTACTCAAGTTATGTGCAGGCAAACTCTTCACTTGCTTGTAATGAGTATACAGTTTATTTCTGCATGCGGTGATTATCTTTCATGTGCTGAAGCAGAATACAATGCATTTTCAAACATCTACCCCTTTGTGGTGTCTACTAGAAAGTAATTGACAGAAGATAATGAATTGTCACCAGAAATAACACAGTTGCAAGTTTTTAAGTTGGAATCATCTATATCATTTGTAGGTAATCCGTATTTTGATCTGTATATAGAGAGAGAAGATATACTATAAGTTTGCCATTGTAGCAGAATTGAGCTGAGTTAATAATGTGTTATGCTATGCCTTCTTAGTGCTTCCACAAGGTATAATGCCCCCACATAGTATAAGGCACATTTTGTGGTCCTCACATATTATAATGCCCCTATTTGAGTTCCCATGAAGCTGTCTGCAGGCTCCAACTCTAGTACTGTCTCCGGCTTTGCACTTATTCTGCCTCCTTGCCACAAGCAACACTAGATGCAGCGTGAATGGTGAGCAACTTGAATACCTTTGTATTCAACTCTGGCTATGTCCAGAGGAGGTAAATACAGTTAAATCTGGATCCAATGCCCAGAACAGTGAGACAAAATTGCCCCACTGAATTTAGGATGGCTGACAGGGAACCCCCTGCTAAAAGAGCTATTGAAGCATTGGCACTGTTTGCCTTATGGCAGAGCCCTAATGCTGAATGCTGAATGACCATATTGACTGATAAAGGGATCAATTGTGGTTCTGCTGAGGTTAGCAGAATATACTGTAGTTATATGACAGCAAGAATAGTGATACATGCTGTGCTATCTTGGTTGTCAAAAGTTGTAGTAACCTTGACCGAGCCATTGTGAACACAACTTTCTCTGTAAAAAAAATTACATCTCTGTATATGGAGAAAGTTAAAACATAAATTGTTTTGGCACTGAACATGTTAAGTGTTTAGCAGTACATACACTATTCTATTTTAAACTCTATTTTTGTTGCTTTTTTGTTGATTTATTTTATTCTGTTCTAAATGTATTATTTCCTGCAACTGGAAAATAAGTCAGCTGCATTTAAGCTACAGTACCAAAGCAAACACTGGCTCCGTCACTGCATTAAGAAAACACGTATAAGGGAAACAAAAAATCTAAATGGCATGTCTTACCGTTCAACAAGTATTGGGTTATTTGACATGGTGTTTCAAATGGATATTAAGTATCATTGATTGTGACCAAGATTTAATGGGAACAAAGGCTCAAGATAGAATGCCCAGGGTTATAAGACTTCTGATTAAAGTGGAGCCTTAGAATGTAGTGCTGTAATTTGTTATTCTGGTGCATCAACTCTTTTGTGAGGTTTTAAGGCCAGACAGCTCTTTCAAGGCTGTTGGCTGATTCATTCTAAGTAGGTTTTACCCTTGAGAATTTGTCTGTTTCGTATTGATTAATGTAGTGTCTTATACCTCCAGATTTTGTTCTGAAGAGAGTAGCTAGTTTCACAATTGGTCTTAATTACTGAGTTTATATGAAACAAAAAATGCAGTTTGCAGCAAGTAGGTGGCTGCAGTTCATTAAGAACAAAAGCTGATTTTCTTATTAAGTTCATTAAATGCATTCTTAAAGGGGAATATTTAGTAATGGAAATGGTACGTACATAACATCAGATTCATGAATGATTTTGGTAGGGTTGTTAGAACAATGTACTGCTGAAAACACTTCATTTCATTAGCTTACCTCATTTTTTTTTTCTTGCAAAATGAATGCAAGTGATTTAATGTATGTAACATGGTATAGAATATAAAAAATATAATTTAATTGTTTATTTTTATTTTTTAAATATTGTAAAACATTTTAAAACTTTTTAAAACTTTTTTATTTCATTCCACTAGGAATGAATGATGGTTCGTTAAATACACTGTGATTCTTCTGTATTGCAGTATATTATATCTGCCAGTTTTGTATTGATAGAGAGCCTGTTAGAATCTTATTCATCCTACAGACTTCAATAAATGGCAGATATACAGGCCATAGATCCATGGTTAGAACCTTGTTTGCCATGGCAACCCATTGTTACCCCATTATCACCCCGTTATTATATTGCAGGGAGCTGATGAGGGTGAAAGTGCAGCTGTGAAACACCTTAGATGTTGTGGTTGCAATTGGTTAACAGCAATGTTACCTACTCACATCCGGCTGACTAGGCACCCCTGAATCTGTATTTGGAGGGGGTAGTGAAATCCCTCTATAATAGGATTATCCTGCACATTTCAGGGACTTTTTTTATTCACAGTTCAGTCAAGTCCAGATTGGAACTTTGGTGTGATTTCCTGTGCATAGTGACTGTTGTGTACCTGGGCTTTTCCTGAGAGCCAGTGGAGCTAGCAAAAGCAAAACCCCCTGTGCAAACAGGTGCATTGTTTGGGGACTCTGCAGACTTTCGGTTTCAATGTTGTCTGAAATAAATGTTACCTGCATTCTCTGAAGCTACCGAGAAGCTGCTGCCAAGTAATGAACAAGTACCTGTAAATAATGTGCCTTGTGAAACCATGACCTGAAAGTGTTGCTGTACTTTTTTGGCCTAACTTCTGAAGCACTGGTATAACTTGGGGTTGGCCACCCTGTACATTTCCTTTGGGTAGGCTGGCATAATAGTGCAGTGTCAGTGCTTGGCATCATTACAACTGTAATTTTTTTTTAAATGTACAATTTTTTTATCAATTCCATTTTATTGTGTTTTTTAATATATACACAATGTAAGCATAACACGCAGCTTATATATTGTGAGCACAAAAAAGGTAACACTAATATTTTCATACATACTGTTAGAAAAATAAAAATTAGCAATTTTTCCTCTAAGAAAGGATGGTGGGGGAAGGAGTGAATGGGTGATGGTGGAAGAATGTAGAAGTGAGCGGGGTTGAAGGTACAATTAGTCAAAATATAGGAATGTGATGAAATTTGTCTTAGAGGGTTTGAAAGAATCTGAGGGTAATGAAAGAATTATGATTTTGGCTGTGAGGGTAAAGCTAAGGTCAATTAACCCATGTTTCGTCTGTTGAATAGATTGCCAAAATGGTTTAATTACAAAGCAATTCCAAGAAATGTTAGACAAATTACCTTTGACCCACAAATGCATCTCCAGCATATGTCTTATTCTGGTTTACCTAACTCTGGGGGAGTAATAAAGTAGTGTAAAAGCTTGGAGATGGATCTGCTGTTGAAACATAATAAATATTTTATGTTGAGGAAATTGAGTTTAACCACAGGCAATAAAGTAGTCAAGCGAATAGGGGGTAATCGAACCTTTCCCCAGCGTGTTCATAGAAATGTATAATTTAAAAAAAAACAAAAAAAACTTTACATATTTGTAAGGCTGGGTTCACACTACCGTTGTTAATATCTGTTGCTGTCTTCCATCATAGGATGACAGCAATGGACATTAACTATGCAGAAAATGGATACAGACTGATTCTGTGTCCCTTCTCTTCCCATTGACACTAATGTAAACAACATGATGGACCCTATCTTCCGTCATGTTTGCTTACTTTTGTAACAGAAGATAAAGTCATGCATGCAGGTCTTTTTCTTCTTTTACAAAAGTAAACAAACATTTGTTTACATTAGTGTCAATGGAAACGGACACAGAATCAGTCTATGTCTGTTCTCTGCAACAGTTTAATGTCCGTTGCTGTCATCTTATGACGGAAGACAGCAACAGACATTAACAACGGTAGTGTGAACCCAGCCATACAAGAGGGAAACAAAGAATAAAAAGAGTTAAATATATAATTTCCAAAAGTAATTGACAGGACTATATTGGCTTGTCTATGTGCCTGCTACAAAATGCTTTTTACATTGATGCAATTGTTCTACTATAGTCTCTTCCATTGTGATATATTTTGTATTTATTGGTTTTCCTTTCCAGCTCCAATGATATACAGTAGACAGCACAAAGCAATTATTTCACATTCTTTGTCAGATACATATAGAAAATTCACTTGCTTCCTGTCGTCTCAAACAATTTTAGCCTTGGTTTAGGGGAATCTATATACTGTCATGCTTTAGTTCTAATTCAATCATCTTCATTCTTTTTGTTAATTTAAATTGAATGCAACATAAGGGAATGAATGCTAATTGTAAAGAAAGATATACTGTATGGGTTTCATCTATTCAGTATGTACTTTAGCTGATATAGTTGGATACAGAATTGTGATAGTTTCTAATAAGAAAATATATATCTAATTTTGTGTAAACTCAAGTCCCAATACTGAAACATGAGGCACATTCTCACAATCTGACTTATTTACCGGTGTATGAAAAACTACAGAATGCTGAACTATAACAGGTTGTACCTTGTATGGTTTATTGTTGATTTTTAGAGCAGTAAATATCAAGGAGTAGGGCACTAATGGAAAATAAGCATGCCATGGATATGGGTGCAAGTTAATAATAATTATTCAGATCAATGTTTGCAATAGTCTGCTCTGCTACTATACTGCTAAAGAGGTATTCCCATCTTAACAAATTATCCTTTAGCCATTCAGAATTGGGGACTAAATTCCCCCGTTCTCCTGATCGGAGTTGGTTCAACCACTCAGGCCAACACCAATCAGTTAGTTATCTCTTATCCTAAGGATAGAAATACCCCTTTAAAGTTGGATATACATATTAAGGTTTGTCACTTTCGTTGTTTGTTGTCAATCCCTGTCCTTTTTAGGAATAACAGCTGCTCTAACTCTTGAAAGAGCAAGCTATCCATATATTATGACCACATGTATTACCAAATTTTCCAATGAATGCCTCCTCCAGACAGATACAAAAATGTTTTACAGAGTTGTTAAAGAGGTCCTTTCACCACCTCCAACAAGTCCAGCTCTTTACATCAATTAATATATGCTACTCCACTGAATCTGGCACAGTTGGAATTTTTTTTCTAGCCCCCACCATTCCTGAGCAATCAATGCGTTTACTTTTGGTGCCTGATATGCTACTTAGGCACTGTACTGTCAAAGGGCAATGTCAGGCAGGAGCAGGCAAAGGGTGTGATTTTGAGATCTGACACTGGCTGCCTCTGATTGGAGCTCTGTATAACATTCCCCTGCCTGACACTGTCCTATTGAAATTACAAAGCTTAAATAGCACATCAGGAACCAAAACTAACTGTACCTGATGCTTGAGTATGCTGGGGGCTAGAGAAAAAAATTCCATCTGTGCTTGATTCAGATGAGCGGCACCTACAGTATCTCACAAAAGTGAGTAGACCCCTCACATGTTTGTAATTATTTCATTATATATTTTCAGGGGACAACACTGAAGATATGAAACTTTGATACAATCTAAAGTAGTCAGTGTACAGCTTGTATAACATTGTAAATTTGGTGTGCCATCAAAATCAATCAACACACACCCATTAATATCTAAACCACTGGTGGCAAAAGCAAGTACACCCCCAAGATAAAATGGACAAATTTTGCCCAATTAACCATTTTACCTCCCCGGTGTTATCTGACTCCTTTGTGTTACAAGGTCTCAGGTGTGAATGGGGAGCAGATGTCTTAAATTTGGTGTTAGCATCATATCCAGAGGTTGTCTTTGCAAAATAGACATATGAGTGCTGCCAGCATTTCTGCAGAGGTTAAAGGGGTGGGGGGGGGGGGTCAGCCTTTCAGTGCACACTGCACCAAATTGGTCTGCATGGCTGTTGCCCCAGAAGTAAACCTCTTCTAAAGATGATGCACAAGAAAGCCCGCAAATAGTTTGCTGAAGACAAGCAGACTAAGGACATGGATCGAACCTGCAGAAGTGGAATTCGATCCGAATTTCAGGAAATCTTCGATTCGCCATGATTCCGGATTTCCTCATGCTTCGATGCATCGAATCACATTTTTTTATAGAATGGTCACCGCACATGTTAGGACAAGGGGGAAGGTACTCTGGGAGCGCGGGATCAACCACAATGCCAAGTGTGCAGCTAATCAGCAGCCAGCCAACCCTGTGATGTCACAGCCCTATTAAAACCCTCGGTCATTTTAGGTACAGTCATTTCACATCGCTCTTACTGTAGAGACAGACGCCGGCAGGAGCTAGGAAAAGACAGAAAGCAGATAGAAGTTCAGGGAAAGTGGCTGAGCTTTAGAACTGTAGGGAAAGGATAGGGAGGAATTGAGAGAAGAATTTGGGGTGGTTGCAGGGTCATTTACAGCAAGAATTTGCAGCATAATTCACATTGCAGCACTTACTGCCGTTATACTGCTGCTCATTACTCATACCTGTGTCTTCAAGGTGGAACACAACAAGCCTTTTGCAGTGCAGTACAGCAAAAAACTGTGAATTATGCACTAATATCTGCACATATCTGTAAAAAACGCCTTTTTAACCCCTTCACGCATTCTCACGTACATGCACGTGGGAGAATGTGATTAGTTACCGCATCCCCACGTGCAGGTACGTGATGGTGATCGAGCGGGCTCAGAAGCAGAGCCCGTGCGATCACCGTGGGAGCCCAGCTGCATCTGACAGCCAGGCTCCCGCTGCAACAGCGGGGACCAGTGATAACACCGATCCCCGCTGTTTAACCCTTAAGATGCCATGGTCAATAGCGACCGCGGCATTTTAAGTGTTTGCTAGCGGCACTTAGTGCCGCGGGTGGCATCGGGAGAGGGTGTCAGCTGTAACTGACAGCTAACACCCTGCTCCTTAACCTCCCATCGGTGCTCAACGCCGATCGGGGTTTTTAACCCCTTGGATGCCGCGGTCAAACATGACCGCGCCATTCAAGGGGTTCCGCCATCTTGCGGGCGGTATCGGAACCGGGTGTTAGCTAACACCCTACTCCATAACCCCCGGTCGGAACTGAGTTCCGATCGGAGGTTTTAACCCCTTGGATGCCATGATCAAACATGACTGCAGCATTCAAGGGGTTCCACCATCTTGCCGCCCCCCCTCCCAGCACCCCCCGCGGCGGTCTGCCAAGTGACCCCAGGCTGCCTGGAGCCCCCAGTACCTGGTTGATCCTGCCGAGACCTGCGGAAGCCCTCATATGGCTACATCACCAGAGAAATAAAGAAAATATAGCTCGTACAATGTGAAGACAAAAAACCCCAAAAAATCGCCAAATCATTAGAACATAACTGGCTGCGGCTGGAAGGGAATGTATAAACTGTGCGAGGATATATCAGGGGACACCCCAGATTTAGAGCGACCTCCCCAATAATAGGAACTACTGGGGAGATAGTAGGGAATTTAGTGTACCCAATTTTCTACGCACAGCTTACATATTCACTTTTCCCCATCCGCTGTGCAGTCACGTCTGGGATACTAATTCTCGTTTCACCCCTTGATAAATTCTTTGAGGGGTGCACTTTTCAAAATGGGGTCATTCCCTAGGGGATTCCACTTTACTGGTACTTTAGAGGCTCTGCAAACATGACATGGCATCCAGATCCCAAACATCTGAATCTGCGCTCCAAAAGCCACATAGCGCTCCTTCCCTTCTGTGCCCTACTGTGTTCCCAAACTGCAGTTTATACCCACATGTATTACACTTGTCGTACCCAGAATAACGTACTTAATGTCATATGTGGGCATAAACTGCTGTTTGGGCACAGCCGAGCACAGAAGGGAAGGAGCGCTATTTGGTTTTTGGACGCCATTGCACTTTTGCAGAGCTGAAATGCCAGTATAGTGGAATCCCCTGACATGTCACCCCATTTTGGAAACTACACCTCTGAAGGAATTTATCCTGGGGTACAGTGAGCATTTTTAACCCCCAAGTGTTGCTATAATTTATTATCCATAAATGAATACGCAGCTGATGGTGAAAGGTGAAAATGACAATTTATCCAGGAATACGACATTTCAGTGCGTAATATGTTGTGCCCGGCTTTTATCAGAGATGAAAGCTCCAAAAGCTGTTGTGCCCGGGATCCCCGCTCACCAGTTTTTGGAGTGTGTGTCTGTGCAGACATAAACTGGGCACAACATATTGGGCACTGAAATGGCGTATCTATAGAAAAATGTCATTTTTAACTTTTCATTATCAGCTGCACATTCATTTCTGGAAATTAAAAGAATGCAACACTTAAGGGTTAATAATGTTCGCTACCCCACTTGATAAATCCCTTGAAGGGTATAGTTTCCAAAATGGGGTGACATGTCTGTGGATTCCACTTTACTGGCAATTCATGGGCTCTGCAAAAGTGGCATGGTGTCCAAAAAGCAAACTGTGCTCCAAAAACCAAAATAGCGCTCCTTCCCTTCTGTGCCCGGCTGTGCCCAAACAGCAGTTTATACCCACATATGGCATTGTTAAGTACGTTATCCTGGGTACACCAGTGTCATACATGTGGGCATAAACTGACATTTGGGCACACAGCAGGGCGCAAATGTGAAGGAGCGCTATGTGCTTTTGGAGCGCATATTTAGATTGTTGTTTTTTTGGACGCCATGTCACATTTGCAGAGACCCTAAAATTGCCCCTACAAAATGGGGTCACTTCTTGTGGAATTCCAATTTACTGGCACCTCCAGGGCTCTGCAAAAACAACATGGCGACGAGAAAGTACTCCAAAAGCTAAAAAAACACAGTGCTCCTTCCCTTCTGAGCCCTGCTGTGTGCCCAAGCAGCAGTTTATACCCACATATTTAATTTTTTTGTCCCCGGGATAGCCCACTTAATAGTTTTAGGAGTTCATGTCTCTGATGCCACAAAGTGGCCACAACGTATTAGGCACTGAAATTGGATATTTCTTTAAAAACTTTAATTTTCACATTGTACATTAATTTTTGGGAAGCATTTTTAGGCTCAAAATCATAATATCCCTTGATACATTCCTTGAGGGGTGTAGTTTCTAAAATGGGGTCACTTTTAGGGGGTTTCCATTGTACTGGTACTTTAGGGGCTCTGCAAATGCGACATGGCACCTGAAAACTATTCCAGCCACATCTGCCCTCCAAAAGCCAAACAGTGCTCTTTCCATTCTGAGCCCCACCATGTACCCATACAGCAGATTACAACCACATATGGGGCATTTCTGTGTTCAGAAGAAATTGTGTAACAAACTGTGGGGTGTTTTTTCTTCTTTAACCACTTGCAAAAATTAAAAATATGTCGCTAAATGGATGGTTTATTGGAAAAAAAGTAATTTTACGTTTTTACGTCCCTAAGTTAATAAAATCTGTGAAACAGCTGTGAGGTCAAAATGCTCACTATACCCCTAGATAAATTCTATGAGGGGTGTAGTTTTCAAAATGGGGTCACTTTTTGGGGGTTTGTATTGTATTGGTACTTTAGGGGCTCTGCAAATGCGACATGGTACCTGAAAACTATTCCAGCAAAATCTGCCCTCCAAAAGCTAAATAGCGCTCTTTCCATTTTGAGCCCTGCCATGTACCCATGCAGCAGATTACAACCATATATGGGGCATTTCTGTGTTCAGGAGAAATTGTGTAACGAACTTTGGGGTGCTTTTTCTCCTTTGTCCTCTTGTGAAAATGAAAAATTTGGGGCTAAATTGACGGTTTATTGGAAAAAAAGTAATTTTTCATTTTAATGTCCCAATGTTAATAAAATTTGTGAAACAGCTGTAGGGTCAAAATGCTCACTATACCCCTTGATATGTTCTGTGAGGGGTGTAGTTTTCAAAATGGGGTCACTTTTAGAGGGCTTCCACTGTATTGATACTTTGGGGGCTCTGCAAATGCGACATGGTACCTGAAAACTATTCCACCAAAATCTGCCTTCCAAAAGCCAAATAGCTCTCTTTCCATTCTGAGCCCTGCCATGTACCCATACAACAGATTATGACCACATATGGGGTATTGCCGTGTTCAGGAGCAATTGTTTTGCAAACTGTGGGGTGCTTTTTCTCCTTTAACCCCTTGTGAAATTGAAAACTTTGGGGATAAAGTGACATTTTAGTAAAGTTTCATTTATACATCCCAGTGTTAGCAAAATCTGTGAAATGGCTGTAAGGTCAAAATGCTCACTATACCCCTTGATGAATTCTGTGAGGGGTGTAGTTTCCAAAATGGGGTCACTTTTTGGGGTTTTCCTTTGTATTGGTACTCTAGGGGCTTTGCAAATGAGACATGGCACCTGAAAACTATTCCAGCAAAATCTGCTTTTCAGACGCCCAGTGTCGCTCCTTCCCTTCCGTGCACTGCCGAATGCCCAAACATCGGTTTACACCCACTTGTGGGGTATTTCCGTGCCTGGGAGAAATTGCATAATAAACTGTGAGATGCATTTTCTCCTTTAACCCTTTGTGAATGTGTTAATTTTAGGGCTAAATTAAGGAATTAGTGGGAAAAAATTAAATGTCTAAATTTCACCTCCATATTGTTTTAATTCCAGTGAAATGCTTAAAGGGTTAACAAACTTCCCAAATGTTATTTTGAATTATTTGAGGGGTGCAGTTTTGAAAATGGGGTCATTTATGGGGGTTTCTAATATATAGACCATTATAATCCTCTTCAGAAGTGAAGTGGTCCCTAAAAAAATTTGTTTGGGAAATTTTCTTGTAAATCTGCAAAATCGCTGTTACACTTGTAAGCCTTCTAACATCCAAAATAAATAACAGGACGATTAAAAGATGATGCAGATATATAGCAGAGATATGGTATATAATATGTATTAATGTATTTGGGTGGTATGACTATCTGTCTGAAAAGCAGAGCATTTCACATTTTGAAAATTGCAATTTTTTTCCAAATTTCCATCAAATTTCCTATTTTTTTATAAATAAATACAAAAATATTCATTAGTGTTTACCACTAACATGAAGTACAATGTGTCACAAAAAAACAATCTCAAAATCACTTGTGTAAGTTAAGTCGTCTCAAAGTTATTGCCATATAAAGTGACACATGTCAGTTTTGAAAAACGAGGCCTGGTCCTTAACGCACTTTTGGGCTCGGTCTTGAAGGGGTTAAAGGCGTTTATTATAAGGGGCTTATTCACTGTTCTTCCACAGCATAACATTACATTTGTCAGTACTACTGTGCCAAAAAAAAAAACTGAATTATCATCCAATAATATCTACACTTATCTGTAATAAACGCCTTTAATGTGGGGAAAGACATAACGATCATATTCGACATATTGTAACCAGTATAAAGTTGCTGGCCATTTATCAAAACAGTACTGTCAATAATAATTTAATAATTCAATAATTCTTAGCGGTTATCATCACTTATTTCAAGGTGTTTATTAGTATGTAAACCCATAAGGAGGACCATATTCGCAATTTTTTTTTTACCAGTAAGAAAGTTGCAGGCCATTTATCAATACAGTAATGTCAATAATTCAGTAATTCTGAGCCACAAATCTCTGCCTTTATCATGCTTTTTTTATTGATGTTCATATTTGCCGTTCTCTTCAAAGTAGACAATTACATGCCTTTTTTTCCATTTGCAATTACGTTTTTTCATCAAACAGTATGTCAGACAGAGAAGCGAGAGGCCACAGGCCTAAATGTTTCTGGCGCAGGCATAGGTCGCAGCAGAGTAAGGGGGCGTGGCATCAGGGGTCACTTACAGAGCCCTGAGCTCCCAGTGTCAAGTAGCAGTCTTTTGTAAAGCCGCCAGTGGAGGTGAACATGGCCATATGTTCAACCTGTGGCCAGAAGGTGAAGTGTGGCCAGGGTGCCAATGTTGGCACCACAGCCCTGCGTCAACATATGCAGCGTCACCATAAAGTGACCTGGGAGAGCTGTGGCTCCAATGTTGTGGTCCAGCCTGCCGCAGCAACCGCTGCAGCATCCAGTGGCATGCACCCCATTTCAGGCAGTCAAGGCTCCACCACCTCAGCCGAAGGAAGATGTGTGTCCTTCCTATCATCTGCTCATCGTGATGCTCCTGCTCCTCCTCATAGTCAGTTATTGCGTCAGCAATTGATCACAGAATCATTATCTAAGAGACAACATTATGCGTGCAATCATCCAACAGTACAGAAGCTGAACGTGCTCCTGTCCAAGTTGCTGGTGCTGCACTCACTCCCTTTCCACCTAGTGGACTCTGCACCTTTCAGAGAACTGATGGCTTATGCCGAGCCGAGGTGGAGAGTCCCAAGCCGTCATTTCTTTGCCAAGAAGGCAGTACCAGCCCTGCACAAATATGTAGAAGAGAAGGTGGGCCAGTCCTTGAGCCTGTCGGTGTCTGCCAAAGTGCAGGGCAGCGCTGACGTGTGGAGCTGTAACTATGGTTAAGGACAATAATTGTCATTTATGGCCCACTGGGTTAATGTGGTGCCTGCCCAGACACATCAGCAACTTGGACAGGTGACGCAGCTTCTGCCTCCATGTTCTCACGCCGTTGGTCCTGCAACAATGTCCGCCTCATCCTCCACTGTCTCCTCAGTCTCCATTGCAGGGACAATTCACAGTGCTCCTACAGCATACCACATGTGCAGCGCACAGCAGTGTCACGCTGTTCTACACCTCGTTTGCCTGGGCGAACAAAGTCACACAGGGGAGGAACTGGGTCACTGTATGTCCTCCTCATGCTGCTTCCACTGGGTAACTCTGTGTCCTCCTCATTCCGCTGCCACTGGGTCACTGTATGGCCTCCTCATGCCGCAGCCACTGGGTCACTGTATGGCCTCCTCATGCTGTTTCCACTGGGTCACTCTGCGTCTTCCTTATGCTGCTGCCACCGGGTCACTGTATGGCCTCCTCATGCCGTTTCCACTGGGTCACTCTGTTCCCTCCTCATGCTGCTGCCACCGGGTCACTGTATGGTCTCCTCATGCCGCAGCCGCTGGGTCACTGTATGACCTCCTCATGCGACTGCCACTGGGTCACTGGCATCCTCATGCCATTTTCACTGGGTCACTGTATGGCTTCCTCATGCCGTTTCCACTGGGTCACTGTATGGCCTCCTCATGTTGCAGCCACTGGGTCACTGTTTTCCCTCCTCATGCCGCTGCCACTGGGTCACTTTGTGGCCTCCTCATGCTGCTGCCAACTCCACATTATGTCGCCTTGCCACTTTGTAGACATCTATGTGGAATCGGCAGACGAGTGTGTAAAAGAAGTGCACTCTTTCACACTACAGTAGGATGTTGGGCCTCTGCACGGTTCTTTCTACCTGGCACTAGCATGGACCTGTAAGGCTGAGTTCACACTTGAGTTAGTTGGTCAGTTTTGGCCCCGTAATTGGCCAAATAAGTGAAGTGTGCAGTGGTTCTAAGAGCGACGCCTGTCATGTGCATGTCATACTGACTCACAGTATTGTTTCTCTGCCACAGTAGGCTCCCTATGCATGTTAGTGCAAGGCACAGTGTTCTACACCACTATACAGGCTCTCTGAAGCCAGGAAATTGGTGTTTTTTAGTGATATTCGAAGAAAATTTTTTTTGAACTTTGAATCGAACTTCAGAATCAAACTTTTGAGAAATTTGCTCATCTCTAACTTGAACCATGTCGTCCTGTGGTATGATGAGACCAAAATAAACTTATTTGGTTCAGATGGTGTCAATCATGTATGACAGAAACCAAGTTAGAAGTACAAAGACAAATGTATCTTGTCTACAATCAAGCATGGTGGTGGGAGTGTCATGGTTTGGGGCTGCATGAGTGCTGCCAGCTGTGGGGAGCTACAGTTCATTGAGGGAACCATGAATGCCGACATGTACTGTGACATATTGAAGCAGAGCATGATCCCCTCCCTTCAGAAACTGGGCGGCAGGGCAGTATTCCAACATGATAATGACCCCAAACACACCTCCAAGACAAACACTGCCTTGCTAAAGAAACTGAGGGTAAAGGTGCTAGACTGGCCAAGCATGTCTCAAGACCTAAACCCTATTGAACATCCACCAGCTCATGATGTCATCATGGAGGAGTGCAAGAGGATTCCAGTGGCAACCTGTGATGCTCTAGTGAACTTCATGCCCAAGAGGGTTAAGGCTGTGCTGTACACTTACTACTTTAGATTCAGTGGTTTAAGTACCGCCATAGGAGCCACAGGGCCCGCGACCTTAGGGGAACCCGTGGGCCCCTGCTGTTTTTTTTGTTTTTTTTAATAGTCTGTTACCTGCTGGAGTAATCCCAGCAGGTAACAGGCTCTATTCACTTACCGACCCACGTTCATGCTCACGGCCGCCTCAGCTTTCCCTTCTGCTCTCCAGGGGACCTTATGCGTCTCATACCACGTTGCTGGGGCCCCCTGGAGGGAAGAAGGGGAACCAAAGGTGGCCATGAGCAGGAGTGGAGATTGGCAAGTAAGGCCACAGGCACCTGGCAAGAGTATTTGCTGGGCAAACCCCAACAAATACTGCTATTATTATACATACTTGGGGGTCTCTTCAGACCCCAGAGTATAATGATCGGAGGTCCAGGGGAGGTGAGCTAATATAAAAACCAGTGTTACTCATAATGATGTCAGCGTAAACCCATGTTTGTGACGTCATTGAAGAGGAACGAAAACAGCAGGAATTCGCAGTGGAGTACAGGAGAGGTAAGTACCACTGATTTTTATGTTTGTCACCTCCCCTGGGGCTCCAATCATTATACTCTAGGGTCTGAAAAGGTCCCAGAGTATGATAATAGTTTGTCGGTGGTATACCCCCAAAATTTCGGGTTCTGCTGAATTATTTGCAATGAACACCATTGGGGCCACAGTGGGAAATAATACTGTGTGGAGGGGCCACTATGGGACATAATACTGTGTGGAGGGGCCACTATAGGACATAATACTGTGTGGAGGGGCCACTGTAAGACATTATACTATATGGAGGCTGTTACTGAACATTATACTGTGTTGAGGGTCCGCTATATGACATTATAGTGTGTGGAGGGGCCTCTATGGGACATTATACTGTGTGCAGGGCCAACTATGGGAAATTATACTGTGTGCAGGGGCTGCTATGGGACATTATACTGTGAGGGGCAGCTTCTATGGGAGATTATACTTTGTGAAGGCCACTTTGGGACATGATGGTATGTGTAAATGGAAAGGGGGTGTTATGACGTGGGGGGGGGTGAGTCAAAAGTTTGCTATGGGGTCCAGTCTTTGCTAGTTACGCCCCTGTTTAGAATATATCAAAGTGTCATATATTCAGTGTTATCCCATGAAAATGTAAAATGAAATAATTACAAAAATGTGAAAGGTGTGCTCACTTTTGTCAGATACTGTATTAAAAGATGGTAAGATTAAGAATTGAGAATTGATGGAGGTGGTTAAAGGTCCTCTTTAAATACTTGTATGAACAAGAGTTCTTTATTTTGTTACATTTATAATGCCTATAAAGAAGTCTATTGAAAAATGAATTGAAAAATCACCATACTCAGAGCAAGTTGCAAAAAAAAAAAAAAAACCACAGATTCCAGACATATATATATACACACAAACAAAAGAAAATTCAGACTGCACATCCCAATGTGAACAGGTGCTTAACCACCGTGGCAATATATATAGAAAATGTAGGAGCACCCTGCACACAGCACAAAGGTATAAGGAATAGAAGAACATTACTACTATTTTTGCTATCAACTAATATAATCTATACATACAAATTAGAGGTTCTTTGTTATAGACATTTGATCAAACAGTAAGAAGCCCACCTGCCACGACAAGGCGACTTCATTCAGATGAGACCCTACACTAAATAAAATAGCTCTCTTGACCCAGACCAGGTCTACAAATTTTAGGGCAAGTAGGATCCAGAGCTTACTCCATTTAAAATAGCCTAAGGCAGATGGGGGAATGAAAACTACATATACTCTATTCCAATTAAATAAGCCTGTGCAATAGGATGGGAGTGCTAGTCCAACTATGGAGGGAACCACCCACTGTTTGATCAAATGTGTAAAACAAAGAACCTCTAATTTGTATGTATAGATTATATTAGTTGATAGTAACAATAGTAGCAATGTTCTTCTATTCCTTATACCTTTGTGATGTGTGCAGGGTGCTCCTACATTTTTTATATTTATATATTGCCATGGTAGTTAAGCACCTGTTCACATTGGGATGTGCAGTCTGAATTTTCTTTTGTATATTACAAAGTTAATCACCACATCCAAACAAAACATAAAATTAAATGAGTATGTTATTTATGCTGCATGATAAACACAATAAGTTCAAATGCAAAAATTTATGTTTTTTTTTATTAATTCAAAGTTTTTATTGTTTTACAACATAGTCAAGGTACAACTGCATGACATCTACAGGTTTTTACATATCATAGCAAATCATTACAATACACAT
Source organism: Leptodactylus fallax (assembly GCA_947044405.1). Classification (NCBI taxonomy): domain Eukaryota; kingdom Metazoa; phylum Chordata; class Amphibia; order Anura; family Leptodactylidae; genus Leptodactylus; species Leptodactylus fallax. The sequence continues at coordinate 8,501,326 of CAMRHE010000010.1, read as the reverse complement.
AATAACTGCTATTAACCTGACATAACAATAATTTGCTGAAAGCTAATATAAAGTCTGTATCCAGCAAATGAGTAAGGAGTAAAGAAAAGAGATCAGGGAGTGGTAGTCTGTTAGTAGGGCAGGAGGGGAAGCAGAGAGGGAAGGAAGGTGGGGAATTGTGTGATGTCAGTGAGCATGGTAGCTAGAGGAATGTCAACCAACTAATTCATTTTTGGAATTTAAGCCATGGTGTCCAAGTTTTCTCAAATCATAGGTGGGTTCTGTTCTTCCAACTCATAAGTTCTTCGAAACACGAAATTTAGTTTATTTTGTTGAGCCAAAGCTGTTTGGATGGTATGCTTTGTTGGAGCCCAAATTGCAGGATTAATGCCTTCGCAGCCATTGTGAGAAAAATTATAAGGTTGTGGATAGAGGATTATTATTTCCAGGCCGTTTTGAAGTTTGGGTCAATGATTTTTCTTATGGTTTGTTGCTCGTCATTCCAAAAGGGTTGTATGTCTGGACAGCGCATCCATATGTGAGAGAGCGAGCCTTCCTGTTTGTGACATCTCCAACATAGGTTTGATGTGGCCAGTTTTTTGTGGAACCACCAGATAGGCAACCTATACCATCTGACTAACAATTTGTAATCATTCTCTTGAAGTCGCAAACACAGGTGAAGTAGTCACGAGTATTTTTGAGAACATATTTGCCTTCATCAGCTAATAAGTCCTAGTTCTGACTCCCAAGAAGATATATAGACTGGCTTAGAGTACAGCATATATAGATATAGGGGCCAGTAGGGTGAAGTATCTTCTACTGAAGGGAATGGTAGATTTAAGTCAGTAAGGAAGTTATCTATTAATCCAGCTTTTGGTTTGGTACTGTGCTCAGTAAAGGTGAAGTTCAGATTGTAAAGGTCTGAAGAGAAGGAGACAAATGCAGTTATAATGTCTTGTATAGTTTGGTGCATCTGGCCTGATTTATCTTCCCACCTTTAGCACCGTGGACGTAAAGCCAATGTTGATAATGTAAAACTTGTGTAGTTGTTATAGCATTAAGAATATTTTTCAGTTTTTCTCTCAGCTTCTGGAGATCCTCTTGGCCTGAGAGGGCCTTACTACTCTTCTGGATGTGTTACGTGGAGGCTGTTTGTGAAAGGATGGAATTTATTTTAGCTAGGAATTTTTTTTTTTTTTAACCTTGACGCTAGAGATATAAACACACCTCTAATGTACCTCTACTGTTGGGCAAGTATCTCGCAATACGTTCAGGTCAAAGTAATTTTTCAAATGGTTAGTGACTGCCTCCACCAGGTCTGAACAATCTAGGAGGGGTTTGTTTAGCTTCTAGCACCACTCCCTTGGGGGTAAATGCTAGGCAAAGTTAGGGTAGCCCGTGCTGGTGCGTGATCCAAGATTGTGATGACTTTGATGTATGTCTGGGAGGTAAAAGGAGTCAAGTCTTTGGACACAAAAATGTAACCCAGTCTCTGGTATGACTTGGATTTCAAAAGAAGGAGAAATCTTTGACCATCGGAATATGTAATCTCCAGACATCTATCAATCCCATTTTGCAATGTGTATTTGCTAGATGATATCATGCCTTGTAATAGGAGTACCCTTCCCTCTGAATCTGCAGATTTATGAGAGCATTGGAAGGGGACCGAGTTATGAAATAAAGTGGAAACTCCATTCGTTGGTGAGTGCTATGAAACCATTGTGAGAACTGTCTCTGCAACAAATGGGGTATTTTGTCTCCTTAAAAATGTGTTTCTTGTGGGGGGCGTGGCTTGGAGCCAACTGAGATGGCCGCTGTTCTTTGAAGCTCCGAGGCCTCACAGTAGTCCAGCGGCTCGTAGCGACTAACCGGCTCCGGTGACACCCGGAATTCAGGGCGCGGAAAGGTCCTCTGCTCCCCAGGACTGCGGCACTATGGCGAAACGGGGGAAAAAAGGCCCCCCGAAGCGGCTGACCGACTTTTTCGCCGCAGCAGACTCGGCCCAAGATGGCGCCGGCGGTTCCTCTCTGCACCCGCTACCGCGGGCGGCGGGCCGCTCCGGCACGGATCGCAACAGCACTCCAGGTGAGCAGCAATTACACCTGGAGGCCTCTGGTGACAGTCCTGGCTTCCAGGTCAGCCAGGTAAGAGCTTTAGAGGGCCAGCAGCAGGCTTCAAAGAGGGGACTACAACCCCCATCTTCACCCACTTCAGCCCTTGTCAGCCATCCTGAGGTTCCTCCTGCAGAAGCATCCTCCCAGGCAGATAACACTACTCCCACACAAAGCCCTGTAAAGCAAAGGATGAGATGGGATACCACGTTTAGTTTTGACTCTCGCCCGGGTGCAGAAGATCCCCAATTAGGTGATTCAGATGCGCTCCAGGCTATCCCTGCAGGTACCCAATCGGCCTCTGAGTCCTTCTTGAAGGATATAATGCTGGCATTGCACCGGTCTATTCAGAAGGATATTACTAAGGCGATTACGTCCGTATCCTCCACGGTTGATTCTCTTGGCAACAGAATAGACCATGTTGAGAACAAAATGAGTGAATTTGCTGAGGCACACAACACTATAGTGGATGCCCACAATGATCTTGAGGAAGAATTAGCAGCGGTCAAACTTAAACTTGCCGACATGGAAGATAGGAATAGGCGGAACAATGTCAAGTTTCGTGGCATACCAGAATCAATCGCTGCTAGGGACTTGACTCCTTATTTACAACGTTTAATGAAAACTATCCTGCCACAATGCTCTGACGCGGATCTTATAATAGACAGGGCCCACCGTCTGCCGAAGCCGAAGGGGATGCCGGATCATATCCCTAGAGACACCCTCGCCCGCATACATTTCTACCATGTCAAAGATCGTCTCATGCTTGAGTTGAGGAAAAGGCCATCTTTGCCTGAACCGTTTAAAGAAATTCAACTTTACGCTGACCTTTCTCAGGCTACCATTGCTGCCAGAAGAGAGCTTGCTCCTGTTACAGTGGTCCTCCGGCAACACAACATTCCCTACAAGTGGAGATTCCCAACTAAAGTCATCGTGAACAGGAATGGAATGACTTCTACCTTTAACTCCTTTGACACCGGGAGTAACCTGCTCCACCAATGGAACCTGCCGCCACCTGCGCCTAATGTCCCGAAACCTTCAAGGCCCGAGTCCCATAAGTTGGACCCTCCAAGGAAGTCTACCACCTCCGCCGAGTGAACAGCTCATTATGGACGTACTGTGAGTCACCTGTGGTGTGTTTTGTCCCTCCCTTTTTATGGCAAACTTCCCCCCAAGTTTGCGCAGTAATACACTGCTCGGTTGTGTAACATTATTTTCTCTCCCCTTACTGTTAACTAGTTATGTGTTGACTAATGACAATACCGAATTGTTCTTCTCTAGGCCTGAGAGATGTCATTTTAGCGTTATCCTCCTGTCCGACCCTCTATACTACCAGTCTGTATTACTAATTCTTGATAATATTAATGGGTGTTAAATTACTGTCACTTAATGTGAGGGGACTAAATAGTCCCTTTAAGCGTTCACTGTTGTGGAAAGAGGCTCTCAGATCTGCAGCAGATGTAATTTGCATACAGGAGACGCATTTCTGTGACTCTCATCCACCAAAGCTCTCTCACAAATTGTTCCCTCATATCTTTTGTTCCAATGCCACCAAGAAGGTTGCGGGTGTCCTCATAGCGGTAAAACATACAGTGTCATTTCAGTTAATACATGTCAGTTCAGATCCCAAGGCCCGCTATGTAGCGCTCACCTGTCTGCTTGACAACTGCCCCATCACTATTGTAAACTTATATTGTCCTAATGCGTCTCAGATTTCCTTTTTAAATTCAGTAATGAAGAAGTGTAGGAAGCAGGCTCAGGGCCAGGTTCTATTGTGCGGGGATTTCAATATTGTGCATGACGCTGCTGCTGACTCCACCTATCGCGGCAAGCATCCACCTCAACAATTAGGCCCTTGGCTCCGGCAGGCGGAACTTCATGATGTTTGGCGGTGCTTCCATTCCTCTGAGAAGGATTATACGAACTACTCTGCTCGTCACCAATCCTACTCCAGAATAGACATGTTCCTAGCCCAGAGTGATATGCTACTTAGGGTACAAAGTTGTGAAATAGGAAATATCACGTGGTCTGACCATCATACTTAGCGTCCACTTAGCGGGCACAGTGGCTCCCCCCGTGTCATGGCGAAACAATACATATGTCATGTCTCTGAAATCGGTAACCGAGAAATTGCATACTGACATTGCCGAATTCTTTGACATTAATTCCCCCTCGGTAGGGGATAAGTTTTGCCTCTGGAATTCGCATAAAGCATTTGTCAGGGGTCTAATGATTCAGCATGCCGTGCGCTTTAAGCGCACTCGACTGAAAACGACGAGGGAGCTACTTGCTTCTATTGCAACTCTAGAGCAGAAGCACAAAGTTGACCCTAACCCTGCCCTGTCGGATGCTTTGCGGAAGGCCAAGGATGACTTGAGCGCCCATTTACTGGTGGATTTTGAAAAACACACTAAACGTGTGAAAGCCTCCTATTACCAGTCGTACAATAAAGCCAGCAAGCTAATGGCACAGAGAGTTAAGGCAGCAAGGATTAAATCTAAAATTCCATTTCTTGCGTCTAAAGCGACCACAGATAATATCTTCCACCCCCAACAAATTGCTGATGAATTTAGTAAATATTATCAGGACCTGTATAACTTGAAAGATGACTCGGACACCACGCAGCCTTCCATGATAGATGTTAACCGATTCCTGTGCTCTTTGCACCTTCCCTCTGTTGCACCTGCACAGCTGCAGTCTTTAAATGCTTCTATTTCCACTCAGGAAGTGGCTAGGGTGATTGATGGTTTAAAGCTTAATAAATCTCCCGGCCCAGATGAGTTCTCTGGGGAATACTACAAGCTGTTCAAGCCACTTATCCTTGCTCACCTTACTGAGGTGTTTAATTTAGCAATGGTGACAGGTACCTTGCCCTGTGAGATGCTATCCGCAACGATTGTGACATTACCCAAACCAGGCAAGGACCCCTCCCGACCCTCTAACTACCGGCCCATATCACTATTGAATGCGGACGTTAAGTTGTTTGCGAAGATACTTGCGAAAAGGCTTCTCGATGTCATGCCCACACTGATAGGAGGAGACCAGGTTGGATTCACTAAGGGAAGACAGGCCCCAGATGGCACGAGGCGTGTGATCGCGCTGATTGCCGCGGCCCAGGCTTGGCGGACGCCTTCTCTGCTCCTGTCCCTGGATGCAGAGAAGGCGTTTGATAGGGTACATTGTGGGTATCTTTTCGAGGTTCTCCATAAATTTGGTTTTTCTGGTCCCATTGCTACTGCAATCTCTGCACTCTACTCTAGCCCATCCGCTCGGGTGCTGGCGAATGGGGTCCTGTCCCGCCCCTTCGACATTACCAATGGCATGAGACAGGGCTGCCCATTGTCCCCTTTGATATTTTCATTGGTGATGGAGCCTTTGGCCGAAAGAATCAGGCACATCCGGATCTGTCTGGTATCAGGTTGGACCGGACAGACCACAGAATTAACCCATTCGCGGATGATGTGATTCTGTCCCTCACCTACTCTAATAACATGCTCTGTACTGTATCTCAAATTCTGAAAGATTTCGGAGAGTTATCATATCATAAAGTTAATGAATCCAAGTCCCAGATTTTAGGAATTAGTATGTCTCCAAACAATATATGCCACATCAAAAACACATCGCCCTATCAATGGTGCTCGCACGCTATACCTTATCTAGGGATACAGCTCACTCCAAACCCAAAGGATTTAGTTAAGGCCAACTTTCCAGGCCTGCTGGCTATCCTCCAGAAGGAGCTTGATGGGTTAACTAAATTTGAGCATAGTTGGATGGGAAGAATAGTGCTATATAAAATGCTGATCCTTCCCAGGATACTTTACTACTTCAGAACACTAGTGATACCGATACCAAAGTCCACCTTCCTGAGTTTCCAAAAACAAATGATGCCCTTTATATGGAATGGTGGCAAACCCAGAATAGCACTCCATACAATGTTTAAATCAAGAGACAATTGGGGTATGAGTGTACCAAACTTGTATCACTATTATTTAGCCATAGTTTTAGGTCAACTCCAATTCTGGTTTACAACGAACCATGACAAACTGTGGCCAGCTATGGAGGCTCAAATGGTTCAGACTTCTGACTGGGAGGGTTACCTTTTAGCGTCAGGCCCCAGGAGTGGATCTTCCATATCTGCTTCACCGGCTGTACAGGCTACGATTGGGGCATGGCATGCATTGTGTACTCTGTAGGATGGGGATGCCCCTACGGTAGCACTGAATCTTCCCATTACGACGCTCCCCCACGAGATACCACATTTATCCCTAGACGTGTGGCGCAGGTGTGGGGTAAAGTATGTCTCTGACCTGTATAGGGGTGGCACTAGGGTGCCCTTCCCCGTGTTGAAAGAGACATTTGATCTGCCCGCAAGGGAAGCATACACATACACCAGATTGACTTCCTACTTATCTGACACGACATCGACTCAGGTACGCCTGCCACAGTCGGCCGCCGACCTCTTACACCCACAGGCTTCCACAGCGGCTTATAAAACTAAAACCCTGTATCGAATTTTGAATATGGATTGCACTTTCTGCAAGACTAAACACATGATCCTTTGGGAGGAGGACATAGGTAGTAGATTTGAGGTTGGTCACTGGCGAGAGGCGATCAGATGGGCTAAGCGATCCACAGTATGTGCCTCACATTGGGAGCAATATAGCAAATTACTACTACGCTGGTATTACCCTCCTTTACGCATAGCTAAGTTCTACCCATCGTGTTCACCTCTTTGTTGGAGGGGATGCGGGGAGAACGGCTCTTTATTCCATGTGTTCTGGCACTGCCCACTCATTCAGCCCTTTTGGGTTTCTGTGTTTTCCTTGGTTAATGGCCTGTGTGGTGGAGTGGTGGGGTATACACCTGAACTGGCACTCCTCCTGCTGGGTATTCACATGATACCTGGTAGACATAGAACAGTCGTTTGTCAGGTGCTAGGGGCTGCCCGCCTACTTATTGAGAGAAGATGGAAGTCTACTGCATGCCCGGCCTTGACAGAGTTAATTTCAGCGGTGTCCTTGAACTTTCAATACGAGCGCATTTGTGCATGTAATGGAGGGGGCCTGGATAGATTCAGGACGCACTGGGAGTGGGGGGCAGAGGCATTCCCCCCCACCGTACACTCATTGACGGACTATACAGCGAGGCCTTCCCTGTCACTAGGGTATTACATCCTACTTTATTTATAGCCTCTGGGGGCTGCTATGATTTGTTATTCCTGTAACACCTATATACCATTTATTTAAGAAATTGGAAAATTGATATCTGGTAGCTGATGGGTCTCCCCCTTTTGTAAGGGGCGAACCGACTACTCTGTGAGCGGGGGGATACAATCCAACTGTATTCATTCTCTAGGCCTAGACTATGGTTTGTGTTTTCTGTTCTTTTGATGTTTTGCCCTTCGCTTTATTCCTTATCCTCCTCTAGCCTGTTCCCCATCTTTTCCTTCTTATGGCAAAAACTGATTGTCGTTCCCTATAGCCTCAACATGTTAGGTTTAACGTACGTTTGATAAGACTTACTTGTTCTTACTATGCATTGTCACTGCATGTATTTTATTCATGGATGTACCTCATCTGAGTATATTGTATTGTACTGCGACTATGATGTATATGAGGTCATAACTGTGCCCTTGTTTCTTCAATGTGTTTCTAACCTGTATTGTATTTCTGTTAAAAATTTCAATAAAAAAAAACAAAAAACTATTGAAATAAAAATGTGTTTCTTGTAAGAAAGCTATTCCCATGTTCAGTTTCCTTAAAAGTAATAACACCTTTTATTTGGAGAATTAAATCCATGGACATTAAAAGTGGCGATTATCGATCTGGACATCACTGGTTTATGTTAGTGGCTCTAGATGATCAGAAGAATGAATTAGTAAGTGAGGTTAGTGGGGATAGTTAGTGGTAGAGAAGGGCTAGTCCAGTGGGTTAGGTAAGAAGGGTGTAGAGAAGGGAAGATGGATGGGAATGGTATATATGATGTTAGTCAAGTATTCCCAGCGGGATTTGCTGTTATCCACTGGGGCAAATGTAAATCTAAAGTGGAGGTCATATAGTGCAAGAACAACCTTATGAGGTCAGGTTGAATCCTGATCGGTGGGGCCTGCTATAACACTCTCTGTATGCAAATTACAAGCAAGAACTAGACTGCTTTTACTAAGGCAATAAGAAGTAAGGGAGGATGCTAGGGTTGGCAGAGTTTGCAGCGTAATAGTCATTTACATTCTGTATTTTGAAACTGGGCCTTCATTGATAGCTTCTTATTTTTTGGGGATTTGAACTTATGTGGTAGACAATTTTGTTCCATCTTGGGCAGCGGCGGCAATGGATTATAATCATCTGGAAAAGGCATTCAGAAAGGTACTGCTATTTGAGGTATGTCCAGTATCGACTATGATGTAGTCAGATCCTCAAGAGAATGGATATTGAGGTGTCGGCTGTTTTTCTGAATGGAAATGCCAAACGGGAAAAGTTATGCATAGGCTAGACCATGTTCTCGCAGCATATTCAAGAGCGGTTTCATTGCCATACATTTCATTAGTGTAGTTGGATCGACATCCTGAAAAAAGTGTAGCTCAGCTTCTCCATAATTTATCAGCTTTAGCAGCTTTGTTGTGGCTTAGGTTTTATTGCCATGTGCATCCTTTCTATAGTTACAGTGGCTACCGTGTCTTGTCCAAGTAGGTCACTAAAAAGTTTAGTGGCAATACAGCTCAAACTGTACGGTTCCCAGGTCTCTGGCAACGCCTTAATTCCGAAGTTCCTCCTGTTATTGCAATTTTCTAGGTCCTCTATGATGGTATAAGCCCTGTTCAGCTGTGCTTTCTGAATGGTTAGTTGTTGTGCCACTACTGTGGAATGGGCTGACAGATCCATACATGTATTCTCTAAGGTCTCCACTCGTCTCCTTACTGTTTGCAACTCAGTGTTAAGGTCTGCCAGCTCAGAAAGGACCAAGGCAAGGAGCCAACGCTTTCCTCAAGAATGTCTTTGTGATCATATTAGTCGAGGTCTCGAGTCTCTCACTGCCTGGCAGGCTATCTATGTTGGAATCATCTGCTGTTTCTCTATTGCTGAGGTCTTCGGGTGCCATCTTGCGTGCTATAATAGGAGAGTGAGCAGACTTCTTTGTGAAGAATTTCTGCATGTCCGACTCTTGAGGTCTCCCTCCAAGTGTGGTGGAAGTCTCACCACCAGTGGTGTAACTAAAGTTTTGTGGGCCCCGGTGCAAACTTTTGTCCAGGGCTCCCTACCCTGCCCCTAGAGCAAATTCTTGATAGTGACGGTTACGGGTGCTGCAGCGATATCTCAGATACTTGAAAGGGATACAACTATAGTACACACAACTGCAGTTATCAAGAATCCAGTGAGTGAGCAGCGAAGCACCCAGCACGTAGACAATACTGGGACAGTATATTATGCTCCACAGTAGCCCCACACAGTTTTATATGCCCCACAGTGGCCCTCACACAATATTATATGTTCCACAGTGGCCCCACACAGTATTATATGCTCCGCAGTGGCCCCCACACAGTATTATATGCACCGCAGTGGCCCCCACACAATATTATATGCTCCACAGTGGCCCCATACAGCATTATATGCTCCACAGTGGCCCCACACAGTATTATATGCTCCACAGTGGCCCCCACACAGTATTATATGCTCCGCAGTGGCCCCACACAGTATTATATGCTCTACAGTGGTCCCCACACAGTATTATATGCTCCACAGTGGCCCCCACACAGTATTATGTGCTCCTAACTGGCCCCCACACAGTATTATATGCTCCACAGTGGCCCCCACACAGTATTATATGATCCACAGTGGCCCCCCTTGAGACAGTGCTATTATTATACTTTGGGGTCTCCTCAGACCCCAGAGTATAGTAAGTAGAAGCACAGGGGACGTGATTAAAAATAACACTTAAACTCACTTTGCCTCACCTTTCCTTAGCATCCTCGCTCCCATCCAGCTGTCTGCGGCATCTTCCTTGGTCCTCTTCTGCCTGATGACTGAGATCATGTGCCCCAGACGTTCCTGCTGGGGCCTGTGATTGGGCCTAAGCGGTCATGTGGGGGGCGATGATATCATTGTGACCGCTGGGACCCAATAACAGGACCTAGCAGTGACGTTAGGTAAGTCGGGTGATGCTGAGCCCAGGAAAGGTGAGTATAAGTATTTTTTTATTTTTGGTCACCTCCCCTGGGCTGGCATCAAATGGAAAGGGGCCAGGCTTTCCCCAACCACTATCATGGTGCCCGAGGCCCCGGCCATTTTCATCTGGCCGCGGGCCCCGTATCCCTCTTGGCCAAGTCGCTATCACACCCTCTGTGACCGCGATCATTAGGTCACTGCTCACCACTCCTATTTCTTCCCATTTTGACCATTATGACCAATGCAAGGGTGGTGGAGAATGTCGTTTCAACCCTAGGTAAGATGGAGCTGCAGGCTCAAGCCTCCATCATGTTCATTGGTCAGGTTTCGACCCCCAAAATTCATGTTTTCTCTTCCTCTTGCCTCTCAAAATCATAAAATAATAAAAATCAAGCAAAAATTCAGGTGGCTCAGTGGTTAGCACTGCAGCCTTGCAGTGCTGGAGTCCTGGGTTTGAACCATGCCAAGGACAACATTTGCAAGGAGTTTGTATGTTCTCCTTGTGTTTGCATTGGGTTTCCTCCCACACTCCAAAGGCATACTAATAGGGAATATAAATTGTGAGCCCTATATGGGACAGTGACTGACAATGTCTGTAAAGCGCTGTTGAATATGATGGTGCTATATAAGTAAGCATAATAAATAAATAAATATGTAAACAAATATTGGGCCAATAAAAATTAAAAGTTGTCCTGCAAAAATAAGCCATAAAATGTTATGGCTCTTGGAATATTGCAAAAACAAATGAAAAAAAAAATTTCTGAAAGTTTTTTGTGCAAAAGTAGTAAAAAATAACAAAAAATGTATAAATTTAGCATTGTCTATTAATATAGTGACCATAAAATGACAGTAAGATATTATTTAATGTATACAGCACTGTGAATGCCATTAAAAAAATTCTAAGAAAAACAATGGCTGCTTTTCCCAATATCCATACCTCCCCCCAAAAATAATTTACAGTATGTAATATATTATGTGTACCCATAAAATACAATATCTCTTAATGCTGCTTTGAAGCAAAATTTAAAACGTTATGAGTGCAGGAACACAGATGGGGATTAAATGTTACTGGTTTAAGGCTAAAATGAGCTATGTCACTATAAGGTTAGAATGTACATAAGGCACCATAACTATAAGCCAGCAATATTTACTTGAACCGTAAATTCAAAATCTACAATATAAAAGTGATATTTTCGGTAGGGTTTTTCAAGGTTAATGTTACTGGTAAGGGGTTAAGTTAAAGTGGGCAGTTATTTTTATACATGGATGTTGGATAACTGTGTCTCTTTACAGGGAGTCTACCTCTACCAAAAGGACTTTTAAACCATTTATGGCATGTTAGTGCAGAGGCCATCAGCAACATAGCACATATACCCTTTTTTTTTCAAATTTTTATTTTTAGATAAACAGTAGGATACAATATGCATCGTATATATACATTTGCCTTGCGATCTTTTGTGACCTGGTGGACTATTATACACCTTACTCTTGGTGTGATCTTTGTTGGTCGACCACTCCTAGAGAGAGTCATAATGGTCTTGAATTTCCTCCATTTGTGTACAATCTGTTTTATTGTGGAGCAGCCTAATGAGCATCATTAACTCTTCTTTTGTAGGCCTCAGAAATTTCCTTGACATTATTCCACAAACGTATTGTAAAGTTATGACTTTTATAGATGTGTTTTTTTTTTTCAAACAGGTTGACCATTCATAGCTAATGTCATTGCATTAATTGAAAAAACCTGACTCTACTTTCACCTTCAAATTATATGCATATCCTAAAGGTTCACATACTTTTCACACTCACCTAGATGTGATATTGGATGATTTTTTTTCTATAATTAAATAACCAAGCCTAATATTTTGCCTTGTTTGATTTTGTTCTCTTTATCTACTTTTATGACTTGTCTGAAAATCTATTTTAGTTTTAGGTCAAATGTATGCAGAAATATTGAAAATTCTGAATGGTTGCCATCTTTCAAGCATCACTGTACAGTCTGCCATGGTTGACTCAACAGATTGCCCCTCTGCCACATGCCTTTCTGTCTGTCCGTCAACTGCAGTACTCAATATACTCCACCTCCAGGAACCTAGTCACCTACCGGTGACCCTCTGCTCCCTACTATACCTGTACTCCATACCTGTACATTCCAGCCAATTGTGCCCCTAATTGTCCTCTGTTTGTTCATAAGCCTGATGAAGGAGTAACTCCCCGATTAGTTGCGTTGGCATTGGCATTGAATATCCTGATAAAACTTAAGCTGTTTTGTCATACTTGTACATACACGTTTCTGCTATATATTGGATGTGTCCATTGGAATAAACCATTCTACAATTGCTTGGATCAAGTTTGGAGTGCTGTCCTATTCTTCTGTTTTATAGACATGAGTCATCTGAACTATGTGACTTGTCTGAGACAAATAGAGCAGGGATTTTAGGTAGTTTAAAAGAGGGGATTGAGATTGAACAGAGAGACAGCCCGAAGAGAGCAGACAGAGGCATTTCTCTCAGGTAAGATATAATAGAGTTTATTATTCATTTATGTAAAGTTTATTTAGATAACAGTGCCTGTTTAAATGGTGGACACGTGGAGAGGATTGTAGGAGCATTATTAATTGTCACCCAAGTCTCCAGGAATAGCTATAAATAAGAAATATCTAAATACAGTTTAATAACTTTTCAATTCCTGGCTATTTCCTGTTTTTGTTTTATGTTAAAAGTTGTGGTCCTTCTATTGTGTGACTGAAGAAGTAACATTAAGAGGACATCGCTGAACATGTTCAGACAGCACAGTATAATATGATGTTCATTTTTTTCTATCCTTTCATCCTATGTACAGTAAAATGTTTTACATTTAAAATATAATCTAGACTATAACAACACTGAATATGGTAATGCTAATGAGAATTTATGAATAACATTTACTTAATATGTCCTTCAAAACAGAACTGTGTATTTGTCTTTTGAAACCATATCAAGATATAATACAAATAGCAATGACATTTATTTCCAACTAAGGTATAATTATTGTGACAGCTGTCAACAGGTTAGCTTAATTTCAATCTGCTTGAAGAAAATGGAATAAATAAATATAATAAATGATCTCTTTAAGCTATAACTCAACATACCAAACTGTAAGCTTTCACGGCTACAGATATCTGGTATGTTTCACACAGCTAAATAATTGTGCATATGTGTATAGTAAAATCCAGTTCCATGAAGATGTTATAGTCATACAAAAATATTTACAGAAATTCCAATTATTGTCCAGCTGTCACATTGAATGGTTTTTAATCTATACAAAAAAATATATATACTACCGTTCAATAGTTTGGGGTCACCCAGACAATTTTGTGTTTTCCATAAAAACTCACACTTTTATTTATCAAATGAGTTGCAAAATGAATAGAAAATATAGTCAAGACATTGACAAGGTTAGAAATAATGATTTTTATTTGAAATAATAATTTTCTCCTTCAAACTTTGCTTTCGTTAAAGAATGCTCCATTTGCAGCAATTCCAGCATTGCAGACCTTTGGCATTCTAGCTGTTAATTTGCTGAGGTAATCTGGAGAAATTTCACCCCATGCTTCCAGAAGCCCCTCCCACAAGTTGAATTGGCTTGATGGGCACTTTTTGCATACCATACGGTCAAGCTGCTCCCACAACAGCTCAATGGGGTTGAGATCTGGTGACTGCGCTGGCCACTCCATTGCAGATAGAATACCAGCTGCCTGCTTCTTCCCTAAATAGTTCTTGTATAATTTGGAGGTGTGCTTTGGGTCATTGTCCTGTTGTAGGATGAAATTGGCTCCAATCAAGTGCTGTCCACAGGGTATGGCATGGCGTTGCAAAATGGAGTGATAGCCTTCCTTATTCAAAATCCCTTTTACCTTGTACAAATCTCTCACTTTACCAGCACCAAAGCAACCCCAGACCATCACATTACCTCCACCATGCTTGACAGATGGCGTCAGGCACTCTTCCAGCATCTTTTCAGTTGTTCTGCATCTCACAAATGTTCTTCTGTGTGATCCAAACACCTCAAACTTTGATTCGTCTGTGCATAACACTTTTTTCCAATCTTCCTCTGTCCAATGTCTGTGTTCTTTTGCCCATATTCCTTTTATTAGCCAGTCTCAGATATGGCTTTTTCTTGGCCACTCTGCCCTGAAGGCCAGCATCCCTGAGTTGCCTCTTCACTGTAGACGTTGACACTGGCGTTTTGCGGGTACTATTTAATGAAGCTGCCAGTTGAGGACCTGTGAGGCGTCGATTTCTCAAACTAGAGACTCTAATGTACTTGTCTTGTTTCTCAGTTGTGCAGCGGGTCCTCCACCTGTTTGTGCTGTCCTCTGAAGGGAGTAGTACACACTGTTGTAGGAAATCTTCAGTTTCTTGGAAATTTCTCGCATGGAATAGCCTTCATTTCTAAGAACAAGAATAGACTGTCGAGTTTCACATGAAAGTTCTCTTTTTCTGGCCATTTTGAGAGTTTAATCGAACCAACAAATGTAATGCTCCAGATTTTCAACTAGCTCAAAGGAAGGTCAGTTTTATAGTATCTCTAACCAGCAAGACTGTTTTCAGTTGTGCTAATATACTTGCACAAGGGTTTTCAAGGGTTCTCTAAACATCCATTAGCCTTCTTACACAATTAGCAAACACAATGTACCATTAGAACACTGGAGTAATGGTTGCTGGAAATGGGCCTTTATACACCTATGTAGATATTGCATTAAAACCAGACTTTTGCAGCTAGAATAGTCATTTACTACATTAACAATGTATAGAGTGTATTTCTGATTCATTTAATGTTATCTTCATTGAAAAAAACTGCTTTTCTTTCAAAAATAAGGAAATTTCTAAGTGACCCTAAACTTTTGAACGATAGTGTATGTATAAGAAAAAGAGATTCAAATGACATTTCTGAATTATTTTTGTAGATAATAAATGGCTTCTAAACCACTTATATGCTGTTGAAGGTCTGTTTAGTGAATATACCTTTATCGTGTCAAAATGTAATCTTGCTGCTGAAAAAACTGTTAATTTTATTTTAATCTATGCAAATATGCTTCTTGGTTATGTCTGCTGGAGCACCTATTAACACATCAGGAAGTGTTACTCTGTATTCACACAAACTTTAAAATCGGCTGTCTGATGGATGTATATATTTTTTTTAACGGCTATAATTATGAGGGATCCGTGAAAAGAGGTAGCCCTCGGTTGTGATAAATGGACGTTTTCTACATTGTTCATGTGACTGTAGCCTTAATTTCTATGTTAGGGGGTAGGGCTGGGTGATGACTACGGGTAAAAATGGGTGCTTGGGCTTGCGCTGCCATGACAGGGGTACACCAAATAGCTCATTTGAATATGGATTCAAATTTATTTTTTCAGAAGTAAGATTGCACTATGACACAAAGAGATATGCCAATTTCTTATTTATACTGACCTTTCCCTACTAACTTAACCCCACTAACACCTTCCTGCTGCTCTACCCTTCCTGTCAGGCCAACGTATCTCCGTGATGTCAAAGCCATAAATAGCACGTCTAACAGATTTAATTCCCCCAATGAAAGATTTCAAGTATTACAAGTCCCACACAAGATGAAAACGGAAATCACTTTCATACAGGAAACATACTTTGAAGGAGACTCCCACAAAAACCTTTTTCACAACGGTTTCACAATACAAATCTTACCAGATCTGTATCAGATATCAGCTACTAAAGAAGTGTTCATCTTCTTCCACAACTACATTTCATTTCAGTGCACCCACCAGTATGCGGACACAAAGGAGAGAGTTCTCATCTTAAAAGGCACTATAGCATCCATAAAATACACATTCAGAAATGTATATTCCCCTAATAAAAACCAAATACCCTATCAGATGTATTAAATACATTGAAACCGTTTGCAGAAGGCAACATTATACTAGGTGGCGATCTGAATTTAGTCTTAAATCCATTCCTTGGCTCTTCAAAGAACTCATCCCCGATTTCACAAAATGCACTTGGTAAACTACAAATGGAGCTTAATAATTTAGGCTTAATAGATACATGGAGACATCAAAACCCCCGTTAAGGATTTCTCTTTTTTCTCAAATCCGAGACATTCATTCCAGAGATTGGATTACATATTTATGTCGAAAGAACAGATCCCACATACTTCTCAGACATGCATTGAACCCATTACAATCTCCGACTATGACCCGGTGTGCATAACCTTAACATTACAGGCATTACCTCCTAGGGAATGGTGTTGAAGACTAAATGAAACCCTGCTTGATCGAACAGACTTAGTAGAAACTGTTAGTAAATGCTTGAAGGGCTATTTTGATCTTAATGTACAACCAGAAACCTGTCCGACGATGGTGTGAGAGGCTCATAAATCCAATATTAGAGGGATATTCATCTCCTTAGTCTCCAAAAGTAAGAGAGAATCTCACACAGAAGTAAACTCACTCCTTACTCAGATCATCTCTATAGAACGTATCAAGAAATGTAGCAAGGCTTTAAAAGAATAGAGCAAGTAATAAGCAATTAAATGTTTTTCTCACATTAGCTAATGTTAAAGTGGCTTTACAGGACCTTTAAATTGATGACCTATCCTTAGGATAAGATATCAGTTGAAGATATGCGGGAGTCCAACACCTAGGACTGATCATCTTTTTGAAGTGGCAGTGGTCCTCCCTGAGTGCCATTTCGCATGCCATGTGTCATAACATTCATTGGTTACATGTTCTGATCACAGTTCCTGAAAATACTGCAGCCTTTTCAAACAACTGCCGATTTTTAATTGATGACCTATCCTAAAGATAAATCCTCATTTATTTAGCCTGGAAAAACCCCTTAAGCCAAGGCCCCATGCAGTAAATTGCTGCAAAAAATGCTGTGGGAAAAGACTGTGCATTGCATTTTCCATATATACATTATATATCTATATGGAAAATGCCAGTGTTTCCATAGGTATAACTGACACGCTTGCGTTTTGAAGTTGCAGCATTTCTGCTGCAGATTTTTTTCTGCTATCAACTTTACAGGAACTGTAAAACATAACAGGGTTTTTTTTTTTTTGCAACATGGGAACCCAGCCTGTGTTCATGCATCCACCATCAAAATGACACTGAATAAAAATGGTGTGCATAGATTGCAAGGATAAAGCTTCTCCTTTCCAAAACGAACATTGCTGCCCATCTGCATTGTGCTGAAGATGACTTGAACTAGCCAGATTGCTATTGATACAATGTTTTGTGGACAGATGAGACCAAAATGCAGCTTTTTGCTTTAAATAAGAAGTGTAACGTTTGGACAAAGAAAACACTGCATTCCAGTATAAAAACCTTATACCATCTGTGAAACACAGTGGCGTTAGTATCTTTGTTTGAGCCTGTCTTGATGCATCACATTTTGTTCCATCAAAGAATGACTAAGAACAAAGTTAAAGTTTTAGAATGGCCTAGTCAAACTTCTGAGCTTAGTCCAATAGAAATGTTGTGGAAGTTGAAGCTGTTTTGTATTGAGGAATAAAATTCCTCCAAGCAGCTTGTACAGGGATAATCAACAAGTACCAAAATGTTTCTGCACAAGGGGATACCGATGGCAAAGGTTCACATACTCACAGATATGTGACATTGGATAATTTTCTTATATATGTTACCGATAAAGTGCAAAAATCAGTTAGTCTGCAGATTAGCTAGGTAATGTGCACATTAACTAGGGTGATCCGTTAAAGTGTGGAAAACTGGTTTCATTTCTGACATTACCTAGATAATGTGCACATTACCTAGATAATGTGCACATTACCTACTAGTGTAAGGGAATCGCTAGAGGAGTAATTCCCCAATGCTGCTGCAGAACACTGGGGGGAGGGGCACAACAAGACAGTGAGCCCTAAGCTGAACCCCCCCCCCCACTGTCCCTGGCTAACTTGCCTATCTGTCCTAGGCAACAGCAGCAACTGGTCGACCAGCCCTACCTAATATAGGTGACAACACAGAACGCAGACAGGACAAACAACGGACAAAGGGAGGTCGGCTAGCCAAGGGGTTGGTACCAGTCGAGCAATGCAGTACAAAATCACAATCCAAGAGAATAGTCAAACACAGAACCAGAGGTCAGGAATAGGAATACAGAGAATAGCAGAAAAGAAGCTAGCTGGGACAAGACACAAGACAGAATCAATAGCCAGCACCCAAGTGAGGGCTGACAACCTGTTTATAGAAAGTCAGGACCTGCCCCAGACTGGATTGGTAGACAGGCTGTCAATCACACAGGCAAGGCTGAGATTAACTATTGAGAAGCTGAAAGAAACAAGGTGCTGGAAACGGGTGTGGTAGAAAATCAATTATATAGTCTAGGACAGTGTTCAGAATGAGTAACAAGAATCTTAAACAAGAAATCAAACTGAGCACCACGCCTCCTGCGCCAACTCGTGCGGGCGGAGGGTGATGCAGAGAACAGGCAGAGATGTTACAACTAGGCACTCGTTAAAGTGCAGATGACATGTTTGCTGGAACAACAGCAACGTTGCTGTAGACTGAGGGTGGGTTCACACTTGTTCCGGCACTCCGTCCGCCGTGAGTCCGACTTAAATGTCGGAAAAAAGGATTAGGGACAGGATTGTAACGTCTCTGCCGTTTCGGGTCTCGGCGCCACCCTCCGCTCGCACGCTGTGGCGAAGGAGGCGTGTTCAGTTTGATTCTTTGTGTAAGTTTCTTGCTGCTCAGTCTGAACATGGTCCTAGTCAGTGTAATTGATTTCCGGCCCCACCCGTGTCTGAACATTTCTCTCTGGACTGCATAGAGTTAATCTCTTCCTGGCCTGTGTGATTGACAGCCTGTGTGCCTATCAGGTGTGGGGTTGGGCCCAGACTTTCTATATACAGGATGTCATTTCTCAGCAGGTGGCCGGTTATTACACTTGTGTTTTGCCTGCTGTCTTTCTATACTACTTGATTCTTTGTTACTTGATTCTCTGACCCTTTGGCTTGCCCCTGACTATTCTCTTGGATTTTGACTTTGTACGGCTTTGCTCGTTTGTTAATGACCCCTTGGCTTCCTGACCTCTCTTTTGTTGTTGTGCGTCTTGTCTGCGTTCTATGTGTCACTTATTCAGAGTAGGGAACGGCTCCAAGTTGTTCCTGTCATTAGGACAGTGAGACAAGTAGGAAGGGACAGTGGCTGGGGTGAGATTAGGGCTCACTTGTCTCTGTCCTTCCTCCCAGACCGTTGCAGTAGTGTCAGGGTTGCTACGTTTGGCAGGACCCTTACAAGGATAGGGAAAAGTTTAAGACGGTTTGCTTAAAAACCCATTCACTTCAATGGGTTTTTAAAGCAATGCGTGGGTGTGCGCTTACACCCTCTGTGCCGCGAAGCCGGACAGAGTGCAGAAGCAAGTATGAACCCCCCCTTAAGTGAACATAATGTTATATATTTGTTTTGCGATCTGTAAAGCATAAAATTCATACAATCAACTTGATGCGATAACAGGCAGAAACAAATGTGAAAACCAGACTTAGCTATGCTACGCACTGGCAGCCAACGGTAATTGTGACACATAAAAACAACGGGCGACGACAAGACGCTGGCGAAAAAAGACGAACAGTGGAGGGAGAGGGGGACAGAGTAGGGACAGGACATGAGAGAAACAAACTTCTGAACTTTAACGATCTGCAAGCTGTGAATGTGCACATTACCTAGGTAAAATGCGGAAAACTCCTGATTCCGCACTTTAACGGAGCAAATCAGCTAATCTGCAGATTACCTAGGTAATGTGCACATTCACGGCTTTCGCACTTTAGCGGTAACATATACATAAATGACCAAGTCTAATCTTTTTGACTTATTTTTTGATTTATTTTTCTTTGTCTAGTTCTTGGACTTGTTTGAAAATCTATTGTAGTTTTAAGTAAAATTTATGCAGAAATATATAAAATTATTCAGGGTTCAAAAACTTTCACATACTACTGTAGGCCCTGTAGGCTGGAACTTTCATTCATTAGATCACTTGTACTAATGACTGCAATACTATTATACTGCAGTCTATGGTAAAATCCCTGTATAAGGTCTTATTCACAAAATTGTGAAAAATGGTCATGTGATTGTTTTCAAAACAATGAAGTCTATGGGGCTATTCACATGCCCATTTTTTTAACAAGTTGGTAAAAAAACTGTCAAAAAATAGGACATGTCCTTTTTCTGGCTGTTTTTCATGGATCACTCATAGACTTAAGTTTATCAGGGATCCATGAAAAATGGATGCTTCATGGATGCAAAATGGCTGTGATATTTCTATGACAGTCCTGGGAGCCTTCAGAAGGTTGCAAAGCTGCCATAGCAACTGAACGTCTCCTACAATCTTGCCTTTTTTGGAGGGGGGTAAGCTAATGGAACCCCTCAGGTGCAGTGCTCGCATCTGGGTTGTGGTACCTGCAATCAGAATTGTGATAGCACACACTGCCCCCTGTTTTACACAGCAGAGAGCCCGTGGCTATAGTGCCTGTTTAGCTCTTGAGCAGGTGCCATTTTTAAAGTCACAGCATCCACTCTACTATTACAGTAGATGTCAAGAAGGGGTTAAGGGCAAAGTTTATTTATACTACATAAAATACACCCCTCCACCTCAATATTATGGCCATTATTGATACTTATATGAAGAATTGGCTATTTACATTTTGACCTGTACCATACAGATATATCACACTTAGAATGAAATTCACTTTTAGTTGCTGTAGCTCCTCATTCACTTGTAATGGTTATATCTATAGCTATGCAATAGACATATTCTGATACAGTACATTATGCATGTTAACAGGGATACTTTATAGCTTGACTGCAAGCGAGTTCTCATTTCCTTTCCTAAAGACTAAAATTAAATGCCAGATCCTTTCGACTTCCTTTTATCGATCTCTCTCAATCAGCTGTCTGTGAGAGCCATTTAAACTGGATGTCATTCAGAAGAGACAGCCCTGACACCAGGACCTGGTTAGATAGTCAGGCTTTGTAAAGAGATTAGCAACTGTTTAATTGTTTCAATGTGAAATCATCAAGCTAGCCCACCACCGAGTCTGAATGACCTTTACTTCCATTCTTTTAAAATCTGCTTAAAATACACATTGTATTTTTTGTCAAAGATACTGACTCAAACACACTGTGCCTTTGCTTCGTACATTTTATCTGGTTATTATAATAGGTGAGCATGCCTCTGGTAGAAAATAATGAGGCCAAATGGGAATGGAAAAGCCCTTACAAAAAAAGGAAAATAAAAATGGTATTTGCTGCAATAGTTTCAATTAGGCTAACAGAGAAATCAAAGGCATGCTGCTTCACAGTAGGTGGTAGTGATACGTCAACTGATGAACTGTCCACCAATATAAATATAAGAAATAAAAATATCCCTTTATTCTTCATTTGGCTGCTTCTAACATACAGAGCTTTCATGTTGTTGTATTTTTTCTTACACAGGCACAGATGCACAATAATTGCATGCTCCCTGCACTTCGCATTGTCTGGGGCTTTCAACTGAATGAAAACACTAGTTTTAAGCACGGCTTATTGTCAGTGTCTCAGAAGTATAGGAGCATTGGCTTACTCACTTCCTTTCTTATTCTCTCTCTCTTCTAGTTCTGATGTGGGCCCAGAATGGTGCTTGTGGTTGCAACCAGGGAAGGGCTGAGCATTAATGCTGCACCAAACACAGTGTGATAATTTAGTAATTCTGTAGAAGGTTGCTGCTAAGAAGGCTAAATACAAAAGAGGGCTCAAAGGTACAGTATAGGTCGATGCTTGCAACATGTGGAAGGACTTAAAGAGGTTTTTTAAAGAACTATCCTAAAGGTAGGTCATTAATATTAGATCTGTGGGGGTTGGACACTCACCACCACCATTGATAGAGAATGGAACAGCAGGCAAACTACTCTTTGTAGTGGTGGAACTGAATCACTGCAGCTTAGGTACCATTGAAATAAATGGGAGCTAATCTGCAGTATCAGGACTAGTCACTACAAAGAAAACAGAGCTGTCTGCTTCCTTCTCCATTCTCTGTGTATTGGTTGCTGAGAACAACTGGGGTAGCCAGGGGTCAGACCCCTATTGATCTTATATTGATGCGCTATCCCAGGATAGGTCATCAAAATTTTTAGCCTACAAAACACCTATAAATAAGCATCAGAAGGAGTAATACCAAATGTCAGGAGCTTGTCCTAATAAAGCAACATCAAAACCTGCACACATTATTAAGTGCAGTCATAGTCAGTGCTCTTTAAACATTGCAAGCATAGTTAGGCTGAGGCCCCACGTTGCAGAAACATAGTTTTTTTTGTTGCAGATTTTGTTGCGTTTTTTTTTTTTAGCCAAAGCCAGGAGTGGATTAGGCAGAATGTAGAAGTATAAGAACTTCCTATATATTTCCCATTCTTTTTGAAGCAATTTTTGGCTTTGGCTAAAAAAATGCAACAAAATCTGCAACAAAAAAAGCTGCGTTTCTGCAACGTAGGGCCTTAGCTATAGTTTGCATGTTGGAAAGAAATATTACAGAATATGGCACTAATCAAAATGCTATGCATGTACAGATATTTAAATTTACCCCTACAATAACAGAAGAGAATAAATCATGTGAAAAATACTCACAAAAAAGTGGCAAAAAATATGACCTGATGTGGGTTCAAAACTTACAGAGCAAGATGCTTTATGCTGCAGTTTTTTCAGGCACAGTTTGAATATGATTTGTTTAAATCCAATCCACTACACTAGTACTGCATATTTTAGCGGGTTAGCTGCTGGTGACTCCACAAGCCACTAACTCACTGCAACTGCTCTATATGTGTCTCTGTCTCAATAATGAAAATATGCCAGAATTCAGGTGCAATTTGTACCAAAAAACTGGCATACATGTCTTGCACTACATTTATCAATGTATTAGACACTGTTTATACCTTATCTAGCAAAGGGGTATGGAATATTGAAAAGGAGTGTGTTCTGAAGTGTGAGTTAGACTAGACAGTCTAAAAATTAACCAGATTTATTATCCAGCACCAGCCATTGTAATGCATCTTGTGTAGTTTAAGACTGTCTATTCTAATTTTGCACAATTTTAGACTATGTAGCTTAAGAACATCAGTCACAATGGGGCAGATTTATGAAGACTGGTGTTACTCACGTCAGTCTTCATAACCCCAGAGCCAGGAGAGGGCGAACCTCATATATAACAAGGCACACACTCGGCTAGACTGTGTGCATCAGAGAAAATATAAGCCAACTCATAGCTGGTGTACATTTCCCCCATCATTTATCATTAACAGATTTCTTGTTTAAATGATGATAAATTTGTCCCATCCCCTGCATGCTCTTACCACATCCCCTCTTCGGGAGGTGGCAAAGGCTGTAAAGAGTTTTACAAGTCGCAATTTTTTGAACAAATAAAAATGAGACTTTTTGCCTTGTATGCCAGAAAACTGCCATACAAGGCATAATAATTTTGTCCCAGTGTTCCTATTTCATAGCTAGTCATAGTATTTCTATAACTAGGTATTGTTACAATGCGGCCATACAGTGTCATCCATTATCAACTTCCCCCACATCCTGCTTCACTCTTTCTCTACAAGAAGGAATTTACATATTAGCAGCAAATCATGACTGATAACAGTAGAGAGTAAAATAGAGAAAAATAGAGAGTAAAATAGAGTAAAATAGAGTAGAGAGTAAAATAAAAAGTTCTATAAGTATACAGCTGAGTGTAATAGTTACTTATTGTACTTTATTTTACTCAACTACCTAAGCATAGAATTTTTGGTTGAACATTTACTTGAATAATTTCCACTATTAAACAGCATTATTTTTGGGATGTTACTTTAAACTTCAAAAATCCTGTTTAGAGACCAAGGTTATTTTATTTTTCAGAGCTTTACTAGTGCTGAATTGTATGCCATCAGAAAAGCAGCATATAAGGAAGAATGAGCTTCTTATAAAATTTCTATTAGTACAAGTTCAAAAGTAATGCGGGTACTCACTTTCATGGTTCCTCATAATTCAGTGATAGCGACCTTCTCTTTACCTCCTTACAGTAATTCACAGTCATAGCTTATATCTTACCTCTGCTGTTTTTATCTAAAAAATTGCTATGTGTGCCTTTTGTTTATTCTGCTCATATAAATTCTACTTTATCTGCTTTTGTAGGGACAAAATGAAAACAGCATCATCTAGCTAAACCAAGCAGCTAAGCAATTGCAGGAATGAAAAATATTACATTAGATTGTAGGTAATATATTAATTTTAATGTTGTACTTATGTCATGGGCCCCACCGCGAATCCCATCCACACATTGTAGAAAAATACATGCAGGGGACATGCTGCAATGTCCAAAACTGTAGCAGTTTTGGAAATCGCAGTATGTCAATTATACCTACGGAGATGCCAGTGGTTACCCTATGGGTATAAAGAAAGCAGAAAATCTGCAGAGGAAACCTCTGCAGACTTTGTGAAAAGTGCTGCAGGAAAAACCGCGATGCGTTGCCGCCACAACGTGGGGCCTTAGTATAACAGTGAACCCTCTAGTAACATCTGGAATCGGACCCCACCTATTCTACTAAATATATAATATATTGTTTATACTGAATCTTTCCCTCATCTTTTAGTAAGCTTGCATATTGAATATAAATCATATCAAACACGGTGTACACATCCCATGTGCACAACTAGCTACCAACTTCTGGGCCAAGAATGTATATGCAGCCGTACCAGCAATACATAATTAACATAGAAAAACTCCCACACTTTTATAAAAATTAATAATGATAAATTTATTCATAATATAATAAAAACATACAAAGACAATAGACAAAAAATACAATACATATAGGGGAAAGACCTGAATGGTCGTAAATAGCGGAAATACCAAAGACAATGCATGCTGAACGGAAGTGAAAAATATCATAAATGCACAACCATCACAAGATATAGCATAACCACGCAGGGGACTCATAGCCCAGGGACGAAGCCGTAACAGGAGAAACACGCGTCGGGTGCAGCGTACTGTTAGCGGTACGGTATATCACTCTTTTGCCTCATCACATTTATTTATGGGTCTCTCTTATATACTGGTTTCTATTGTGTTTCTATTTGGAATGGTTGTTACCACCCTTTTTGATGTGTTACATCCAGATATATATAGGCTATGAGTCCCCTGCATTGATATGCTATATCTTGTGATTGTTGTACATTTGTGATATTTTTCATTTCCTGATAGCGATCAGGGAGGGAGTCTACAAAATAGATAGTCTCACATCTCCAGCTATAGAACCACAGAGAGTAACTTCCAATCCTTACTTCAGAGGGTTTTTTAAGGGACAGATGGAAATGGGGTTACCAAGCCCAGATGAGCTGCTCACTCCCCATACAAACTGTAGCGGTGAATGTAGGTACTGCGGCGTTCTACCATTAAAGTCTATGAGACAGAGCTGCAGTACCTACACTCACCACTTCAGATTTTACAGTGAGTGAACAGCATGGCTTGTAGTATGTAAACATTACCGAGAGACACTGTGTCTGACAGGTGATCTGCTGGGTTACCAGGTGTCAAACCCTCGTAGATCTAATATTGATGGCTTATCCTTTAATTGTGCATTACTGCATACCCTAGCCTCCCCATTGTATGACCGCGCATGCATAGACATAAACACCAGTTTTTCTCTATGTGTATGTGGATGGGAGATCTTGGAACTTTTTGGCCAGATCAGTACATTATATACTTGCCTGACATATATACTTACCATTAGGCTCCTATTATTATTGGTCTTTTCAGTATAGATATTATATGTATTGATATAACTTCTTTACTTTTAGACCTTATTGCCAGCATTTGTCAGCATTTTACTCTAATATGGCTGTGGATTTACTTATTTTGCTTATTGCACACACGTTTATCTTCTAGTGAGAGGGCACATGTGCGCAGGCACTACCTTCACTAATATGGCTGAGACTGGATTCATTTAGATTAAAATGCAGGCACTTGTTCCCTATACAGAATGTTGGCACATAGGTGTTTCTGTCCACGCATGTGTGATCATACAGCGGGGACAATGGATATACAGTAATGTACAATTAAGGCATTCTGGATCTACTAAGTTGATAGTAATTAAAGGTTGCACATGATTATTAAAGGGTTGCCCAGTTTTATATAAATCTGGAGAGACAAATGTTATTATTTGTATAAAGGAAAGGTATAAAATGTACTTTCTGTATCAATTCCTGATGATTTTCTAGATCTCTGCTTGTTGTCATTCATTCTGTTTACTTCAAATGGATGAAAATCAGTCCATGGTCATGTCATATACAGTCTATTGCCATATAATGCACACACAGGAGCACAGCTCATTGCTAGGCAGATGACTGACTACTGTGCTGTGACTATAATTAGCCGTGTACCTGTATGTGCATCACATGACCATGGACTGATCTCACAAGGAGCCTCCTCCTTTC
The DNA here is from genome assembly GCA_947044405.1 of Leptodactylus fallax. NCBI lineage: Eukaryota > Metazoa > Chordata > Amphibia > Anura > Leptodactylidae > Leptodactylus > Leptodactylus fallax. The sequence goes on along the minus strand of CAMRHE010000010.1, from coordinate 8,474,602 downwards.
CTGCCATAAACCTCTAAACACAACACCATCGAAACACAGCACCAAACTGCATAAATCAGTGTGTGGTTTACTGTGAGGGACTACTTGTCAATGCAGCTTCAGGATATTGTTAGAGCTGCTTTATCATACAATGAGTGGTGAGAGGCCCCCTGTGAGCCCCCTTATTTATGGGCCTAGTTGCAGCTGTGATCACTATAGCTACACCATGTGTCTATCGAGAGATCATGTCGCTGTTATTAAAGGTGCTTAACTTGTGACACACGTATCTGGACATGTCCAGCCATGAGATAGATAGTACATTTTCTTTTCTTTTCTTTTGACTGATATTAGTATATATTATACAAAAAGGTAAATTGCTATAGACCCTTAGCTTTTCACAAAGTCATACTTTTCTGAAATATTGTTATAAGAAATATTGAGTACCTTCAAACAGAATTGCACATTTATTCTGTTATGCTACATGGTTTTTCTAAAACTTCTCAATTATTAATCAAGTTCAGAATGCAGACCATGCATTCCACTACGTTTCAGATATTGTCATATATACTGAGGTTTCAGAAATATTATTTTTTCTGAAACTGCTAGATCTATTGCAAAGGCTGCAATTATTCACGTAAACATACATGCATAAAACATTTTTTACTGCTGAAATAGTTATTACTGTTACTATTTTTTATTCTGTATTTTTGACTAATACTCTATATTTTTACCTCAAAAGAGCTCTAAATTATTAGTCATTATTAGAATTGATTTATTATTTGTTCATATAGAGGTGTCTTCCTTTGGCTATCCTCATTGACACACTCAAATACATGTAATACAAGTTAAGATGATTTTATAAACACAATATGGTTTCATGACAAGTTATCACAAATGATATGCTAACTATCCTCTTTGTGTCAATGTTTGACCACCCAGTGGGGGAGGATGAATCGTAGCCTTTCAAGGCTTTCTCATGTCATGATATTGTGTTGGGTTTCACAACAAATTGGAATCTTTAATCAAATTGGAAATCAGTCGAATGTGGACATATTTGTAGTGTTCATTTGAAAGTTTCTAATCATATACATAATACAGTGAAACCTCTTTGAGGGAACCACAAGAAATATTTTACAGGAAATCTGGTGTTTATAAGGGATCTATACAGTATATATCTTCATCAACTGAAAGAGGTGACCTGTACTTTTTGCAATCCAAACAATTTAGTAAGAGAAAGGTCTCGGTATTGCTATTTAAGTCATAATTTTGGACTCGGGCTCAGTCCAAAATGATGACTTAAGGGATAGTCACACTACCATAGTAAATGTCTGTTGCTCTCACACATCATAGGATGAGAGCATCAGACTTTAACAGTGATAGAGTGATGAACACAGACGGAGTCTACTCCATTTGTTCGTTTCCTTTGACTCTAATGTAAACAACATCATGGAAGCTTTCTTCCTTTATTTTTGATTACTTTTGTAAGGGAAGAAAAAGTCCTGCATGTATGAGGTTTTTTTTTGTCAGAAAAGAAAAAAACATGATAAAAGAAAGCTTTGGTCGTGTGTTTCAATGTGAGAGTTAATGCAGACAGGCACGAGATGGTGTGTGCTCTGTCTGCATTCTATGTTTAATTGTCTGAGGACAGGCTGTGAGGATTTTGGAGAAGTTATTGTTGGAACAGGAAACAGGATCAACTAGTAGGTTTTCACTGGATGTTAAGCAACATTCTATCACCTTCCCTTCCTTGTCTTTATGTCCAGCCATAGACACATTTGTAAAATTGGTTTCTGAAGAGTTGAGAAAACTACCTACCCAACGTACATAGTTACATAGTAGATGAGGTTGGATGAAGACACAGATCCATCAAGTCCAACCTATAACCCTACTGTGTTGATCCAGAGGAAGTCAAAAAAAACATGAGACTTATGCCAATTGCCCCATGTCAGGAGAAAAAATTCTTTCACGACTCCAATCTGGCAATCAGTGTAAAACACTGGATCAACTTGTCCTTAACAAAATCTAGAACCCATAGGTTGTAATATTTTTCTGTTCGAGAAAGACATCCAGGCCCTCTTTGAACTTGCTTATTGAATCCACCATCGCCACTTCCTGGGGCAGAGAGTTCCATAGCCTCGCTGCTCTTATAGTAAAGAATCCCCATGTAACGTCTCTGCCGTTTCGGGTCTCGGCGCCGCCCTCCGCTTGCACGCTGTGGCGAAGGAGGCGTCTTCAGTTTGGTTCTTTGTTTAAGTTTCTTGATGCTCAGTCTGAACATGGTCCTAGTTCCCTTGCTGTGTAAAGCCACACCTGTGTAATTAAGAACATTTCTCTCTGGACTGCATAGAGTTAATCTCTTCCTGGCCTGTGTGATTGACAGCCTGTGTTCCTATCAGATCTGTGGCTGGGCCCAGACTTTCTATATACAGGATGTCATTTCTCAGCAGGTTGCCGGTTATTTTCACTTGTGTTTTGCCTGCTCTCTTACTATATTCCTTGATACTTTGCTACTTGATTCTCTGACCCTTTGGCTTGCCCCTGACTATTCTCTTGGATTTTGACTTTGTACTGCTTTGCTCGTTTGTTAACGACCCCTTGGCTTCCTGACCTCTCTTTTGTTGTTTGTGCGTCCTGTCTTCATTCTGTGTTGTCACTTATTCAGTGTAGGGACCGGCTCCAAGTTGTTCCTGTCATTAGGACAGTGAGACAAGTAGGAAGGGACAGTGGCTTGGGTGAGATTATGGCTCACTTGTCTCTGTCCTTCCTCCCAGACCGCTGCAGTAGTGTCAGGGTTGCTACGTTTGGCAAGACCCTTACACCCCATCTATGTTTCTGGTGAAACTTTCTGTCTTCCAGATGTATAGGATGTTCTCTTGTCACTGCAAGTGGCCTAGGAATATAAAGATCATTAGAAAGCTCTTTGTGCTGTCCCTTCATGTATTTGTACATTGTTATTAGATCTCCGTGGACGTCTTTTTTCTAAACTGAATAACCCCAAATTTGTTAATCTATCGTTGTACTCCAATCCACCCATTCCCCTAATAATTTTGGTCGTCCTTCTTTAGTTCAATTATGTTCTTCTTGTATACTGGGGTGCGAAATTGTGTGCAATAGTCTAAGTGTGGCTGTACCAGTGATTTGTATAAAGGCATAATTATGTTCTTGTCATGAGAATCTATACCTCTTTTGATGCTTCCCATCTTTTTACTTGTCTTGGTGGCAGCTGCCTTGTACTGGTCACTAACGGTAAGCTTACTGTCCACCAAAATTCCCAAGTCTTTTTCACTGGCAGTCTTAACCAGTAATTTATTATTAAGTACATAATCATACATTTTATTTCTTCGATCAAAACGCATAACCTTACATTTGTCTACATTAAACTTCATTTTCCAAGTCTCCGCCCATGCTTCCAGCTTCCCTAGATCCCCCTGTAATATTCTATATTCTACTATATTCCTCATTTTTGATTACTCTACAGAGTTTAGTATCATCTGCAAATATGGACACTCTGCTCTGTAAACCCTCTACCAGGTCATAAAGATATTAAACAGGAGATGACCTAATACTGACCCCTGTGGCCCCCCACTAGTGAGTGTCTTACAGTCTGAGTATTTACCATTAACAAGCACCCTCTGTTTCCCATCACTGATCCAGTTGCAAACCCAAATGCATATATTTTCTTCCAGTCCCAACATTCTCATTTTGTATACCAACCTTTTAGGTGGTACAGTATCAAAAGCCTTTGAAAAGTCCAGATATACAACATCTACCGCATTATCCATGTCCAGTCTAGAACTGACCTCTTCATAGAAGCTTATCAGTTTAGTCTGGCAGGACCGATTCCTCATAAACCCATACTGATTGGGCATTATAAGATTATTTACATTGAGATACTCCAGGATAGCATCTCTTAGAAAGCCCTCAAATATCTTACCCACCACAGAGGTCAAACTATTGGCCTATAGTTTCCAGGCTCATTTTTAGACCCCTTTTTGAATATTGGCACCACATTTAATATGTTCGAGTCATGTGGAACAGACTCAGTCATTACTGAATCCTTAAATATTAGAGATAAGTGTCTGTCTATCACTGTGCATAAACTTTCCTCAGAACTCAGGGGTGTTTGCCATCTGGACCCAGCGATTTCTCTATTTTAGTATTTTGAAGGTGGCGCCGCACTTCCTCCTGGGTTTAACAGGTGACATTTAATGGAGAGTATTCAACATATTTATGATAAATTGAATAAAGAACAACGTGTGGCATTGAGAGAACTTCGACAGATGAATACTGTTGTCATTAAGCCAGCGGACAAAGGAGGTAATGTGGTCTTATACCTGGTGGAGAAATATAAATGGGAGTCCTTTAGACAGCTGAATGATAATAAATGTTATTTGAGACTGGTTTCTAATCCTATACATAGAATTAAAAGTGAATTGGACAGTATTTTGTTCAAGGCCATGGAATCTAACATCATTCCAAAATCTGTTTTTGAGAGTTTGTTGATTGATGATCCTGTTGTTTCTACTTTGTATTTTTTTCCCCAAGGTGCATAAAAATATGTTAGATCCTCCAGGGTGTCCCATTGTTTCGGGAAATGGAAGCCTATGTGAACCAGTTTGCCGACTCATTGATTTTTATTTGCAGCCTCTAGTAACCAATCTCCAATCTTATATACATGTTATTTGATGTCTGGCCATTTCTATTTCACTCTCAGACTGAGAGGTTATACTAATTTAGTCCCCTGATGATCCAGCAATGACTGGTGAAACGCGTAGAGATTTTTTATTTTAACTCTTTAGCACTTAGGGAGAGACTTTTAAATGTGTGCTATAGGTGTCAGATAGAGCTGTATGTGGAAAGGGTGCTGGGAAGCTGTGGGGTGCTGACAAAATTACCCTATTGAGGGTGTATTCTGCTATAACCTGCCAGTGGAGTGTATCTGGTGAATCCTCAGTGCCAGGTGACACACAGTTCTGACTGACTGTGTGTCCATATACATTTGAGGCTTTATTTGAGGCACCAGACTATACTTATACCTCAGGAAGAGTAGACGCTGTCTCAGCTGTTATGAGAAGCAATATGCAGACTTTTGCTGAATACTAAACGAACCCCTCCCTGTCTGTTTGTCTTAGCTCCCTGTTTGTTTGTTTAATCCCTCCCTGTTTGTTTGTTTTAGCTACCCTTCCTACAATCCCTTTAAATGACACTAATGCTACTAACTATATGACTAATGTTGCTATCATTATTATGGTCATTACAAAATAAAATAGCAGGGCTAATATCTGCTTTGGGCATCTATAAATATTAGTGCACACTATATATGCAATTTATGTGATCTCATCCCTTTTGCAATGGAACATAGACATGGTTTGGTGGCATCTAGATTCTATTTCAGTAAATCAGGGCTTGATTTGAACATGATCGAATTGATTTTGTTTTGTATATTTTTTTTCATTTTTAAGGACAGTTTTTCATCGAAGGTCTCAAAGCTGTGCCAACGAAACACCAGTGCACGAAAAAAAGTGACGGGTGCCACTGAAAAAACGTGCAAAGGATGCAGTCTATTGCAAAACCTATCTCAAAAGAGAATGGGTCCTCCGAAACTGTCCCCAAACTCAGAGCCAAAAGGCCCAAGAGTAAGGGGGCTGAACCAACCCAACTGCCGAAACAGGAGGGTCAGATCTTACTTGGTTTCCTCCCGGGCTGCCACCACCAGGAGTACTACCAAGCCAGCTACTTGCATCAGTCTCCTCAAGGGCTGCCACCCCAAAAGTACTACTGAGCCTGCAACTGTTATCTATCTCCACAAAAGCAGAGACAGACACTGGAGAGCAAGGAAGAAGGGAACCCGAAGGCCACACACTCCAACCCCTAGACTTCGGGTAGGACCCAAAAGGGTTTCCGCACCCCTACATCTACACACACAGTAACAAACGGTGACAAACGTGATAAACAAAAAATGAATAAATAAGTGAATAGAGTGCCAGTGTACTGGTCCGGTCTATCCGCCGGATCTATAAAAATTACCCATGCTGGATAAACCAAGCAATAGGGTGAGTGCTTCAAAAGTGTTTCAAGTGCTTGTGCAATGTGCCATACTCAGTGGGTTTCCCACGCCCAGTGAGGTAAGGCACCTCTGGAGTCACCGTCCCCAGAGGCACTTGCACCATGAGACCTTCGAAAGTTTTCCCGGCCAAATGGCTTCGATCCCATGGTGGATGCAAGCCCTGGTGTGGTTTTTAAGGACAGTTACTAAAGGAGAAAGCTGTGGCTATGTGAGCAAGTTGTGTGCCCTCATATGCCAACCTCTTGCTTGGCTTTTGGGAACAGGATATGATTTTGCTTGATGATAGTGATGGAGGTATTCTAACCTGGATGCGCTTTATAGATGATATTATGTTTGTGTGGAACGGATCATTGCTAAATTTGTACTCTTCCTGTCCAGATAATGATTTAAATATCCATCTGACTTCTAAATGAAGCCAGGCGAAGATTGAGTTCCTGTATTTGAAGACTAAAAAAGCAGGGTATGGTAGTGTGTTGTTGGACATTTTTAGAAAAGAAATAACAGTGAATGCATTCTTATCTTCTAAATCCTCTCATTCCATGCAGACATTAAAATCCATTCTTACAGGCCAATTTATATGGGCAAGTCAGATATGCTCAACTGATAAGCCTTTTGAGAAACAATTGTTATATCTTGTGGAAAGATTTCAAAGAGCCAAAAAAACTTCAATGGTTTCCTTGTTGAAGTCTAAGAGTTATGGAAAGATGGATACACAGGTAATGTTCATTACTAGATATCATGCACAACAGTGAAAGATGAATGAGATCCTATGACGATTTTGACCTGTTCTGAATACAAAATGTGATATTAATAGTGTTATTTCTCGATATCCTTCCCCGAAGAACTCGTAATCTTAAATATCCATTAGTGAAAAGACATTATATAGCTCCAGTGACTAGATACATTTTTTAAATCACAGGGCCTTAAATTCGGGTCTTTTCCCAGTGGGTTTTGTGGTACGTGTTCTGTGATGGAAAAAAAAAGACCAATTTTGTTGATTCTTGAGGTAAAAAGGAATTTTGAATTGTCCATCATATTACATGCCTTTCAACTGCTGTAATTTACTACACAATGTGCCCCTACAAATTGATTTATGTTGGCCTAACCTCACAAGAGCTATGGGGCAGAATCTTGGAGCATATAAGGAACGTAAAAAATGTAAATGAAAATTCAAGATCCTGAAAAATTGCGAAGCTTGAAACCAATACCACGTCACTTCAGGGAATGTCATCAAGGTAATTGGAGGCTGTTGAAATTTATGGGGATTGATAAAGTTACATAAGCACCAAAAAAAAAAGGATTTTGTCACAGAAAGAGTGGAAACGGATAATTACATTGCAGATGCTAGTGTCAAAACGCTTAAAGAGGACCGTTCACCATCTTCAACAAGTCCAGCTTCTTGTATCATTCAATAGATGCTGCTCCACTGATTCTGGCACAGTTGGATTTTTTTTTTCTGTAGCCCTCAGCATTCCCAAGTAATCAATTATGTTAATTTTAGTGCCCTATATACTATTTAGACTCTGTACTGTCAGGAGGTCAGTGTTAGGAATGGTAAGAGCTAGAGAAAAAACTCTAACTGTGCTGGAATCATTGGAGTGGTGCCTAGTAACAGATAAGAACTAGATTTGGTGGAGGTAGTGAAAGGTTCTCTTTATACTAAATGGTGAGTTTTTCTCTGTTTCTGGGTTCAGGGGGTAGTCTCTAAGCTTTAACATAGATTAGCGTTGTTTGTATTTTCTGGTTTTTGTTCATATTCTTTCTAGGGATAGGATTGTATATGGTTGGGGTTTGATGCATAGAAGAGATATGTGCTGTGGTTTCTCATTTTTGGACAAGTCTTTGGATACATTTGAATATGTTTCTGGCATCAATTTATTATTTATTTATTTAATTAATTAAAAATATTGAAAAATATACAGATAACAATATAAAATCATAAAAACCAATTGCGATTACATATGCACATATACTTTTTACATATGAATATGCTTCACTTATCATTCACTCATGTGGCATTTGTAATTATTTTTATACATTTTCATAGATGTATTTTTTCCACCTATAATTCACTTCATTTTGGCATTTTTGTTATGGATATACAGTAAATATATACTAAAACACTTTTTTTTATTATTCTTACATTGTTTCATTAAATTTTTTCACGTTTTGTAGATTCACTATTTACATTTGCACTAGCACTTCCATTATAGTATTAATGTTTTTCTTTTTCATCTAATTTTTGCTTCATATTTTCTGTTTGTTAACATTGTTATTTTGATTTATATTTGCCATTCTATTGTCTTGAGGTCATTTGTCAGAAATTCCCTTTCTTAAGATGGCTGCATGCAACTTTTGTGTTGTGCACATGCGGGTGTTGGGCCTTACCACGCCATCGCTTCAATGCACTTTATGCATTGTGTTCTGCTGACTCCTGTGGTGTGGACATCGGAGTGGGGTTGCTACCCGTGCACATGCACCCGATAATATGACATTGCCATGAATCCAGGAACCTATTGAAGGATCCTAGGCTAGTCTGGCATTATCTTCTATTACAGGTTGCTCTATGCAGCCTGTAGTAGAAGTGCTGGTATTTTGCAATGCATTTGCATTGGAATGGATTGCATAAGTGATCAGACACCCTGGGGTTCCAGACCCAGAGGGGGTCTAATAATTACAGTGAAAAAAAAAAAGAGTTAAAAAAATTAAAAAGAAAAATAAAGTGAAACACATACACATGAGCTATCCCCGTGTCTGCAAAAAAATGCCCAGTCTTTTCCCATATGGTGAATGCCATAGCTGGAAAAAAATCAAAACAGACAAACGGCCATATTTTTTTTTTTTTGCTGTATTGCCTCTAATAAAAAATGTAATAAAAAAGTTCAAAGCAATATACAATCACCGAAAACTTATGAGGGCAAAATATTTCGACTCCCAAAAAATTATTTTTTTTTTTGCAAATTTTTGGATTCTGAATTTTTTCCCCAGCTTCCCGGTAAATTGTACAGAATATTAGATGCTACTATTACAAAGTACAATTTGTTCCACAAACATTAAGCCCTCATATGGCTCTGTGAATGAAACAATAAAAAAGTTATGGTGTTCGGAAGATGAGGAGTCAAAAACAAAAATCAAAAGTTGAAAAATTCCTGCAGCGGGAAGGGGTTGAAGGGGCTTTCTAATACTTAAAAACTGATGACCTATCCAATGCAGCAATCAGAGAAATGCAACATATTTGTCAATAATTTCTACATATGAGTGTGATGGTTATTAATAATAATAATAATAATAATAATAATAATAATAATAGACCTTTAATAGTCCCACAATGGGGAAATTCAGTGTGTTACAGCAGCAAAGATAAGATAAGATAAGCAGATACAAATACAAATACAACATGTACAGGAATGTTCCAAGGTGAGAGGCATTACATTAATAGCAGACAGACAGATAGGACGTAGCAGAGGGGGGGGGGGGGGGATTTAACAGGCAGAGAGATATTTCAGTTCTCTGTATGTAATGATCTCCGCTTAGGTCGGTGTTGTACAGCCTAACCGCGGTGGGGGAGGAAAGACTTCCGATAGCGCTCCTTCTCACACCTAGGGTGGAGCAGTCGGTCACTGACAGTACTGCCCAGCGCAATCACAGTCTCATGCATGGGATGGGACTTCTTCCTCTGCATGGAGCTCACCACGGACAGTATCCTTCTGTCACCCACCACCTGCACTGGGTCCAGTGGGCTCCCCAGGACAGAGCTGGCCCTTCTAATCAGCTTGTCAAGTTTATTTCTGTCCCTGGTTGATATGCTGCTCCCCCAGCAGGCCACTCCAAAGAAGATGGCTGATGCCACTACCGAGTTGAAGAAAGTCCTAAGAAGTGCCCCCCGGATTCCAAAGGCTCTCAGCTTCCTAAGCAGGTAGAGCCTGCTGTGGCCCTTCCTGTTCAGGGCCTCCATATGATCTGCCCAGTCCAGCTTATTATTAAGGAGCAAACCCAGGTACTTATAGGTGTTCACAATCTCGATGCCCGTCCCCAGGATGTCCACTGGTTTTGGAGGGCATTTGCCTTTACGGAAGTCCACCACCATCTCCTTGGTCTTCCCCGCGTTAATCTTCAGGTGGTTCCGCTGGCACCAGTCCACAAAAACCTGGTTCAGTTCTCTGTACTCCCTGTCATCATCGTCTGTGATGAGGCCTACTATTGCAGAGTCGTCATAATACTTCTGTAGGTAGCAGCTAGATGAGTTGCACCTAAAATCAGCAGTGTACAGTGTGAAGAGGAAAGGGGCAAGAACCGTGCCCTGAGGTGCCCCCGTATTACAGATCACGGTACCTGACACACAGTCTTGGGCTCTCACGTATTGAGGTCGATTTGTGAGGTAGTCTAGGATCCAGTTGGAGAGGTGGTGGTCCACTCCAGCAAGGTCCATCTTGTCTCTCAGTAACCGGGGCTGTATGGTGTTAAAAGCACTGGAGAAATCAAAGAACATTATTCTCACCGTGTTCCCTGGTTTTTCCAGGTGAGACAGAGCCCTGTGCAGAAGGTGGATGATGGCATCATCTACCCCAATGCCCGGTCGATAAGCAAACTGGAGAGGGTCCATAGCGGGGCTCACTAGAGGGCGAAGATGTGTGAGAACCAATCTCTCTAAGATCTTCATCAAGTGGGATGTCAGTGCTACAGGTCTGTAGTCGTTGAGGTCCATAGGGTGAGGTTTCTTTGGAACTGGTACCACACAAGAAGATTTCCATAATTCAGGGACTATTTCCTGCCTCAGGCTCATATTATACATATATGTAATTATACCACACAGCTGGTCCCCACAAGTCTTAATTAGCCTTGCACTGATGTCATCTGGCCCTGCGGCTTTCCTCGCATTGATCTTTTTCATCTCCTTCCTCACCTGGGCCCGTGTGAAGGTCAGACTGTGGTCAGATAAAGACAGATTTCTGGATTTACTGGTCTGTTGGGAAGTAGCCACATGGGGTGAATGGGGTGAAGTCATTGTGGTGAGGGGAGCTGAAGGACATGCTGCGGTGGGAGGAGCTGGTGTGTGATCAAATCTGTTGAAGAATAGGTTTAGTTCGTTAAGCCAGTTAACATCTGCCTCAATCTGGCAGACAGACTGTTTATGACCCGAAATTGACTTAAGCCCCTCCCAGACCCCCCTTATGTCTTTTCTTTCCATTTGCTTTTCCATTTTTTCCTTATAACTGGCTTTTCCTTGCCTGATTAGATGCCTCAGCTCCTTTTGTACTTTCCTCAACCCCTCCTTATCTCTTGTCCTGAATGCCATCTTTTTCTCCTTAAGTAGTGTTTTTATATCAGAGTTAATCCATGGTTTGTTGTTGGAGAAGCACCTCACCACTTTTGTGGGTACTGTGTTGTCCACACAAAATGAATGTAGTCCGTTATGCAGTGTGTGAGTCCTTCTATATCTTCTCCGTACGAATCCTGCAAAACTTCCCATGCGGTTGTGTCAAAACAATCCCTCAGAGCCTCATCACTCTCCTCAGACCATATCCTCACTGTGCGAGTGACAGCTGGTTCTCTACGTACAAGTGGCTTGTACACAGGTCGGAGATGTACTAGGTTGTGATCCGATCTTCCCAGGGGCGGTAGGGCTGATGAGTTATATGCCTCCCTCATGTTGGCAAAGAACAAGTCCAGTGTTTTGTTGTCTCTTGTGTGGCAGGTTACATACTGTGTGAAACTGGGAAGTGTGGATGATGGAGAGGCGTGGTTGAAATCGCCAGACACAAGAAGGAGGGCCTGGGGGTGCTGAGACTGTAACTGGCTCAGCGTGGCTTGTAGGACCTCGCAGGCAGCGTCAGCTTTCACAGAGGGGGGGACATATGCAGCTATCATGATGACATGTGATAGTTCCCTTGGTAGATAGAACGGTCTCATGCTCACAGCTAATAGTTCAATGTCCTTACAGCAAGTTTTCTCCTTAATCACAATGTGCCTAGGATTGCACCATCTATTATTCACAAACATTGCCAGCCCCCCTCCTTTCCTCTTACCGCTCTCCCTTGTCCTGTCTGCCCGAAGGAGTTTAAAACCATCCAAGGAGACCAGAGGGTCAGGAGTAACTTCAGTGAGCCAAGTCTCTGTAAGTAGCATCATGCTGCACACCCGAAACTCCTGCTGATGCCTGGTGAGCGCTGTTAGTTCATCCATCTTGTTTGCAAGAGATCTCACATTGCCCATAATGATGGAGGGAACAGTTGGTCGGTAACGCCTCTTTTTAATCCTCTGAAGAGTTCCTGCTCTGCAGCCCCTCCCCCCGCTTTTTCTTTCTCCAGAGTTCTTGGGGGATGGTTGGGAAAATGGTATGCAGCCCTGTTGTGACTCTAAGCTGCAGGAGTTTCTCTCTTGTGTAGACAAAAGAAATGTCTGCAGACACAAGAGTTCCCATTTCAGCAGAACAAAAAGACAGATAAAAACAAAAAAAAGTATCACAAAGGTCCAATTCCAAGTCTTTGTTTCTTCATAGTGTAAAGTCCATTAAGTAGAGAGATAAGAAAACAGACAGAGAAAGAAAAATAAGAGAGTTTCAGAGCTGCTTAACAGGCAGCCACTTCAGCGGCGCCATCTTGGAAAAAAAAAAAAAAATTGCTGGAGTTTAATGGCCCTTATTCTTCTTAACTAATGCTCTCTATCTGCCATTTCACATCATTTTCTATTTCTAATGTACAGAAAACAAACAAACAAAAAAAAAAAAACAATACAGTTGTGAATCCAGCCTAACATACAATCAGCACAATAACTAAGCTCATAACACTGTTATAGCCTCCAAACCAAGATCATAACATAATTAAAATACTAAAACCAAGTACAGTAATAAATGTAGCCCCAGAACCAAGATCAGTGCATATATACAGCCACAGAACCAATATTTAAACATATGTACTGAACTAGATGCAAGCTTACAACATAGTTACAGCACCAAAACCAAACTCATTACATAACTACAGTACTAAAGCCAGGTTTATAAAATAAATATAGCACTAGAACCAAGATTATACATGAATACAATACCAATCCCAGAACCAAGCCTAGTGCATAAATATTACACCAGAACAAAGTTCATTGCTTAATTACAACACAAAAATCAAGTTTGTAACAAAAATATAGCCCCAGAACCAACATTTTAATATAAGCACAAAACTAGGTACAAGCTTAAAACATAAATACATCACTAGACCCAAGTTCATAGCTACAATACCAGAGTCAAGCTTACAACATAAATAGAGCACCAGAACCAAAATTACAACATGAATACACTACCACCACCAGAACCAAGCTCAATGCATTAATATAGCACCAAACTTAGAGCATAAATACAGCCCCTAAACCAAATGTATACCATTTTATAACTTTTATAGCACCAGAACTAAGTTTACTATATAAACAGAAAACCAAAATCAAATTTATAACATAACTATAGTGCAAATCCTAAGCTTAAAACACAACTGCAGGGGTCCAAACCACAGATTTTTTTGTTTGAGGATACTCCAAAGGTTCACAATAGGGTTAAATTCAGGGGAGGCCACGCCATGAGTTTCTCTCCTTTTATGCCCATAGCAGCCAATGACTCAGAGGTATTGTTTGCTGCATAAGATAATGCAATGTCATTTATGAAGATGATTTTGCTAGGTACGGTTCTTCTGTTTTGTACCATGGAAGAAAGTGGTCATTCAGAACTCAATATACTTATTTTCACACCTTCAGGGGTATGTAGAGGGCTCAGGAGCTGAGCTCTCTCCATACACGGCGGATGTGGCTGTATATAATACAGGCAGGACCTGCCGCTAACAGCTGTGATCAGTGCCGATAACGATCGCAGCTGTTAATACTTTAGATGCTGTGGTTTAACGCAACTGCGACATCTAAAGTGCGCTGCCGGCTTAAGCACCGCCATCTTTGACCAATTGCCACCCTCTACTGCCCGCCACACTGCCATAGGCAGCGTGTAATAGAAGTCAAGGGATTTTACTATTCACTGCAATACATTATTATTGCAGTGAATAGTATGAGCGATCAGACTCCCTAGGGTTCAAGGTCCCTATTTTTTAAAAGTATAAAAAATACAAAAAACACAAAACTTCAAATCACTCCCCTTTCCCTAGATTACATATAAAAATAAATAAACAAAAGTGAACAAAAACTTTAGTTATTTAGTTATCCCTGTAAAATGCCCAAACTATTAAAATATTTAAATATTTATCCCATACTGTGAACGGCGTAGTGTGGGAAGGGGGGGGGGAATCAAAATAGCCAAATAGCATTTTTTTCTCAACACTTTGCCTCCTAAAAAAAAATAAATTAATAAACAGTGATCAAACTATCAGACCTTCCCCCAAATGATGCCATTCCAAGCTCCATACTTGTAAATATGAAAAAGTTATAGGTGTCAGAAGCATTATAAATACTATACAAATTTGGTATCGCCGTGATCATACTGACCCACAGAAAACAGGTAACATGTCATTTTTACCACACAGTCAGTGCTGTAAAAATTAAAATCGCAAATGTGTTTTTTTTTTCAATTCCACCTCATTCTGAATTTTTTTCCAGCTTCCCCGTACTTTGTTCAGGATATTAAATGGTGCCATTACAAAATATAATTTGTTTCACAAACAATAAGTCATGTGATTCTGTGAACTGAAAAATGAAAAAGTTATGGCTTTTGGAATGTGAAGAGGGACAAACGAAAATGCAAAAACGAAAATTGTCCTGGCCCTTAAGGGGTTAAATCACTCAAGATAAATATTGTATACCAAAACAACAACACAAAATAAGAAACCTTTTTAACCCATTAACGCAGAATCATGCACAGTTCTCTGCAAAATGTATTAAATGCAGAATGCCATACATGTACATCAGCAGATGTGACAGTGTGATCACAGTAGGTACCAAACTATAACTGACAGCCAGCCTCTAGCTGCAAAGACTGTGGCTAGTGATAACATTATTTAAGTTAGCCTCTTAAATAGTGATGTGATCAATAGTGACTGTGACATCTATGAGGTTTGTATCAGCGGTGGAATCTTTAGTGCTCAAAAAATTTAAATAAAAGATCCAAACACATATATGGTATTGCCATTCACATTTCAATCTGATCTATTAAATTACCAACATGTGTGATGCTGAAAAAAATCACCATAGGAGCTTTTTTTGTTCATCCTCTAAAATGTACCCCAAAACAGTACCAATTTAAACATCAATTCATTCATAAAAAAAGCCTTCACACAGCTCCATCCATGGAAAAATAAAAAAAAAGTTATAGGTCTTAGAAGATGGGGATGTGAAAACATTTTTTAAAGTAGTAAAGTAGTAGCATATTCATAAAACATCACAGCTGTGTGCATGTACTCTTACTTATATGTTATACTACTAGACCTAGGGTATTTAAAAGGGTATTTTCATCTTAAGGATCTACCTATCTATACTGCTAGCTCATGTAAATTCATGAGTTTTCCTAAATACATTACTTTAGAAATGCTGCTTCATTTACCTGCTAGGAGAAATTATTCCTCCCATTGTTTACACATTGTTTCCTTGGTCCCCGACCTGTATCTCTACTATCTAGCATTATAGGATGGATAACATGACTCACTGCTCTCTGGAGGGGGGGGGGCTGAGTTCTCTGGATTACTTTCAGAGCTGTTATCATCTACTCTTCCATCCAGGCAATCAGGTCAGCCTATTACAGTTTGCTGATAAAGACTCTGTTGCAGAGTGCGATTGCTGGATGTGGCAGAGTCAAAACCAGATAGACAGTTGTATATAACAGGAAACAAACTTTTAGTAAAACATGAGTGCAGTAAGAGAAGATCACCTCACATGGTGAATAACAGATCTAGTTCAGCACACCGCACACACACACACACACACACACACACAAAACAGGATGTGTATATCTACAGCATCAAAAACAACAAAAGTACAAAGTGTCTACAGATAAATATTTAGTAACAGCTACATCTAGTGTCATAAATGTGAACTGCAGTCAATCCAGCAAATATAGAGACAAAGCTGGCTGTTGTATATCTCCAACACCCCTTCTCAACAGCTAAGGCTTAGTCTGCTAGGACCATCTTCTTTGTAAGCCTCGAGTGTCTTTCAGCGGTCAGGGGCTTGGTAAGGATATCTGCTGTCATATCCTCAGTCGAGCAATAAAGTAATTCAAGAAGTCCCTGCTCTTGAAGATCCCTCAGAAAGTGGTACTTCACATCAATGTGTTTGGTTCTCGAGCTAACTCTTTCCATCTGCGCAAGTGCAAGACATCCTTGATTGTCCTCAAAGATTCTCGTTGGTTTCATCTGTGGTTGACCCAAGTCTTTTAATAGTTGTCTCAACCATATGACTTCTTGACTTGCCTGTGCTGCTGCAACATACTCTGCTTCAGTTGATGATAGTGTAACAGAAAGTTGCTTTCTACTAGTCCAACAGATAGCGCCTCCTGATAGAAACAGGTACCCACTTGTATATTTTCTGTCACTGGTATCTCCGGCCCAATCGGCATCCACATATCCTGTCAGGGTGCTTTCGTCACTTGCTGGTAACTTTAGCTTGTAGTGTAAAGTCCCTTTAAGATAGCGAATGACTCGCTTCACAGCATTCCAGTCCATCTGACTTGGTGTTGAAGTCTTTCTGCATAGGATTCCAACTGCTGCTGCAATGTCAGGCCTTGTAGCGGTGCTAATGTACAGCAATTTCCCTATTGCTTTCCTGTACTGAGTGTTAGTTGGTAGTGGCGAATCTTGGCTGTCTATCTTCTTCAGGTAGTTGGTTTCCATGGGAGATTTTACTGGTTTTGCATCTTCCATTCCAAATGTCTCAATTATCTCTTGTATTTTGTGCTTTTGGTTCTGAAGGAAGCTGCCATCTTCCGCTCTCTCAATAATAATTATTATTTACGTTGCCAAGATCTTTGGTCTCAAAATGCTGATTTAGTGTTTGGAGTATTTCTCCTTCATCTCCTTCTTGCTTGAAACAAATCAGAATATCGTTCACATAAATGAGTACATAGATCCACCTGTCTGCCAATTTCTTTGTGTATAAACAGGGGTCTGCTTTACTCCTCTGAAAGTCCTCCTGTGTAAGCACTTCATTTATTCTCATATTCCATGCTCTGGTGGTTTGCTTTAGACCATATATACAGTACTCCTCTGTAGTTTGCATACTAGGTCTGGTCTTTGCTCATCTTTGAATCCTGGTGGTTGTTCCATGTAGATATCTTCTGCTAACTCGCCATGTAGAAACGCTGTTTTTACATCAAAGTTTCTTACTTGCATTTTCCTTATTGCGGCTACTGTCAGCAAAGTTCTTATTGTAGCATGCTTGACTACTGGCGCAAATGTCATCATAGTCCTCTCCATATTTTTGAGAATATCCCTTGGTCTTGCTTTGTATCGCTCCACTGTACCATCTGCATTGTATTTTACTTTGAAAGTCCATTTACAACCTATAGATTTCCTTCCAGGTGGTGGTTCTGTAAGTGTCCATGTTTTAGTGTCATGCATGGATTTTATTTCTTCCTTTGCAGCCTTTATCCATTTCCTGGCTTCCCCTTCTGAAAGCTGAGATATGTCTTCCCAAGTTGCAGGTTCATTAGCACTGGCAGTGCTTGCCTTGTATGAGAGACGTACAGGTGGTTTACCTTTATTCTCTCTCATCGAGCATCTTGTTTCTGTGTGGGAGCTTGGTTGTGTCTGTTCTTCATTACTGATGGATTCTGCGCTCACTTCTACTGTTTGTTCGGAAGTTACAGATGTTGGCTGATCAGTGTCAGTTTTCTCTTCTGTTCTTACTTCCTCTGTTGTAATTACATTGTCTCTCAGATCTTCAACAAAAGTTATGCTGTTGCTAATGGTAACCTTGTCAGTTTTGGGATTTAGGATTCTGTAACCCTTAACATTGTCACTGTATCCAACAAAGATGCCTTCAAATGCTCTGTTTTGAAGTTTGGTGCTTTTTTCTTCTGGAATGTAGATGAACGCCTTGCATCCAAAAACTCTTAGATGTTTTACACTCGGCTTCTTATTGTGCCAAAGTTCATATGGAGTCTTCTCAATTGTTCTAGAGTTGAGTCTGTTTTGCAAATAAGTGGTTGTCATTGCTGCTTCACCCCAATATTTTTGTGGTAATCCAGAGTCTGTCAGCATGCATCTGATCATTTCAGTCAGAGTTCTGTTCTTTCTTTCAGCTACCCCATTTTGCTCTGGTGTGTAGGGGTCTGCCTTTTGATGCTCTATTCCATTCTGCTTTAAGTATTCTTGTATTTTATGTACTGTGAATTCACCTCCTTTGACACTCTGAAGTATGAAAGGTTTTCTCTGAAACTTGTTACTTGCCCTTATTACATAGTCCTGTAATTTGTCAAAAACTTCACTCTTGTGTTGCATTAGGTAAGTGACTGTGTATCTTGAATAGTCATCTATGAAAGTCACTATGTACCTGTTGCCTCCAGGTGTAGGTGGGTTTAGGGGACCACATACATCACTGTGAACTAGATCAAGAGGTCTTGAAGCTCTCTTGTGACTTACTTTAGGAAGTGTTGCTCTTGTAGCTTTGGATTTGATGCAACATTCACATTTAACAAAAACTGAACAAGGGGATATTGTTAGATCCTTTGTGAGATTCCTCTTTTGTAGTTCCTGTATGCATTCTGGGTGTCTGTGACCTAAACGCCTGTGCCACACATGTATATAGTCATTGTGCTTATGTGTGCATAGTCTCACCTGCTCCTTCACTGTGTTGAGGTGATATAGATGATCATTCAAATTGGCACTTGCTATCATCTGCTTGCCGTCTAGGATAGAACACTTGTCACCTTGGAATTTTACAGTGAGTCCTTTGTGTGTCAGATAAGAGTCCTCCTTCTAGATCAGGAACATACAGTACATATTTTACTGGTATTGCTAAATTGTGTCCCGCATCATTGGAGCATACAAGGGTTCCATTCCCATATCCTTCTGCACATATTTTACTCCCATCTGCGAGGTAAATAGTCTCTTTGTTATTCAGAGCAGGTTCTTTGAAAAAACTTCTATCACTTGTCATGTGACTGGTTGCTCCAGAGTCAATGCACCAGCCTTGCAATTTATGGTTGCCTGTCACTTTAAATGTGGCATTCCACTTCCCTTCACTTGAATCAGAAATTATGGCTTTCACTTTCTGCTTAGTATAAGAGGGATGCTGCCTCATCTGCTCTGCTTTCCATATAGTGCAGTCTTTCTTTATATGTCCTTGTCTGTGGCATCTAAAGCACACTCTGGTTTCCTTCCTGTGTGACCTTGTTTCTGTAGCTTTAAGAGCTGTCTTGGACTGAGTTTCTCTATAATCATGTGTAAACTCCTTTCTTCACTGATACTCATCTATGAGCCTTGTCTTTACGAATGTTAGTGTCAGATCTGTCCCAGGCCGTGTCTCCAGCGCATTGATCAGTGCAGTGTGTCAGGTAAACTGCATAATAAAATGACTGCAGCATGACTATCTCTTATATTCTCATAGACTGATCTGAGTTGTATGATCACTTCCAGCATGGCATTTATATGCTCTTGCATGTCCTGCTCTCTACTAAGCCTCATTTTGTAGAGTTTCCTCAGCAGAAACAACTTGCTGTTTAAACTGGATCTCTCATGCAGTCTTTTCAGTACATCCCACATGCCTTTAGTTGTATTCTCACTGTGTATGTGAATAAGGTGATCATCTTCTACTAGTAAGCTTATAGTGGACCGCACCCGTCTGTTTTTCCTGTCCCAGCCCTGATAATCATCTTGTGGTCTCTCTGTAGTGATAACTTCCCACAAGTCATCCCTGGATAACAGCATTTTCACTTTAAATTTCCATAGCTGATAACTGTCATTGTTCAGCTTGGCCACTGATAGTTTAGGTTCTGAACTACAGGCCATTCTCCCTCCTTTATATATAGGAACAGTCTTACTTCTGTACAGAAGATGTCTCTGTGGAAGCTTCCTTATATCGATCTCTGCATCTGCCGCACTGTCTTCCGTTCTGGACTTCACTCTGCCTGGGCCGCTTCTGTTTACTGGGGTTTATCCGGTTACTGAGGCTTCATTTGATCACTGGGCCCATAATCTGTTGCAGAGTGCGATTGCTGGATGTGGCAGAGTCAAAACCAGATAGTTGTATATAACAGGAACAAACTTTTAGTGAAACATGAGGGCAGTAAGAGAAGATCACCTCACATGGTGAATAACAGATCTAGTTCAGCACACACAAACAGAAAGTGTATATCAATAGCATCAAAAACAACAAAAGTACAGAGTGTCTACAGATTAACATCTAGTAACAGCTACATCTAGTGTCATACATGTGAACTGCAGTCAATCCAGCAAATATAGAGACAAAGCTGGCTGTTGTATATCTCCAACAGATTCAGACAGTGTGTATTATTTCTCTATGTAAGCACAAATATAACATTGGGTTTCTGCAAGTCCATTGCCAATCCTGGCATTGTATTAGTTTTTTTTCTCTCCAAACCTGTGTAATGTAATATCCATTTACAGTGCATATTATTTGATCTGCATTATTATAGATTTCTAGTAATCATAATATATAATTTCTCATGGTAAAGCCTATATCTATATCTACTGAGGTACTTAATTGTGTCCTGTCCCTCAAGCAGTCAAAGTCTGCGTACCAGCTTATGGAAGAACACAGGAAGTGAGAAGAAGAGAGAAAGGTGGGAAAACCCCTTTAACTTTATCACATACCTAATGTTCCTTTACAATAGAGCAATGTACAGAACAAAACAAAATGAACAAAATATAACTTTAAGAAAGAGAATTCATATTGAAGGGATTTGAATCTAGTACATGTTACATTTGTTAGAACTATTCTTGCTTAAGTCTCAGGGGATATAACTAATGCAATTTGGAGTTATATGAATCCATGACCCAGCAGAAAACAGAGCTTTTTGAGATAAACTGCTAGTGAAACAACCTTTATCTAAAACATAACATAAGGTCTTACCACTGGTATTTACCTTGTTACCAACAATATTTGCTGTTTCTCTAGAAAAATATAAAGTGTACAAATATCAGTGTAATAGCATTCTTATGTAATCTGCTGCATTTTTCAAAAACGCTGAATGTCAATTTTAGTTGCGGAAACGCAAGTGTTTTTCCTATAGATTTAACAGGGGAAGAAAAAACTCAAATAAAAATGCAGCAAAAACTCAATGAAAATGCTACATTTTTTTCCCAGTGTTTTTCTTTTTAGCTCTAGTATGCTAAGTAGCCTAAGGCAGTTTTCTGTGTGAACAAGTCCATCATGCTAGACTTTCTGTACCTCAAATTAAACTTCAGCATCTTAGGCTTAATGCATGAATGTCCTTCACTAGAATGCGCTACAGGTCTTACCAATAGTCAATAAGAAATGTCCTATTTCTTTTGTATTTTGCTTTTATACAGTATGTATCCTACATTACCCTGAATACAGCCTTATTCTGGGCCAAATAAACATACAATATAATAAAAAAAATCCACTCTGTTGGGAGACAAAAGTAATTATTACATTACTTATCTACAATACAAATTATACAGAAAGCTAATAAGACAATAAAATATGCATCAAGCATAACTTATTCTATGTACACTACATAGAAATCTACATAACTTTATACATGGGCCATTTTTTTAAAGAGAATATGAATATATGTCACTGTATGAGGGTAACTGATATAAAAAAAAAATCTTTTTATATACAGACAATTGTGTTCTCCCTTAACCTTTCTTGAATTATAGTAATTTAGACAATTTGCCATGCCACTTCATTACAATCTCATTCCATCCAATCAAAAAACAATGGATGATAAATGTATACTGTACTTTTTCTTTTAACACAGTAGCCTATGAATAATAGGTGGCTGATGGACGGCATTTGTTGAAGTATATACATTTTTTTCATCTCAGGCTTTGCTGGGTTTAGAGACAAGTTATGGCTAGGTTCCCATCCACATTTATATTTCCATTTTTCTGTTCCATTAAAGAAATATAAAAATAATGACAGCACCAATGAATGCACACAGTATTATGTCCCACAGCCATAGTGGTTCCTGCACACAGTATTATGTCCCATAGCGGCTCCTGCATATGGTATTATGTCTCATAGCGGCCCCTGTACTGTTGCATAGTTGTGTCACAGAAGAAGCTTGAGAGTAGATTATATGGGATAATCAGCATTTACTTCTTAGAACATGAGGTAAACAGCATCAAAACATTAACACAGGAAAACTGAAAGTAAAAAAGGACCTTTTACAATAGAGAGATAAAAGCAAGGTACAGCAAGTCTCACATAGCATACCATTACACTCTATTCAGCATATAACACTAATAACATCGCCATCTACTGTCAGATAGATGTAAACTTCTTCACACAAATAAGTCTATCTGTTGCATATATATATGTATATAGTATATACCAACATGTACACGGTATTATATCCCATAGCTGCCCCTACACATGTTATTATGTCCCATAGCGGCCCCTGCACATGGTATATGTCCCATAGTGGTCCCTGCACACGTTATTATGTTCCATAGCGGCCTCTGCACATGATACATGTCCCATAGCGGCCCCTGCACATGGTATATGTCCCATAGTGGTCCCTGCACACGGTATTATGTCCCATAGTGGCCCCTGCACACGGTATTATGCCCCATAGTGGCCCCTGCACACGGTATTATGTCCCATAGAGGCCCCTCCACACAGTATAATATTCTAACTTTTATAATATTCCAATTTGTGCCACTCACTAGCTATTATTATACTGTGGAGTCTCTTCAGACCCCCGAGTATAATAAGTGCAGGGCCAAGAGAGGTGACAAACATAAAAAACAATGTTAATCAGTTTTTCCTGCGCTCCGCAGCCGCTCTGTTCTCTTCAGGCGCTTCTGCCTGTAGTCAGCGACCACTAATTGGGTCTCAGGGGTCATGTTGCATCATTATGCATAATGACGCCAGACGCAGACGTGACACCTGAGGCCCTGTCAGCTGACTTCAGGCAGAAGCGCCTGCAGAGCACAGAGCTGTCATGGAGCGCAGGGAAGGTGAGTGACATTATTTTTTATGTTTGATCACCTTCCCGGGGGCTCCGCTTATTATACTCGGGGGTCTGAAGAGACCCCACAGTATAATAATAGCAGTTTCGTTTCGGCCGTTTTAGGTCCGATCGAAACTGCTGGGTGAGGACTTGGGCCGCCGGGCCAGGTAAGTAAGCCTCGCGTGCCACTCTTGGCACGTGTGACGGGGGTTGCAGTCCCCTGCTATATGCCATTGCACTCCTAAGTTGTATCTGTATCTACATATAGCATAAATCTGGTTTATACTTATTTAGTGGTGCTTTTAATGTATATTTTTCAGTACATTGTCCCCTGATGAACCAATGATATTGTGGAAATGCGTTGGGTTCGTCTGGTATAATTGAGATCATGATTGAGTGTGGTTTGGTGTTGGTTGCTGTAACACTTGTTTATTATGTGCACTGATAATACCCTGCTTTTTTTCAGACAGTATTTGGTACTACAGGTGGGTGAACCCAGGGCTGTTTTAATGCATTGGGGGGCCCTGTGCAAACTTTTTGAAAAGTCGGCCCCCCCAACGCCCCCCATAACTTAATCTCCCCTCCCCCCTCAGCCACCAATGTTACATTTAAAAAAAAAAAAATTTACACTCACCGAACCGCGTTCCCAAGGATCTGCAGGCTCCAACTGTAATGTCTGGCTCAGCGCTCATTGCGCTTCCCTGCCGCAAACATTATCAGCTGAAGGCTGAATAATGTAGCAGGGAGCTGATAGCTCCATGCTCCACTATTGTATTCAACCTCTATTTGTGCCCTAAGGACACAGATAGAGTTGAAATCACTGCCTGCTGCCCGGAACAGTGGGACAACACCCAAAATGTGGTACTGTCCTGCTCGATCTGGGGCAGCTGAGAAGGCCCCTGTAACCATAGGGCTGTTTTGGCTACACCATTGCACCTATGGTTAAAGAGGCCCTGGTTGAACCTCTCAAGATTCATTTTGTTTTGGGTTTGGGTCACTCGGGTCTCTTTTTCATTTTAGGTTGAGTATATTTGATTGGCTTTTGCGTTTTTTTGAGCCAAAGCCAGGAATGGATTGAGCAGAAGGGAGAAGTATAAGTACTTCCTATATATTTGTCATACCTTTTGTAGCCATTCTTTGCTTTAGCTCAAAAAACGCAGCAAAATCTGCAACCAAAAAATCTGGATTTCCGCAATGTGGGGCCTTAGCCTAACAAATGCAGATTTTGTCAGATTAGCTGGCTGTGTCACATTGTTTATTGGCTGAGAAAAAGAAACCTTAAGGCTTAGGCACCACATTGCAGAAATGCAGATTTTCTATGTAAGTTTTACAAAAACGGAAGTGGTTTGTTTGAATTGTTGCATTAGCGCTTGTTGCTAAACAATTGCAATTTTCTTAGCATAAATTAAGTGTTTAACAGTATTCTTACATTAATATTAAGACCTTTTATCATTGTAAATTTCTTTGACAAATGTAAGATAATCCATCTGCCAACATGGAACATGCCCCCAGAACCAAAAGTGTATTTGATTAGAAAAAAACTGGAAATGTCTGAGCATTGTCTGTAGCCGATCATTAGTTTATGATTCTATTTTTATTGTTATTGTTATCATTATGTTATCATTAATATTATTATTATTATTATTATTATTATTATTATTATTATATGAGTTAGTTGGGCTAGTAGTGGGCGGGATAGCTAGGGAGACAGGGAGGGGGTGTGAGAGGGAGTGGGAGCTAGTGAGAGGGAGATAGTGCGAGTCAGCCTACAAGTACCATGATGCATTAGCTAAGATATCAGGAAGCTACACCATGTAAACAAATGCAGAAGATGCCAGGAGCTCCCAGAGAAACACAGAAATCACTCAAAACACTGCTAAAGGTATATGGGTGTATTTATTAACCCATTAATAGCACTAACAGACCTTTTTTAAAAAAAAACATTTTTTGCCCAGAAAACCCCTTTAATTCTGATCCCCAGATTTAATATACACCACAGGCTAGACCGACTAAAATAATACAGACCTAAATAATTCTAGTCTTCTTACCACAAAGTATACACTGACATTAGACTAGAGCAAAAAATTATAGAAAAGCCCAATGAATTATAATTTTACCTTGTTTGCTGTTTACCACTTTGCACAAAAATTCCATATAAGAAATCACATTAAACAGTACTAATAATAATAATAACAATAATAATGTCATTTATGCATGCTAATTGTGCACAATAGGTATTTTATTGAATGTGTTAGATTTCTTTTACTAATCCATTACGATAGAAGTTTGTATTGTTTGCATTGTTCAGCCCAATGTTTATGTTTCTGGTTTATTTTTCTATCTGGGATTATAAGTGACAGTTATAAGAGTCTTCTATCATGTTTCTTGTCAGGAGTAGGCTACATGGGATGTGTTTAAGTGCTGTGCTGCCAAATCATAGGTCAATGTCTAACTCTTCAAGGACAGAAATATGAACAATAGTAATAAAGCAATTTTCAATTCTCAACAAGCAATTTACACTTGAATGCTGATGTTTATTGTTTGCTGAGAAAATAGGGGAAGATAATGTAAATGAAGTATAAAATTGGGCTCTCTGCACTGAATACAGCCCTAATTAGAATGCCCTTTTGGCTCAGCATTTGACAAGCTGAACGAATTGCTGATGACTAGGTGCTGATCCAGATTCAAAGAATCTGTTTGAAAGAGATGCGTGGGTGGCACAAATATTGTGTATGATGCATCCTAAATTCATTCACAGATTGTTAAAACAATTAGATATTACTTTTGGTTTTCTGTTTGGGAAAATATTGTAAAGCATTTAGGGATGTGGTAACTATCATTAAAAAAAACAATAGATTGAAAGTCTTCAGATGCTATCTAATCTATGATAAAAGGAAACTGCTGTCAAAAACACACTTGAATGTGTGTCAGAAAACATTAAACAGCTGTGTTCTATTAGAATTGTAGATACAGTGCATTCTGAGCTGTTACATGGCTCTGTGAACTGTCAATAACATTTTTTATATATATTTCTCCTGATTGTAAGAGAAAAGTAATCTGTGTTATACAGTGGGTACGGAAAGTATTCAGACCCCTTTAAATTTTTCACTCTATGAGGTACATTATTACATTGATGGATTCTATTTGTATACAATTTGCCATATAGCGTCCATATACAGAGGGTATGGAAAGTATTCAGACCCCTTTAAATTTTTCACTCTTTGTTTCATTGCAGCCACTTGCTATAAGCAAAAAAGTTCATTTTATTTCTCATTAATATACACTCAGCACCCCATCTTGACAGAAAAAAACAGAAATGTAGATATTTTTTCAAATTTATTAAAAAAGAAAAACTTAAATATCACATGGTAATAAGTATTCAGACCCTTTGCTCAGTACTGAGTAGAAGCCCCTTCCTTTTGAGCTAGTATAGCCATAAGTCTTCTTGGGAATGATGCAGCAAGTTTTTCACATCTGAATTTGGGGATCCTCTGCCATTCTTCCTTGCAGATCCTCTCCAGTTCCATCAGGTTGGATGGTGAACGTTGGTGGACAGCCATTTTCAGGTCTCTCCATAGATGCTCAATTGGGTTGAGGTCAGGGCTCTGGCTGGGCCAGTCAAGAATGGTCACAGAGTTGTTCCGAAGCCACTCCTTTGTTATTTTAGCTGTGTGCTTAGGGTCATTGTCTTGTTGGAAGGTGAACCTTCGGCCCAGACTGAGGTCCAGAGCACTCTGGAAGAGGTTTTCTTCCAGGATATCTCTGTACTTGGCCGCATTCATCTTTCCTTCAATTGCAACCAGTTGTCCTGTCCCTGCAGCTGAAAACACCACCATAGCATGATGCTGCCACCACTATGTTTCATTGTTGGGATTGTATTGGGCAGGTGATGAGCAGTGCCTGGTTTTCTCCACGCATCCCGCTTAGAATTAATGCCAAAAAGTTCAATCTTCGTCTTATCAGACCAGAGAATCTTATTTCTCATAGTCTGGGAGTCCTTCATGTGTTTTTTGGCAAACTCTATACGTTCTTTCATATGTCTTGCACTGAGGAGAGGCTTCCTTCGGGCCACTCTGCCATAAAGCCCCGACTGGTGGAGGGCTGCAGTGATAGTTGACTTTGTGGAACTTTCTCCCATCTCCCTACTGCATCTCTGGAGCTCAGCCACAGTGATCTTTGGGTTTTTCTTTACCTCTCTCACCAAGGCTCTTCTCCCACAATTGCTCAGTTTGGCTGGATGGCCAGGTCTAGGAAGAGTTCTAGTCGTCCCAAACTTCTTCCATTTAAGGATTATGGAGGCCACTGTGCTCTTAGGAACCTTGAGTGCTGCAGAAATTCTTTTGTAACCTTGGCCAGATCTGTGCCTTGCCACAATTCTGTCTCTGAGCTCCTTGGGCAGTTCCTTTGACCTCATGATTCTCATTTGTTCTGACATGCACTGTGAGCTGTGAGGTCTTATATAGACAGGTGTGTGCCTTTCCTAATCAAGTCCAATCAGTTTAATTAAACACAGCTGGACTCCAAAGGAGTAGAACCATCTCAAGGAGGATCAGAAGGAAATGGACAGCATGTGAGTTAATATGAGTGTCATAGCAAAGGGTCTGAATACTTATGACCATGTGATATTTCAGTTTTTCTTTTTTAATAAATTTGCAAAAATATTTACATTTCTGTTTTTTTCTGTCAAGATGGGGTGCTGAGTGTACATTAATGAGAAATAAAAAGAACTTTTTTGCTTTTAGCAAATGGCTGCAATGAAACAAAGAGTGAAAAATTTAAAGGGGTCTGAATACTTTCCATACCCTCTGTATATGGACGCTATATGGCAAATTGTATAAAAATAGAATCCATCAATGTAATAATGTACCTCATATATAAAAGGAAATATATCATGCACCTACTGTATAAGTTAAGAGAAGAAAACGTTTTTATTCTGATATATACAATATTGTGCAAAAGTTTTAGACAAGTGTGGAAAAATGCTGCAAAGTAGTAAAGCTTTCAAAAGTAGAAGTCTTAATAGTATATTTTGTCCATTAACAAAATTAAGTAAATTAATAAAAGAGAAATCTATCAAATTAATATTTGGTGCGACCAAGGAGGAATCTTTGAAATGATGATATAGCCCCCATAGAGCACTGATCTCATCATCATCAGGTATGTCTGGAATTACATGAAGAAAAATGGTCCATAAATAATGGATGACACACCAATGTCATCCATTTTTTTTTCTTGGACCCTTAGACTTTCATCGGTTTGATGCCTCTGTGATAGTGCAGCAGCTGTAAAAAAAACAACAAAAAAAGGGGCATGCTTCATTTTTTTTGGGGGGGGGGACATCTGAATAAGCGCATTGAAATGAATGGATATGTATGCCATCCTTGAAAAATGTGGACTCCACATGCACATGATATGCGGACATGTGAATAAGGCCTAATTCTTACTTATTTGTGCAGCTACTAATATAATATTCCATATAGCTTCCATATAGCATTAGCATTTGTGCTAATCAAAACTGAATGGTCAAAACTCATCAATATTAAGGACATTTGCATTAATTTTGTGTGGCTGAGGCTGACGCCAAAGGTTACAGAAACACGTTATTGGGTGTTGTAGAAATGCATCTGAAAAAAACACAGCATTTTAAAGCCCCAGCAAAGATTTCATTTAATCTAATCCAAACATTGTAGAAAAGAATTCTGCAAAAAATACAGTGTTTTCTAAAGACGTATGAAAAATGAAACATGTTCATTTTACCTTTGGTAATGCTGTCTTTTACTCATACACTTATAGGGAGGCAAAAATGAAGAACTCAGTGGAAAAGCAATGAAAAAAGCAAGCCTAAATGCAAGTATTTGTTGCTTTTTTCTGCCGTTTCCACAGCATTTTTTCCTGCAGTGTTTAGCAGCATTTCACTACATTTGGCTTTAGCCTGAAATAGATAAAGAGGAGCTAAGTCTATCTGACATACTGATTTTTAGTCCAGCAACAATGCTTTTTTTATTGTCTTTCACTGGGTGTTGTTGCAGGCTTCTTCATGATCATGGAAGCGAACTAATTGTTCATTTGTTTTTGTATGTTTATTTATTCTTATTTGTTAGTTTCATGATATATATTGCTATATTGTATGTTTCTTTGTATTACAAATATACTCACTTCCAAAAGCTAAATTACACAGGAAAGAGACACACATTTCTTATACTGTTACCTTTATGTTACAGATAAGGTTGGATTTAGCAAATTTTACATTATGATGCTTTCTTTCCTTGGCAGGCGAATCAGTCTCCTCAGACTGCATGGAACTTCAAACAGATTCTAATGGAGGGTTATGTGACCATAATCATCCGTCACCCTCCACAAACTCTGCATATGCAAATTTCCCATATGCTAATTTTCAATGCACAGTATTTTTCAATGGAGCTGGGTTTTGTCATATCACCCTCCATTAATAGTCTGAGGAGATGACGTGAATTTCAAATGGACCAATCACAGAATAGCTGCTGCTTACTCTCCTGTAATTGGTCCCTCTGAATTTAACCCTTTTGAATTTGGCGCTAAATTCAAAAGGGTCAATGGCAGAAGAGCCGGCGGTCGCTAGCTTTCTATCTTATGTGATCTATATCCACTTTCTTCTGTCACTCTTCTATGATTGGTCCATTTGATATTAGCGCCAAAGCGGGAGCTCTGACGCTAAATTCAAATGGCCAAAGTGTTTATTCATAGCGGGGCTGCAGCTCTTCTGTGATTGGTCTATCTGAATTTAGCCCCAAAGCTGCTGCTTTGGCACTAAATTCAAATGGCCAAAGGGCCAATTCATAGCAGGGCTACCACAGCAATAGCGGCAGCATCTCTGGTGTGATGTAGTTATTATCCCTCTATACCATTGTGTCACTGCACAGGGATAGTTCACAGTGAGGCCACAGAGTCTAGTAGTGGCTCTGCTAGGTTTTATGCAGTGTCACACTTCCACCAATGTTTTCCTTTATTGTAGAACTCAGAGAGAGGGTGGCAAGGTCGAAGGGACAAGGTGAGGGAAGATGCTGGCCGCCAATTTATTTCAATTGACGGGTAGCTCCTGCTAATACTCTTTATGCATTGCTGGCATGAAATATTGCACCAGCAATACTTTAAAAATCATGTTAACCAATGTTATGTCTGTGTATATATATATATATATATATATATATATATATATATATACTAAAAAACAGGCGGCACACCAAAAATTCATGAAAATAAATAGAGGAGGTTTATTGCCCCATGCAATGTTTCAGCTCTGCTTGAAACAGGCTCTCACCAGAGCCAAAACATTGCATGGGGCAATAAACCTCCTCTATTTATTTTCACGAATTTTTGGTGTGCTGCCTGTTTTTTAGTATATGGATTTAGCCAGATACAGCCTTTTCTCATTGGTGTGCACCCTATACTTATACCGGTGCAGTCATTTGAAGTTTTATATATATATATATATATATATATATATATATACATTTTTTTTTTATATCACATTTATACTTTTAGGTGACACCATCCCAATTCTAATGAGGGTTTCAAAATATACAATTTGCTGAGCAGATTTCCTTAACGCCAGGTTCACACAGGTGTTCAGGCTTCTGTTCGGGGGTCCGCTTGGGGACTCCCCGAATGGAATCCCAATCAACTTAAAAAAGTGATTACTTTCCGCCTGGTTTCCGCCCAAAAAGGACAGAAAATGCAGAGAGAAGAGCGCTGCTTGCAGGACTTTTCTCTCTGCATTCTTAAAGCAGAATGGGGAACGGAATCCCCGGGCAGAGACAGGACACAGGTGTGAACCTAGCCTTTAGTCATAATCTACATTTATGTTTGCTTTTATTATGGCAAAGTCTATGATGTTGGTTTTCTACTTATGGAAACACAATAACAAATGTTAATTATTTCTCTGCTTAACCACAAGTTTTATTTTTCAAATAGAAATGACAGCACATGACTGTCTGACTATAATGTTTTATATTCATGTATAATTTACACCTTCTTATTATGTTCTAGTATTTTCTAGCACATGTTGCACAGAATGTTTTATCACATGGACAAACTTGAAAACAAATCTTTTATGAAGAAAAATTTAACAAAATTATATTGCAACAAAGAATAGTAGTGGTAATACTTTATTTCTATCTTGTTCAAATCAAATACATGTCAAACTTATCATTCAAAAAAATGACAAGAAAATCAACTACAAAAAAATAAGTGGGTATAATGCATATTCTTCATAATATGTAGTATTATAAAAATGTTGTTAATATAAGCTTTTAGAAATTTAGCATATAGTTTAGTCTTCCTAGAGCCCCTTTTTTTTTTTTAACAAAAAGGCCGCTCACACACTGTTGATAATATTCAAGTGGTAAAGAGCTACAGTACTAATTCAGGGGCCCATGGGCAAAACATATAAAACTAAACCAGGCACTGCCTCTCAAGACCACTTATATTTATTATCATATAGCAATCTACTGGAAATGATGCACAAAACATAAATATTAAAAACCACCTAGTGTGTATACCGGAGAAATATAGCGATAGGGTGTTCGATATATGGACTACCTAGCAATAATGGAATACAGTGGGGAAAAAAAAGTATTTAGTCAGCCACCAATTGTGCAAGTTCTCCCACTTAAAAAGATGAGAGAGGCCTGTAATTGACATCATAGGTAGACCTCAACTATGAGAGACAAAATGAGAAAACAAATCCAGAAAATCACATTGTCTGATTTTTAAAGAATTTATTTGAAAATTATTGTGGAAAATAAGTATTTGGTCAATAACAAAAGTTCATCTCTATACTTTGTTATATATCCTTTGTTGGCAATGACAGAGGTCAAACGTTTTCTGTAAGTCTTCACAAGGTTGGCACACACTGTTGCTGGTATGTTGGCCCATTCCTCCATGCAGATCTCCTCTAGAGCAGTGATGTTTTGGGGATGTCGCTGGGCAACACGGACTTTCAACTCCCTCCAAAGGTTTTCTATGGGGTTGAGATCTGGAGACTGGCTAGGCCACTCCTGGACCTTGAAATGCTTCTTACGAAGCCACTGCTTCGTTGCCCTGGCGGTGTGCTTGGGAGCATTGTCATGCTGAAAGACCCAGCCATGTTTCATCTTCAATGCCCTTGCTGACGGAAGGAAGTTTGCACTCAAAATCTCACAATACATAGCCCCTTTCATTCTTTCATGCACACGGATCAGTCGTCCTGGTCCTTATGCAGAAAAACAGCCCCAAAACTTGATGTTGCCACCCCCATGCTTCACAGTAGGTATGGTGTTCTTTGGATGCAACTCAGCATTCACTCTCCTCCAAACACGGCGAGTTGTGTTTCTACCAAACAGTTCTACTTTGGTTTCATCTGACCATATGACATTCTATCAATACTCTTCTGGAACATCCAAATGCTCTCTAGCAAACTTCAGAAGGGCCCGGATATGTACTGGCTTAAGCAGGGAGACATGTCTGGCACTGCAGGATCTGAGTCCCTGGCGGCATAGTGTGTTACTGATGGTAGCCTTTGTTACTTGGTTCTGGGATTTTTGCTCACCGTTCTTGTGATCATTTTGACCCCACGGGGTGAGATCTTGCATGGAGCCACTGATGGAGGGAGATTATCAGTGGTCTTGTATGTCTTCCATTTTCTAATTATTGCTCCCACAGCTGATTTCTTCACACCAAGCTGCTTGCCTATTGCAGATTCAGTCTTTCAAGTCTTGCCTGGTGCAGGTGTACAATTTTGTTTCTGGTGTCCTTCCACAGCTCTTTGGTCTTTAATATAGTGGAGTTTGGAGTGTGAGGTTGTAGACAGGTGTCTTTTATGCTGATATCAATTTCAAACAGGTGCCATTACTACAGGTAATGAGTGGAGGACAGAGGAGCCACTTAAAGAAGAAGTTACAGGTCTGTGAGAGCCAGAAATCTTGCTTGTTTGTAGGTGACCAAATACTTATTTTCCACCATAATTTGCAAATAAATTCTTAAAAACAATGTGATTTTCTAGATATGTTTTCTCATTTTGTCTCTCATAGTTGAGGTCTACCTATGATGTCAATTACAGGCCTCTCTCATCTTTTTAAGTGGGAGAACTTGCACAATTGGTGGCTGATTAAATAATTTTTTTCCCCACTGTATATGTTCAGACCTTTTGCTTTTCAAATGTGTTGCTTTGGCATGTATATTACCCACCCACAGATTTCATATGTTCCATTGCAGTAAGAAGTAAATGTCCCCGTTTGGGCTACTGGAAAAAAAGTTATGTTAGCGACATTTTATGAATTTGAGAATGAGTGTCAAGTAATATTTGCATGTAGCTGTATAGTGGGCCCCCAGATTGAATTTTACTGTTGGGTCCTAGACACCCCCACTCCAACACGGTTGGAGAAGAGAGACTACCGCCTATTGGAACCTATTACAGGAGGTGAACCAGTGCACATCAGTCTATCTCTGGTAGAACCACCATAGCAACATTGTACTTGTGCCAGCTTCTATGGTCTTGCTGGCTGCACGAAGACGCTGTGCTGGTGGCTCAGAAGTTAGAAGACTATGGTGAATGCCAGTCACTGGTGTCCCTATAATGAACTCT
This sequence comes from Leptodactylus fallax, assembly GCA_947044405.1. NCBI lineage: Eukaryota > Metazoa > Chordata > Amphibia > Anura > Leptodactylidae > Leptodactylus > Leptodactylus fallax. The sequence goes on along the minus strand of CAMRHE010000010.1, from coordinate 8,440,876 downwards.
GTTTAGGGATTTCATGACCATATTGACATGGATCCAGGAGTTGAGATTCTGAGACTGTTGATGACATAAGGACAAATATATACACACGTGGACAAAATTGTTGGTACCCCTCATTTAATGAAAGAAAAACCCACAATGGTCACAGAAATAACTTGAATCTGACAAAAGTAATAATACAGTGCCTTGTGAAAGTATTCGGCCCCCTTGAACTTTTCAACCTTTTGCCACATTTCAGGCTTCAAACATAAGGATATAAAATTAAAATTTTTTGGTGAAGAATCAACAACAAGTGGGACACAATCGTCAAGTGGAACGAAATTTATTGGATATTTTAAACTTTTGTAAAAAATAAAAAACTGAAAAGGGGGGCATGCCAAATTATTCGGCCCCCTTAAGTTAATACTTTGTAGCGCCACCTTTTGCTGCGATTACAGCTGCAAGTCGCTTGGGGTATGTCTCTATCAGTTTTGCACATCGAGAGACTGAAATTCTTGCCCTTTCTTCCTTGGAAAACAGCTCGAGCTCTGTGAGGTTGGATGGAGAGCGTTTGTGAACAGCAGTTTTCAGCTCTTTCTACAGATTCTCGATTGGATTCAGGTCGGGACTTTGACTTGGCCATTCTAACACCTGGATACGTTTATTTGTGAACCATTCCATTGTAGATTTTTCTTTATGTTTGGGATCATTGTCTTGTTGGAAGATAAATCTCTGTCCCAGTCTCAGGTCTTTTGCAGACTCCAACAGGTTTTCTTCCAGAATGGTCCTGTATTTGGCTCCATCCATCTTCCCATCAATTTTAATAATCTTCCCTGTTCCTGCTGAAGAAAAGCAGGCCCAAACCATGATGCTGCCACTACCATGTTTGACAGTGGGGATGGTGTGTTCAGGGTGATGAGCTGTGTTGCTTTTACGCCAAACATATCGTTTTGCATTGTGGCCAAATGTTCGATTTTGGTTTCATCTGACCAGAGCACCTTCTTCCACATGTTTGATGTGTCTCCCAGGTGGCTTGTGGCAAACTTTAAACGGGACTTTTTATGGATATCTTTGAGAAATGGCTTTCTTCTTGCCACTCTTCCATAAAGGTCAGATTTGTGCAGTGTAGGACTGATTGTTGTCCTATGGACAAACTCTCCCAACTCAGCAGTAGATCTCTCCAGTTCATCCAGAGTGAACATGGGTCTCTTGGCTGCATCTCTGATCAGTCTTCTCCTTGTTTGAGATAAAAGTTTAGAGGGACGGCCAAGTCTTTGTAGATTTGCAGTGGTCTGATACTCCTTCTATTTCAATATGATCGCTTGCACAGTGCTCCTTGGGATGTTTAAAGTTTGGCAAATCTTTGTATCCAAATCCAGCTTTAAACTTCACAACAGTATCACAGACCTGCCTGGTGTGTTCCTTGGTCTTCATGATGCTCTCTGCGCTTTAAACAGAACCCTGAGACTATCACAGAGCAGGTGCATTTATACGGAGACTTGATTACACACAGGTGGATTATATTTATCATCATCAGTCATTTAGGACAACATTGGATCATTCAGAGATCCTCACTGAACTTCTAGAGTGAGTTTGCTGCACTGAAAGTAAAGGGGCTGAATAATATTGCACGCCCCACTTTTCAGTTTTTTATTTTTTACAAAAGTTTAAAATAACCAATAAATTTCGTTCCACTTCACAATTGTGTCCCACTTGTTGTTGATTCTTCACCAAAAAATTTAAATTTTATATCCTTATGTTTGAAGCCCGAAATGTGGCAAAAGGTTGAAAAGTTCAAGGGGGCCGAATACTTTCGCAAGGCACTGTAAATCAATGATAATATTGATTGATTTTATAAAGCTAATGATTAGTTTACTGGTTATTATATTAGTTATATTGGCCCTAGAGGGCAACTATGTACTGTGTATGAGGGCCCTGTAACAGTCAGACTAGGAATTATTCCCTGACCTGGAATTATTGTTTTATATATCGAACAGCCTAGTGCTATATTCCCACAGTATACACACAGGATGGTTTTTAATATGTATGTATTATATATAATTTCCAGTAGATTGCTATAAATTAAAAAATATATGATGCCTTAAGAGCCAGTGTCTGGTTTACTTTTTTATTTTTGTAAGGGCACATGTATCATAGAGGTTGGCCATGCAGCCACGTCCGCTATAACCATAGGGCAAATATTTTTGGGGTTCACCACCCACAAACTATTATTACTCTTCAGACCCCAGAGTATAAGGATCAGAGGTCCAGGGGAGGTTATAAAACATAAAAACCAGTCTTACTCATCTCAGCCTGATATCTGTGACTTCATTGAGGAGGTCCGAAGACCCGTGCTGGAACCCAGGAGAGGTGAGAAAGACTAGTTTTTATGTTTGCTCACCTACTCTGGTATCCAATCATTATACTCGGGGGTGTGAATAGACCCCAGAGTATAATAGCAGTTTCGGTACGGACGTGTTCGGTCTAAATGAAACCGCAAGACGAATCTCGCAAGGTTTGCTTAACAAATACTCTTGACCCTACTTATCGATCCCCGCTCTAGCCCACGGCCACCCCCACTTCCCCTTCAACCCTCCAAGGGGCTCATGCCTTCCATATCACATCCCTGCCATCAATGTCTTAACGTTGTTCAGCGTCAGCAACGTGATATGGAATGTACGGGGCCCCCAATAGGGCTGCAGGGGAAGAGGAGGCGGCCATGGGCAGGAGAGTAACTCCAGCAGGTAACGTTCAGTTTAAAAAAAAAAAAAAAAAAAGCCAGCCCCGTGGAGGCCTCTACAGCTGCTTCTGTGGTAGTTCCACCACTGGTCTGTCCCCTTAGCTCTTTCCAATAATCGGAGAATCCTTAAATTGTTTCAACAAAGCAAATTCTGCAGGTCATCCGACCCCTGGGCCCATGAAGAGGCTGATTCATTTAAGTCTGCTAGTTGCGCTAGTATCAGTGAATCTTCCAGCTGTTATAAGTAGGCCTCAGTGTTACTCTATCATGTAATTTCTACATGTCTTGTCTGAGGCTCATATCTAGCTTTACTTGATCTATTTTGGTTGTCAGCAAGGTGGTGGATTCTTGATTCACACTTAGCAATCTGTATGAGACCTCTCTTAATGTAAGTTCTTGCTCAGTCTCTTTCGGCTTTAGTACTGGTGGTTCTCTAGTTGGGTCTGGCTGCCAGTCGGTGCCATTTTGGGTCTTGTTGCTCATCTTGTTGGTATTATTGCATGGCCTGACATGTCTGCATCTTAGGGGTTTGATTGCAAATGGGTTTAGGCAGGATAATAGATAAGTTTAGCTGAGTCTAAGATGCAGCTCTCACAGCCTGCATCTGATTATGCTTGAAGTTTGACACGGCCCTCCCATCCCTTTAATATCTATATCACAGGAAACACACGTATGCAATGAGGGATGTAAGGAAAGCAATGGTTTCCACTTTGATGCTCTGGGATGTTGGAGATTTGCTCAAAAAGTCTTACATGCAACTGAAACTGGAGGTGGATGAGGTACTGGGTCTTGATCATGACTTTAAGAGGAGCAGAAGGAGGAGGAGGACTTTGATGTGGATGTAGAGGGGGCGCTGATATTTCACAGCCAAGTAATAAGGCTGACCTTTAGACCGGACCCCACGTTGTGAAAACCACGCGTTTTACAGTACCTGCAAAGTGGATGGTATTCTGGCTGATCCCATATGCACATTGCAGAAAAAAAAATCTGCAGCAGAAAAGCTGCATTTTCAAAAATGCTTGTGTTTTTGAAAATTGCAGCATATCAATTATACCTATGGAAACGCTAGCAATTTCCGTATAGGTTTAATAGGGGCAGAAAGTCCACAGAGGAAAACTCTGCGAAAATGCAATGAAAAATGCCGCGGAAAAAAACGCCTTAGTTTTTTCCGCAGCGTTTTTTTTTTTCTTTTGCTGCATTTTGCTTCATGAGGCCTTAACCTTATTTGTGTGAAGATGATGATGATGATAACCATGCTGGCTAAGACTAACTATGACAGGCCCCTGGGTCCGTGCACATGATGGCAAACAGTAACATACATGTTTGTGCTTAAATAGTGACAAACATTACCATCAAGCAAAGGGATGACTACTGGATCACTGTGATTTCAGACCGTTACCAAAAGACAAAATGGACAAATTTAATCCTGCTTTCTAAAGGGTGGTGAAATTGGTATATTATCAGGCTATCCTCTGTACCCAGTTTGCTGCAACTTTGGGAAGACAACTGTCAGTGCCACCCACCTGTCTGCACAGAAGGTCTCTGTATGCTCCCAGTTCTCTTTACTCAGTACAAGTACCAAAAGAATATTGAGCACCAGAAGCAGCCAGCATGTTATTTGGAACACGATGAACCAAAAATCTTTCACTTTGCAAAAAAAAAAAAAACAACAAAAAAAGTTATTGGTTCTTGTAATTCCAATGGCATGTTGTTGTGGCACCTGCTCCACAAATGGACAGTTTTTGGCAGTTTTTTACTTCTTATTCACTTTTCAACCAGGCACACTGCCATAATTTATTTCTTTAAAATAGCACCTGAGCCTAGGTTCATATCTGCTCTGGGCTCTCCATAATTTGTACACCGGTCATGCGGACATTGACTTATCCCACTGACTATAATGGGGTCTGCCGGTTTCAGTCCTCTGGCGGAACCTTCAGGCGCTGAAGTGAATTTAGCCTAAGTTGCTACAATTGCAAATCCCCCTTTGCCTGGATCTGCCTTAGAGAACTAGAAATTGGTTCAATAGGGTCATGGAAGCCCTAAGACTGTCATACACTATGATGTAACCCAACTTTAATTCTGATTTGGAGCAAATTTATTGTAGACTGAAACAAATTGATAGTCTTGACTAGTTTTTTTGACTGTTTTGCATAAAAATGTAAACAGATGCTAAATAGATTTAAAATGGACACCAATGGATGCCTTTTTTCACATGTCAGATATATCTTTCAAAAGTACGGCCTAAATGGTACATTTTTATTATATCTATTTTTGCGTTCATGCATGCTGTACAATTTAAAAGTATGGTCAAACGTGATTGGAACATAACCTAAACAAATGGTTTACGTAAAAATGTGTATTATGACTTACGTTTCTAATATTTAACAATATTTACATCAGTTCACTTTTCCTTGTTAGACTGTTTATTTAATTTCACAGTTGTTGCCTGTTATACACAATAAGAGCAGTTAAATGTATACAGTAGTAACATGAAAAAAATCCATGTGGGAGTCCTTTTATCTTATTAATCTTATCCTTATTAGTTCTTATCTTGGTATCCAGCTGTGTCTTGTATCCATACAAAGAGATTTTCATAAACAAATAAACAACTCATACATTCTTATTAATAACCTAACTTAAGTTTTCTAGACCATTAGTATTTCAGTAATTGTTCAGCTAATATCACTTGCCTATTTTGCTTCTAAAACAAATAATGAGAATTTTTCCATTAAAGTCTTTCTATTTCTTTTTTTTTTAATATTGAATGAACAGTATTACTTCTTTCACTTACTGTATTTTATATGAAGTGCTTCACTTCAATAGATGTGCATGAGTTCTCTACTGTATCTTTGTATATCTTTAATTTTTAAATAATATTTTTTTCTGTCACATTATTGAAAAAAAATGTGACATACTTCACTGAACTCTTCGGGGGAATTTACTATTGCCTCTATGCTAGTTTTCAGGTTTAGATGAGAATAATTGCGGTGCATCTTTGGTGCATGGCACTTTTTTGCACAATGGATGCACTACTTTCCCCATTTTGAGCTCCATTCGCCACTTTTTACAAAAGTGGTGGGAAATGAAGGTGGGCGGGGAAGCTTTGCCCAACAAGTTTACTATAACTCACACCAGAAAACTGACGTGACTTATATAGGCAATCCACACCAATTCATGGCTGCATAGATTTCCATTCTGACATGTCCAAGTGGGCTCCCTCTCCAGGAATACCAATACCATTACTGTATAATGACCATATAGTGGTATATACTGGCTGTACACAGGGTTTTGCAAACCATGTAAGTCAATACAGTACAGGAAATATTTGGTGACTTACAGGTAACGTCTCTGACTATAATGGTATGCATTTCTCATCTCTTCCAACTGCAAGTTTGCAACACAGACCTCTTTGGCTCCTCCCTTTTCCAGACACCTGACCCACATTGTCCTCACCTACATAAAGTCTCCATCTTACTGCTAATATGTTATAAAATATATAATATAAAAATCCTCTGAAAATGAACAATACCCCAGTGTGTATATTTCAAATAATAATATCCCTGTGTGCCCCTTAAATTCATTAAGCCCCTATTTGTCCTTTTCAATAAAGCCCCCTGTGTTTCCCTCTCATTAAAGGGATTGTCCAAAAAACTGATGTAGAGGAATGATATTGATGCAGATGTTTAATACTACTTATGATATAATATGCCACTTACAAAATTACATATTGTTAGTGGAATTTTATATTATAAGTGGTATTTTATAAGCGCCATATTATGAACAGCATATTATAGATTATAACTTATGTCGCTTATATTATATTATCTTATAGAATGCCACTTTGCCACTTATAATATAAAATTCCACTCGTAATTGGCATTTTATAAGTGGCGTATTATAAGTTGTAACTCATAATATGCCATTTGTAATATAATATAAGACTTTGCAACTTATAAACTGCCATATTTTAAGTGGCCTTTTATCCCATAAGTGTTATCCTATAAGAGGCATATTATAACTACAATATATAATTTATTATGAGTGGAAGTTATAACTTATGATATGCATCTTATAAAATGGCACTTATAATGTCAAGAAAAAATAATAAAAGTTATACTCACCTGCCTCCGATCCCTTGATGCATGGAGCCATCACTGTTGCATCTTCTGACTTCCTGCTCTGACAAGAAGGTGCCCTAACCACAGACAAGACATCTGCTTCCCAGTGCACGTGCTTGTGGTCACGGATCCTTGTAAACCGCAGGCCTGAAGAATCTTGTGGCTTACAATTACAGAGTGGCAGAGCAGGAAGCAAACTGTTCCCTGTTCTGCCATGTATATCAACAGTATCAGTGTCCAACAGTGCTATTGCTCCCTCTGACACCCCGCTAGCTATGCCTCCGGCAAAGCCCCTTCTTGCGCTAAAACCCCAATTCGCAACTAGTCAGACACATTCTGTGCATGTGGCTGGTGCGGGGCATGTATCAGGGAGGGCCTGTGTGCCTCAATCCAACAGATTTATTATAACTCACACCAGTTATTATAGATTTATTATAAGTCACGCCAGTGATTATAGATTTATTATAGATTTATTAGTTTTCTGGCATGAGTTACAATGGAAATCTATGCCAGTTCCTGCAGCCTCTTCATAAATCACTCTGTCCCTGCGCCAGGCAGGCCGTTTATTAAGAGTCCAGTCTTAGTAAATTTGTCCCACTGTGTCATTTGGAGAGCCACATGGCCACATGATGCAGTTGAAAACACTAAAGGAGTAGATAATTTACAAATACAGCCAGCAGAAAGAATGCTACATACACTGCAATTTACAAGATGTACCTTTCTAACAAGCCAGAGAATAACGATTTTTGTGAGAGTGCTACTTTATTGTTCTCTTGATTTCTGAAGTCTTAGCTATAATGACTTTCTGATATTTCATTCCTTGCTTTTCATAGCCTTGAACGTTTGTCTTGCTCTCCATATGAAAAATAGCATACTTAAGAAAGGCAAAGAACATAAAACATACTTAGAAATATTACATTAATTATTCTTGAAAGTAAGTCTGTTGATATATAATTCTATGTTCTTAAAGTGGTGAACACGGTAATGCAAAACACACAGAATGATGTTTTACATAATGTTCTTTGCAAAATAGTCTAGTAATTCAAGTGGTATTAAAAGTGCAACAATGGAATACTCCGGCAAATGTATTTAATCTAATTCACAACAATGCTCCGAACAGTATCTATGTTTTCCTTCTAATGATAAAACATAAAGAAACTGTCTTTCTTGGTTCAAGATGAAAGAGGGACTTGAAAAAGCTACTGCTTCTTCAAGACGATTTGAGGTTTTTCTTAAAATATTTCTGACAAGCAGGATATGGTCACGTCTTTTTCAGTGTTCTGCTCACAACACAAAGCTACTTTGCTCACAGCACAAAAGAGTAGGGTGAAAGAGCATGAGTATCAGGCAAAGTTAAAATAATAAAAAAGAAGTAAAAGATTGTTTTAGATCTTGACTTTTTTGGTGTGTGTGTTTTTCCTGGTACCAGAGAGATTGAAAATAAATGGAAGTGATAAAGACACTGGGATAGGCAGTCAATCCCATAGGTAAAGAAACAGACAACTGAACAGTATGTATTGAAGTAAAGCAAAGAGTGATTTGCATACTGCTTAATGGATATCCAGACACATGATGCTAGGTTTTTAGCATTATAGAGTTGCTTGCTTTTTTACCTGACTTCTGAAAGTAAGACGCATGAGAATAGCTGCATAGGTTATCAATTAGGTTTTAAAGGCTGTTAGGGCATATGGATGTCACAGAGAGGGTACCCCACTTATAACCCCCCGCTTTGAATCAGAATGGCAGACATACATTACCATGGTCTTCACAGAGGCAGGTACTTCCTCTCTCCTACCAATAGTTTTCATTGTTCTCCAGGAAAGTCACTCTTCGTTCCACCAAAGCAGACTGCTAGCTCTGAAGAACCAAATCTGGTTGTATATTCTCTGGCTGCCATGGTTAGTGTCATGTACTACCTGGCTTTTTATGATCCCCAGGTAAACTCCATCTAAGTGGGTCACACAGTGGCTTGCACCTAGCCAATTTCTCATGCTGGTGTGAAAAAGCCTACTCCCTGCAAACCAATATGGAGCCTGAGAAATACTTGTCCAGTGTTACAGTATTTTGGTTAGCACCAACAGACCTTCCACCTTCATTACAATGATAAAGCATGATGATACAATCAATCCCTATCACCAAATCTGTATTGAAGCAAACTCCAAATAATGTACAGAGGACAAGAACATCTTCCATCGCCTTAAACACCCATTGTATATTGCCAATGGATATTCAAATGTGTCCACCCTTGACTTATGGGTGTGTCTATACTTAACTGGTCTCCAGTTTGGTTAAAAACTCCAGTTTGTCTTAAATCCGATTCACTACAATGGGCATATCACTTTGTCATACCATGTCACTTGGTTATACCATATACCAAAGGGCTGTTCATCATGGCACGAATATCTGGACATGCTCAGGCAAGAGCAAAGGTAAGAAATGGCACATCTGTAAGACTAACTCATAAATGTACCCCTGAATCCTAATGTACTCCATTTCACTTACTTTGCACTAGGTCATGATTAAATAATGACATACTGCAACAGGATGTATGTGGCACTCAGTGGATAGTTCCAATTGGGGTGCTGATGTAGGGTCCCAACCCAAATCCAATAATCAATAAAAACTTCAGCACTCTTTCAGATTCGACAAATTAAGCATTCTTCAGTCTCTAGAATATGCTGTGTGATTGGGAATATACAGGTAAGTATGCCCTGGAAGATAGCATAATCAAGTAAAGATGGCATCAGCAAAATGTAGTAGAGCACCACCAGGTAGACGCTGAGCACATATATGGAAGCAGGACACCATAAAACCATAGCCACTGATTTACACACTGGAGACCCAGTAGCAATGCCGTGATGAGAGTCCTCTCTGATTGTGGGCATTAACCTTTCATATGCCTCGGTCAAATGTGAGATTGAGAGCAAGATCTGAGGGAGGTAATCCATCTCCATGACAGCCAACAGCCGACTGAATGCTTACATGACTATCATTACTATACTTCTGTTACAGGATCCCAAATAAAAATAAACAAAAACAAACATTAGGTATCCCTACATCTGAAAATGCCTGAACTATAAATATATAAAAAAAGTAGGGGGCATGGCCTGAAGCAGCAAACGACCAGATGTGTTTCACTTTAGCTCCGGCTCTATACGCTTCAAACTGCGTCCCCACCTGGCTTTCCAATAATTACCATTGTTGGAAACATCGATGACCCTGCGGGTATCACCTGACGGTTTCCAAAAGCCTGAAAGCACCTGCAAACTAGCCAAATCTGTGTGCTGATCCTCCATGTGTCGCAGCCGCCATCTTACCTACTCCGAAGTGGCTCAGCTCCATCACCCTTCCGGCTGCTCTGTTAAAGCAGACCACACTGTCTTTGGCCAGCAGCAAGTATCTCTGCGGTGCTTTTCCACTCGGAAACTGCAAGGTCCTCAGCCACTGACCGATCCTCCGCCTGAGCTGCTCCAGATACACAACCACTGCTCCCATACCTCACTTCCTCTCCTATGGTGGATTCTACTGTCCAGTGCATTGGTGAGTCTGCTGTTCCCTATTGGCTGCTAAGAGCCCCTCAGTGTTGGCTACTGCATGCTGCTGTTTCCCTAGAGGTTCTGCACTTTTGTCCTGTTACTAGTGGCCATTTTGGACTTGTTGCTTTTATACTGTATTCCACGCTTCCAGCAAGCTCTCCCGGAGGCACAACTATGTATTTGCTGAATTGAGCACTCTACTCCCTACTAAAGCTACAACATGCCAATATCTGCTGTTGCCACTTTCAACTTATATGTAATGTCTGGTTAATATCTCAAATATCCACCACCTGCACCAAAGGCTTAATTTTGCTCCATATACTGCCCTTTCACCTGCTTGCTTTATAAGACCAAAGACCCAAAAACCTAGAAAAGATTCAGCTGCTTGGCACTCTCTACCTGAACTGTTTAGATCACCGTGACCATCTGGCTCTGCTGGAGGAGGCTCTCCCCATGGTAGCACTACCTCCCTCGCCACTTCTGACCAAGAACCTATGACGGACACCAGGACAACTGATTTAGACCCTACTGCTCTCTTTGCGAAAATTAAGCAATTGTTTTCTACTGAACGCTCCAAGGCGGTAGCTGACTTTACCAAATAAATTCAGGACCTTGGATTTTGAGGCTGAGGAGAGAGTGAATGATTTTGCCAGAGCTCTGGAGGAGGATAAAACCCACCTCGATGATTATGCTCAAAAATTCAAGGCCACTGATCTAAAATTGGTGGACTTGGGAAATAGATCTAGGAAAGCCAACATTCGCATCAGAAGCGTACCAGAATCAGTGACTACCCTGAGGGAAACGGTTACAACTTTATTCTCAGCTCTGCTCCCACAGGTTGAGGTTGACCCCTGGGTTGCCCAAAAACCCGAATGTACCCAGAAACATTATTCTTAAGTTGCACTACCCAGAGCTCGGTGACCAAATATTATCTGCAGCGTGAAACCTCCAGTCTTTACCAGTATGGCTCCATGTGTTCGACTCTTCGCTGATTTGGCTGTGGCTACTCTGGATAAGCGCAGAACCAGGTGCCTGGTCACTCTTGCCTTACAGAAGGCCCAGATCCCCTATCAATGGGGTTTCCCCTTCTGCATTGAGTGTTCTCTCAACAAGGACTACACCATTTGGTCCTTGAAGGAAGGACTCCACATCCTATGACTTGAAGGACTCCAGCAGATCCTGCTGACCCTCTTCCTCAGAGACCCTTATGTATCTGGCAACTGAAGCGAAAGCAGCCGCTGGGCCCTACCCGACCTTAGTGCCCTCCTGATAAGTATAAAGGACATTTGTCTTGCTCCTTTTCTAGATTTTTCCATATGGACACTGCCAACTGTTATATTTGTTCAATGTTATATTTGTAGTCTCAGGTTCCTGGCCTTGACCTATTATAGCTAACTTGTTGTATATCTAGGCCTTAGTTCTATGTTTGAATTGTATGTGATCATTACGCAGGTGATGTTGTTATAATTATTATTACCTTATTTTACCAGGACAGTCTCTGGATTTATATTTTGTATCCTTTAGCAGCCTACTACACTTAGCATACTTGTTTTTAGTAGGTTAACAATGGAGCGGTCCCCATGTCCCCCCCATGCCCTGTGCGTTATAGGGTCTGTTGCACAACATTCCCCCCCAGTTTGTATATGCCCTACTTCAGAGTTTGTTGCTACTATTTAGTACTGTTGACATTTTTTTCCCTTCACAACGTTACTCCTTTTTCTTCTATGCCTGTGGCCATTATGTCCTCCGCATAACATTATCTGACCTGCACAGCCCTTTTTAGTATGCCTGATATTCAGCTCTAGTTTTATGCTCTGTTAGAACAGCTAGATTTTTCCAAAAATATCTGGTGTGGAGATTTTAATTTCACCGTTAATGCGACACTAGACTGCTCCTCCCCCCTGCAAATAAACTCTCCTCTAAGGCCAAAAGAGAGATGCGTAATGCTTTTCAGTCCCTTAATGTTGGAGATGCTTGGCGTGACTTTTCCCCAGCCCCTCACCATTTTACTAGGATTGATAGGATCCTCCTCTCTACCTCAGTACTCACTTATGCTTGCCTCATGGCCTGTTCCTGGTCAGATTACAACCTAGTCTGCTACCCCTTCCCGATGGCATTTAAAAAAGTCCCTGTTAACAAATCCTGGCATTAAACAACTAATCTCGGACGGCACTTGGGAGCCAGAAGTGAACCTGAATTATCCTGCCAGTTATCCCTTTATCAAAAGCAAATGCCACATCAACATAGTGTTGACAGAGTGACAATTTAAAGAATTTCAAGAAAAAAACGAATAAGGGTCAGCCTCTTCCCTGGATGTGAAATATCAAGGACCCTCCTCTGCATCCAAAGGAAAGTCTTCCTCCTCAGCCTCCTCTTCCAGTCTAGGATTCCTAGGTCCTCCACCACTATGACCCAGATCTAGTTCTTCATCCTCCTCCAGATCCTTTTGCACCACCCCAGAGTGGTGACAGTGACCAAGAAATAGAAGTTATTCTTCTTCCACCTCTCATTGACTGACTGTGTTTCATGTAAGATATATATAAAAGGAAAGACATTACTGATGGTAGTGTTGTTCCATCTGTTGACACATTTGGAGACCTGAGCTTCCTCAAAGGACTTCAGAAGGCAACACACTTCCCTCATGAGCATCCAAAGGAGAATATCAAAATAACACATTGTCCCTGAGGTTTGAATGCACTAATCATTCACTGCCTTCTGCTGCTCAAACAGAAGCAATGGCTTGCCCTAGTGAACATAGGGACGGGAAATGGTCTAGTAATGGATGGGTCCTGCCTGGTGTTGGAACTGGGCCTGCATGCACGGGATTAAGTCTGTACTTGGACCTGGCCTTGCTCCTTTGTGAATGGTGTTGCGCAAAACATTGACCCAGTGGTCTATGAAAACTATGTACTGTCCCAGCCCATAATTACTGCTTCACATGTCAAGAGTAGCATGCACCTTTCCTTACATGGACATATCTAAGGAGAGGCCCACATGGCTATATCAAGCAGGGACAGCTTTTCTAGTGAAATAATGGTGTCTAGGTACTCTCCACATAGACTGAGCACATTAAATCAGTTGGAAAAATGCAGAGGAATCCACTAAGAGGTACAGCAACAACTGCACTGCCAGAAACTGCCAAGTGTGTCCTAAAGTTGCAGACCAACTGGGTGACTGGGCACACTTTGCTGTTTCCTGGACACACTTTCACTGTGATGATGCCTGTCTACGAAGAAAATCATGAGAAGAAGTAGGGTGGTCTTGCTTACTTTGCCTGCTAGTGCACTGCTAATTCTATTTTGCCAAATAAGCTGGTGATACCATTTCATGTGATTAAGGAGAGACCTAGTTCCTACATATGCACCTGCATGACCATGGCTTATTTTCTGCTTGCATATATTGCACCTTGCCATGGAATTGTAATTTGGTATTGTACATATGGGAAAATGGGAAATGACTACATGTAACTGCCAATACAGAAGCATTGGAAGCCTGTCTGCCAGTGCCACCACTGCCACCATCACCACCACCATCACTTGAGCTTACCTTAGACGTACCCCAGGGAGGTTTTTCATAATGGGACTGTTACTATTGCAGCTGCCACCACTCTGTTGTCACTCTTCCACCCTGTAATAGAATCATCGTCAGATTCGGTATTTTCATCACTTCCCCACTTTTTTGACTCAAGTAAATGGGATTCCTCACAATTCCCACTTCCAGATGTCCCCCCAGTTACCCTACCAACACGACTACCGGTATCACACTCCTTGCCACTACTTACTCCACTACAACCAACATTCAGGTCTTCCACTTTTGCCTCTTCTACATCCATAAAACACTGTATGTTCTCATTCAACTCAAGAGGAGGAAGAAGAAGAAGACTTGGGCTATGAGGAATTACAGATGCCACATGACTACCAGAGAATGGGATCTTTGTCATTAAAGAAGAAGAAGACATGATTGATGGTGCAGAAAGGCAATGGCAAATCACATGTTACAACAGCAGAAGAGAAGGAGGAGGAACACACAGAACCCTGACTCAACATTTGTGTTTCACTGCTGTCAGATCTCATATCCTGCTGTGACCAAGATGAGTGAGAAAAGTAATCAAAAACTTAATCTTAATTCTCAGGAATTAAAACAACCCTGCAACTACAGGTCGCGCTGCCAAGACCAGAAGTGGTGTTGCCGCCCACAATTTGTAGCAAAACATCCTTTAGGCTGTTCACTGCCCCTTTTTTTTACAGTCATTTTTTCACTGCATATATAATTGAGTTTGGTGACAATTCTGACACGTATTTGTTTTGTTTGTTTTTTTTAACAAAAACTCTATTTAAAGAAAATTAAAGAAAAGAGTAACCTGGCCAGTAAGTATAAAAGTAGAACATGCTATGTTAGTCGGATTGAATTTTTGCAGTGAGAATGGCAGTTTTTTGGTATTTGTTAACTAAAAACACTTTTTTTGAAAAATACTTAACAAGAAGATGAGATTTAGAAATAAAAAAGAGTATTAGATTAGAACAAACTACATGAATCAGCTTGGATGTTTGCAGTAATGCAATAATGGTAATTTTCTATGTTGTTTACCAAAAACCATTATTAAAAAATCTAGCAAACTAGATTTTTTTTTACTGAAAGGACTGACTATCCCTGGACACTCAGATCAGAGTGCAGCAAGCTCCATGGCATATCTGATGCTTAGAAAAATAGCTTTATTGCAAAAAAAAGAAAAAAAAAAAAAGAGATTTTAGCTAATGAAAGGGTGTCCTAGCCAGTGTATGTATAACACAGTGAATGCTAGTCACAGCACAGTGCAGAGCTTCCTCTTACTACTTGATTAAATCTAACTAAACTATACTCCAAAGTACTCCTCGCCTATAATTGTGTACTACTATTCCAATAGCAATGTATTAACAGCAGTTGCTTTGGATCATGCAGTGACATGTCTTCCTCCTAGCTTGAGTATCACAAAATGGCTCTGTGTCTTCCTCAGCAGCATCTTATATTCTTATGTGACATCAGCACTGTAACTTCTCCACCTACTACTCATGATTGGCTGAGAGGCCATGTGATCCTTCTCCTCTGCTCTTTCTCCCTCATGTTACATGTGGAAAAAGGCATTTTAGTTAGTTTGAGACAAATCGCAAAAAAGTTTGGTTTTGTCCAAAACTGAAACTTTTGGGAAATTTTTGTCGAAACCACTTCATTACAAATCAGTTCACTCATATCTAGTTTTGGTCTGTTTTTTTGGTTTTGTAGATTTGTTTGATTAACCATCAAATACTTACACTACTCATATACCATATAATGCATGACTCATTGTAACTTGCTTAAGCAAAGCTCTTATATAAGCCACTTTGGGGTAAGATTCAAGCATTTATCAACAGGTTCCCACTTTGCATGTAAGATGCCTGTGGTCTAACACGCGACAGAATATTATACATACTCTAACAAACAATTACAATTTTCAGAACACACTTTATATTAATCTAAAATCTAAATTAATATTGTGGTTTCCTCTATATTATATAAATTTTTGCGACCCGCTAACCTCAAGGTTATGAACATTTTGCACCAAACTATGAATTTAATTATATATATCTACCTACCCACATTCACTATAGACCACTACTTACTTATAGACCTATGCACACATTTATAGGCGTCCACTATTCAAATCTCCCAGGTCTTTTTAACATCCAATAAATACAAAAATATATTGTTATCAGATCTGAATTTAAAACATAGATACAGCACCAGAACCAAAATGAGTACATAAATACAGTACCAGAGCCAAGCTCATAACATAAATACAAAACTAGATGTTAGGAATCTCAATATCTCTAATCCTACTTGTATCCATCATACTTTTTTTTTAGTGTGGCCCTTCTCATAGCCATCACTTTAAGGTTGCTATGCTTACTTGTAAAACTCTGTCTGAGTCTGCAGCTAGTCAGAGCTTTGGGATGCTTAGCCAATCAAAGTGTTGCCTCATAGTCCAATCCTGAGATGAGACGGAATATTTAGACCTAGTATTGAGTCTCCTAAGGTACCTGTGATTATATTGTAATTTCTGAATTTCTATTTTATCTGTGTTTACTGATTTTGGCTTGCTTTCCATGTTATCCAATTTCTTGCTAGTTTGGCTGTGAACTCTTGGACTCAACACCTGGTTGGACTGTTATTCTTCTGTTGTTTGGATATTCCTTGTATGTTAGACTATGTCTGCTGTAGGTTAGCTGCTCCGGTCTTTTGTCCCTTAGTGCACCTATTCTCTGACACCATTTTAATAGTGTAACCTGGGTCCCAATCTTTCGTTCAATCTGAGGGTCAAATGACCCTTAGTCCAAACAGACAACTCTGATGGCTCCAATTAGCATCCTTTCATTTGTAAATGTGGCCATTGTCTGAGGAATCTGCAGGGGGCAATTGTGTTGATTCACCTCAGGTCTTGTAAGAGAGTGTAAACAAAAGAATGTAAGATGCTCTTGAGTGTGACTGCCCATCCCCCAGCTGCATTGTTGTGCTGGGAATATGCATAAGGTTGCTAACACCTTAGCAAATTTGCATGCAGCCTTTTGTGCTGTGGGGGATGTGAAGGGACTGCTTCACCTATTTTGTTCACAAGAAACAAAATGCAGAGAAGGCACACCATTCAACAGGCATTGGAACTGATCCTGAGCAACACCAACCCTTCTGACTCAGATGGAGAAGACATAGTCCTTCAACTGGATTCGGACTCTGAGCTGTCTTTAGGTTAGATTTTTTTCAAATTACCGATTTTTATTTCCTGACTATCTTTTTTATTTAGAACCAAAACAAAATGTTAATTTGAAATTATTTATCTTGCAGATGAGGAGACTCCTCCTCTACCAAAAAAGAGAGCTCGGTTGGTGAGTGAGCCGACAGAGACCGCAAAAGATGGCACAGTGTGGCGTGAAGTAGAAGTGGGGAAACGTCTCCATTTCACCCCAATAGAACCGTACCCTACAGATGGAGAGCCAAGTGCTAAGGCCAGACGAAGTGTCCGGAGTCGCCTTCAGAGCTTCCTCTGTTTTATCACTCTTGACATGCTTCGTAGCATTCAAGAATGGACTACTCAACATGCACGTCACACGGAGCAGGTGGATTGGTTCATGGGTCTCCCGGAACTAATGGCATTTATTTCAGTCATTATCTTGCGGGGGGTGACCAAGGTTCCATCACTACATGACAGCTGGTCAGCAAACCTAGCAAACCCAAGGATCATTGCAACTATGACCCGAAACCGCTTCCAAGACATCATGCAACACCTACGCTTTGATGACATGTTCACACGCAGTGAGCGAGTGGAGACCGATAAGTTTGCTGCAATCTCCGATGTGTGGAGATCGTTTGTCACCAACTGCATCGCATCCTACAACCCTGGTCGACACATCACTATTGATGAACAGCTTTTCCCGTCAAAGACTCGCTGCTGTTTTCTGCAATACATTGCAACAAAACCAGACAAGTTTGGCATCAAGTTTTGGGTGGCTTGCGACTTGAAATCAAAGTACATCTGTAATGTCCTCCCATATCTTGGCAAGGACCCCAGTCGTCCCAGCGGGGAGAGACTGTCCGAAACTGTAGTGATGAGGCTGATGGAACCATTCATGGACAAGGGCAGAACTGTAACCACGGACAATTTCTTTACATCATTGTCACTTGCACAACGACTGCTTAGCCGGAAAACCACTATCCTCGGCACAGTCAACAAGAGTCGCCGGGAAATTCCTCAATCCGCTAGACAGATGGACCGCACTGAATTCACCACTCAGGTGTTTTCAACCACTGGTGCCACACTGACAGTGTATGCACCCAAACGAAAGAAGGCCGTCTACATTCTCAGCAGCATGCACAGCGTGGTTGAGACTGAGGATACCAACAAAAGGAAGCCAAACACGGTCACACAATACAACCACACAAAGTGCGGTGTGGATGTAATGGACCAAATGGTGCGGGAGTACAGCGTGCGTGCAGGAACA